>OX401866.1:1246200-3646200 GCA_947859175.1 Gandaritis pyraliata | reverse complement strand
GAAGAATGTCAGTCAAATAAAAAATGTAACTCGTGATCAATTAAAAAAAAAATCTTTTGTATAAATATAGAGTACTTATACCTTCTTAGTAAGCATTTACGAGTCAATCTTGAAAAAATTTATGACAAACGTGTAGCAAAAAATAACAAACACACAATTTTATTGGTTTACGTATGATTTTGAATAGCAAAATTAGCAATATTGTAATGCTTGCGTTCCTGTATTTATAAGGTTGTGAATTTTAAAATTTATCACAACTTGTGATAAATTTTAATTACAAACTCAACATAAAACTTCCCTTTATAACTGCTATTTGATCTTTCAACTCGACCATCACTAGTTTTTACGATACTTTTAATTTGGTTGCTATACATTGCTGCACTACAGTTATAATTAAAATGTTATTGTGCTGCGTTGGGAGCAGTGTACGAAAAAGTTTTGTAATTGTCAATTAGGGTTGCAACATTGTTGCTGACAATCGTAGCTATTGCTGCCAGCCCTGTCAGGTTATTGTATCTGTTTGTGGAATTTTGCGTAATTAACTCCGTAGTGGCAGTTTTTGTGTGTAATTATTGAGCTGCAGAGGTTTATGTTTGTGCGATTTTCCATACAATGTTATTAATGAACGATGGATCGTATGGCTTGAAATTTTGCAATTAGCTTGTGAATATTACTGTCTATTTGTAAATTAATTGAGATTTCTGATTTGGGAAACTGACTCTAGATAAAAACTATTTTTTTTGTAAAAATGTGCGGTGACCAACATTTTGTATAGAACCAACAATATGAGTGTGAAAAAAATACTGTTTACATTACTACATAGTTAGCAAACATTTATGGAACAGCTGTTTTATTTTTGAGCTAACGCTGGTAGTGATTTCATAGAAAATGTACTTATTATAGGATATTTTAACCCCTCGATGTTTTCGAGAGTGTTATTGCACTATAGATGATAAAGATTAATTATCAGCATAAATTACTTGCCTCAGAGCTTTAAGACAAACGTGAAACTGCGAATTTTTACGACGCACATAACAGTATAATTTTATTCTGATAATAAATCATTAGGAATTGTAAAAGTTACCACGTTACGTAAAGAAAGTATTTCGAAAGGTCCGTATGAGTTGTATGAGAACTGGGCCTTAACAGATTATATAATGACGAATTATAAAGACAGTACCTTAATATTATAAGTAACGGAAGTTAAAATTTTTAGACCATGCTGTTTAATAAAATTGATTATCGCCAAAAAAGAAAAAATAGTCGATGTCTGAAAAAGTTGAAAAACTTATCATTGTTGAAAAACTCGATTTTAGAATAATTTTCTAGTCGAACCTTTATTTGTCTACATATTATTATCGTAAACCTCTTTTTTTATTATTACTTATATCAATATCAGCAAGCTTTGCTTAGTTTGAGACTAAAGTGCGTAGATTCGAACAAAAGAACCTATTTTGAAACCTGCAGATAATGAGGAAGATGAGTTAGGCATTTTTTCCTGTTTTTATAGCTTAAATCAAAAGTTTAGAAGATTGTAAGGACAACTGTGAAAGAATTTTGGCGATAGCTCAAAAACTGAATTTTCTACGATTTTTTAAAGTTTGGATTTTCAAAATCTGTTTTTAGCCCGGCGATTTCGCGTGTGACGTCAGCCAGGTCCGATCGCTCACCCGCGCGTTTTAAGCGTTTTCTGCCTTTACGTTTCTATTTATATTTCTGATAAATAGGGAGAAAAGTACCAATATTTTTATGTAATATTGTGCCTCTAAGTCCTAAGGACACGTTTAACGCTTCAGATAAACTTTTTAACCACCGACTGAAGAAGAAAGGTGTTCTAAGTTTGAGGCTTTTTTGTGTCTATGTGTCTGTACCTTTCAAGGCTCGTAGCTCCAAAAAATCACTCGTAATTTTTTTATAACTATTCTTGAAATGGAAAGCAGATAAATCTGGCATAGTTCTAAGCCAAGTTTGGTAGAAATCGGTGCAGCGGTTTCCAAGTTATGAGGATGTTTATCAGCCCTCGACACGCATTTTGAAGGGTTCTCAGGCATATATTGATTGTAGTTTGAAACATTTGGTTCTTATACCAGTATAACGTGAGCTACTATTTCTTAGTGTTTCATTGATTTTGTATATCAGGTAAGACTGGTAATGAGCAAGATTGTGTTATCGACGTGATTAGCAATGTTTTTAACCCCCGACGCAAAAACGATGGGGTGGTAAAGTTTGACGTGTGTGTGTGTCAGTGCGTGTGCGTGTGTCTGTGCGTGTATGTGTGTGTGTGTCTGTCGAATGCGCGCGTTGGTGCGCGTGCGGATGCGGATGGTAGTAGTCTAAGTCACATTGTCTACTAAGGACGTGCCTAGTGAGACATTGTACTGTCAAGTACAATGCCTCACTAGGCACGTCCTTAGTAGACAATGTGATTCGCTAAGAAGAAGAAGAATGTGACTTACACTAGGACGTGCCTAGTGAGACATTGTACTGTCAAGTACAATGTCTCACTAGGCACGTCCTCAGAAACTAAGGACGTGCCTAGTGAAGCATTGTCTACTGAGGACGTGCCTAGTGAGGCATTGTCTACTAAGGACGTGCACGTGCGGATGCGGATGGTAGTAGTCTAAGTCACATGACAATGACAATGTGACTCGCTAAGAAGAAGAAGAATGTGACTTACACTAGGACGTGCCTAGTGAGACATTGTACTGTACAAGTACAATGCCTCACTAGGCACGTCCTTAGTAGACAATGCCTACACATACATATAGTGCAATGCCTCACTAGGCACGTCCTTAGTTACGAAGGACGTGCTTAGTGAGGCATTAGCAATGCATTGCTTAAGGACGTGCCTAGTGAGGCATTGTACCTACTGTACAATGTCCTTCGTAACTAAGGACGTGCCTAGTGAGGCATTGCACTATATTTATGTGTAGGCATTGTCTACTAAGGACGTGCCTAGTGAGACATTGTACTTGACAGTACAATGTCTCACTAGGCACGTCCTTAGTAGACAATGCCTACACATACATATAGTGCCTAGTGAGACATTGTACTTGACAGTACAATGTCTCACTAGGCACGTCCTAGTGTAAGTCACATTCTTCTTCTTCTTCTTAGCGAGTCACATTGTCTACTAAGGACGTGCCTAGTGAGGCATTGTACTTGACAGTACAATGTCTCACTAGGCACGTCCTTAGTAGACAATGTGACTTAGACTACTACCATCCGCATCCGCACGCGCACCAACGCACGCATTCAACAGACACACTCACACATATACACGCACAGACACACGCACACGCACTGACACACACACACGTCAAACTTTACCACCCCATCGTTTTTGCGTCGGGGGTTAAAAACATTGCTAATCACGTCGATAACACAATCTTGCTCATTACCAGTCTTACCTGATATACAAAATCAATGAAACACTAAGAAATAGTAGCTCACGTTATACTGGTATAAGAACCAAATGTTTCTAACTACAATCAATATATGCCTGAGAACCCTTCAAAATGCGTGTCGAGGGCTGATAAACATCCTCATAACTTGGAAACCGCTGCACCGATTTCTACCAAACTTGGCTTAGAACTATGCCAGATTTATCAGCTTTCCATTTCAAGAATAGTTATAAAAAAATTACGAGTGATTTTTTGGAGCTACGAGCCTTGTAAGGTACAGACACATAGACACAAAAAAGCCTCAAACTTAGAATACCTTTCTTCTTCAGTCGGTGGTTAAAAAGTTTATCTGAAGCGTTAAACGTGTCCTTAGGACTTAAAGGCACAATATTACATAAAAATATTGGTACTTTTCTCCCAATTTTTCAGAAATATAAATAGAAACGTAAAGGCAGAAAACGCTTAGAAAGCGCGGGTGAGCGGTCGGACCGGCTGACGTCACACGCGAAATCGCCGGGCTCAAAACACATTTTGAAAATCCAAACTTTAAAAAATCGTAGAAAATTCAGTTTTTGAGCTATCGCCAAAATTCTTTCACTGTTGTGTTTTGGACGTAAAAATCTATCGATCTACATTAAAAAAAAAATACGCTCATCTTCCTCATTAAAACCATTTTTTCTCTATTTTAAAACTTTTGTCCTTTTTTGAGTCGATGTCTCATTTTTGACAAGTAGTATTGTTACATCCGGTATACATTATTAGTTTTTAGGTTACCACTGAACACTGACCTGTAAAAATAATTCCCCTTTTCCATTCTGGCCGTTTCCATAAAATTTTTCGTTCTGTCATAACCACAGAGTTAGATAGACACATCTAGATACGTCATTTAAAGACGTCATACAGTAAGTGACAAATTTTCGAAAGAACAATGACTTGACGAAATAATTTCTTGTCTTTTTAATTACTGGTTTCTATGAAAGGTCAATGGGTCATGGGAGATACATTCTCCGGTGAATCATCTTGTTTTAAGCGTTGAGGCAACGTCTGTCGTGTGTGTGACTCATTTGGAAGATCCGTTTGGACTCATTTTAATAAGATCGTCACTAATTCATATACCAACACCGCATCTTAAATTGGTGGAGATTGTCATGGATTTTTAGAATTTTTTTATTTTGCTTAATGGAGATAAATATATCCTACTACTCACTACAAAGATACATTTGTATCTTTTTATTCTTTTAAATTTATATTTCACGTGATTACGTCATTTCAGCTAAAAGAATTATTATCATTTTAGCAAGTTTATTGAGTGGTGTCTTGATAAAAAATAGATAAGTTATATTTCGAAGACAGTTTTATGACAAGTAGACACTAGCTCCCAAAGTAGGCAACTAAAAACCGTGATGTAAGTACTCCTTGACTGTATCTTTACGACTGTGATGAACTGTAGCCGTGACCAAAGATTTTATCATCCACTAGCGAGCGCGCGTGACTTTACCTGCACCAGTTTAGCTTTGACTTTTTTATGACGTACCCAGCTTATGCTTAGTAATCATACGACATAAAAAGTATCAATAAATTGAATACCTCTTATGACGTGGTTTACGCGGCAAATATTATTGCGCAGTTAAATAATATACCTACTTAGATGCGGCGTCGGTAAGTCTCAGTAACAATGCCTTTGACCTTTATAAATCCAATGTGTCACTATTGTCATCGACAAATATTAGTACAAAGTTCAAAACAGGCCGCAAAAGTATCCAATCGGCGTTTGATTTAAGTTTTACTCATATTACATGTAGATACTTTAGTATTTTTGTCAAACGTGAGGAGAAGACCAAATCCAGGTTATAAACTCAGGACCCACTTAATTGATATTTTTAACCCCCGACGCAAAAACGACGGGGTGTTATAAGTTTGACGTGTTTGTGTGTGTGTCTGTCTGAGGCAACGTAGCTCCCAAACGGATGAACCGATTTTGATTTTGTTTTTTTTTTGTTTGATAGGTGAATTAGTCGGGAGTGTTCTTAGCTATATTTGATGAAAATCGATTCGGGGTTTTTTTAATTTTTAATTTAATTACTTGTGTAACATTCAAATCCCACTTTTGGCACGATATTTTGTAAATTTGTTGAATCCAGAACAATTTATTCAGAAAACAGAACAATTTATAAAAAAAGGATTTTGTCGCACAACAAAAAATACAGACATAGGTACAGACAGGGTTATAAGAAGTAGGTAACCTTTTGCGCCACCTTATTTGGACCGCAAATGTGAACTAAATAGGAATAAAGATTCAGATTTTTTGCGGGCATTACTGTCGGTATACGGCAATTTCGTGATGTGCCTTTACTGATCGCATCGGGAACTTCAGATAAAATTAGGTCTCTTTTAAGTTCCTAGAGGCAAAGTTACCTTACTGTTTATGCAAAGGAATATCAAGATTTTACGTGGATTTTAGGCGGTAACAATATTATAAAGAGCAGAAATTCTGATGGCGGCGAATCTAAAAAGATTTAGAATCTTTTGTCGGTAATTCTAAAATGGTAAGTAATTCGAAACTGCGTTTTAGAGTAATTACTAATTAGTGATCCTCATGTTCAGTCATGAAAACTCATTAGTAAATTGTAAATGTAAAGCTAAACGCACACGTTTGTTTGAATGAGGCTGCGCGCCAATAAAACGCGAAGTAAGCGCCAAACCAGTCGTAATTTTGTGCTCCTTCGCGGTTGTTCCAGGAATTAATCTTTATAGCTCCTTTAACACGCGAAATTTAAATATTGTGTAGAAACTTCGAGAATTTGAATGAGTCCTTACGTTTTGATACAGCTTACAACCTTGCAAGACTCTGAAATGAATACCAACAATTTTAATGACGAAAATGGTCTGTAAAATCGGTGTTAAATCCTGTTCTTCATTAAAATTTGTATCGTTTTTATTTGCTAAACGACTACATTGCCAGCAAAAATTTTAAAGCGTATCTTTTATTAACTAAACAATCTTATACATTTTGTAGAATTAAATCGTAAATTTTTACCCGTTTACACCAAAAAACCGGACAAAATTAAAAACAACAATTGTAAAAAACAGCCAAATCTAATTACACAGAGCTATGTAATCTAGAAAGCACAACTACGCCCTAGAGGCACGGTAATGACAGAAGCCGAAAATCATCAAAAATTTACCGGTAAACAGTACCGGTGCCGAAATAAGTGGGGGTCATGTGAGTTTCGTGAGTGAAATCCACGGTAGCGCCGCAAGCCACCACTCACTTGCTCGCTTTCCCACCGTGTAAAAGTCGTAGGACATAAAAAACTTTAAGGAAACAACAAAAAAACATAAATAAAAAAAAATTTACTAAACCTAACATCTGTAAAGTATTAAAATCCCACTTATCCTTTTTAGTTAAGCTAGTTTAAAGGAAGATTACGTTTTGTGATTCAAAGCTTAAATCTCTAAATTTGTAATGACTTCACACGTAAAATAAGCAGTTTCACGTGTGCAAGCTGTGCAAAGTTCTTACGTAAATTTCCCCAGTGTACGACCTGCGCTGCGACTCCTGCGTCAGCCGTGGCTACCTGTTCAATATTCATTGACCGAGCACGTGGTGGGGGCTAAGCGCGCCTTCCGCGTAATGCTATCAGTAGTTTCCGCACCCTCTCGACAGCGCAGTTGCTAAACGCACCCGCTCTTGATCGCACGTTTAGTTGTCATTGACACTTCTAGTCATTTTGTATCTTCGTTATTTATTTCAAATATCGAGTTCCGTCTGTGTTCTGATTTAAAATTTTTGTAACAAATACAAGTTTAGTTTTTTGTGAAAGTGACACGGATTTCTTTTTTTTTAATTAGTTGTTATAAAGGTGCGTACAATAATTAACTATTTGCACATTATAGTTTAAATTAAAAAAATGCAAAGATGTTTATTGTTTTTTTACAATTTGTACATCAATGCCCACACATTATTTTTAACCTTTGGCATGTTATATTAACCCTGTAAATAATACTTCGTAACTAAAATATATAATATCTCAGAAATTCAACTCTAAAACGATGTCTGTTTTATAATAAGGCTAAAGTTCACCAACACTTTATCAGGTAGTTATCCTTAACAATGTTTATGTTTGATAGGTAAATTTTGCCGATAGTACATGTTTTTGTGTATTACCGATCGATTACACTATTTTCTAGTTACCGTAACAATAACCGCTTCAGTATGTGTTGGTGAACACAGCCTTAAATTATAAGTACTGCTTCTTTAATTGCGTCCTTTTCATTCCTTATCAAAAACATAACTCGCACACACTAACAAATGTGACAGTCAACCTTATCACTAACCCATAGAGTCACATTTCGCATAACATTTGATAACTTATCATTGTACAGGCGACCAAGCCCCGCCCGTGGTAAGCATCGCTTCTAGGCAA
This sequence comes from Gandaritis pyraliata, assembly GCA_947859175.1. NCBI lineage: Eukaryota > Metazoa > Arthropoda > Insecta > Lepidoptera > Geometridae > Gandaritis > Gandaritis pyraliata. The sequence continues at coordinate 3,638,369 of OX401866.1, read as the reverse complement.
AATGTTCGCCGTGATGCAGATTGACGAGGACCACACACGGGATTTCAGACGCAAACTGCGCCCAAAATGCGAGTTCGTCTGCAAGTACTGCCAGCGTCGGTTTACGAAGTCCTACAACCTGATGATCCACGAACGGACCCATAAGAGTCCGGAGCTGTCATTCAGCTGCGAGGTTTGCGGGAAAAGCTTCAAGAGGCAGGACAACCTGCGTCAGCACAGGTCAGTTACACATTTTATATACAAACCCTTAAAAAACACTATGTTTTAAAAAGCGGGACTCACATTGTACAGTCGGCTATATATTAACCTATACACTGTTTGAACTTTGAACTATTATAATTTGAATGATGCAAATCAGGAATCGCAAAAGGTGTAGGCGCGTGGCGCGAAAGCAGCGAGTCTAACATAAAAATATATCGTCCCTCTCGCATGATTCGCAACATTCAAACTGTATAGTTCAAAGTTCGAACCGTTGATAGGTTGATGTGTAGCCGACTGTACCAAAAAACCTACATGATGTGAAATACTCTTTGTTTTGTATGGAGCACATTTTAATTCCGGCCTCTATTTCCAAACATCGTTTGATTTTGAAACCTCAAATCTACATAGTTCGAGAGTTTCGCCAAGCTGAACATCTATGTGTGATCTTTTTTATTGCAAATTACTTGCATAATTTTCTGATAGTGAACTAGGTAGTCACTTAGTACGTGTACTACTTAGATAAAAGAAATAACACAAAAGTCAATTAAAACAAATACTTATGCCAGTTTTTATCTAAATGATTGAGAAAAAAGTGTTTTTATCTATAAAGTGATTTTAAACTGATTCCAATAAAAAATACATTTCTAATAAAAGGGTAATAAAATTTTTAATCTGATAAATAAATTAATATACCAGTTAAGTGTGAAACAAAGAAGATATTATGTCTGTTCTTATCTATTTCGATAAAAAACTAATTGATCTTATACTAAAAAACTCTAGGAAGTATCTAACCGTCTATACTTAATTTTTCTTTGTATAACAAAAAAAATACTTACATCATAAAATTGAGTAGTCACTTTAGGCGTATTCTGAGACCAAATATTGTTCAAAATTAAGTAGTTTTTTTATGTACATAAAAAAAGATAGATAGGTCTATAAATAAAATAAACAAATATTCATGGACATTTCACACGACGCCATCTATTCCCAAACTAAGCAAAGCTTGTAATATGGGAACTAGATGCTGATAGAATACTTATATACCCTTTTTTAGTCTATGTTATTGAAATCAACACTGGAACAATACCGACCTACATACCTCGTGGTTATTAGGTGGTCAGGTGACGCTGTGGTCGCACCATGGTCAGTTCGTGTTATCCAGGCATCGATCACAAATGCACATTTAGAACAACGGAGTAGCTACTTTTTGACCACAAACTTTGCATCTATGAAAAGTTAGAATTATAAACACTGTCTTAATTACCCCAAAACAAAAAAAAAATTAATGTATGGAAAAAGGATGCGGATTGTCAGCTTTTAATAAAAGATTCTGGATCCTAAAATCGAATCTGATTATTCGAGGATTTGGACAAAATTACTGGAGTTTCAATGAAACATATACGAATTAAAAGCCTTTTTTCCATTTTACAACATAGTTTAGCTAATAATTATGTCAATTTTAATATGGAGGCAACCATACGATAAGGCTGGCATCGAATGGCTGGTGGGTGACAGATATTACAATAGCGCTGATGTATAAAACCTTTTGTGTCGCTACACGCGTACAAAGTCGCGAGTAACAGCTAGTCAATTGAGTATTTACACAAAACTAAACGGAACAATAAGTAAAAAAGTAATTAATTAAAATAAAACTAGAAAAACATAGCGACAACACAATCAGATAGAATGTTACTTTAAATCGCCAAATGAAGAGAAAAAGAAAAGAAAAATTTCAGTGACGGGCCGACGCGACATGCGTCCGTAATTAAAATCACCGGATTTTCACTTCAGTGCATTCCGTAAACGGTAAAAACCGGATTGTGTCTTGTACATTACGTCTGAGTAAATAAAGCGACGCAGCCTCCATTGCTGTGACATTGAACGATTGAGTTATAAACATAAAGACGGTGGTAGTCAACCGTAAAATAATGAAAGGCTTTTCTGCGATTAATTACTTATGCTCATATCTGCAATGCCGAACGTTTATTGCACTGATTGTAAATCTATAATTATATGGGGGACGGATTTTAAATTTACGTCAAACGGTAGGTACCAATTTACTTTTTCTACAAGTTTTTTTAATACCAAATACATATCAAAAAAGTAAATATTAGCTAAACGGTAGGAATAAAACGCTAATCATCGAGTCGTGTTTATTTCGTTGAATATATGGATGACGACACAAAAATCGAGCTCAGATTGGGTGAAACCCATACAAATTAAAGCACCCAACGCGTTCTGAGTGTGTGGCTAAAACGCAGCAGAAAATAACTAACATCTATCAGATTTTATCGCTTTCCGTAAAACTGTCATTATTGAACATTGAATATACGGCACACATCTTTACGCCAGCACTACCTCATCCGTATCTATTTTATACCGTAATTTTATTTCGTCACTATTACGACACTCTGTCAAGATGAGATTTGCATGAGATTCTTAGGTCACGACCCTACAGGAGTGCTACCAACACATTGTATGTTAATGACAAGTGACAACCATAGTCGGAATGTCAATCCTCTCATCTGAGTGACATGCGAACCCACCTTTATGTTTTAAGAAGTTTAATGAACTCATGACGATGACAGCTAAGCCGATTTAATTATTTAGACACGACTATTTTTCAACTCAAAGCCTCGTTCAAGGTGATTCATTAAGTTGCCAATTAAGATATTCGGACAATAACTTACCGTGACACAATCATATCTTTACGTTGTTGTACAAGGCTTTTTTGATTTGCGATAGACAGGTAAACAGGTACTGAAGGCTAAAGACTGCGTCCAGATTGCGACTTAAAAGCATAGGTATCAAAAAGCTGCAACCTAAATAAAATCTCGAGACACGACCAGAACTCGTGTGCTATAAAATTTTCCTAACCGCGAAAGCATACGCGTAACATTGTTCCGTGTGAAACGACAAGACTCCGCGATTCCTGGTGTTGCTACTGAGATCGTCGATAGATCGCTCATGGTGCATGGGAGTCGTGAGCTCGTGACGTGGCCTGTGTGTTAACGGTGCTTAATGGGCCCTAATGCTTCCGAAACTGTGCGAACTCCGCCGGTAGCCCGCAAGAGCGAGCCACACGTGACTGCCTCAGTATAATTTGCAGTTTATGCGCCCACCGTACATGGTACAACGATATGCGCCACGTTTAACAGTAAGAAGACGAAATTGCGGCAATTTGTTGAGGGTCGCTGATGCTGTTTTGAAAGCTTGCTCGGTAACGGGGCAGCAGCGGTACTCACACTCTCAACCTTCGCTATAAGAAAGTTTATAACCGCAACCATCTAATAACCTTTATATAAGGCCAAATCGAGAATGCCAGTTTTGCTTCCAGAATAGCTCATCTCATCTATTTTCCTCAAGTAAAAGTCAACTTATCTGATGATGGCTTTCATACCCTTCCTAAGAATTCAGTTCTTCCTCCACACAATATCCTCTAACATTCTTCACCTTCCTGTCAACTGACAACCTTCAAGAACCAGAAGAACAAAGACTTGCCATTTGTTATCACTTGTCAAAATGTTTCTACAACACCGTACGAGGATCGCGTGTGAAACTCCGATACACGTAAGCCGTGAGCGCCATCGGCTACAAGTCCCGCTACCGATTGTTTTGTTAAGTGTTATGACGATCATACAGACATAATGTTACGGGGTGATGAGGAACTTTCACGATGCAATTTAACCGACTTCCTACTTTGCGTACTTCATAATAGGTACTTGGTTTTGGAAATTTCGTTCGCGAGTTTTAACTTTCCGTAGATTCAGTTTCTTAATTCTATTTTCTTTTATAACTTCGTAAAGCTCTTCTCTAATTACGATTGTCGGTTTTTTCTTTTGCCTCATATTTGTTTCATATTTTTCAACTAAACTGATTTAATCAATATAATTTGCCACAACATTCAGTTACTTTCATAGCTCACCCAATTATTCAAATGCTTTAAACAATACATTCAATTTAACTTTAATTGCGTCTCTGTGTGAACCGAGATGTTCTATTTAGTTTAGGATTATCGATTTTACATCTTACTGAAAAGGTACTAACGATCCTTAACCCTATCCATCCTTATTTGTTTTTTCATTGCACAATAATAGCAAAATGAGTATAGTTTAGCACATTTTATTTAGAATTTATACCTGAGAATAGGCTGATCGAAGTTAGAATTATTATAATTTTTAGTCAACTCTTCTTTGTAACCTTATTTGTTGTAGAGAGAAAATAAAAAAATAATTTTTAATTTTAAAAATATTATTGTGGTCTAAATTTTATTCATAGTCTAAGGTAAAATAACGCTCTAAAAAATATTCTGTAGTGTTATTTTTAAATAATTATTAAATCGAAATAAAATATTTGAATGATAAATGCGTCTCGATTGAACCTAGCTGTCCTATTTAGCGAGGAGGCTGGGTCATCCGCTCGGTTATCGGAACATCTTATTGGATAGGTCGGGTGCAATTTACGCGCGTCGTGAATCGTGTCGACACATTCGATTTATTGATCATTTTCTATTTGATTTAGTATAAGATTTAAATGGCTGCTTCATTATTATCGAAATATTTGCGATTCAACCCATACCATTGTAAATCTGAATTTGGCTCAGAATTGTTATACCTACCGTCTTTTGTTCATTTCAGTCGAATTTTAAACTAATTGTCAATGCAAAAAATTAAACACGGTATAAGTTTTGGTAGCAATTCTGTTGTTTCATTTTCCTAAACTAATCTATCTTGACAGAACCAATTTTTTTTCTGTCTGAAAAGTCACATAAACTGAAACGCTAAAGATAAGCTATAAATCATTAAAATTTTTGTGCTACCAAATTCGTCTAGAAAAATGTCACAACAGAATAGTGGTCATTAAATTTTCATTCGTACCTTTCTAGCTTACGCGTACGTTGAGTAAGAAAAAAAAATAGACTTTTCTTCTCCTAAAATTTTTGGTTGAAACATTTTTTCCTATACCCGATGAACTACGACTTCAAAAAAAATAGGAAACATTTTCCGGTTTGCGTCAACAGTTTAAATTAAACGCTACAAAAACAAATAAAAAAACAGATAAAATTGTAATCCCCATTAAGTGTTGTAAAGAGGTGTAATTGCAGCTATCGATACGGAGCATCGATTGTGCATCCCGTTCGAGGTGGCAAACGCGGTTAATTAGGAAACTCTCGAACAAAGCTATACAGGGTGATCACAAATAACTACTTAATTTACTACATTTAGTCGTTAAATATTTAAGTTTAATATTATATTAGTCTTGTGCCCAAATAAACAAATACATAATTATAGCTGTCACAACGACAGCTATTATTTCTATCCTTCAGTGAAAAGTTTGTTTAGAGTAATTGAATAACACAATCAATCTTGGCTTGAACAATTTAATTTTAGAATGCTGTTAATAAACTGACACTATATGGAAATTATTGAAACATTTGGTTGCAAAATGACTAATAATACCTATATATGACAAATTATCAAGATGGGAGTTTGAATCTGACCAACGCAATACCTGTTCATTTGATATATTTCAAAATTGATAGTAAAATATGTTTTAGCAATAAATGAGTAATAAAGAAGTCATCGTTTCACAATGCGAATGAAATCAATAAATTTTATTATGTCACAATGATTTCTTGTGAACATAAATTCAAATTTTTGTTGCGCGTTCTCATATAATCGTCTAATAAAATATTTTTTCGTCAAACACTTCATTAGGCACGTGCCTACACTCTTAGATATTATTGATCATTTGGTATGTAAATAAACGGGTCTTTCACCGTCAATATACTACCTGTCATTACGTTTTATTGGAAACTCATAAAAATATTATTATGATTTCAAATTCCATTACATTTTTAATTGTAAAAGAAATCTTTATGTAAGCTACTAATTAAGGTTTTGGGAGATTTTTATTCAAATCATAAAAATATGTACTCAGTAGGGTGACTGTCATTAAAAAAACTACACCATTACAAAGTATATAAGTATTCTATCAGCTATATAATCTATAGCCTCTTAAGGTTTTAAGGTGCAATATTGTATGAACATTGTAGTAGATATAAGTAGTTGTTAATTAAAAAATAAAAAAAAATATAAAACTTTGCTTAGTTTGGGACTAGAGAGCATTGTGTGTAAATCCATGAATATTTATTTATTTATTATAGTTTACTGATACTTATCCTGAATTTGTGATCATCCTGTATATTAAAACAAAGAGTTCAGTTCCCACAGTCGCGCGTACAGGGTGTGCGATCACGAAGTAACCCAGTCTCGTGCGGAAGTATACAAATGTCACCTACGGCCCTACACCGTTCTAGAATCGAGATCAGGCACTTTAAATCTAATTGTGTCCCGGAGTCACTAGAAAAAGCAGGGCGTATAATAAAAAATTAGTATAAATCTTTATTGGGCTCTTAGTTAATCTTCTCTTCATCACTTCACTCCGGGATAGTGAATTCACTATCTAGTGAATTCACAATTTATTTAGGTAAAGAAAAACATAAAATTGTTTAAATTATAAAAGTAAAAAAAAAGCTTATTATTTTCGTGATAACATGTTTTGAACTTGAAGATAATGTAGAGCTAGAAGTTCTAAAGCGCGTGACAAAGATTGATGAAACTTTGTTGGTTCTATTAGGAAGCAAAATGGATTTGTGAATAGAATTCAATCGAAAGCATTAATTAAAATTTTTAATTCGCCGACAAATACTGTTTTTGGGATATTAATCGCTTTAAAATATTAAAGCTGTACTTAAATATTTATAAAAGCAGAATCTCCTGAAGGGTTTAAATTTGTAGGATTTTTAAATCTAATCCTGTGTTAGAATAACGGTTTTCATTAACTTTTAGTAAGTTACTTTTTTTGCGGAAAAGATTACGAACGGCATTAATATTTTAAAATACTGTCAACTTTTTTGTTTACTTAATTTAAAAAAATACACCGCTAACTTATTAAATGCGGGCTGGATTATGTTTCTTTAAACAATTTGAGTTTTTTTTTGCACGCTCAAATATTTGGCGTTGGGTAGTTTTTAAAACAATAAAAAACGTGTTTGTATTTAGTTTTAAATTTAATCTTTGATTAACCTGCACTTGGTCATGTTCAATTAGGATGCACAATTTTTTTATTTTTTAACATTTTTAACATGTTTTTCCAATTGTTGTAGATGTAGTCAATGCTTATGGCGGTGAAGGTGAAGGAAGCACGATCATCTACAGCGGTCTCTCTTAGATAAACAGTAAGAAACATTCATTCCCTCTCATTAAAATCATTCATGACAAACCCATCTCTCAATTATAAAATTGGGTTTTTAAAAAGAAAAATAGCGTAAGTACTTTTTGGGGACCGCACTTAAAATATGATCGTGCGTGTATTAAAAATTATCACAAGCATTTTTCCATTTCATTAACCCACTTCATCTCTACAATCCCTGTTTTTTGTATTGTCTAATAAAATATTATCTTTACAGAGAAATGCACAACAACAAAAGACAGGAGACCACGTATCTACGCTGGTGAGCTAAACTAGCTACATGTCACCACTTCGTCATCCAGAGCATTTCGTCTTTTACACAACAGTATTCGTGCTTCGTCCTAAACACCGCCAGAATGGGGAATTGCAATTTTATTATTCTAAATTTAAAAACCCGCAAACTTTTTAAAACTTGGTCAGAAATCGTAGCTGAATTAAAAAAAATGTTTATAAAAAAAATTAAGAGCAAAAACATTCTGGTGATTTGTAAATAGTATTTATTAGGTTAAGTGATGGTAGCATTTAAAACAGCTTAACTGCTTATTTTAATGTAAAGTAATATTTATATTTTATTTAATTATATTGTTATTATAAGCTTTCTAATACGTAGAACGTATATTGTTCTAGGATTGTGTTCAGCAACATATTTACTGGAATTATTGTGCAAAAATTGAAAAAAAAATTGGTTACGTTTGATCCAGTGAATACTTTTTCCTTAGAAGTTTTTTTTATCAAAATATGATATTAATCACGTATGCGGCACTTATTAGTCCTATATTTTGTATACAATATTTATGTGTTTGAAAGACCTACGTGTATGAATGTGTTGTTGAACAGTAGCTTAAAGTAATGACTTCTTCTGCTAAAAAAAATACAAAATGTTTCGGTTATTATTTATTTTTAATTTTAATCTATTACATTCCATTATTATGCTTATTATGAGGGTTGTTCCTAATACTTAGATGAATAATGAATAGAATAAAAATATTAAAATAATTATATTATTTTTACTATATCGTGAATAATATAAATATTCTATTATTTTAGAGTGAGCCATAAAGAAGAATGGATATTTTAGCTTTCTATGATATTATATGCATTGAAATATTTAGTTTTAAAACAGAGATTAATTTGTATTAGATTTTAATGTTTTTTTTAATCCTGCAGTATTTTACGGAGACCGGTAATATAGTTAGTAAAAACTCTTTATGAGTTGTATCACTTTTTAATGCAAATATAAAAATGTCTTCGAAATCTTCCATTCAAAAGATTGAATTTGCAACTTCACAAACATTTACTTAAAAATGACTAGTTATCAAGCAAAATTAACTTACATTATTATTTTTTTTTAATCTATAAATAATTGGAATTAAAACTTTACCATATTTCGACATATTCGAAGTAAATGTAAGGTTTTGTAAAAGCTTTAGAAATATCGTTGTCTTAACAAGATATATAAATAATACACTCGAGAGCAATGATTCCGGGTCACTTAAAGAATGTTAAAAATCTCGGAAACTAAAAATGATAGGTTAATGCAATAAATTGTATTTAATAGACAATGTAATACTCCTTAAATGAAAGTAAAAAAATATGAGTCACCATACATTTTATTAACACAAAATTACATAAAGAAAAAAACTGCTGATCTCTCCTTAAAACAAAAATAGGAAACATGAAATTTTTGAACTTTATTACGATTTGACTTGAATTTTAATACTTCGTATTGCCTCCTCGTGCTTCCATTACTGCGTTTACGCGGTTTGGCATGCTGTACACCAAGTTCCTTATACGATTTTGGGGAATATTCTCCCATTCCTCTGTGAGAGCAATTTTGAGCTCACGAAGCGTGATTGGGGGAGGGTTTCGTTGTTTTACGCATCTGCCTAGCTCGTCCCAAGCATGCTCGATCGGGTTGATATCCGGGCTGCGCGCTGGCCACTCCATACGAGTAATGTTCATCTCTTGAAGGTAGTCATTCACAATCCTACCTGTATGAGGTCGGGCATTGTCATGCATAAATATAGCATCCTCACCTAAATTGACCATAAATGGACCAACATGATCATTGAGGATTTCTTCCACATATCTTACGCTAGTTAAAGAGCCGTTTTCTATGATCACCAGCTCTGTGCGACTTTCAGAAGAAATTCCGGCCCACACAAGTACAGACCCACCACCGTAGGCTACTTTTTCTTCGATGCATGCTTGCTTGAATCTTTCCCCTGGTCTTCGATACACTCTGTGTCTTCCATCGTGCTTGTAGAGCATAAATTTTGATTCGTCGGAGAACATAACTTTTGACCAATCTTCAATACTCCAATTTACGTGGCTCTGGGCATATCTTAGTCTTGAAATACGATGCCCACGCTCCAGTTTAGGGCCGTTTGCAGGTCTAAGGGGTTTTAAGTTAGATTCAGCAAGCCGACGTCTTACTGTCCATGCACTTGGGTTACTTCCTCCGAGGCGTCGAAACTGATTTGTGAGTTCAGTTCCTGTGAGAAAGCGATTTCGAAGCATGGTGTTCACCAAGTATCGGTCTTCTCGTGCTGTGGTACACCTGGTTCTGCCCGTTCCTGGTCTGCGTAGGTTAGAACCAGTTTCTTCGTAACGTCGGAGAACTCTTTGTACTGTTGACAGCGACACACCGACAGTCCTGGCTGTATCGCGCTGACTCCGGCCGGTTTCCAGCATTGTAAGTATTCTGGTGCATTCTTCAGGCGTAAGCGACATAATTTCAGCTTGAATAATGAATATAGAGCACTATCAACATGGTTTATATACCCACATAAATGACAGATTACAAACAAAAGCAAAACCAAATGCTGTAATTTCGTAGTTCCATCTTCGAAAGTGGCCCTTTTTCAAATTTGATTTTTTTAAGATATAACTTTACAATAACTAAGAAGTTTTAATACCTTCATTTAAGGAGTATTACATTGTCTATTAAATACAATTTATTGCATTAACCTATCATTTTTAGTTTCCGAGATTTTTAACATTCTTTAAGTGACCCGGAATCATTGCTCTCGCGTGTATTTATATATTAACTGTCATATAAGACGCCCGCTACTTCAATTTAAAAATTAGTAGAGGTGGTATGAATTACATTATTGAAATATAACTCAAATCGTTAAGCATAATAGCTCTGTGTTTGAAAAGACATGAGTTTCTTGATGTCATACAACGCCTTAAGCGAGAAATAAGCTTCTTGCTGTTATGCTTCGCCTTAAGTGACGACAGGAATAAGATCATTATTATTTCTCCTTAACAGTATCCCATGTGCCAATAAATAGGCAGATTGTTCTGTCATTAGCCATATTTTGATATAGTTTTAGATGTAAAAATATTGTATTGTACCATTATACGTATATTGTGTATGTATTAATATCATTGTATATCAATGATGATTAAATGATTGATTAATTAAAATTTTTGTTTCCTTATTCACGTACTAAATCAAATATTACTTAGAGGTTTTTGTAAAGTAGTTTTTTTTTCATTTGTGATTCTCAACCAAGGTACGAGTTGGTATATTATCCTTTCAATTTCAATAATTTATTCACATTCGATTTGGGCTTAACAAAGACCAATGCACCCAAATCTTTAAGATTTCTTGGCACTAAGGGTTATTACAAACACTTACAATTTCTAATGCGATTTTGTAAATGATTTCTTTCACCAAATTGTTTCATTCACGATCCATCAATTTTTTTTTTCAGAATAGCTCATGGTTATTGAACTAAAACTGAGAAACACGGATATTATAAACAAATGAATGGCGTCACACTAAGTGCCCAATAAAATAAGGTGTTAGTAAAATTGACTAGTATTTCTGACTTTGATATCTATAAAAATTATTATCGAAAAAGTTCTAGGACATATTTTTTCTCATTTTCTTCACTATTGTAGCTGGGATATATTTTTTTAAATTTAGTTAATTCAATTTTATTAATAAAGGCTTAATTGTTATATTTTAATTAATTCATCAGCGCTATCCATTATCCATGACTTATCTTGTAATATATTTATATACTTTTCATAAAAAAATCTTTTGTATACAGATATTCAATCCCACGACATAAGTACCTAGTTAAATGAAGATCTATGAGTTAATCATGAGTCATGACTCACTGGTAGATCTTCAAACATCATTCTTTTGAGACCACGAAGAGCCCCCCTGTAGAGCTTCGAGCTTCCTTCTCTTCTCTAGAATCTAGAGCATTCCCAGTCAGTTTGACGTCATCGAAACAAATGCTTAACGTAAGTTTCTTGGAAGATCACACGCTGGAAAATACCACTTCGTGATTGCTTAACTTTCGATACTATCAGAATCTGACAAAATACAATTAAAATCATAGTTTCGCTACCGGTTAACTGTTATTTTGATTGTAATCAAAAGCAATCAGCCCCCGTATGCCAATCTTTTGCTGTCAAGTTATATTTCACTGCCCAGTGTAATTTCTTCAGGTCACGTGGTACAATTTTGTACCACGTGATCATTCTTTTTAGACACTTGATAGCAAAATATGCGCGAAAACACTTCAAATGACGTCATAATGTCACTATTTAGTCACAGAATAACTATGAGTTAGTATGAACTGACCATGATTTTAAACTTTGCAGTTCAACTTTGCAGTTCAACTTTGAACACGCAGTGTCAACAGTAAGTGAATTTTAGTGAGTTTATTTTAAGTTAGTGAGTAACTTTAGTGTCGGAATTTTGAGGCCTCTTCATTACGTCATGATGGTTTGACTGTGTTCAGGTTCATATTTGAAGACGAAAGCGAATGCCACCACATACCGGTCACCCATCCAAAAAACCGTGCAGTGTGTTGCTTAACTTTGATTCAATGCCACGAGGATTTCAATCTAACTGCTTGTAAAAGGAATATAAAATGCTATGATCAAGCTAATAAAACAGAAGGTAACTTCAAAACCTTGATTTCAAAAGTATCTGCGACACGATAGCGTGAGAAACTGGTGCTAAGCGCTCTAAATTGCGGATCAACACCACTATCAACAGAACTGGTTTGCGTAACGCCGGTAGCGGTCAGACGGGCAGGCACCGGTCTTATAATAACTATGACTACATCTGTGTCATCGGTGTACTAACTATGTATGCAGCTGTGGCATCGGTGTAGAAACTGTTGGTGCATCTGTGGTTGGTTACTCATCGCTGATCCAGTTTGCATTATGTAGGTTTTAGGGTTAAGTTTGTTTTGATCGGAGGCCCCAAGGACTTATAATGGCGTCTTTTATCGTTGCTGTACTCTTTCTTCATTTTTAGCTGTCAATATTTTTAATAAGTAATCTAGATTATTGATTCTCAAACTCAATATTCAACCCTAAGTAAAGGTTAGGTAAAGCCATATATTTTTTGATATCTTTAAGGCAAGTTAAGAGATTGAATATTGAGAATAACCATAAGTACGCTATACCTTAAAGTATAAGTCTAGAAATTGCAATTCAAACGAAAACATATCTTTTTAGCCGCATGATTGTAAGTCATTTCAACTCTGGATTACAAGCTTTCTTTTGTTTCAAATGCTGACTGCTGGTATCAGAGGTCAAGCTAATATTCTACCGACATTCCGAAGTAGTAGGTATGTATATTGAGTCACTTCATCTAAAGCTATCACAAGTTTTAAGATGAGGCAACAACACATCCGTGTATAGTACCGTAACGAGTGACTCAGTCCTCCGCAATCCTTGTTAACTTGAACTCTATGGTCTTATTAATAAGGGTGCTGCTTATCGTGATCTGAGATGGTATCTCAGAGGCGCAACGGTAGCTCAGTTCAGCGAGAAAGCATAAAAATGAGGGTACAGAAGGTTCCCACAGAGATAGGCGGTTTGCAGTTTTTTGGACAGTCACGATGGCATTTCTTCGGATTGAGATAGATGCTGGATTAATCGTTTGGCATTTCTCTTAGGAATATCGTATTGAACTTTTGGCGAGTGCGAAAGGTGCTCTACTACGGACAAATCAGTTTTTGGGAAACGTGAAAGGGTACCAAACCTTGGATCGACGGAAGGAAGAAGTCTCGTAATAGCACTTCTGAAGCGACCATGCTTGCTTAATCAATCTTCATCGATATCTAAGTTAAGCGACGTTCTGCGTGGTCACTATTTGGATGGGTGACCGTAAGTGGCATTTACATCGCGCTTCCGTGCTTCGAATGGAGCCATCCCAAGCACGGAAGCGCTCAGATGTAAATTATGTAGAGTAACCCGGGACTCAAAATTCCCTTCGAGTTTTCCCCCTTTAAGGGATTTTGAGACTGACTGGGTCTAGCAGTTGAGCCATGACGAAGGCCTTAAGGCCGTTTAAAAACTCAGTCACCAGAGTTGGCCACTAACTTATACGAAGAAAGGAACAAACAGCACATCTTATCATTAAGACCTCCCACAGGTTGCACAGCACCTCAAAGTTCCTGAAAAAAAAAAATATGTTGGATCCAAAACGCAAAATATTGAAAGCACGTTTTTGTCTAAGTGTGATACTACCTCACAGAAGACGTCTTCAGTGGACATGCTCGGTGAGGCAATACATTGTTACCGTTTAACATCAGGACCATGCTCTAACGTACCTATACTTGATGATAAAGTCTGGTAAGTATAACGCACAGGTAATTTTGACTTGTCATAACGACGTGTTGTTCCAAAGTGTACATATAGATATGCGTAATTAACTGACTTTATAGGGATCTACGTAAAGGGTAATTTCACAACCAGGTGATTTTCTGAGACGTCACCTGACTTACGTGTCCCGTGAGTAAATGTGGTCAAAGTCTACTATGCAGTGTCAAGTGAACCCTTCTGTGTCATCACTTCTCAAAGTTCATCGAGTTCTATACCTATAAGTAATTATGACCTATTTTTTCCCCGGATTTGTAATAGGTAAATGAGACAGCTAGTCTATGTGTGGTAGTTCTTAGAATTTCAAGTACTTATTTTTGGCTATAATCATAATTTTCATTGTAATTACTACTTTCAACTTTTCAAGATGTACTGTTTAATTTTAGTTTGAAAATGAAATGTTGTTAGTTTTCAGTAACAAAAAGTTTTTGAAATCTGAGATGAGACATAATTAATGATGTTGACTGTAGCTACGAATTAGTCTCAAAATCCCCTTGATTTTGAAAATTTTGAATTTGGATTTGAGAGAAAAGTCTGCATATACCCTTTGGGCAAAATTACATCGTAATAGCTGTATTATAATTTTACTTTATCTACCTACTTTTTTACCAAAAAAAATTACGACTAATACACACCGTATTACAGTATTTACCATAATTATTATATTAAAAAAAAAACATGAAACAGTTGCGCTATCTACAAATCGTTTGCAACGGATCCAACTGATCCAAATCAGTACCAATCGGAAGCGTGCCCAAGACACTGGCTGCATTGCCGCGCTGAATAGCAATGCTGATGCGTTGGCCCAGATACTTACCAGCCCTCGGGTCACGCGTCGCATAGACTAGACGCCCTGAAAGAATTTTGAAGATCCGGGGGGCCTCGGTACCCCACGGACCCAGAGTCTCGACCCCAAGAGGTACAAAATGTGTATTACCTAGTTTACTGAACTATACACTTTAATACTTGAGATCTGTATACTACCACTTATTTTTAAATGCTGAGCTGCCTCCGTATGCCAATCTTTTGCTGTCAAGTTATATTTCACTGCCCAGTGTAATTTCTTAAGGTCACGTGGTACACGTGGTGGTGGTGGTGGTAGTGTGACAGCAAAATATGCGCGAAAACACATCAAATGACGTCATAATGTCACTATTTAGTCACAGAATAACTATGAGTTAGTATGAACTGACCATGATTTAAAACTTTGCAGTTCAACTTTGATTGGCATACCCCTGCTGGTATTTCAAATAATCATGATTTTTAGATGTCTGCTATCAAGATCCTATAAATCTCGATTACAGATTTAGATTTTAGGCTTTATTTATCAGTCCATGCTCTAAAATAAATTGGATAAATTCCACACTAAGCCTTCCCGGACTGCCCGCGTCGAACACAAACAAACAGACAGACAACCCACGATTCTCCAGTATCGGTTTAGTTTTGCTCACGGCGCGAACTACACAATACGATACCAGGATAACAGACAATGCGCGGAAGTGTTGCAAAGCTGTTTACTTACCGAAATACATTTACAATGGTATTGGAGCATCGGTTTTCGCTGGAAGCTGTGGTGGTCGGAAGATATTCTAGATGAGAATTGGAAATAATAAAAATACTTTGTTTGTATTGCTACTAAGTTTTACAAGTTGAAAGCGTCGAAGGTCTAGTGGTAGCGACCCTGCCTTCCGATCCTAAGGTCGTGCACCAATGGGTTTTTCTACTCGGATTTAAGTGCGCAATACCAGTGCTCTCAAACGGTGAAGAAAAACATCGTGAGGAAACCGGCGGCTGAGCTTCGCATGTATTGACCTTGTTTTTCCTGTTGATGAGGCCGACTGTAAGCCTACTCCATCTAAATCATGTCCCAGGTACTGCAGCGTCCTGTTCATATGGGCATGGGTAAAAGTGGCCCCTGACGTCGAATCAAACCTTCTTAGATGCTCTCTCTATCTATCTTACTCTATCTTATTTCGCGCTATTTTGAATTTGCGTTTCCATACAAAAGAAAAAAAATGCGTGGAAATGACATTTCTTAACTATTAGTCACGTGACCAATCGGACATTTTGATATTCAATAATGTCAACTTTCCGAGAGAAGCAGGATGCATCATAGTCATTTCATTACCATTAAAAACTGTAGTCACATAATTGTTACGTAAATCTACTTCAAACATTCCCCAATCAGAATATCAAATCTATGAATTTATTAAACCTTCATTATACCTATTGATTCGCCACAAATCATTCATTTGATTGTTTTAATCTAGGAGCGAGCGACTTTAACATTATTAGGTAGGTGTCCCACTGTGACGTTCGTAAAACCATGTCTCATCATCATTAGGGACCTACCTACTATTGATTGTGCTATAAAATATAGTGTTATGATTTGTATAGCATTCATTAGGTAATTTGTTTTTTTAACCAGTGACAGTTGATGTGAGTTCAATTCAAATCTCGCATCATGAATTTGTGACAAATATTTGCGTATTGAGGTAGGTGAAAAATTTAAGCCCGTTTTTCATTGTTTCTTATATCAGATGGAACTGCTAAGATTCATCATCTAAATTATTATTTCAATAAATAATAATCAAATCATTAAGTTCATTCAATCGGTTGATTGTTGAAACCACAAATTGTGAATGAGTTGTTCAGTCCCTGTTACGAACGACCAGTCGGCACGCTAGCCATTCTTAGAACTTTTTATTCTAGTTTTCCAACGTGACTGGAAAAAGATAGCATATTATTTATTGTAGGTACTCCACTTAAAAATAATATAAAAATAATAAAGACGCTTTAGAAGGTAGGTACGATGGGCGGCCTTATCTCTTCAATTAAAAAGCAATCTCTTCCAGGCAACCTTTAGATGGACAGAATCTAATACACAAAAACAAGTACGGGGCGTACATAAATATAAATGTAATAGTAGGTAATAAATCTACTATTGCGGGACCCATTACCCAATGTCACAATGAATTGGGATTACAGAAACGATTGGTAGAAAATGTAATTTTTTTCGGACTCTTGCTGCTTACTCTTGAACCCAATAACAATGCCGATCCAATACCAATTTCAAACATTAATATTTCAACAGTTATGGTACTCATCTGTCTAATGAGTCTACTGTAAGTACTTACAAAGTCTTTAAATATATGACATGAAGTTGCATTTTTCTCAGCTACTAAAATTATAGTTGTTTCTGTCGTTTCAGGTCATGTCAGGATATGCATACGAATAGTGATTCAAAATTGATTTTACTTTGTGATCAGAAATAATGACTGGATTTATGTCTATTATAAATCACACAGCTCAAATCAAGCTAGTTATACTTGCTTTGGTTTGTAAAGAAGCGGTTACCGCTATCGTCATTATGACGGTGACTGAGAATGAACCTAAGATTTTCTTCAAAACACTTTATTTAACTTTAAGTACCTATCTTTCCTATCCTAATCAAATGATTAATTACTATTTTGTCATAAAATCATACACATAATGTTTACTTGTCAGTTGGTGGTTGCCATTTACTGTTTTGTTTTTTTTTTAAATTGGCATTCGACATAGATAAAACAAGTACGTTTTGTTTATTACCCCTATACACAATTTTGAAGACTTCGAAGCATTTTAGTATGCGATGGTATTTTGATTTATTGACCATAGGCCTAAAATATATTAGGGCACTTTTCATAATTGTTTCCAAAATATGTGGTTATTTTAGAAAAATGGAAGGTCAGTACAAATTACTATACGGCCAGTATATTCCTTCACCGTTCTTTTAAAAACAAGATGCCTACTTTCACAAAGTCTGTGAATTAGCTTCATCAGTCTCCATCATTATCCGATTCTGTAACACCTACAGCTCGCCTACACTGTAATAGCCACTTTTGTCTGAATTAGTACCTACCACTTTGATACTGACCTTATACAAAAGCTTCGTATTCGTTTGAGACGTCTCAGACCAAGCAGACTTTAATTTAGGCAAACTGAAGTATATTATACCCTTAGAAACACTCTGCAGGGGTATGCCAATCAAAGTTGAACTGCAAAGTTGAACTGCAAAGTTTTAAATCATGGTCAGTTCATACTAACTCATAGTTATTCTGTGACTAAATAGTGACATTATGACGTCATTTGATGTGTTTTCGCGCATATTTTGCTGTTAAGTGTCTAAAAAGAATGATCACGTGGTACAAAATTGTACCACGTGACCTGAAGAAATTACACTGGGCAGTGAAATATAACTTGACAGCAAAAGATTGGCATACGGGGGCTGAACTCTTAAGCAAAGACTTAGCTGTCCGCCAAACCGATTCAATCAGTACCTACTCGCAGCGCTTGAATTCACCTCTAGAGAGTCTCTACATCCCTCATGAATTTGTAGCATCCTTCAGATTGAGGCAGCATGTCCACATCAGCTGCTGGGTATGGTGCTGTAGGATTTAATGTCTCAAAGTAAAGTTAAAAAAATCAAGTATTCAAAAAGCTGGTGAACCGAAATCGAAGAACAAGAGAAATCGGTAATCCTAGTTGTGGTGAATTTTTACCAGTAGATTTTTTTTAGTTTGATGATGTTTGTTTGATACATATCGTAGACGTGCTCCACAAAATACGCAACGCTACATATAATATTTGACGTATCTGCACACTGTAAATCTGTGCATAACCAATTTGGGTCATACGACAACGAGCTGCGAATTAAACAAAATGTTGGAGCTGACTTGTGATGTCCCTAACATTTTTGTACTAATCTAAAATCGGTTCCAAGTTTGACAGATTTAGCGGAAAATTCAGCAGAATTCTGCACGCGTCATTTAGCATGTCAAAATAAATGACAACGCACTTTTAAAGTGCCTCTAAAACATTTTCTTGATGCTAGAACAGCGCGGAATGCACCGGATTATGTGTGAAATAAATACCCTTGTTAGAATTTTTGCAGATAAGAACTAATCTGGCGAAGATCCCGCGGAATTTAGGTACTTAACATTGATATATTATGCATACTCCAATTCGTGTATTTTCTTAGCTCGTTGGCATGACATGGATGCGTCGTGAGATGCGGTCAATCATTTGGTCATGAGATCATAACATTTTAGCGTTTCGTCACTGCGGTTGCTGGTAAGGCACCATGAAATTAACTCTCATTTTGACACATTGTAACAGTCTAATTCGATTACGAACGGTCATGTTTTTCGTGAGGTAAGTAAGAATAATAGTATTTATCAGTAGGCATAATATTTGGCCAAGTCTTTGCTGTTAAAAAATTTGGTTCAGACAAGAACGTGTGCTTAATGTGAAATCAAAATGGATTTCCTTCGGTATTCATAACATTTTTGATTGACTTTCCATATTCAACTTGCTTGCTTGGCAATGCCTGCATGTGACGCATGGCTTGACCATATAATTTACTGCTTAAACATCTCGAAAACCGTTTATTTATGATACCTACATCAGAATAAATACCCGATTTCGAATCGAGTGTACCAGGACCGCATAAATAACCCACAGCACTACCAAGACACCGATACATCTTGTTGTACACGCATTGAGTGTGTAGCAACTAACTCATTGTCTGTGGTAAGCGCCACTCCATTCAGAACTTTCAGATCGAGAAAAATAAGGAAGATCAAATACTTTCTTTCGAAAAACTTGATAGACAAGAGACACGCTTGACAGCATAGAACTGATAAATTTTTGCACAGATTTTGCAACGCGTGCAAAAACGTCTGTCTCTGAATTCGTCTATTTTCCGCTCAAATTACATTACCATTCAATGTCAGATGGAATGTACCTATACAAAGAGCTATCAATGTAACCGGAGAGAGCCATTGAATAAATCGCTCAGAGGGGTGGGATGGTCGCGTGCCGTCGTCTATATTTTTCCAATAAATTGCAGGGGTTGACAACATTCGCCGTACTTTTATGTAAAATTTATTTTAAATAACATATTTTCAATATCGAAATGTAAGTTTCTATTTTCTATTTCTTCTGTCTATTGCTCTAAATGCAATGAATAAAAAATGTAATTTTATTTATGTACTTAATTATTGTAAATACTGTATTAGTCGTAATTTTCTTTGTGTATAAGACATAATTATAATAAATTTTCTTTGTATTTTTTATTTAATTAAAAAATGTAATTGCAATTAGGAAACAAATCTATAGGAAACTTGTAAATGACCATCAAACTTTATCAAACAAAACAGACTGTATAGCATTTCTGATTCGCTACCAATTAACAAAAATAATTGAACAACGAAACGAAAGTCCAACAAATG
This sequence comes from Gandaritis pyraliata, assembly GCA_947859175.1. Lineage (NCBI taxonomy): Eukaryota > Metazoa > Arthropoda > Insecta > Lepidoptera > Geometridae > Gandaritis > Gandaritis pyraliata. The sequence goes on along the minus strand of OX401866.1, from coordinate 3,618,000 downwards.
AAACAAAACGCACGTGTCTAACAATTAAAAATATTTTTGTTAAACAAATCATCTATCTTAGCAATTAAAAACGGTCACGGATCTCGTATAACGGACAGATTCAAATTATTGTTTAGACACGGTGTTTTTGCACCCACACACTTCCGTCTTTACCTGACTTAATGATCTGATATTATCTATATATTATACCTACTGCAATACTGTAACTAAACGGCGGAGACGTCAACACATAAAAAAATACTATTTATATGTATATATTTTTTTCCTTTAATGTACCTATCACTATAATTTTTTAAGAAGGCATGCACTACTTAATTCGGTTTTTAATTTAACATTTTTTTCAAATTATATAAGCACTTAGGACATTTATGATTTCATAAAAATAAAAAAGCCATTTTAGGAATAATACAAAAAAAAATGGTTTTAAAGAAAATTTGACTTAGGCTGATTGTTCATCTAGTACTCGATGTCACAAATCAATAGAAACGTTTAATTGGACATCGAATGAACTCTAAGTACCTACTATATATTCTACGATTACGTCTACCACAAAAAACTAATATTTGCTAGGATTGAGTTACACTGCGTGGCCGCCTTATGCGTTGTGCGCGCCTTTTGGAGATTTTGCAGTGTCGCCGCGCAGTGTAAATTAAAACGGTCAAATAAACCTTGTTTATTGTTTTGCGTAGTAGACGTAGAAGTATAAATAATAGCTCTGCCATCGGTCTACGGTCTGCGACCAAAGTGGGTGTTGTTTGTTTTATGGCCAATTTGGGAGTGTTGATGTTTGATGAACTGGGTGTGTGGCGTTTATTGCACCAAATTGGCTATCGAGAAAAGCTTTGAATGAATAATTTTCTTGAATTAGTAGCTAGTATCTATGTTTGTAGGCATAGTGTTGGATTCAGTATTACAAAAAAATATAAGTAGCTATAGGATTTTTGCGTCTCGTTTCAGTATAAATATCAGCGTCAATAATAGCGTTTTATTTCTAGAGATATACTGAAACAAGAGCACAGTCAAAAGCGTTATGTTATCTTCAAGACTCAAAGTGTTGGACCCCGCTGTCACGTCCTCATTAGTCACGTCCTCAGTGAGATACAGAAGTAACCGCTTAAAATCAGGTAAACTATCTACTTTCTATTATTGAAAAACCACATTTGAAGCGAAACATCTCAAAACGTCCCGCTCTATTAGAAACGAGCGTAATTAGCCTCCTGAAACAATGCAAAATATGCAAATCCACGGGAAATAGTTACTAAAATATCGATTAGAAAGTAGACCAAAGGTTGATCCCCCAGTTGCAGAAAGTATCGAGCGATTCGCGTTGTTATGTCACGAGCGAGCTGATCGCGCGACCTGCGTGGGCGGCGCGTAGGGATGCGCCGATATCGACTGATGTGTCGATTGATCTACAATGAATGACACATCGACAAAAAAGCATGTTTTATAAATAACGATTGCTGCTCTCTACTTCTAATCGTAGTTTTATTTCTATATGTACTTACCTACCTAAATGCGCATAGAAACTGTAAAAACGTAGGGTACTGAAACTATGGCGTGTCCATAAAAACGTTATACCAAGATCACTTATAATTTAAGACTATTTCTAGAGCCTTGTGATATTATTTAGATTCGAATTCTATGTTTTTGTGTCCATTTTGTATTAAAATACAAACCTTAAAATTAAATATGTATAAACCAATTGAATTTAAGCATTTTTTTTTAATAATTGACATTTTGTCAAAATAACTATAAATGCTTGGCATTGGAAAATAGATTAATAATCAAGTTACAGATTATCATCATGTGAAAAACACAAAAAGTTTTCATTCATCATTTTGGTATTACGAAACATGAACGGGAAACGAAATCCCGGCATAGTACGATGGTCTCTTAAATCAATCCCATCTCTAGAGCTGCGCAGGCGCAATCTTCGCCAAACCCGTAGCGGCTGTGGCGACAGACAACATAAGGTCATGGCACGGTCCTATAAAGGCCTCACTATTATAAGCGTATGGATTCACACTTAGGCATTTTGTCAACCATCATCATCACCATCCTGTTGAAGTCCACTCTTGGACATAAATAATTTTGTCAACCTAATTGCATAGTCATAATCAGCCAGTTGTAGAAGCCCATAGAGCATAGGCAGGCCATAGGACCTGGAACTTTGGCACAATTATCCGATTGAGGAAATAGTGAATTTCTGCGGGCTGGGTTTTATAGATACCTTCCACAAAAGAAATTAAAAATATACAGTAACATATATAAATGTGATACTGGGCTACGCATTTGTCGAGTAAGTAATATGCCAACGTATTATGTCAACGTCAAAAAAAAAACCTTTTCTTCAATAAAAACACAAGGATCATTAGTAATATCATGTAATATATAAAATGTTGTATTACCGTAATCATAACATGAATACTACATAAAAATTATATTATAACTAGCAGTTACCAGAGACTTCACGAAAAAAAAAACAAAAAAAATAAGTAACCTAAAAAAAGCGGGAAAAGTAGCTTAGGTGTTAATCCAGGTTACGAACAATAATATATTTCAAGTTTCATCCAAATCGGACCAGTAGTTACAGCGTGATTGAAACACAAACATCTAAACTTTGACATATTTATAAATAGTAGTGGGATTTTCATGTAGTATTCATATGAGTACTTAAATTAAATACTCTTGTGGATAACTGCGCAAAAAAGCGCATCGTAATGTTATAAGTGAAAATGCCGAATATGTATGCGGGCACATAGGTTTAGGACCTAAAGCAGGCCTTAAATATATAGCCGTGTTTGTTAAATGTCTAATGTCATTTCATTTGCGAGTGCCATATACTATGGCGAAGCTTTGTGCTTACATTTTATTGTCAGCGTCAACTCAGCATTGATGATTTGAAAAACGTGATGATGGATGTGATTCCGAAATACCTGTGGTCATCAGGAACCAGAAGTTTATTTATTCATTAAAGTCATTTAGAATCGTCTTATTTAGGTGATTCTAGATGCCAGCAGGAGTATTCCAGTCTCAGTTGAACTGCAAAGTTTTAAATAATGGTCAGTTCATACTAACTCATAGTTATTCTGTGACTAAATAGTAACATTATGATGTCATTTAATTTGTTTTCGCGCATATTTTGCTGTCAAGTGTCCAAAAAGAATGATCACCTGGTACAAAATTGTACCACGTGACCTGAAGAAATTACACTGGGCAGTGGAATATAACTTGACAGCAAAAGATTGGAATACGGGGGCAGATCCACGCGACTAGTGCCTAAGAAGAACGGACAAGAGACTTACAGCCTTGTTCCTAGCGTTTTGTGTATGATCCTTCTTACATAAAAAATATATTTCAAAACATTCGGTCCTGTTCGTCCGTCAAAATTCTGTTCCGAATTAGAAATTCACGGATGACAGATACAAATCTGACGACGGATGACGGATGTAGTGCGTAAGCTGCCACCATACATATAGGTCTACAACTACTTCATGACATTCTTTTCCATTCATTCTTTTTTCATGGATTGAGAACGGATGAGTATGTAACCGATCTAAGTGGAGCAAAACTGCGAAGGTCTCTGTAAGGTAATGCATTGTTATAGGCAGAGGTAACCGCTTAACATGAGACCATCAGCTTGTTCCATTACTATTTCTCATAAAAAAGCTCCGAGTGACAACCAAAACAGCTAGATCACAATAATAAAGGCGTTTTTTATTTTAGCGTACCTACAGGGTTAGTATCTAGTCGGTTATGATCAAGGTGGGTTTTTTTACTGTTTTAGTCATCATACGGTTGCTATAATTATATCTATAGCTTTGACTATGCCAAAGAAAATTCGATACCTAGCAAACAGGATACAATGAACATGCAAAAAATATTGCGCGGTTCAAGAGTAGTACATCTAGGCATTTACACTGGTCGGTAACGATAATTTTATTACACGATAGCGATATTTCAGTTGCTCGTACAAAAATTATGAGTTGGCGCCGCGACTTTTTATTTCATTTTTTGCCGACACACTTTTTTTTCTGTCTTTGCCGATACACTTTTTTCTGTCTTTGCCGACACACTTTTTTCTGTCTTTGCCGACACACTTTTTTCTGTCTTTGCCGACACACTTTTTTCTGACTTTGCCGACACGGTTTGAAAGTGTCTAATAAGTACTAAGGGCTTGCACGACAATGACTTGACCACTCTTGCTAAATATAAGTTAACTGAGGGGTAATCGCAAACAACTCTGAGAAACACCGCGTTACATAAACCGTATACGAATCATATTGCGCGTCAACGCCCGCTTGCGTCTACCAAACATTGTAGCGTCACGCGCAATGTATTTTGGATACGATGACATTTAGCTCTCCAAGCAATATCGTGTAGGTATCGTGTCGGTGGCAGTATAAAAACAGCCTATGACTCAAAATTATCTTAGTTTGATCTACAAACGCAATGATGAGCCATGAAGTATGCTCAGGAAATTCCACAGCACATTAATCACTTTTATCTTTAAACTTTTTCTAATTCTTTCAGATAAAGCTCAAGCTGTAATTTTTAGTATTTACTAGCAGTTACCCGCGACTTCGTACGCGTCTACAGTTTCCGTGTACATTATATTATCTGTGCGTGTACCGAGCGGATACTTCTTTGAGAAACTTGACATTACACCTCCTTACACCGAACTCGTACTGAAATGTCAAACGCTAGTCGTTAGACCAAAGAGGTAGTACTACGCCCTGTCAAACTGACGTGACATGACATGACAATGAAATCCTCTTGCCAATTGGCGCTGCTAATCCTTTTCGTTCATTTTATCCTGTAGATCTTGTTAATTATTCGGGATAAAAAGTAGCCTATGTGTCAATCCGGGTTACGAACTATATATATGCCAACTTTCATCCAAGTTGGTTCAGTAGTTTTGACGTGATTGAAACACAAACATCCAAACATCTAAACTTTCGCATTTATAATATTAGTAGGAAGTAGGATTTATTCGGAACTTGTTTTTAAGTTGATACCTACCTACTGAACCTACTTACTTTACTAGTACTTTGTAACCTACAACCGACTGAGTTTTTTTTTTAATTTTTAAGTTACACAGATTTAAGATCAATAAAATTAATTGAAACTCGTCTAAAAATAGCTACATCATCTTAATAAATAATGTTTTACTATATTTATTGAAAAAACTGGCTTTTAATATTTGCATCAATGTTCTTTGTTCTTGTAACCTTTTTAAATAGACACATAATTATCTTGTTAGCTAAACGTTTCCTTGAAGTTACAGGAAGTGTCAGTTTGTAGTATTTGTTCTTTACTGTACCTCTTATTTGTGGAGTCGAGTCGTGCCGGCGTCGTGCGCAAAGTATTCAGTGCAATCGCCGACAAAATATTTAAAACAAAATTTGGAAAATATTTTCCTATTCAAGAAAATAACCCAAATCTTTATAGTACAGTTAGGTCTGTCCACTGTCCAATATATTTGTTTTTTTTTCTTATGAAATAGGTTTTTTTAATGAAATATGAGTACCTAAGGACTTGCTTGAGATTTGAAGTATTTCTTGCGTATTTTTGTTTTTCCACGATTAAAATGCTCTACATTTATTGTGCACATTTTTTGGTCGGAAAACTTGGTTGGATCAAAATAATATTTTTTACTGAAACTTTTCATTGTTTTTCTCTAGATCATGAAGCTTTGTGATATTGCATAATTATATTCAGTGAGTTGATATTTCAAAAATATCGTCATTAAATCTTAGTTCGCACTTACACTGAGTAGCTACTTACTCGTAAGTTAATTAGGTACGTAACGTATGTAACGTGAATAAAACTTACAAGTGTAAGGGCGGCCTTAAGTAATTCAATGTTTTTAAACACAACATTGGTTCTCTTCTCATCAGTATTCAGTACAGGGATGCACCAATACTATCGTTTTATACATTGCTGTATGTTTTGAGAAGAGATGTATCTGTCAAGAAAGCCCGGAATTTGACTTAGTCTACGCAGTAATCCCGGGATTCAAAATCGCGGGACTTTATATCAGCACAAGATCTATCTGGTTTTTATTTTGCATCCTAGATTTTTATTTAAACTAGTCAAGATTTAGCAGCGGCCTTTAAGAATACATTCAACGCTTTGTCTCATTCATTTGTCTCAGCGTTAATTCCGGGAATTAAATGAAAGATCCCGGGATCATCTGAAATAAGCACTAATCCTGTGGTCTGAATAAAAATAATAACAAGGATCGCCAGAATCTTTTCCGTGAATCCCGGGACTCTGTGTTGATCCCGGGATTTTCCCTTCTCTATCAAAGACCGCGGGCTATGGACGCACCGGTCGGGTTTGTCCCGCCTCCCATTGTCTCAGCGACAGATTATAATAATTTCCCGCCAAATCGAAAGCATTTGGGTATCGATCGACTGCGTTGATGTTATTAAATCAATGTGCGCATGTGCAGTTGAATCTATTTTGGTACTCAGTCGTGAGAAAGTCTTTGTCGTCTTAACATTTTTAAAGAATTAAGCTGATAGATATAAAAAGAAATAAAATGTGTTATTTTGGTGACGAAAGACTGACCACGTTTAAGTCTGCTATATTAAGTTTTGGTTTACCTTTGTGGTTCATCAAAATATTTTAATTTGATATAAAAGTAAAGAGATATAAAATAATTAAAATCCTCATTTAGATTTCAGTGCAAAGTATCAAGACTATATGTTTGACTATTTGAACAATTTAGTTTCAAATGACAGCTGACATTATTCGAACAATGCAACATCGAAACACAGCCTCAATCGCGTGTTAGCACGTGTAATTTTGTGAAGAATAACCCACTAATTGATTCTATTCACTGCAAACAAATTTTCACTTTCACTACCTAGTATTAATGTTCAAATTTCTGTGACTGTAATCTGCGTAGCACAGTAGCTACCGTGCTACACTTTGACGTTTTTGTATCACGCGTAACCGTACAAAGAACTATAGGTTCTGTGCGTCAGAGATAAAGTTGATTTTGGTGTAAAGTGTTAAGGTTCTTAAGCTATTTGGTAGTGAAGAGAAAAAGACCGGTAGCTTGCGGACAATGACCGATCAGTCAAGTTAGATAAGAGATGATTATACACAAGTTGTGCCTGAAGGAGGCATTTGCCGCTTTTATGGAAGGTTCATAATTGAGTTTAATGGTCGTGTGAAAAAACTTGTTAGAGCTTTACGTTCTTGGTGATTACTTTTAATACTTATAAGTAGGTACAGTACTCACAACGGATCTTTGCCCCTCTGAATTATCTGCGCAGAACCGAATTTTGTGTTGAATTAGCGGTAAGCGAATTTTTCCGCACAACAATATATGCGCAATCGTTGATGCACCTAACTTCAGAGGGATAAAAATCCGTTGTGCGTACTGTACTTATGTAAATATCCACATTATTCCTGTTAAACTTTCAAAATGAGACTCCTGAAAAAGTAGGTATCGCTACTCAGAACTTGAAAGGCTAACTTTTGAAACAAAAGCGACCAAGGCTTCTTTTTTTATGACTCTATAAAAGTTTAAGATGTAGGTAGGTAATACTAATGAATCACAACAATAATTAATCAAAAGGCCTAAGTTTTATCCCACAATTTTTATGAATACGATTATCAATCAATTATACATAATAGATTGGATTTTATATACCTTATACTTGGGCAATCAAAACCTTAATTACCTTGTTAGGTTCAAATGAAAGTATGCTTGCCTACCTAACCTACATCCTCAATATTTCAACTCTAAAAATATTTTTGTTATTTATTCCATACCTACCACAAAGCGACACAAAAGTAATAAGTTTCCAAATTCTTTGTTTTTGGGCCCCAAGATATTTGTCAACGTTGCGAAAGTGCGTTAACAGTTCGGCAACGGTCGGGCCTCTTCGACACCACACATCCCGGTCACCCGTAAATCACTCGGGGCTTATTCCATAGTGTTCCGAAATGGCATTTCATTCGGTAAATCGTAAAAGGCAAGTTAAAGAAAAAACAAATTAGGTAGGTACTTAATATAAAAAAATCCCATGTGTAAAATTAATTATGTAGTTTTCTATCACGAAGTTCTAAAATCTAGCTTCAAATCGAGTTATTCTAGTTTCGGACTACCGGTCGGTCCCAATGGGACGAAACACTACCTTTCAATTTTATTTATATTTCTTCAATTCAAAAACAGCCAATAAATGCAACTTTATTCCTTCTTATATTCCTTCTTTAAATTACTAAATAGAAAGATTTTAATATGTAGGGGATTTTAACTTGACTTTTATTGATATTAGAAATATTCCCATACATTTATTCTACTTATAAAGCCTGAAAAATTAATTAATTTAACTATTTTGTTGCATCGATATGTCAAGTTACATTATTATATATTAAATCTAATACCTACTATTTAGGGCAGATTTTACCAACTTGGAATAACTTTATCTGACAGATAAGATACTATCCGGCTCTATTTGAAACTTATCAAAAACAACGACGGATATATTTTAATATAAAGAATAGTGTTAATCGGAGTTGGAAAAATCTGGCCTTAGGCACCTACTTCTCTATTTCTAATCAAACAGTGAGACAGCATCCTGAAGAGCGCTTAAGAGTGAGCCAGTCTCGCTAATGTTATCTGCGCGTACGCTGTCTGCGTGATGCATTGCGCGCGCAGGTTTTGATTAACGAAATTAATTTGTCACACCGAATGCTTGTAATTAATTTGTAGTTTACAAGAATATATTCCGTTGATTTGTTATCGGTGTCAGTTGTGTTTTATTTTTATGTAGAAGCTTCGAGCATAGGAAATAAAGACATCAGATTAAGCATTATTTATAGTTTCTAAACGGACACAATAATTATTAAATATTATGACTGTTTTCTTTAACATCAAGGATACTTATTCTTAAGAATGCTGGAGATATTTTTTTGGTGATGGTATCTCTAACGTTCTGTATCTCAGCATGAGAAGTCCCAAAGCTACCAAATAGCAATTTAGATAAAAACGTGTCCACTTCTCACATCGCGTAAATTAAACATGTCCAAACAACCTTATCTGACCACCACGGAGTCAAAAATTAATGGGATATGATTCAGTTGTCAGTATCAGGTAAAATGGCGTCATGTTGTTAATCAGAATTCGCTTCAAGAGGTCGTTAAAATGATTGTGCCTTTCCTTAAAACTAGTTAATTCTATGATCAGCCAATAATTATTATTGACCTTATAAAATTGTCAATAGGACCGATGGGCAGAAAGGGTACCGACGCAGAAAAAACAAAAGCAATTCTGTCTAATAAAGCATAATTAAAAAACAAATTTTATTGTGAGCATTCACGCACTTTCCTGGATTTTAATTAATCGAATGGTTTGTTGGGAAGTTGGGCGTCGGTCCAAGTGATGGTATTAGTGAGAATGATCTTTCATATTGTGTGATTTTCTACGGCGGCGATTTAGGGTTAACTCTCAACTTTGATGGAATCGGGTGCAATAAATGGTAGGTTTATGGCCCGTGGACCTATGGGGGAATTATTAACCCTTTCTTGATTGTCTCAATTTGCTTTCATTAACGATATTGATTTGAGCGCCACCTCACACGCTCGTTCTATCTGGACAATTTTCAATTAAATACGTTTGGTTTCTATTTCTCTTTGTTTGATGTTTATTATGATTTTTTAATTGTGGCCTTGAAGCAAACAAAAAATATTAATATTCATACAATTTGGAATTAGTTGTGTTGAAACTTTGTACATATTTTTAACTTTAGTAACAATAAATAGGAAGATATCTACTCTATAATTTTCATAATATCTGTTATGTAAAAATGGTCAGTTATTACTATACAATTAAAAAATGTCTGTCTGTCAAAACGTCCTTCAGTGGCAAGATGGGGTCTCGGACGACCCACGGATCATAGAGCCTATTATTACGTTGCATTTAAAATGTGAAATCTGATCGAATAATTTTGTAAGTTAATTGGGTAACAGTAAAAACCACATAGCGTTTAACGTGTTAAAAATTTATTTATATTATTTTTCCTTAGTAATTATTTTAGTATGTTAAATAAGTATTTAGTTAGCATTGCTAAAAATTGAAAAAAAAAAAACTGAAAATGATGTGTTCCTACAAATACTCACACAAAAGACTTCAACGCGTTCCACTTCGTTGTCTTTTCAAATGCCTCGTAAAAATGTTATATAGTGCTGTCGATTCTGTTGTTGAATTTTTCTAAACTAACCTAATTTGACAGCACTAAAAATGTTGCCGTCCCTTTCTCATAAACTGAAACGACAAAGACAGCTATAATTTTAGCGCTGTCAAATTAGGTTAGTTTAGAAAAATGCAACAACAGAATCGATACCAGTGTGTTATAATCTCCTATGGTAAAAAATTGATACTTATATTGACCACACGGCGCACACTATAAGAAAATGTCTTTGTCAAACTACATAGACCTTAGAATTTGATTGGCCGGTCCTTCGAATTGGGTTTTTACGGTACCGAATACTATGATAAAGCGTGTGTGGACCACGATGGCTCTCATACTATCACCGACACTATACTTATACGGTATCGTCGAAGAGCTAAAGGCCGTACAGTCATTTCATGTTTTCATCATATCGTCTACAAATACAAAGGAATTATCATTTCATTACAAGAAACCCTAGAATTCTGGCACTTTGGAAATGTCATGCTTTGACGCTTGTTCAAGCAACTGCCATCGGTTTTGGCCAATGTGTAAAATGTAATCAGTCGTTAGAAAAAAACTCATTTGCGATTGCGACCTTCTTAAACACAGCCGTATCGACGGTCACCATTTTAAGCCATTGCTCAATATAAAACACTGTTATAAGTTTGAACGAAACTGACACCAATACTTGCATTAATAAAACACACTCAAAAATTACTTACCTTTGATGATGTAAATTCAACAGTCGATTTTGCAAAAAAACCATGGCCGTTATAATATGATGATCGAAAAAGTTTACAAATAATAATAAGCAGGCCTTTGTGATGTCATGAATTCATCAGGCACTGGCCTTGCACACATGAATTTTCTGAGTAGAAAAACCAATTGGTGCACAATCGTATTTGAACCCACGACCTTAGGGGATAAAAAAATTAATAAAGATGTTTTAGTATTTGGAACATGATTTTAAGTGTATTGCAATTTTTTTATTAATTTATTTAATTTACGTAATTTTACAGTATCCTCTCAGTCAATTTATTTTTTTCCTTTACCAATTAAGTTTCTGGTATGGAGGATGACGGTACCAGTTTTTCAGCAAACCAAGGTTTTATGTAAAGGATGTTCAAAATCGATTCGTCTCGATTGTCTATGAAATCGTGATTTCCTTTCTATTACTATCGATTTTATCTCAAGGCATGTTTGATTTGTAATTTGGGTGATACGGAAATATTAAATTGTTGTTTTTGATGCAGTATAATGCATTCTCACTATGTACTTCTTCATACAGGGTGTAATTAGACCACTCCCGAAAACGTGGATCTATGGACGTGCTCAGTGAGCCAATACATCTTAACTACCACTTAACATCAGGTAGGCCATCGTCTTGTTCCATCACTTTTTCTCGTAAAAAAATAACTTATACCTATTGATAAGAACAAGTAAGTAATTAAATTAAAAATATAAAAAACCCCCGAATCTTGGACCGATTTTCATCAAACACAGCTAACACTCCCGACTAATTCACCTTTCAAATAAAAAAAAACAAAATATAAATTGGTTCATCCGTTCGGGAGCTACGTTGCCTCAGACACACACACACAGACACGTCAAACTTATAACATCCCGTCGTTTTTGCGTCGGGGGTTAAAAAACCATAGAACAAGCAGGAATACCCATTTCATATTATGCAGTATTGCGCAACTCTGTGTGGCAAAAATGATTCATGAGACTAAAAAATATGTCAAAGTTCATGAGAACTCGTGACGTAAACTTACACTAACTCCGTTTAATCTACGAGACAATAGACATATCTCAGAAACGTGGCATCTTAGCACTAGTATGAACATTTTTGAATAACTTTCGTTGTGCGTGAACGGAACGAAATAGAACCGTCATGCATTTATTATGCGAACTGCCAAGGAATGGAATGCGTTGCCGTCTTCTGTCTTTCCTGAGAAATATAATCTGGGTCTTTTCAAGGCAAGAGTGAATAGGTGTCTTCTAGACTGTCCTGCTCCATCGTCGGCCACATCGTCAATTACCATCAGGTGAGATTGTGGCCAAAGGACATTCTATATTAAAAAAAAAAGCTCTGGGGCCTTCCTTATTCTCACTTCGGCAGAGATTTTACTCTAATAGGGATGATGTCATATCTCGGCCGAAAACTCGTTTCACCCACTAGTTAAACGAGTTTTCGATGTTATTTTCACGTCATTAGAGTGAAATCTCTGCCGCAGTGCGAATTAGGCCCCTGCCCCCGTATTCCAATCTCTTGCTGTCAAGTTATATTTCACTGCCCAGTGTAATTTCTTCCGGTCACGTGGTACAATTTTGTACCACGTGATCATTCTTTTTAGACATTTGACAGCAAAATATGCGCGAAAACAAATTAAATGACATCATAATGTCACTATTTAGTCACAGAATAACTATGAGTTAGTATGAACTGACCATGATTTAAAACATTGCAATTCAACTTTGCAGTTCAACTGAGATTGGAATACCCCTACTGGTCAGTGATCGGTCGGTATCTTCAAAAGTGTTAAAATGTAGTAGAGCTTCTTGTGAAAGAGCTCCTCCGGGGAAGTACTACCGCCGTACCTATTTCTGCCGCCAAGCAGTGATGCTCGCATTGCTGTGTTCCGGTTTGAAGGGTATAGGTACCCGCGTAATTACACGCACATGAGACTTACATCTTCATGTCACAGAGTGATGAACGCAGTGCAATGCAATACAGGGCACGCCCTCGGTGAACGTGCTTGGTCAGGCAATGCATATAGGCAGTGGTTACCAGTGTTACCACTTAACATCAGATGGGCCAACGGCTTCTATAATTTAGTTGTATAAAAAATATGTGTGAGCGAGAACATTGTTTGATATTACGTCAGTTTCGCCAACTGTTCGATACTGTAAGAAACTGATGCTAACCCTGACCCCCGCTAATGCACTGTCTATCGGTGATAGCTGATAGCCAAAACTAGTAATTACCCCGTGATTAAACACATGTTAAACACCGATGCAAGTGGTGTGCTCCCACGATCTATACTAGGGTGCCCATTGTTTAATATTTTTATAGATTTTATTCAACATTAGCAGTTACCCGCGACTTCGTCCACGAAAAAAAAAATATAACCTAAAAAACAAGCGAGAAAAGTAGCCCATGTGTTAATCCAGGCTACGAGCTATAGTATGTTCCAAGTTTTATCAAAATCGGACCAGTAGTTACAGCGTGATTGAAACACACACATCCAAACATCTAAACTTTGACATTTATAATAATAGTTGGATTTTTTGTATTGACTATTTTTGAGGTTATCTGACTGATCTTAATAAATCTCTTCCGAACAATATAGATAAAAAATACCAGTAGGTACAAGTTGTTTTATAGGGTTAGGGTGTTTACTAATGTTAAGAGTTCGCTAATGTAACTATGGTTTAATAGTAACATTAACGTATAGTAATAGTAACGTTTAATAGTAATAATAGTTTTTTTTTAATATATATTTATAAGCAAGCGTTTGACCGCAATCTCACCTGATGTTAAGTGAAGATGCGGTCAACGATGTAGCACGCTTACCTAGAAGATACCTACCTAAAATACCTTTGTTTGAGTAAATAAATGTTTTATTTGATGAAATTAAATAAATACATGTCTTTAAAAATTACATGTAATAATATTCTGATATCCTGTTTTTATATACACTACAAAATGCTTGGGATGAAGCTATACTGTGTGTATCACATTTACAATATTGCGGAATATCGATATTGTGTCGAGAATATCGAGACTTACCTTCACAAATAGTAACGGATAATTTGCTAAAAGTTCTGAAAGTAGAACAAAACAACGTTAGGGCAACTTTATAAAATATAAAATAAACAGTATTTTTTTTAACTGCATGATGGTCACCTTAACCTCCGACGATACGCTTCTCAGAAGTCAATCCTCGGGTTTACACCTAAAAGGTTTTAGATTGGATAATTATATGTAATGAGGAATTCTCTTTTAATTCTAAGGGTAGTTCGACAAAGAAAAAAAAAAGAAAAAATCAATTGTTCAGTTTATAGATGTATCCAATGATTAAGCAGTAGCTTATATTTGCGGCTTTTAAAATCAATGGGTAATTTTCCTGTCAAAATCAAGATGGTGTCGGTTTGTTTTGTAATATTTCGTAACACGTTTGTGACTTTGCACATTTGCTTCGGTTGTGTTTGCTACTATTATATACTGACTTGCAGAAGTGTGTGCGGCATATAATAATGGTCATGAAATGCATGAAAAGTGCATGAAAAATGATTATTTTTCATGCACGTGCTTTGAAACCTATTCCAAGGAAGTTAGCAAACGTTTGTCTATAATGTATAAAAAAAGTTGATTGATAAAAGCGCCATCTTCTAACGATAATTTCAATTAAGTTATCAAAGTAATTAAGTTAATTTAAGTTAATTTGTTTATTATAAAAACATTTCATACAAAGAGTTGATTAGAGGTAGTTAAATCTCATCGGGACATTTTTATAAATTCCTTTACCGTTTTTAAAAATTATGATGTTTCGTATCCTGTTTTATCTTTGTAATCTAATAAATCTAATAATCGAATAAAGTGTTTATCTATCTATAATTTGCTTACCTTATTGTTGCTGACTGTACTATAAGCGAAAAGAAAAACTATAATTAAATAAAATAAATAAATACTCATGGACATTTCACACAATGCCCTCTAGTCCTAAACTAAGCAAAGCTTGTAATATGGGAACTAGATGCTGATAGATTATAAATACTTTTTTTTGTAAATACATACTTATAATACATAGTAACACCCAGACATAGAACAAACATCTATGTTTGTTCTTGGTGGGAATCGATTCGGCCCACAGCACGGAAGTCAGAGATAATTAATGACCCCATTTCAGGATTTTGCATAAAGCAAGTGGGGGTTATCGTGCTAATATAAATAAAAACCAATTCCACCACTCATGACGAGTCGTAAATTAAAACAAATTAGCAATCAGCGCGCTGTGGTGCCCGACAGTCGTTTTAAATTAAAGTTAAGGGGCGGTCGTTAAGCCGACTCCATTTGCGAAGGCTTCTGTTACGCCTTTTTGTACGGCTCGATTACTGACGATAATGTATCGATACGCATCAGTGTGTACAGGGTGTTCGGACATGTATTTTAAGTGGTAATCAATCGATTACTAAATGCGATTTAAGAGAGATCGAATTAATTTTGTCAGGTGCAAGAATGAGAACGAATGATATAAATCGATTCGTTCTATTTTTAATTATTAAGAATGGATTTGTGTCTTTGTTATGGCAAAGTTATGAATTCAAGTTCCGTGGGCTTACTAAGTGTAGATTTTCTTGGTAAAAGTTATTGTAAAATCAAAATATAAGTAGGTACTTTAAATTTAAGGCGTCCTTGCTTAAATGGTGTTTTTTACCCAGTTAATATTTTTTTATTAGTAAATGGCCCACCTGATTATATCTGGGCAACAAATATATCGTAGGTAAAGTCAAGATCAACACGCATCAAATAAAAAATAAAAATAAAATAAAATAAAAATCCAGATGACAGGTGGCGCCAGTTTTAGGTACTCAATTTCATAGCACCTATAAAAGTACTTCAGTGAAAGCTACACCCTGTATAAGCAAGCTAAGAATAAAATACGTCAGTCTTGTCAAAAAGACGTAGTGTTCACGTCAATCAGTCGAGTCTACTGCAAAAAATTAAAACTATCGCCAATTATAGGCACGTTTGCCCTTAATGGCTTTTTCTTGTACACTGATTAGCAAAAGGTTTCTGTTTCTCAGATAAAATTCATGGCATTGCATTTTTTATACTGATTGTACTTTACATAAATAAATAATGGTAAAAATACCCAATAGATACATAGTGTTGCCTAACACTAGGCTTAACCCTTTCACCTACAAATATGGTATTAATTAGGGCCTGTTTCACCATCCTTGAATGATCCGTCAAATACAAATAATAATCCATCTTTGTTTTTAACAAGTCTAATAGAAAACTAATCAAAATTGTATGAAAATGACATTTCTGGATGATACGTCAACTGACCATGACCAACTCCATACATTTTTGACGTCTAGTGTTTGTAGAATGTCAGCTTGGCTAGTAAAGGGCTAAGAGACTTGACGTATGCCTCGACTTGACTAAACTTTTTTCAAATAATCCACTTGACACCGACAAAATTGTCTGTCGAAATGACGGACAGAGGCCATATATACGAGAAGAGGAAGAGCGTGTCGAAGAAGGGCCAAAGTTAGTTCTGGGTGAATCAAGTTTCCTATGTAGTGAAATTTGTGCACCCAGGTGAATCACCCTAGGTGAATTAGGTATACTGTCCCTTATTTTTACATTCGAAGGTATGTAATAGGAACTCTCTGTATACCGTTCAGGGATTAAATATAGAAATGCGAGTTCAAACACCGTGCGAAAATGTATGTAACCAATCTACCAGCATTTCAAAATTAAAACCTATCACATTCCAATAGCTTAAAACAATAGCCAAGCTGACTGACAGGTCATCACATCACATCATCATCATAAGCTAAGTAGTCAGATTATAATTACAGGTAACTCGCCGACTCGACACAACATTTTGACACCACAATAGATGCGTCCTATACGGTGTATAAGAATGTGTTGAGCGTGAGAAACACGTCTATTTTTCTTAGCTAAAGGCCGGTTAACACTTTAGTAAGTACAGTAAAATGATAGTAGCTAAGAGCAACGATAGCTTCACTATGGAGCGTTCCGATGGCGTTCCTCTTTTGTATAAGTACTATTAAAATGTAACCCGGACATGACAGATATAAAAAATTGTAATAATTGTGGCTTCATCCCGGACCAATACGGTTTCGGATGAACACGATTTGAAAATATTGTCTAAAGACCCCTTGCCAGCAGTCGCAGGGCGGACTAAGGGGAAAAACGCAGGGAATTTCTGGAATAAATCACAAAAAGTTTTGCTGGTGTAAACACGAGCTGAATCATTGCCCTAAAATATGTCACTAAAGAGTAAAATAAAATTGAAAGGTAGTGTTTCGTTCCAGTGAGACGAAAAACCAGTAAACTAGAATAACTTGTGTATTCGCATTGATCGCGACATGGCCGCCATAGTGCATTTACAGCCTTAGATATAAAACCACTAGCAGTTACCCGCGACTTCGTACGCGTCTACAGTTTCCGTGTACATTATATTATCTGTGCGTGTACCGAGTGTTTTCGTTCATTTTATCCTGTAGATCCTGTTAATTATTCGGAATAAAAAATAGCCTATATGTCAATCCAGGTTACGAACTATATATATGCCAAGTTTCATCCAAGTTGGTTCAGTGGTTTTGACGTGATTGAAACACAAACATCCAAAATAAACATCCAAACATCTAAACTTTCGCATTTATAAAATTAGTAGGATAGGATAGGATAAACAATGCAAAAGTGTTCTCAAATTCTGTTCATTACTCGTCCAACTCATAAAATCGTTTGACACGTTCTTTACTCTACAATGTCTCTCTCACAGATCATGTAACATTTACTATGAATCTGCCACAGAGTTCTTAACAGTTACTATGGAATATAGACATGGATTATGTGATAGTTACTAGAGCGGGTATGGTAAATAATCTGTGTCATTTGCACTGTCATAAAACTGCCCCTTAGGGAGAACGCAAACCAAAGACAAAACGTCTTGTCGAACAGTTAGTGATGTGAAACTTCTCAGTAAAACTTTTTTAGTTACGATATGCTTCTTTTTATTTGCTGTTTTTGTTACTTGCTTATTTAATGAGAATCATCCTAAGTACTTAATAATATTATTAAGTACACTACATAATTACTTTATATTCTTATTTATTAAAAAAGCATAGTTCATTCTCTAGGTATATGCGTATAAAGCAATGTTTAATAGGTAGGTACTGTTGAGGCTTCAGCTTAGCTCCTATCCAATCCTATCCTATACCTACTATGAAGAACCTCACATTTGAATTTCGCGCTACTGCGAATGAACGAAAACGAACAACGAAATCGAAGAAAAAGAAGATGTCTGCCGGTACCATCCGAAGGGCGTGTGTGATAAAAAACAAATCATTTTAAATTAATGTGAAAGCTTTCTCTAAACCAAAATAATCTCTGTGAATCCAAAAATAGCAAAAATCAAGTGTTACGCATACAGAAAACCCCACAAACCACTCCTGGACTACAAGAAATGTGAGTACCTACTACCTTCCATTGCCTCTGCTGAGCCCTATCGAAAATAAACGTTGTTTAGTTGTAAACAGGTACTAAACAATGCTATAATAGATAGGTAAACATAATTTTATGCATGCATGTTTGCTTTTGAAGGCCGCTCGGCCAATTTAATTAATTAATTAAATTGTTTTAACGGCTGGTTTGCGAACCTATTAATAAAAAAACGTAAGAAAAGACTGTCGTGTCAATTGATGTGAGTTTCGTTACAACGAAAACAGCATATGACGAGGAAGCATTCATCATATGCTGTTTTCGTTATAACAGAAAATTTATTTTCACGTCACTAAGTACGCGACAAAACAGTTTTGTCGATAGATGTGCGTTGGCCCTTAGGGAGAACGCAAACCAAAGACAAAACGTCTTGTCGAACAGTTAGTGATGTGAAACTTCTCAGTAAAACTTTTTTAGTTACGATATGCTTCTTTTTATTTGCTGTTTTCGTTACTTGCTTATTTAATGAGAATCATCCTAAGTACTTAATAATATTATTAAGTACACTACATAATTACTTTATATTCTTATTTATTAAAAAAGCACAGTTCATTCTCTAGGTATATGCGTATAAAGCAATGTTTAATAGGTAGGTACTAAACAATGCTATAATAGATAGGTAAACATAATTTTATGCATGCATGTTTGCTTTTGAAGGCCGCTCGGCCAATTTAATTAATTAATTAAATTGTTTTAACGGCTGGTTTGCGAACCTATTAATAAAAAAACGTAAGAAAAGACTGTCGTGTCAATTGATGTGAGTTTCGTTACAACGAAAACAGCATATGACGAGGAGACATTCAGCATATGCTGTTTTCGTTATAACAGAAAATTTATTTTCACGTCACTAAGTACGCGACAAAACAGTTTTGTCGATAGATGTGCGTTGGCCCTAGGCAGAATCAATCATCAAGCCACAAGCACTGCAAGTATGGACGAATATGCTTATTCGTCCAAGACTGCAAGCTGTGGACTAAAAGAATATAAAAAGGTTTACCAATTGTAGCCAACGAATAAACAGAATTTGGGATGAAACAGTAATAGAAATACGAGTATAATTAAAATCATCACATCTCTGCGACTATCCAAAATGCAATACCCACTTGGCAATGTTTAAAAAGGATTTCTTTTGCACACGCTTATCTACTTTAAAATCTAAGATTCCGGGAATATTCTAATTACACCCTGCCCCCCTATTCCAATCTTTTGCTGACAAGTTATATTACACTGCCCAGTGTAATTTATTCAGGTCACGTGATACAATTTTATACCACGTGATCATTGTTTTTAGACACTTGACAGCAAAATATGCGCGAAAACAAATCAAATGACATCATAATGTCACTATTTAGTCACAGAATAACTATGAGTTAGTATGAACTGACCATGATGACCCATCACAGTTGAACTGCAAATTTGCAACTGCAAAGTTTTAAATCATGGTCAGTTCATACTAACTCATAGTTATTCTGTGACTAAATAGTGACATTATGATGTCATTTGATTTGTTTTCGCGCATATTTTGCTGTCAAGTGTCTAAAAAGAATGATCACGTAGTACAAAATTGTACCACGTGACCTGAAGTAATTACACTGGGCAGTGAAATATAACTTGACAGCAAAAGATTGGAATAGGGGGGGCTGTATTATTTTGTCCAGTGGTTAGTCAGTCGTTGCGTGCAACATTCTGTCGGTTTATAGCTCGCAGTGTCATGAGTTCGGTGACCAAGTTACACAATAAAAGGTGTAATAATGTATACGCTCACAAGTTGTAAACTAATGAGGCAAAATACTTAATTACTTGCCAGATTCTTGAAGCTTGTATACTAAAAAAAAACTGAAACGTTTCAGCAAAGAAATCTCAACTTCATAGCAAAAAAGTGTTGAATTTAGGCCCTAGACGCTTTGGTACATAAGCAGTGAATTATTTGCCATATACTTGAGTGCACTAACTAGCTAGTAGTACGTAGAGCTTTTTGTAAAATAGCTCGTCCGGGGAAGTACTAGCACCGTACCTATTTCGTGCGCCAAGCAGTGATGCTCGCATTGCTGTGTTCCAGTTTAAAAGGTATGAGTACCGATGCAATTATTTGCATCTCAGTGTGATGGAAACAGTGCGATGCCTCTCAAGGTACGTTCTCAGTGGACGTGCTCAGTGAGGCAATGCATTGTTATAGGCAGAAGTTACTGCTTGACATCCGGTTGACCCTCTGCTTGTTCTACCCAATCTCATAAAAAAGATATACCTATTAGTTCTTATACTAAACATAACGACTTCGTATTTAACGATAATTTTATAATAACAGCTCCTGTTAAATTTCCGCTAAGCAATAAGTCCATCTTATGAAACGAAATATTAAATTATAGCAACTTTGTTAAGTACTGCCAAAGTTATAGGTTCCTGTAAAACCGTGACCTTCAAATAATGATCTAATAATGTTCTCTGTTTTTTCTTAGCTGAATAAAAAGCACTTAAAAGGTGTGGAAAACCAGAAAACTACTATTTACTCAAAAATCTCACATGCCTCATGTTATCAGAGAAAATATTACATACATACTTAAGTAGGTACGTTTGAAAGTATTTTATACTAAGTAGTTTTCCTTTGGGTAACATGGAATAGAGTTTTTTTTGATTCAATAAAAGGGTAAATCGCACATGCCATGATGCCGCCCTGGTATGGAATAGGGATTGTGGTAAAAATACGCAATAGCATGGAGATTTACCTTTAATAAGGTGACGCAATTACTAAAATATTTAATAGATCTATCCAAAGTTTTTTGCTTACTGCGTCATCGGAATACTATAACCGTTATTTGACGGCACCTGCACATTAAGAAACAAAAACCAAACCGCTTATTATAATGAGCTTAAATATTAGGTTCGCGCGCTGACCTATAATTTGGGCGCGCCTAACAATATCGCGAATTATGACTTAGCGTAGATAAATTACGAATTTAGCTTCATATTTAGTTCCCAGAGCCACTGTCATATATCCTTGGAAATCGTGGAAAGTGAACTAGTTATTTTGTTCAGTGATAAATCAACGATCTACAAACATAGGTTTTTCTAATGTCCCGACTGGCCTTTTTATTTCACTAGCGGTTGTTCACAAATTCTTTGCTAAATTATAAATAGTTGTTAGGACATTCCGTAGACCAAAATCAAAAGGGGTCCCCCTTAAATATCTAGGACGAGGATTACGGCTGTGAAAGCAGATTTACACACGCATAAGTTGGCGAGAGCGCGGTAATGCGGCAGTACCCCGCGGTCGTGTCGTTATTTTTATGTTGTGTAACTCTACCGCTACTTCGTCACTGTACCTACCTATGAGTAAATTGAATATACATTTAATACGGTTTAGTTATTTATGTTTATTAAAAAGCCTATATACTGTTGGTCGTCCCAGCGTCAGCTTTCTTTAAAGAGTTCCGAAACCCACCAAGGAACATTCAAACGAGTAATAACGGTTCCCTCCGTCTTTACTAATAAGTGGTCGGATAGGATGCGACGGCGCACACCGGTGCAGATCAGCGTGGTCTTGCGATTTGTCGCGCGATCATGTCGCGATTGCGGTGCTAGCGTCAGCGGGATGCTTTTACGGACGATGTTATGCAACATGCCTAAAGAAACAAAGTTTTCAAAAAGAATACGGTAAATATCCCTGGTGATAAATCCGGACTAACCTCGGAATAGAACCAAGAACCAACCGAACCAATCGAACCAAGTAACATTAATCAAATCTATCACACAGAAGGAAAAATAAATAAAGTGAAATGCAATATTTTATTTAATGACACAAGAAGTGATTATTACGCGTATAAAACCAATTTTCATACTGTAGCTAGGTATGCTACATTTTTAACCGACTTCAAAAAAGGAGGAGGTTCTCAATTCGGTTGTATGTATTTTTTTTTTTTTTTTTTTTTTAATGTTTGTTACCTCAGAACTCCGTCATTTATGAACCGATTTCAAAAATTCCTATTTCATCTGAAAGGATATACTTCCAGATTGGTCCCATTTTATTTTCATCAAAATCGGTTGAGTAGTTTGGGTTATAAATAGAAATAACTGAAAAAAATATGCCCGGCGCGGCGCAGCGCCTACTATTTTACTGCTAGCAACGATGTAATATGCCAAGTTGTGGCGTAGCGCCTACCATTTTACTGCTAGCAACGATGGACCCTTTGTGGTGCACACCTAACTTTTTACATTTTTCTAAATTTGTCAATAAACCCAGTTTGTACATTCAAACCGCATTTAATTGGAGAAAAGCAAAAACCCACCAGTTGTTCCTCTAAAGAATCAACACCAACCACGTGCACGAAATTGCGTATTTTGCTTTCCTGTGACTTTTATGTGGTGTTTATAGTGACTAGAACATTCCCAATGAACTGTCATCATCATCATCATCATCTGATGGTGAAGCTGGTAGTCGAATTGAAGTCGGTTTTCCAGTTTTTTAACTTATAAATTATATTGTGCTCAAAATGTCAGCATAAACTACCTGCCAGTATTAAGAAGAATCCGTGAAGTTAGCGTTCGAAAATCTATCATCGCGTGGGCGTCGACGCCGGCTGTTGCCAATATTGTAATACATCATGTCATGGCAAATGCTGGCAATGCTACCCGCCGTGTAGTAGTAATCCAAGTCCACACCAAACCCTAAAGGAAGGAAGCGTTCCACGTTGTCGTAGTAAATCACGATCAGCATATCGATAAACGCGTTCGGTCTACCGGTATCTACCCATTCCCTGATATGATTCTCCATAGACAACCACAGGCCTCTGTTTAGCGTAGCGCTCTGCGGTGCAAAGTTGTAGTCTACGTTCTGCCCGCCACTGAGATGACCCACCATGTGACCAACATCGTACGGAATACCGTTATGACTGTAACGGACGCTCCGCAAAGCACTGGTTAGTGAAGGTACGGCCCTCTCTATAGCACCATTGGGTCTCGGACCGGCCATATCGATTGCTGCCGCGTCGATTCTCGCTCGCACCACCACTGGCAGGTTCAAGTCTAGCTGACTATTGTATTGGGTCGTGACGGATCTCAAGGGATGTGGAGGACTGTTGTTAGTTTCACCGCGGTCACTTAACCCAGCCGCATCGTGCGCCACTGTACCGGCTGCCACTGAACGAAATATACCTCTGTCGTCAGGTTCACGATATGTATCCACGTAGTCCGGGTTGTCGCGAGCGAGACAACTAGATGCGTCGGAGTCAGAGTCAGAGTCGTCTATATCGTTGGGTGTCTGTCGTCTACGTCTGCACGCTCTGTGGAGTGATCTCTGAGATACGCACTTCAGTAATGCGTTTCCGGTACCAACGGCCGACGGCTGCTTGGGCAGGTCCAGGTTAGCGTACGGAGCGCATTCGCCCCAGCTTTCTCTATCTCGTCTGCATTTGTATACTTGAGTCCAGCCATCAATCTTACATGGAGTTGCGCATTTTACGAAGAAATCGTTTTCGGTCCGGCGTATTAGTAATGGATATTCGTCTTTTGTACCCTTCCACTCTTTGTTACAGTAATCCCACTCACCAGTGTGGCTCACGAAACACCAGGACGGTGCTTCACCAACACACGCACTTTTGCATACTGAGTAATCAAAATGCTTGATGCCGCTCGTGTACCACACTATCCGTGGTGCTGAAGGATCATTTTGGCAGGGATCCAGATCACCGTCTCTAGTGACAACACACGTGCCGTCAATGCAGTCTCCAACGCACTCTCCTCCAAATATAGATCTTGCTGGAGTTGTGTACAAGTAACGAGTACTGGCTTTGTTCGTGTCTTTTGCGACCCCTTGCACTTGATGCGGTGTCACATATTGAGCAAGCACTGCGTCTACGCAAAATACGTATAACAATAACATGTACAAAGGAGCCATGTCTGATGGCTACTGTACTCTCATTGTGGATGCCTTTCAGTTTTATAGACGCTTGTCCAAACTCACACAAGCTCATCAAAAGTACTGATAGCACAGCATAACAATAATCACAATTATTCAAAACAAATCCCGCAGTCCTCATTTTTATCGTGTTATCTTGACTCACCTAGCGACCTGCCCCCGTATGCCAATCTTTTGCTGTCAAGTTATATTTCACTGCCCAGTGTAATTTCTTCAGGTCAAGTGGTACAATTTTGTACCACGTGATCATTCTTTTTAGACACTTGACAGCAAAATATGCGCGAAAACACATCAAATGACGTCATAATCACTATTTAGTCACAGAATAACTATGAGTTAGTATGAACTGACCAGGATTTAAAACTTTGCAGTTCAACTTTGCAGTTTAACTTTGATTGGCATACCCCTGATGGACAACCCGCACTTGTTATTCTGTCTGTGACACCAGATAACTGTAAATAATTAGGCAAAAAAAATGTAATATACCTAAAGCATATATACGAAACGAAAAAACTATAACATCAGAATTTTTTATCAGGGTACGTGGTACAAAATTGTACCACGTGACCTGAAGAAATTACACTGGGCATTGATATATAACTAGACAGAAAAATATTGGAATACGGGGGCAGGTCATCTATGTGATAGTATAGTAGCCAACAAAGTTTATGTTTGAGAACGGTTCCAGACTTAAAAGTCTTTAAGTACCTAACACCATAGAGTTTGATTGTTTCAAAACAGGTCGAAAAAAAATTGCACAGCTTAGCTACCTTTTGTATACCATCATTAATAATTCTCCGAACAAAAAAGTACAGTTTGTCCCTTGTTAAGCCCTGTCCCATTGCGAAGGACTATCGAATACAAACTACTCGGATGTAATCGATTCGACGCATCGATACCCGCTCAATAATCGAAACCAGGGCCGGAGTAAGGGTTTAGATAAAATGGCTGCTATTCGTGATTTGAAACTTATCACCATCAACCTAAAATTATTTTTATGTTTGTTATTTCATTTTGACCTCAGTAATTTAAATAAACCGATTTGATTTTTTTTATTTGAAAATATATTTCGAGATTGGTCCCATAGACAAATCAAAATCAGTAAATGATATCAAAGTAACTGGAAAAATATGTCATATACGTAAACGAACGCGAATTTTGCTTTCTTGTGACTTTTCAGTGGTGTTTATGGTCACTAGAACAATCCCAATGAACCGCCATCACGGTCTGGAACGCGCTGGAAGTTAGATACCTACTCAAATTGAAGTCGATAGCCCAAGTTTTTTATGCTTATTGATTAAGTAGACATAGAGGCAAGATTGAACTATTATTTTCTCATAAAGGAATTGAAATTTTTAAATTAAATTAATTTAATGTTTGCAACGGTGTGTAGATAGCTCAACTGCTTCATGTGTATTTTGTACATTTATAAATATTGTAAATACTGTATTAGTCGTAATTTTCTTTGTGAATAAATATGTACTTACCTAAAAAAATATGAGTGTCTAATCTAAACCATGTAGATGAATTAGGTTTGACTAAACTTATTTCAAATAATTCACTTGACACTGGAAAAAATTGTCTGTCGAAATGACGCACAGTGGATCGAAAATGCCCTTTCCATAGACATAGGACTTTTTTTTTGTAAACATGCTTTTTCTTGTTGGAAACCAACACATAATCTTATTAGGAGCCCACACTATACCATATTTGTGCTCCTCACGTGATTAAGATGCAGTAATGATTTTTCGAATAAAAATATGTATGGAGAAAAATATAAAAGTCGAAATTTCTCGGCTTTCGTGCGAGTGCCCGTTATTTCGTCTGGTAGGAATAATGTCCTTATTTTTTACAATTTTTTGACATATAGCACATACAGGGCACTCGATGGACTTCAGGTGAAAAAAAATGTTTTTTGATTTTTTTTACTAATATATTGTATTTTACTCATTATCCAAATTACACATATTGCACATAGCCTACAGACAAGTTTTAAAGACGTGGTCCGTAAGAGGAGAAGAAAATAAACAAATAATGGAAGAAAAGAAAAAAGAAATTCAAGCAAAGTTCAGAAAAGAAACTGGTTTATTAATTGATGTTGTTAAGCAAGGATCGGGAACAACCAATGATGGGAACACGGCGAGAAAGTTTTTCAAGTTCCCTGAAAAAACCGCAGCTATAAATTTGATTTGCAGTCATACTGCAAGTTATATCATCGGGCGAAACAATAAACGTAGAAAAATTAAAAGAATACACCCGAAAAACTGCAGAGCGATACACGGAACTGTACAATTGGTACTATATGTCAGCAACCGTTCATAAAGTTCTTATACATGGTGCTGACATAGCCAATGTAGCGATTGTGCCCATTGGTAAATTATCCGAAGAAGCCTCAGAGGCTAGAAATAAAGACTTTCGCAAATATAGAGAGTCTCATGCTCGGAAGACAAGCAGGGTGAATAACAATGAAGATATTTTAAACATGCTGCTACTTTCATCAGATCCCTACATTTCTTCCACTAGACCTGTACTTAATGCAGCACGGAGGAAAGAGTTAAGTTCCGAAGCTTTAGGTCTTTTGGATATTAATCCGGAACACCTTGAGACAGAATTCGTTGATGTAAGTAACATTGATCCAGAAGACATGGATTCCGACACAGATTCTGATATGGATGTATCTTTTTAAAATGATGTATAGCGGTTAACTTTGTAACTTAAAGATAAATCATATATTTTATAATAATTATAAAAATATTGTGTTTAGTCTAAGAATAATAAATTTATTTTGTGTAAATTGTTTTATCAACTTTGTAGTTTATAGATATTATTATGCGTTTCTTTTAAAATTAATGATTTCGTTTAGTAATTCGTGATTTGTTAATTTTTACACCAATTAGTTATAAGATTTTTTTATTATTGTTATTGAATTTATTGGTGAAATATTGTAT
This sequence comes from Gandaritis pyraliata, assembly GCA_947859175.1. Classification (NCBI taxonomy): domain Eukaryota; kingdom Metazoa; phylum Arthropoda; class Insecta; order Lepidoptera; family Geometridae; genus Gandaritis; species Gandaritis pyraliata. The sequence continues at coordinate 3,590,682 of OX401866.1, read as the reverse complement.
TAAAACTGTAAAAATAATTAGGCGAGTTGAAAATACCGTAATTTAATTTGGATAATGAGTAAAATACAATATATTAGTAAAAAAAATCAAAAAACATTTTTTTTCACCTGAAGTCCATCGAGTGCCCTGTATGTGCTATATGTCAAAAAATTGTAAAAAATAAGGACATTATTCCTACCAGACGAAATAACGGGCACTCGCACGAAAGCCGAGAAATTTCGACTTTTATATTTTTCTCCATACATATTTTTATTCGAAAAATCATTACTGCATCTTAATCACGTGAGGAGCACAAATATGGTATAGTGTGGGCTCCTAATAAGATTATGTGTTGGTTTCCAACAAGAAAAAGCATGTTTACAAAAAAAAAGTCCTATGTCTATGGAAAGGGCATTTTCGATCCACTGTGTGACGGACAGAGGCCATATATAAGAAGAAGGAGAATTGGGTTTTTGTTTTTAACTGACCGGCTAATCGTACCTTACTGCAACCCTGGCCAGTTACATGTCCGTGTCGCTAGTCTGCACTTATCTTTATGCTCGAAACGTAATCTTATTAATTTATGAATGTGTATTTTAAATTAACATTTTATGAAGCTTTTACAGGTTTAACTACCACACTCAGAAATGTCACTTAAATATAAGTATTGCTTAAAATTAGCAGCGTCTCTGCACGTTATTATGCATTGGTATGAGATAGCAATAGACTAAACGTTGATTATATTTTGAGGCACGTCTTTAAGTGTGGCTGTAACTGTGAAATATAGAATCGGTGAAGTGTTAATCCCTTGTAAAAGGTAATTGCGAATTATCTTTCGTTTTGTTTTAACTGATTTCTTTATCATAAGGAAGTATAATAAAAATCTTTGATGCAGACACTATTGTTAAGATCTTAAAATTTCAAGAGGACATAATTTTATGGTTCCATCCCATCTCATCTCTCTTATCGAAACCCTTCGCTAGCCGTCGCTTGCTTTCGTTCGGTCAGTAAAACTTAAATGCGATTTTGAGACTAACCCATCTGCCCCCGTATGCCAATCTTTTGCTGTCAAGTTATATTTCACTGCCCAGTGTAATTTCGTGGTACAATTTTGTACCACGTGATCATTCTTTTTAGACACTTGACAGCAAAATATGCGCGAAAACACATCAAATGACGTCATAATGTCACTATTTAGTCACAGAATAACTATGAGTTAGTATGAACTGACCATGATTTAAAACTTTGCAGTTCAACTTTGCAGTTCAACTTTGATTGGCATACCCCTGCTGTACCACAATTAGATTTGTATAAATAAAATGGAAATGGTTTATTTTAGACGATGAATCTATATTAGGTTCAATAACATGAATAAGTAGCTACCTACTTGATAAACAAGAGACGAGTGAATAGGTATCTTCTGAGTAAGCGTGCTTTATCGTCGTCCACATCTTCACTTAACATCAGGTGAGATTGCGGTCAAACGCTTGCTTATAAAATTTAAAAAAAAATCACTGAGTGAACAGAATTGCCGATTACAATACGGCAGTGGTATCAGCTAAAATTTGCGATCAGCAGAAATTGTACAATTTGCGAGCAGCGATCGTGCCATCGATTGCTAGACGTCAAAAAAAATGGTATCACGAACTAGACCTATCGCTAATCGCTTGCTGATGGTTGAAATGCACCTATCGCGACGATACTAGCGCCATAGCGATTGAGTAGCAATCATTGGAACTAATAAACAAAACAAACTTCAACTTCTTGGTTGGTTTATGGCAGGTACTTCTGTAATAATGTGAAATAGATGTGGTTTTGTTTACGAATATAAAAAGTTAGTCAAATTCTACAAAAAATAGCGTGGCATTCTTTCTTATCAACAAGATGTTTAAGTGCATTGTGACTCTGAAGTGGATTGAATTGGAATATGAACGAGGCAAAGTCAGTCAGTGTGGATATTTCAAATCAACAAGTAAGTTGTAAAATTATTAAAATTAGCTTTTGTACATAAGTAACTAGTTTTATCTTAGATTTAGGTCTTAGGTCAGGTTCATCGAAATCCGGTGAACGGTGGAAAAGGGTGAGCTACCTATCTTTCTTTGTGATTTCGAAATATTTACATAGACGCCGAAAACAATAGAACCATGCTAGGAGCACATTAGAACACTAGGTAGGTACCTATTCAATTAATTGTATGCTATCTGTAGAGACAACAGATATAGTTATTTGGGTACTAAGTACCTACCTATATTAAAATGAAGATACTTTTTATTTCATAGTACTGGGCTGACCTGAAGCATAAAAGCAAGGCTAGGCTTGCTAGATGAAGGCATGATGCTTCAGGTACTGGAGGTGGTCAAAGTAGCCAAGATGATTTGTCCGAGATTGACAAAAAAGTCTTGGCCATCATCGGGGAGCATGCTGTTTTCGGTGATGTTCAGCACAGGGTGTCTGTATTTGTAAGTTATTCAGTGTAAACAACCTGTACTTATGCATGTAACTAATCATTACTTTTAGATCAGATATTTATGTATTAATTCCTTTTCAGAATACTCAACCTCCAGTGAGTCAGAGCATAGTTGTCAGAGAGCCTTCCGAGGAAGTAATTATAGGTAAAAATACTTACATAACATGATTTAACTATATATGTAGGTTTGTTATGGTGGATAAGGTAAATGTAAATAATAATTGATATTTATTTTAGATTATAATATGGCTGAAGATGTTGTACATGTTGTCAATTCTCCATCAACAAGAGGACAAACTTGTGCAGTCTGTAAGTATACCTATGTATTTTCAATTTATTTCTTTTTCTAGGCATATTTAAGAAATACATTTTAACATACGTCTTTCGGCTTAGTATAATAAATATTTGATGTATGAATAAGTAGTATGTAAATAAATATAGACATTTCACATAAGGCGCTCTAGTCCCAAACTCAGCAAAGCTTGTGATATGGGAACTAGATGCTGATACAATACTTATATCCTTTTTTTTTGTAAATACATATTTATAATACATAGTAAAACCCAGACATAGAATAAACATCTATGTTTACATAGATGTTTGTTTGAGCACAGCACATAATATTTTAACACATTTATATAATTTATTGCAGGAGGAGAAAGACCCAGGATAGAACCTGAATGGGTTGTGGAGTTGGAGAGAAGCAGGGTAGAGTCTGAGCGAAAACTCGCAGACGCTGCTCTCATAATGGCCGAATCCGCTCGCTTGCAGGCAGAGTCCTCTCGCATGCAGGCGGAGTCATTCCGAGTGCTGGCGGAGATGATACGTGACCAAAACGAGAGCATGCATGGGCACACAAGTGCAATTATTGAACTGGTGCGAGAACTGACCAGACAGACAGTTCTTCCTGCACAGAAACCTAGTTAAGTTACTTATAAATATCGAAATTATAATATCTTTATGTACTTACTTATTAGTTTATTTTTACGAATTATATATATATATTAACTAGGTACCTTGTGTAAGTATCTTAGTTTTAAGTTGTTATTAGACAATGAGTATAAGTACTCTTCTGTTTAGTTTAACGTAAGTATGTACCATCAGCAAAAGTTCTGCCTTACCACCTTAAGGGTGCATTTCCTGTAAACCGACTAGCCGTTACTTTTTGAATACCAATAGAAGCAAGTTATTTCGGGTGTAAAAGTTATGAAAACAATGGGTCGTCATAAAAATAAATAGATGTTTAGGTCTCTGGTTGGTCAAAATAAGAAGACAAAAGAAAAAGGCGGGGTCAGGTAGCTAACTGCTTGCAAGCGAAACAGTTTCAAAACTGGTAAGGCGGAAATTTTGCCGATAGTATATTGCCACCGCCTTCCATTCTACCAAAATTCTACCTTCATTTATCTTGCTTCGATTGCCTGGAAGAGATCGCTCTTAGCGATAAGGCCGCCCATTGTGATACCTATTTTTAAGTCAAGTTTTTCTTGTAATATTTCTGTGGTGAACAATAAAGAGTTATCTAGTATCTATCTACTTGTTTACTAAAAACCTTGTTAATAACTTACCTAAAGCACTTTATTTTATGAAAAAGGAAGAAAACTTTGCCTAGCAGTGGGTTCAATTAAAATTGTAAGGGTAGGTTTAAATAATTATTAAAATAGTCAATTATCTTTTATTCAGTGAAAACTCCCCTCTTTTCCACTTCCTTCCACTCCCCTTTTTTGGAAATATTTTTACACCATCTTTACACTAACTTTAGTTCTCCTTTTTCGTCGAGGCATGTATGGTCTTAGTTCAGTGCACAAATTCACAAAGAGTTCTTTGGAGAGTCTGTAGTGCGCTTGAAACGCGGCGTTAGAAAGAGTTAGAGCTTTAGCTTGATCTCGAAGGCTACGTCGCAGTCGTACTGTGTTGAGGATTTCATTTCTCCTGTCCTCTGCATCATCCAACATTGCTTCCAGTAAGATAAATGCACGAGCCATGTCAACAATCGGTCACAACTCTTTAGCTATAATAACACAATCTAACTTCTTTCACGAACTGGCGTATTTATAACCTAGCTTTAGAATAGAACTTATAAACAAATACGCGTCGGAATAAACCTTAAATTCAATTAAGAACTACAGCATTTGCTCGCAATTAACAAAACAATCGTAAAACAATCACTGAAAAGGTTGTCTCATTTTGACAGTTCAAATGGCTCGCTAATTGCTAAATTTTTGCTAAGCTATGGCTGTCAAGAGCGTACGTGATACGAAAACTTTGTTATCGTAGGGAGAACAATGCACATTTGTTTTACGGATTGTTCTGTAGAGGCAGCACTGTCGATCGTTTGCAATGGCTCTGCTATCGTTCTTACGTGATACGAATTAGCCATCTAAAAGCCGAAATTGTGCGATATCTGCTATTGCTTTGCTTCTGCTAGATACGTGATTAGGCCGCGGTTGTCGGATCGTGGCAATCGTAAAGTTAGCCGTGACGAAAGGAGATTCTAGGTTAGAATTTGAAAGAGTATGCAAAACAATCTTTCCTTCGAGTCATTTGTACTATGGTCGGTTCCTGCATTTGACGCCACTAACACTGCAAAAATGACAGTACAACCATATTAAAAGCCTATAAACTAACCAGCACAATCAATTATCAGACACGTCTATTACAATAAAGTACGTAAGAATTTACATTACACAAAACGACCTATGTGACATCGAATCCAACAAACGATATAAAGGAGGCAGCTATATTGCGCTTCAATACTGCGAATGTTCATACCAGCATACCTTGAGCTTGACCTCTTTGGAAACTCATAGAAATTGGGATCAAGGTAAACTGGCGAGGTGGACATAAGTGTTGTTGAAAGTGTTATCGCCGCAGTACATTAGAGGTTACTTGACACGACCAGTCTCCTGTAAAGGCAAGTCTTGTATTAGTACTTCTAATTTATTAGGAACGATATGGCCGTGGCCACCCCGATCACGGATCCATTCACACCAAGGGAGTGGACGGGGGTAAAATGGACCAGGGTCACTAGGCATAATTTTTAATATTTTTTTCAATTATGCATGCCAGTCTGTAACTTTTTATGTGCCTTTGATATTTCTATATTATTAGTTTCCTGAAATAAAAAAATGTATAAATCGCTTAAATTGAGAGAGTAAGAGAGAGAGAGAGTTGAGAGTGAGAGTAAAACTGTGTAAATATCAAAACAAATAATTAGTTCCAAGTTGCAATGTTGATAGTAATAATAGTGCAAACTGTTTTTATTGTTACGTGCATTAAAATGCTTCAGTGATTGATGTTCTTTGTGCAATTTGATTAATATAAGGTGCTAGACTTAAGGCTGGTAATAAATTAGATGCTACTATACAAATTAATCATTTATTATTGTGTGAATCAATCTCACAATGTAATTGTTATAGACAAGGCTTTGCACCAAAAATTGCCTGAATGATACAAAAAAATGCATCATGCTGATTTGATTTCATACAGACAATGCATTCAAAGTGCATTTTGTATGAAGGTTAAAAACAAAGATTTATCCTCTTTTCAATTATTAATCAAGGCCTCATCAAATACAATGGTACTGATTTATGTAAGGTCTGTCTGTCAATCATTTTGAATTATTGATGATGGTGATGTAGTTTTTACGCGTTTAATATTTAGGTAATCAAATCTAAACACTACCGAAGAATGCTAATATTCCATTTGCCGCAGGCCAGGTAGGTAGACAAACCTTTTTCACAATGTTTTTTATACCTGTAAGTAGGTGTTAATCAAAAGTTATGTTCATAAATACCTTATACTCATACTTTTTTTTATAGTTTTATCTACCAATGTACAATAAAAAAAAATCAGAAACGAAAGATACAGTTGGTACGGGTTCACGCAACCCCGTACTCCTCTACATTTTTATTAACACCCCAAACCAGATAAACAGGATACGGAAAATATATTTATTTGTCCAATCATCATATATAGGGAGGCTCGGGTTACACTGATGATTCCGTAAAGATACCTTTTCTAAAAACCGGCAGCCGTCATAAAACAGCTTGCTTTAAAATCTCGCGTGATCTTGCTTACCTTTGAGATCGGTGAATTGGATTATTCCCATCTGTCACCCAAATCTGTCACCCTAAGCGACTTTTTTGTGGACTTTTTTGTCCAAACTATTCCCCAATTAAATAAAATTATAAAATCTACTAGGTATTACAATGGCAATTTTTTATAGTGCCTCTCACGCTAATGCCCCACTCAATAGCTCAATTTTAACGAGAATCCTTTACATTTTTTTGTATACGTCGGCTTACGTCACATAACGTCCGTCAAATAACGCCGGAAGTTTCATAGGATTTTTAGGTTTTACGGCAATCGTCCCTGTGATTTGTAGCGACAATCTCAAATAATAAATAACACACTCAATTCGAGAATTGAGCTGCCTTCCTTGAGATACCAGCATTCTTTTGTTTTTCACTTGATTTATCATGCTCAGTGACTTTTCGCATTAGCGCTATTGCCTGAACTTTTTTTTTTTTTTTTTGTGGAGATTATAAACTTAAAACGCACTATATTATGCATCCATACCAACTCGTAATTGCGAATGTTTGTTTGGTCATTAAAGGTTCATTTACATTAATTTTATCAATCGAAATTAATTATTTTGAATGAATCATTTTAGGTGTTACCGTGATACCATCAAAAATGTTTAGGGTTAATAAATAAAATAAGAAAAAAAATAAAGCGAAGTTTTGCTGTCAGTTGGTCCTTCTGTCTGGTTTGAAATAATTATGTATAGGTACTTAGATTTTCTCTGTCTTGCTACGCAACGATTTTTAATAAAACAAAGAAATATCAAATCTGCACTCTCCAACTTTTTTTTAATAACATTTATATAGTAAGTAGTCCTGTAAGAAGGATACAGGATAACCTACTTAGCTACTCGCACTTAGCTAACTTTTCACATATTTGTCGTAATAATTAGATAATCAAGGTGTAAATTAATCGGTTAATAAACCGGTTAATTTACACCTATGATTTTCCTTAACCTACACAATAGTATGGAAAATCATAGATAAGTGCTAGGTCTCTGACGAAGTATAAAAAAAGTCTTTTATGTAATTGCTCACATCTAGCTTTTAAAATTGCTAAGCGCTGGTAAAAAATCTGTGTAATGACACTGGCTAACAAGCAGGCGGCAAATAGAAGCAGCGAGCTCTTCACATAATTTAAAAAAAAAAGAATCATGTGACCTGCAGAGGCCTGTAATTATATCGTTCCGTTTGAAAGCGGCTTTAGACTAAAGAAGACACCAGCGGAGCCGCACGCGCAATTTTCTCCAACAAGGTACTACAAAGTGCGAAAAAGCAATTCCTTAAGCTATGTTGCCACATAAAAAATCACTTTAGTAAGTTAAAGACAGGCCGCGGACCGAAAGGGTCAAATCCGCCGATTTGCTCGTAAACCCACGGTCCGTGTAAAAAGGCAATAAAATTCAATTGACACCGGATTGGGATGAGGCGAGGTGCAAGCGAAGCGTCGAGCGGAGCGGGTGGAGAGAGCAGCAGGGGTATTCCAATCTCAGTTGAACTGCAAAGTTTTAAATCATGGTCAGTTCATACTAACTCATAGTTATTCTGTGACTAAATAGTGACATTATGATGTCATTTCATTTGTTTTCGCGCATATTTTGCTGTCAAGTGTCTAAAAAGAATGATCACGTGGTACAAAATTGTACCACGTGACCTGAAGAAATTACACTGGGCAGTGAAATATAACTTGACAGCAAAAGATTGGAATACGGGGGCTGTACACTCTCTGTGGTACTACAGAAAGAGATGCAGGCGGTCCTCTCTATACTGTTTCTGGTACACAAATGCGTTAAAAATAAAATAGCTACCAGTGATTATCCGCATTCGCATGTACAGTAAAAAAAATTCCCTTCGAATGTAGAGCGCATGATAGAGCATTCTCTACACTCTGCAACACTGCAATATCTTTCTAGCTACATAATTATGTGACTGATTCGTGGATTAAAACTTTTATCTGTAGATAATAAGACTTGAATCATAGAGAATGCTATATGTAGTGCCTACCTACTCGCTGGCCAGTAAGTAGTACTTTAGGCAGCACCTAGTACCTAGATCGTCACAGGCTCGACAACAAGCGGTGTGTACAAGCGACACGTCCAACCTCGCCCGTGGCTTGCGTAAGACCCCCCCGCCGCTCTTATCGCCCCGGTTTATATAGCAGCTAGTAAACAAGTGACGTCAGCTGCAGGTGGCTCGCAGGTGCGCCGAGACCGTGGATTGTATTAGTTGTCTAACACAAACACTACATCTCTATCTTATTAAATTTATTTTATTGCGCTACTGCTGTTTACCGTATTAAGTACAGCTCGACCAATGAAACTAAAGTGATAGCAACTGTTGTACACATTTGGTCAAGCTCTAGTCAAAGCTAAATTGGATCAACCAACACCGTTCAATCAATCCTCATCTCAAGTATCATTTGACCAGCTTCCGTTCAGCAAATATTCACCAATCGAGTACATTCGAAGTAAACAGCTTCAACCTTCAACTAGCAACTAAATCTAAACCCAAACCGAAACATCTGGTTTGAATGTCAAAGCAGTTGAGAAATCAACTATCAGGAACCAGCACATATAAGTCTAAATAGGGCTTCACGCACGTTCTTTGTAGCCTTGTCTAAAAGCGATTCTAACATCAACACATCAATAATAGTCCAAAGCTCACTGTTTCTTTTTTTTTTTTTTTTTTTGAAACCCTGTTGGACAGACTTTTTCTTTATATCAACACATCAATAATAGATCAAAGCTTCATCATACTAAAGTCGTACTCATTGCGACTCCAATCCAACTCCCATGACGAAGAAAACGATGAAGACTACATTGAAATTCTACATTGACTCTACGTTGAAACTCTACAAGAGACTAAACGAGACTTTACATGATACTCTGCATTGACTCTACATCGACTCTACATTGAGACTCTACATCGACTCTACATTGAGACTCTACATCGACTCTACATTGAGACTCTACATCGACTCTACATTGAGACTCTATATCGACTCTACATTGAGACTCTACATCGACTCTACATTGAGACTCTACATCGACTCTACATTGAGACTACATCGAGACTCTACATCGACTCTACATTGAGACTCTACATCGACTCTACATTGAGACTCTATATCGACTCTACATTGAGACTCTACATCGACTCTACATTGAGACTCTACATCGACTCTACATTGAGACTCTATATCGACTCTACATTGAGACTCTATATCGACTCTACATTGAGACTACATCGAGACTCTACATCGCTTCGATACTTGCTACAATGCTACAAATCGTGTTCGGATCATAGATAGATTCGTTTTAATCTAAATGTGACCTTACCTTTGCCGAGTCCGAGGCGCCTCCCGCGCAAGACTGATATAACGAAGTTTGCTAAACTAGTCCCTGGAACCCGGAGTAGAACCCGGAACTGCAAAGACTACGTTGCAAAGTACGGAATTCTCCAACAGATCAATGAACACTCAACAACCAAGGGACTCGGAGAAATACCAATCCACCAAATCTACCTTCAAAACGAATACGCCTCAGGCAACAGGATATGCTGGAGACAAACATTGATAGCACCAGTCAGGCAGCCAAAACAAAAGGCATACTATCCAGTGAACTTGCGCGTACCATCGGATACTTGGTAACACGTACACCAAGACGGACGATGAAACCAGCGAACTTGAAACGCACTTCCCGGGATGTCTAATATCAGACTCGTTCGAATGGGAAGCACACAGCGAACGAGCAACCAGTAGTCAAGATTGGACCACCGCTCAAAACCTGATCAACAAAGAGAAGGTAATTTGGGCCATCAACAGCTTCCTTCTTTTCAAATCGCCAGGGCTAGACGGAATCTTTCCGGGCCTTTTAAGGTGGAGTGGCGAATTACTAGCCGAACGCCTAGTAAACATCTTCAGAGGATGCATCGCCCATCGCTACATACCCCAGAAGTGGAGGGGAGTGAAGGTTATATTCTTACTAACTTGGTAAGAGCGACTACACAATGGCGAAATCCTTCCAACCTATTATTCTACCATCGTTCCTCTTCAAAACCCTAGAGAGGATATGTGACCAGGAAATCAGAGGTAACACTTTCCTACGCCAACCGCTACATCCGCAACAACCCGCCTATAGTCCAGGCAAATCAACAGATTCCGCACTCCATAGCGTAGTCTCTCGAAATGGAGACGGTTTAGCCACAAAACAACCAACTCTGGGGGCCTTCATAGATATAGAAGGTGCCTTTGACAAAACAACCTTCACTAGCATAGACCTTGCACTAGCAAGATACGGTGTCGACCCTACGCTAGCAGAATGGACAAACAACATGCTTAAATACAGAGCAACACAACTCACAGTAAACACCACAACGAGGGGCATAGTGGTGAGAGGCTGCCCACAAGGCGGCGTCCTCTCGCCCCTGCTATGGAACATAGTAGTGGACGAACTCATCCGAAAAGTGGACGGCCGCGGCTCTTCACAGTGAGATATGCAGATGATCTTGCTATCCTCACGACTGGATGATTCGAAAACGTACTCTGTAGCCTGTCTGTGCAAGCAGCGTTTAAAACAATTGAAAGCTGGTGCACTAGCCATAGCTTATCAGTCAATCCCACTAAAACAGAACTGATCATGTTCACACACAAAAGAAGCCTGGGAACCCTAAAAGTACCAAAGCTCTTCAACACTGATCTCAAGCTAATCAACGAAGTCGAGTATCTAGGGGTCATACTGGATAGCACTTCTTTGGAACAAGCATCTTGACCACAAACTCCAACGCGCGAACTCCACATTCTTCCAACGCGGTAGAATGCTCGGAAAAACATGGGGTCTTTTGCCAAAATAACCCGGTGGCTCTATACAACCGTAATAAGACCAGCACTTATACGCGGAGCAGTTGTATGGTCGACCAGAACCGAATTCACGACCGTGATAACCAAACTGCAACGCTTTTAGAGACTGGCATGCTCTACTATAACAGGTTGCATGAAGACCAAAGAGATCAATCAGGAATCAGCGAAGTACGAGTCTACACTGATGGCTCAAAACCCAAACAGGGTACAGGCGCCGGAGTACACTCGCTAGATCTCAACATTAACATATCAATGACACTAGGCACACTCAGTTCCATCTTCCAATGTGAATGTGCAGCCATTTCCGAAGCAGCAACAGCAATCAACAGGAGAGGAATCGCTGATTATAACATGTGGATTCTTTCAGATAGCACAGCCACACTCAAAGCCTTGGAGAGCCACAACTGCACCTCCAGACTCATACACGAAAGTCACCTTGCCCAAGAGAGCATCGCCTTAAGAAATGGGTTAATCCTACAATAGATGCAGGGACATAGTGGATCACTGGGTAATGACGCTGCAGACGAGTTAGCCAGAAGAGGATCGGAAACAATATCCGAGGGGCCAGCTCCTTTCCTTCCTCTACCGTTCTCTCTGCTACGCACCTGGGTGCGTCTGAAAACCCTACAACCACACAACACATGCTGAGCACGTACGACTGACTGCAGACAGTCAAGAGCTGCAATTCCAGCCATCACACCGAAACTAACACGCCGTCTACTAAGCCTGCAGAGACTGAATCTCAAAATCATTGTGGGGACCCTGACAGGACACTGTCCCTGGAACAAACACTTTTACAACATCGTAGCCACTGACAGCCCACTCTGCAGAGGCTGTCTTACCGAAGAAGAATCAGCTGCTCACGTAATCCTGGAATGCGAGGGCGTAGCAATACAACGAACAGAAATCCTAAGCAACCCCAGGTCACTCTTCCAAGCCTGCGAAGCCCTCAGGAAGCTACTGTACTTTTGGGAGGAGTTAGGCTGACTACACTCCTAGCCAGAACATCCCCCACGCATAATGGACCATCTTTGAGTCTAAATCCGGAAACGGGAGTCCCATAACATAACATGACATAACATGGTCTACGATTTAAGTATTTTGGGGTGACCTGTAAATAGAAAGGGATTTCCTATTTCACAGTGAACCGTTTCCAATTAAATGGGGGTGGTTTAGCCATTTTCCAATTTGCGGAGCTTTTTATGCAAATTTCCAATTAAATGGAGGTGCTAATTAGTACCAATGTTCCCAGTTAAGTGGGTACCTACACGCGTCGCCAAATTCTCAATTAAATGAAGGTATCATTTTGTACCAACCAATCTTCCCAGTTAAGTGGGTACCTACACGCGACGCCAAATTCTCAATTAAATGAAGGTATCATTTTGTACCAACCAATCTTCCCAGTTTAGTGGGTAGCATAAGTTACGTTCCCAATTTAATGGAGGTATTCTTTACCAAATGTTCCCAGTTTAGTGGGTACCTGTTTCCAATTTAATGGAGGTATTCTTTACCAAATGTTCCCAGTTTAGTGGGTACCTGTTCCCAATTTAATGGAGGTATTCTTTACCAAATGTTCCCAGTTTAGTGGGTACCTTAACTTAACTTTTTCTACATAAGTTACTTACAGTCATATTTAATTTACTGACTACGTAAAAAAGATAACAGAGTAAGTACCTAGTAGGTAAGGTAGGTAGTCAAATAGGCACTCTACCAATTTGGTAGATAAGTACCACTTTTATTATTACTTTTAACTACCATGTCCTTCTTTTACCCTGTAAATAACGTAATTCTATTCACTGACATTTTATTTTGTTCATTGAGATAGCTACACAGTTTATAACTTTTGCTGTCTCATCGTTTTATCTTGTAATTTAACCTATATGTACCTAGTTCTGAATAAATTACGTTTGAATTACATTTGTAATTAATTGTCGTCATAGATAGATAGATAGATAAATCCATTTATCCGACACTGAACACACATAAAAAATCTACAATAAAATGAAAGTGGGTAGGTAGTATGTAACCAATAACTAAACTAAACAAACTGAAAATAAGAAAAACAAGACTACCTCCCTACATGTTCTCGGTTGTCGATGGTGATAACTAAGTAGGTATCTAAATAAAATGGTGCGTAATGCAAGCTTACGCTCGCGTTCTCGGCCAGCTGCGCCTGTGCTGCCAAGCGGTAAACAACAATACCTAGACTAGGTAATAAAACTGGTTTGCACGCCTACCGGCATGAAACTGAATAGTTTTTATTTTCGTGCTAAGTACCGAATGCCATTTTATTTTGACACACCAATATCTTGTTTACGTTAAACATATCTGTATATCTCTATTATATAAACTTTTTTTTTTTTTTTAGTTATTTATAACCTTACCTTTTTACCTCGTCGCCACATGTAGTGCCTACCTACTCGCTGGCCAGTAAGTAGTACTTTAGGCAGCACCTAGTACCTAGATCGTCACAGGCTCGACAACAAGCGGTGTGTACAAGCGACACGTCCAACCTCGCCCGTGGCTTGCGTAAGACCCCCCCGCCGCTCTTATCGCCCCGGTTTATATAGCAGCTAGTAAACAAGTGACGTCAGCTGCAGGTGGCTCGCAGGTGCGCCGAGACCGTGGATTGTATTAGTTGTCTAACACAAACACTACACTATATTTTCGAAAGTTCTCTTACTATCTTAAGAATAAAACCGTCTTACGATTTTTTTTTTGAATGTTTTTGGAAATATGAGCGGGTTTAACGTTTTTTTTTGTAACATTGCATTGCGTTCTTTTATGATCAAAACTGAACAGTAACTTTCTGATTTAGGTATTTCACAAATCGCTCAGTTTATCGCTCTGTCTATGAAAAACCGGGGCGTGAAGAGAGCGTTGGCCACTTTTCTCAGTTGGCATAAATGGTCGTGATCTCGTTCGAACTAATGCATGTTCACTAAACTTTAATGCATGTTTTATGACATTATCTACATTCACTTGGGCTATTAAATAATAGAAGTTTACACAATTATAGTTGGTAGATCAGTAAAGATACGATTTCAATGGCTGTTTTAAACTAGGTTGTTAAATTAGGTACCTAATGGTGAATGAATTGGTTTTAATTTCAAAGATTATTTTACCATCAAAAAAGTTATGGAGAAAATGTATCTTGTTTTTATTTTTATGATCCTTATAATTGTAACTATTAAGCTACGCGTCCACTGGGTCGGAATCGAAGCATACGCACCGTACGAGGCGTCATCGGCCTCTAGCGGAGATATATTATGCCGATCCAGTGCACTGCTGTACGATAGAAATCAATACAAGCAACAAATCCTTTCTCTCGTACGCTCCGATTTAAACCTAGTGAACGCGAAGCATTAAGTCTACCAACGACTGTAATCATAAGCTAAATTATGTGTACATATCAAAATACATACCAATTGCTAAATAAGGCTAAGTATGAAATTATTTTATAAAGTTGCTTATTTGGAAAAAGATTTAATCTTTGAAGTGGTCGTTTAGAAAAGAGCTTAACGTATTCGACATTCTTAAGCAAAGGTTTTTTTGATAAAACTAAAACAACTTTCAATATTCTTATCTACAAATGTTTGATCAAAAATCCAAACAAGATATTAACACATTCCTCAAATATTAATCACATGAAAAATAAAAGTTGCAGCTATATTGATCCTAACACACTCGACCAAAATGTTTCGACAAATATCTAATAGGTATAATAAACAATGTATTCACCCGGTTAAGGAGCTTGCTTGCCTTATTAATTTGTATAATGCCACTAAATTAAAAAGACCCTTTATTTTTAAGCCAACATTTTAAATCAAAGTTCAAGATATACTGGTCGGATTGAGTATCGTCCTATCATATAGGAATCTTGGGCCCTCGAACAGGTAGGCGAGGCTTAAAAAAATTAAGTAATAATCCTGCCACAAGCCTATGATAATCTGATGGTAACCCTATTTTGTCCTGTGTGGTTTAGAGAAAAAAAATGTGTGACATGATTATCGGCAACCCTAGACGGAAAAAAATAAGATTGGTTTACATAGCACCGAAAACACTACCACTAGGAAATGTTATTGTAACATTTTCCATATAAATGAAATATCTTATGATACAAGCTATGCTTAGTTTGGGACTAGAGGGTGTTGTGTGTAAAGTCCAAGAATATTTATTTATTTATATTACAATCATTAATTTAAAGTACCGCTATTATGGGTGTATTTACTTATTGTAAGTATTTTTATTCAAATAAAAACTTGAAAGCTATACAAATTTTTAAGTATTTTATTTTAGTTTTAGTTGATTTATGAATTAATTAACACTTTTATAATAAAAATAATATCAGAAAGTTACTAAATTATTTTTTTAATACTTTATGTAAAACTTCACATTCCTACCTATTTTTTTTTTGCCCAGGGGAAATCCATCATGGATACCCGCTAGCCGGGGGGGCTAGGGGGCTATGTCGGACTCCTACCGACTAAAACCCCTGCAGGGGTATGCCAATCAAAGTTGAACTGCAAAGTTTTAAATCATGGTCAGTTCATACTAACTCATAGTTATTCTGTGACTAAATAGTGACATTATGACGTCATTTGATGTGTTTTCGCGCATATTTTGCTGTCAAGTGTCTAAAAAGAATGATCACGTGGTACAAAATTGTACCACGTGACCTGAAGAAATTACACTGGGCAGTGAAATATAACTTGACAGCAAGAGATTGGCATACGGGGGCTGGGGTGTTCCTCTGCTCTATTCCTACCTATTTTACTATATGAGTAACACTATTTTTGAAACAAAAATTGTTAGTTAAACGCAACGCCATATAAACCAACCCTCCCCTAATTATAAAGATGCGGTCACTCGAAAGCAGCAGTTTCCGATAAGGGATGAAAGTAATACATGCGATAACATCAGGGTTCGCTCGTTAGTTGCAATAAAACGTTTTTTGTGTAAATTGGAGCGAATTTTTTTGCCGCTCCTATCCCGCCAGCCGGCAATTTGCCGTAGGGATAGTATTTTGACAAGATTGAATGATCTTTTAATTTGGTTCAATTTGAGGACATGCTTATTTTCCAAGACGTAGCTATATATTTAAGCGATAAGTAAACTCAGGTAGGTAACAATTTTTTACAATTTTTTTTTTACTAGATTTGTTTTTTATTATTTTACAGAATTACATTAGTGTCAAAATGATTCTGGGCTTCGGAGATGTATTTTAATATAGTTTTGTATAACTTAATATAATAGAACCTAGTTTTTAACTTATATTTATTTTTTTGTATGTATAATGTACCTATATTACCTATAGTACCTATATTATAAATATTAAATTAATACATACTTATGTATGTATTAATTTAATATTTATAACTTTTTATTATTTTTGGTTTAGTAGGTACCTATAAAATACGACACACCATCATTTCGCACGCTGAGGAAGACTGGTAGACAATGCTTTTAAGTCCTCCTAGCACTACTTATTTGTGTTAAATTTTAAAATAAAATAAATAATACTTAGTTATTTCGCTATAAAAGTCAGGAATTTCACTATACAAATATATCTGCTATAGTTTTATTAAATGTACGCTTAGTGTGGGGTCTAGACCTCATCGTAAATGTCTATTAGGTATTTATTTAATAGACATAAACATTACAAACTATTGCAATGAAGCCTGAAATCAACCTCACCCACAAATTACTCTGTTTTGTGTGACATTAAACTATTACACACGAGTAGTACACACATGAAAATGCTACTAACTGACTGACTGTTTATATTTAACCTTATATTATTCAGCAAACAAAAAAGCAAGCGTGCTACATCGTTACATAACATCAGATGAGATTGCGGTCAAACGCTTTCCTATAAATTAATAAAAAACAGTTTTAGTATAATAAACGTAATGAATTTACAAAGATTTTGTAGTACATACTGATTTTAAATTAGATAAGCTAGGGCAGCGCCATACAGATGCACTTTTATTTCTGGAAGCAGTTTTTTTTTAATTAAAAATTTTAAAATTCCCGCATCTTGGACCGATTTTCATCAAACATAGCTAAGAACACTCCCAACTTTATCACCTTTCAAACAAAAAAAAAACAAAATCAAAATCGATACATCCGTTCGGGAGCTACGTTGCCTCGGACACACACACACACACACACACACACACACACACACACACACACACAGAAACGTCAAACTTATAACACCCCGTCGTTTTTGCGTCAGGGTTAAAACGCGTCCTTAAGGAAAGCAGTATGAAAGCACTAGTGTATGTTAATTTAATCCGATATAATTCCCAAAGCTTACAACAAGGCTACTTCAGTAAAGAAAATCAAAAGACATTGTAAATTGTCTCCTGCATCGGATTGCATGAAACTGTTGTTTAAATATGTGCATATTATTGCATTCGTATCCACATTATAAAGACGTCAAAATGTAGAGTTGGCAGAAAAAAATTAATCGTAAAATTTACTCGAGTCGATTTTGACTCGATATGTAAAATACTTTTCTGGATTATTTTCGAGGATGATAGGGAATTCGTTTTACTAATGTTCGTCACAAAAAAAAGTTATGATAATATTTTGTTTTATCAAAAGCTTATAAAAATGTTCGAAAATCAACGAAACATAAAAACAAAAAACCGATTAGGTAGGTACTACGGTATATTCCAGAAATCTCCACCAGGAAATCCCCACCAGTGGAGATTTCAGTTTTTTTTTTCAGAAATCCCCACCAGCTACTTCGTAGCCTGCTACGTAGCCTGCTACGGTGTGGGGATTTCCTACGTTTTCAGGGACACAATTTTACGATATTTTTTTTTTCGAAAAAAAAAATGTAGTAAGCAATAGTTAACCTTTGTTATATTATTTAAATAATGATTTAATTAAATAAGACCAGTAATTTGCAATATTTTTCAACTTACTTTTGCACAATGAATTTTTTTGCTTCCAGTCTTAGTAATATTGTGCTCAAGACGTTTACGTGCGCAAGCGCATACGTTTGCTCTTGAGTAGGCGTTCGGTTACTATAACATCAATATAAACTTAAGACAACTGTATACAGTGTACGCTCATAGCCTGTACCTGCACCAAAGTATGAAAAATAAATTAAAAAAAACAGCTTAACGAAAAAAAAACAGTTATCGGAATTTTCGCATTTTCTATTTCCTAAAGGTACCATGTACCAATAAGACATAATATCTAATTTAACCCACTGGGCGTTTTTTTTCTAATTTGTGATTCAAACATTCAGGAAGTAAGCAATACACACCACTAAATTACCAAAAACCTAAACCAACAAAATCCAACCGGAAGACAAAAGATCGTCCCTGATAACATTACCTAATCGATAATTGTATCTTAGACACTTCGACTCACACGTTCAATCGTAAAAAGGTGAGAAAGTAAGATGATAAAACTATACTTGGAACAAACATAAATGTGTTGCCCTTCAAAAAATTATATTCGAGTTTCAACCTTGTAACTCACGCAATAAGGTATGCCAGGGAATTCGTAAAGGACGTAGTCCATTTGTGGTATGGTAAAGTCGCGAAGAGCGAAGTAGTAAAAAAGGTGAAATGTCTCTTTGGAAGCGGCAGTGGACGCCTCAGCGATAAGGGACCACCTCAGTGGATGCTGGACCCATTTTTAGGATGGTTTTCCGGCTGCAGGTTGTTTGGTCAGCTAATATTTTTGCTATAGATACGGCTTGGGTTTTGGGATTTACGTATTAAATTGGTGTTAAAACAAACGTGTTGACTAAAAGGATCTTACAGGGTTAAATGTGACTAATAAATAATCCACTGTTTGTCTTTACTATTCTTTTGACATAATCAAATTCTAATAATAGTTGCTTTTTCCAGAAATCCCTTGTGATAATAATCTTGTAAAATATGATGTTGATCACCCAGTTATAATTAAAATTAAGTAAGAAAGTTTTTTTTTGCATGTGAATAGTTTATCTATAGGTAGAGGGGGGGGTACTTAAGTAGGAAAGTTAACTAGTGTTAGTGGTTAATAAACAAAAATTTTCGTAACTATTCGTATATTGATAAAATGCGATGTTATTATGACACTTTTGCCCATTCACACCAGGACTGTGAGTGTCGATAACAAACAAAATCACAGTCACTATTTCACCAAAACGTACGTCGTCACTTCGACGATATCTCACTGGCTTGGAAAGTGGTCGTTTTCATTACAAATTTATTTGTTTTTATAAATTGAGCGATAACTCGTGGTTGGGGACAGGACCCACTGGGTGTTGGGTAATAATGACGTTCGATATACGACATTAACCGACCGTAGAACCGACAATCGTTGGAGCAAACTAATACTTGAGTGGAGACCACGTTTAGGCAAGCGTAGTGTAGGACGCCCTCCGGCGAGATGGGGCGACGATCTGCGAAATGTAGCTGGCAGACACTGGATGAGAAGAGCCGAAGACCGAGCTCAATGGCGTGTCTTGGGAGAGACCTACGTCCAGCAGTGGACGAGTATAGGTTGATGATGATGATGATACGACATTATAGTGACGATGGGACGTCAGCGTCACTAGAAAAGTTCATTAAATGGAGGGTTAAGTGTGTGTGTAAATACTCATCAAAGAAAATTGTAATTCTAGAACATTTTGAGAAACTAAACAAACTTTAAAAAATGCAGCCGGTTTCTTGGGCACGCTTCCGATTGGTATCGATTTGGATCAGTTGAGCTATCTATAAATAGTTATCAACAGTTTGTAGATAGCTCAACTGTTTCTTGTGTATTTTGTTCAAATTAGAAGTATTGTAAATACTGTATTAGTCGTAATTTTCCTTGCGAATAAAAAAGTATTTTTATTTTAAAAATAAATTTATACTTTCATAAAAACAATAAACAGTTGAGGCTATCTGCAGACATTTTTATAGATTTAAACTAATTTTAATTGAAGTGTGAATAAATCAACTTTACAAATAACATGACAAATTTTATTTTATTGGCTTAAGAGTTTGTACATATTTATTAAATATCTACTGTTTATATAATTTTACATCATACGAAAATCGATTCAATCTGTCACATTCTCCTATCACTTTATCGACTGCTACAGAATTCAATGACATGGTCATGACGAAATCAATAAAGTGTTTCCAGTGATTGCTTTTCGTCGTTATTTGAATTGTCTTTGGGATTTATAGAGCAGTTTTCACTATCAGGCGTTTGCGTAGTGCTCGTTACAGAGTCTGATAGAAAGAAAGAAATCTGAAAGAAATATTTTAATACCCGTCAATTTTTATCGAGTAATAATATAAACTAGATATTATTCTTTAGTAAATAAGGAACACTCCATTACAAAATATAAGTTCGTACTCCACCAATCGAATCGTAGATCCCACGACAAAAAAAACAACAATAAGTATTCTAAGGGGAGACCTTTGCCCAGCAGTGGGACGAGATAGGTTAAGGGAAAAAAAAAAAAAAAAAAAAAAAAAAAAAGTATTCTAAACCTTTGTCTTCAATCACAGAAAGATCTGTCAGCTAAACGAAAGTTAATCGGATTACCAATGTAAAGATATAGTCCCAAATATTAATCTGCGGTTGGAATTATATTGATTTTAAACTCTTTTGTGGGACAAAACATGTCCCCGAATCTATCTTTTTGTAATTCTATGATTTATGGTTTGGAGTATGCTACTGTATTGTTTATAGGACTTTACGCGTCTTATCACAAAATCAAATGTTTTAATGTTTCATGGATGTTTTTATCACCGTTATTGTAAACAGATTTTAGTTTTAAACTGTTTTTTTTTACTAGAACAGTTATTTTCTTTGGACCTGGTTTGAGATACACGCGAGAGCAATGATTCCGGGTCACTTAAAGAATGTTAAAAATCTCGGAAACTAAAAATGATAGGTTAATGCAATAAATTGTATTTAATAGACAATGTAATACTCCTTAAATGAAGGTATTAAAACTTCTTAGTTATTGTAAAGTTATATCTTAAAAAAATCAAATTTGAAAAAGGGCCACTTTCGAAGATGGAACTACGAAATTACAGCATTTGGTTTTGCTTTTGTTTGTAATCTGTCATTTATGTGGGTATATAAACCATGTTGATAGTGCTCTATATTCATTATTCAAGCTGAAATTATGTCGCTTACGCCTGAAGAATGCACCAGAATACTTACAATGCTGGAAACCGGCCGGAGTCAGCGCGATACAGCCAGGACTGTCGGTGTGTCGCTGTCAACAGTACAAAGAGTTCTCCGACGTTACGAAGAAACTGGTTCTAACCTACGCAGACCAGGAACGGGCAGAACCAGGTGTACCACAGCACGAGAAGACCGATACTTGGTGAACACCATGCTTCGAAATCGCTTTCTCACAGGAACTGAACTCACAAATCAGTTTCGACGCCTCGGAGGAAGTAACCCAAGTGCATGGACAGTAAGACGTCGGCTTGCTGAATCTAACTTAAAACCCCTTAGACCTGCAAACGGCCCTAAACTGGAGCGTGGGCATCGTATTTCAAGACTAAGATATGCCCAGAGCCACGTAAATTGGAGTATTGAAGATTGGTCAAAAGTTATGTTCTCCGACGAATCAAAATTTATGCTCTACAAGCACGATGGAAGACACAGAGTGTATCGAAGACCAGGGGAAAGATTCAAGCAAGCATGCATCGAAGAAAAAGTAGCCTACGGTGGTGGGTCTGTACTTGTGTGGGCCGGAATTTCTTCTGAAAGTCGCACAGAGCTGGTGATCATAGAAAACGGCTCTTTAACTAGCGTAAGATATGTGGAAGAAATCCTCAATGATCATGTTGGTCCATTTATGGTCAATTTAGGTGAGGATGCTATATTTATGCATGACAATGCCCGACCTCATACAGGTAGGATTGTGAATGACTACCTTCAAGAGATGAACATTACTCGTATGGAGTGGCCAGCGCGCAGCCCGGATATCAACCCGATCGAGCATGCTTGGGACGAGCTAGGCAGATGCGTAAAACAACGAAACCCTCCCCCAATCACGCTTCGTGAGCTCAAAATTGCTCTCACAGAGGAATGGGAGAATATTCCCCAAAATCGTATAAGGAACTTGGTGTACAGCATGCCAAACCGCGTAAACGCAGTAATGGAAGCACGAGGAGGCAATACGAAGTATTAAAATTCAAGTCAAATCGTAATAAAGTTCAAACATTTCATGTTTCCTATTTTTGTTTTAAGGAGAGATCAGCAGTTTTTTTCTTTATGTAATTTTGTGTTAATAAAATGTATGGTGACTCATATTTTTTTACTTTCATTTAAGGAGTATTACATTGTCTATTAAATACAATTTATTGCATTAACCTATCATTTTTAGTTTCCGAGATTTTTAACATTCTTTAAGTGACCCGGAATCATTGCTCTCGAGTGTATTACTGTTAAACTTACGGGAAAAAAACATGCGGGTTCTTTTTGTAAAAAAAACAATAGTTTAATAAAAACTGCATTGTTTTATAGAAAGAAGTTATTGTTGGGTTTTATCTAAATAAAATACGAAGCCTCAATTATTCATATCTGTTTGTTAATTTTTAACAAATTTTGATCATGCCTTGCTTAGGCTTGATCAAACTATAACGGAACCCTTGCCTATAAATAAAAAAAAAGTGTGGTCGCTATAATATATTGGTAAACCTCGGAAAAGTCACTAAGTTTCAAAAAATTCTGCCATTATTTTTCTTACAAAAAGTCAATTTCGCCTTCATATATCTTAACTAAATAACATCGTATTATGTTACGAGGTTAATCCAATAAAGCCTTCGCAGCTCAAACCAACCAAAAGTTAATTGTAAACGACAATAATATTTGCCAAAATATTTATTTCTAAAGCTCAGTAGGAAAAGGATTAGGATTTTTTTTTTTCAACTTTTACTATACGTTTTTGCTCTACCAAGTGTAGTTT
The DNA here is from genome assembly GCA_947859175.1 of Gandaritis pyraliata. Lineage (NCBI taxonomy): Eukaryota > Metazoa > Arthropoda > Insecta > Lepidoptera > Geometridae > Gandaritis > Gandaritis pyraliata. The sequence continues at coordinate 3,567,355 of OX401866.1, read as the reverse complement.
GATTTCCCATGGGAGTATGAGAAGGTTTTGTAAAAACAGCATTCCCCATGAAAAGGTGTAGTTTTCGTTCAGCTTTTGTTTAATTTTTGTGTTCATTTTTGATCAATTTTAGATGATTTTACTTTCACTAGTATTTCTAAAAGGTTTTTTCTAATCTAAGTATGTTTCATACTATATTGGCTTTAAAATTATTATGCTTTAAAAAATTGAATTTTTTCGGGAATATTTACAACAGTTTATAAATAGACTGAACTATAATTTGTTATTTTACCAAGTTATTGTTATTTTTCAACAACCAATTTGTTGTTGAAAAGGTGAAGAGTGCTAGATTAGCATGGTATGGACACGTAATGAGGAGGGATGAAAGTCATATCACGAAAAAAGTTATGAACATGAGTGTGACTGGGTACGCAGGTAGAGGAAGGCCGAAGAAGAAGTGGTTGGATTGTGTGAAAGAGGATATGAATGTGAAAGGAGTAGATTCTGAGTTGACGAATGATAGGAGCGAGTGGAAGAAAAAGACATGTTGTGCCGACCCCGCCTAGCGCGGGATAAGGGCAGGGAAATGACGATGAACTATAATTTGTTATATTATTTTTTTATATCAGTTGTATTATTTTTATTAGTAAAGTTAGCTAACATTACCCTGTTTTATCAAAATTTACGTTGCTAGCATAGAATAAAACTAATTGTAAAAATAATAGATATAATATGCGAAAAAAATTTACCTACCTCCCAATGTCACAAAATGGGTTGCCAGCCTACCTACCTGTTCTCTTCATAAAGACCAACACAGAACCAGTAAACGATAAGCAAACCGTGTTCGAAACTCGATATCTTCTCAATCGATAACGTGAAGGCGCCAGCAGGCGCCAGCAAATGCTGTCATGCAGAATATTGTCACAGCCAATAAGTAATAGCTATCTCAATATGAACTATTCTTCACTGCGCTCAAACGGGGGCGCTGATAAAGGTCCAAAGTCAATCAAAAATCTTTTATTCAATAAAATCACAAGGATCATTTAAAAGTCCAGGATATACAATTATACCCTCAAAAATCCTTATTTGTTTGATTGACCGGTCTTAAAGTCACAACAATTACAATTTAGATGTTTTCAAGAGGAGAGTGAATAGGTTTCTTCTAGGCAAATGTGCTACATCGTCGACTGCATCGTCACTTAACATCAGGTGAGATTGCGGTTAAGCGTTTGTCTATAATATACAAAAAAAGAGTCAACCTTTTTTAATAGCTTGAAAATGTTATGTTATCGACTTGGATAGAGAGGCTGAAAACGGTAGGAATAAACTGATTGTGAAAAATAGAAATACTCAGTACAATCAAAAATAATATGCAAAAATAGTATCGCATAGAAAAACAGGTAAATAAAGGATAAAAAACAGTAGAATATGAATTAAAACTTGCATGAAATTACCCTACTGTTCTCGTTTTGACTGTAACTCTACTGATGAAACGAATGCCTAATACGCAATGACGCTCATCACAAAACCTAATTAAGGCTCTTTTGAGACCAAATTACCTTGACCTGCACTGCTTTATTACATTTAAAGATATTTTATTATTACGAGAGATCAGCTTAACTGGACGTCAAATGGTGATGTCCCTTTATCTATAGCATTGATTTTGAGATATAAAGCTTAGTGTGCGGTTTCAAAGCATAAAGACTGTAAGGCCAAATTGTAATCACAATGTCATACGGTATTTACCGTTTTGGGCTACGTACTACGCGACAACGGTTTTTTAGATGAAAGGATAATTTTTAATTAGATAGCAAATATTTGAAAGTGTGCGCTATATAAAACATTTAACATAGTTTGGTTCAAGAGAGTGCAGGACGCGCGGTCGCGACAGTCGAACTAATGTCAAGGCGAGCGCAATCAGAGTGCGTGGGCGCAGCGCTAGACTAGTGTTGATACGTCTTATAAATCTTTTAAAACTTTTTATACTTATATACAATCTGAGAAGGTTTCCATTTCAATTTGATTTAACTCCACATTGTTGTGAAGCCCTAAAAATAGGTATTATCTCTAAAAACTTGTTAAACAAACTCACAGCCATCTTTAATACGCATGATAATGTAGTAGACATACTTTTTGGAGCTATATTATATAACATGAATGCAAACGGATACCTAAGTCAGTCGCTAAATTGTACCGACCGACGCGACGAAATGGCCTATGTCATGTCTGTTTAGTTTTTCATTAAAACCGATTTTATACAGCCTGCACTGCAAGACTGCAACCAATGGTTCCCACTCAGCATGTTTTATACAATTTTACATTTTTATTGAAATGGCTTATCCACACTAAGCCACCACTCGCCACACTCGCGCTTCAGTAATTGAACGCCGATGTAAAAGGTATCTACGGAGCAAACAAAGAAAAAAAAATCGCAACGATAATCGCAGGTCGAGTTCCCGCCCCGATTCGTGTTCGCTCTACGGCCACAGAATATTAACAACATTTTTGCACAGATGTGCTATTCCAAAACCACAAACAAAACTGGTTCGAGTTGAAAACTATGTTAAGCAAAAACTGGTATCACATTTTCATTTGACAAAGTTACACATAATTTCTTTTTTGTATTTTTCTGTCATGCCATATTGAGTCTAAATTAAAAGTAATAAAGCTCATTTAGTTAGTAAGGTGGTGTGTAGTGACACACGCTTGGTACGGTTATTGTGTTGAATTAAAAATGTGGCCCATTGAATGGGCTGGCCACTCAATGGCGCATTTTGATTTGAAAGCGTAGGTTGTAGGAATTATTAGTGTTGTCGATTTTTGCGTTTTGACGTTCGTGTTTTTTACGGTTTTTTTTTCTTGAAGATTTTGGTAATGGGGCTTATAAACTAATGTTGATAATTTAGTTTAAGGTAAGTTTGGCTAATGGTAGAAAAGTCACATTAGTGATTTTTTGTGTGGAACTAAGAAGAATTGAATGAATGATATTAACTGAACAACATTTATTGGAATTTTATCTTACGTATTTTTGTTAGTAGCAGTCAGAAGCTTACTTAGTACTTTATTGCTGAAAAACTTTTCAATGTAAGTAGGTACAAAATCAAGATGTAGTGTCAGAGCTTCTAACCCAAAAAATCTTCATAAATATCAAAACTTTTGGGGAGTCAAGAACAAAAAAATCTGACAACCACAACCTTATCGTAACTGTGGCATACCCGAGTTACATTGCGTGTTAAAACTGCTGTGTTCGGTAGACAAACTGCTGTTGACGCGCATTGAAACTCGAATATGTTAAGTTCACGTAACGCGAGGATTGTTATATTTATTCGTGCTGACTCCCCCAACTTAAAATGGGGACACATAAAAATTGTGTAGACAGGAAACATGTGTGGCGCCCGTGTAGTCCCGCCTTTATGTCTTGACATTTGTCATTCTCGGCCTTTCTTTTGTACTGTTTATTTTTAAAGGCTCAATGATAGCATTATGATAGTTGTGCGCACACGTCTTTATTTAACAATATTCTGATATCAACACAATTTGTGTAGCAGAAATGTGATAGTTATAAATGATTTATCAAAAACGAATAGGTAGGTAATATGCGGTTTACTCGTATTGACTCGATTGGATCTTTGCACATCAACTAACCGTCCACTTATATGACACCGACATATCTTCTTCTTGTTCTTTTATTTATTTATACTTTTAGTTGTAAGTCAGAAATTAGTAAAGGTCATCATGAAAACTGGATTTCATAAAAATTTAAAAAAACAATGAAGTAAACTCAGTCCTTTCGAGTTATCTCTAACGATTTTGATAGCTCTTCTATTCAAAAATGTTACCCAAACCGATTAAATATTTTTCGACTCTTCCTACCATTCATTCTTTATCGTAGAATTAAATCTCATCTCGAATACTCAAAAATACATTGTTAACACTTTAACACGGATCTTAGTTCGAGATATAATATTATTTGAGTATAATTTTATTCTGTGTCCTACTGCGTTATGGGTTTGTTTGTCTTTGATCTCATTTTTTTATTATTTTATCTCATTCCTGGATCGGTCTGTTTACAAATAGCTTGTTATGAAAGGTTACTACTTTTTTATTAGTTTAGTTAACATTTTTAAAGATTTTTAATAGTGACCACGTCATAATTGGCTTTAGATTTTGTATTTGTAATAAAAGAACAACTATTTCGTTGAGAATTTAATAGAGACTTATAAAAACATTGTAACTTTTATCATGGCAACAAAATACGTATCGTTGTGAGTTGTGACTACTTGTGACAGAGTTAAGTGTTTCGTAACTTGACAATATCAAAATTTTCTTATTTATAAATGTGCAACATTACTACAATAACTCACCACGACGGAGGCCTTAAGGTGGCCTAAAACTTCGTCACCAGAGTTTGCCACTAACTCTTACCAACGAACGATTCACCGAATCATAAATTTTACAGCCCTCTTCCAAGGAACCACGAACAACCCAGCTAAGTAAAAACTTATGTTTGTTTTTTGATAGGACTGTGTAACCGAGTGTGCCTTTTCTCTTAAATACGCCTTTTTTTCTTAGCATATACGCCTTTTTTCTCGGCGTTTTATTTGGGATACAATAAAAGAGGTGGCCTTTTTAAATCAAGATATTGTTTCAAGGAAATTGAGATGTTGGATTACAGCGCAAACAGCGTATCTAGATAAGATTAATTTTTAAACTGAATTATTTTAAAAGCGTATTCTACGATTATAAATATTAACAGTAGATATTAGTATGACACTAGTCTCAGATAAAGTTTGCGTAGATTATAATAAATAAATAGTAGTTAAGTTTAACAACAGATGGTTGTATTTCATAAAATTAAAGCATTTAAAATACCTATCAAAACTACAAAGTATCAACAGTTTTTGTCACACATAAAAAACACCAAAGCTTAAATCTAACCTAACCCACAATTACGTCCTTTAAAAATAGCTGATGCATTTACAAATCTTTAACACTGATTATACATTTAGACGGCAAACTACTTTGCTAATGAAAACCACACTGAAAAAAAGAGTATAAACTATAATCATGAGATTATGGGAGCTGTTGTGAGATTATAAAACCATTATAAATGCATTTTACCCCTTAACAGATGCGGCGCAATGGAGTTTAATGGCTGTTCTATTTTATACTTATTCTTTGTGTTTTATGGAGGGTTAATTTTGGTGGTTGGTTTACGCCCATCCTTTTTAAGGGTATGTTACTGGTAAATTAAAAACGGGTTGTAGTTAAACCAATACCTCTTTTAAAATTGATTATTAGTATCGTTTTCAATATGAATAGGTTTTGGTCTTGAAAAACTATTTTGAGTACTTTCTTAATGACGCAGAGTCAATTAACTTACCTATTACCCATGCAGACTTTATGGATTAACAAATGAATCACTGAAGTCTAGAACATATTAAAAATATAGTCGTATACAAGCTAAAATAAAAATGTTATAAAACTCTACAAGACTGTGCCATTTTTAAAAATTATTACGCGATATCGCATCGCATATTCGCATTCCAAAATCGCAGTCCAGCATAAATTATCGAATGCCATCCTCTGTGGACAATCGTTCATTGAGGTACTTATTTATTTTAAATACAATCATCAGGGGGGCCGTTCGTCGACTGCATGTGGCTCTGTCGCGGGCCCCCAACCTCGTCCGACTTTCGGTCCCTTTTAATCAACTGTCATATACCACGATACGATTATCATACCAATATGAGCACGCACGATCTTCATTCTTACTGTCTAAGCAATAAAGTTAAATTTATAATGACATAGTTGCAGCTTTAGGGTTAAAAACTTCATAGTTTGATTATGGCTATAAGAGATCTAGGGTAGGGTTAGATGACATTCGGGTTGGGCAATGAGTTCGTTAGTAAGTAACTTTGTAATCTGTGGTCTATTTGAATATGGTACTTTGTTATTGCTTTGTACTTTATTGAAGGTAATATTGATCTTATACAGGTTAAAAAGACAAAATACGACACGAATATAGAAGAATTTTATTTTATTTTATTTTTTTGACAGGCGTCACAGCTCAGTCGGTAATAGCTCTGCCTTCCGTGCTGTGGGTCGTGGGTTCGATCCCCACCAAGAACAAACATTTGTGCGTGGAAAACATAGATGTTTGTTCTATGTCTGGGTGTTAGTATGTATTATAAGTATGTATTTACAAAAAAAAAAAGTATATAAGTATTCTATCAGCATCTAGTACCCATATTACAAGCATTGCTTAGTTTGGGACTAGAGGGTGTTGTGTGAAATGTCCCTGAATATTTATATTTATTTTATTATTTTAAGTAGCTTCCGCCCGCGACTTCGTCCGCGTCCCGTTTTATCCTGTTGATTTTTCGGGATAAAAAGTAGCCTATGTGTTAATCTAGGCTACGAACTATATGTATTCCAAGTTTCATCTAAATCGGAGTAGTAGTTTTTGCGTGAAAGAGTAACAAACTTTCATACATCCAAACATTTGCGTTTATAATTATTAGTACGAAGTAGGATGCTGTTTTTGCAAATTGGAACAGCCCCCGTATGCCAATATTTTGCTGTCAAGTTATATTTCACTGCCCAGTGTAATTTCTTCAGGTCACGTGGTACAATTTTGTACCACGTGATCATTCTTTTTAGACACTTGACAGCAAAATATGCGCGAAAACACATCAAATGACGTCATAATGTCACTATTTAGTCACAGAATAACTATGAGTTAGTATGAACTGACCATGATTTAAAACTTTGCAGTTCAACTTTGATTGGCATACCCCTGCAGAATAATCAGAAATTTCAGTTTCAACGCATTGAAAACTTAATTTAACTAAGTTGCCCGTAAATTGAAAAGATCTAGTGAACTTTGATGGGAGCTGCTTAGGGACAGGGTTGGTGCTCTACTAAAAAACATATCAGTTGGAACGAAGTTCAATCGTAGTTTTTAATGTGTTTTTAGGTTATTTCGTATTCTACTGTCAAACTTTAACAGCTGAGACGTAGCTAAATCTTAGCTTTTCATCTGTTTTAGGCGATCCAGCTGCACAGTGACGTTTCAGCTAAGAAGATCGATCGAACCATGGTCAACTGTCGCAAATTAGTAGAATTGAGCCCCATTTCTTGAAATCTGTGAAGAAAGCTATATTCAGCAGAATAAGTCCTACAGATAAAAAGTCAATGATGAAAGTATTGAAAACGATGACTAATTTTCAAAAATAAAGGCGTTCATAATCGACCACAATATGAGGTAAGCATCACAATATTCATACATTGAAAGACGTCAGGCGCGCCGCGTTGATCTGACGAATTTGTTATGGTCCGAAATAACGCAGGCACACACGGACATACAAGATTGAAAACTTAACAATCAAATTAACATTTTACAATTCCTAGAGAATATAAAACTTATCACAGAAATGATAGCCACTAATGTAACAAGTCACTTGATTATTTTCAGATTTTTTTGACATTTTATAATCTCTGGATAACGATTTTTTTATCTGAAAGGATGTACTTTTAGGTTAGTCTCATTTAATTTTCATCAAAATCGGTTTTGTAGTTTGGCTTATAAATAGAAATAACTGGAAAAAAATATGCCATCCACGTGCACGAAATTGCGTATTTTGCTTTCCTGTGACTTTTTAATGGTCTTTATGGTCACTAGAACATTCCCAATGAACTGCCATCATCATTATCATCTGATGATGAAGCCGGTAGTCAAATTGAAGTCAGTTTTTCTAGTTTTTTAAACTTATAGGTATTTACTATTTACTAATGATTGATTTTTGTTTGCAGGTCAACTCAAGTTCGCTCGGCAAATCCGAACCAAACTAATTTCACTACGATCATTTTGTGAGATACCACAGCGTCATACAATGTCTTGGCAAATTTTATTCATGATCATCATTAACAAGAAGAATTCTTCTACACAGAGCTTTACAATGGAAAACTTCTCCAACTTTCCATGGTAATAATGTGATCTCACGTTTTATGGACGTTATTTATTTAAGAACTAGTGTTGATTGATAGAGATTTTTGCTTTCCGTACTTTTTATCCGTGTGTTTCTCGGTTTCTTTTCCACGTCCTAAACGGTCCATAAGTAAGGTATTGTGGCTCGAATGTTAACAATAGCGTCCATTATGGACGACCATCGATACCCTTTCTTTGACGGTATTTAATTGTGTGATGAAGTGTGGTTACGACATTTTTTTATTCGTATTTAGTTATTGAATGTACTTAGTGAGACAAAAAATAAGCGGGGTAGGTAGGTAGGTATCCTATCATTGCTTTTGCGTTGTAGAATTTAGTTTTGGCTTTTATTTTATTTTCGTGGGATAAGTTTTATTAAGTAGGGGGCGCCACTGTGCTCACAACAACATTGTCTCTGTAATAATTATTGATAAAAAATAGAAAAAGTGTCTAATCCCAATTAATATCATTGTAATACGAAGAAAAGTAGATAATTCACGCGGAAAAGTGTTATCCAAGTGCTCCGATTCCGAGAAAAGCGACAACAACAAGAAATATTTTGTAACGGTTAACAACACAAAAACAAACAATTCCGGTATTTTGAAGGATTGGAGACCTCTCGCATGGAAAACAATGCTTGTTCTCTCTAAATGGAAAGTGTAAAACTGTGAGTAGAACCTACAACTAAAGATTTCGTAAGAAATAACCTCCAAAACAGTGAATGATTAGTAGGTACCTAGCTTGTAAATAAAACCAAGAAAGTGTACTAATCTTCTCACACAGCGCCATCTATTGAACAACGTTTAAACCATTACCAGCAAGCCAGTCGGCTACGAAAGCTTCCGCTACTCGTCACTAGAGGACGTCCTAAGTATAAGCCAATAGAGGGCGCCGTATCTATTAAACACAAAATTGTTTACTACCTATTTCAAAATATTTACAGATACAAGATTTACAGCTGAAATAAAATGGAGGAAATGATGAGGATACTCAAAGGCATTGAGGAAGACATGCGAAAACAACGGGAAGATATGGATAAAATAAAAGACACTATAATACAAGATATAAACCAAAACATCGATTCAAAGTTTCAGAATATGGAAATTAACTATAATAAATTAGAAAAAAAAATAGAGGATCAACAGGTCTCTATCGACAAAATAGAACAGCACCTAAAGAAGAAGAATATATTATTCTTTGGTATAGAAGAAAGAGAAAAATCATATAGCGAATTAGAAGAAATTATAATGAGAATTATTACAGAAACTATGAATATACCATGCGAGAGACGAGATATAGAGTTGGTAAAAAGAATAGGAAGATCAGCTGGACGGATAAGACCAATAGTGGTGACTGCATGCTCAATGGGCCTAAAAATTCAAATACTGAAAAATCGGAAATATTTAGAAAAATCAAATATTTACATAAAAGAAGACTATACACCAAAGATACTACAAAAAAGAAAAGATCTACAAGAAGAATTTAAGGCTCGTAAAGAACAAGGAGAAAATGTAGCGCTGCGACACGACAAAATAATTACCCTGGATAGAAAAAACCAAAACGTTACAGCAAGTTCAGCTGATACTAAGCACAGTCAGGACACCTCTTATATAAGAAACTATAAAAGAAAGCAAAACTCGTCGCCGGAGCTAGAGACTTTACCTAAAACAACCCAGAGAAACATTTTTCAAAATGCAAAGAAAAATAAAACAATAGACACCTACATGAAGACGAGAGCCATCTCACTGCCCGGCGCTACATCTGAAATAAAAACAAGAGATAACATTACTAACTTAAATCAATAGCAACTACTAACGGCCTCCCCCCAAAAAGAAAACATAGAAAATATACATACATACCTGAAAACTACTTCTCCCAATACGGCTGGTCCCCGCGGGAGTGTAAGACTAAAACCCTCCATCCACAAATTTGAAAAAACTGGAAAAAGTAATAGAAACCCCTACCTATTTATAGGAACCTTCAACGTACGAGGATTAGTTGGAGAAGGTAGACTAAATGAACTGGAATACTCACTAAAAGAAATAAAATGGGATATAGTTGGACTTTCTGAAGTCAAAAAAGAAGGTACTAAAATACAAGAACATACAAACTTCCTGCTTATGTATACAGGACAAAAAAGTGGACAAAACGGAACTGGATTTCTCGTTAAAAAGCAATGGAAAGAGAACATTACCAATTTTATTACTACATCGGATAGAGTTTGCCGACTAGACATGACATTTGAAGAAAGAAGGTTAAGCCTCATCCAGGTATATGCACCTACGACAAAAGCTACAGACTCAGAAATGGACATGTTCTATGACGATGTTGCTCAAACCCTACAAAATACATCGGATTTGGTAATAGTAATGGGTGACCTAAACTCTAAGATAGGACAGAGAAAAAAAGAAGACAAAATAGTGATGGGTCCTTGGGGCTATGGTACAAGAAACAATAGAGGTGAAACATTGATACAATTCTGTCTACAACAACAACTGTACATAGCCAACACTTTTTTCAAAAAGAACAGTAAACGAAAATGGACGTGGCTATCACCGAACGGAAAAATAAAAAACGAGATAGACTTCATCCTCACTAAAAACTTAAAGCAAATTGACGACATCCAAATCATTGAAACCACCTATCCATCAGACCATAGATTGATTCGAGCCTCCCTCAATTTAGAAATTAAACATAAAAAAACTAGAAAATCATACGGTCATAGAGGAAATGAACTAACACCAATCGAAAAGGAACAGCTGAAAAACAACTTTGAAAACCTATCTCAGAACCTTGACCTAAACAAAAACATGCAAGATAAATATACAACAATCATTGATATTATTAAGAAAAGTATGGACATGCTACCAAAAAGAAAGAAACTTGACACCTACAAATTTAGTCCAGAAATAATAACATTAATACAACAGAGAACAGAATTAAAAACAAAACAAGATAAAACAAAACAAGAAAAGAAAGAATTAACCAAGCTTTACCGGAAAATAAAAAAGAAAATATATAAAAGTAAATTAAAATATCAATTAGAAATAATACAAGAAGAAATCAAAACAAAAGGATCAGTAAAAAGAGGCCAAAAGAGACTTAATTCCACAAAAGAATGGATTACTTCCCTAAAAAATAAAGACAGTCAAATAACCACCAATCGACACGAGATAGTGAATATTGCAACAGAATATTATAAGAACCTATATAACAATCCTGAAGATGGTGACTCTAGAGGACAGCAACATCTAGCGTTGTGCGAGGGATCGCATGAAATACCAGCATTCCTTACCTCAGAAATCTATAGAGCGATCAACAACCTTAAATCAGCTAAAAGCCCTGGGGAAGACGGCATTCCAAGTGATGCGATAAAAGCAATTATAGAACCGCTAACACCTATATTAACGGACCTCTTCAATACTATCTTCGATTTATGCACCATACCACACCAATGGGAAAACTCTATCATAACTCTACTTTACAAAAAAGGCAGTCATCTGGACATTGGCAATTACAGGCCAATAAGCTTACTACAAATGATATACAAGGTATTTACGAGCGTATTACTAAGAAGAATAAGAAACACTTTAGAACAGAATCAACCAAGAGAACAAGCTGGCTTTAGACCAAAGTACTCCACAATGGATCATATTTTTACTTTAACCCAGCTGATTGAACGATGCAATGAATATAACAAGCAACTCTACATCGCTTTCATCGACTACTCTAAAGCGTTCGATACCATTTCACACCAAGCATTATGGAGAGCACTAGAGTTACAATATGTCGAGAAAAAATATATTCATATCCTACAAGAAATATACGATCGAAGCACAGCTACAGTAAGAATAGATAAACCAGGAAAATCATTTCACATAAAGAGAGGCGTGAAACAAGGTGACCCGATTTCCCCCAACCTGTTCACAGCACTTCTAGAAAACATTTTTAACAAACTCGATTGGGATGGAATGGGAATTAATATCAACGGAGAGTACCTTACCCATCTACGCTTCGCGGACGATATATTCATTGTAAGTGAAAACCACGAGCAATTGGCGTACATGCTTCAGACACTAGATACTGAAAGCCGAAACTGCGGTCTTCAGATGAATGCAGACAAAACATGTCTTTTAACAAACAGTGCAAAAATAACTCTACAATTACAAGGGCAGATCGTGAAATACGTAGATGAATATGTCTATCTTGGTCAAAGCATCTCATTTCAAAATCAATCACTTAAAGAAGTTGAAAGAAGAATTAAAATAGCTTGGAGCAAGTATTGGTCTTTAAAGCATATATTTAAAGCCAAAATCCCAATCGCAATCAAAAAGAAAGCCATGGAAACAACAGTGCTACCGACTTTACTCTACGGGTGTCAAAATTGGGCTCTCTCAAAAAAGATCATCACAAAAATACAAGTCTTTCAGCGGGCAACTGAAAGAAGCATGCTGAATATAAAAATAAGGGACCATATTAGAAATACTGCCATAAGAGAGAAAACCAAACTAACCGACGCAGCTTTGCTAGCGTGCCGGCTGAAGTGGAGATGGGCCGGGCATGTTGCTCGCACATCTGACGGGAGATGGACCGAGCGATTACTACACTGGTACCCGCGCGACGCCGAGGCTCGGCGAGCGCGCGGGCGCCCGCGGATGCGCTGGCGCGACGACATCGAGCATACCGCCGGCGTCACATGGACCAGACAGGCGGCAGATCGACCCCTATGGAGATGGATGGAGGAGGCCTACACCCAACGATGGGTGCCCAAATTAAATTAATTATATACTTACATACCTAATATTATTATTCAAATTAATGCATGCATCTGATTTTAACTAAGTATTCTATTGTTTAAACTTTGAATGTAATCAAATCATTATTTGGAATAAACGGCTTATTATTATTATTATTATTATAAGTTTTATTACGAGTATTATTAATGCCTCTACTTCACTCATCTTCCATCAGCTGAGTAACCCAAAGAGGATTGCTGCCTTACCGCCAAGTGTGTGAGACTGGTGCCCATATCTACAATGTCTTTAACTTGATAAGCTATTTAAGTTTTTAATGATTTGGTTTTACAAAATTACCACCAAAGTTTTTGAACTCCATTACACTTGGCAGTAAGGATGCTCTCGGCTAGAAATTGAAAATTTCGTTATGTTTAAAAAGTGGATCACAAATTGAGATCTTCTTCAATTAAAATGATATCAATATTCATAAGTTACTCCATCGTACATCATTCATTCTTTCATCAATTCACAAATTATTTACTCTCAACGATACACATTGTGCTTTATTGCAATGCACTAAGGTTGTTTTTTGCAGGTGTTGTGGAAGTCTGATTACCACCCGCTACGTCGATAAGTTGATTTCATTTACACGTCTGACTGCAACACTCAGAGATGTTACTTAAACATAAGCATTACTTAACGGGGTTTCTGTGCAAACGTACGAGAGTGACACTTCTGTATTATTCTTACTACCAAAACCGTGGACAGCATAATACAAAGTGTTGTAAGTCTTTCTATTGCAGCATTTATTGAAGTAATTTTATTAAATATAGTAATTTTTGTTTTGAACTCTACGTTATGTATTATTTAAATACTTCATTCTCCAGCAATATTATTCTGTCGATTTTAGTTTAAAAAAAACTAGAACTTTCTTTTTAAAAAATAAAATAAACATCTCATTATTATTTAAAATATTTCTTGTTTATTAGTAACATGAAAACAACACAAAGCTAGATACTATAACGTAACACTCATTTAAAAAAAACAATAAACAAACAACGATACCTTAAATTAATCCACTAGTACAAAAAACAAACAAAACTGACCCAAACATTAATTGAATTTCATTTAAACCTTTAAATTCAAATTTAAAAATGGGAAACGTTTAAAATGTTTAACATGACAAAAAACAAAATGATATTACAAACAATATCGTAAATAAAGTTTTTTTTTTATAAAATACAATTTATAAGGAGCTTCTCAACGTGATGCTGATTAGCTTTTAAATAAACTAAAAGAAGGTGGACTAATTTCAAGTGGAATTAAAATTGGACGCATTAATGTCCACAAATCTGTGATTTTATTGTATGCGGCTGTTGAGGTAGCCTCCGATTGATGGACGGTATTCTGCAATAACTCAATTTAATTGAATTTACTATTACAGCAGGAACTGCAATTTCACGTTTACACGAATTAAAAAAAAAGTAAAGCATTACATATAAAACTTATAGATTCGGACCGTGTATATTGGTTGCCAAACTCATAAAAATAGTAGATATACTTTTGTAAAACGCGACGAAACAATTTATGAAATTGTAACCAAGTTGACATTTTACTACCGAAATTTTGACTATTTTTAATTTTTAATATCGAATAGAAAACGTACAAAAATGAATAGTCACATTAGTCACGAAAACTTTCATTCTGAAATATTTTTACTATATAGCATTTCTATTTTCTAGAGACTGAAACGTTAACTTGGCTAGGGCCCCGGTACTTAGTAAACACTTGGATAACTTGTATTTACGCATTTATGTAGGTACCTATATTTCTTTGTAAGAAAGATCATACAAAAAAACGCTTTGAACCAGGCCGTAGTTTTTTGCCCGTTCTTCTAGGCTCTGGTCGCGTGGAAATTGGCGTAAGACGATTAAAACCATTCTGAATGATCCTAGTGATTTATTGAATAAAAGATTTTTGACTTTGACTTGCCTTATTGCATAAGCCCATCCAAATGACAGTACCCATACTTTTTGTGATCAGCGTGTCCCATTAAACGCAATTTGATGGGATCGCTAATTACAATATTGTTTATTGTTTAAATATACAGTTCAGTTCTTAATTTAAAGGAAATTGGTTAAATTTTATTTTATGAGCATTATAATAATGTATTATTTTGTAAATGAGCATAGGTACTTATTTTGGCTTGACGTTGAATTTTTTCGCAAATTTGAAACCGCATTGAGACTACGATGTAACTTACAGCAGTCGTACTAAATAAAAACCCACAGGTATTGCAGTTTACTCTTATTAACAAAATGCAATGGACAATCATTATTGAGAGTTTGTTAGAAAAAAAACCAGAGTTTTATAAAACATTAAAGTTTTTGAGCCTCTTGAAAAATTATTTACTGGATACCATTTTGTCTAAAAAGCCATTATAATAAATCTATGTGGTAACAAGGTTACATCGACAAGCCGAAAGTGAAAATATAGGTCCACCTGTGTTTGTTACAAGTTCAACCTTATTTTCACTTTCTCGGTACAGCCAACATAAAAAAATACTCGTTTCGAACTAATAAGACTAGGTTTGGTATAACAAATTCTGCACGGGTATGCCAATCAAAGTTGAACTACAAAGTTGAACTGCAAATTTTTAAATCATGGTCAGTTCATACTAACTCATAGTTATTCTGTGACTAAATAGTGACATTATGACGTCATTTTATGTGTTTTCGCGCATATTTTGCTGTCAAGTGTCTAAAAAGAATGATCACGTGGTACAAAATTGTACCACATGACCTGAAGAAATTACACTGGGCAATGAAATATAACTTGACAGCAAAAGATTGGCATACGGGGGCTGAAACCAGGAAGGCCATGGATGAAAAAGCGTCAATCTGATAACTATATCGGTATAGCACACAAAATTAAAGTTGGGCAAACCATTAAGGTACCTATAATAGCTCACAACGGTAATAATTAACTATGACAGGCGTCAGAGCTCAGTCGGTAATAGCTCGGTCTTTCGTGCTGTGGGTCATGGGTTCGATTCCCACTAAAAACTAACATAAGTGCGTGGAAAAATAGATGTATGTTGTATGTCTAGGTTTTGCTATTTTATTACAGAAAAAATATATAAGTATCAGTAATCTAAGCTTCCATTTTGCAAGATTTGCTTAGTTTGGGACTTGAAGGGTGTTGTGCGAAATGACCGTGAATATTTATTAATTATTCGATGATTTAGTCCTTCGACTATGCAATGTAAGCACAACCAGCATCAACACCTGATTATAGGGCATAAAACAACGTCCATCTAGCATATTGAAAGCAAGTAGAATGACTACAGTAAAAAGTCGCGTTGCGTGAGTTAGTTTTAAATACTTTAAAATCCTACTCCAACATTTTCATTAACCGTGCCTTCAAATCAAGGTAAAGCTCTCTGTATTTTTTGCTTATAAAGACGCTATCTACACGGTCTCCTTACTTATCTTTACTGCCGATAGGCCCCAATAAAAGGAGTCAGGCCTTGTAAAGGTTCAATAAAATTAGGACATTTTAATTATGTGCCCCTATTTTGTCGGTCCATACGTTAATTACCTCCAATTGACGGTGGTCTGATTCTTTTTAAATAAAGCTGTTAATTAAGAAGGTACTTCGGTTGCTATTGGCTCAATAAAGGCATAAAACTCGACTGCCTACTTGATCCTTTTCAGTAGTAGTGGTGAGACACAAGGATACATTTTTGGCCGAAAATATTGGCCGAATTTCGGCTTTATTTTCTACCATTTTGTTTGCTTTTATCGATTTATTCAACAACCTTTATTTCGTAGCACCAACACACTAATAAGGGGTCCTACTTGCCTTTATTAAGATAAATTATCTTAGCTGCTGAATTAATTATGCTGCTAAATTATTTTAGATTTAGTTGCTGCTGCGCTGGTTTAGCTATCTCTAGAGACTTAAAATACGGTAATCGATTAAAACTACAAAAAATCGATGCAGTCGTGAAACAAAGTAAAAATACAATGTCATATATACTATGATATTTTTACTACCATAAGACCTTACCATAAGACCTCCCGATAGGTGGGCGACCATCTGCACACCTTGGCTCCCTGAAGGTCGGCGACTTCAGGGTCGGCCAAGAAAGCGTTGGCGGGACGATCTGGATGCCTTCGAAGGGATATGGTGGGAGGAGGCTCAGGATAAAGAGTATTGGAAGTCTCTGTGGGAGACCTTTGCCCAGCAGTGGGACGAGACAGGTTAATTTAAAAAAAAAAAAGACCTTACATTTGTAAGCTCTACTCACGTAAGTAATTCACGTAGTAATTAAGTTACGAGTAAAACTTACATGTCTAAGGCTGGCCTTATATTAAAAAGTTGTTCAAGCTGACAAATAACACGAACAATGAGCTTATTTTTATTTTAAACAACATTCGGCCAAATTTGTCTAAGCCCGAAAGTGAAGGAAGCCGAAATAAGTACAGCTCTATTATTCGGTTCAAAAACCGGCCTAAATAGAGCTCTCTAATTGATTTGCAATAAACGCTCTTTGCTTCGAAACGAGTTCGTGTCCAAGTTTACAACTCATTATTATTTAAATATAAAAAGTCCTGGAAGTTATACAAGTTTATAAAAAACTTCGATCAATAATAATTAAGCAGTCTGATCACAAACTGATCTGATCGCCAAACTGCGATAGCCCTCTTAAAATAAGCAAGCAGGCTACTTGTAATTTCTACAAAATTTAAATATTTTATTCTGAACAAAAGCTTGTAAATACAATCATATACTAAGTCATAGACCTCTGCTATAAGATTTTCAGAAAAAAATACTTTGAATTTCGTGAAAGTTTCTATACTTGCGAGTACCTTTTCATCTTCAGCCAAATTGAGAACACGTCAAAAAATTTACGAGATTAGTCACGTGTTTTTATGAATTGTCATTCCCATACATTTTGGTAAGTTTGATAAGTCATTCATGACTTAAAATAACATTATATTCGTCTGCCAACCTGCCACTTTTATAGCTGTCAAAAATAAATATGGTGTCAAGAACAAAGTTACGAAATATTGGCACTGAAAGCTTTACATTGTTTGACCGTAGATTTACTTCCTTTCAGTACATCATTTGTCAGTCATACATCTCTATAACTTCCCGGAAACCGTGTTCAAACCGATCCGTCAATTAGCTACATTATATTTGACGGGTAGACCGATAGACATGCAAGCGCCTAAACCTACAACTGACAAACACCGCTGTTTGAACTCAAACAGGAGATAAGACAAAATAATAGTGACTGAAGAGCTATAGTTCCACTTTTGTGGCATTAACCTGTCCTAGTTGGTTGTAGCTATGTTACGAACTAAGATTATCAATAGTTTTTAGTTTTGAGGTTATAAATACGTTAGATACTAAAATAAACATAAAAAAAATCAAACATAGATTATAGTGAAAATTTTTTAGTGCTTGAGTCTGCAGTTTGTCTGTTTATAGTTGAGTAAAAGTGTGAGTGTTAACGCCTATGTCGTGGAATGCAGCTGGCAACTCTGACGGCCATCTTTGAAAGAAGAACGTTCAAAACAAGCAGCGAAATTTTTTTTATTTGTTACATAGCTGATATTCATTACATTCTAAAATTGAATAAAACAAAGGATACAAAAGGAAAAATCTCTAATTATTAACATCTGGCGACCGTACACAAGAACTGAAAAACATCTTCGGAAAAAACCGGTGGCCGAAGCCATTGCCACCAATTCATCCATACAACACAATATTTTGGGATTTTGGAGCACCACACCCATTGCCTATCCATTGCAGCCACCGCCGGTGATCGATCAGCAATCAGCATCGAGCCGCAGCCCAGGCCAATGCAGATAAGTAACCTACCAAACAAACTTCCAAGTTCCAACCTAAAATTCCCGATCATTTTTTTACATGTTCCCTAAGTTTTGTGGTCTACTAATTGTGCCAATTATCTTTATATGGTGTTAATTTACCTAAATCAATAATCCAGTGAATTACATTCATCGTCAAAACTCATTTTACAAATGTTTTCTTTGGAATTTTTTCCTAACCTCTTCATTATTTTTTGAACAAAAATAACATTCTATGTAGAAACTTTGTACTCTAAATTCAAAACATCTAGTACCCTATGCTAATATATAACATTCAAAGTATAAATTCATCCCTGTAGGTGTAAATGCATCATAAAAAATTAAAATTGTAATCAAGGTTAATAAAAAAGTTTTGTCGCATAGATGTGACATTCAATCCATTTCATGATTTTGTTCTCAAAACTTCCTAGTTTATTTTGCAATAAACTCACGCTATTTCGCCAAATATTCCAGGCTATAACGTTGCGCATTCGCACGTACAATCTTGCGGACTGCAATAGAACTCCAGACCTGCAGCTGCCGGGCTTCAGCAGCTGGGAGCAGCTCGGTTGGATTCCCGCAAAGGTTACACCTAAGTCGAGGAGCGTGAGCTAATTTTATTACCACCTACGTAACTTTTTACAATTTTGTCTTGATATTGTTGTACCCGAGTTTCACTTCTATTAGCGTGAACATTTTATTATTTTTTGTAAGTGAACACAACTTGACCTACATTTGTATAAACGATACTTTTATTTTCAAATAGTTTTTGTCAAAATTTCGCTATACTTTGATCTATTCGCAATGGGAGGTGAGGCTGGTACTTCAACCGATACTCAAAATTTACTTGAATTATGTGTCAAACGTAGCTCCATAAAGGGTCAAATTACTAAGTTTAAAAACTTTTTAGCTCAATCACAATCAAAGGCATCTTTAAGCTCAATTGAGCTAGCTGAATTAACACTTAAGCTTGGTAAGTTTGAGTCCCTCTCCAATCGTTTCGACGATTTGCAAAGTCAGATTGAGGTTTCAAATTCTAGTAATTTAGCGAATGAACTCGATGAGCGAGATGACATTGAGCAGCTTTTCATTACAAACATTGCTGTGGCCCAAAATATGATTCAAAAATACAACTCGAGCAAGCACGATGAGAGTAATTACAAGGACCTCAACTCGAGTCAATCATCCTCTGCTCAATGCAATGTCGATCATCGTGAATTATTGGGATTCAAATTGCCCCAAATACAAATTGCAAAGTTTGACGGATCGTACTTCCGTTGGCTTGAGTTCCGTGACACGTTCTTATCTTTAATCCATAACAGTGAGCGCATCGCATCTATACACAAGTTTCACTACTTGACATCCTATCTAACGGGTGATGCGGCGCGCATTATTTCTAATTTAGAAGTTTCCAGCGCCAACTATAGCAGTGCATGGAAACTATTATGCGATCGTTATGATAACAAGCGTCAGTTGATAAGTCATCACTTGAATTCATTGTTGAGTATTCAACCTGCATCTCGCGAATCTGATAGATCTCTAAGATTCATGGTAGATCACATAACTAAGAATCTTCGCGCACTGTCCAGCCTCGGGCAGCCCACCCAACAATGGGACGTTCTGATAATCCATATTATGAGTTCTAAGCTGGATAACCATACTCTTCTCAAGTGGGAGGAGTGTCGTAGCGCGTTGGATGATGTGGTACCTAGTTTGCAGCAGTTCTATAAATTTTTAATTGATCGTGCTGACGTTCTCGAATCGATAAACCGGAATTCCAATAAATCCATTCAATCAACACAAAGGACCGCGTCCACTCAACCTAATCAAAGGGCTGCGTCCACTAATCCTAACAATAACCGAGCACCTACAAAATCGTTTGCCTGTTCCAGTGATGAAGGCACCGCTTCCTCGCCGCATATCACATGCGTTGTTTGTAATGAAGGGCATCGCATCTATGACTGTCCTACCTTCTTAGCAAAGAGCATCGAGGAGCGGATCGCTGAAGCACATAGGTTAAAATTATGTACCAATTGTTTAAGGCTCGGACATAGAATACAAACTTGCCGTTTAGGCCCATGTCTCAAGTGCAAAGGGAGACATAATACTCTGATACATAAACCATCCAATACTAATGATGTTTCTACTTCCAGTGTTGTCACGGAGGTCCCGGATAACACTGACGATAATACCATAGCAAATTTCTCGAAGCAAAATTCAAACCAGGTCTTGCTGTCTACCGCTTTCATTGAGGTGGCTAATCCTCGGACGAACCAAACGGAAAGGGTTCGTGCCCTATTAGATTGCGGCAGCCAGTCCTCGTTTATAACGCAGTCCCTCAAGGAGAAGCTGTCGTTACCATCCAACACCGACTGCCAGGTAAATGTTATAGGCATAGGTAACCAACAAACCGGCAAGGTCACAGAATCCTGTGTGGCACAATTAAGGTCATTAGTCAGCCGTTTCAATGTCACCGCAGGTTTCCTAGTATTACCCCAACTAACGGGTCACATTCCATGATTTCCTATCGATACAAAACAATTACAAATATCCAATGAATTTCAGCTAGCAGACCCCATGTTCCACCAGCCAGCGCCGACTGAAGTACTCATCGGTGCCGATCTTTTCTGGGATATTCTTGGCCGCGAGCAACATGCTCTCGGTCCCAATGGTCCACAATTAAGAAGCTCCCAGTTTGGTTGGATTATATCAGGTCCTATCTATATGCATGCTAATAATACATCATACAATAATACGATTCAATGCAATCATTCCGTCATTTCAAATGAGGATGATAATATCCATCAAGAATTAACAAAGTTCTGGGAACTTGAAGAAGTTCCCCTAAAATCCAAACTAAGTGAGAGCGAGAAGGCATGTGAAGCTCATTTTTTGTCTCACACCTCTCGTCTCGATTCCGGTAGGTTCTCTGTAGGGCTACCTCTCAAGGAGTCACCTGACTGTCTCGGGGAATCATACCATTTAGCCAAGAAACGATTGCTCAATTTAGAGAGACGATTTAAAAAACAACCTGAAGTCAAATCACAATATGTCGAGTTCATGCAAGAGTATGCTGATCTTGGCCATCTCTCTGAATCTTCGATAGCCAAACCTGATAACTCCTATTTCCTATGTCATCATGCTGTTTTCAAGGACAGTAGTGAATCAACTAAAATTAGAGTCGTCTTTGATGGCTCGGCTCCAACCACATCTGGGTATTCTGTCAATGACATCCTTTTGGTAGGTCCCAATATGCAAGATTCACTTTTCTCCATTCTCATAAGAGCTCGGCAATACAAGTACCTCCTTACTGGTGACGTCGAAAAGATGTACCGTCAGTGTCTCATAAACAGTGGGGGGGACAGAGATCTTCAACTCATTCTTTGGAGAGAAGATGAGAAAGAACCTATCAAAACCTTGCGCCTGAATACTATTACTTACGGTATGGCAAGTTCTAGTTATTTAAGTACGCGCTGCCTCTGGCAATTAGGTGAGGAATGCTCGGATCCTAACATAAAACAAATAATACAACACGATTTTTACATTGACGATCTAATAACCGGAGCTAACAGCGACAGCAAGTTACAATACATACATCAATCTGTGTCTGCAGCTCTGCAGAAAGGCTGTTTTAACCTAAGAAAGTTTAAAACCAATTTACCTTCTATATTAGAGTCAACATCTTCAAACTCAAACGATAAGCTGGTAGTAAGTGAATCTTCTTCCACGTTGGGTATAGGTTGGAATCCATCTACTGATCTATTGCATTTTCCATTTAAGATTCCACCTCCATCAGATGATCATACCCTAACCAAAAGACGAATTTTATCATCTCTATTTAAAATTTTTGATCCTCTGGGATTGTTAAGTCCTTGTGTAATTAAAGCTAAAATCTTGTTGCAGCAGTTGTGGTTGCACAAGCTGTCCTGGGACGATCCAATCCCTAACGAAATTCAAAAGGATTGGAACAAGTTTGCAACGGCTATACCTAATCTTTCTGATCTCAGCGTACCCAGATATGTACTCTGCGACATACCTACAGCAATAGAACTTCACTCCTTTAGTGATGCGTCGCAGAATGCATATGGAGCGTGTATATATTTACGTTCTGTAGATTCTGATAATAAAGTCACTGTGACTTTACTCTGTTCCAAATCTAAGGTAGCTCCCATCAAAACAACAACAATTCCACGGCTCGAGCTGTGTGCCGCTTTATTGGCAGCCAAACTATGTAAGGCCGTCCGTGAATCTTTAAGATGCGATATACAATCCCAGGTGCATTGGTGCGACTCCACGATTGTGCTAGCCTGGCTTCGAAGCAGCTTCCAAAACCTGAAAACCTTTGTCGCGAATAGGGTTTCAGAAATCTGTGAACTTACAAACTATGCTTCTTGGCGATACGTGCCAACAGCTGCTAACCCCGCAGATCTTATTTCCAGAGGAATTTCTCCAGATCAAATAAGTAGCACAACACTGTGGTGGTCGGGACCGCCTTATCTATCTCAACCAGAGTGTACTTGGCCTATCGTAAACACTAAAATCAATATAACTAACTTACCAGAAACTAAAACTAATTCAACTATAACTAACTTAACAACTAATACTGACCCTATAATACAATTCCAGAAATATTCTAGCCTACCTAAATTAAAACGAGTATTTGCTTATATATTACGTTTTATAAATAATACAAGAAAACCTAAATCGCGTTTCACCGGTTCTTTGTCGGTTCAAGAATTGAATAAGTCATTTATTGGCTTGTGTCGCTTATCACAACAAGAATCATTTGCGATTGAGTATGCCTTGTTGGCCGGGAAAAAATCATTGAGTCCCAAATCTCCCATTTTATCATTGACTCCTTTTTATAGCGATGACCTTGTTATTCGCGTTGGTGGTCGATTAGATGCCTCTGATTTTAACTTCGACAAAAAACATCCTGTACTTTTGCACGCTAATCATCATTTTACTAAAACTATATTCGAATATGAGCATAAACGAAATTTACATGCTGGACCACAACTCCTGCTAGCTACTGTTCGGGAATATGTGTGGCCCATCAATGGTAGGCACCTAGCTCGACGCACGTTTCATAACTGCTTTAAATGTAGACGACTCCAAGGAAAGACGATGAAGCCTATGATGGGTAACTTGCCATCCCAACGCGTTACGACTAGTTTCCCATTCAAAACTGTAGGTCTGGATTTTGCCGGTCCATTTTTTATTCTCAACAGAAAAGGACGCGGTGCTAGTGTCATCAAATGCTACCTCTGCCTTTTCGTTTGTTTACGATATAAATGCGTACATCTTGAGGCCGTAAGTGATCTCTCAAAAGACGCTTTTATCATGACTTTTCGCAGATTCGTGTCACGTCGAGGCAGGCCGACTGAAGTGTTCTGTGATAACGGACGCAATTTTGTAGCAGGTGCAAAAGAAATTAATAAATTTTTTAAAGCTAATGCTGATTCTTTATCTGATTTTGCAAGTGAAGACGGAATTAAATTTGTATTTTCCCCAACTTACGCTCCTCACTTTGGTGGAATCTTTGAGGCTGGAGTAAAATCCGCAAAATTTCACATCAAGCGCGTTATGGGTAATTCCCATTTAACTTTCGAAGAAATATCTACTCTTTTTGCACAAGTAGAGGCCATATTGAACAGCCGTCCTCTATGTCCCCTATCTTCCTCTCCCGATGATTTCCTTTGCCTGACTCCCGGGAACTTTCTCATTGGTCGGGCTCTCACTGCTCTGCCTTCACCTGCTTTGGAGGATTGCAACCCTAACAACCTACAGCGTTACGCTCGACTGCAGCAAATATATGGACATTTTTGGAAGCGCTGGCAGCGAGAATATATTGCTGAGTTACAACAACGCCACAAGTGGAAGACCAACTCCTCAAGTCCTAATGTGGGTGATTTGGTTCTTTTACAAGAAGACGACGTACCGCCGCTCTGCTGGAGATTAGGACGAATCTCCAGACTTTTCTATGGACCAGACGACGGAATCCCTCGCGTCGCTGACGTAAGCACGACCAGAGGATGCGTACGCCGCCCTTTAGTCCGCCTGGTTGCCCTGCCAACTCCAGAAGACTTAGAGGGTTGAAAACCAAGGCTTTTCAACGGGGCCAAGATGTTAACGCCTATGTCGTGGAATGCAGCTGGCAACTCTGACGGCCATCTTTGAAAGAAGAACGTTCAAAACAAGCAGCGAAATTTTTTTTATTTGTTACATAGCTGATATTCATTACATTCTAAAATTGAATAAAACAAAGGATACAAAAGGAAAAATCTCTAATTATTAACAGTGAGATTAAAATATCTACATTTATAATGTGACATAGAAACACACACACTTCATATAAAATAAGGACATTTTGTTTAATTATTTTTTCTTATTATTTCATCGTTTGAGCATACTATTTGAGCCTTATATAAATCAATATAATCTCTAACAGTATTTTTTTTTAAATTTGTATGTAGTATATTATGTCGTTTGACTCTGACGTCATAGTATTAAGAACATAGATGTCTATCTAGACCTTGTAGCTTAATTTTTTTCATAACTTCATGCAACAAGGTAAAGTGTTTGATTTTTCCGAAGAAATGTGCACATTGCAGTCAAAAATGAAAAGAATAGAGTTTGTGTATCCGTTTAAAGTGACATAAGCCTAGCTGTTTGAACTCAAACACGTGATAAGATAAACCTCAGTCGACGCCGACACAATGCATGGCGTTAAATATTTGTTATACGAATGCCTTTTGGTGTGAGCGCGTGCTGTGATAGTGAGCGCGCGTCACACCGCACTGCAGGGGTATTCCAATCTCAGTTGAACTGCAAAGTTTTAAATCATGGTCAGTTCATACTAACTCATAGTTATTCTGTGACTAAATAGTGACATTATGACGTCATTTGATGTGTTTTCGCGCATATTTTGCTGTCACGTGTCTAAAAAGAATGATCACGTGGTACAAAATTGTACCACGTGACCTGAAGAAATTACACTGGGCAGTGAAATATAACTTGACTGCAAAAGATTGGAATACGGGGGCTGTAATGCTTGTGGTAATATACACTCACGTCGTTCTTCGTTTGTAATGAAATAAAAAAATTAAACAGGCTAAAATTAGTTTCCAACTACGGTACATAGGGTATTCCCACGTGATATTTATTTTTAGCACAAAATAAATGTGCCATAAAGTGTTTAGACATGAAATCTTCACTACGCAGCTTTTTAAATCTTCGGGTACCTGAGACGTCTAGCCAAGTTTACATTCTATTAATTTTACAGAATAATCGAACATTATCCTAAACAATGTAATAATATGTAAATCGAGAATTTCCTTAATTTTAAGAGAAAATTTAACTTTTTTTTCTTTAAAATATATTCTGAATTTTTTAAATAGCAATAGAGTTTTTCTTGTGTGTCGATTTAAATAGATGTTCTTAAAATTCGGAAAGCAAAGAGAAGATCGCTTTCAGCTCGATGGACCAATAGAGCTTCATTGTCTAAGGTCACAGAAAGATGGAGAATGGAGTGAAGCTCAAGATTTTTTGAAAATTGATGATGGGAGGATATCCATGCAGTAACGGACTTCTTCAAAATCCTAATCATATTAGCAAAAATCTCTATTGAAAGTTAATATAACGTAACCAACTATTTGCTAATTTAATTCAGGGTTCCTCAAACTTATGACCCCACGTTCCCCTGTTAAAGTTCCCGACGACAGCGAACCCCCACCTCGTAAAGAAAATAATAATATCTAGCTGTAGCAAAAAAGCCTCTTTTTATTTTAATAAAAGTTTATAATGTTATAAAAAAAGTGTTATAAGTATTAATATGATGGGTTCTAGTCACAAATGCAAATTGAATCTATTTTAAGAGTTTTCAAAAAAAATCATCCGCCATTACGTAAATCTTCTCGCGAACACCTACCGTCAAATGGCGAACCTCTAAGGGTTCTTGTACCCCACTTTGGGAAACCCTGGTTTAGTAGATAAACGTATAAATGTTGATATTATATAGGTATAAGTTAGGTAGGTACGAATAGGACATGCTGTATAATCGACAGTGGCTTGAGTGAAGAGTTCGATACATAAACGATGCAAGTGGCGACATCTATTACGTAATGACTCGCAAACATTGTTTCACTCACTTGAAAGCTAATATTATTTTCACAACAACCAATTTGTGTAAATTAAATTCAGTGGTTGATTTAAGTTTATTGAACATTTTGAAATCAATTTCAAATTATGGAAATACATTGACATCAAAAAGCTGAGTGGTTTGCAACAGTCTTTATAGATAAATAATAATATTATTGTGTATTTCGAAAACGAAAAACTAACACTAGGTTCTCTCTCGTCTGGAGAACTAGGAGTAGGTAGGTACGTCTATTTCTGCATCGGAGCAGTTATTTATTAATATTCACAAGAAAACTTATAAAAATCTTTGAATCTATAATGGTATTGTGTAGCAGAGGACTTCTTAAGTCTGCAGGGGTATGCCAATCAAAGTTGAACTGCAAAGTTGAACTGCAAAGTTTTAAATCATGGTCAGTTCATACTAACTCATAGTTATTCTGTGACTAAATAGTGACATTATGACGTCATTTGATGTGTTTTCGCGCATATTTTGCTGTCAATGTCTAAAAAGAATGATCACGTGGTACAAAATTGTACCACGTGACCTGAAGAAATTACACTGGGCAGTGAAATATAACTTGACAGCAAAAGATTGGCATACGGGTCTGATGATGAAATCAAATTACCAATTCCTCTAAACTCTAAATGGTTTTATACTTAATTACCTGTGTTATTATTTCCACACTTTTATAAAAAGTATCAGGTTTAAGTACGTCAGAGTAATTTCTGTTCGGTAGTAGTACTACTATTTCATCTGTGCTTCAATTGTTCGCTTTCGTCTTTCAAGATTGCGCGTACGCATCTATCCGTCATGGCCAATCAGAAACGAGATCGAAAGTCGATAGGCGGAGCTGGTTTAGCCCCTCCCAACGCCCACCAAACGACTTTGTTTCAAGTATTGGATTACAGATAATAGTTCGGTTTCAATATTGTTTTTTTCAAATTCTTTTATCAGGGTTTTATTGAACAGGGGATAAGATTACAAGGGGCAATAAATTTGTGGTTAGCGTTTTAGGATCGGTTAGTTTTACATGTTTGCATAAAATACCATTTTTAAAACTGTTTCTTACAAAAAAAGAAAAAAAACAATGTTTATTTAATCACCCAATAAGTCACATGGGACCCCCACACTCAGTAGATTTTCTAGTGAGTTATCAGTACCTAGGTAACTGTGAGTACCTATCACGGCAACATGATAAAATACTGGCACATTTTATTCTTTTTTAGTTACAAAAGTTAGTTCCTTTGCAACTGCATTACCTATTTGATGTATCCATTTATTATATCTGTCTAAAACCTCATACACCCGTTGTATAAGAGAAGCCTTTTTTTGGAAGTAAGTTTTCAAGATCGAATAATTTTTTCTACACTAGGTCATTCACCTCACCATTTAAAATGAACCATTTAAGGCCGCCACATCTATACCTAATCATTAAAAAAAGTCGAAATAAACAATTGATCAAGTCAAGAAAAGAAAATATGACATAATCTAATCTCAGTTTTTACTAAAACCAGGACAGTTCACAAATTAGCAAAGAGTTCCTATCCTACACGTTGTCTCTCTACCATCTACACATACATAGTACCTACTATTTTGTTATAAAGAGTAAATATAAAAATAAAAAAGAGAAAAAAAAAATAAGTGTAGGTAATTAATAATTATACCAAATGCTTGAATTCAAAATAATTTGCCTAAGTAACAATTTATACCTTACGAATGGAGAAAACAAAGTGTACCTATGAACCTATTAAATCTCAACTAATATATATATCGGTTAATAATAATAACATTCACCTACACTGCCCCTATCCTTCAAAGAGAAACAATGTAAAAGAAAAAAGTCATGAAATAGAGTAAGTAACCATTGAATTGATTAATTTGATTCGTACCACAGCTGGGCAAGATACAAGCCATTAAAAAGTTATCGGTCCAATAAAACTGGCTTGCAATCATACGCATTACATTAAAAACTTAACGCGACCGTCGTGTGCGGCCTGTATCGGCGACTATCGCGATGGCGCCCGTAACTGTCAAGAAGACACGATAGGTGCATAGGCAACTGTCAAAGATAAGTGCGCAGATAGGACTTGGTGTAAGCTTTGCCTACTATCAAAAAGTCAGTTTGACAGAAATGTTATATTGATTACAGAGAGTTTGCGCCGATAGAGCGAAATCTTTGTCTATTTATTGTACTTAGGTACTGGTGAGGAATTAGCTTGACAGTAATATTGCAATTGGTTGGAGTTGAGAAGTTTGAAAAATAGAATTATTGAATTGCTGTAAACAAAATATATTCGATAAACGATTAAAAATAATGCCTACGTCACACTAGTGGTTTTGTTACCCCGTTTTTATACAAAATTGTATTATTATCACCGTGACTGAAAAACACATTTATTTTTTTATTTTAGAAGAGTTTTCTGTGACAATTGCTATATCGCAGTTGATAACTAACCAACTGTCTCACATTCACTATCAATGTACTATTAATGTAGGTAAGTATCAATGAGCCGTCTCATCTTACCAGCTCTTCTTTGCACACACACAGCACTTAGCCACGAGCCTATAATACCAAATCTCGAACAGTAATGGCAATCACAATTGTCACCGTGAATTCGCGCACTTGCGATAAGATGACACCAAGCGCAAGTTCTACTACGACATACCTAAATGAAATTACATTTAAATATCCCACTCACTTTAAGACCTTATTACACTACTCGTTATTTAGTCAGCCTTTAGACTGTTAGTTGAGTTTTTATAAACTCAAGTTATTTGAGTTGACTCGAATCGAGTACTCGCATAAATATAAAGTCATACATGTTAAAAACTAGCACCGATTCCTTTAACCACTTACGTTGCACACGGACCGAGTTGAATCAGTTCAATTTGCGGCTCAAGTCAAGAGACAGTTTAATTCTAAAAACTCGAGTCTGAAATAACTCGTCGTGTCACATCACTGGTCCGAGTATTTAGACTGACTAAATAACGTGTAGTGTAATAAAGCCTTTAGTGGATATTACGGCTTGTAAATATAAGTCGTTGTAATGTAGTTTTGATGTAATTATGAACTACTGTCTGCGTGTGCGCAGCGGGGTAGATAGGATTCGATGAAAATTACGCCATTGGGAGAGGGAAATAATTGCCTGAGAATAATTAACTATTAAATCTAGTCACAATATTGCTGGGTTTGAAAGTGGTTTTATAAAAGGAAGTTATTTGACTCTTTGTTTTAATTTCAAGCTAGACTGCAGATATTCAGGACACGAAGATATTGTTTTCTGTAACGTTTGTGGTCGAAAGGGAGATGAACATTTTAGTAGGTATGTTTTGTACAAGTTCTTAGTTGTTTTGATTGACCTGCAGTAAATAAGAAATATCCTCTTCATTATTTTTGAAAAAGCACACAGAGTTCATTAAAGTTCAAAGAGTATTGAAGGTAGGTATGTGCTTACACACATAAAAAAATCAAAAAATTCACAACACGAAGACAAACAATCCGAACGAAACCGTGCTTAAAATACGAAACAGCCGAGACGCACGTTCCAAACTCATTGTCAAAACACCTCTTACAATTTCACAGCCGAAAAAAAAAAAAAAAAACTTACTGCGTGTGGTCGACGCGAATAAAAACCACTAAATTCGGATAATGTACACTCGAGCTAAAAGCAAATATTTCTCAAACACCTCTCGAGTCCTTTGTCATCGTAATTTCAGTGTCGATGACAATGCTGAGGACAAAAAAAAAAGAAAAAAGGTTTTTGTTTAGCTCAGTGGGATTTCCGATTGCTATGTAATTTGCAGATAATTCGAGGGTATAAAACTTTCTTGTTCTATTATCGGTGTGGCGCGTCTGTTAATTGATCTTTGATGTTTGTTTTAATTGGAAGTGACTGAGATGGGTCCAATTATGTATCGCGTTTTACTTGATTGGGGAGAACAATTAGCATTTGACGCCATCTATTTTATTTATCGAGTTTCGTCGCAAAAACTATGACATTTAATTCTGAGAAAAAAAAATAGTGACGTTAATTTCAACATAGCGGACATAGAGTAAATGAATATGCGAGTAGATCTGACAGATTCAAAAACGCTCAGTAAAATAACACGACATTTAAAATTAGAATATAAATCGGCGTAATAAATAGCGATCCAGAAACCAGACACTGGATTACAACCACGATTTGTTACGTTTTTAACACATCATCCAGTTCGAAATTCGAAAAAAAGAGACATGTGGTCCATTATGAACGTGTTTTGTTACGAAAAGAGCTTTATGTCATTTTGATAAACTCTTAAGAAGTCTTTGTGTTGGATTGAATCGACAGATCTTTTATTCGGTCCTTTCGTGTGAATCTTTGGTGCTCTATCAAATCCTTAGTTGAATTGGAACGATTTTTCAAGCTCAGTAGTCGTCTATTGTTGGTGATAGATCGTTTAGTTTCGCTTTTTACTTTGACCCTTGTAATTATCACCGTATGTTCGAGTGCCAGGCATTGTTGAGCTGTGTCGGTATAAGCTTTTTATCTAAAAAATAAATTAGATTTTTGTGAATGGCAAATTAACAATGTTTTGTTAAAAACCCTAGATTATAGACAGAGCATAGAACTGAAGGATGTGGTGAAATAAAAGGAGTGGACAAAAACTGGTTACGAAAATTAATTTCGGAAACTGCCGGAAGGAAAAAAACATGACCACCTTAAAAAAGTCGCCTGATAAAATGTAGAGTAAGCCAATTTGAATATTATTATTGTCTAAACTCTTCAAGATCCGACCATGGTCCGATTACCTAAGTACCTTATTATAACTACTGTAGAGTTCATGTTTGTTTATATCATTCTATCAACCAAAATACGGAATAATTAAGTTCATTAAAAGAATTAAAATCAGAATTTACAGAAATATCAAAATCATTTCTTCTTCCTGTTTCTTATATTCAGTTTTCAGCGGTGTTTCAGCTCAATTTTATGTTTACACTGTTTTTAATATTTTTCATTTCAAATACTGAATAAGTTCGACCCAAAAGTTAATCATAGTAAAAACTGATGGAAATATTAAGGTTAATTTTCTTTTAATCATCATGATCATCCCTGCTTTATCTCCCCAAGTGCTAAGTGAACTACTGTTTTATTCTTTTACTCTAATCTACCTCTGTTTATCTCTTGTTTAGCTATCTTTCACACCATCCATTTATATTTTCTTAAACCTATTGTTATATTCATCCACAGTTATATACATTCTTACTGTTTCATGAGTTTCTTCACCCTTGCTGTTCTTTTCAACTAACTAATCTTTGGCATTACTTTCATTATTTTCATGGTATGGTTTTAAAATTAAAAAAAAAGACAAGTATTCAAAATAATTATTTTAATTACAGATTACTTACACACAACCTGAATATTAAACCTAACTTATTAAGCCGTGGCCACTTTAACAAATAAATTGAGGAATGTTTTTACTAAAATACTTTTTACACTTCGGCTCATATTATTATTTGCCATTAATAGCGTACTCAATTTCACTTTTAATTAAAAACATTAGGCTCATTATCTACCAAATGTTACTAAAATTCTTGTCAATTATGTAAAACATGAAACATAATAATATATGGTTTGTACAAAATTCATAGTAATGACATACAACTTACAAAATTGCTTCATGTGTATTTTGTACATATTATAAATATTGTAAATACTTTATTAGTCATAATTTTCTTTGTGAATAAAATCATGTTATGCTAAAAAAAAACATAAAAAGGTGAAAATCAAAAGTTACGATTGATTGGAATCACTAAAGATGAATCCATGTTACGTTTCATCCAAATCGGACCAGTAGTTACAGCGTGATTGAAACACAAACATCCAAACATTTATAATAGTAGAAGGATTTAGCAGAAAATGAGCCTACAACTTTATACATACGAGTACCTATAATAGTTACCTACCTACAGTTCAAACATTGGACGGAGCATAAAAAATTGCATCATTCTTATAACTATTATGTACAATAATTTTACAAAATTAAAATGAGATCAGATATTATACATGAATTCAGAACATCTAAATAATACCTACTTACAGAAAATTTCTAAATATTTAATACTGAAACCGCACAACATTTTCTACTCTGTTTCATTTTTTTTCAACATTTGTGACGTATTAACAAAATTACAATATTTGTTATCCAAATATATATTTATTTTATAGAATTTTGCTTTATCTATGAAACCAGTCCAATCAAATTTTTAATTCAAATGGCAATCATTAAAATATTTTATTCGAAACAGGATTTTATTATTATAAATACACAAATCGTTCAAAATTACATTTGTTTCATCTTATACTACAAGGCACCGTGTAGAATCAGTCTTTTATAACCATTATTCACAAAATCACTAATTTTCATCTTCCGTATCAATGTTATCTATGGAAAAATTTGGGCTTAGCAACGGACTTTTCCCATTACTTCCACTGGGAGAGGTATTCACCGATGACATACCAACTAAGTTATGCGTCAAACTATGACGCCTTAGGTCACAATTTCTCCTAAAAACTTTACCACACGAAGAGCAGTTGTAAGGTTTGATGTCTGTGTGTGTTAGTAGATGGGTCTTCAAGTTTGACCTTTGGTTGAAACTTCTGCTGCAGACGGGGCATTTGTGTGGGGACTCCTCCATATGAAGTATTTTGTGAACAGCCAGTGTTCTGGACTGGCAGAAACCTTTCCCGCATTCTAGACACTTGAAAGGCTTCTCCTTGGAGTGAATATATCTGTAAATAAGAAAGTGGAGATAAATAACGTGCTTATGATACAAATAACATTTTATGTAACTTTTAACGATAAGATAACGATTATTTTAACGATTTTTTTAAGATAGCCTTAAGCCTAATTTTATCAACGTCAGGTTAACTTTAACTGCTGTAAAAATTGAAATTGTAAGTAGCTTTTATGTATCATAATTAATACTTTATTAATATAAATATGGATAAGTTTTTTTATGTTAGTTTTAGTGTAAAAGTCTCCTTTCAGGATATTCAGTTGTTCATTTTCATGGCAAATTAAATGTCGCACCAATCATCTTTACCTCTTCGTCAAATGACAGCGAGTCTCCATTCTAGTCGGTTTATTTAATTTTCAGGTCTTCTCTTTCATTTTTCATTTCCTTTTATAGTGATTTTAAGTTTTATCTAATTATTTGTGAAATATTTTAGCCAGGTAAACAATTTACTATAATAATAGGTACCTACTTGCGTACAGTGTAAGAGAATCATTTACCAAGTCGATAAAATACCACTAAGCTTATTATGCAATCTCAAACTATTCATTGTAAACTATGCAGACGACGCAACAATGTTCATTTCAACTAATCTTAATAAATTATTGCAAATGGCATCTACAACTCTAGCAACAAAATTACAAGTCTTCATAAAGTAGCTACACGAGTACATAATTTAGCCGACGATGGTGCGTGGGCTCAATAAATACGTCATGTCTTAAGGCGTCGAAACCAATGCATTGATGCTCTTGTATGTTCCAGACACCTCGCAAGGAAGGGAACCAGACCTGAGGCATAATAGTAATAAATCTAACAAGCCTTTCAATTTCGACATCATTACTACACACAAGTACGACGTCGAACTCAAAAATGTTAAACACTATGACGGAACAGGTTGATTTTATTGATACAACAAATAAAAACGAATATTCTCAAATGAACAATGTAATTACAGATTATAAAAGCAACATCCCAAAACATATCAATGGTAACAAATCTCAAATTAAAATTAAACACAATATATAATTAACACGCCGAGGGTAACGTGTAATCAATAATAACGCACCACGAACCAGCGATCGAGAATCCAATCCGAGATACAACCATGGCATCAAATAAACAAACAAACACGGAACATAAAAATTACGACGCGTTTACAGTAATGTAATACGTGTAATAATCGTTAGGTACGGTGAGATCAGTGACGATAAAGGGCAGCATGATGAATGAAATAATAATTTTGGTATTAAAACACGAGATGATGGTGATTAGGGCATCGAAAGCCACGCGGCGAGGCGTGTCGTGCCGTTGGATCGGCGCGGGCGCAGCGATAGGCCTAGATCGAGCGGGACTCTGATTAATGAACCTCGCGATGCGAACTGAGCGACTATAAAATTTCAATTGCAATGCCTATTAAAACTCACCACGATTTATCTAATAAAAAGTGACGCCCAAATTACCAAACAAGCTACAAATTAATTTAGATTCATTATCCTTTCAATCTACACAAAAAACTGAGAGCGACTAACGACGAAACTTGATTTTGTATGTGGAGGATATATTTTTTGTCGTCCATATTATACCTCACGTCAGGATCACCACGTGCTTTGTAAAAACCCGTCGAAGACCCTGCTCGGTCCCAGTATAATGTATCGTGTCAACGGACATCGATTGAACATCGACAGGTCGGCCGGCTCACCCTCCGGCGTCTACAAGAAATTTATTTTATTGCTGCAGAGATACGGTGATTTGGAACGAAATCGCCGAGAGACAGGTGTAAAAAATCCAACACCTTTAACTCTTTTTGGGTGGGGATCAACAGATAAGTGGGGAAATAGATTGAGAGCTCTCGTAATACCATTATCATATTTATTGTGTTCGAAATCCGTGTTTGGAATTCCAATTGTTGTAACAGCAACATCTTTCTAGGTTATACGTTTTTATTTTGGACGTAAATATTTTGATATGAAAAAAGATTCAAAGAGATTTATAAGGAATGCAGAGTCGGTGCAAAAAACAAAATCAGAATCCAAAATTAAAACATCGGGTCTCGTGGGATTAGCGGCGGTTTTGTGAAATAATTTACGAGCGTGACGAACGACTTGTCGATACCATCTGCTGCGTCCATACTTAACCCTTTTTGTTTTAAATATATTTTTCTTCACCGCCATTATTCAAAGGTTATAACGTTTCGCGTTAAGAACGGTTGAACAAAATTATTTTTATTGATGTATAAAAATGTGAATCCTGAATGTGGTTGGACACGGCTTTATCTTATTGAAATACTTGCATTTGCCTGCGGCTCTACCTACGTGGAACCTGAGTTCTAAGATTTATATTATGTTAGACAAATAACAAAACTAAGTATAGAAAAGTATTATGAAGTACACAAAGAAAACATAGATTAAAAACCTAGTAAAACTGATTTATAAATAGTATACAGTTAGACGGATGATATACGAATTTATATATATAGGAAAAGTAAATTCGAAATCTAGAGAAGAACAAAATTAATCATGACAGCTGATTTAGCCATACATCTCTGGAACGAAGATAAGGTCTCAGATACTAACGAGTTTTTGGTAAGATCGTAAAACACTGAAAACTTGTTAGGGAATAACAAATTAAATAGTTAAGATTGTCTTAATCGATTACGGAAGAATTAGTGGTTTCTAAAAGATAAAAATGTCACAAACACACCCAACCACATTTTAATGGCTGTAAAAGTGTATCATTATGATAACAATAAAACTTGATACCGTTTTAAGGATACTAAAATTAGTTTCTCTAACCAAAGACTGTCTAGGTCTAGGCCAATATATAACTAACCTACAAAATATTTTGGTAACCCGCGTTCTGCCAGTCTTTAAATGACCTATTTATTGCTTAGGTATGCAAATTAAACAAAAATATGTTGTTAGATATGATCAGTGGTGTAGTAGGTAAGTTACTCTTCGGTTTAGTCCGACGTAACACAAACAAACAGCTAGAAAGTGGTACTAAAACAGTTTTATTATTTACCTGTGATCTCGGAGATGATCTTGCCGTCGGAACGCTTTGCCACAGATATCGCACGAGTACGGCCTCTCGTCGGTATGCGTCCTTTCATGGATCAGCAAGTTGTATGACTTCGTGAACTGCCGGTTGCAAAACTTGCATATGAACTGCTTCTTCGTCCTCGGCCCGCTTGTAGTCTTCCCTTTGTTTGATATACTACTGCTTGATGATGAAGAACTGTTTGTTGATTTAGATGAGTTGGATGCTTGAGGTGATAACGGTGCTTGAGGACTGCCATTCATTTGTTGTTGATACATCGCATTCATAAGTAAACTTGGGTATCCATTGTCTAAGCTCTGAGAACTGTAGCCGTATCCTTTAGATGTTGATTCCAAATGCTGCTCTAAAGTAAATTCATCTTCATTATCTAACAGTGCCAGGTCCTCTTCAACTTCTTCTGATAAGTCAACGTCCTCAGCTGCTAATGTATCTGATAAGGGGTACTCTTCCGGAGTTTTAGGCGAAAATTCTTTAGAAGTGTTATCTACCGCGTCGCTTTCACTTATTTTTGCACTTGCCGTCGCTATCCTTAGTATATCTTGCTTTGAAGTGGAACTGTTTTCGGGTGAGCCAGGTGTGTTTACAGTTGAAACAGATGTCAGGCGTTGCAAAGTCAAATAAGATTCCAACGCTTGTAAGTTGAGCGCGGCTGCGGCGGCGGAGTTGGACGGTAAAAGTGCGGCTTGTTGCAGCGAATTCATCATGGCGTTCTGGAGGGATATCACTACGCCCTGCAGCGATCTCTGCAACATGTTTTCTTGCAGCAACGCGGCGGATGCGATAGACAGATTGATATTCGCGGTGGAAGAACTAGGGCTCTTACTTGCTTTGTCCGGGGACGGCGGCGGTTCGACGAGCAATCCGTTCATCTCCGGCTTCGGGTCCTGAATCTGCAGGTTGTTCTTGAGTTTGATGATGGCGCTTTCGAGAGAATTGAGCGTTGACTTGGCGGATCGGCTTTGTTCTTGCATGGTTGCACTGTGGCATCAGCACGTGTCGCGGGGGGAGCGCGTGCGCGTGCTGGCTTGCGTGCGGCGGTGCGCGGCGTGCGAGGTGCTTGTGCGGCGCGGCGCGACTGAGCCGGCGGCCAGCCTCACCCCGCCCCGCCCCCTCCTCACCCCGCCTGCCTTCCCGCCTCACAAAAGCTCTCTATTTTAGGCAACTCTTTGTACAGTAATGGTCACCTCACGCTGCCCTAACGACGGACACGTTCATGAGAACAGCGTTGCGCCAGATTTGTTTGCCCCTTTAAAGTAATGAGATTCTGAATGGAAACGTCGGGCTATGGGAAAACAATATGGTGCGATCGACTGGCTTGTTTTGTCAGTGGGTCACGCGCATCGCCACATCGGCATCGCTCCGAATAATCGAAACTCGATCCTTCCATTGCCGGTAGGAAATGTTGGCAACTGCAATAATTACTTACCAGTAATACTAGTTGCCTACATTAATTATCAGCAATCGTAGATACAGAAACAAGAAGTGAAAGTAAAGAGGGATTTAAACAAACCACTGAAAAAATTTTTCAACATTCAATGTCGTGTTACATGATTCTACGTCTTATTTATACCTGACTTTTTAATTATCAACAACGATGCTTAAATACTTACAATTTAAAATTGAGTTCTTTCTCGAAACGATAGGTACTATAGTAGCCAGTGAAACATATAACTTAAGTTTATCACGCAATTTGGGTTCTAGTTAGAGTTGTAAATTAAGTATTAAACGTTAATGTGTAGGCTTTTTAATTTAACTTTGTGGACCGGAGTTGATTGTAAAAACTTGAAATTAAACGACTTCTAGGTACTACTTGTATCTTTATGTTCTCATCTGTCGTTACTTTGCTTAAAATTTACATAGCTTAGATAGAAAAACACCAGCCGATAAGCCGAGTAACTTTAATGTAAAAATATTAAAGTTTATTTTTGTGATAAATTGATCATAACTTTTTTCATATGTAGCTTATTTTGGATTAGTTTTGACAGAAATGCTTAGAATTCAGTAAGTTTTTGGATTATATGTGATTATACACCGTATTTTGTGTGTGTTTAAGACCAAAACAAGGTGTAACTATTTTAAGCTTGTGTCAAGTTTACTGGCAAATTAGCATCACTTGTTTCGCAAGTCTAGTTCCATCTGTTACGGTGCTGGTCATAGACAATGGACGCGAGCTGTCTGTTCATCCATGCTCTAATAGAGCGTGTTAATTGCAACTATGGATTGACATGAGAACGTTGTTCTTTCGAACTTGGATTGCGAGAGGTACTAGCTAGATGTCAATTGTCTTCAGTCAGTGGTTCAGGGGGGTAAACACGAACAAATCTGACAGTCACCGCGTTACGTAAACCTAACGTATTCGAGTTATACTGCACGTCAACGCTTGTTCTACTGCCAAACGTTGTAGCGTTACTACGCAGTGTATCTCGAATTACAGTTACAATACGTTTGCGATTATCATTATTTATTCATGATGAGCCCTTGGACCAAAATAATGTGGTGTGGACATGGTAGTTTCAGTGAACCTTCAAAATATCTAGAGGCTTTCCTAAATATTCTGGTGGTATTTTTCGGATTTACTACAGTAGTGCTAAAATACAAAATATATGGTCAACTAATGGTCCTTTGAGTCGAATTACTGAAATGGCTACGTAAAGGTAAGTACTTTAGGGACATAGGTCTTCAGCTGAAAGTACATAGATTCTACATGTCGCATCACAAAAGTGGCTATGTTTCCGATAAGAAAATTATGGAAGCACAAAAATATCTTAACATTCTTACGGCTTTCAACTTATAGTTGCGCACGTTTTATAATAATTATTGTAATTTAAATTAATATGAAAAAAATAGAGCATAATAAGTATTTAGTTTTTTTATTAAAAAATCATAAGGCACGGATAATGCCCACGTTTCTAACATTGCTTCGAGGCTAGTTTGAAGCACCCAAAAAGAGCTAGACGGGTTTGGCGAGTCCGTAAATCACATGATAGCAGAGAGCGCTACGAACTAGTATGTCCA
The DNA here is from genome assembly GCA_947859175.1 of Gandaritis pyraliata. Classification (NCBI taxonomy): domain Eukaryota; kingdom Metazoa; phylum Arthropoda; class Insecta; order Lepidoptera; family Geometridae; genus Gandaritis; species Gandaritis pyraliata. The sequence goes on along the minus strand of OX401866.1, from coordinate 3,527,784 downwards.
TGTCGATGCACATAATAGTTAGTTTAGTTTCCTAAATAGTTTAGGAAAAATTATAGAAAAGTAAGATTTAAAATAACACTTTTATAGTGCAATAATTGCACTAAAATAATCTTAGAAATGAATGCAGAAAACCGAACCAAAATTAGAGGTAACATTTCTGACGTCCTGACTCTAATAGAGTGGGTTGACCTCATTATCCTCAGTCCAGTCAGTTTTTTTATACAACCAATTACCACTGCCTATAACAATGCATTGCCTCACTGAGCACGTCCACTGAGGACGTGGCTTATGATGCATTGCACTGCGCCCATCACTCTGAGACACCGGCACCCATACCTTTCAAACCGGAACACAGCCATGCGAGCATTACTGCTTGGCGGCAGAAATAAGTACGACGGTAGTACTTCCCCGGACAAGCTTTTTCACAAAGATCCCTAAGACCCAGAATTTACCCCCGAATTCATAAACAGAGGTTGATCAGTCCGTCAAAATGTTTCAACCAGTATTCGCCTAAATCCGTATCTAAGGAATTCAAGGTTTAGTTCGGTGATCAATGTATTCAATCTTCCCCTCAACCTCGTTGGCCAATTTCATAGCAAAAACATGGCCAACGCTTACGGAGCTGACGGGTTTCCTCGCGACATTATCCTTCACCGTTTAATCAGAGCATATAAAAATACGACGGTATGAAAACCTTGAAATATGGTCTTCCCATTTATAGATAAATTAATTTTATATATGCCTGAGTCGTGAGCGCAAGCTGCCCCCGGGCGCTGCCGGCGTGGGAACAGCTCGTGCTGACTCGGGAAATACAGGACACGTGTCATGGCACGTAGTGGACGAGGCGTGACAGGTGTCACGTCAGTAACTAGCCCACCTTTCTGAGCCATGACTGTCATGTTACCAAGTAAAATCCTCTTGCTTGTGTTATGTTATGCTTGATATTATGAACGAGAATGATTTTATGTTTAGTTTTACTTATTCATACATGATTTGACAAGTGTTTGCGAAGTCGCCTGTAAAGGCAGATTTTAATAAAACATAAACAATAATTGAAGATATTGTGACACCTGAAATTTACTGAATAAAGATATTATGATTATGTGGATGTCGTTTTCATCATCAATTTATCAATTCATAATTTTTATGAACAATTCAATGTAGTAAAAATACAATATAATACAAAAATGTATTTACAATGCTTGACAAGTCAGGGATTTGTTACGCTTAACTTACTGGGTTACGCTTATCTGTGTATAAATATTTCATTCTAATTCTGCTTTCTAAGGGAGGCAATCAAATTCAAAAGAGCTGATTGTGTCGAAACTTTTGTTTTAAAGAATCACAAATGTTAAATTTTAAGAGAAAAGTTAAAATTAATCTTTACAACTTTTACTATTGCGGATACAAGTTGAGAGTATAAAGGTTAGGTGCGAGTGTGGGCGAGCTTCGGTCACGCACTCGTACCACGTGTGACTTGATCGTGTGGTACAAGTTAATAGTAACAAGGGTTTGTATTTCAGAACCAAACTGGAACTGAAGTGGCACAAGTTGATTGGGCCCGTTGGCCAAAGATGATAACATCATACGGTATAGAGATTCTGCTATTCAGACTACAAATACGTGCCGGCACCAGCTAGTATCTTCATCACTACGTTTGTCATACTGAAATGTTACATAATATGATTTTTTCAGTTTCTCACAGCAAATTGTCGTTCATAAGACAATCAATAGTCAATATTAGTAAATAGGGGCCGCGGTAAAGGCAAAGTAACATTCGTTTATGGTTAGGTATAGTATATTTAGTCCATAAACATTTTATAAAAAAAAGAGTAAGGTCTATGAACAGTCAATTTTTAAAAATTTTATGTCCTACTCCTACCACAGCAAATTTTAGTGCAGATCTTGGTAAAAACGACCCCCATACGCAGCAAAGTTGATGGTCACCGGGATTCGTGCCTCGTCATTTTAGGTGACATCTATGTTGGTAGCAAAGCAACTCGTGCGTTATTTGTATTCAGTATTCTGTGACCATGACGGTCCGCTCTCACTGTGTTTATCAGTTGCCCGCCTGTAGTTTGCACCTTGTACCAAACCCCATAGCGGGACTATCATCATGCATTACCGTAAACTTATGGAGGAAGTACGAACAATATACAGCATCGTTATGATTAAGCGGATAATTTTGGACGATATCTCTGAGCAATGGCGCCTCTTACATGCAGCTAGGACTTACACGGCTGTCGTGAAAAGTAACGGTTCTAGGGACCAGCCCCCGTATGCCAATCTTTTGCTGTCAAGTTATATTTCACTGCCCAGTGTAATTTCTTCAGGTCACGTGGTACAATTTTGTACCGCGTGATCATTCTTTTTAGACACTTGACAGCAAAATATGCGCGAAAACACATCAAATGACGTCATAATGTCACTATTTAGTCACAGAATAACTATGAGTTAGTATGAACTGACCATGATTTAAAACTTTGCAGTTCAACTTTGATTGGCATACCCCTGCAGGCCCAGTAGCAATAGATAGCTGTCATAAAAATATTATGAATCAAATATGACGGTTGCTTGAGTTTTACAGACGGAAAATGTCAACTTCATAATTGATCCTTAAGTGTACGGTTAGCTTAAGAGTCATCGTCATCACACAAAGTTTAACGTGAAAATACAATCAATAAATGTATGAGATATGTGAACACAGTATTGCAGTAATGTATCCATTTACGAAGTTAAACTTTTATATTATCGTAGGCCTGAATATATAAAATTTTATGTTGCATTTACGATGTATCAAATTTAACAGTCGCAAGCTTCTTAAAACCAAATAAAAATTGAATTTGCATCAGTAAAATACACTTCGTAGTAATATACAAAGTAACAGTATTGAAAAATAAATATACATAGATAGGTATAGCTACTTTTCACCAGCTTTCTATCCCCTGATTGATCCATCTTTTGATACCATTGATTTGAAAAAGTCTTTTTTATCTGAAAGGATGTAACTTCCAGGTTGGCCCCATTCAATTTTTTATCAAAATCGGGTTAGTAAATAAAAATATTTGGATAAATATATGCCATCGACGTGCACGAAATTGCGTATTTTGCTTTTTTATAATTTTAGTGGTGTTTACCAGTCTTAAAACGTTCCCAATAAACTGCCATCATCATCATCATCATGATGAAGCTTGTAGTCGAATTGAAGTCTGTTCACCTTTTTAGACGACAAAGGAGAAAGTTCACATTGGGCATTTTTATTCTCACCTCTAATTTGAAAATTGGCGTTTAATAGTAAATATCGATAAGTAAAAAGTTTTGAAAATAACCAGACTGTGACTAAAAATCGATTTAATGTCGACATGCTGTTGTTTTATAGGTCTGCAGTGTTTTACGATTGTCACATTTAATTACTTCATTGCTAGCAATTAAAGTTTGGTGGAAAACGTTTTTTTTTTAATTTTACAACCGCATTGGGTAAATAAAAGCTGGTATTACTTTATTTGTTTTTTACCACACACGAATTCGGACTAGTGATGGGCAATTTATCGATAATGATTAGTTAAAACAAAAAACTTCATTCTCATAGCTAGTTACAAATTTTAACATGAACTGTCTATTAGGGTTATTCCTAACGAACCTACCTATCATTGCTTGACATCATACTTCAGTTTTTGTACATTATCAATATTTTATTGGTCTATTATTTTTACTAAAAACGGCCAGTTAATCGGCGAAAAAATCCATTGAAATAAAACAATCACGTACGTACTTACACGTAACAATACACATTCAGTGCATAGAGGTATTGTCTATGGCTTAATATGAACCATCTCTGCCATAAAAATAAAAGTTCTATCGATATAAAACTTATTAGATTTCATCGATACTTGCACCTTGTCAGCACATCTCAGTATTCTTGAGTCGGTCATAAAAACAATCCGTAAAGACGAGGCACGTGCGTCATATCGATACTCGATAAAAATCGATACTTGACGATCACTCGATATCTATTCACATTTTATTGACATCACTAAACTTTTTGCAAACGCATCATCAGTGATTTAGTCTGTTTTAATTAGAGTTTTATTGTTGAGTTTAGATAACATTAATTGGTTGTGTTCAATGTTCTTTATAAATATGTGGTAAATGTTACTAATATATTTGACGTCCGATTATTTTTACTTAGCTACTACAATTAATTTTAGCACACTCGATTATGCCGCTGCCGCATCTTGAGGACTAAAATTGTGCTTATTTATTAGGTGGTCCCAATTTTAATCACCTGATTATATAATTGTTTTTTTTTTTTTTACTGAAGATATAAATTTATTCACAAAGAAAATTATGACTAATAAAGTATTTACAATATTTATAATATGTACAAAATACACATGAAGCAGTTGAGCTATCTACACACCGTTGTTTAATAATTGTTGTTTTATATAAGTGACTAAATCATCGAACGTTTAATTATTGAAGTAGGTACGAATGAAAACCGTAATACATGACAAAGTTAACTACAAGTGTTTTTTTGGCGTTGCTCATAATTAAATCTAGCATAAGACTAAAGTAAAGCCTACAAACTTGTAAGACTTATTATGCAAAGTTATCGTTGCGTAGATAGATAGATAGATAGATAGATAGAAAACTCTATTGTACTGCACCGGAAATTAGATATTAGACATAGTTCTATATTAAAGCGAAGTACAATGGGCGGCCTTATCGCTATGAGCGATCTCTTCCAGGCAACCTTTGGATGGACTGGATTTTAAATGTATGATAGTGACGGTGCAAAAAAAAGACTACATTTCACAAACTAAACCGCATAAATAGATACTAAACTAAGTAAAAAAATAAATAAATAGTAATATATACCTAACATAACCATAGAATAAACTCTTTTATAAGGGTGAATAGTGACTAAGTAGAAGCTTTTTGAAGACAGGTAGGGATTTGGCCTTCCTAATATCAGCAGGAAGAGCATTCCAGAGGCGAGTGGCTTGTATAGTAAAAGAATGCTTGTAAAAGGTAGAAGAATGCAAGGGAGTTTTTAATTGTAATGTTTCAGAAGAGCGTAAGTTACGAGAATTAGTAAGATAAAGATATTCAAAACGTTCTTTTAAATAAGGAGGAGCGGAAGGATTGAACAAAACATTGTACAAAAGAGAAAGAAGGTGAGTATTCCTGCGAGAGCGAATAGGCAACCACTTGAGCATATTACGAAAATTGGAAACATGGTCATATTTGCGAAGACCAAATATGAACCTAATAGCAAAGTTTTGGAGGCGCTCAAGCTTATCCAGTTGTACCTCGGTGAGGTCAGGATAACAAACGACGGCATAATCAAGTATGGGAAGCAAGAGAGACTGCGCAAGCATAACTGCGTACCAAATCATGTACCTGCCCTTTCAATCTATCACGGTCTAGTTATCCTAGCGTTTAGTTTAGACATGGTTATGAACTGTAAACAAGTACTAGGTCTATCTATATTTAATAGTAGTGGAGTAGCTTCGACTATATATTTTTTTACAACCTTAAATATCTGCGTCATTGTTTCATAAATTAAACTAGGTTTGATGTTGCAAGGATTTTGATTATTGTAGAGATGATAGAACTCACTGGTGCTACGAATAACTCGTAAGCATTTACAAAATAACAAGTAGGTTTATATTCTATTGGATATCTGGTTCCCATGATATAAGGTAGCAAATATTGTTCGTGCAAAAGTATAATACATATCGCATTGTGTAAAATTTTCTTCAATAAATGTAAAAAAATTAAGTATAATAAATATTATTTATTATGTAGTTTTTTTTACATAAATTAATACTGATACTTTGAAATGCAATATCACCAGCAATGTTTTGCAAAACAAATATTTCCCAAGCGTAGATTTTATTACAAATAATTCATTATTGCTTGATACCAAATAACACTTTTTACGAAACGCAATCAAACAAATAGAAATTAAACGTCAAAAATAATAATTCTCGCGAAATCGCAATTAATATCACAGCCGGCAATTATCCGTAGCCGATGCAACAAATTGACGGATACTAATGGGGGGTATTAACAACTCTACCTTATCCGGTACCGGATAAATATCTCCGGATAACACGCTGGGATAATCTAATTACTTAATGCAATGTCTTATTTGTAAGTGCAATTTTGTATTGCAATTAAAATGACCACGGTATTCTTGTTAACAGGGGTTTGGTAACAAATGGCTATTTATTTTATGGTACTAGTTTCAGTATCGACATTTAGTACCTAGGCTATTTCACCATCAGGTCTGTCTGTCTGTCATATGTCTGTCTCTACTTTCGACTAGTCAAAAACAAAGATAGATATATTTTTATCTGACGCATAGCTGTATTTTTCATGAAGGAAAGATTATGAAACATTATGTAATTTTTTTATTTATTAGGGTTTTTTCAAACATTTTCTTTTATCTCTTTTTCTGATTGTGTTTAATAATCTCTTCTGGAATCGCAAACAAAAAGATTGTCTTATTCAACGCATTTTATTTTTACTTTATTTAAAAAACAGTTGGTTGGGCACAATCAATGAAAAATTCAAGCTTGATTTTTATGGTCCACACCATTTACAGTGTAGAAACAATAACCATAAAAAATGTAAGAGCACGATGTTTGTAAAGCTGCGCGCGCGCACGAAGACGACAATTAATACGATTATCACGCATGATTTGATCAAAACATGTCAACGTCTAGACAGCCTCATAGAGATATGTCGCTGTATTGTGAGACGTTTTCATCTCAAAAGGAATCGGCTTTGTTGGCTAAAATTAGTTGATAAAAAATCTCAAAATATATTATCTACTTGTAAGCTGTAGATTTTTTGTATATACTAAATATTCGTGTTTTTTGGTTTAGAAACCAAGAACATTTGTATGTGTAAAAATGTATATATTGATAAATATTTACCTTTTAAACAATAATAAAATAAGCAATTGAAAGAAGTGGGTCATAAACCAAACAAACGATTCACTCGAGTCCACTTTACATTTTTATTTAAATTCGGAAACAATTTATCCACTCCAAACATGGCCGACAATTTAAAAAAATATTTCAATACGTAAGCTTATAATTTTACCGCTACTGACAATAAATACATTTTATTATAATAAACGGTGCGTCGCCACGGTCAAAATATAGTCTTAATTTTTTATATTATTGTACCCGTCAATGTTTATACCGCATGAGGCGATGTCATGACTTACACCAATAAAAATGAAATATCATGTGATCGTGAGACGCATTCGTGATAACTTTTGTGCTACACAAAAATAGCTCCACGCAACCAGTAATGAACGTGGAACAAATCAAAACAAACGTCATAAATTGATTTTGTAAGCACATTGAAATAGAAACATAACCTATGTCTTTACATAAAAAACTGAAGCGAAATCGCCTCGTAGATTTGAACCACACAAACAAAATTGCAGAGGAGGAAAAAAAGAAGTAAAAACATGACAATGCACAGTCGAGTTGTTTTGTCGAAACCAGTCGATAGTTGACAGTAATCACATTACAACAATAATAAAGCCAGGGCTTACGGTCAACGCGTCCTGATATCAGACACACGATCAATTCCATTTGTCAAGTGACTCAGCGTTGTCGCTGACGTGACGCTTTCAAAATGCAAATTTTCGAAAACCGAACAATGTAAATCTTGGATTCGATCTCGATCCGTCGATTCTTGAACTGAGGTATCTTGTCCCGCAAGCAATTGAATTCAGTCGATCACTAATCGATGTCTTGTCCGTGATAGGCGCAGTCGGGGGCCGCGGCCGCAGGGTGCCGACTTACCACACAATCCATCGTTAACTTCTTTCTTTCTTTCATTACCATCAGCATTTACAATATCAACTGTATTTACAGGTCCTGTAAAGTCTATAATATTTAATACAGTATTAAATATCGTACCTTTTTGTACGTCATTCTCTACCGCATCTTCGTCAGCTACTTTTGCTGGCTCGGAACTAATGCGCACCTTAAGAGTTATGGGTTGGATATAAAATTCTTTGTTTTTGAGATTGAGATATTCTCTTTTGGAATTGAGTGCTGAATTTAACCTCATTACCTATCTTAATAAAGGATTTGCCCTTTCGCGCCGGCTAATCACAAATGAGCATGTAAAGTCTGTAAATTATGTTGCATTGAGTTCATATCACCTGTGTTTTGTACTTATTACTCGGAGGTTGCTTATTCATAATTAACCCCCCTCAGTGTTTATTACTTCTGTACTGGTGAGCGTTATAAGCCGTTTTGATTTGTATAGCGTGACTTTTTTTGCATTTATTATCGTTGGATCTTCAAAACTTCAACTTCTTCGGTTTCTTTTTCAAGTTCATTATGTTTATCATTGTTTACGGGAAATTGATGATCATTCAATTGATTTTTATTGTTTTCATTGCATTCTTATGGATCATCAAAATTCTCGGCGGTGCTTACATGTCTCGGTGCGTTAGTTATAGTGGCGTAGTCATTCATTTCCCCCGCTGGTATACATTGAGTGTCGAAGGTTGAGCTGATGACTGCGGAGTCAACCGGCCGTTCGTGGTAACCCCCTATAGCTTCACCCCGGGGGAGATACCGCGCGCCGAACTAAATCAAATAATGACTAATCGATTTTCTCTTATATTGCACAGTAGGTACACATCAAACTTTATTCCCTTATTTTTTAACGTTAGAGCACATTTACACTTAAAGCAGATGATTGGCAATAGCAATGACTGTCTACTGCCTAAAAACCTTGGTTTCACCTGACCATTTATCATTCATTCATTGTGTTACCTTGCTTTTTTTCTTTCTCTGTAATGTTTTCGTATAGTGAACGAATAAAGAGTTATCTAGTAAGTAGGTAGCTACTTACCGCATGAAACTCTACCAGATGTTAGATATATACATCCAACACAGAATGACCACATTTTGCAGTGAAAATCCCTATGACAATTTTTTTTTACATTATACTCAAACGTTTGACCGCAATCTCCCCTGATAGTGATGTAATTTTCTAAATAAGAATCCCTGATTACTTATAATCACAAGTTAAAGATTAGTGGACAGCAGCCTTAATTTTCCTCTTTACATAAATCCATAAGACAATGCTATGATTGATACGTTTTAATACCGATTTGGTGGTTGATTGATGTTTATTAGTTCAGTAGTCGAGTCTAAGGAATCATTAGATCATGAAGAGTAATGAACACAGCTTGCGGTACTCAACTTAATTCGTGGATTAACCGTGGGTTATTTATCGTACCTACCTTAACTACTCACGATCATGTGACGTCATTGTAACTTGCATCCGGGAAGCGTTGGTTTTTGTTACTAACCAACTTCAAAAAAACAAGGATATCACTTTTTAACCGACTTCAAAAAAGAAAGAGGTTCTCAATTCCGTTGTTTGTTTTTTGATTTTTTTAAATGTTTGTTACATTAAATGACCTCTGACCTCTCTCATTGACCTCTGTCATTTATAAACTGATTTGAATTATTTTTTGTCTGAAAGGATATACTTCCAGGATGGTTCCATTCAATTTTCATCAAAGCCGGTTCAATAGTTTGAATTATAAATTATAGAAATAACTGAAAAAAAATATGTCAACCACGTAAACGAAATTGCGTATTTTTCTTTCCTGTGACTTTTTTAGTAGTGTTTACGGTCACTAAAATATTTCCAATGAATCTGATGATGAAGACTTTATATACAGAAGTCAGATTATCTAGTTTTATAGGCTCTATCTACAGGGTTGTGAGTTCAAGGCCGTGCTTTACTTACTTATTTATTTTTCTGCCTTATAAAAACCTTAGTCAGTGACGACTCTGTACGAATCAGTGTCTATAATTTCAAAATGAATAAAAACATCTTAAAACTATTGATTGAACGAACGATAACCAACTCGTAAATAACAGAGACAAATTATTATTACCGTGTCCGTTCTCGGACCGTCAGATTAAACATGGCGTCAACGCCCACGCGCCAAATTCATTCATACTAGACAAACTGGATATTGTAAAAACGATTCAATGATAGGAAATTGTAGAAACATAGACTTTGCTAGGTTACACCACCACAATTAAAAAAAAACCGAAAAAAATTTATTTATTTATTTATTTATTTATTTAAAAATAGGACTCCCAACACGGGTTTGCACTTTAGTATCAAGTGAACTAGTCGAGGGTCATAATAATAGTGCTCCCATACTTATAGGGCGTCACAGCATGCGATGAGGAACAAACAACAACTTAACATTAATAAATGACAAAGAAATCACATCACAGTCCTAATAAAAGTTAAAAATTAATACACGAGCAATAGACAAAAATCATTAAACAATAAAATTACTAGTTACTTTACAAACTTAGTGCTAATAAAATAGAGGCTACGAGTAGGTAAATATAACATTTCCATAATGTAATATTAGGTAGGGTTACCTACTTACAGTTGAACATTATACTAACAGTGAACAAAGAACAAATAACGCCGAAGTAAGCAGAGCGCGTATGTACTTCAGCTATCACAAAATAAAACGAGTTTAGGGAAATTTAATTACGAGATTAGCCAATCCTGTGCAATACAAGTATTTACAGATAACCACACTTATACACTGATTAATTCGGGTAGGTACATAATAGAACATAATAAAAGGTAACCAATAATTATATAGTGACTAGTTGCACAAAGTAAAGAAGAAGACAAAATTACCTATATGAGTAGCTTCAATTTCTTTTTAAATCTCGGTAGAGAGTCAGATATGTCCAAGTCACCTTTTTTTGAAAGGTTATTATATTGACTACAGATTCTTGACATGACAGAATTTTTGCCGAGATTGGTTCGAGAGTAAGGCAAGCTAAACAAATTGAACGCTTTAATCCTAGGCAATCGAGATGGGGCGGAGATAGATAGAGCATTCGTGAGGTCCATACAGTTTATGTTTCCATTAAAGACCTTGTGCAAAAAAATTTGGTCTGTCTCTTTTCTACGGGAAGATAATGCGGTCATCTTGTAGTGTTTGAGTCGGTCATCGTAGCTACATACCTTTCGGGATAAATTGTCTCTGTATGTCAAATGATACATGAAGCGCCTTTGAATGCTTTCAATTCGTTTTGAGTAGACTTCGTATTGGGGGTTCCAAACGACAGAACAGTACTCTACTGCAGGACGGACTATGGTTTCAAATAATTTTATTCTTGTCGCTGGATGCTTGAACTCTTTGCTGTTACGTATAACGAACCCTAACAGCTTATAGCATTTACTTACGGTTTTCAAAATGTGAATATCGAAGTTGAGCTTAGGGTCAATAATTACTCCTAAATCTTTTATAGCTTCTACGTTTTGTAATTTATTTATAAATCCGTTTCAGTAACTGTAGAGGGTAGGCAACGCATCGACAATGTCTCTGGCGTTGCGGATGTTGCTAAGCGACGGTAACCGTTTACCATCAGGTGAGCCGTAGCCTGTTTGCTTAATAATAAAAAAGGTTATTTTGACGCGCGACCATAAATAATATTTTTCCGAAATAATTTTCTCAAAATGTGACACATTTCAATAATTGTCATAGAAAAGACTTCAACGCGCAACTTACACTTTTTGCGTTTTAATATATAAAAAAGCATCATTTCGTTATTATTTTAAACTACTGCGTGTTATTATTTGTTAGTATACAAAGTCTCCTTAAAAAATTTGAAACAATTGTGAACTAAAAACAAATGCCATCTCTACAAAAAAAAAATTCATAGTAAGTAGGTACGTACGTGTTTATTCACGTAGGTACCACTCAAGAATTCAAGCAATGTCCGCGAATTGATCGCAATTCAGTTAGAACAACATTGTACCTGAACGCAATGTGTTCGAATAAATTTGATTGTTCGCGACTGTACAACGCAAATCCTTACACACCTTATTTTGAACATAAGCTTTCCTGCAACTAAATAAGGTATACTTTTGGTTCATAGTTTTAGGTATATAGGCTGTAAATAGTGATGCGAATCAAAATGTTTGCAGCAAGTAGGTATGTACGGGAGTCAACTGCAGGTGACAAATAGTCACGCTATTCTGGAAAGGTCGGGGGCGAGACGACATGTCGATGTTTTTATTTGTAAAACTCAACGACTTAATGTTAGTGGTGGAAACTATCGATACCACTTTATTGGGAAAGCAATAACACTGGAGTAGATGACTGTTGTATTAAAAACAATGTACACATTTGAAAATAGAACGGTTTTTAAAAAATGTAAGCGAATTAGATAAGAAGAGAGCCAGAAAAAGATGATGCAACAAGCGTATTTTTAGACGTTGTAAGACGTGGAAGGAGCAAATTAAGTCACTTAAAATGTGTGAAAAATAAAACACAAACGCAAATAAAAAGTCTGTACCTTTACTTCATTAACAGACTAATTTTCAAGAGCAATTTATGTAAATCTTGTAGGTATTTCTAGTGACAGCTTATAAAAAAATCTTAATTCACTGTCCAATAAAAATAAAGACGTATTCGTTTATTTTAGGAACGAACCAACACTTAAAATATATTCTCGATGATACGAGTATTAAACTTTACAGTTTTCAATTTATCGATAACGTCAAAAATATCGATAAACACATCGGTATTGTCCAGTAGCGTCACCTCTCTCAACTTATAGATTCATATCTTTTAAATGTATGCATTCAGCAGCACATAATTCAGGATTACAAATTGTTTGTTTTAGGCTGCGACACGAAATGTATTGGTGCGATTTCAACTTAAAAGGGTAACGATAAATATTTGGCGAACTTACAGCTTTATTCGTCTTTGCTCGTGGGTGAATATTGACGCAGTTCTAGTACAATGTCGTTAGTAATACGGTTAATTTTGAAAAATATAGCGGTCTTATTCATATTTCTTCTTCTTCTTTCTTTCTTTCTTTAAAATAAAAAGTCCTATTTAGTTATTGTTATCTCTTTTCATTGACATGCAAGTAACATAACAATTATTTTTATAGAACATAACATATATAAAAATAAAGCCCTTAACTTAACTTTATTTTTTTGATAAGCGTGACATTTTGTTAACGTTGAAATGACTAAGAATTTTGAATTTTTGTCTATTAAAGTATTTTGTTTTTGGTTTGTAGGGGGTTATAAAGGACCGATTAAAAAAAAATCACCGTCATGAAGCCACATTGTCCCTGAGTCCATAGGCTCTGTTCTATTTTAATAAAAAATGGGTTTCAGTGCGTCATCTAAAGATTTTTGAAATTCATGTCGGCAACGCATATGAAGTTGCGGGCAAAGTTACATAATGTCCTGTCAATGTGTGTGAATCAAACAAACCTTACCATTTATTAATATTAGTTAATGTGATGAGGCATTGCAAAATGGAAAGGAATTGTATGCATTTTGTCTCAACAATTTTTCTTATTTGCAAACAAGGGACATGTAAATTTACTTTCGCAATTCGTTGTTTACTTTGTCTTTTGTTCAATGTGTACGAAGTCAATGAATAATTTGAGAGTTAATTAAGTTCTTTGTTCTGCAAAAAAAATCCCCAAGAAAGTCATAAAATTATAAAAAAATATAATACAGTACTAACCTAACAACAAGTAACAACAGTTTTGACTTTCATGATACCTATTTATAAAAATTAGTTATTACTTTTATTAAGAAGTCATTGGTAAATATGAAGTAAAAAATCAATGGGATTCTTCTTATATTATTTTTTATATTACCTAGTTTATGCTAGTTTTGCCCAAAAATCTGCAATCTGTTGAATCCAAATTACTTGCTAAATTAACCTAGAAGTGTTTATAACAGCAAAAATAAATTATGTTTCAATATAAAACTACTAAAACGTTTGAAAAAACTAATTCTTTTACACTTTATAAAGAGTTATTCTATTGCATCAATGGATCTAAGAAAAGCTGCCGTTAGTAGATAAAAATATTATTTGCATGTCAATAAATTCTGGTAAATTGACTGAGTTATGGCAAATTATGACAATTTATGCACAAAAGCACTATTGCTGGTTGCTAACTGGTTTTATTAATAAGGCAACACACATTTTGCTGAATCTAAGCACCCAAAAACACTTTATACTATTTTTATCTATGATAATTGTTTATAAATATTGTTTGCAAACGAAAACTTGTCTGTGGTGCCAAATTTAAAAAAAATATTTACAATTTTCATTATAAATTATTTATTATTATTTGTATTCAAACTACACTTGCAGGGGTATTCCAATCTCAGTTGAACTGCAAAGTTTGAAATCATGGTCAGTTCAAACTAACTCATATTCTGTGATTAAATAGTGACATTATGATGTCATTTAATTTGTTTTAGCGCATATTTTGCTGTCAAGTGTCTAAAAAGAATGATCACGTGGTACAATTTTGATCGTGACCTGAAGAAATTACACTGGGCAGTGAAATATAACTGGACAGCAAAAGATTGGAATACGGGGGGCTGGTGTAAAATTAGCTCTATTTCACAACCTCGTGTAGGAGTTTACTATTAGCTAAACGCATCAAAGTTTAAACTAATGATCTTACTATTGACCTACAAAATAAAGAGGTTAAGTTTTGTAAAAAAATATTTACCTATCTGCCACACTCAGAAGTATACGCTATAAGATAATCAACCCTAAGTGCGGCTTGCACCAGAATCACTAAACGTGTTAAACAGCTAAATCGATTTAAATCTGACGTATTTTTATGACTTGACAACTCGCTAAATACTATTTAACAGTTAAACGCGTTTAGCAATTCTGGTGCAAGCCACCCTTAGTAACGTTTGTTTTCGGAAGTCAAATGAGGGAAACGATAATAACTACAGTAGTTGTAAAACTGCGACGTACTTACGAGTATTAGTACAAAATTATTATTGTCTTAGGTACTAATGAATGGATGCCAAACAATACTTATGTTTCAGTGACGTTTTTGAGTGTGGCAGGTAGCTATACTCAAAAAAGCACCTTTTCCACAAAAACATCTGCGCTTTATCTTAATCTTTTATCTGAATCTACCATCTCAAGAGGCGTGAACAACCTAACTTTGCAGACTTATTTCGGCGCAGGCGCGCAGGCGCACACTCGGTCAAAGTTTAGCTCTTGACCTCCGGTGACCCCGCAAATGCATACCGGTACACGGGACTAAAGTGAGCTAAGAATGCTTGTATGGTGCTCATTTCTACTCCGTTAGTATATCGGATCCTGTTCACTGAACGTTCATTACATATTTGTAAGGAAATAAATATTTAAGGATAAGTAGGGTCACTTAGGGAAATAAAAGTAGAACATCATTTATTGAATACCCTTCAATAAAGGGGTAAGCTGCCTTACTGCCCCCGTATGCCAATCTTTTGCTGTCAAGTTATATTTCACTGCCCAGTGTAATTTCTTCAAGTCACGTGGTATAATTTTGTACCACGTGATCATTCTTTTTAGACACTTGACAGCAAAATATGCGCGAAAACAAATTAAATGACATCATAATGTCACTATTTAGTCTCAGAATAACTATGAGTTAGTATGAACTGACCATGATTTAAAACTTTGCAGTTCAACTTTGCAGTTCAACTTTGATTGGCATACCCCTGCAGAGCACGTTCACTAAGGGAATGCCCTGTGAGTCATCGCACTGCGTCTAACTGTCAAGTGCCTGTAATTGCACCGGCATCCATACCCTTTAAACCGGAACACAGCAACGCAAGCATTACTGCTTGGCGGCAGAAATAGGTGGTCCAGTACGGTGGTAGTACTTTACCAGACGACCTCTTTCACAAGATGCACTACTAATATAATAATAATGATTATTTGTTAAAAAAATTTGTACACACATCAAAACCATTAGCATAATAAAAATTGGAACAGTTTGTCTCCATTTTACTCTAAAATAACCCTAAACGTGTCACGAAAATCCCAAACAAAAATATTAAAAACACCGGGCCTTATTCAAATGAGCTCATAATGATGAGCGGCGTATGATTTCTGGTAAAATATGTACATTATTTAGGTGCCTCGCCGACGGCAGCCGCGGGCGTAGATGCTAAATTAAAAACACGTCCAATGGTAAATTGGACCGAGACATCTATTAAGGAGGGTTAAGGCGGGTGCATGGTGGAGAAGGATCTTATATATTTTGAACACTATTTAATTTTAGCAATGAAAAATGTGATCGTGCAATCAGTAGATATTAAAACCTAGGTTTACTTTTGGTTTACTTGGTTTGAGTGGTAAAACTTTGATGAGTGTAGCGCGTATATGACAAAAAAGTTTGCTTTCAAAGCTTTTTTTCTACCAGCTCTGTTTCTTTTATGTACCTACCTATATCTATCTATATTATTATCTATACCTATATTATTCTTCACTGGTGTCCTTGTTTTATATTTTTTTGTGTGCTATGTAGTAAATAAATAAATGTCACTATTTAACTTTAGCAATGAAAATGTGGAAATTGTGCAATCAGTAGATAGATATTAAAACCTTGGTTTACTACTGAGTGGTAAAACTTTGATGAGTGTAGCGTATATAACAAAAAAGTTGGCTTTCAAAGCACTCAAAACATACGTTATAGTCATGTTTTCATCTTGTTGGTTTCATATCAAAAATAAGATGTCATCTGTACCTACTGTTGACATGGGACATAGCTGATATCGTTGAGTTACAGTTTAACATCACAATTAGCAAAACACAAGTTTTCATGCACCATTTTTGGTATTACGGAACACGACTTTAAGTCGCAGTCGTCTTAAGTCTTAAGGACAGTGTAAATATATCCTAACCTCCAACTAGAGGTATCAGAAACAAGAGCTTCGAGGCTTTTACTTAATTCAGAAGCACAGCGGGTGTTCCCAAACCATTGGCCAGTCACGTGAAATATGGTGCACCGGTGGGCACCCGAGGGCAAGTCCTGCGTGGTTTGAATACCGAGCTTGGAGTAAATTGGCTGCAAATGGCTTTTTACCGACATAACAAACTCTCTGAAAAGCTCCAACAATCTACCTAGTAGTACCTATACTTAGTTTAGTTGTTTGTTGACAAGGCCTTTTACATCTTCTTCATTATTTATTTATATTTTACATTAGTATAAGATTATTAATATTATTTTTATTTTTGTCAAAGCCCCTATACAGTTACAACACAAATTTATTAATTAACTTTTAGAACTCTTTTACTATTATTGATTTTTTACTATACCTACCTATTGTTTTGTATAAAAGTGACGTAACTAAGTGTTCTCTATAAGATCCTATGGTTAAAATAAATGAATATGAATTGATCAGAACTGGAGGGTGGATGGAGAATCCATTTTTTTCTGGATGAAAAGGGGAGGGGGTTTATCTAGAACCTCTGCAGGTTGAGTATTGTGATAGACAGGTGGGCTTATCTTATTTGATGTTGGCTGGTACATGTTGCTTCATCATCATCAGCTGATATCGGTCTACTGGAGTAAAGGTCTCTCTCAAGACGCGCCATTGAGCCCGGTCTTGGTCTTTTCCCAAGTACGCCAGGTAATTTTGCAAATCATCATCAGCATGACAGTTCACTGGTATATATTTGCAATGTTGTCTGCCTATCAGGTGGAAAGCTGTCCCAAAGATTGTTCTCGAGTTTGTGGTTCGATTTGTGTGTGAATACTGATATTTTGAATATGTTTAAAGAATTTTATGAATGTTTTTTTATGAATAGCTTTCAGTAAATTATTTGCGGTTAAAATCATATAATTTCAAAAATGCATTATGTTTTAATATATTTGTTCTTCATCTTGTTAAATCAATTAAATTGAACAATTACATCTACTCAATCATGAACCATTAAGAAGTGCTACTCGCACATCAGCTACAAGCTCTCATCGTGTTTCAAACAATATCATTGTCTATGTAGCTACGTATATAGCTACATGTTTCGATGGCTTGATGAACTATGATTAATCTACATATAATCAGAATATCACAGACGAAACTCACGGTTCTAATTGTTTACATTTCCCGTTCAGAAGCCGTACAAAAACTTCATCATTAACATCGAAAATAATTAAATTTTATAACAACCCCGCCTATTTTTGGCTACCATTCCACTCCCGTTTTGATTATTAAAACTTAATTAACATTTCGGTCAAGTTATAAATCTTTTTTAAAATTTGTTTTGCTACTTCTAAACGTCACTTGTTCTTTTGATAAATGCGTTTCGTTCGTTCGTAAATTGCGTTTTGTTTTGTCAAATGCCGACAGACAGGCATCGTCACGGGTGTTATGGGATTTCTTCGAATATAAATGAATTATTAAAAGTTTGAATGCCCCTCAAAGCGTTTCGATTTTACAGTTTATTGTGTGGAGTTGGTTTGATTTTATTTATTTTACTAAGCACTAATAAAGTTTGTATGATCTAATTTACTTAAATAAAACTTTTAACTGACTTGAATTTTTACTTTGTACTATACATTTGACTTCAGATTTATTTCATGTCAGCTCTTTCATGATTGAAGAAAACTTTGACCCCCGTATAATTAGTAGTGACACATTGACACAACGAATCTTTATCCCTCTGAATTGTCTGCGTAGAACCCATCTTGGGTCGAATTTGAGGTAAACGAATTTTTCCGCACAACAGTACATGCGCAATCATTTTGTCAATCTAACTTCAGAGGGATAAAGATCCGTTATGCGTACTGTACTTAAGTGTCTCCTTGTCTTGTTTTATTTTTCTTACAACTTTTTACCTAAGTTGATGCTTCTGTGACCGGTCATCAAACTACTGACTATCAATCATCTCTGTCATATCGCAAAAGCCTATGAATAAATTATGATATTTCTCAGAAGTACAAATAACTATATTTAACTTTGTTGATAAAACTGAATAAAAACCTTTTCGCGAACATGGCGGATTAAAATTATAAATGTCGTGTGGTGTGTGTGTGTTTTTTTTAATTCGTAACAGCGAATATACTGCTTCTAATACTATTTTATAAATAGGTACATTCTCTGATATCTTTCTGATAATAAAATTTATGTACTTTTCTGCTTTAAAATAATAAGTTTTTAACAGCGGTTCTGTGTGGCTACAGAAGGTGATCAAAATTAAATGTAGGCATCAATACCAACAAATAAATTTAAGTATTAATACTCGATATCAATCTATCTGGTGGCCATTTCCTGCATTTTCTAAGGTCATCGTTAAAAAATTCTCTGAAGAGTAATATAATGGTAAAACATCTTCCAATACAAATATAAATGATATTTTTCAATCCATCGGTAACCTCATTAAAAATTCGCATAAAATCGTTTTGAGGAATGACAAAGGAAAATAAGCTGAGTGCATTGTCATTAAAAAAATACCACAGTGTACTTATACTACAGTAAACTAACTTAAATGGAAATGATAAAATAACCTATAGCTACTTAAACTATACGATTTCTTAATCAAATTGATCACTGTTTCTTCGCTAAATATAAGAAAGATAATATAGAATAGATTTAGGTTTGTCCATTAGACTTCTAAGTAGGTAAATATTTTTTTAACAACACAGCCACGGAGTCAAACATACAGACAGACGCATGACGTAACTTTTCCAAAAAGTTTCCTAAAAAGTCCCTTTTAATAGGACATGAAACCTTCATCGCACGATCGTTTTTCACATGTTTTCAGTGGAGATTACCTACGGTGTGTTTGTACACTGTGTCTGTATGTCATAGCAGTATGTAAATCACGGCAATCGTAACGAGAAGCAATGATTTATACCGAGCAATTAAAAACCACAGTTAAAGTTCCAATAAAGGACAGAATGAGATTAAAACGATTGGATGCGCTTCGGTGACCGTGAGGTATTGAATTTTTCGGTTAGAAGTGTCTTATAAATCATACGGTTTGAAGTTTTGCGAATATCAACTGTGATTTCTATATGTTTTCTTGTATACAAATAAGGTAATTAAAATTTAACTAAAAGTTGTCTCATTCATATAGGGTATAGCTATTACTAATTAAAATTTAACAAAAAGCTAACTCAACTTTTTATACAGAGTGTAAATATAAACACTGTGTTGCAAATGCATGACATACCTACTTCGAAATCTTTCATTACATATGTCACAAATGTGGAATTACACTTTCATAGTGAAATGAAAATTTAATTGGCCAAAATACATGAAAGAACGTTTCACAAACGTGGTCAATTTCACATTGATCATTTATTTTACAATAACAAATTACCCATGTCACAGACGTGGTCACTCACATACGTTACAATCATAATTACACGTGTCAATAAAACTAAAGACCTATCAGTATACCTATTAATTTTCTGATTACTTATAAGTATAACCAAAATTTCGATGTTCATAAACGTCAAATGTTCATATGATCGTTTTTCAAAGATCTCAAAGTTCTCAATCGTTTGTTTGAGAACGTGATTGGGATAAAATCTCTTGGTGTTTGTTCCCCAATTTGAGACTGACACATAGTAACAAAGAAATTAATTGATGTTAGTAATGATGGTAACTAATGAATGGGTGTGCAGAGTAGTTTAAAACAGAGGCAATTTTGAATTTTTCAATGCATAGTGTAGTACTCTTCGGTGTAAATAACGATAGGTTTTATTATTATGAAATTTATATTTGTTACGCCCATTTAATTTTAAGTCATACATTTAAATAAATTATATATACTCTTCAGATTTTACACTTTAAAAAAAACTCTCAATACTGCCGCTAGGTCTGCAAAAATATTGCAATTTTGGATTAGCTACATACGACTGGTCCGATTCTAATATTTTTTCCAGATAGATTGATTCTGAGTGCCATAGATAATGTTTTATTTTGGTGACAATTCATCGTAAATCGGCCTCATTGTTACTTACCATCAGGTGAAATTCTTACTCATATATAAAAAAATTGTTTTCAGGGCGTAAACTCAATATTTTGTATAGACATAAACAAAGTTTCAGGCAGGAAAGCTAGTTAAGGATAAAAACATATTTTATTACAGAGATGAAAATAGAAAAAAAAATGAAGTAGAGCAATATAAAATGGTATATACGCTACCCTACACCACAGATAATATAAACTATAGTACCTATATTAACTACTCTACTCTTCAGCACAGTACATTAATTCATACAGTAAAGCGCTGTCGAGCTGATCCATCAAAACCAGCTTCAGGGCATCTCGTGACTCCCGCTTGCCCTCACTATGTTTGCTTTTAATAATTAGACAACTATCTAGAGATTGCGTGATATCAATATCATACTTAAATCGATAGTATGAGAAGCAAGCAAGTAAATTTTTTTTTATATGATGTAGAAGGTCCTTTGGCCACAATCTCACCTGACGGTAAGTGACGATGAGACTGATGGAGCAGGGCAGTCTAGAAGACACCTGTTCACTCTTGCCTAGAAAAAACCCGGATTGTAATTTTCAGGAAAAACAGAAGATGGCAACGAGTTCCATTCCTTCAGGGCAAGCTTTGTGTGAGCAGAGTGCCAGTGGTCTAGTGATAGCAACCCTGCTTTCTGATCCTAAGGTCGTGGGTTCAAACCCGGTCCGTGCACTAAAGGAATTATTATTCGGAAAATTTGAAATTTTTTTATAGTTACTGTGAATATTTTGAATTCCATTTGACAAAATCCGATTAAATTACGCTACCATCGATATTATCATCCAAAAATGGGGATTGATATATGCTAGTAGTTTAGCGGAAAGCGTGGGACATGATTTAGTAGCTAAGATTTAGAAATCTATACAAGGCAATTTGTATTACCTACTTAATTGGATCGGATAATTGGATAGACTAATTTAAATTTATGTTTGAGGATCGCAGATATATGTAACGATATTTTATCTCATACTAATAATTGGGTCACCAAGTAACTTAGAAATTGAAAACGCCAGATTTTAAAACAAAACTTTGCACGAGCTAACAAAAAAATCCATGTAGTAGTCACAACGGATCTTTGTCCCTCTGAAATATCTGCGCAGTTTTGAAACCATTTTTGGGTAATTGGAGGTAAGCTAATTTCTGCGCACAACGGTATGCGCAATCGTTTGTTGCACCTATGTTGAACCTAACTTCAGAGGCATAAAAAACCGTTGTGCGTACTGTAATAGCTATACAAAATTTTCATGCGATGCGATACATAGATGTAGCTAGGCTGAATACTGTTTTATAGGTAAATGTAATTTTTTTAACTCAAGTAATGTTTCAAATTATTTTTCATTGTCAACATGAAGTAGACCAATCCTGTTAGATAGTGCTATGCACCGGAGGGCATCATAGTTTCTATTTCAACATACCATATTTCTAGAACTTTAATGCACTTTATCGCGAAGCATTAAAGGTGAGTATCGCCTGATTTATTTAAGGCTGAGATGGCTAGGTCGAGTCGTGCGTTGACTATTTAAAAAGGTCGATCGGTAGAGTCGCGCAGCGGGGCGTAGGGCCTTAATTGGCCCTGCAATATGTTAAATCTCCGGTCAATCAGTGGCGATACTATTTATCGGTAATACAATGATTGTTTTTGTTATAAAAATAAGCATGGTTGTAATCAATCGGTGTTTAAAAAACCCACCTAACCCTGTTGACATACAATCGCTACAGAAAACGAAATTATCATCATCCTAGGTAACGTATTTTCAGTATCCGGTTTTGAAACTAGCAAAATATTTTGATACTATAAAAATCAAGGTTTTTTTATCAAATTGAACTTGGAATATAACGTGTAATTTACACGAATTACTGGCTCTGACGAAGCGTGCTCTATGTCAATAAATATTGACTATATCGTTTTTATCCACTAAAAAAGTCCACTAAAACCTTTTTATTTTGTTCATTATTTTCAATGCATACATAGAAAAAATCTTTGATTATAATACTTAGTTGTAGAAGCTCTGTACGTTATTGAGACAACATATTTCATTAAAAATAATCTCAATATGAATTGAGAAGAAATATGAGGAACACGAAAAACAAAACACCATCGTGATACCATTCATTCATATTAAAAAGACATTCAATCATAACCACACATGTTTGTGAAACATGTAAGACCACCTTTATTCATATTACGATAGGATTCAAAATAGACATGTAATTGCTGATTTTTATTAAGTTACTAGATAGGTACATAGACGATCAAATGTATTCAAAATGTTGATTGATTTGAACATGGAGTGTATCTGATTCAATGAAGATACATAGCATTAGTGTCTTGGCTCAGAATAGCAGCTTTTCGTGTAGCTATAAATTAAAACAGCTTGATCAATATTAAAGTACTTAGTAGTAACTAATGATAATTGATCATAAATGTGATATACATGATGAAATAAATAGTAAAATAGGTGAAAATACGTTCGTACAATGACAAATTAGTACTGTCGCCCATGGAAAACGAGCAGAATTTTTTCAGCATTTACAAAAAAAGAATATTATTCCTAAATAATCTAAATATAAGATTAAACAGCAATTAAATATAGCATACCAAAAACCATGTCTTTTTGTTACATTTCTCGGATTACTTAATTTTTTTATCCAAAAAATTCTTTTTCGTAATTGTAGCGTAATTTTTCGTGCGCAGTGTACTGGGATACTGGTGTACTGGGAAGGTGGAATACCTTGTAGGCTTGCCTTAGATAAAAATAAATTTATGAGGATGACTGCCAACCTTCAGTAGTGAGAGGCACTCTGAAATATAGATTTTTTTCTAGCTGGGTCATAAAATCAGTGGATTGAACCAGGTAAGCTATTTTCAGCTGTGTCTTCGGTTCATTCTGGCTGGTGACCCTTGCCCTTCCGTCGACGGCTGTTGTGACGGGGTGGTGCTATGGTTCAGACGTGGTAGCTTATTAAGCATAATTTTGACGGTCGGAGATGTTCAGCTTTGATGAGGAGTCATCTTTGGTTTTTTTTTATGAGAAACAAACGCTTAGGTACGTGTTCAAAGAATTCTTTATAAAAATAATAGATTGTCAATCTTTCGTTGTTTATCAAATTTTATTTTATCCTCAATTCAGGGTTTTTATGTATCAACTGTTTCATGTGTATTTGTAAATATTATAAATATTATGCTCGTACATAATATTTATATAATATATGTAACCTACTTAACCTGATTTCTTTTTATTTTCTATGCATTTTTATTCAAAATCCCTTGTAATTCTTTAGCGGCTCTATAAAATATTATGTCATCGTCACTTACTTACAGGACTTCAACGACGTCACCAGAAATCAACGAGAAGAGATGACAACAGATTTATCGGTAATTTTCGAGACCAAAAACCAAGAAGAAGGAACTAAAGTAAAAAAATAATTAAAAGCTACATTTCATTTCATTTTCATAAATTGTAGCATCCAAACATTTTGTATACTCCATTATACGATTACTAAATATCCTATCAAAAAATGTATCAAAATTGATTTGAGTACAACAATAGCCATTTAATCAAATATTTCCTAAGTCGTGTGAAACTGCAGACTCTGAGTCTCCTTTTCACAAACAAAAAGGCGTTTGAGAGGCAAAAAAAAAATCAAAATCTTTGCAGACGTCATCATGAATTTCTTTTTTAAATCCACCTCCACATGTCACCATACATTGTATTCTATAATAGTTTTAATGGTAGCAGAATTTGACAAAGGGTGTTGGGCCAAATTCTGAACGGAACAACACTTATTTTTAAAAGGAAGGCAAAAAACGTTAAATTTATATGATTTCAAATAGGAGCACCTGTCACTAATTGCCACCTTTTGGCGGTGAAGCCTTTGTGAGGAAAAAAATTGAGTTATACAGCGTGTAGCTACAATGGCGACATTAAATGAACACACGGGTAGAGCTACTTATAAGTATTCATAAAAAAAATAAAAAAAATAATTATAGTCCAAAATAGAAATTTCGAATTTTTCAAACAAACTTAATAATAAAATACGCAACAAAAATTAATCACCCTATGAGTGTCTTTACCTACGTGTTACCGCGCCCGCGCCCGCGCCTGCCTGCCCGGGCGGCTCGGTGGCGGCGGCGGGGCGCGGGGCGGAGCGCGGGGCGGGGACATCAAGCGACACAAGGAATTCAAAGAAATCAAATAATTTCACTTCACCTTGTTCACTTTACTATTAATTTTATTGTGACCTATGCATATGCACCTAGCGCCTTACACTTATTAAATCTTCAAGTTCTCAATGTAGCCGCCGCGCCGCCGCCGCCACCACGTCGGACACAAAGATGTAACCGGCGGCGCTGAATATTTGCCCTCACTTTTGATAATACATTTTATTTTATTTTAGCATGAACGTCGTCTTTCACAAAGCCCCATAAAAAATCGAGGGGCTTGAGGTCAGGTGACATTGGGCCACCTAAGAACTCCGTGTCGTGTCGTCCTATCCAGTATCCACTGAGCACCAAACATTTAATTTACCCGCTCCCTAGTCGCAAAGGTAGACAGATAAACAAATAATAAATCAAAGCGTCTTTATCGCTGTACCTACGTAGACCTGATTGGGTACTTAGAATAGAAAAGCTAAACTAACAAAACCAAGCGTCTTTTTCGCGAAACATTGAGAATAGGTAGATAATTAGCAAAATTATTAAAATAAAGTGTGTCAAGGACACCGGCCCGCGTATCACTGGCTAGGCGGCAGGACGAGTCGGTCGAGCGAACGGCGCGGGCGGCGCTCTTCAATAGTTAGCTATCCCTTTCATGCAACGGCGCAATTTCGGGTGTCCTATTCTAACAATACTTTCTTGCTCTTCATACGCGGTTACACGCGGTTATGACCCGTGAACCCGACAGATGACCTCTGCTCTTACGTACAGGTTGCTCCGAGGCGTTATTTAAGAAAATTGATTTATTTCGATAAATCTTATGTTTAATGAAATAAAAAATATGTCTATATTCTGAAAACGCGAAACCGGATACGCTGGTTAATTTAATGTCGCCATTGTAGCTACACGCTGTATAGGTTTGGTTATGACGAACGAAAATGTTAGAAACTAGTGTAAGTAAAAAACAAATCTCTTTCTCTAACAAATTGTTCGATTTTTGTTTAGGTATTATTTCTTAATTTTTTTTTTATTATATGTTTAAACGAATATGTATAATGTATTTTAGAAAACAGCAATATTTAACAAAAAAAATTTACTAAAATAAACTCTGAATTCTAAATGCTAGAGATAGAAAACAGAGTTCAAATCACCGACTGCAGGCAGGGTGCCCAAAAGGCTGGCAACGTTACCTCTTTGTATGGCAATACTAATTCTCTGTCCAAGGTGAGCGCCAGCCCTTTGGTCATTTGTCACGTCCACCAACCAATTATGCTATAACTCCTTCTATTTGTTGAATTCAAAACATAAATGAGAGAGAATATTTTAATCTACAGTCATCCATTTTCTTGTTACTTATAATGCATGTCACCACATTTCAATAAGAATACAATAAACTTAAATAACATTCGTATCATTGTCTGCCCACGTAAGTAGTAGATAACTTACATACCACTGATTTAAAAATTGACCAGTTTGTTTCCATAGACAACTCAGGCTTGTTTCACATACCTTACCTTCCTTACCCCCGTTCGGGAGTGGCATAAAGCTGAGACTGGACCTGTTTGACAGCAATTTGTTTTTGTATTGTATTTGTTTATGTCTGTGTTTTTGTGTAATGTTTGTCAAATAAATAAATTCTTATTCTTATTTTTACCTACTATATTGATCAGTGAGCGAAGCGAACGGGGACCTTAGTGTCAACTTGGGCAAATATATGTTTGTGTGTTTGGAGCATAACTTTCGAACCACTTATCCGATTTTCATATAATTTGGTAGTTCCACGGATAGTACTCTTAGGGCGGCTTGCACCAGAATCGCTAAACGCGTTTAACTCTTAAATAGTATTTAGCGAGTTGTCAAGTCATACAAATACGTCAGATTTAAATCGATTTAGCTGTTAAATACGTTTAGTGACTCTGGTGCAAGACGCCTTTAAATTTTACTGGTTATGGTTATGACGTAAATCGGTCAGCCATAGAAAAAAAAATGCTTTTTTCTCTTTTTTTTGGGATATATCGCGAGATCACAGTTCGGGGTACGAATTACATAGGTATACATACTAACGTAGCTATAGTATTGTTGCAGCAACCACGACGGAAAAGGCAGCGCACTGCTGAAAAATAAAATTCACGTGAATTTTTTCTTTCATGTTTCAGGCCGCTGGCCTTGACAACCAAATCGAGAAGTACGTGAAATCCATATACCGCACGTATCGCTTTAGACAGCAGCAATGCTGTGTGTTATCCGCCTTAGATAGGTGTTGAACTGTGAGTAATAAGATACCAAAAATGTAAAATACTTAGCTAAAAATACGATAGAGTTTTGGTTTGTTTTTTCACTAAATTAGATAACTGGAATAACTGGATTTTGGTACAATAAAAAGGTTTATTTTGAACTAGCTTGTTAGACAAGTTTGGTTTGAAGAAAACCACTTTCTGTGCAATATCTTACAATTTTGTTATACCAAATTTCAAGTAGATAAGTGCATAGTAGGTAGATACATAAAAGTATAATTTAAGATGTTTTAACTTATAAAGTCCATTATTGCTGTATGTTGCTAGTGTTTAAAAAAGGATTACCAAGGTATTATTAGATATCAATACAATCCATTACCCTGTTATTAATAAACTCGATGTAAGTTTGCAATAGTTACACCATGTTTTATCTCTTTCGATCAAATTTTAATCTGCTTGTCAATGCAAAAGATAAAACACGGTGGAACTATTCCTAGCTTACATCAAAGTTTATAAATAACACGGAGTGTTAACTAACTTATAACAAGTTAAAAATCATTAAGTAGTACTAACATTGTAATTTAAACGCCAGATTATCATCCAATTATATCCTCTTTTACCCCAAAAATATCAATTTGTTTTAAGTCAGATCTCTATATTTCATAAAAAGGTTTGGTCACACTAATCATAAGCAATTTACAATAAAATGCTGAACATAACCGGGGCATGCTTTTGTATAGCATTATGTTCCCGTTTAGTTGATTTCTATAAAATATTATAAATGAGATGGCTACCACTAAGGGAATGACCAAATATTATCAATAGGGTACGGGAGGAGGAAAGTTAGCTTGGAAATCATCATCATTGCCCTACAAAATAAAAAATTTTATAGCTTCGTATGTTTAATTGATTGTAATAATTTAATTGATGCTGATTTAGTTTCTAACTAATGCTATGAATCTATCTAAAAGTGTTTTTTTTTATTTATAGATTTTTTGCAAATAATATCATAGTAAAGAAAACTTTTCATCAAGGAATGTTAAGCATTCGATCGTCAAATTCAATTTTTTTTTTAATTGTAACTACTGTAGGTATAGGTGTCTCGCCACTTTCCATCTCGTACGATTGAAATCAAAGGATGATCTATCAAACGTAAAAGTGTGTGTCAAATAAATAAATACATTCTATTTTAAATGCATAGGTACGGTACATACTTAGGGCGGCTTGCACCAGAATCGCTAAACACGTTTAACTCTTAAATAGTATTTAGCGAGTTGTCAAGTCATACAAATACGTCAGATTTAAATCGATTTAGCTGTTAAACACGTTTAGTGATTCTGGTGCAAGACGCCCTTAGTATTATATAAAAAAAATGATATGTCAAGATGTTTTAGTACGTTTTGAACTTTCGTTCCCCCCTGCACTGTTTACGCAATCCACGTTCAGAAATATGGAATATTCTTTATGTTTTGTTCGCTGCGTGAGCTCGCCAGGGCTCCGCCGGCACTCGATGACAAAGCCCGACTCTCAAAAATCAGTTTTTCATAAAGTGTCGGCCTTTTTATTTGGCCATTTGCTACCAACTGCGTTATGAAAAATGAATCGTAATATCGTATCGTACCCTTTTCTTGTACCTTTTTTTAGAATATATCATGTCATTATATTTTAATAGTCACGCCAGTGAGTTAGTTAGGTCCTTTTGTATCGATTTAAAGAGCCTTTTCATCCGATTGTTGCTTAGACCTATTGTTGGATTCGATGGTTAAATCGACTAAACGCTGACTTCATTTCATTAATCGAGTGCTTTGTAAGAATTAGAATTTAATTGAGTTGATTTTGAATTGAGGAATTCGAATTATTTGAAAGGATTTATAATGATGAACACATTTTTGTAGTCACGTGCTTTATGTTTTAAAAAAAAACTATTGTTAGAGTTATTAAAGGCTTTAAGGGGTTGAAAACGAACGTAGACATGATGCAGCTGTATTAATAAAGTTTCTCACCTTGTGTTTTAAAACCTATTGATATTCAATGGACGACAGAATCTGAAAAGGTATTCTTTGCGTTTTATATTGAAAATCATATTATCCAAACTCACAAAAACACTTCAAAATGGTTTCTCTCCAAAACGGACAAAAAATACTTTGTAAAATCTCACTCAAATACCACCAACCAATCCGTACTTACCGTGCAAGCGCACGATACAAGCACGATTTTACACGCAGATTATCAGCTCAGTATTGCAAATCGATAAAATTCCAAATTCAAAACTCGGTATCAATATTCGATACCCAAAACTTGAAAAGGTGCGGGGCGGGATCGCCTGAGGCATGCGGGCAGACGCGTAGGGCAGAGGTCACGCGAGAAGCCTCGATGTTCTCTGTAGAGATGGGGTGCTATCGATAAACTGGCTTTGAGTTATCGATACTTTTGAGTTATTTCTAAAAATTTAACAAACCTTTTTGAAAATTGTAATTGAGAGAGAAATAATATAAATAGATACAAACTTTGTTAAGTTTATGTCGTACAAATATAGTGAGTAGATAATTGAGTTAAGGTAACTAAAATTTAACAAAAACAAAAACTGTTTTTTAGGAGGTTAGGATGGAAGTCTCTCACTTTTGATGCATTATTAACAGTTGTAGAGTAAAATGTGTTATTTTTTTAAACAAAAAAAATTATCTGAGGGAATGTCTACCGTGTCTGAGGATAAAGTAATCACACTATTTATTTATTTTTATTATAAAAAAAGCTGTTTAGAATTTCGGGATTCATAATAAAATTGTACCTATGAAAAGGGTTGGTTATAATCTTTTTTCATTTTTGTCTGATGTAAATAGCTTTTCATCTTGTTAAAAAAACCATTCCAAAGTTTTTCAAGGAGGCGTTTTGTTGGTTATTTTATACAAAAAATAATTTTAGTTCATTCATATAGCTCAACATCAAAATTTTGTTAGAAATAAAGGTCTTTTATTTATTTTTTTGTTTTATTTTTCAGTCCGAGCCAAATTTAATTTTTTTCATCGACAGCGTTTGATAATTCCAAAATAATCGATATTGATTAAAGTGATGACTCTTCCCTACCAGACCACACCTCGCTTCACCTATCCCGTCATGGCAAAAATGTTACTTTAAAATTAAACGTGTCATTCTTACACAAAATATTACTTACTTAATTTATATTATGAAAGATGTTATTTACCTAACCAACGCAAAATTACCTTTTACGTTAGGTAAACGTATTATTTTGTCGGTTTATGATTATTTTTAAGTAAAACAAAGCTTTATACTGAGAGGTTAGCTAGCAGTTTATTTCATGAAGTACTCGTAGGTATCCAAATAAATTAATTTTTTTTCTAAAATAGTGGCAATAAAGAGGCGCTTATCATTTTACCATGTTATGTTACCTTTATATTTCCTACATAAAAGATATTATAGATTAAAATTTTGACAATCTTGAACATACCTTACCTACTTATTTCATGAATAAAATTGTATTTATATATTTGATTTCTTTTTATCAAAAGAGAATATATGTAAGAGAGATTGACTCAAATGCCCTTAATCAAATTGAACCCTTCAGTTCAGACCTCCATCGATGGACTTGGAACTAAAGGTGTTAAATTTCAATACAACACAAACAAAACTACATGATGCAATCTGGATTCTTCCGATCACAGATGGAGGGCTGTATGCAAATAAGAACCACGAAACCAATGTCTGAGGGCTGTATGCAAATAGGAACCAGGAAAACAATGTCTGTACTGGTTCCTGTTGATAATCTCTGGATTTAATGGATGTGATTGGACGATTTGAAGCACACCGTGCAGGATTTTTGTTTCTTTTTTATTATCATTTTATATCTACCTACTTAGGTACTTTCATGTTTAAGCCTTTAAAATACCTACTTTCTTTTAAATTATATAGTATACCTGGTTATGGGGATGAAAAGCTCTAATCCACCCCACATTATAATCAAGTCAAGTAGTACCCACCTAACTTTTTTCAAAAGAACTCAAATTACAGTTCATTACAGCTTGAGACTTTGGATATCAGAAAGCAAAAAATTATCAAATCTTTTTGAAGTTCACCCTATAAGGGTTTTGAGACTAACCTTGATAACCAGAACTATACCTACCTACTTTATAATCTACAGTAATAGTTTTTTCCTAAAAAGCTGCATTTTAGGGAACTTTTTCTTAGTGTGGTCAACGTGGTGGCGCAGAGAAGTATCGCACGATAAAAATTGTTTACCGTGAACTCTATCCATTACGAGCTTGTAAAGTTGGTCCATAGATGGCGGTAGTGTATCGCTTGTGGGAAAATACAATGAACTATTACAAATACAATGATTAGTCTTTCTAAATCTGGTTAAATTTATGTGGTTTAACTTACTTTAAAGGGTTGCTTTTTCTACAGTTAAAGAAAACGTAAGTACTAGATAGGTTTATTAGCTAGTGTAAAAGAGTGCGTTCCACACGTATCCATTCCTTTAGGCCCTAAACAATTTTACAGACAGAAAATGTTTTAGCAGGATCTCCGCCATTGAGTGGAACCATCCCTAAATGCGATGGCCAACATTTTTTCTTCACCGCTAAAGTGGCTCCCATTATTTTTCCTATCTCTCATCCCAAAGTTTGCTGGAAGAAAACTCTTTTTAGGTTTAAATTAGCCTATGCGTGTTTTAAGGTTATTTTTATATAAGTATTAACTCCTTTTAGATTTAAATTCGCCTAGGCGTGTTTTAAAGTTATTTTTTTTTATATATTTCACTTAGTACAATGTATAAAGCACGACCATCAATAATGCCAAACGCGTTTTAAGAAATCCGACGGCAAGATTGCGATAAATTCCAATCAGAGCTTAGGCTGGCGTCGTGGCAGCATTGTGCCAGGGCACTAGGTCGTGCCGGGTCGGTAAAGGCACGAGCCTTTTACGGCTCTGATGCTGAGAGCAGCGTTATGACGCGGAGTAGTCCATCTAACTAAAACGATTACAGAATCCTCGTAAAGAGCTGAATGTTAAGGATTTGCCCTTTGGGCTTTTTGTTATTGATTTTGTATTTTTTATTATTATGATTACGCGCTTTACAAGCAGTGATAAAGAAGAAGGAGGTGTAGCCACAATGCACGCCTTTTATTCTCCTACCAAAACTCTTATGTCATAGACACTGAAAAAAACGGTAAAGAGTAGAGTAGTGCAAAATCTGAGAAGTATATTATAAAGACAGATTAAATGGATAAAGAAATGAATTAATATGGATCACATTTTGATGGAGATTTTTGGAAAAAAAGATCCAGTAATCCCCAGTGCTATTTAAATACTTTTCAGTGGGAGTAGGTACAACACTAATAGCTGAGAAACGTGAAAAAATCCACCCACAATGCGCGTGCTCTCCGCTCTACATAAAAAGTCAATTATCTGATAAAGAGCTGATAAAACCAACATTTTTTTTTTGGACTTTACACACAACACGCCCTCTAGTTCCAAACTAAGCCAAGCGATATGGGAACTTGTGATATGGGAACTAGATGGAAATTAAATAATTTATTCACTAAACTAATTAAAACTAGTTTTTACTATAACTTCGCTTGAAGGAAAATTAACACAACTACAAAATAAATGTTGTTTCATTAGTTTAACAAAATATAAAAGTAGATATACCCATAATAATATATCTATATTATTATGGGTATATCTACTTTTATATGTTATATGCATGATAGGTATCTACCTATCATGCTGTTTTTTTTTTTCGTACCTAAGTCACGCTAAAGCTTTTTAAATAATGTCTTTACACTGCTAAAGATTGGTAATCTAAATCGGTTGCTAATTTAGATTAATCAAAAAATATATTCTCGAAGGACCATGAACTGGAATACATGCCGTAAGATTGCCAACCGTGGATTGATAACATTATGAAGATTGTGTGTAGGCGGCAGATCGACTCGAAATATTTTTTTTGGAAATTTACTGGTTTTTGAATACTGAAGTGACTGAAGTCCACATTGACGTGTCTGACACGCGTAACTGCTACGGACACGGAGCCACGGCATTGGTGAAATGTTATAAATGTGGACCCAGCCTTATTTCTCAGAGTGATGGGCGCAGTTCAATGCATCACAAGGCACGTCACGTTATAAGCAGAGGTAACCGCTTAAATTCAGGTGGACCATCGACTTGTAAAAAAAAAAGTTGTAACAACTCTATGTGATTCCCGTAATGATACGCCAAAAAATAATCTACATTGTAAACGACCAGCCAGAGTAAGTCCAAACTTTTTCTTTTTTTATCACAATTGCGAATTTCTTTCTCACGGTAATCAGCGCGTCTCTTCAGGAATTTGTGGATAAATCAACAGGCAATTTAATCGTTTGACAAGACTAAAAATAATTTAATCGTTTGAAAGGATTAAATATTAAATCACAGTGTCATTGGTATAGAATTTGGAAATATTTTACAGTAGGTACGTACAATATTTTTAAGAAGAGTTATGATTACGACATAAAGAAAAGGCGTCATGGTATCGATTATACAATACTAGTAGTTACCCGCGACTTCGTACGCGAGTACCGTTTCCGTGTACATTATATTATCTGTGGGTGTACCGAGCGGATACTTCTTTGAGAAACTTGACATTGCACCGAACCCGTACTCGAATGGCAAACGTTAGTCGTTAGACCAAAGAAGGTAGTACTACGTCCTGTTAAACTGACGTGACATGACATGACAATGAAATCCTCTTGCCAATTGGCGCTGCTAATCCTTTTCGTTCATTTTATCCTGTAGATCCTTTTAATTATTCGGGATAAAAAGTAGCCTATGTGTCAATCCAGGTTACGAACTATATATGTGCCAACTTTCATCCAAGTTGGTTCAGTAGTTTAGACGTGATTGAAACACAAACATCCAAACATCTAAACATTCGCATTTATAGTAGGAAGGATAGGATGGGGATGTATGTACGACATTAAATTAATACATGGGCAGAGATGATCATTTTTAATTGTTTATTATTGATGAAAAATTGAGACAAATTTGATTTGTCTCAATTTGTTTTGATTTGTAAATGACGGAGTTCTGTAGGACTTATTTTTTATTTAAAAGGATATATTATAGCTACTTCCAGCTCAATCAGTTTGGCTTATAAATGAAAATAACTGAAAAAAATATGCCATCAACATGCACGAAATTACTTAAGAGGGCTATCACAGTTTGGCCGCGATTCAAGGGCTGGCGCGCGTCTGAGTTCGTCTGAGAGTCTGAGATCGCATTTCATGCAGTTTTAAATTACGTTTATTCAATATAATAAAATGAATTATTTAAATAAAAAGTATACAATTTTATTGATTATGAACTTACGTTTATTTTGGTATAATTTTTACTTAATAATATTAATGTAGTATGGAGAAATTAACGGCTAATTCTGAACGTTTTTAGCAATTTTATGATTTTGAATTGATTTTTTTTTGTAGATATCCCATACTTATTTCTAAATTCCGGGGCCGCTACGGTCAATGGCAGTATATAAGAGATATTTGTAGATATTTTTCATTTCGTTTGCTTTGCACAGTAGTTCAATCCAGGAGCTTGAAAAAGTGTCTGCGCGAGTTTTATTAAAAACGTGTTTCGGAATTTTGGCTTTATTTAAATATATAAGGAAAAATTGCAAAAAGCAAGGCAACTACGGTCAATGCGAATAACTATTCTACATCATACAATAAATCTAAATTATCTAAGAGTTTCAGTTTCAGAGATCCAGAACGTCAAAAATGGGCATTTTCACGGTTTGACCGTGATATCCGCCTTAATGCTTTCCAGACATTCCATTGACATTCCAGTAGTGTTTACGATAATTAGAAAAGATCCAATGAACTGCTATCATTATTTGATGATGAATTTGGAAGGTATGCAAATGGAAATCGATTTTTCTAGTTTTTTTAAACTTAAAAATTATCTACCTACCTAATAATACTCCCACCACAATTAAGTTATCGTCATAACCGTCACTT
Source organism: Gandaritis pyraliata (assembly GCA_947859175.1). Taxonomy (NCBI): domain Eukaryota; kingdom Metazoa; phylum Arthropoda; class Insecta; order Lepidoptera; family Geometridae; genus Gandaritis; species Gandaritis pyraliata. Next base: position 3,492,510 of record OX401866.1, on the reverse strand, counting down.
TTTAAGAGAACTGAGACATAATAGGTACTAATCATTGTTACAATCGGATACCATAAAAATGTCTGATCTGATTGGATTTCCCATGGCTCTGTGAGAAGCTTGATAATCGGTAGCCAATGATCACTGATCGCTGGCCAATGATCACTAATCGCTGTAATTTTATTTGGATGATCATTGTTTCAATCACTATCATTGTTGAGTCGGTAATTGGCCCCTGATTTGAGAACGTTTTCAATCAGCAGGGGTATGCCATTCAAAGTTGAACTGCAAAGTTTTAAATCATGGTCAGTTCATACTAACTCATAGTTATTCTGTGACTAAATAGTGACATTATGACGTCATTTGATGTGTTTTTGCGCATATTTTGCTGTCAAGTATCTAAAGAGAATGATCACGTGGTACAAAATTGTACCACGTGACCTGAAGAAATTACACTGGGCAGTGAAATATAACTTGACAGCAAAAGATTGGCATACGGGGGCAGTACCCTAGAGTTTTTGCAATGATCAATTTGTATACGATGATACAAAAGATCCTAACATACCTCTAAAGAGATATTAGAGGATCGTTTCATTTGTTAAAGTTCACCGTTCGTTTTACTTAACAGAACTCGCTCGTATAAAAACAGTTTTGCCACTAGCCCAGTAATGCACGCCAAAAAAAGTAGTACAAAAACGAGCACGCACATCACAATAACCATAATATCTCCCTTCATCCGCCATTATTCTCACATTAAAACAGCCCAAAGGCATCCAAAAACATTGCGTGCAACAAGTAGCCGTCTCTCACGCAATATAAAAATATTTTAATATTTGTACGGAACGATTACGGAACGGGACGTAGTGGTAGAGCTTCTTGTGAAAGAGCTCGTCCGGGGAAGTACTACCACCTTATTTCTGCCGCCAATCAGTGATGCTCGCATTGCTGTGTTCCGTTTTAAAGGGTATGGGTGCCGGTGCAATTACACGCACATGAGACTTACCTAACACCTTTGTGTAGTGATGGGCGCAGTGCTATGCATCACAGGGCACGTTCTCAGTGGACGTGCTTGGTCAGGCAATGCGTTGTTATAAGGAGTGGTTACCACTTACCATCAGGTCAGCATATTCCTCATTTAACACATTTTTTCGTGTACAACTTGGTTTCACAGAGTGTCCGTCCCGTCAGGACATAAAAAGCTCTTTATATTGATTTATACACAGATTTATATGACTAATGATCTTACAAAAGTAATATTGATTAAATTGAGTCGTCCTCAACGAATGGTAGCGAATATTAAGTGGAGCAAAACACGCAATACTGAATTAATTTAGTTGTCGTGTGAAAGAATGAGGTTTATGTCGAGAAATAGGTGTTAATACAAAGTAAATATTAAGTAAAGTCACATAATTCAAACAAAGATATTAAACATAGATATTGTCTAAAATATACGTTGTTTTTTTAAGGTATAAATTATATAGCTGGTTATGTAACTTACAATTAACTCAGTAAGTTTTTTGGATAATCTGACTAAATCAATTTATAGAAATATTTTCATTTGGATGGTGTAGAATTCTGAGTAAATATTATCATTGGGATTATTTGGGATGTAATAAAAGTCATATGACTTTATTGACATATCAAAAAAAAATCGGTATTATATTATTAAAAGATTTTATTATGGGAGTTGCTGACTTTAAGAGCGGCTTGCACCAGAATCGCTAAACGCGTTTAACTGTTAAATAATATTTAGCGAGTTGTCAAGTCATATAAATACGTCAGATTTAAATCTATTTAGCTGTTAAACACGTTTAGCGATTCTGGTGCAAGCCACCCTAAGATTTCGTCAGTACCCGTAAAATAGTACTGATTCCTTGATGTGTCAGTCTTTGTTTGACCTTTCTAAGCTCAAACTAATCTGCCCAATGACCTTTTACATGTCGTACGTATGACACCGGATCGTCCACGTACGCCGCCTTGTAATCATGAGTACGTGACGACCTGGGTTCCCATGCGTGGTCGTCATGAAATCGTTTATTAGATATAATTTTATGTTATTTCTTTGGCTCGCTGGTGAAAGCTAGGCTAGAATAGTTTATGCTACATCATTAACCCCCGACGCCAAAACGACGGGGTGTTATAAGTTTGACGTGACTGTGTCTGTGACTGCGTGTGTGTGTATGTATGTGTGAATTAGTCGGGAGTGTTCTAAGCTATGTTTGATGAAAATCGGTCCAAGACTCGCGAACCTTGGATCTTTTTTTGGACCGCGGGGTTTTTTTAAATTTTTAATTTAATTACTTGTAATACTGTCATCAAGGAAAAATTTGCGACAGTAGAGAAGGGAAACACTTTTATTATTTGTCTTTTTATAAAGATAACATTAACATAAATGTAATTGTGTATTTTTTTTATTATGATTTGATGTAGCAAAGACCGGACGAACTTTATTGCTGCGAAAAAATACCAACAATTAAAATGGCCCTTAAATTAGATCACGTTTTTATAACGTTGAGGTTTATTTAGGTATGCTTATGTTCTATGAGTCTCTTACACCCAGTATACACACAAAACACAGAGCAATAATTAATACAGGGAGGCGATTCCAATCTCAAAGTTGAACTGCAAAGTTTTAAATCATGGTCAGTTCATACTAACTCATAGTTATACTGTGACTAAATAGTGACATTATGATGTCATTTAATTTGTTTTCGCGCATATTTTGCTGTCAAGTGTCTAAAAAGAATGATCACGTGGTACAAAATTGTACCATGTGACCTGAAGAAATTACACTGGACCGTGAAATATAACTTGACAGCAAAAGATTGGAATACGGGGCAGGATGTACTAAAAGATTTCCGATTCGAAAATTGAGTTCGAAGGTTGCTGTTAAAATTTCGAGGCGCTCGAAACTAGGATTCTGAGCCACCACACTACGATAAAGTGTCCACGCACACATTGAAACCGCTTTGCTCTCGATTTTATACATAAAACAACTAATCTTGGTACTTGAATTATTTTTGAATTATTGGTAATTTTACGTATGTTAGTTGTATATGGTATGAAAACTCGACAGTACCGTCGTTAAGCAAGTAGGCCATCGCACACCCATGGACGATTAACATAAAATAACAATAGAAGACGCTATCGAAAGACTTCACACACGCGTGCCCTATCTACTGAGCATCGCGAAATAGATGTCGGTAGGGTCGATTCTGACCCCCTACTATAAAACCTTTTTTGAATTCTTACAAAAATACTATAGACATCAACTCAAAATAAAGACGAAATGTAAAGTAGCTTGGGGTAATTCTTGGGCGTATTATAACCCCCGAATAAAAATAGAGGGGTGTTATAAAGTTTTAGGCTTTAGTGTATGCCTGTTTGTATGTATGTCTGTTTGTCTGTGGCTTTGTAGCTTCGAAAGTAGGACTTCGATTTCAACGCGATTATTTTTTTGTAAGAAAGCTGATTGATGTAGAATAGTTCTTAGCCATGTTTGGTTAAAATTGGTGTAGCCGTTTCTACGTTATGAGGATCGAGGTCATCTCTCAATACCATTTTGGAAGGGAGCATAATTGCAGTCTGAAACACATGGATGATTTCAAAGCATTTGAATTTTACAAAATCGAGTCCATATTCCAAGTTATAATGATAATGGAGTTTTTAGAAGTTCTAAAAATCTCCTGCATTTTGTGTCGTATTTTTTTTTTCTAGCATATAAATAGAGTAAAATCGTAGTAAGGGCAAGAAAATGCATATCAGTTTTACATAAGTTGAATCTGATATGCTGCCTACCGATGGGCGTGCCGGCTGGGCGGGCGTACCATTCTAAATTTAAATTGCTAGTTACACGCGAACAAGTTTTATAAACCAAGGTTTAAAAGAGAAATTGAACGTGTAGATTGCGCTCAAGTTCTATGCATAGATTGGCTTGCTCATTTAGCGCAGACTTGTCAGCAAAAAGTTTGAGAATCTATGAATCTGTTAGACTTTTTGATTTAGTTTTTCAAATTCTTTGATCGTCAACCTAAAATCAAATAACAAAGGGTTTACTTTCAATAGCAGTTACCTTTTAATACCCTATTTCTTTGCCATGACAATTCTGCCCTCGTAATTAAAAACACAGTAACTTGGAAAATCTCGTTTTGTATTTGTGAATGATTGCTCGATTCTTTTTAACTAATTGAAATAACTTTAGTCGACGATGTTTTTCAAGCAATTTTTTTTATAAAATGACTAAGGGCGGCTTGCACCAGAATCACTAAACGTGTTTAACAGCTAAATAGATTTAAATCTGACGTATTTATATGACTTGACAACTCGTTGAATACTATAAGTTAAACACGTTTAGTGATTCTGGTGCAAGCCGCCCTAAGTGTTATAAAAGAAGCCAGTTCTTTTTTTTTCCTTATGAATACTCAAACTTACATTCTAACAAAAAACGGCATTTTATCGTTCAGTCGCGGGGCGTGATATCAAAGTGAAATGTAGCCCATTTCCCCTCGTTACTACGCCTAGCCGCTGTGACGGGAGCTGCCCTATCTAGATACGGTTAGAATTATCTAGATCTATGCTTTTACAGCATAAACACAACACCTTCTAGACGGTCCAATCTGTGATAACACTGCGTGATTCGATGCAATTTTTTATACAATAACCAATCGTAACGAGTTCGTTCATTCGTTCGTATGAACGAATGTATGTTCGTTAGTGGTCAACTCTGAAGACGAAGTTTTAGGCCGCCTTGAGGCCTCCGTCGTAGCTTAACGACTGCTAGAACCAATAGCTTAACGTGCCCTCCGAAACACGGAAGCGCTCAGATATACAACGTGTGACATATTGTCCCTATAAGCCGAAAAGGGGCTTATTCAGACCAAACACCTGAATAGATTGGCATGTGCAAAAGTTGAATACAACATGTTGGAAATTTGCATTTTTTTTAATTTTTTTTTGTCTTTGATATTAACGACCTCTTTTAGTGTTTATTTACTTTGCGTATGTATCCAGCCTGTTGGTACACATGCTCACGCACTCTCCTATCACATCGCACCCACACTTAGACACTTTAACATGTGCGCAATGTTTTTTTTTAAGGAAACTTTAAGACTCTTTTCATGAATGAAAAACTTCGAAATATTAAAAGTTGTAGAACAAATGTTGTTCGCCATGACGTGTAGAATAACCCCGTTTCAGACTTATAGGGACATTATGTTACACCCTGTAAATGCCATTGCACTAGCGGTCACTCATACAAATAGTGACCGCGCAGAAGATAATCGGTGAAGATTAACTAAGCAAGGTGTGCCACGAGCGCTTCACGCCTCCGTCACACTAGAAGGATTTCCTAACGAGCCACAGTATGTTTGGTTCAGATGTTACTCGTTGGAAACATATTCTGCAAACAGCGCAAATCTACAAACGCTTCAAGAACCACAAAACTTCGAATAAGCTCATAAATATCTCAAATTAAGACACGTTTTGGTTCAGGATCATTAATGCTCATCTGCTAGGGTTATTCCCCAGCCGCCCTACCAGGTGTGTCCCGCAAATGGGAAAAATCTAAAACGTATGAGCGGTATGCCTTCTCGGGGATAATTTAATTGTATTTAGAGAGGATTGGCATACTTAATCAAAAAATAACATGATTATAATTATATAGGTAGGTAACCATATCTAGTTTTTTTAAGCTTGTGAAATCAGTGCAGTGTTTAGTAAATAGTAAGTAATCAATATGGAGTTGTCCATCTAGATATAAGTACATTACAAAATAATTTACACGTAATCTTATTATGACCAGCTAAGTTGAAATTTTAGTTGCTAGAGAATAAAAAATGTCACAAATGTATAGAAAAGTTCATGAAGATGTTCATCAAGAAAGTTCATCAAGAAAAATTCCATGCATTTTAATTAGTTTCCCATTCTCTTTATATTCTATAATACCAACTTAGTTTAATCCTTTATGTAGACAAAAAATCTAATCTTATATTATGGTCAATTGAGTGGGATTTTTATTTTGGATTTTTCCCATCGTCCCCACTTGTGGGACAAACCTGCTGGAGAGAATGGGAGTAACCTACCTGCTGGAATATTTAAAGGCCAATTATGCTATGGAATTATGCCTTGCTCCTTTATTTATCGGTGTGTGTGTGATTCATTTGCGTTGCGTTTCATCGTTAGTGTCAAAACGCTTGTAATTGCTCAAGAGTTGTTAGAATTTAGATTTTTGTTTTGATTTTATTTATTTTTTATTTTTATTTTATTAAAATTGGTTACCCAACACAGGTTTACACTTCACAATATTACAGGTTCATTTAAAATATAAAACTAGGTGCTCCCATAATTAAAGGGTACCACAGCGTGCGTAAAAAAAAAACAAAAAACAACTTTTTGCAAAAGTAAAAATTAAAGTAAAAACTAAGTAAGTAAGTATGTAGTAATAATTGATTTTGGATTGTACCCTTTTGTGGATTTTCATATTTAGTAAATGATTAACTATCACCTGGATTTACGATTATTGTAAACAGGAAAAACAAATCTATGAATATAATAATCGTACGTAGTCTTAGTATCTGAGCATCACGCTATAATTATGCACTAATATGCACTAACAGTATAGTCATATATAGAGGGATCTTTATCCCTCTGAAGTATCTGCGTAGAACCCATTTTTAACCCCCGACGCAAAAACGACAGGGTGTTATAAGTTTGCCGTGTCTGTGTGTGTGTGTGTGTCTGAGGCAACGTAGCTCCCGAACGGATGACCCGATTTTGATTTTTTTTGTTTGAAAGGTGAATTAGTCTGGAGTGTTCTTAGCTATGTTTGATAAAAATCGGTCCAAGATTCGAGGGTTTTTTAAATTTTAAATTTAAGTACTTTTTGGGTAATTAGTGGTAAGCTAATTTTTCCGCACAACAGTATTTTTGATGACAAATGTACCTACAATGACAAACTTTTGAAACATAATACCGAATCTCATCTTTTTTTGGAAGTCTGCTAAAATGTATGACCACTATTGACTCCCAACAAAATCATTACAGAACATTAAAATGGTCAAGCAGTGGTTTTTGTCATGGTATCTTTGACCCGGCTCATATCCTCGGGCTGAACAGTAAATAATGATGCCCAAGCATTTATTAATGACGAAACAAAATAATAAAACTTAGAACTGTTACTGTAAGATTTATGTAGAGCTGGTGAAACCACCCTTGATTTTTTTTTATTTTTACGACTTCGTCATTATCCACACTGATCCACAGTTTTTTTTTATATAATATAGAATGTCCTTTGGCCACAATCTCACCTGATGGTAAGTGACGATGAGGCCGACGATGGAGCAGGACAGTCTAGAAGACACCACTCTTGCCTTGAAAAGACCCAGATTATATATCTCAGGAAAGACAGAAGACGGCAACGCATTCCATTCCTTGGCAGTTGGGGTTAGATCTCTCTCAAGATGCGTAACTGAGCTTAACATATCTTACAGAAGAACGGTCTATGAATAACTTTTATGAATATAATAATGCGTTAAAAAATTTGCTAACATATACAAAACGTAATACATACTTACTTGGCAAAAATGCATGGAACATCTTTTTTTGCGCTCACACCAATTTCAATTTATTTATTTATTGAACTTATAAAAATACGTATTGATAATAGAAGGTTAATAACATCATTGCTTTCATTTATATGAAAAGTTGTTCGTATTGATAGATACTTTAACCCCTTATTCACCCCGTATTGTCCCACAAAAGCTTTTGCTATCACATTGCGACGAACTACTCTACATTATTAAAAAAAACATGAGTTTTGTCAGCGTTTTGCATAAAGGTCGTTAGATATGATGGATGGCTATCACACAAACTTTCACGAAAGCGCCCGAGGATCACCGAAGCACCTTAGAAATAGCCAATCTAGCTTGAGGCTAGATGAAGCTATTTAAGCTTAGTTTTATTCATCAACAAAATATTCAGCTTTGCAATGAACACCAAATATAAACAAGAGTCTATTTCTGTCTTTTGTTTATGTCCTGTGTTGTGTGCAATAAAGAATTAAGAAGAGTATGCTAAAATGAAGGAAAGTCAGTGGACGGAGAAAGCTTTGAGTTCGTCCTAAAAACATATGGAGATAACTACTTATGTTCAGCGATAATTCTAAAATTTATTATTACTCCAATATTTTGGACAAAGAACATGACAAAATGAAAGTAAGTCGGAAGAAAACTCATCCCGGATAGTTCGATTATATAGATATAGATTTCTATATTATGAAGCCCATGTCCAGTGGATATTTTCAAGGCTTCTAATGATGCTTGTTTCTCAATGTATCTTGAAGCGCTCGTAGTGTAGCTTGCTTTTATAAGCTAATCAAATTACGTACCTACACATTTGTACAAAAAACAAACCGATTAGCACCGTGAACACGGAATGCAATAAAATCTGTAACAATCATGTAGAGGCAAAACCGGCGCCTTATAATAATGTCTGCGTACCGCCTTAACCTTTGAACAACAGCGTGAGAACGTTGCACAAACACCAGTGACTCCATTTTGATATACGACCCTAAACGTGCCATTTAGCGCTTACGCGTCCATTTTAACCCATACTTTACTAAATTAGAAAAAAAAAGTAAACACAACATTGTACGAATTTGATAATTAGATTAGGCTATAATGTGGGGTTGGTGGCGACGGCGAAAGCCTTCGTCTCGTCAGTGTTGCCGCCCCGTGGCGCCTCGGGCGGGTCTTTTTGACCCTATTTGTTTTAATTACCAAGTTTTACGTTTGGGACATCGGTACCTTTGTAGATAATTGGGGTAATGGCGGTAGGTCAATCAGGCCGCGGAGGGCGGATCGCTGATTCTTTGAAACGGCTTTTGTTTTTGGAGGTTTAACAGGAAAATTCAAACCCTGGATCAAAAATGAAGTAGAGGAGAACTAACACCGTATTTTACCTATTTCTGCCGCCAAGCAGTGATGCTCGCATTGTTGCGTTCCGGTTTGAAGGATATGGGTGCCGGTGTAATTACAGGCACATGAGACTTAACATCTTTATGTCACAGAGGATGGGCGGAATGCGCAGTGCATCATAGGGCGCGTCGTGGACGTGCTCAGTGAAGCAATTCATCATTATAGGCAGTGCTTACCACTGGGCTATCGACATGTTCCATCATTTAGGGTATAAAAAAATGGTTCCATGGTTTTGATCGTTATATGAATGATCTGAAGAAAGCCTAAGCAACCGCAATTCAGGAATTTCAGGACCTGAAAAATAAAAAAACTTTTTTTTCTTAAAGTCTAAATACTTTGATATGGCTCTCTAGTTATGTTTAACTAAACTTCTATAAGCATAAGAACTATGGAATGTCGATCGAAAGCCAATCTCTCAAAATTAACATAATCTAAAGACAGTGTTTATCGTAAAGAATGTACGGGGCATTCCAAACCTCAGACGGGTGATTACTTGACTCTTGAATCCCACCAGATGGCGTTCCGACAGGATTCTTTAAATTTCACCCCGATACTAATATTATCAAGTATTTTTTAGACTTGTTACCATTAAAAATTCGACTTATAATTTAGCCGGATAAAATGCTGCATGCACAGTTATAGCCGAATATTATCTTTGCTAATTTACTACAAATGGTTTAAATAGGTTAAAAAGTAGATATTTTTATACAACTAAATGATGGAACAAGCCGATGGCTCACCTGATGTTAAACGGTTACCTCTGCATATAATAATTCATTGTTACCTATATCAGCTAGAGTAACGTAAATTGACATTAATTCTAATGAACTGTAGATCAGTCCACTCACGATGAAAACAACCGTGAAATAAAGCATTAAAATCTCTCAGACACTAAACCAGTTGAAAATGAAAAAAAATGATAATGAAAAAAATTATTTCAGTTATTTATATGAAACCACCCTGTCCAATATCTGTGCTTAATATTTTTATCCGGTTTATTTAGTTTTTGTCCGGCTTTTTAGTGTAAGCCTGACAACCCTTCGATCGATTACCGAATCATTCCGTAAACGCTTGTAATCTTGTAATCACCTCTGCAGGTTAGCGTCATTACACCGACCACAGCTATTATATGCATCTGAAAGTTACTCTTGTTTTTTTTTGAGAAATACAAGAAAATAGTTTTTTACGACCAATTTGCTACAAAAAGAAAATAAACCCATAGCGAATTTTAAACCACCTTGAAGGCTCGTGCGTTTGAAATCTAATTGCGTATGTGTAGGATTTAGCTTACACAAATAAAGATTTCTACAATCGATCTAGGTGTTCGGTAGAAATCTTTTGCATCTTTCAGTGCCATAATATTCTATGTACTAAGAATACTCGAACTGGCAACCATTGGAGAACAAATATTTTAAGATGGCGACTACGAACGTGAAGGCGAAGCATAAAAAAGCTTACCATATTTGTTTAGTACAATATTTCTAAACATACAGACTATATTGGCATGAGGCCATGCCTAACATGGTAATATTTTTAGTTTAAGATATAGCAACATTATAATAGTAGAGAAAACCATATTTTTGTGTAATGGCAAGGTTTTCTCTCTTCCTGTTTGATTACTGAACCTAGCGGATTGTTTCTCTGACTTTAATTCCAATAAAAATCCCAGTTTATAACTTTCCCACGCATTTTATTCCATACAATATTAATATAGGTAGATAAAGTCTATTTAGCGCACCAACAGCTTATAAACCTATGTGGTGTAGTTTGTGAATTTAAACATTCATAATACAATACTTATAAGTTCTTTAGTTTTCAAATAAACTGTTAATATTATCAAGGAAAAAAAATATTTACTTAATGAAACCACAAGGATCATTTAGTATCGCCAGTTGAAAACCTACAAAAACATAGTTCGTACCACGTTCCTACTCAGAGTAGGCCGAACCACACCCAAGACTTATCATCCAAATCTCCGAACGTTGCCTCATCAAAATCCCACGGTCATGGGTCTAAGGTGCCTCTAGCCTGGAGCAAACGGTAGATCCACTGAAGCAGCCAACAGCGTCCGTGTGAGACTGCTGATTATGATGACCCTGCCCACCAAAATAATGTAGAATAATATAAAACTCGCGGCTTTGCTCGCTTTTGAATTTTGATATTTTTTATTGGAGGAGCTAAATGTTTGGCTGGCAAAACACCTGATAAAAATTTGCAAAGCTTTAAGCTAGGTTTTTGAATATATAATTTTTTCGAATAGTTTCCTTCGGTTTATATAAAAATGCAAGGAACCAGGTCGTAGTTCCTTGCCTTCTAGGCTCTGGTCGCGTGGAACTGGCACTTAGAATCACCTAGGTATATAAAATGATACTAAATGATACTTGTTATTTTATTGAATATAAGATTTTTGACTTTAACTAGCTGACCTTTACCAAACTTTACTTAGCAACGGTTAAAAACAGTTTTTATCATTGTAAAGAAACCAGTAGAAGTTCGTTAAAAAAATCTAAAAGCCAATGATGCTAGTGAAAGTACTATTATAAGCCTGAATTCAAAGAGCAAAATTGATATTGCTGATATCCCTGAACAAATTCTTTGGACCTACCAAAAAAGCGTTATCTTTATCAGCAGGTCATCTTTGCACTGTATTTAATGCAATGAAGTTAATGTAATTGATAAATCAGCATAGATACATTATGTTAGTAAAAGTTGCTGTATCTATGAAGCCTAGTTCAACATTGGATGCATCACATTTGCTCTGTGAAAGTAACTCTAGTGTGTACAATCATGTTCGGCCCAGGTCACACGCAATCCGAGCATTCTGGGCACGTGGGAACAGCCGAGGTAGAGCCCCCAGGCTACAGTTGACGATACACCCGATAAATATAAAATGTATGAAACATTAGTGGTGGGAGCGTGGGTGAATGCGAATTACTTTTAATCTTGTGAAATTGTGCGCGTGGTTTTGAGAGGTAAATTCTTTTCAGACAATTTTCAGCGTATTTTACAACCTACACAGGTTTTTTAATTTTTTTATAACTGATAGCAGCTTATTGGAAATTAACATCAATAATTTTTAAGAAGAAAGTTTTTCCTTGCAGGGTATTTTTATTTAACTATTTCTAGATTACACAAAAAAATATTACATTGTAAATACTTCATTAGTCATAATTTTCTTTGTGAACAAAAAAATAGTTATGCAAATAGGCATATTGCAGATAATTGACATTTCACTACTAAACCGAATGGAGCGGAGTCCTTTTTAGCCAGATATGTACTATGTTGCTAAGCGGGTATTACCGCTTAGTCAAAATTTCTTTATTCAATAAAATCACAAGGATCATTTAGAATTGTTGAGGCGGCAAGCAACAAGTAGGTAAATCGGGCTGACGCGATGGTTTTGTGTGCCACGTCGCCAGTCGTCTCACCCCGCTCAGACAGTGTAAACATGTAGCGTCGTTGGTGAAATAAAAAGTACTTAGGTTAAACCCTGAATTTTCTTACCGCATAATGAAGAATTATGAAGACCACCCCCGCCTCATCTTACATCACTAGACTCCTAAAATTGTCTTATATAACTAAGTGAATCTAGCTGCTAATCGTAGTAATCGAGATCTAAGCTACCAAACTACCGTTTCCACTAAGGTAAAACGTGAAAAGAAACTGCGCGAGTTAGCTTTCTGAGGATAGCATACATAGCCCGCATCTGTACCTGCCATCCTTAACACGCATCTCCATACAAAAAACATAGCTTTGTTGAACCCGTTTCTACTAGCTAAGCTATAAAAATAAACGATCCCTATTATTCGATATCAAATACATTCTTAGGGCGTCTTGCACCAGAATCACTAAACGTATTTAACAGCTAAATCGATTTAAATTTGATGTATTTGTATGACTTGACAACTCGCTAAATACTATTTAAGAGGTAAACGCGTTTAGTGATTCTGGTGCAAGCCGCCCTTAGCTACATAGCTTAGCTTGACTCTGATGGAAAAGCACCCTAAAACAGAGCAGATTCTACAGTTCCGCGTATGACAAAAACTTTGGTAGTTAAAGAGTACCTAGCTACTAAAATGGTAATGCTCTTATCATAATAAAAACAGTTTATCAAAATAAAAACAATAAATCCGTAGTTTTTACTGTCACGACTATAAAATTAAGCTTCTTCACAGTAATATGTTATTCTCGTTATCAAACAGAATCTGCTATTACAGGAACATTTAGTAATGTGACGATAAATTGCGTAGATTGGACCATAGGTGCTTTTTAAAGACAGTTTTCTACAAAGCGGTGCCTGTAACTAAACTCACCCTCTTTTTTAACCGACTTCAAAAAAGGAGGAGGTTCTAATTTCAGTTGTATTTGTTTTTATGTTTGTTACCTCAGAACTCCGTCATTTATGAACCGATTTCAAAAATTTCTTTTTTGGCCGAAAGGATTTCTTTTTTCGGCCAATTTCGGAAGATTTCTTCCAGGTTCGTTCCATTCAATTTTCATCAAAATCGGTTAAGTAGTTTGGGTTATAAATAGAAATAACTGAAAAAAATATGCCAACCACGTGCAGTTTCCTAATTTTTTGATTTACATTCTAAACTAGTAGTTACCCGCGACTTCGTACGCGTCTACAGTTTCCGTGTACATTATAGAGCGGATACTTTGTGAAACTTGACATTACACCTCATTACCATTACCTAATTTTATACTTATAAGATCTTTTCTCATGTAAGTGGCATATTATGTCTTTTTTGAGAATAAATGTCTATAAACCTAAAACCTCATTACACCGAACTCGTACTGGAATGTCAAAAGCTAGTCGTTAGACCAAAGAGGTAGTACTACGCCCTGTCAAACTGACGTGACATGACATGACAATGAAATCCTCTTGCCAATTGGCGCTGCTAATCCTTTTCGTTCATTTTATCCTGTAGATCCTGTTAATTATTCGAGATAAAAAGTAGCCTATGTGTCAATCCAGGTTACGAACTACACGCGAGAGCAATGATTCCGGGTCACTTAAAGAATGTTAAAAATCTCGGAAACTAAAAATGATAGGTTAATGCAATAAATTGTATTTAATAGACAATGTAATACTCCTTAAATGAAGGTATTAAAACTTCTTAGTTATTGTAAAGTTATATCTTAAAAAAATCAAATTTGAAAAAGGGCCACTTTCGAAGATGGAACTACGAAATTACAGCATTTGGTTTTGCTTTTGTTTGTAATCTGTCATTTATGTGGGTATATAAACCATGTTGATAGTGCTCTATATTCATTATTCAAGCTGAAATTATGTCGCTTACGCCTGAAGAATGCACCAGAATACTTACAATGCTGGAAACCGGCCGGAGTCAGCGCGATACAGCCAGGACTGTCGGTGTGTCGCTGTCAACAGTACAAAGAGTTCTCCGACGTTACGAAGAAACTGGTTCTAACCTACGCAGACCAGGAACGGGCAGAACCAGGTGTACCACAGCACGAGAAGACCGATACTTGGTGAACACAATGCTTCGAAATCGCTTTCTCACAGGAACTGAACTCACAAATCAGTTTCGACGCCTCGGAGGAAGTAACCCAAGTGCATGGACAGTAAGACGTCGGCTTGCTGAATCTAACTTAAAACCCCTTAGACCTGCAAACGGCCCTAAACTGGAGCGTGGGCATCGTATTTCAAGACTAAGATATGCCCAGAGCCACGTAAATTGGAGTATTGAAGATTGGTCAAAAGTTATGTTCTCCGACGAATCAAAATTTATGCTCTACAAGCACGATGGAAGACACAGAGTGTATCGAAGACCAGGGGAAAGATTCAAGCAAGCATGCATCGAAGAAAAAGTAGCCTACGGTGGTGGGTCTGTACTTGTGTGGGCCGGAATTTCTTCTGAAAGTCGCACAGAGCTGGTGATCATAGAAAACGGCTCTTTAACTAGCGTAAGATATGTGGAAGAAATCCTCAATGATCATGTTGGTCCATTTATGGTCAATTTAGGTGAGGATGCTATATTTATGCATGACAATGCCCGACCTCATACAGGTAGGATTGTGAATGACTACCTTCAAGAGATGAACATTACTCGTATGGAGTGGCCAGCGCGCAGCCCGGATATCAACCCGATCGAGCATGCTTGGGACGAGCTAGGCAGATGCGTAAAACAACGAAACCCTCCCCCAATCACGCTTCGTGAGCTCAAAATTGCTCTCACAGAGGAATGGGAGAATATTCCCCAAAATCGTATAAGGAACTTGGTGTACAGCATGCCAAACCGCGTAAACGCAGTAATGGAAGCACGAGGAGGCAATACGAAGTATTAAAATTCAAGTCAAATCGTAATAAAGTTCAAAAATTTCATGTTTCCTATTTTTGTTTTAAGGAGAGATCAGCAGTTTTTTTCTTTATGTAATTTTGTGTTAATAAAATGTATGGTGACTCATATTTTTTTACTTTCATTTAAGGAGTATTACATTGTCTATTAAATACAATTTATTGCATTAACCTATCATTTTTAGTTTCCGAGATTTTTAACATTCTTTAAGTGACCCGGAATCATTGCTCTCGAGTGTATATATATGCCAAGTTTCATCCAAGTTGGTTCAGTAGTTTAAACGTGATTGAAACACAAACATCCAAACATCTAAACATCCAAACATCTAAACTTTCGCATTTATAATATTAGTAGGATAGGATATCCACAAAATGACAAAATGTACATCATTGTGTATCTTGACTTTTAAGGCCATCAAAGTACGATCATAACTTCTTGATAACATAGCTTCCACTCACTACTGTGAGGTGAGGTTGTGATAAGGGAAATGGGATAGACGCGTGCCATAAATGACTTTTATTGGGTCACAGGTCAAAGATCACTATTTTTTTTACTCTAGCGGAAGACCAGCGTGTTACCAACCCGTAATATGCTGAGTTTGGGTCCATTTTGCGACACCACTGAACACTTTGTAAAATGTATTCTTTGTATTTGATGTGTTCTGTTTACTAATTATTGTTTCTGTTGTTGTTTATTTCTTTTTAGGTGTATTACTTGTGTGTTGCAAATAAATGTTTTACTTACTTACTTTTTTCTGGTCTTTCGAACACAATCAAAATGTGTACTCAAAATGTAGAGCCACCAAACTCACACTCCAAGGAAGTATAAAGATCTTTTTGTCCAGAAACTTTCATCGTCAATTTTTCGCAAAAAAATATCCTTCTGCATTCGCTGGTAGAGTTTAATCTTTTCTTGTATTTAGAAAGTAACATGACTTTATAATGTGAAAACCCTGATTTTTTATCTAAGGCAGTGCAACTTGATCCTAGACCCAAAAATCAACCTGCATCCAAAAATTAACTCTTCACGATTCGCCTCCAGCCAAGTCACTTATTAGGGTTGCACCGCACCTGTATCCATAATCCTCCTAATTAGAGGTTTCGCGATTCCCAAAGGCGAGGGTACTCTGAAGAGGCTATAAATTGTTCGACATTTGACCTCACGTTTTGGGGAGATCGCCTGGGGCTGTCGTGTCGAGGTTTTTTGGAGCCGCGGGATGGTGTCCACGCTTTACAAATGACTTAACGTAGACTGTTTCGCTGATGACTTTTTTTTTGGTCAGTGCGTTTACACCGGAAAAATATCATTGAAGGGAAGGTAGAAGGAAAGAGAGGAAGAGGAAGACCGCGTATTAGCTACATGAGCCAAGTGAAGGCGAAGATAGATGTCATGTCGTATAAGGACGTCAAGGAAGCTGCCCTGAAAAGATGAACCTGGCGAGAAATGCATACATTACGACGACAAGAGCATAGCTCTTAAGTTAGAAGAGAGAGAGAGCGTTTACACCACAAGTTTACACCACTCATACTAGATCCTCTGAACCAACGTGACGTCCTTCCTCGTGTCAAAGTATGTTTTATTGGCGCTGCTAATCCCGTCCGTTCATTTTATCCTGTAGCTCCGGTTAATTATTCGGAATAAAAAGTAGCCCTTATAACCAGTTATCTCGTCTTGGTTATCTGTCAGGAATAAGCCCATATATTAATCCAGCAGGGGTATGCCAATCAAAGTTGAACTGCAAAATTGAACTGCAAAGTTTTAAATCATGGTCAGTACTTACTAACTCATAGTTATTCTGTGACTAAATAGTGACATTATGACGTCATTTGATGTGTTTTCGCGCATATTTTGCTGTCAAGTGTCTAAAAAGAATGATCACGTGGTACAAAATTGTACCACGTGACCTGAAGAAATTACACTGGGCAGTGAAATATAACTTGACAGCAAAAGGTTGGCATACGGGGGCAGGTTACAAACTCTATATTCCAAGTTTCTCACATTTTAAGTGGAATTATAGTAAGTAGAGATATATTTTTCAATTTGAAAAATTCTACAAAAATATTACAGTAAAGGCTTTGTTACATTCAAAGCTTCAAAAAACAGACACGCAACTTCGTGAAACTTATAATACCTCTTCCTTTTTCGATCAGATGTAAAATAGATATTTAGAAGCTGTGGATTAATTCTCTGCTATACATGCAGTTGTTTGAATCTACCGGATAAAAACATTAAAACTACGATCCCAAACTTAGTCCTACATAATTATAGTTTATCTTATTGCAAAATAAAAGGAAATAACAGAACTACCATAAGGTTCATTCATGAATGGTACAAAAACTCCGCCATCTCGATAATCATAGGGTGGTCCAGGTGTCTATTCAGAAACAAAATAACCAAAGATTTGCTAAGACATTTTGTGTCACACTACGCGGTAACACGGCAAGCACTGCGTAGGTAACGCACATCGCACAAGGTGACCGCGCAATGTTGCTCAATATGTCAGTAACGAATCAGTTTATCGTTTTGCGGAGTAAGCCTTCACACCGCAAAAGAACGCCATAATTTTTGTCGTGTCTAACGTAAACACCTTGTAATTTAGACAAAGATTATTCTGATACAGATGGTACCTATTCTTAGAAAAAGGTAATCTAAAAGAAAAAGAGTAAAACAATTTTTTCATGTGTATTTCAAAAAAAACCAAAAAAGTTGTGCTTCACGTTTCATAAAATAAATAACATAAGATTTTTAGCTATGTCAAGTTCATAAAACCAATACGATAGTTAAAAAAGTATTAAAAGTATTCTATCAGCAATCTAGTTCACATGTTACAAGCTTTGTTTAGTTTGAGACTAGAGGGCGTTGTGTGAAATGTCCATGAATATTTATTAATTTAGTCTGAAACTCTCTGAGGCTGCAAACTTGTAAGCAAATGGTTTTTTTTTCTACATTACCAACGCTCTTGACTATCCCACAGGATCCAAAAATCATAACCTTCTTCTTGCTTCGCCTTAGTCGGGTAAAAATGACGGTCTAATGATACGTTAGCTGATTAGTTTGCGGCATACATTGTGGTCAATTTTTTTTTTTTTTACCAAATGACGCCGATGGGCTACCACGGTGTTCAGTGGCGCCTACAAAATTAGTCATTGCTCTGAAATGGGCAGTTTTATTGGTCCGGTCGAATCGGTAGTCTATGATCAGTGGTGATTTTGTAGATTAAAAGTAGACAGTTTACTGAAGCCTTCAATTTTTTTAATTTTTATAAGTGCCTAGTTTGATTTTTGTGTCTTTACAAAATACAACTTGTGCCTGTCTATAAACTTTTAGGTTTATATTTTTTTGGCGTGGTAAAACTAATTAATTATGGCAAGAATATGGGAATCCTAGTTTTAAATCACTTTACTAACTTTTAGTAATTTTTTTACATAGCAAAAAAATAAAATTATAATGAAGAAACAGTACTGTCCATATAAGGTAAGCCTCTACTATTGCAATTACTTACTAATTAGTTGACAGACCATAATAAAGAATAAATACATTAAATCACAATTTCAATAACTATAATTTTGTCATTCTATCCTACGATTAGTCATTCATAAATCATTCATCACCAATATTTAAGAACCCATGTCACAAACCGATAATTTACGAAAATGAAATCGTCCTTTTAAAATGTGACCAATTTTGCAAAATAACAGACGATTTTGAACGGAAGGCACTTCTACGAAATAAAAAACGTGGTAACCACAAAAGTGCTGATTTTCGAGCGAGTCATAACAGTCATTTATTTTCCGCTTTTGTAGTGATGCGATTACAACACAAGATGGTTTGATGGTTTGTTTATTTATAATACTTATATTTAAAATAGTCTGTACTATTCGGAGTTGGTCGAATCCAAAAATCCAAAAATTTTGTACTCCCGATGAGAGCAACCAATAGGTAGTGTTTTTGTTTCAACAGTCAATTTATTTGTTTATTTTGTTGTACTTAAACGTTCACTGGTTATTTTTTTTAAACTTTCATATCAAAAAATCTGAAATGACAAATATACCTACCTATATAAAAAAAGTCAGCCATCACTACTCTGTATCATTCGAAACTTACCGCTACTATTATAACCGCATTTGCCCCCAAATTCGACATTTAATAACTGGTCTAAAATGTTCAGACTTTGATCTTTTATAATTATACGCTAGTATTATCAAGCGTCAATTTTCTATTTTTTCGGGTTACCTGCCTTACTCAGAAGGACGTCGGGTTGAAGGTTTGTCTGATTAAAAAGTTGCACTATGTTTCACCCTTCCGAAATAATAGTTTTAATTGTCTGTTATATTATTATGTTTGGTGTAATTATAGGCCAAAACTAGCAAAGGCATAAAAATATGAAAAAGTTGGTTACTTGCATAGTTCTTATGATATTTTGTAAAAGTCAATAGTGATGGAAATGAAAAAAGAAAAACAATAAAATACCCTAACTTTTTTGCAAGCGGTATTTCATAGTCCGCAGTTACAAAATAATTGCTTAAAATGAAATTAGCATTTAAAACAATGATTACGCCGTGTTTTAATTGGCATTCACGATACATACGGAATTCAAAATAAAAGAATTAAAACTAAAACCAGGAAATAGAACGGTTTTAGACTTGATGCAATCATTTAGCGGAAATCTGCGTATTGCGGAATTTGAGTACCTATCATAAATAAAAATAGGTGATAAAATTCTCAAATATTTTTAAGGTGTTTTACCTACACCCTGTATGGACTTATACAGAGTGTTAATTATACGAAGTTAATTACATCTATTTCTGTCTTTTGTTTATGTCCTGTTTTAAGTGCAATAAAGAATTAAAAATTAATGTAACATGATTAAAATATTATGGTAAATAAACTAAACTTGATATTACTCTTTTGGTTGACACTAAATTGTGGCTAATTTACACTTTTTTTGCAATAACCTTGAATTTGTAATAAAATCGTGTCTAGAGGTAATAACTTCATCAAATGCGTTATACCGTCACGCCTGCTAGTAGGAAGTAAAACAAACACTAAAAATGTAGGAAGTGAACACACACGTTTACAGTTAATCTGTTTTATCACTTTCCGCGAAATACTAGTAAAAATATTAATTGTAACATACAGTCGTCAAGGATGCAAAATTGTATAAGTATTTCCTTTTTGTGCCTAAAAGTGAATGTGAGACAAGCTAAAGATTTTATGAAATGTCCATAAATATACTTTTAAAAATTGTATTACAGTAAGTTTAAACTATTCTTGAACCAAGTAAAATTATTTGTAACTAGCAGTTACCCGCGACTTCGTACGCGAGTACCGTTTCCGTGTACATTATATTATCTGTGCGTGTAGCGAGCAGATACTTCTTTGAGAAACTTGACATTACACCGAACCCGTACTCGAATGTCAAACGTTAGTCTTTAGACCAAAGAGGTAGTACTACGTCCTGTCAAACTGACGTGACATGACATGACATCATCCTCTTGGCAATAATTGGCGCTGCTAACCCCGTTTTTTCATTTAATCCTGTAGATCCTGTAAATTATTCGGGATAAAAAGTAGATAAAAAGTGTTTATATATAAGATGGTTGTTCTATATCTGGGTAAAAAATATATATTAAGTATTCTATCAGCAATCCAGTTTCCATATTACAAGCATTGCTTAATTTGGGTTTAGCGGGCGTTGTGTGAAATGTCCATGAATAAGTAATTATTTTCTATGTTATTTATTTTTTCTGTAATATGACAGCCAAGTATCTAAGACTTTCCGTTTGAGAGTGTCCATTGTAAAATTTCATTGTGTTGGTACTGTCGTAGATTCAAGCAGTCCGATAAAACTTATTCTCCTTCACATCCGTGTGTACACTGCATTAGCTATTATTGTACTATCGTGTCTAGGGGTTTGGTTACATCAATGTTGACGTGGGTGCGACGCAGCCCTAATTGGCCGAACTGGGAACCGATGACGGCCGATTATATCCGATGATTGACAGCTGTCAATCATTGTGGGTGAGGGTTCCGCCAGGTGGCGCGTGCGTTGTGGTTTTGAAAATGGAATGTCCATTTGAATTAAATAAATGGAAGCATATCACGTAGGTACTTCCGAAAAAAATGGTATTAAAAAAATTGGGTGCATTAGCTGTAGTATGGAATAGCTAATTGTTTAGGTACGACGAGGGATATTTTAGTGTGCGCTCATAGCGACACGATTTCTTTTATGTGTGCATCAACTTGCGTCTGTGTGCTAGTGTACCTATATTGCCACCTGCAAGAACTATATTCGGGGGATTGACGCTAGGGCGTATCAAATCTATATCATCTAAGACTTACTTAACAAAGATGTATGGCAGACAGGTGTTTTTTGCGCTCACAGTTCAATGGGAAGAGTTGATCATTATTAATGGGTACTTTAACCCCTTGAAGTTTTCAGCAGCGGTCTTGCAACACCCTGTATGTGTACTATAAGTAGTAGCTATCATAGGTAATAGGTACCTGTATGTAGTGGTTTAGTACAAAAACATACAACAATCAATTCTAAATTACGATTGGAATACAGAGCTAGAAACAAATCTACAGAAAGTTGTAATAAATTGTATGATTGATTTACTTTCAAACTTAAACCACTTATTAAAAGCATCTTTTAAACCAAAAATCAACCAATTCGTAAATTTTATCTGGTCGTAAATCATTCCATTGCTACACTCAAAAACCTTTGTTTTAAAAACATCAGCGTATGTCACAGCTTTATAAGACAGCTGAGTCATTTCACAAAAATGTAGAGTACCTACCTACAGTAATTATTGATATATAGTTTGAAAAGGTAATTTACTGTGACAATACAGAATGTATTTTTTCTTAACTGCAATTATGTTTGCTTGTAATAAAACGTATGGTTGCGATTCGTTTCAACTTTGTTGGTTAAATTTCGAGCGTGGACGTAGGTATGCAAATTCGTACAACCACTATAAATCTAAGAGATAGGGTTACGGAGTCGGATAAGCTTTATTTATTCTTAATCATATCCCAATTACAATCAACGTTCTTTAAGTAAGTTTATTAACCGCAATCTCACCTGACATCAAGTAACGATGCGGTCGACGACGTAACTAGCACATTTGCCTAGAAGAAACCTATTCGCTCTCCTCTTGAAAACATCTAAAGTATTGGAACATCTAGGAAATGTTTAGCTTAATGGCGTTTGAAAACTAAACCAGCTGTTTCTTCTTACTGTGGCATCGCTTACAGCTATAACATAAATCTCCCTCAAAACATCAGTATATCGCGTTATTTGGAACGGTAATAAATTAGATGTAATGCCTCTTTCGTTTGAGCTACTTCAGTTGAACGTTACTAGCGCCGCAGGACATGCAATCTTCATTAGACCATCTCTAGTGTAATTTGAACCAAATATCACTGTATTGCCTGTGGTTCAAGTCCGTAAGTAAAAATAGAGTGTACATTCAGTTCTGTTTGTTCTTATAATTACTTAAGTCATCTGTATACTTGCTGAGGACAAATAAAGAATTAGGGTGATTGCTACAGTTATTGACCACTTATGGAAAAAAGTATTTTCTAAACTCTATAAAAAATTATTCAGTAGACATACAGATTCCTATGATATACGAATGAAATGGTAATATATCTGAGTAATAGAAAATTAAAGCAATTATTTTAAAATCAGATATTTATTACTAAAAAAGATTATTTAAATCAAATTTGGCAAGAAATTCAGTAATTGACCATGAAAACGCAGTAATTGTCATACTGCGATACAGTTATTGACCATGCATTATATAACATTAAAAAATGATCATAACTCCAAAACGGCTGAACCGATTTTAATTAAATTTAAATTAAAGCACGTTAAAAACATTCAGCTAATATTTAAATGAAACTTTATTAAAATAGGTTCATTTGTTCTGGAGATACGATGACACAAAATAAGATAAAAAAGTTAAACTTTTATCACTGTCTTAATTATCATAATTATTATTTTATCATAATTAAGAGATAAACATAATAACAAAAATAAAGAATTTTTAAATATTATTTAAAATTTAAGATAGTTCACACCTAAATTCTTCTCACTTGCTTTAATTATTTAAAAAATCTTCATTTTCTTCGTCACTGTCTTCGTTGTCACAATTATCGTCATCGTTTTCCGTACGAAAACATTGGTGGCATAGAAAATTTATTGTCTCCATCTTCTTGAGGTATAGATACAAGATGTGATTTCGGAATGCATGAAAACTTTTCCACATTCGCAACATCGTATTTTTTTTTTTAACCACTCCTTTGCACGCACCACACAGGTAGAACTAGGAGTTTCAATTTTCTTTTTCTTTTCTAACTTATTAGCCTTCTTTTCTTCCAGTTTCCTCTCCCGGTCTTTAATTTTTGGTTTTTTATCTAAAAATGTTATGTCGCTCTCGGTATTCTATATTTTTTGACTATTGCCTGAGCTTCTAGAGCCTTTTCCAATAGTTGTTTGGTATATTGCGGTACTTTGGGCATGTTGAATCAGTCTAAAAGAAAATAAACAGAGCGATCTAGTTATTGACCACCTGAAATTTAGTAATTAGCCACCCCCGGACAATAACTGATCCGATGCAGTTACAATGCTGAAATTTTGAGAATACCTTAATAATACCACAATAAAACAGAAAATGCATTAAAAACACCTATTTCGGAAATTCAGTTATTGACCGGGGGTGGTCAATAGCTGAATTTCATACAATTAAGATTTAGTAATTGACCGGATTTTTTTTGGAGACTATAATTACTTTACGAACTTTAAAATCACACTAAATTAACTACTATTCAATTACCAACAGATACGTAATAAGTTTATAACAATAAATCAAGAAATTACATAAAAAAACATGGATTTATAAAACACTTACCTTAATTTTTTCGTAACGAACACTCGCACTTGTCACAATTTTTTTGAACTGACCTCACCAAGAAAAAATAACGCCATTTAGGTCAAATATTATGAACTAATACGAAAGAACAATGAATGGAGGTATAGTTTTTGTCTCTTTCATTCAGGTGCGATCTACCATAATCTTATTTCGATCGATTTTATCTCAAGTGGTCAATAACTGTAGGGTGGTCAATAACCGTAGCAATCACCCTATCTTATCTTATCTTATCTTACATACTCGTTGGTTTTCAAGCTGGTTCAAGCAGTACCAAGGGTTACAATGTAAGTATACCTACTGCTTGATAGTTTTGGTATTTTTATAACTTTACACCAAAGCATGCAAAATAATAAACGCTTCGACTCATTATTTTATGTATGATTTAGAGTAAAATTACAAAAGTACCAAGACTATAAGAAACAAGGTAGATTTTTTCAATTAATAATCTAAAATTAAATGAAAAACTTTATTTGATAAAACGCACAGTATAACAAAAATCATGGTACAACAAGATAGGTGTCTACATGAACCTAAATACCTACTTAAAATAGGTAAGGAATTAAATAATAAAATACTTACTTTAAAATTCGTATCCGATTATTTTCACCAATAGGCTGGCAGTTGAAATGAGATAAAATATCGGCCACACTTTGCCAAAATAAGGTAACCCGAAAAATGCGATTAATTGGATTAATCATTTAATTGGACGGAACAATTTAATGGGAATCTAAATAGTCATGGGAACTGTTTTTCCTCGGATTCGCGATTAGACCTCAATCAGAGTATATTTGTTGCAATTTTCATTGACTGGTAAATTGCAACGTAAGAGCTAAGCTTCAAACATCAATCAGTTGGAACCTTGGAACCCGTCGATTCTTGAGATTCGCAGGCGATTTCTGGAATAAGGCATTGTTTTTTTATTGCAATGAAATAGCACTACTCTCCGTCCCAAAACAAAACAAAACCTATAACCCTAAAACCATGATGTATTTGTGAGTATGCGTTTTGAACGCGAGTTCTTTAAAAAAATTAATTTAAAAATGAAGTTTGATGATGGCAGGTTTTCATACAAAAAACCAAACAAAATAAATCATTGAAACCATGAGTGATTTTACACAAGATTTCAATGCTGTTTTAGCTTAGAACATCACTCAAAAGTTAGGAATCGTTGACGAATTCAATACGGGTGGCGACATCGCGTTGAAATACGCGACAGTTACCAGTTCACCGGTTGTCGAACAGATGGCGTGGCGATTCACAAAACAAAAACGTTCTAGCAAATATATCGGCTACAAATGAGTTGTGCTCTAAAGGTAACTTTTTAATATTTTTAATAATTATTTAAGTGTTTTTCAACAAATGGTTTAAAATTTTGATTTCTAGAACGTTTATACTAGCTATATTTTTTGCAAAAAGGCTATAAAATGTCTAATAATGGATGGAAAATAAAAGTGCCTAATTATCTAATGATAACTGACGTTATAATAACTTTTACACTCTGAATCAAACGATGACCACATACCTCCACCCATCCCAAACATCTATCGCAACGTATAATTATAATTAATTTCGCCTGATACATTAAAATCGTATAATGATGGTGTTGAGTATGGCACGATCTATGACGTCATGCTCTTAGAGTGTAGAAAAGCTATAGATAGCGTCATTTAATGCCGTTAAGATTATAACTTTTTTATTTTCGAGACCTATAAGTTCTATTTTTTCCAGTTTTGTGTAGTTCTTCTTATCAAACTTCTTATGAATAATAATCTGATCATAGCTAGATTCAAATCTCGTAAAAGTGCGCTTGTTATTATTTAACTTTAAAATTTAGTCAGCAGATAATTTTACTCAAAGATTTTAGTTAAAACAGTTGGACGTTGATATCATCACATCACATTTTTCTACTATAATCGTACAAAAAACACTCACTTGATTTTACGACTCTATTTAGAGATTATAGCATCACTGCCGTTAGTTTAGCTATTTTAGGCTTGCCATGGCAAAGGTTAATTTTTATCGCTTTCTAAATTTTATTCACATTATTTAGCTTGTACTTTGCTGTGGCGATTTTATCACTGATCATAAACCTTCAAAACAACTTTTTTTAATTTATACTTTTTTGGGTGACACACCCACCTATCATAATACGCTCGCATACCTACAAAAACGTAAGTTTTCTTGCATTTTCTCTACATTTTTAGTAAATAAAACAAAGGTTTAGGTTTTGTTTGGGTTTTTTCTTTTTCCTTATTTTAATAGGTAGCCTCATAAAATTAACTAAATTATAATCTATTATGATACATAATGTACAGAAATTATAGTTAGAATAAAGCTAATTACATTCACAACTACCTACTTACAATTAAATAGGTACAACACTAGTCTAATTGAATGATTTACTGCTTTCCACAGTGGTATCATAGCCTTTCAATTTGGGAATAGAACTTAAAATAAAGGTAATACTTTTTCGGTAACTTTAGTAACCATTAACTTAGCCTACAAGCTATCACAATGAAATAAATCTCTAGTAAAACGTAACAATATAACTAAAACATTACCAGTCTTTGAAAGAAGATCTGAGTTTTAAATGACAAAACCGAAATATTGTGCTATTAGTAAAAAGTTTGCTGTATTTTTACCAACTACATACCAACTAATATTTTTTTATAATCCAAATACTTATCGACATATAGGTACAGTTACAGGAAAGGACATAACAGATATGCAGGTAGATAAGGAGTACGAATCAGTCAATGAAGTCTTTGGCAAAAAGAAAAACTATGTGACTAATATTAAAAGTGATGCTATGACTCATATCTTCCTTAGGCCTAAACAGCTTGATCGTTCTGTATGAGAGAACATAATAAATATTTACACAATAAATCTAATCCTAAGTTAAAATTAGCGTTTCATGATGTCTTCTATTGAAAAACCAAGAGTTCTTTTGGGACCTTCAACAGGAGATTGGTGAATGATAGGACTGACAGGAGGTTGGTGTTGCTGAGGCATTGGAGGTGGTGAAGGCTTGTGTGAGAGGTCTAGCAAAGAGTTGTCAGACTGACTCGTTGATGAAACTTCTTGGCAACCCTCTAGGTATTCCAAATGATGCTTGTTGGCATCGCTGTGCGTCAGCAAATGTGTTTTAAGGTTTGATCTTTGGTTGAAACTCTTGTTGCAGACAGGGCATTTATGCGGGGACTCTTCCATGTGCAGAATCTTGTGTACCGCCAAAGTCCTGGACTGGCAGAAGCCTTTTCCACATTCCGTGCATTTGAAAGGTTTTTCCTTTGAGTGAATGTACCTGGAAAGAACGGAAACATACATAAATCTCTAGCTCAACTTTCACTTACAGAACATGTGAAACACGTAACGAGGTCTCGGTAAACAAACGGACACATGAATCTTTATGACACTTTAGGTGACAAAGTAACCGCTTTGAATGAAAATTGAAGTTTCCTTTTAAATGCATTAGATGGTTTAATATACGGCATAATAAGAGACAAAAACCTCGGGTCTCGTAAAAGCGAAGAAATATAACATGTAATTTGTTCGACGGCGGAGCAAGACAGATATGGGGATCGTAAAGAACCGAACCGGTTGGTAGGGGCGCGCGTGCGGCCTCGCGACCTCACAAAAAGGTTTACACTTTTAATTTTTTTCTATCTCTTATCGTCAACAATGCCTCGATGAAACACGTACTAAATCACGTTGTTAGTATAAGAGAAACATTAAATTAAAATATGAACTCTACCAGGGAGTAATAGTGAAAGTAGAATTTATGGGCAATTCGAATACATTCATCAGGATAAGTTACAAGACTATCAAATGGTTCTAATGGACAATAACAGTAACTTGATAGCTATAAACAAGGTTTGATGCTCACCTATGGTCTCTGAGGTGGTCCTGTCGTCGAAAAGCTTTTCCGCAGATGTCACAGGAGTATGGCCGTTCATCGGTATGCGTCCTTTCGTGGATGAGCAGGTTGTAAGATTTAGTGAACTGTCGATTACAATATTTGCAAATGAACTGTTTCTTGGGTCTTGCCCCTGGGATTCCAGGGGCTCGCATTGGTGGCGGGTTTCTTCCTGGCATTCTCTGTACCATTGCTCCAGGATATCTAAGCGAATGGTGGTATAGAGCTGCGTTTCTGATCCACTGGTTTACCAGCATTGCGTGGTAAGGGGCTGACGGTGGTAGAGCGGTTACTTGAGTTTGCATGTAGGCAGACATGGTTGGATGCGCATACTGGACTGGGGCTTTCTCGTAGTATTGTGTCATCGGTCGGGGGTATGAAGGGTAAGGTTGGGGTGGCGTCCAGCCGGGTTGGTGGCGAGACAGGACTACGGCCGGAGGTGTATCGTCTGTGGGCGTATGTGGTGGCGTCGGCAGCGGTGGCGACGGTCGCTCCAGCTTTACTAAAGCTTCGATGGGAAAGTCCGGAGGGTAGCCTGGCGAACAATGAAATGCATGTTTAGATTAAGGATGAATGCATACGGTCAGATTATCAGTAAACGGAATGCTTACAACACAGAGAAGTACTGTACGTATAGCTACAAAGGTAGGTACTGCTGGTTATAACAGATTTAACATTTTTCACTGTTGTTTAATTAGAAACTTACCTAGGTTAAAAATATTAAACGTTGTACTAACGATTATGAGTAAACAGTAACTTATGTTTAAAATATTAAAACCATACGCAAATCAAAAAGTTATTGGAATGCTTATGATACATTTCTAGATAAACAAAAATAATAAAAAAAACTAAAGTATTAGATTCCAAGCTAAAGCTACTTACTTGGACTGTCCTCAATATGTTCATCCTCTTCTTCTATATTGATATCGTCAGAACTATCAACACTGTACGGCTTGTCCTCCATTTCCAAAACAATTCGTTTACACCTAGGGCACTGACACTATCACTGTCACTGGGCAAACCGGTTTGTGACTGACAACCGGCTTGAGGGAGCGCGCGGAGCGTTATGAGGTTGTGTGCGTTTGCTATCGGGGCCTGCGCCTGCGTGACGGGAGGGGGAGCACATCAAAAGTGCCGCTTCACCGGGCGCCTGTCCTGACTTCCGAAGCAGCAATGCGCCTCCCATAGAGGCGGAGCTTACCGAGCACTGCCTTCTAAATCGATCGGTAACAATTGCGAATTGTTTTTACTACCACTGCTCTTAAATCCACCTGGTCCTATTTCCTATCTACGGGTGGTTACTATAGAACTCCGTCGAAGTAAGGTAGTTCGAATCATGAGATTGTGTTTGGCGATGCAAATTTTGGTGACACAGCCGAGCCCCAGTGAAGCTATTAGGTGAACAGATTGCTCTCGTAATTCTGTTTCGTAGGCAAGTCTTTGTAGCGATTGTTGTACAAGCCTTTGAAGTCTCTTTGTAATTTGTATCTCTATTGAGATTCAGTACCTATTACGTGGTACAAGCTATTGTTTAGTTTTGCAAGTGAAATCTGATTCTGACTTTGATCTGAACCGGATTAAGTAACATAGAATCTAAACTAAAAACGTTATGTCAATTCAATTCAGTTTTAGAGTCAGCCCATTAAAGATTTGCCTTTCATATTATGACATGGGGTCTTGTCTTGTCAATACAAACCCACAGATTAACAGCATTTTATAATATTTTAGTTTATTTGTTTAGCCGTTAGTTACATTATATGTTGGACGATATCCATCACTGACTTTTTTAAATAAGTTTCCACATTAGAATGTGTATTACTTTATTACTTACCTTCTAATAATAATACGCATATATAATACTTGTTTAATAGTGGACACCTAACTAATGAATTATGAGTTTATGCTAAAGCTAAACGTTACTCATGTTGGCACAGTGCAATTAGTTGGACTTCATTCTGTCTCAGACCACTTAGTCAATGCGATTTAGTTTTATTATGATTATAATTAAACCTCATGCAATCATCATTAATTATATTTTAATTATTGAAATAAAATGTTTGATGTTCTAAAATATTCTAAATCTTGCTTGCGTTAGTTTACATTATTTTATAAAAAAATTAAATATATAGGATGTTTTTTCATTGTTAAGTATAAAACGTTATTAAGAAAGTATAACAGCCCGCAGTAACGTCGAAAACAAAAAGGTCAAGCATCACAATTTCATCATCATAGTGTTAGACTAGCGAGTTGGATGCGCTCGCGCAAACATCGGTCAGGTGGGCGAGGGACACACGACACTCGTCGGCGCTCTTTGTGCGTCGATCAAAGGCGCCGACACAAACACTGTTTTTCCATTCCAACTACGCTACAACACGAAATATCTCACAGAACTATAGCTTCTAAAACCTGCACACTTAAGTTCTTATTCATTTTTGATATTTTTGTACTTGGGATGTTATGTATGCGGGGTGTCGAGTTGGCCGGCTGTGCCACTAGACACCTTGTTGAGTCTAGCCTAGCTTGTTAGTTGATGTACTTGTTAAGTAATGATTGTGTGAAACGGCAAAGGCCAAGAGTTGCCGATTTGGTTTGAAAAGCATGAAAGATTGTGACTGACTTTTATGAAAATAGTGTAAGCAAATTCTCTCTATTATTGGATGTTTTACAAAATATTATAACGATAGTATAAATTCAATCTTGAAACGTTAGATCTAGATCCTTAAAACCAACAATCACCAACTAAAAAATAATAAAAATAGCTTTTCTCTTTGGAACTGGTAATAATTTGGCGTACATGGAAAATGCCGGATTTTTTTTCTTCTTAATTTATACGATGGTCTAAAAGTTGCTCCATTTCATTATATAATTTTTGAAGGTTAGCAATTATTAGCAGTATACTTATACGCCAAACTAATTTTACAGTTTAATTTGTAATGAATAACGAAAAAATTAAGAGATTTCAAAAGACAACATTAGCATTTATACTAAACTACTCATTTTAAAGTAGGTATGAAGGTCTATTAAATTTCATTGTTATTGCAGCTTCTTTGAAAGCATATCTTACCTTATTATTGTTAGATACTTATAATTGTTTTTGATACAAAGAAGGTACTTAGGTAGTTTATGTGATTATGTATGCTTTCGGAACATAACCTACCTACTTAGGCATTGTTTTGCATGTAAAATCTGTGTGTTGCTAAAGTTCTCAGAAACCATTCCGTTCTCAAAAGAATTTTGCGTTTAGTTTGCTTACCTACGTCTACCTCCAATATAGCTAATATTTGTGTGCATGAACCAAACGTGAACTAGGTACTATTTTATCCAATGGTCTTATATTTTATCCATAAAATTATTAAAAAAAAACTACTTATGATGCACTATAACACGATTTTTGGACACTTTTAGACAACTGAAAACTTATTTTTGGTAATAACTAAAATAGACGATATTTCCACAAATTACCTACCAGTTACCAGTTAGAAAAATATAGATACAAATAAAAACAGCAAGTTTTATTAAAATATTGACACACGGCTTCTGTTTTAGCACATAGATTATTTATAATAAAGACGTCAACATTTTATTATACTGAGTTTCACTCGTATTATCTGAAGAAAAATACCTAACACCACTGTAAAGATAAAATGTAAAGACGTGGTGTTATTTATTGATATTTACCTACTTACACTCATACTGTTATAAACAAGCTTTTGCCTGCGACTTCTGCTGCTGTGCGTGAAATTAAAATTGATGCAGCACTTGTATCTGGTAGCGCTTAGCGCTGCAAGAGTCATCAAACAACAAATAACGCTACTTTATCTCTTTGGAAAAAACTGTACTTATTACTTTAATGTTTGCACACTTAGTGCACGATACAATAAATGGTAGTGCTAAAAAAAAACAAATGATGAAACCTTTAATATTGAATTTTTTGAGTTATGCTGTGTTCAACTGATGGTACCGAATCCTAATATTTAAAAAATGTGTAGTGATAAGCGCAATACAGTGCATCACAAGGCACGTCCTCAGTGGCCGTGCTCAGTAAGGCAGTGCATTGTTATAGGCAGAGGTAATCGCTTAACAGTTGGGCCATCGACTTTAGGTAAGTAGGTACTTAGTTTATTCAGTTCTATAGAACAAAACATGGTATGGATGAAAATATATGCAATATAAGCTAATACCTACCTATTTTTAAATTGCATATTTCCACTCTCGCCCCCTCCTACCCTATTTGCATGCATTACAAAGATTATACACTAATTTTGATCTTATTTTACTCTTCAAAGAACTCAGATTAAATTCTTTTTGATTAAAATCTAAACCAGATTCTTTAAAGGGGTCGAAAACGTTTTAAAATTTTATTATGAACGAACTGGCGGCGTGTTCGTCGTGTTGTTTCTTTAGTAAGTACACATTTAGCGATTCTGGTGCAAGCCGCCCTAAGTCGCAAGCTTGATTATTATTGACTGGTGTTGCAACTATTACAGAATCCCAATATCCCGATTCTTAGGTAGGTACCTACCTAAAAGTAGAGTCACGTGAAGTAAACGTGTCATTTGATTTTTATCAGGAAAATTTAAAGAATTGACCACGAACTGCAATAAAATAAATGTAATTTCCGTATAACAAGGCCAAATTACAAAGTCACTCGTGTTCTGTCCACAAATTCATCCATTGTGCAAACACCGCGACATCTAATACCATCAATATACTTCTTAACTTACCCAAGATAATGCCGCTGTAAAAACTACTTCTTAATTCAGAGTCATTGTAAGTACATTGCATACGGACCACTTTAACCAACTAAAGTTATGGGCCGCAAAAAAAGTTGTACCTACTGCAACTCGCAAGTAATGCGAGTGGCAAGATAAGGAATAAAATAATATGTGCTATTGAGAAAGGGAGAAGACACTGGATGGAAATACCACCTAATAAAGATGGTAGCCCTTGGGTGAGGTCGTAGGTACTACAAGATCTCGGTCGCAATGTAAATCTATGGGAAAGCCTACTCCGTGGACGTCCTGTGGTAGTTATTTTGATCTCTTTTTAAGAGTACTTATTTGTACTTAATTTCTTTCATGAACCATCAGATATGGCTTTTAGCTAGCTAATGGAACCCTCAATAACAATATGACTGTATGAGTTCCCGTAACACTGTATGCGAAAACTGCTTCGCTCCTCGCGATTTTGTCGCTCAACTTAATTGCCTATTGCGTAATATGGCTCAACTTTACATGCTTGTGTATGAATACACACGTCATTAGAAGAACCAAATTGTGGTGATAAAATTATTGCCACAATAATCTTAGTGAAGGTAATGATGACAGTAAAAGTAAGGTAAAGACAGATCTGTCCGATTAGACTTATGAGGCCTTCAGAAGTTCAGATAGTGATTAAAAATTCTGAATAGAATAAAATGTTTGATGTAACTGAATCTATCTATCTGATTCTGAACGATGGAAGGCTTTTTTCTTTGCTTACTTTAAATTAATTCTTAAATTAATTGCTGAATGAGTTCTAGTTCTAGCACAGACAATAATGTAGTAGGAACGAACGTTCTTAAATTAATATTTCCAATAGACTAAGTACTAGGATTTTTTTGATTTAGTACTTGGTATTGTATGTTTTTGTGTCCCTAGTAAATCTGAGATATACCTTCTTACAATATCGCGGACAATACATAGCAAGATTATAGACAATACACATTATTGAAATGCTTTGTCTCAAGAGTGATGGGCGCGCAATGCATTGTTATAGGCAGTCTACCACTCATCAGGTAAGCCATCGGCCTGTACCAACATTTAGTTTTGCCCTTTTTTACTCGTGCTATAAAAATAATATTAGTACAACTCATACTTCGGTATAATCTTCGCATCAGCCAGTTCTAAGCCGGTCTTAGTCACCTTACCTTCAAAGAATGCCGCCGTCAATCGAACAAAGCCTAGGAAGACCGACAGTAAACATAGATTATTGTTTACAATAGATAATAAAGTAATACAGATACAAAGGTATTAGGCATCTTACCTACCTTGCCACTGTTTTCTTTCATAAACCGACACTCACCTTAGCCTCGTACACACGGCTACAGGTCAGGTTATATACCCAATACAACCACAACTACGCCACATACAACCAACGTACACATACACGTTCAACTTCTTTTTTTTTTGTAGCACATTTGCCTAGAAAGAAAGAAAGAAACCTATATAGTTCAAAGTCCAAACAGTATAGGTGGACGTGTCTTCGACTGTACTTACACAGCATGTTCACTGTACAGTGAAAATTTTGCGTAGGTACGAAGCTGAAATGAGTACCTACGCTAATTGTTTAGGGTGCGGGATATGTATTTTCTGCGAAGCTTATAATCGTATGCGTTTTGTTTTTGTTTCTTGTAACACGTCCTTGGGAAATAGAGTACTTTACCTACCTATTGATAGTAGATACAGGAATTTGGCTAATGTATTGTATTGTAGGGGCTAATACTACCTACTGGGTTTCTATAGAAATAAGTGTATTTTTGAATTTTGTTCAAAAATGCGAACATTTGCTTAGGAAAAGGTTATGGCAGATGTAGAGTATTGTAGAGTTAGTCGAACTCTCGGAAAGATACATAAGTATGTAGTATACCTACTTACATAGAGATCAATACCTACATTATGTTTTCGGTTGTCGTAGATACAAGGCAGTTCAAGTATTTAGCTGACAAAATTGAAAAGATACGCAACTGAAACTGAATTGTAATTCTGATCCGCTATTATGAAAAACATGAATATTCATAACAAGATGCTCAAAACTGTCAATACGTACAATTCTAATCTTAGCAGTTATCGATCAGTCTACTACTGTTTGTAAGATGTGCCGACTTTGATAAGATAGTAAATATTCCTACCTATTCCTACTTATTCCTACCTACTAAAAGTCATCAACCGAAGACATAGCAGCCCATCGGCCATTTTAACACGAAGCCCACGACCAATATGAATACCTAAGACCATAAATACATCCATACGTAGCAAAACAATACACAGGTAGGCAAGTACTGGAAGTGATAACTGATAAGAGATCAAAGGGTGCCGCCCGACTGATAACAGCAGATGTGAAGCACCGCTGGACGCCAGTAGCCGGAATAAAGCGAACTGTATTTATTGCGATTCTTTGATATTGCCGATTTGATAATGTGATATTCTGCCCCTCTGATTTGACAATACTCGATTTGGTGGTACCACCATCACACAGTCTGTGTTGGTCGATCAATAGATCAGGGGCCTTATTCTCACTTCGGCAGAGATTTTACTCTAATAGGGATGACGTTAAAATGACGTTGAAATCTCCTGTCACTAGTGGGCAAAACCAGTTATCGACCGACATTTTGAAGTCGCTTAAAAATTAGTTTCACTTCTAATGCAATATCTAGATGTAATTGATTTTAAACTTACAAAGTGAAATATTTTGCCAATTCACTTCAAAACGTAGGTAGGTATAGGTCCTAACCTAACAACTACTGTAAAAGAGTCAACTAAAAATTATTATTTTTATGTTTCGTCGATTTTATTCGATCAAGAAATAAAGCCCCATTTTTTATCTACACCATGTTTTAAGATAAGTATTGCAATTAGTTAAAGCAGTATTCATCGATTACTTTAAACTTTTATAACCTAGATTTGATTCGCAGTATCGATTAGCATTAAAAATATCAGGCAAATGCACTTCTATTGTGACAGCGTTATCAATACGTCTAACAGCACTGTATTAATGGTACAAGTTACTAACTTTACCTATAAAGATAATCGATTTGATAAAAAATATTACTTACTTTATTTTTTACCGAAAAATTCCGCTTCCTTCTTTCTGAAGTCACAGCAATGCCAGCGTCATCGCTTGGAAATACAATGGTTGTGCTTCCTCGGTCAAAATTTTCACAGAGTGTCCAGCTAGCACGAAGTAGCATCAAGCGAAATTTAGCGTTTTCGCGAAGAGTGTGGCTTAGATAGTGAATGTTATCTATATTATGTATGAGAATAAAACCGTTTTATGAGAGAACACACCGACTTTTTATTTAGTCCTTCGACACATTTTTATTACCAACTTCTTAGGTACGCCATCTTTTCACTTCTCTTGGCGCCAACCCACACCAGTGGTGTGGGTTGGCGCCAAGAGAAGTGAAAAGATGGCGATGAAGATGAAGATGAAAAGGTGGTGTGACACCACCATCGGATTTCCGTTTTATTACAGAACGGAGAACTTAATCGGTCGATCGGATCGATTCTTGAATTTTCACTGTGGCATAGTGTATATGTTACCGGCAATCTGTATAATCCGGCATTTTATGGTATGCCTAGGCATTCCATAGAATGCCGAAATCGACCAGGCCATGTATGCCGGTATAGAATGCCAGCATTATACACATTGCCGGTAACATATACACTAACTATGCTGCAGTGATAATTCAAGAATCTAAGTAATGGGATGAGCAAACCGCTCTGGCTTTTATTTTGGGTTGATAGGACCCAGGTTGAAAAGAAGCGGCTAATGTGTTGGTGTTGTAATGTAATGGAAGGCTAATCAGCGTATTATAGACGAGTGCTTTCACTATCAGTAAAGGCGTGTTTTAAAGAGCTTGCGCTTTTCTGTAGTCCACAATAATGAACAACGCAACACATAAAATTTTTTTAAACTGTGAAGTACTATAAATACGGTTAACAACTTGTTCGTAAGAGATATAATTTCATGAGTACTTTTTGCGTAGGTAGTAGGTACTTATTTCTGCTGCCAAGCAGTGATGCTCGCATTGCTGTGTTCCGGTTTGAAGGGTGCTTGTGCAATTACAGGCACATAAGACTTACAAACCTTTGAGTGATGGGTGCAATGCAACTCATCACAGAGCACGTCGTCAGTGTAGACGTGCTCATTGAGGTAATGCATCGTTAAAGGCAGTGGTTACCACTTATCTGATGGACCATCGGCTTGTTCCATCAAAAAAAAACAGTGTATAGGCTCTATTTTTCTGTCTCAGTCTGCTTAAAAACTCCGATAGCTGATTTGGACACCAATTACCTACTTATATCAGCTTGACTAATTAACGGGGTTTGGCATGGTCAGCTAGGTATAGCAATGACACTAGATGTCCAAATTGTCCCAGTTTAACGTATTTTATCGTTTTAATAAATGAAAATAAGTGTATTATCACATATTAATATATTTTCCGCTTATAGTGAATTATTTTTATGTACCCAGCTATATTTCAGGTTTTTTAGGTCTAAAAAGCCCTCGAATTTGTGAGAATTCGCAATTCCATATCGCAGCCATTCGCAACAATCTATTCACGCACACAGACAAGGACTTTATTTTATTCGAACTATGCGCTAATTTCAACTATTTCAGAATCTGAAGTTTGGCTCAGGGGCTAGGACTTTCGCTTAGAGATCTACGCTACCGAGTTCAATTCCCTGCATATATAGAATCTTTTTTCTTTTCTTTACTTTTAGATTTATTTTTTATTTATAATTATAATAATTTTGTAAGCCAAGTAAGAGACTAATATTACCTATAATAGAAAGGATGTGTTCGTTTGTTTTTCTAAAAATAAAAACAATTTATTGTATGAAGTTCATTTTTATTATTTATAAAGATATTTACATCAGACTTTATTTACAGATTTTTACTTACAAAGAAAATTACGACTGATAATACACATGAAAGAAATGAGCCATCTGCAGACCGTTGCACAATACTTATTTATAGGTACCTACCTACTACCAATTTGTTTATATAATGCCCTGATTCTAATTAAAAAAATTGTTCTGATTCCGTATAGTTATAGTTTATAGTGCTTCTATTATTTCTGATGTTCTTTGTCTGAATATTGTTTTAGCCTGTTTTTGTTCACCGCCGATGGGGTTTGCCTATCCAAGCCTATTTCTCATGTCGTTGGAGGTTGGAGTTGATCCTGCTCTGGCTAGCACTTTCGGCTACTGTGTATCCTTCTAAGAACAACTTCAGACAATATGTGCATATGCAGTTTATAAAATATCACTAGCTTCAGTAACATATACCTACTGACTCCGTTGCGCTCTATTTCCAATACGGTGACTTGGGGAAAGGCACCCGAACAAGTAGCATTTCTTCATTGCTGAAATTGCCGTAGTTTACCCTAAATCTGCAAAACAAAACATTTTTTTATAAAAATGTCTTACTAAATTTTTCGTAAATTTTACGATAAAAAATATAAGTAGGTAAGTAATCTAAACCAACCTGCTAGAAGTTGTATTTTTTTATTTATTTGCAAACTTTCGCACGCGGAATGTAAAGCATTTTAAAAAGTAAAACAGTAGGTAACTAGGTAAGTACATCATACATACCATCAGGACTAACTCCTAAAAAGTCAAATTTTTTGTCAATATAGGTAGTCCTGGGTCGTTACAGTTTTCTTCACTTTTTTTCGAACGGTTTTCGCGACTCCGATTCATTGTAATTTCTCGTTAGAACGTCGCTTTTGTATAAAAACCTCTTCACATAGTTGTGGCTGGGTGTGGTCGCTTTTGTTTTACATAGGTATCTGTAATAAAGCCAAAATTAAGCATAGGCTTAGGTAGGGTACATTTAGATCACTGGCATTGTGCACATAAATTTTCCGAGAATTAAAATCCATTGGTGCACGACCGGATTTGATCCCACTACCTAAGGATCGGAAAGTCTGTTTTTTCTTGGACCATAGGTACTTCATTTCGACTGCAACAAATCAAAGAGGTTGTATAGGTTTTAGGTACCCATACCTAACTAAGTTGAAATCGCATTTATCTACGGTATTATTATGAAATGTACCTACCTATTACAACAATAATGAGTACTTGGCGTACATAACCCTTCCCCCCCCCCCTCGGTTGAACCTCTAGTTTCTCCACGAGTTTTATCGTAAAAAATTTGTCCCCCACATATTTCTATTCATATTCATATTTCTGAGCAGATCCGCACCACACTCAACACATCCGTCTTTACTACAATGCACTGCAATTAGAATAAACGGGATATATAAACTAACCTTTTAATTTGTTCATGAAATCATTTCATTTGTCCATGACTTCGTTTGCAATTTTTCCTGGGACCAGAGTAGGTGTACCTTTTGATGATTTTTGTATTTATTTTCGAAATTCGTGACTCCATGGTTTCTACACATTGATTATGTAAATAATACTTCATCAATGAAGTAGAAAGGGCACTCTTTTTTCACAGTCCTAAGAAAACACAAAAATTCATGGAAATCACACTGACATTACCTACGTATTTGACAATTTTGACATATTGTGCGGAAATTATGCGCAGCGCAGCGAAATGAGTTCAGTGAGGCCATGCCTTGCCAATATGCTATTCCTGAAATCATTTATCAACGTAATATTTTTAATATATATCTTAAAATCATTTTAGTAAATATACATTATGATCCACTTCTAAAATAATTCATAAGTATATAATGTTTTTTTAGAGCAACATTTTCTTACTTGTTCGATCTTATTTGTACCGTATTTGTTTTCAGAGCATGTAGGTCTGCTCTGAAAAGAAGTACGAAGCTTGCATTTTGAAGGCATATTTTAATAATTTTTATGTACAATATTTTCCCCTACAAAAATGTAGTTTCTACTTAATAATATTAGGTATAGGTAGATTATTCGTAATATAATTTTCTCCCATAATTTATTCAAAAATCATAAACTGGCAGCACTCTATTTCCTATCCTATAGTTTGATTTTTATGGTATCAAAGGTATATTTCATGTATTTGGAGACAAGCAAATTATGAGAGAGAAGACAGGAGAAGATAGAGGAAGACAGACAAGATCGAGAAGATCGGCAACAGCTCATAGTCCGCGAGCTGGCAATGTCGCAGCAACATAACCGTACATTGTCAGATGAGCGTACGACACTATCTGTGTTCACTCACACATTGTTAATTTTTAACTAAAATTTCGATTTTAGTTTAGCTATTTATCGACTGTATTTTTCAACTAAATATGATATACAGCAAGTAAAAACCAATATAAAAGCCAACAACAGGTTATTTTAATTCAAAATTATATTCTCTTCGCCCATAAATGGAAAAATCCGTGTAGAAAAATTTGTATGAAGATCGTTCCACCTTAAATAATGATACGATGAAACGATTCCTTACATTGTAATAGCTTTGATGTCGTCCGCTCACTACCGAAGTGGACACTGTGTCTTGTATCTAGTGTTAGTCATTGACATCCGATATCGAGCTGATGCGTCGTTTGAACAATGGATTATTTGCTGTGCTGATCGACTAGCCCAGCCGTTTTTAATGTTGTTGCATAGCTAATCTTTCACTCAGTCAATGCTGTCAATTCTGCCTTGATCACGAATAAACGCGACAATCGTAAACGTATCGTAACGCTAGCGTATCCGAGATACCTACACTGCGCGGTGATGCTACAACGTTTGGCAGTTGAGCTGGCGTTGACGCGCAATATGTCTCGAATACGTTAGGTTTACGTAACGCGGCGACTGTCAGATTTGTTCGTGATGACCCCCTGTTGTTTGCCACATCTAAATCAAAGTGTTTGATACAAAAGTTCTTATTACGTTGATGCTAAAGTTCAATTGGCATTAACAGTCATGAATGAGAAATCAAATACCGTCAAATTAGCCCGCACTAAAATTGATTCCGATTAATTTGACGCAGCTGAATAGTAAATTCTACTTTTAGGTAATTTTAAGATTGTCAGTCAGTGGTATGTTAATTTGGCCCAATTTTACCAAACTCTGGTTAACAAGGCATTAAGTAATAGAACATCAATCAAGTTAACAAGAATGTATTACGTGTATTTTACGTCCCGTGGCAGAAAGTAACAAACAACCATGCGCTTTTATTTATAGAGACCAAAATATTTAGATGTGTCTTATTTCTATGACAGCATAATAAAGCTCATAGGGTAAAGCAACTAAATTAAAACGAAGTCATCTTAGTATCTATTCTGAAGGTAATCTACGTCACAGCGCTCTGCATCATTCTACTCCTGGCTGTCGTCGTGCAAGTGTGAACTAACATTGTTATATTTTGGCACCACAGTATTATTCATCGATACTTCGCTGCCCATCATTATTTTGAGTTTGGGAAATTCATTCATAACAATAGTTATGTAAATATTTAGCTGCAATTTCAAGTAAACTGAACCGTATTTTAAACTTTGCTGGTTATGAAATAAAGCTGCTTTTTGATCATGACTTAGAGGTCGTAAATAGGGCTAAAACAAACAAGACCGAAGTAGCAAACCCTGACGCCACTTAAGACCACCCAAGATGTGGTTTTTGCAATGGATAAGCCTATAGTTTATTTTGAAGCGAAGATCTCTGAAAATAATCCCTTTTTTTAAACTGTGCAGAAAGTAGACAAATATAAGTATTATACCTACTGTTTTCATAAGGCAAATCATACTCGCTTACAGTACGATCTTTATCCCTCTGAAGTTAGGTGCAACAAACGGCTTATTCCAGAACAATTGCGCATGTACTGTTGTACGGAACAATAATTATCTAAAAATGGGTTCAGCGCAGATACTTCAGACGGACAAAGATCCGTTGTGATTAAAAAATATTTTATCGCCATCTTTTTTCATTGGCATACACTTGGTATAGTTACATACAAGTGACAGTAACGTAACATATTATTTATGAAGCTACTGTATAATATAACTTAACCCAGGAATATTAATAGGAGAGTATGTTAGCTTACGTACGTGAAATTATTTTAGTTTTCTAAGGTTTCAAGATGAAAAAGAAGTTTTAGAATTTTTTCGTACAATTTTCACACTGATTTAGTCAAAATACTGTTCAAAAGCCAAGGAATTATCATAAAGATAAACTAAGCTTCTTCATTGACTAGTCTTACACTATAAATACTCTATTGAAAAATGGTTTATAATAAAATATATATCAGATTCAATAACTTTTCATTTTGTCAACAACTATTTGTCACTACAACGCACCCTACACACCTATTGACAGCAGAATGACATGAAATTGGAACTGTCAATGTGTACTTTCACAAAAAGATCAATATAAATAGGGACTTGAACTACTGTGGTATGTAATTCAAATTGTGTTAGCCACTTTGGCAAAGTATGAAGTAGTATGAACTCTCTAAAGATGGGTTCCGTTATATTAAAATGTTTGAGAATTTTTTTGTTGTAATTTCTTTTTAACAGACCTTGACAAACGAAATTACATTTATTTCATTTAACTTAATCTTTCATTTATTTATTATCTAGCTATCCTTTAGATTCTTTAGTTTGGAGAAACTAAGAAATATTATTTTTTAGCAGTTACAGTTTAAATAAACAAAAAAAAATATTACTTAAAAAAATCGGAAAAGTAGCCTATGTGTTAATCCAGGTTACTATAAAATTCCAAGTTTCATCCAAATCGGACCAGTAGTTACAGCGTGATTGAAACACAAACATCAAAACATCTAAACTTTGACATTTATTATAGTAGTGGGATACATGGAAGAAAACCCATCGCGAGCATTTCTGCCTTCTAATGTTGTCGTGGAATACAAAAATGGTTGCAGACCCCTAAACCAACTTTGTGTGGTCCACACGTATCAGAGTAGCATCTATTACGTATTGAGATTCAACATACCGTAAAATTGCGTCACATTATCAAGAGCTTCAGTTGTGAATTGCGTGATCCATATTTTTTGCAACTGTCGCGGATTTGTTGTTTTTTTTGTAGTATTTGTGGTGGTGAAGTGAGAATTGAATTGATATTGGTGTTGCTATTTCTGTCACACTTCTCAGTGCAATGGAGTGTGGTATTTGACAGATGTAGTTTTGGAATGAATTTTTATTCTGATACACGTTTTTTTGTATTTTAATTTTAACTGACTTTTATTTGAAGCCTTGTGTAATGTTTCACGAGAGCTTACCTTACCTACTATGTTCTTTATTTATTACTAGCAACCTGTGAATTCGTCCACAAAAAAAATATATAACCAAAAAAAATGGAACAATAGCCTATATGTGTTTATCCAAATTACGAACTATAATCTATTCCAAGTTTCATCCAAATCGGACCAGTAGTTACAGCGTGATTGAAACATAAACAAACAAACATCTAAACTTTGACATTTTATAATAGTAGTGGGATTTACTCCAGATGATATTTAGACACAAACATACAGTTGGTGTCATGATACTAAAAAATTTAAAACCACATCCGTTCTTATAGCACAAATAATAATAATAAATAAGACTTTGCATCTTACCTCCATGTTTTACAGCGTCAAAGGCCTTTTTACCTTAACTTTTTACCCATACCCTGGTGAACGGGACGCAGCAGAAAAGAAATACCTACTATAGTTATATCTGTGCCTAAGTTAATAAAGGTAGGTAATGGTACCCTAAAGTATAATCCGAATAGCCTGCAATTACCACCTCTAATTAAAATCAACAAAGTAAATAGCAAAATTAATCCAAGTCATCTTACTAAAATCACGACATTTTGCCCCATCCATTGTCAGAGCGTTGAAAGCGACAATGCGATCGGGCCATGTCAAATAAATGTCCTGGAGTATACCATTACCGACTTATCCTTCTAGACCCTAAAGTGGAACGTCCTAATTTGATCTTTCTTCCATTGCAATAAGGTGGAAGTATTTCTTTGGTGGTGAATGAATAAGGTTGTATTTGTAAATGTAACAATGATGTTTGTATAAAGAGGAACCCCTGTTTGAACAACAAATTAGTTCCATTATACGCTTATGAGAAGGGAGGTGATTA
This sequence comes from Gandaritis pyraliata, assembly GCA_947859175.1. NCBI lineage: Eukaryota > Metazoa > Arthropoda > Insecta > Lepidoptera > Geometridae > Gandaritis > Gandaritis pyraliata. The sequence goes on along the minus strand of OX401866.1, from coordinate 3,448,594 downwards.
TAATGACAAGTTTTGGGGCGGCATCGCAAGACGAGAAAGTTTGAGGAGATTTCTTTAAACCATTTTGTCAAACAAACCATCTTAAATGTACATTTAAGATGGAAGTACTTAGGTAGGTACCTTATCTTGGTTCAAATCACCAAAATGTTCTAGATTTTCATAATAACAAGTAGGTACGGACTAATTTATAATATTTACTTTATCTATTTATTTTTAATTGTCACAGCGAAAAGATTTTGCGATTAAAATGCGGAATAACGTGTGTTCAATTTGCTATCTACTGTACCTATTTAATTAATTACTATCCTGGAGTATAAAATAAATAATAAATAAAATAAATAAATTTATTTATATAAATAAATCGATACAACCGGGTGTTTCAGAATGACGCTATCCCGAAAGGAGGCAACTCTTGACACTTACGAGATCAAAAAATCTTCTACGATTTTGGTGAATTCAATGACTTTCATTGAAGAAATGTGAGGCATAGTTGTAAGTACCTGCCTATCGAAGCAGAATTGACCACTCGACAGCAAAAACACTTGCGCAGATTTGAGCAGGATAAAGTTCATTTGGATCTTTCATAAAAACTCTGTGTTAGTTTTGTCTCAGTTGCGTATAATTATTGAGTTGAAGAATGAATAACACCGAGTGCCAAACAGTTCTACGAAATTACATCCCAACCTTCGAAACTATGCCCGATACATGCAAATGCTCCTAAGTCATAAACTCAAGAATCCAAGCATTTTTGCATAATACACAAAAAGTGGCGCACGCAACAAAATAAAAAAAAAATCAAGGTAGAGGAGCGTGTCTGTGAATCTTTCGGCAACTTTAAAACAATTTCAACAGTCTCAAACAATGGGATAGTCATAAACGCTATTTTTTCCCTACAATAAAGTAATTCGTCTACTGTTCCAATGCATTGTAAACTCCGAAATTGTGTAGTTGTGTTACTAAAAGCCATTAGCGGCAGAGGGGCAAAGGCAAAAATTTTAAAATACTTATCTTTATGGAAGTTTTGCGAAAAAAATGCCTGAAAATTGCATAAAACGCTTTATTGCAGTTGTTGCTCGGTGAAATTTTTATTGCGCAAAAGTTTTGCTTTACCTACTTGCTTGGAGAAATGGTGATAACAACTAAAATAACGGGTACTTACGTTTTATTGAAGGCTTACTATTGAAGAAAGAACATTTTTAGGATAAAGTAGCAGTGCTCTCCTATAGTAAATGAAACAAAATAAAAAATAGAAACAATAGTTAGTCTCATTAAAAATGGAACTCGTTTTCAAAACGATATTCAACTGTAGAATAACGTTCAGATTATAAAATCATAATAATATTTTAATGTAAATAATAATAAGAGGTAGAATTTTATTAAGAGTACGTATAAGTATTCTTGGATTTGTTACTTGAAGTGTCTCAGTTTTAGCCACTTTAATTCCGCTTTAACTGTGCTAAGTACTCTATTCAAATTATCATGTAGGTACCTAGTAGGTACCTACACTAATAATGTACTGAATAAAGTAACAGATTCATCTGTTTACATCCTTTTAGAACAGTTATTGATTTTACGGTACCGACAAACGTTTATGATCTTACGTTAACAATGGGTTACAATGCTACTTTCTTTCCGTTAGCCCAATTTATGCGTTTGAAAAGGCCGCGATGTTCCCGTTTTCTAACTTCTGTGTACGGAACTTTAAGGGTAATCTTTTGTTTTGAGGAAAGTAGGTAAAATACCCTGCACCGTCATAATTAGGGTATAGCGTAAGAAACAGTTTTTATTTTTTTGATAATTTGACTAAATAATTATGTAAGTACTTAAACGGTATCATTCATACATTCAGTCAATAAAATGCATTCGCATGTAGGTAACTACCTCTGCCGGTAATCGCAGCTCGCAGGGCACGCTAAGAGGATTTCTGGACAAAAAGTCCAGAAATCCTCTTCACCAGAGGAAACACGCAGGAGATTTCAGGAATAAGCCCTAGGTAATTCATGCATTAATTATAAGCTACAAGCTACATAGCTTTGAGGATGAATAAAAAACTTGAAAAAGTTGCAAAATAAGTTGAATCTCTAGGATAAAGTCAAAATCATGGAATGCTATGTACAGATACATACAAAAACAATATTTATATGCAATTACTTAAGAAAAAAACAATTTGTATTGTTGGTTGTCAAATTTCAATGACTGTTACATTGCATTGCTTGCTAATACGGCCATTAGCACATTAAAAAATTTAAAAAGAATTTCTGCGTAAACGTAACTGTACTTTTTATTAACAACCCTTTTGCAACCCATTCCTGAAATTGCCAAAACCTCAATAAAAATGCATCAAAGTGAAAAACAAAATAGCAAATACACAAAGTTTTTGAAATAATAAACGGGTTTTAGACAAAAACAATAATAAATAATTGTTAAAGGGGTTTGCTAAAAGAAGCACATAGTTATTGCGCGTAATAAAATAAAAATCGCGTTGCAATTTCGGCGAAATAAATGTTTTCAAGGATATTGCATTGCTAATATATTAGCCAAACAGTTTTAGAACTAAGCCTTTGCAAAATAAGGTGCATTCTTCTCTGTGAATGATCGAAAGCAACGGGTAATGTGCGTGAACATTGTTTTACCCTTTCGTTACCGTAACTAAGACCGTTTTGTCCAAACTGTTATTCAATAACTGTCAAAAGGGACCGCTAGGCTAAAGAGTTGCATTTATTTGGGACAGTATTGTTCCAAGTACACATTTCTTGTCTGCCGTCTTTGCGTGAAACAGAGTAAGTCATAAATTCTATTTTCTGCGTAAGAAAGGATTGTCTTTGTCAACTAAAGGGTAATTAAGATGTAAAAGTGAAATTGTGGACTTTCAGACATTTGCAACGCTTCATTAGAAAAATAATATGAAGAAAGACTACTGTTACTTTCGCTGAAATATTTCTTGCTTTATTACTTGCTTTAATAATCGTGAAATCAAACTGTTAATCATAGAAGTAAACACAATCTTCAGATATCTTCTATTCTTAAATAACTTATTAAATAACATCTGATATTGTTAGATAGCCTAGGATTTTTATAAAAAAAAGATGTTGAACAATTCAAAGAAATATTGCATTGTTTCTACGCCAAAAAGTGAAGCTGACTTTGTACAATAGTTTTAAAACAAAATAATTAAGTATGTTCTGAAAAAACTAAGTCACGTAAAAAAACCAACCTATAAAAGCGAAATTTTATTGGACCATTTGTCCCTCCTTCTGTTCAAGAATGAAACAATTCTCTGCTGAAAGTAAAAACAGTTATCAACTACCATAGAAGTCTGTCCTAATAAAATGCTCCACTTTTAGAATAAATATTTATTGGTTCTCATAAAACTTCACACAAAAAATGTAACTGTCAATAGAAGCGGAGGGAAGGAACGAACTTGTATAATAACGGGCCGTGAGCTATGACAAGTTACAAATGCTTAGCAATAGAGATTTGTTCTTGGAAACGGAAACCGAAATTTTGACAAACTGCGGTGTCGAATCCATCGTGGAGTTGACAAAAGCTCATCGGGCGTAAGCGTGCCTTCGTGTTTTGACCATTTCAATGAGCATTGAAAGAATATGTTACCAATGTCATTATTTTGTCAAATAGGCCCGTAACTGTAGCCAAGCGGGGCATCGTTGCAACAATATAGATGCAACACGCGATTGTTCTTTTTGGGAACTCTATAGACACAAAATGTAACAATACGTTTTGTAATTATATTTATGTATACTTTACTGGCAAAGTTGATTAGAAATGGAACTCTGTAGATACAAAATGTAACAATACGTCTTGTAATTACATATATGTATTTTAGCTTTACTGGTAAAATTGATTAGAAATGGCCGTGCCAACAGAATAATACATTAAACTACTTATTGCAAATGCTTAGCTGGCCACATGGTTACGCTTATAATTAAATCATGGTAGTTTTTGAAACTCAAAAATATCAGCAGTAGCGTCGAAAAATACTAGGAATTAGAACACACGCACATCAAAAAAATCTGCCACATGTGACAGGTTGAAATTTGATGCATGCGACTTCTGTGTCGAGTTTGTCATTCGGTAGTCCTAACACACCGACGGAATTCACTGAAACGTCAAATTTGACAGGTTGATCCTACATGGCGTAAATAGCTCGTGAAATTGATGCAGAATTGAAAAAAATTGAGTTATAACGGGTCGTTCGAGGAACGAGGATAAATTTTTCTACGCTATTTCATTGCTAATTACTGAGATAGTCCGAACCGATCTATCATAGATCTGAGGATACATGAGATTTACATGAGATTTTACGTATTTTATTTTACGCAAATGTAGCGAAGTAAAGTACCCTGAGCCAATCAAGTAGAAAAAAGTTATTATTTTAGAACTAGAAACTGCTCGCGACTTTGTCTGCGTGGACTAAGCTTTCCCGTTGTAGGTAAGTAAATATATTTATATATTTTCCCGTGTACATACAAAAGAACAGGTGCTTTGTCTATAAGTAATCAGTCAGGTCTTTGATTCCCCCAGTGCTTTTACGCTCTCTTCTAGCTCGTTGAAAAGCTCAGTCACACCAACGGGCATACGATAAGCTGATGATGAGAGGGGCAGAGCAGTGATAAAATGCACATAAACAATCAATGTAACGGGATCTGTGGGCGTTTGGTCTATCAGCGTTGCATCTGGCTTCCTTATCGGCAGCGCTGCCTCCCCGCAGTGACTCTTGTATTGCGATCAAATCAAATTTTCAATAGGAGACATTATTATCCCACTACTATTATAAATGTCAAAGTTTAGATGTTTGGATGTTTGTGTTTCAATCACGCTGTAACTACTGGTCCGATTTGGATGAAACTTGGAATATATCATAGTTCGTAACCTGGATTAACACATTTCTCGCTTTTTTTTTGTGGACAAAACCATTTTAAAAGGTCGGAGAAAGAAACACGACATCCTAACAATCATTGAAAATTTAAATTTATCGTGAATCAATAGAGATATAATATCGATTTGACTCACGGGCAGACGATGACATACTAGCAGAAATGGTACTTGAAATATTTAGATAGGTAGACGAAAAGTACACCACAGGCTAATAACTAATCGGAAAAAGTACATTGGAGTTAAAAAAAATTCTTGATTCTACACGTATCTCAATGTACTAAGTAGTAGACGGGTTCACACTGTATAATAATATATTTCGACGAATGTGAGTAACTAGACAAACCTCTCTTTATAAATAAGTACTTAGTTGTTAAATAAAAAAAATTAGATATATTGTATAGAAATAATCAAATTTTAAAGTGCTAATTTTTTACATACATAGTAAAAACAGGCCCGAACACGTGTTTTAGTACAAATTTCTTTCACATGTGCCTATTAGTCATTAAAAACTATCGCGTAGCCCCAAAAAAGTATGACACAGTATCGCGCAAACTCTAAAAATAGAATTTAGGGAAATAAATATCTACTTACACACCTTTTCACTGAGATAGTCGTTATCGTCAACTTAGCAAAAGTTTTGAGATGATAAACTGTTCGGTGTAACTAAGATATTAGTAAAAAAATAAATTATGATTTACTTACAATATTTCAGAAAGATTGATAAATAGGTATGACATAACATACAATTAAAAACATGATTGGAAAATGGATGTACTGAAATAAAAATAAATTAAAAATATAATTTCTAAACAAATAATGTCAAGTTGTAAAATTCAATAAAAACATCTTTTTACGGTACCTATATCTGAAATTATCTTTGAAAAAGTTGGAGCAAAACTACCTCTAGAGATAAAGATAGAACCCACTTTAACTGAGACACTTAAGTTTCACATACAACCCCTAGGACAATTTTTACACTTTCCCCTAAGCCCAAAAATTTTAAGTGAGTGATTTTTTATCTACACCGTAAGTGAGGGAGATATGGCTGATGATGGTAGGAGTCATCAACACATGTTATAGATTTAAATATAAGTAGTTTTCAGTACGCAATGATTGGTGTCGAAAGCAGTGACATAATACCAATAGACAGGTTATAAGTCCGCATCGTTACCTACACCTTTTTTATATCTATTGAATATTAATCAATTTCTATATTAATCTACTCTAATATGATTATGATCTAGCCGACGTGGGCTAATGAGTGATTTATAATTGACTTAAATTGCTAGCATTGCTTATTCTAAGAACGATTCAATAACACGTTTCCTATATAGTCTCTACAAAAAAAAACTATTAAAAATTTGTTACAAATTATTAATAATAATTATTAAAAAATATTATTTTGCTAACACACCAACGCTGTATAGTATGCGAAAAAAAGACAAGTATTAGAACCGTCATACGCCACACCTGTTGCCAGAAAGAGATGCATACTCGGATTTTGTAGTGACGCAGTCGCAACACTGCTCGGTGTGCGACTTAGTAAAGACGGGCAGTTGCCTTACTTTTCTTTTGTCATTTATAGATCGTGGGTAACGCGTTTAATAAAATAAAATCATGTTAGGTGTAAGGGTGCTACTTCAAGTGGTTGTCATTTGAACCACGAATTTCAGGCTCTTGAAAAGAGGTGCTCATCTTATCGATATTATTTTAGGCTTAGTTTAAAAGCGGGTTCTTTTGTTTCTATTGCTCCCGATTCTATACAAGCTAAACTGAGACAGCCCGACCCACCAGATGTTAAATGGTAACCATTGCCTAAAAAGTACCATTTTGTATCCCGTACATTATTTTCTGGTCCTTTTGTTGGTAGTTACCTACGTTTTAATAAATATCTTCCCGTTTTGAACTTGTATATACAGAACAAAAAAAATCTAGTTTTAATTTATAAACGCCGCTTCTGTCACAATAAAATTTTTTACGTTCGTCATCTGTCATTTTGGACAAAACTCGTCGTAAAACATTATAAAAATGGTATTTACGAAGGGAACACCCGTTCTGCGAATTCTCTAGAGTAAGCAAGAACAAATCACAGTCGCCACGTTACGTAAACCTAACGTAATCGAGTCATATTGCGCGTCAACGCAGGCTCGACCTCCGAACGTAGCAGTGACACCGCGCAGTGTACCTCGAATACGCTACAGTTACGATGCGTTTACAATTGTTACATTTATTCTTGCTGAGGTTGTAAAACGTACAGGTGACGTTGTAAATGTCAATCATGTATATGGCCTTTTTTTACACAATTAATACAATATTCTGCAAATAAATATAGGTACCGTATGTAATGATATTAGAGTTCAATTTTGAATATTTAAATCCTATACAATATTGTCGATGCTGTAATAAAGGGTAGCATAGGATGTAGGTAAGTAATAAAACATTTTCTTATAGGAGAACGAATGGTTCATTTGATTGTAAATTCTTGATTTTGAAGGATGTTAACACCAAAAATGGCCTTAAAAACGGAAAATGGCGTTTATAACTAAGTAAGTATAAAATTAAAACTCAAATATAAAGGGTTTTTTCAGGATAACTTGGGATGGCAGATGTTTTGCTATTGTTGTATGTATGAAATGTGATCGTGGGTAGCCAGTGCAGCCATATTCATTCACAAGTACCTGTTTGGTCTGGGGTTGCCATGACAAAACTAAATATCTATTTTAAAGTTCCTTGATAATATACATATCTCATTACACTAGAGATTCAGCATACTATTATTATTTTGTAAAAAGGATCATAAAAAGATACTTACAAACTTTTGAACCGAATAAAAATTCCAATACAATCTGGATCACAATCCAAATTCAATACCGATCGAGCGGAATTGCCTTCAAGAGATAGACTAGTCTTGCTCCAGCTTAGAAGGCAATTCTACTAAATAAATGTAGAACATTGTCCCAATTCAGTCGTCCTTGATCACGCGTTGTATTTGTGTAGCTGTTTTTCTATTTCCTACTAAACTATACCAACCTGGTTATTGTCCTTTTTTATCTCAACAACAATAATTACATGAAAATCAAACAAAACCTTCGACAATACACATTAACGATCCGTAATAACTTGCAACAAATCACGTAACATTCTCAGTATCAGTACAGCATTATTAACTTAGACTGAAGGTAGATATTAAAAAACTTTCTGCTCCGGGCGTCTACTTCGAATGCAATAGTGACGTTTGTGATACATTGCGCAGTGACGCTGTAATTTTTGCAAGAGCCCGTGTCATCGCACGAGGTGGCCACGCAGTGGAACACAAACATAGTAAAGGCAGGTCCTTTGGCCGATGATTTTTAATGGTTTTCCGTTGTAAACAAAGAGGATACAATAAGTTTTGTATTCTGCTCTTTGTTTACATTGTTCGTGTTAATTTTAATGGTGTTTATGGCACAAATACTGATTTCGTGAATTTAACGCGTGTTACGTTTTTGTATAGTATGGACGATACGAAGGTTTGTGCCGCTAGAACCCCGCTGGGGAAATACGGTTCTTGTTTTGATACTTGTGTGATGTTTTGTTATATTATTCTAAACAAAAATAATAGTGTAAAATACCAAAATCTATTAGCGAATCTTAATCATATTTTACTATGATGAAGTAATAATTAGAAGTGAGTTGGCTACAATAAAATGATTATTACTTTTTCTCATAATATAATCAAGTAAAAATATCATTGCGATTCAGTTATGATGTCACTCTAAATAGTAATGAATTATTATTTTACTTTACCTATTTGTTTTAGAAACCTACTTGCATGTTGGTAAATATTGTAGAGTCGAACTTTATAGTTTCTATTGAAATATCTCTGAAAAAAAAAACTGTTTATGTAGATTCTACTGCCTCAACCTTCCGAAAATATTGTCCTTCGTTATTACTAAAGAATTCATATTTGTTCATCTTTTATTTTTTAAATTGCTTTATGACTTCGCGTTCGGCGTGCTTCGTCCACGCGCCAAATCTTCTAAAGTTTTAAGTTTTTTTTCAGCTTCAAACAACTTTGATCACTATATGTAAAGACATACAGGTCGGAATAGCATACCTACTGGTATTTCTTTTCCTAGGTGGTTTTAACGGAGACAATGTTGAGAACAATAATAAGTGGTTTCGTTGAATCTGTCATAGGTCCAGTTATAATAGTCAATTGAAAAAGTAGAAATGGTTGGGAAGAAGAAGAAGGTAACGAATCGGACGGAGGATACGGACTGTTGTTGTTAGAGAAGGTAATTTTGTTTTAAATCAACGCCTAAAAAAGTAATACGAATCAATATCTAGGTATAGATAAATAACTGGCTATATTTTAATATTCTAAAAATGTCTATTATACAGGCTGTAATAAGATAAAGACTCAAAAAGAAAAAGTACCTAAATTGCAAAAAGGAAAACTACTTTTTTCCGTTTTCTTAGGGTTTTCATATCAGTATACGTATATCAGTATTTCATGAATAATACGCGTATATCGTAGTTTTAAATTTGTGGGTATTTGACTAACATGTACTTTCAATTTCATAATTTTCTAGTCTAGATAATAATTATTTATTTACTTATTGTATACCTATATAAAAACTTATTTTATTTTTCAGTTAAAAATTCACCACTTTTCCCACAATCGTACAGAATTACAAACTTATCAAAATTATTATGCCTAACTATTTACTGTGCGTAAATATTTGTAATGATAAAGTAGGTAGGTAATGATGATGAATTAATTTTCAAGATAAGCAGACGTGAGAAAACGGTAAAAATACGCAAATAGATGAATTTTACTTGTATTACCTAATTACCTTAAATATTGTCATACTCAGCTCAATATTGTTTTAGATAAAATCAATTTCACTTGATTAAGTACACTAACTTATTTCATAAATTTCATACTATAATATTACTATTTAATTTAAGAAGTTTTGCTTGATAATAAAATTACTAAAACGGAGTCTTAAGTAGGTACTGTTAAGTAAGACACAAGTGGTTGCTTTTCCTTAAAAGATAAACTATGACATATTTTTTTCTCCGAAAGCACTTCAAAAATTTTATCAAAAATGTGGGACTTGCCAAGCTTCATCTCGTCCTTATCTATTTCGAAATACGAGAACCTTACTAACTTAGCACTTATATTCCCATGAACGATAACAGTATGATCTTTACATGACTACAGCGCCATAGGTTAAAGCTGGTACACTCTGAGCACAGTGTTTTAAACCATGTTGAATTTTTTGCAGTCTAAACTCTACTGGGTGTCTACTAGTAATATTTTCCGAAATGGTTCTCGACACTTACGCGAACAATAAACACTTTTGCGAAGTCAATTATTTTCATGGCTTATTCTCATCGAGCACAGCAGTTGACCCTCTAGTGGGCCAGATGGGAAAAAATCCCAACGAGCCCGCTGTACAAATGAGTGGGCAAAAAATTTTTGCGCGCGATTTCATGGTTATACGAAATAAGAAAGAAAGAAAATAATGTTACTTCTTAGCAAATTAAAGTTGTCAATTTTAAAACAAATAAAACGGTTTTGTATAGAAATCCCATTGAATTTTATAGATGGAGGAGGAGATTTCACCGCATTCAAGTTTGTTAAGCCAATCAGATATTTTTTTCAAAATCATCATAATATTTAGACGAAAAACAATCTAAGATTCAACAAAAAAGAAAAGGTCATCATAGTCCAAGCACAAGTTCATACATATCAAGAGAGCCAGTTACTTCGTTCGGACTGTGTCTCGGTTCTATGAAGCGTTGGTACTTTAGAATCTTTGCTTGATTTCCACTTGACCGATAGTAGTATTTTTGGTTCCCAGGGACCAATCAGTAGCCTCGACAAACATGCAAATGTAGAGTAGGTAAATATTTAATTAAAGAGTATTTACTTTGCTATTTAGAGTATTAAATTTGTAGCAGTAATATTTTTTTGAAATTCCATGACATTTTTTACAAAAAATAATTTATAGAAGTTATTTTGTATAATCAAATTTTTTTTAATCATTGTTTTATTAAAATATTTAAGAGAATTATAATCATTTGTATGTAATAGCTCTTTTTATATGAAATAGGTAGGTAAGGTACCTAACCTAGTCATTGTAATTTTTATGTAAACCAAATAAATTGTGGTTTTCAACCAAGTATGACTAGAATACCGGTGTGAATAAGATAGGCACTTCCGAAAAAAACTGACGTAATTTTGAAAAAAAAATGGGTCACTATTGCTAAATTATGATACAAAATCTTCTGATTACATATCTACTACTGGAAAAGACAGATATATTTTAGGTTATCTATAAACAATAGGCTACGATCATGATTTCATTTAAATATTCGTCATATACATCCTTCACGTTATCAGTGTGATACAGCGGAAATTCTACTTCTTTCTGTCGATTTATCTTTACAAAAACAAAATAAACTTTTAAAAAAAAACCCCATAAAAATATATTTCGGTCGAATTTGAATGTTTTTGAAAGCAAAAAACAAAACACGGTGTAAGTCATACATAACGGATCTTTGTCCCTCTGAAGTAGGTATCTGCGCAGAACCCATTTTTAGGTGATATTGGAGGTACCTAAACGTATTTTTCACACAACAGTACATGTGCAATCGTTATTGCACCTAACTTCGGAAGGATAAAGATCCGTTGTTCGTATTGTAGCTAATTATTCGAAGCTTATCAAAAGTACCCGCTACCAATAAGCTCGATAGAGTTTGGAAATGTTTTAATGTGATCATGGTGCATCCAATTATGCTAAAAAGCCTACTTCAAATCAAAATAAAAATTAGAATAAAAATCCCAAATCATGGTAAATATACAGTTTTTATCAAATGTTAGAAAAATCTTTTTTTTAAAAACCTATTGAACAACCTGCTGTTGTTTCTGTTACACTAAATATTAATGTAATTCCGATTTGGAGTAAACTTAGAATATCTTTTTAGATCTTTACCTAGAATGACACAGATTTTATTTATCCCTTGGACAAGATGGCGGGGGAAAATTTTATAATTTCCTTGACTTGAAAATACCAGAGGTATTTATCATCGCGATATCCAGAATCTAGTGTGGGAACCTCACTGTTTACATTCATAATCTTTATTAGATAATCATAAAATATCATCTAATACCTTCTATTACCTGTCAATAGCCTACTATCTACTTACTTGATCTGTTTGTTTGTTAACTGTTGCGGATGCGATACTTCAGTAGTTTTGAGTCTTTTTCTCATCTATTTTGAACTTTATTACAATGTATTTAAAACCAAAATTTGGGTTTGAGTTGGAGAAATGTAGAGGCACGATTTTGTGACCTATATTTTAGCTGTCAAATTTTTATTTACCGGAGATGTTTTGTATTTACCTATAATCCAGATAAAATTGATAGCACAAACACTGGAAGAGTTCATTTTCGAAAAGTCTATAGATAGCGCGCTCTAGCTTCAAAACTAGATCTACAGGGTGTGCTAAGACTATTCCCGAAAAGTGTTTTGAAATGTTTAGGGTGTGGGTTTTTACATCCTGTTTAACAACCCCAAACGCTACCTTTTGATACTTAGTATACGTTTCGATTTTTCATTATTTTGTTATATTTATCATTCAGTTGTCAATGCTCGATCCCTGATAAATTACAGAGTATCATTACTTTATCATCAGAGTTGAGTACACCAAAGTGACGTTAGGACTGGGACAGATGCCCGCTTATCGCTATCGTTTGTTATCTTGCCACCCGTCGCGTCGTCATCGCCTCGACATTACAGTCAAATGGTAGGTAATGTAGGTAAGTACAACTATTTTATTTCTAGGAACAAAAAACAGAATTAGGTAAGTACAATAATGTTGACGAATCTTGGTAATCGTGAAGTTTAGCCGTTTCAATGCGCAATGGAATATTTTCGAACAAAATTGTGTTCGCGCATCACAAATCACAATTACTTATCACAAACTGCTAACTTCACGATCATCTAGATCCGCCGACGTAGTGTACCTTATTATAATTTATACAGTAGTAGCTACACACAAACACAATAACACACAACTACACAGCCCCCGTATTCCAAATTGGAATACGGGGGCTGTGTCAGCAAAAGATTGGAATTTCCAATCTTTTGCTGTCAAGTTATATTTCACTGCCCAGTGTAATTTCTTCAGGTCACGTGGTACAATTTTGTACCACGTGATCATTCTTTTTAGACACTTGAATATGCGCGAAAACAAATTAAATGACATCATAATGTCACTATTTAGTCACAGAATAACTATGAGTTAGTATGAACTGACCATGATTTAAAACTTTGCAATTCAACTTTGCAGTTCAATATAGATTGGAATAAGCAGTAAGTTGTATTTACGTCAGTTTTATAATTGTTCGATAGCGCTGTAAAAGTACCTATACTCCAAACCAAATAAACTAGCGCATTTTTCCTAAGTGTCCATGGCAGGAATCAAACCTCAAACTACAGCGCACAAAGCAGAGCTAGGTAACTCTACCAACCCTATTTAGGCTAAATTCTATGAGCAGTATAAGAATTTGTACTTACCTGATCGAAAAAATCTTTTAAACATGCTGAAATTCAAATTCAGAGAGTAAAACATGGCTGGCGGCTACCAAAACTCATTCAGCTAGAAAATTATGTTAAATCAGCCCTTCGGGACTGCGGGCCAAAGATAATCTAATACAGTTATCTTCTCACAGATGAAAGAGCCACAAACTCATAGCTTGCTGACCCAAAATGCACTCTATTCCAAGGATAGCGCAAGTACAAAGTTTGCTTGACAGAACTTAACAATTTCCTGAAAATACTCGTCGTCATAAAGACAAAGTCATTTTTGGTTTTACGGCTATGTACAAAGGTAGGAATTGGCTTGGCAAGACTGAAAATTGAAAAGAGGGGTAGTTGTCAACGGTTACCTTTGAAGTGGCGCTTCTGCATGCAAATCTTCAGGAATGGCGCTTTCAGAAAATTGGCAATTTGTCGTCTGATGTGCAATATTCTCTCAAAATAACATTCTAAATGGTAATAAGTACATTTTATGAGTAAGTAAGTACGAACACATAATTTTTTCATAATACTTATTTCGTAAAAGTGACGTAAAAGTAAAAGAAAACCTTCTCTTACCATTTAACTACCCATGTTTCAGCCACAGAACACTTATGCACGTTTCAGATTATTTGTTTCCAAAAATGATCAAAAGCGACATCTGCTATTTTTGCTTGGTATTAATTGGTAAATGGAGGAATAGAACGCTCTCATCGATAGTTGAAGATTAGTTCCAACCATTGCTAGCAGATGGCAGTGTAAAGTTTATACAGCGCCATCTCTAGAGGAAACTTTAAACTCATAGATAAATCAATCGATTTCAATGTTGAACCGATGCAGAAGCAGGGCATCAGATTAGTTTTGCCTGGTTTAATATAGATGGCGTTGAGTTTGTTCACAATGTAGAGTTTTTGTGCACTATTTTCTGAAAGTTGTTTTATCCACATTTAGACCAATCAATAAAAATAACGCTACACGAATCTATAAACATTTGAGTAGCAATCTGTATAAACTTTAATGCTTATGTTTTTATTATAGCGCGTGAAATGGTCATTACACTGCCGGCCACGTTATTCGTCCAATTTAGCGTTTCGGTTTATGTGTTTGCTCGCCTAGGGCGTCGACTGGTTTTCATTAGTTGCACCGAATAAATCGAGCAGATTCTATGTAAGCTGTGATAGTTTGTAGGTAACGTGCTTATCGGCTCAGAGGGGCGAGTACGAGTTGCCTATGTAAAAACCGGTGTCAAACGTCTAACGCCAACCACACCGGTGTGCGCTGCTTGGTATGGAAACACTGAGCGGATTTTTTGAGAAGCTTGGTTTCGTCAAGCTCCCGGGAGCTCAGTGTCTCCATACCAAGCAGCGCACACCGGTGTGCTCGGCGTCAGACGTTTGACACCGTTTTGTACATTGTCAACTCGTACTCGCCCCTCTGGACAGTTCTTGATTGCGGGTAGGCGTCGTAAAGTTTTTGTTTGAGACAAAGCTTTAGGTAGGTACCGTTTTGTCGTAAACTAAGCTTAATCATAAAGCTTCGATATCTACGTAACAAAACAGGTAAGATACCTACCTAAAAACATCGTATCTTACGACTTCTTTTACGATTGCTAAGTAGCTAAATGCAAGAATTTGGATATTTTATTTTTGATGTGAACTTTGTCGTTCGATTATACCCAAACTATAGCATTTGGATCTTACCTATTATGGAGAGACGCACCGTCATACCTACTTAAATTATCTTATTTTTTCATTTTTATATTTTTAAGCGACCACTTTACTTCAAATGATTCGTTTTCATCCAAAAGTAATACGTGCACAGTGTTAAAAAAGTAAAGTAAAAAAAGTACCAACCTTCCTATTTGCAAGCTAAATAAAAATTCAGTTCTTAATTCAAATAGTCAACAGAAACAGTTTGCTAAACCTTATCCCTCGATCCATATCACGTTCATAATAATCACCAACATTGATTGCAACCAATTTATCACCTCAATTCAGCCAGGCTACTTAATCAGTTTCATTAGTTGTGTTAACAGACACAGATTAAACAATAGTTAGTAGACACATGACACAGAGTAAGTATTAGTTGTTATGACAAAGGAATTAATCGGATTACATAGTGTCAGTGCTTTGGGGGGAAATGGATAGGCAGTTAATTTGCTCGTGAGTGGACACTGAACGAATATGGCGGGATGTTTTGTTTACACTTGTTTGCAATTTATTTTAGGGGTTTATTAAAATGGTTAAATTGTTTCAACCCTAACTATTTAGCAATAGAATTTATATCGAACTTAGTCTCAAAATTAAAACAGTTATGATGATTTGGAGAAATCCGTGAAACAGGGATTAGTTTGTTTTATTTTAGTGCCTTTTATCAATATCTCCTGTAATTTGACATCAGCTTTATTTAGGGGATGAAACTCGCGTAGGATCTATGTGTAGCATAATGCGGAGCTACCAATTTGTTGCAACATCACTTATTCGTTTTATTTCTTTTGCAAATAGTAGTAAAGTAAAGTAAAGTCTGTCTAGTAGTTCAGTAGATACTATGTAAGTAAGACGTACCTACCTACTAGATTAGATGCTTATTAGATGCCATCAAACCCTGCCACCCAGTGGCACCCTACATACCACCCTACATACCACCCTACATAAGGGGCGTGTCGCACTGCAGGCGGGACGCGCATGCCCTCTGATCCCAAGATGGCAGATCAGATGATTGATGAAAACGATGTGATGTCATCCTGATATGAAATATGGTGATCGTATTTATACTTTGTTTTGTTTTCGATTTTGATAACCTCGTTTGCTTATATCTAGTGGCTGGCCCAGAATACTCTTCTGCAGGTAAAACTATGTACCTACCTAGCACGTATATCTAGTGCGTAAGTTTATTCACGGTGTGTTCCATCACCGTTTGATAGGTCTCCTAGCACAATGAACTGCATCCACAAAGATACTGTTTATGGTTACTACGAGTGTAAAGACGTCTTTTCTTCATGATGTTTTCCGTCATAATTTGAAAATTTGGAATCAAGAGTGTGAGCGGGAAAAAACATCCATTTCATTCGTTTTACTATTTTGTATGGAACAGCTGACTTTTTTCACAATCATTTTTAATGGTTTCATTAATTTCACATGAAAAGTGGTTCGTATTAGAAACTTTAACCTCCCGAAGTTATAGGCAGTGGTCTTATTCAATTTTTTCCTTCACCATTAATTCTTAATTTTTTTAGAATCTTATAAGAATACATCTTGTAAAGTATTCTTTGAGCACATTCCAAAAGAGGTTGTGATCTGACATTCTTTTCATAAATTATTTCTAAGATTTGTTTAATGTTGTGTTTTACGATCGCTCAAAAATGTACCTTCTAAGCCTCAACCAGAGGCTCTCAATCTTTGGTCCATTTCTAACTTTAGCCGGTATTGTGATACCCATTATAAAAACAGTTGAATTGTACTACTTTTTAACATGACACCGGCAGTAGGGAATACCGGATTTTATGGTATTTAAGATTGCCAAAAATACAAGCATTTTTCACCTAATTTACCAAAATCCACTAGATTATTCAGCTTTTGAGGATACAAAACACAACTGGATTGATCTCCCGTTTTGAGGGTAAGTAACATACGCGCAAAAATAATACTTTTCGTCGTGTCGTCAGGTAAAAGGATTGCAGCAGATTGGGTATTTCCTATTGATCTAATTAATTTTTTTTAGGTCTCGTGAGCGGCCGTGAGTTTAATTTTTATTACCGGTATTTTTTGGTGTTTTTCTGTCGATAACCGTAATTCAACAAAAATTTTGTAACATACCTATTGATTATCATAACAGTCATCAAACATCCATTTCCAAAATAACTGTTTAATTATTTTTCATTTTGATCTAAGGCCAATCGCTATAGTTCAAAGCGAAACTGCTTAAAGCTACTTACTGCTTACGGCTTTTGTAAAGCTTATACACTGTAAAACAAAAATTTCAAAGAGCTTTTTTTGAAACCTTTAGAACCACAGTGCAACACAATGCACTGACCCGTTCGTTTGTGACAAAAAAAGAATTTCATTCTGCCAGTCGCGTACGGCTAGTGACTTACCAGACATTTTTGTTTTTTTAGGCTGCCCCGTGCACGATAAAGTATTTTTTGTGGCAGTAGCTTTAGAGGGTTGGGTTGTTGTCGATATTTTTTTATCGATTATCGATAAAACAGGATAGATTCTTAGCTCTACCAGAGCTCTACATTTTAATATCAAAATGTCTCATCATTTTTCTAGATTAAGTACCTATAATTATCATAAATCCGGATTTCCTGAAAGAATAATTCACATCAATCTTCGTCCATCGAATTTCCAAACCGAATGTTATTAATTCAAAGGATTCGAAACTATATTTATTTTTGTTTTCAGTGGGTAATTTGTGTGCTGCCTGACAAATATAATAACAAAAATTACTATTAGACTGTTTAAGTTACTAGAGAAAACCTAAATAACTAAGAAAAATAACTGAAAACATCGATAAAACACACGACTTGTTATCGACGTTGTAAAAATATCGATAGAATGTGCCCTATCCTATCCCAACTTATTCTTTTTGTGGCACGTAGGATGCATTGTTTGTAGACAGAGATAGATAGTTATCTTAACCCTCGAAGAGAGATAGAGATGGCACGAAAGGGAAAGACCGATGCAGTTCATTTTCCATTTCATTATAATACAATGAAATTTTCATTGTTAATTTTGTTTCTGATGATGGTAAATTGTAGGCACTTAGTTCGAATGACTCGCGGAGTCGATTTGAAAATGGTACATGTCGGTATTTCAAAAATACCTACCTAACTTTGTTATTTTTAAAATCTTTCGTCGGAAACCGTGATACAATGCCGACTTGTTTTGGTAACATAAACCTAGTGTACTTATTTCAAAAATGGAATAAAACGCATAAAAACTACTGAAAAAAACCTTCTCGATTCAAATCCACATAAATACTGCTTGTAAGTAGATATATTTATTTTTCAGAAATAATAAAGGCATATTTCACTTACGTTTTAAATGCACACAATGCAGCATTTTTATTCCATGCTCAATTAAAATAGAAGCATAATTTTTGCAAGGCTCTAGCTCTAGAAAATAGTCCATTCCGATGCTTTACATGTGTAGATATATATGGTATGTACGATGTATGTAATGCAGTTGGGGTGACCATGACAATATTTTTCTCTGATAATTTTTTAATGTTGTTGGTTCCTTTTACTCAATACTCAATACATTTATTGCTTTCACATGGTATTATAGTTATTACATTGTAGGTACGTGTCACATATGAACCTTTTCTTAGTTTTTCCATGAGTGTTGTGTATCTATTTGTTATAAATATAAGTTTATCCCCTGTTATAGTGTACTGTACGCTTTTATATAAATAAACGATTTTTGTATTATTCTCTAAAGTATATTTAGAGGTTAGTATTCATAACTTATTGGTTATTTGTTTTTTGCGGCTTATTGTGAATTTGTGATCGCCACTTGTGTTGGTGTCACCCCTATTAGGAGCGTTCATAGTTCACCACTAAACCCTGCAGCTGCTAGAAGCTGAAGGATTTTCTTATAGGTCAAATGAAGCAGTAGGTACACCAAATTTTTTTAATAAAATATTCCCGATTTTTGTACAGTGGGGTCACCCTACACGAGCCGCAGCCGGCGCGGTGCACACTAAAGGGAATGAAACTGGTTCCGAAGCTGGATGCCTGGCGCAAGTGGATACTGGCGGGTAGGCATTGTAGTTGCTGTTACTAGAATTGGTATTTTGAGCTACTGTGACTCAGAATTTGACTCTGCTACCAAAAAAACCTGATACTTACCTTGTAGTCGTTATTTTTGTCTTTTTCTTTGACAAACAGTTTTCACTTGGAATTAACGCGCTCAAACTCGATTGAACGATTAAAAACCGACAAAGTGCAGGGTTTAGGCCTTCACCCTAGCCCTGTTTAACAAAGAACAGTAATGGCATCTTAACATGCTTGCCAAACATGGAAACACATCATTAAAGAAGTTTTATTAAACTTCTATAAAGATTTACTGGTTTTTTCATAACATTTTTATGTTATTTCATTAGGAGCATGAAAGCATTAAGCTGCCAATCTGTTAAACTGTTTGAATCCCCTCTTGCAGCTGAACGCTTGTCTGATCGACTAACATGCATAGTTCCTATAAGAGTATAAAAATCAGCATCTCCTACGCAATGTTTGGATGTGCATGGGCATCTGTCGTACTAAAACCATAAATCTGTGAACAAAACACGTTCTCAAATTGTGGCCGCACTAAAAAGAGATGGCTTATCATCGTTGGTTCAAAAAATCATCAATAAAAAATATAATTCTCAGCTGATAAATAAATAAGTATTCATGGACATTTCACACTACGTCCTGATGATGATGATGAATAGTATTTTTTTACTCAAAGGCCAATTCACTTCAAACGCACCACACGGATTACTGAGCGCATTCTCAGTAAGAATCATAAAACTTTATTAAAATTTAAAAAAATAATAATACAATTAACAACATAATGTTACCGCGGTGTTAGCTAGACTTAATTAAGATTGGTAAGTTAGTTTCATCATCACTAGGACGTGAGGTATCACACTGTCCAACGGTAAGACCTAAATGTTTAATGTGCGCTTATTTCACCGTCTATGGGTAAAAATTGGACCCTGACGCTGTGCTTATCACCTAGATAAGATGCAAAGCCTACAGCCTTACTCTTGACAGTGATTCCAATGGATCGGTATTGAATTTGTGGCGTTACTCACTCTTGAATGCAAATCTAGCGCCAAATTATTTCAATATTGTGCGGGTATTGAATAAACTAAATGTCAATGGCATTGGATTGTCACATCCAATAAAGATTTGTACTCTTGTTTTGTCAGCTAAATGACAGTCGCGTATTTTGTTGGGTATCAGTATCACGCGAAAATTTTCTTTAAGAGCGGCTTGCATTACAATCACTAAACGTGTTTAATAGCTAAATAGATTTAAATCTGACGTATTTATATGACTTGACAACTCGCTAAACACTATTTAATAGTTAAACGCGTTTAGCGATTCTGGTGTAAGCCGCCCTAAGAGTACGGAAATTCATTGACATTGGATTGTGATCTACATTGTATGGGAATTTTATTGGATTCAAGAGTAAGGCTACTTATTATGTTCATCTTCACCCATACTATTCAAACCGGAACACAATTCTATCATCATTGATTGATGGCAGAAATACGGTGATAATGCGTCCCCCAAATGAGCTCTTTCATTAAAAACTTCACTAATACTAAAAGATATTTCCAAAGTACAGAAGTAGGTAAGCTCCTTGTGCTAACCCAGCGAGAGTTTGCGTGTCACTCCGCCGTAACCATATCTTGGGTCCGATAAAAGGTTCCTTGCACCGTTTTAATTAGGCAGTAGAATGTATCGGGTGCTGAGCCACATGGACGGGAGAAAAGCTGGGTCATTGCATTTTTTTTTTATACTAAATGTTGGATGAAGCCGATGGCCCCACTGCCTATAACGATGCATTATCTCACTGAACACGCCCTGTGAGGACGTGCCCTGTGAGGCATTGCACTGCGCCCATCACTCATTAAGTCTCATGTGCCTGTAATTACACCGGCACCCATACCCTTCAAACCGGAACTCAGCAATGCGGGCACCACTACTTGGCGGCAGAAATATTTTTTGGTTCAACGTTTGTGAAACAATATTCACTCGAACCTACATTCTCGAACCAACAGTAATGCAATAGGATAATTAATTCGAGATGTAATGTTTGGACTTCCAAACATCTTATAAAAGACTCTGAACTCTGACGAGTACAGTCTAATTATATTTCATTTACCATGATTTTTAACCCCCGACATAAAAACCACAGGGTTTTATAAGTTTAACGTGTGTGTGTGTGTGTGTCTGAGACAACGTAGCCCCCGAACGAATGAACCGATTTTGATTTTTTGTTTGAAAGGTGAATTAGTCGGGAGTGTTCTTAGCTATGTTTAATGAAAACAGGTCCAAGATTCGGGGGTTTTCAAAATTTTTAATTCAATTAGGTACTTATTTACATTGTAATGTCCCTTTGTAGCACTTCATAATAGTTTTGCCAAACATACTAAGTTTGACCTTTGAATTCAGTTAAAGAATAAATAAATTGACCCAGCTCTTTTACAGGGCTGGTCAACCTGATTGAAGATAGGGCTGCGAATGTGGTTTATTGGCAGCCCTGATATTTGATTTATGCAGCTTTTGATAACGAGGTTGAGAACTGGAGGTTTGATAAAAACTGTCCTTTGAATGGAAATCGGATTAAAATACCATTTTGATATGCGGTTATAATCATCTTACTCGCATTTTACGAACCACAAAATAGTTTGAATGAGTGATCTCTGTATTTGCTTTTATCCTGGCAATTTTTTTTATTAAAATGAATATCTGTCTGGAATTATTTGAAGTTATGGTAATTTTAGCTAAATACATTTTTCTACTTAGGTACTTACTTAATTTTTTCAAGTGTGTTATTGGTTAAAGTTTCAATGTATTTTTGGACAAGCCTCGTTCAAATAAATTGGGTCAAGCCAAGGTTTGATCTTTACTTGGAGGTTTTTATGCTACACAAGCGAAAAAAAGGTTGTAATTTGTGAATATCTCTCACATTTTAAGTAGTTAGCTATTTGCTTCCGAAGTTACTATAATTTAAAAATGACTGACGTCGACGCATGCTTTCCATCAAGTTATCGTAAAACTTTCACATTCTTTGCTTTTTACTACGCAAATAAAAAATATCAAAACAATATTACTGTTTGTGTTTTTATCAAACAGTTATTTTGTTCCAAACGTTCAACCTCTTTCAGTAATAACTATTTGTGCTGATTTCTGGACGATGTCTTCATCAAATTACATTACGGTTCCCAAAAGAATGGAACATGTTACCAGTGTCTGGTCTTTCCTGATCACTACAATCTGGATCTCTTCAAGGCAAGAGTGAATAGGTGTCTACTAGACTATCTTGCTCCATCGTCGGCCTCATAGTCACGGTCTATCAACTGTAAAAAAAAAAATATGTTGTAAAAAATACTGGCCCATTGGGTGGAGGGCCGTGCTACGTTCCTCTTCCAGTTCGTGGTTTTTATGATGATGAGGAAACCGGAAGATGGCAGAAGGTCCAAAGCCGTCATCCAAATCTATGAAAATCCATAGGGAAAGACGGTGGACTTCAGTCTTAAAATAAGATAAACTAGGTTATGACTAATGCTTTTCAGAAACAAAGGAGGAAAATTACCAAAACCTATTCAATGGATCACACAAAAGATCTACCAATGTCTGCCATCGTCATAATTCAGCGAACAGGATTTCTCATTCGGTAATCGTAAATCTGGCGCGTGCTGCGAATCCTAACTGTGACATTATGTGGAGCCTTCTCACTGGTATACCGTCATCATTACATCAGTTTGGAGAGATCCACTACTGAGCTCCCTTAAACCATTTTTTTAACACCTACTAAAATATGGAAAGGGTGCTATAAGATTGACGGCATCGTGTAGACGATTTCGACTAACAAACAGAGAGACAGACTTCTTTTTGTTTGTTTGTCAGTGACCTCGTAGCTCTGAAAATAAGACTCCGATTTGAATGTGTTTTTTTTTGTAAGAAAGGTGATTTATCTTGGATGGATTTAGCCGTGTTTGGGAAAAATCGGTGAAACTGTTTACAAGATATTTCCAAGATTTCCAAGGAGTGGAACTCTTTACCGTCGTCTGTGTTTCCGAGCACTTACAATTTGAATGTTTTCAAGAGGAGAGTGAATAGGTTTCTTCTAGGCAAATGTGCTACATCGTCGACCGCATCGTCACTTACCATCAGGTGAGATTGCGGTCAAACATTTGTCTATAATTTATAAAAAAAAATGATAATATTCATCAGCTCTGAACACCAGTTTTGATGAATCTCATAGGTGTAATTTGCAGTTTGAGACAATTAGTTTATCTCAAAGTATTGAGATTTGACTATACTCCAAGTTCTGATGGTGACTAGCAATGATGAAGAGGATCCAACTGCTCATAGAACCATGGGTATTTTATATCTATAGTCATCTTAAGTTCCTCTTGTCGACAAGTTCAAAGATTGCTTGAAGACGGGTGAACTAGTGAGAAGACACTTAGTTCTACGATGACATCACGGAATGAGAACCCTGTGATGTGAAACCACGTTACCATACGTGATACGAAAACGAAAGATATCGTAACGTGATACGGGTGGACAAAATTATTGCAAGGAACACGTGTTCTGTATATGCTAGTGATTAACAAAAATAGAACCTCAAATGATAAATCTGAAAAAAAAATCTATAAATGCTTGCAACGGTGTGTAGATAGCTCAACTGCTTCATGTGTATTTTGTACATATTATAAATATTGTAAATACTGTATTAGTCATAACTTTCTTTGTGAATAAATATATCTTTCTTAGGTTTAGTATAAATCTGAAAATTCTTTCGTCAAAACTAATGGAGTCAGTTTTATGACCTTCAGCTACTAGAGCTTTCGTAGCTTTTTTTGGCGGGGCAAGTCTACACCTTCTAAATCATTTTCCAGGCACTGCAGCGTCCCATTCATAGACGAATGGGTAAAAAGTGGCGCCTGATGCTGCTGTAAAATCATCTAGATGAAATGCATAGGCCTGCCCCCGTATTCCAATCTTTTGCTGTCAAGTTATATTTCACTGTCCAGCGTAATTTATTCAGGTCACGTGGTACAATCTTGTACCACGTGATCTTTCTTCTTAGACACTTGACAGCAAAATATGCGCGAAAACAAATCAAATGACATCATAATGTCACAATTTAGTCACAAAACAACTATGAGTTAGTATGAACTGACCATGATTTAAAACTTTGCAGTTCAACTGAGATTGGAATCGCCCCCCCTGACAGACATAACTTTTATCGACAGCCACAAAAAGTATTAGATACGACCTTTTGCTAGTAGCAAACTCTCCAGCAATCATTTGGTAAATGGATTGGACTGAAGAATATAAATTGTGTGGATTTTGCTTAACTACTTTACAAGCCGTGTGTCACGAGTGTAGCCCCTACAAACACGTATTTACTACACAATTGTAAGCTTCGCAACTATATGTGAGTCATTGTTAACCAGACCTTGCGATTTATCCGTTATTACAGGACGAAGTCGTGTTTGGAAATTGAAAACACAAGTGAATGGCAATGGAGCCATTGAAATTGTAATTGTATTTTACTTAGACCACCTTTGTTGGTAGCCCTGTGCCAGATACATGATTAAGTAAACTTTGAGTTTTGATACTTTGAACTACACTGCGTGAAAATGCAGCAAAGCTCCGTGCGACCGGGGATTTAGCACGAAGTCGCCGCGCAGTGTAATTCAAAACTTACCAGCAAACTTTTGTCTATCGTTTTGTAGAGCGTTTGGTGAAGAACGCAGGCGCCATCACTGTCATTGTATAATACACTCTATAGCGCATGAAGTTAGAGTGCTTATTCTAAATCAAAGACTATGGTATTCTTTTGTAGGTACCGGCACCGGGTTAGCCGTCTAGTATACTTTTAATATGCTGGTTCGATTCCCACAGCAAGAAATTTTGCATGATATAAAATAGGTATTTATTTATATATTTTGTTGGTTTTAAGAGCGGGATATGATTGTATGCACAGTTTTTTATGATTAAGATGATACGGAATTCTAAATAGCTAAAGATTAAAATTTAAATACTAAAATCTATTAAAAATTTATCAATACAATGTAATAAAGTTATAAACTATTTAAATAATATGTATCTTCACTTCGGCTGCCGATCAAGTTTTGTAAAACGAAAAGCTTTTTTGCAAAAGGTGTGGTTTTTACGACTGGCAACTTAAGGCGCGAATACAGAAACGACTACTTGGGAGTTTATGCAAATTGCCGCCGTCGACTGAGAGGAAAGCCATAAAATATCAACTGACTAAAAAAACCATGTAAAACGTTTACCTAAAACTTTTTTTTTGTAGATGCGGGCACGCAATTTATAAATGGCAAGCAAAAGTAAGGTAATTGCCTGACTTTTACTTAAATCGCTCACCAAATAATCTCCTTGTTGCGCCGTGCACGTCACTGCAGGTGTCTTAGGGCGTCTTGCACCAGAATCACTAAACGTATTTAACAGCTAAATCGATTTAAATCTGACGTATTTGTATGACTTGACAATTCGCTAAATACTATTTAAGAGTTAAACGCGTTTAGCGATTCTGGTGCAAGCCGCCCTTAGTGTGTATAATATCTCTTATTAGCAACATATGTCAAACCTATACCATAGAATAAACCTATACTCTGCTCTCAGTGTTAACTTGAAGATGGCAATGGGCAGAGCAATTCGCAGAACTGAAACCGGAAGGCGAAGCAGACGATCCAAAGTTGAAGAAGACCCAAAATCGTTATTTCTGGAAATCAATATGTCCTTCTGCTACAGGCTGATAACTTTATTGATATTTCTTTTTAACATTTATAGACAAACGTTTGACCGCAATCTCATCTGATGGTAAATGACGACGCGGTGCGGATTGATGATAATGATACTTTACTATGTATTTTTTTTAATCAAGATGACACGCAATGCATCGACAAAAATGTGTGGGCGCTATCACGTGACTTTTTGTCTAGAAATTCTCATTCCTAGTTCAAGTTTCAACTTCTAGCTATGTAAGTATAATTTAGGTATAGTAACTACCTACTCATATTTAGTGTGCGTCGTGTCACAGTTTTTTTTTGCACGTTGTCAAGTTGCAATAACTTTGCAAAGCTTAATCAAACAATATGAAAAACATAGTGAGTAAACAAGTTTTAATAACAATATCGGCTTGTTTCAGGTCATTTACATTTTAAAACACTTTTTTCAATTAAAAATCTGTTTTTTTTTGATGTGACAGTTTTTTTGCTATGCTTAATTGGACCCCCTAGTGTTTAATAGGTAGGCTACAACCATTAAAGTTACAAAAATACTTACAGTATTATTTACAATACCTAATTATTTTATGGTTGGATTTTTAGTTCCAAAGTAAGAAGTTAAACCATTTGTCAAAGATTTACAAAGAAATTGACTTGTGCAAAAACAAAACCACTTGAAACTTTAAAAAAACTTGACTAACCTAAATACACCAATAATTAAAAAATAGATAAAAATGCACTTAATATGTATTTAATCTTGATATTTTCCTAAATTAATAAAAAAAACGAGGTACCGTAGCTAGAACTTAAACAGCTGTGATAGAATAAAAACAATCTTTGTCATGCCATAATTTATTTTAAAATACGAGTTTACATTCTTTAAGTAAAATAAACTTATTTATCTTATTTTAAACATGAGCAATAAAAACTTATTTATTGAAATAAATGATTTTTACAATGAAAGTTACTGCATTATCTAACATTTACTTAAGTTATATTATTAAATTTAAAATGGATTTACTATTATATAAATTAAATAGAACTAACAATTTTATACTATACTTATCAACATAGCCTTTATGTACAAATTAAAATTCTAACGCTTAGATAAAATCACGATATCATCCAACATTTTATGTATTGCAAATTAGAGATAATTAAAAAATACCGACATAAGAAACCTATAAAATAACTAGATAATAAATAACAGCGGCAAAATCATAAGAACCAGTCATTACTTGATAATAATTCTAATAATAAATTCTGTCTCTTAAAAATACCTATCGATGTATCCAAACTATAATTTACACACGCAAATCTGATTACAATTTCAGTTTTGATAAACAAACATAAAAGTATTTTTCTAAAATTTCGATAATCTAATTAAAATTTGGAGGTAAACAAAACACTGCACAAACAAACCTTATGAGATCTTTACGAAAACCAAATCCACAATCGAATACATACAAACATACCTCTAGGAATCTTATTGATGTTACAAAAACTTTCACTAATAAGCTAAGTTTTTGTAATAATACTTATGTAACCTGCAACTTAACTCATAAGCCTAAACTCAAACCAAGGAATATCAACATTTTAGAATACGTATTTACCAGGGAGTGAACAACACTATCAAAACGCGTTTAGGATTTTTTATAAAGTAATATCTCTCAAGTATACTTAATCTGGGTTTTCATCGGCAATCTACGATTCACATAACTTACGGTTATATAACCAAGTAGATTAGAAAAAAAAACCTATTTGAGTAAGAGTTCGTCTTGAAAACACGTTAGAAATGTTCTGTCAAATATGAATCTTATGAGACAATAATACACGCGAGAGCAATGATTCCGGGTCACTTAAAGAATGTTAAAAATCTCGGAAACTAAAAATGATAGGTTATTGCAATAAATTGTATTTAATAGACAATGTAATACTCCTTAAATGAAGGTATTAAAACTTCTTAGTTATTGTAAAGTTATATCTTAAAAAAATCAAATTTGAAAAAGGGCCACTTTCGAAGATGGAACTACGAAATTACAGCATTTGGTTTTGCTTTTGTTTGTAATCTGTCATTTATGTGGGTATATAAACCATGTTGATAGTGCTCTATATTCATTATTCAAGCTGAAATTATGTCGCTTACGCCTGAAGAATGCACCAGAATACTTACAATGCTGGAAACCGGCCGGAGTCAGCGCGATACAGCCAGGACTGTCGGTGTGTCGCTGTCAACAGTACAAAGAGTTCTCCGACGTTACGAAGAAACTGGTTCTAACCTACGCAGACCAGGAACGGGCAGAACCAGGTGTACCACAGCACGAGAAGACCGATACTTGGTGAACACCATGCTTCGAAATCGCTTTCTCACAGGAACTGAACTCACAAATCAGTTTCGACGCCTCGGAGGAAGTAACCCAAGTGCATGGACAGTAAGACGTCGGCTTGCTGAATCTAACTTAAAACCCCTTAGACCTGCAAACGGCCCTAAACTGGAGCGTGGGCATCGTATTTCAAGACTAAGATATGCCCAGAGCCACGTAAATTGGAGTATTGAAGATTGGTCAAAAGTTATGTTCTCCGACGAATCAAAATTTATGCTCTACAAGCACGATGGAAGACACAGAGTGTATCGAAGACCAGGGGAAAGATTCAAGCAAGCATGCATCGAAGAAAAAGTAGCCTACGGTGGTGGGTCTGTACTTGTGTGGGCCGGAATTTCTTCTGAAAGTCGCACAGAGCTGGTGATCATAGAAAACGGCTCTTTAACTAGCGTAAGATATGTGGAAGAAATCCTCAATGATCATGTTGGTCCATTTATGGTCAATTTAGGTGAGGATGCTATATTTATGCATGACAATGCCCGACCTCATACAGGTAGGATTGTGAATGACTACCTTCAAGAGATGAACATTACTCGTATGGAGTGGCCAGCGCGCAGCCCGGATATCAACCCGATCGAGCATGCTTGGGACGAGCTAGGCAGATGCGTAAAACAACGAAACCCTCCCCCAATCACGCTTCGTGAGCTCAAAATTGCTCTCACAGAGGAATGGGAGAATATTCCCCAAAATCGTATAAGGAACTTGGTGTACAGCATGCCAAACCGCGTAAACGCAGTAATGGAAGCACGAGGAGGCAATACGAAGTATTAAAATTCAAGTCAAATCGTAATAAAGTTCAAAAATTTCATGTTTCCTATTTTTGTTTTAAGGAGAGATCAGCAGTTTTTTTCTTTATGTAATTTTGTGTTAATAAAATGTATGGTGACTCATATTTTTTTACTTTCATTTAAGGAGTATTACATTGTCTATTCAATACAATTAATTGCATTAACCTATCATTTTTAGTTTCCGAGATTTTTAACATTCTTTAAGTGACCCGGAATCATTGCTCTCGAGTGTATAATGGACAAATTACTGGAAACAATTTATTCTAAAATTTTTAAATAAATGTTAGCCTACCGTATGGCTCTAGAAAAGACACGATACTTTTTACTGTACAAAAATCTAGAAATGCATCAAAATACAACCATCATACAAGTTACTAGTACATCAACGTCTCATAATATCTTCTATACTGAATCCTTTTCTCGGCCCACTGGATTGACTTGTCCCAGGCTTCGGATTGGCGGGTGGTTGGATGCCTACAATGTTCTTGATTCCACTTGCTATGTAACTTGAAGTCGGGGCTTCACATTCCTTCATTTGAGAACTTTCTTTACAAGCTGTAACGTTTGTAGATGTACTAGGAACTGTGTCTTTAGGAGGCACATGCTTCACTATCAAGTCTTGAGCGACAGTCTGCTGAGGTCCTAGCACGTGGGATGCTGGATACGGTATTTGAGGGAGCGGTGGCATTGGCAACCCGAACTTGTGATACCCTGGCATACTGAGCATGTTTGGCGGTGGCATACCCACTACTACCTCGCTGTTGCCCATAAGCTGTTGTCGAGGCATTGTTAAATTGGTTGGCTCTGGTGACCGGTTTCTGTAAACAGCTGCGCAAGTCCGAATGTTCTCTCCGATATCAGGCGGGTGGTTTCGTTTTCTATACGTGCTTAAGAACATCCCAGAAGGTCCAGGATCTATAGGAGGACTAGCCATTTGGCCCATTTTAGTAGGATCAGGTGGAGGAATTTGATGTAGATCTCTGCGAATCTGTAGCTGAGGATGCCTGATCTGTTGTTCCTGTATATCTGTGTACCGTATCTCTTTGTCGATAATTTCATCTGAAGTGTATCTACGTTTTTCGTACATGTCAGTTGAAGAAGTTCTATGCTTATCGGTCTGAGGGCGCATAGTGTATGGAGTAGCTCTGTTGTCATTGTGGTGACAGTGTGTTTTTTCTGCAGGAGTTGGTGACAAGCGGCGTGGCCTCTCTTCACTTTGTTCTCTGCCAATACTCTCAATTGACGATGATCGAGCGCGTCTAACAGGAGAATGGTCTGGAGACGAAAGGTCTGGATCATCGTCATCATAACCTGGTTCAATAGGTGAGCCTGGTCTTCCTATATCCTCTTCTCCTACGTCAACAACATCACCTGGGGGTACGTCACCAACTGCGTGGGTAAGAGCATGTCTACGTAAATCGCAGTTCCTTCTAAATACCTTTCCGCAAGAGTTGCATTCGTAGGGTTTGTGGTCTGTATGGGTGAGGAGATGAGTCTTCAGATTGGAGCGTTGGTTGAAGCTACGGCTGCAAACTGGGCATTTGTGAGGGGACTCCTCCATATGAAGGATCTTGTGGACCGCCAGAGTCCGCGACTGGCAGAACCCTTTCCCGCATTCTGTACACTTAAACGGCTTTTCTTTTGAATGAATGTACCTGTAACAATGAAAGCGAAATTTAATACACTGGTTATTTTTAACTTATAACGAGGGAACGATTTAATGATTCGAACCATAAAATATCGTGGTTTAATTAAATATTCGAGTAGGGGCGGAGTTAATGCGAACGCAAGTTGTGCAGATAATCCAACGAAATGCTGTTTATTAATGGCGGTTCATTATAAAGCAAGAACAAGTTTCGATCGCTATTATTATTCGGTCGTTTTGCTCTCTTTTTACATAGCAACGTCGCGTGCTCAAAGTGCCGGAGATAAAGCAGTAACTGTTCTCAAATTCCAGTTAGTCTGTGTATAGTCACTTTAAAATGTAAAAATTTCAACCGTCCTCTACTAAAGTGCTCAGACGCACCTTGAACGTGATCCGAGTAACTCGAGCCTTTAGTCTCAAGGCGACGTCGCATGTTCAGAACGTTCGATCTCACCATTTTTCTAAGAGCTGTGCGAATTCTTATCACTTCCCGCTTTTATATTGACGGCCAATAGCAAGGCGAGGTGGGAAGGTCAAGCTGTAATGGTTCCGTTCCACCAGACTTCCAGCTTATCCGAATCGAATTACGTTAAAAGCATTTTGTGGCCAATCACTGCGATTAATATTATTAACAGCACTCGTATCGGGTTACTGTCCGCCATCTGCTGAACTGTCGGTGAAAGAAAACGTTGTTGTTAGTGACTGATTTGTGTTTCTCAATCTACATTAAGTTTAGCTAGATTAACTTGCTTCCGTTTGTAATGATTAAATTAAAATGCAGTCGTAAAATTTAATTATTAAAATCGCCCACCGTGTCATGTCACTCGTATTTTTTAGTTGTATTATATTGTTAGTAATTGAGTTAATCTGACTGAATCTACAGATTTACTATTGATCATACACTATTTATGCTTATCAAATTGGTATGACGTGATGCTATGATCTTTTTCGAGGAAACAAACCAAGGCAATAGTACTTTGTAAATTAATAAAGGAAGTGTTTAATATAGGTAATCAAGCTAATAACACGATGCCGAATAAAAAATACTCATACGTGGGTCTTCTTCAATCGATCAAGAAACATTGCAGATAGTGGCTATAAATTCAACCTTAGAAAAATAACTAAGTAATCTCGTACTAAGTACCTTCCTTAATAAAGTTACTATGATAACTTAGACAATTGATAAAAAATATCCACCTTGGAATTTCAGATCTCGTATAATGATGATGACTTTGAAAATACCTGTGCTTGCGATGCAAAGAATGCGTCACGTAAATAAAATATCATTACTCTAAAAAATAAACAGAGCAATGAACTTTCCATGGACAATTCGAGTTTTTGAATATCCGTTTGGATCCATGTATGCGCCAAGATTAAGTCCAGTTTTTATCAAAAAAATCTGGATCTCAAATACTACGCTTCACTCTCACAACAAACTGGTAGAACTAGCTTATAGTAATAAGGAAATGTTTGTAGGTTTAAAATGCAGTTTTGATAGATTATCTCACAAAATTGGCGATTTAAATAGCATCAATCTACATTAATCTAGATTTAATTACTTGGCTCAAAAATAGTTAAGAAAAACTATACTAAAATAATGAATTAGGTATGTTATTAAATTACCGAGTACTACTGATTACTGAGTTAGTTTCAGTGCTATTGATCTGTCTAATGATTTTGATGCACAATCTATAGAATCTGGTAGGTATTTGATAACGCATGGGTTTTCTTTTCAGTGACATATAGACACGTCCCACAGATTCCATGAATGGAAACCACTAGAAGGGCAAACAGTGCCTCTCTAAGCATCACGCAAATATTGTGTTGTGACTGACAGAAACCGGTTCCTAAGTACACAGAACTTGGTCTGTTCGCTCACGTTGCCACGCGGCCTGAGATTTGATGATAAAACGTGTATGGATGAAAAATTTGAACCTACCGTCACAGATGAAATACTAGTTCTACATACTGAAGTACAACTGTACAAAGATATTGATCGTAGCTTTGTTTTTGTTCACAGTGACAATATTTTTCTTAACACGTTTTTTGTAACGATGAGATACATATATTGTATGACAGGATCTAATTTCAAGTTAAAAATAGTTTCACTACCACCTAGAAGATAGAAATTTTATGATCTCATATAAATCCGTAGAACAACCAAAAACACTAAAGGCTCTAGGCCTTACATCAAATAAAATCTTGCAACAAAACCACTAACGAACCGATATTAAAAATAAAAATCGTAATAAAATTACTCCCAATAAAATTGAAATATATAATGAAGGCGATACTTTATTTCAAAATAGATTGAGAGCTGCGATCGATTTCAATGATGTCCGGGCTCAAATACCCGTCAGACAACTTGACTATTACATCAAAGAGACCGACGGAATCGAATTAACATGCCAATTACTAGAACGTACAAATTTTCCAATCTCAAGCCACAACAGCCTTAGAAACTTTTAATTTTTCAAACAGTAAAAGTAAATACAACTAGAGACATTGTATAAACTTTAGTACAAGAAACAATTACACAGAAATAAGGAAATTGACACAAAAAAAATAATTACATAAACAAATCTTGCCCTTATCACACCAGCTCGATCAATTTTGGACGTTAAATAAAATATAAGTAACGTCTGTCTCTTCTTATTATGCATTAAGATTAGGATCAATGGACACCGCCACAGAATAAATAACAGTATTCATCCCATCAAGACAAGAAGTGAAGATTAAAAATTGGAGGATTGAAATTACAGTCGTCTTGATCACGCACTAATGGGCTACATTAAAATACAATATATAAGGTACGTCGAATACAAAGTCCTTTACATTACCGCTGTGGACGATAATGTGTATGGTGGTGAAGATGGCGCCAATGAAAATTGGGAAGTGGTGTTGAAAATAAAAGATAAAAACTGGGTATAAAGGATGAATTTTAAGCGACGAAAAACGGTCCACTCTGAATTAACATTTTTTACAAAACTAAATTTTATTACCCTTAAAAATGAGGATATGCTGTATTAACAAGAATCAACCCACATCTTCCTTGAATCAGTGATGGTCAATTCAGAATTGAACTGATAATAAGAACGAATGCTGAGACTGAGAATATCTTTAAGTAAATGCTAAAATAGTTCTATACTCAATAGGAGGTTTCGATACACACAGATGGCCTTAGTAGCTAGTTTATAATCCCAATTTAAAATAATTAATTTTTTCCATATGCGGGAATAGAATATAATAATAATATGTACTTCATCTGTCACTACTTTATAAAGCGATAATTAAGGAAAAAGTTCTATAATAGTTGTAGAAAATTGGTATCTTTCTATATCTGGTTAAAATTTTTACTAAGTATTTGGTTTTTATATATACGGGTCAGCTTTTTTCTCCATTCAATCGTGTAGTCAAGATTGCCTATCAGCCAGCAATCGAAAGCTTGGTAACCAACGTAGAGCTATAAATTTGAAAGGCTCTATTTTGATAAAATCAAGTTACAGTTAATTATTATTTTCTTTAGAAACTATAAATCATTTTGATGTGATATTAGTGATGAATTAAATAGTGTCGTTATATTAAATTCGACATTAACAGAAGGTATAATATTAACACGCATTGTCATGTTATTACTCGAAACATAATAATAGTTAATATTAATAAAATATTTATAACTATTCATCGTTTTAGAAATGCCCGTAGTAATAGTGCAATGGAATTATCTCTTGTCTATAGTATTAGTAGCTCTACGTAGAGTCCAGTGCTGTGGGTCGAATCAATTTCTCACTGTATATTTTTTTCTTATTACAAAACTCCGTGAGGTAGAGTCGACCAACTAGACACAACATCACTATCTATACCTACTTGATATATTAACTGTTTGAAGTTTTAATTACATTCTTATCTTCCTTTACTAGAGTTTGGCATTACCATTTTGTATAATGAACCTTTCTGTTCCTGGTATAATTTTATTCGACATACAATTATATGTTCACGTAGCTATGTTATTCAATATATATTATGAAACTTAGAGATAAGTTGATTGATTGAAATAATATAATACTAATTTATTTATTAATGTTTTATAAAAAAATAAGTGGTCTTGTTAAAAGTTTTAGTTTCAAATAATCGCAGCTGTTTTATATAATATTCGTAGTTGTTTTTATGAGGTTTCTAGTTCGTAAGTAAATCAAGACGAACGATCGCGGCTGGAATGCCGCGGGTCACTGTCCGATCCCCCCTCTCATCTTCACTATCGAAGCCTTCCATCGATCGATAGCTGGCACTCATTAACTGGATTACTTGTGTCTTTGAGTGGTCTAAATTTAACATGTTTTTAGTAGAAAGATTTAGTAAATACTTTTACATTATCATACACCATTATTTTAACACTACTAAAAAAATTTAAATGAATAAAGAGGTTAAATATGAAAAAAACAAGGTATAAAAATTTCTTGCTATAGAAACTAAGCACTTATGTTAGTAATAAGAAACATAAATAATACCAAAGACAATGCTAGAGTTTATAATGGTAATGTATTCGAACTTAATTAGGTATATGTATTTGCAAAACCCACACTAATGCGAACGGTAGCGACAGCTGATACATAAATTTATATAGAAATGGCTACAAGCCACTCGCGTATAAGTAAATCAAAACCGCTTACAAATAGCTTACATTTACATAATCTCGCGATTTGTATAATGAGGTAGCAGATTTTGTTATTCTATATGTTTGATTTTCAAAGAGATACTACGTGTAAAATATTTTATTTACATATATGTATAATAACTTTGTTTCGTTTAGTATGCTAGTCGAACTGAGGCTAAAAGCTTAACTATTATGAAAATTAAGTATCACTTAAATCATAATGCGTAATAAATTTAGTGCC
Source organism: Gandaritis pyraliata (assembly GCA_947859175.1). Lineage (NCBI taxonomy): Eukaryota > Metazoa > Arthropoda > Insecta > Lepidoptera > Geometridae > Gandaritis > Gandaritis pyraliata. The sequence continues at coordinate 3,412,927 of OX401866.1, read as the reverse complement.
AGTGTTCATATATTTTTGGTATTAACGGCATGTTTAGCTTTGAAACGTGATTATATCTATACATCGTAAAATAAACGCATGGCTGTTTATCACATATATGACTTAGGTTACTCGAAGGCATTGTGGAGGGTTAAGATATTCAAAATTCAGAAACCTGATCGAAATACGGTCACTGACAACTGCTAGAATGAGGTGTATCATGGATTAGAATCATTAGGATAACGCAATATTGTATAAGACGTTTATGCAACTTTATGCAAAATCTACAAAGCAAAATAAAACATAATAAATAATATTAATGAAACCATACATAAAATTACATAATAAATACAAACAATTTTGATTTTAATATTTCCAAACGATACTCGGAAATTTCAAACGTTTTAAAGCATTTTCGGAGAAGCATCTGAATTACAGTACGTAAATGCAACTGCGCTTAGACCCGTCCGTTGCCCACGCACTGTTATCTCTTTACAACCAACTAAGCTGGTTTCCTTTAGCTCAGTTTATTGTTATGCTACTTACACAGCTAGTGGCACACCAACGCAACTTTTCTTGCCACCGGCGTTGTACAGAATATTTTATTACGGTAAGTACTTTAATATTGGTATTTTGATATTCATGAAGTTGAAGCAAACGTTGGTAACATCACAGATAGTTTAAACTAACTGATAATGTAACAAGGCGTAGAACACAATAAAAGTAACTTTAAACGTAACATATAAATTATATAAAGTGAACTAAGGCATGAAATGATTAACATTGAGAATCAAGTTAGAATTAAAGTAGAAGAGTATAAAAAAAACCAAGACTTTAAACAACTAAACGAAATTCCCAAGTAACTCCCAATAAGAGCAAAACAAACAAAACGTAATCTATTAAAATTCTTGTTTACATAATCAACCTCACTCATGTCATGTCACACTGACACGTCTGTGAAGCCTAGTAATTAACTGGTATTTTCTGTATGGTCAGTCAGTCTGTATTGGCACTGGCAGTAGCAATATATAAAGCGTTTGACATTATGCAGATTAGCTTGAGTGGTGTCCACGTTTTCACGACTGGGATAATTTGCATCCTCATTAGTTTTTGCTTTTACCAAATGAGTTGTCAATATACTGAATATAGCACTGTATATTGTGTTTATACTAAGATCATTTATTTGCGACTATAAATCACAAGCATTTTCATTTTTATTTACTTCTAAATACGGCTATTACTTTTAAAATTGTGTTATTATAAAATTGTGGAAATATTAAAAAAAAAACGTTATATTCTTCTTGTTCACAAAACTGTTTTCAATTTAAAAGACTTGTTCAATCAGCTTTTCTTCTTTACCGTATGTTATACCAGTCTCACATAGTATTATCGTTTAAAATACACCGTCATTACCTTAGTAGTAGCGTTGGTTAATAGATTTTGTGTAGGCGTGCCTTCAATCACCACACAGGGAGTACAATGAGTCATTACGCTAGCAGACGTCGGAACTACAGTCTCTTCAGTAAAATTATCTAAAGTAACTTTGAAAGTAACTTTAAAATTGTCTAAAATAACTATCTAGGCGCTACCTACGCTCAAGAGTCTCTTTATTTGCGTCAACAATAATGTGAATTTTTAATGAGGCTTCGTTTGGCTAACGAGAGTATAGAAACTAACTATATTCTCAGCTATCAAAAGATAATTTACAGGTTGTTTAACTTCACTGTGTATTATATATTTTGAGAGTATTCTTAGATTTAGTTGGTTAGATAGACTATAACGATTCAAGTAAAGTATTGGTAAAGAGTATGGGTACAATAACTGGAAAAAAATCTAACAATGCGAGTACTAAAACGACTGGACCCACAAGTTACTTTGTGATGAATTTCAGTACAAAAACTAAATTAAAAAATAATAAAGTTTGGTCGCATAGCTCCACGCAGCATCATTTATTTTCCGTACGCTCTAAAGAAATTTTGTATTCGTCGCGCGGCGTTGAAAAAAGTCAAATCCCCAAAAGTCGGACAGGTAGGTACGTGGCCGACGTGGACAAAAAATAAATGGAAAATACTAATGGAGCGAGACGAAGAGGTTGGACCGTGCGGCAGTGTGATGAGTAACTGTCTGATCGGCACATTTTGTTAAGGATCCTGAACTAAAAATCTTTTTTACGATTAAAACATTAGTTTTAATTGATTTAGATTGGTCCACAGTTGCCCAAAACAGAGAAGACTGGAGAGAAGGAAGGGAGGCCTTTGCCCTGCAGTGGGACACCACAGGCTCTTAATAATAATAATAATAAAACATTAGTTTCATATAAAGAGATTTAAACTTGAAACATCAATGATGTAATAATAGTTTTTTAAGTAATTCTTATTTCAAATGCAAATAATAGTTGGTTGTATGATGAAACGATTGCAATATCATAATTTAGTTTCCATAATGATTACCAAAAAAAATAAAAATGAGAAAGTACGAAATGTGTGACGCTAAACAAAAAAATATTCATGCAGCGCGTGGTAAATTGTTTATTAAACTTTCAAGCCCTAAGCTCGTGCAGTAATGTTTAAATCTAAATCGAGATACAAGCCCAAATTTTTAATGTTTAAGCATTAAAAATCTATGCTTGGGTAATGCATGAGTTTTTTTAGTCATACAAGTCTTATATTAGTAAAAGTAGAGCCAGCTACACACACAACAGCATCCACAGCCGGTTTGGCGGCGCGCACTGTCCAAGCGACGTAATGGGAGCGACGTCTCGCCGCTGCTGCTTCACACACAATTTCACCTCTGACTGACGCAAACATTCATTGTGCCGGGTACTTACTGCTGACGTTGTCAGGTGCATTCGATTGGCTATATCACAGAACAAAGGAAGTAAATAGAAAGAGCATGATGACTTTTTAGTATGAGAACCAGTGTAGCTAAACTCACACCATGTCAAAACTAACACACTTAGAAATAAAGATTATAATTGGTTGAAAGAGAACGTAAAACGGACCTAAATCCATTAAAATAATTTTATTGATATAAAACCTTAGTTCCATCGGAACATGGTTCAAAACTCAATAAAATAAACAAGTGATAAAAATTAAAGTTTACTTCGTCTACTCAGCAAAAGGTGGCGCTTTTGCGAAGCATTTCTGTTATAGTCTTTATTAACAAATCTTAAGATTGATAATGCAATGGCTGTTATGACAAACATAGCTACTCACTTAGCTATGTTATGTTAGTGATGTGACCAATGAGGATACATGACGAATTTGTCGATATCGATTATTACCTACCCACTGATTGATAACGAAATAGCTACGTTTAGCCGCAATTACATTTGTCTGATACGTTGTGTCCAAGGGCTCTGCCGTTTGTGGTGGTCGAAATAAAAATATTTTCTTTCTTTGTTTAATTATAATCAATCACAAAGGTTAGTATCAGACTGACACTATTGTCAGTCTGATACTTGAGTAAGGACCAAGAATGAAGGTAAGTACCTACCTAATTAATTAAAACTTCATGAATATAAATAATAACACTATAATTACCTGAAAACACAAAATTATTAGAGTCGGTATAGCTGTGCCAACAATGTATTTGTTTCCACTTTTTTTAATTACAAAATCTTGGTCCTTAAAGTGCAGCAAATTGTACCTACTGTATTTTGTAGGAAACCAATTTTGTTTCCCAGTTGCACAATCAATTTTTTTTTATGTCTGGCACATTGGGTAAACTGAAACCAGAAGATATACCTATTTTTTCAAAATATTTCTGTAATTTTCATCTGACCCAGCCATTAAAGTTATCGATAACGCATTCATCAGTTTATTGGGGCCACATCCCTAACTGAGTAGCGAAAGTTGAGGTTTAAAAGAAACGCGACTTTAACATGTATGATTTACAGTCTTTTTTTCTTTGACGGTTTTGCATTTTAACAAAACTAACAATTAACAATAAAATATTACTTATCGGTGATATGATATGCCCCCATTTGTTAAATTTTTGATTCCGCTATCGTTTTTGCACTCTAAAACAGCACAATATGGCATGTTTATATTTTTTAATGATTTTTTTCAAGTACGGTTAAGTACCATGACAAAATTCAAACACGACTGAAGTGAGCGGAGCTAGGCGGAGCTTGAAGTGCGTAATACGATGCAGACTTGATATGAAGCGGATCCACCTACTTACTAATTCTACTTATTTTCTTTTTTCTGTGGGCTATATAGTTTGGGAAAAATATAACTAAACCTAATTCTGCAAGCGGCATTGTCACAACGATCCGACTAAAAATAGTACCTCTAGACGATGAACCCTGAACACCTGAATTACATTCTTCGCTTCAGTCTTTCGAGATTTTTAAGTTGCATTATTTTAAAACTTAAGAAATTGGTGGTTTTAAAGATTTCACCAGAGATATTTAAGTTTGACAAACAACCTATTTCATAAACTTTCTAATAAGCCTCTTATTGTTTCTAGTAGGCATTTTATCTTATATGATAACTTTAAATATTTAAACAATCTAGTTTGATTCATACCAAATTTTATGCCTATCACGTAGAGTATCTTCAAATACTTTTTTTGCCATACCTATGTGGTTTTTGTAGTTTCAAACCATGTAATAAGACTTTTTGTATCAGTTTACTTTTAACTGATATCCATTAAAAAATGGCGCCACGCAGACATGAGAAAAAATTTGATATTCGATCTGATTCAGTATCAAATATCTTTAAAAGTGCGCATGAATTGTCCCAAAACATAATTTTTCACGGTTGAATAACGTTTTGGAACTTGATCTTGAACTCTTTTGATTGGCTATACCAAAACAACAAGACAATAACGTTGGTATGGTAACTCTTCAGAATATTGGAGATTCAAGCGTTTCTATCAAAACGCCTGTAAGTATCACTATTGTAGCTGAATAATTTTATTTTCAAGTACTATATACCTTCCTATTTTAAATTGATAGACAGATTTCGTTCAACATCACCATACAAAGTCACTTCACAAGTGGGTATACAGCTTCAACCTATCAGATCTACGACACTGGTTTGATTCATGATGGTCCTGGCAATTATACTGAGAACTTGGAACATTAATCAAACTATATTGATAGGCTACGTACAAGTCCAATTAGATGATTCCTTGTTACAATTTTGTGTTCGATCCAGCATATGATTTATTATAGGAGAGGTACAATGAGGCCGGCAAAGTGTGTTAATTTCGGTTTCGTCGTTAATCCAATTTTAGTGCTGGATGTAATTGGTTGTAATAGACGGTAATCGTTTCGTATCGAAGATGTTTGATTGGTGGTCGGTGGGAAGATGTTGAAAGTCGCTTAGGATGTATTAATTTTTACTACTTTATTTCAGATCAAAGAGACATCACCTACTTTAAACTTCCGGCTAATTAAAAATGAGTTATTACTATAAGGAAAACAACCACTGTTGTATAAGCATCGGTTTTTATAAAGTTAAATAAACATTGTAGATTATTTGGTCAGGCGAAACAGTTTCAGCCGATAAAAACTCGTAAAAGTAGGACAGATATAATCAAATACTATGAACTAATTTGGTGCGGTATAGTATTTATTACTATTTATTATCCTCAACGTGTTATATTTATTACTACTGTAAAACAGTAAACGAAATGGTTTCTGTAGTAAATGTTATAAAACTTGTTTAATTAGTAAATTGGGACATTTGTATCCAAATCTACTTTTTTTGATAAAATATCAGTTGTAACATTTACATTTTTAAATTTTAGTTTACAAAATAATGCATTATCTAATTCTTCTTTACTAAAATTAAGCAGAAAGCTAAGTTCTTGTATTCTAATTTATATTCCAAAAAGATTTATAAGTCAATCAATAGTTTTAATCTACGATAAAACCGGGTTGTACGACCGTACGTGCTTAGTAGAGATTAAAGGTGGTTCCTCAGACTCCGAGCAATAAATAACGTGATTATTTCCTTTTGAAAGTGCTCACATTTTAAGCCGAACGTTTTTTGAGTGAATCCAAGCGAGAAAGATTTTCGTTAACGGGATTAAAACAAACTTACTATTGGAAACTTTTGACTATTTAAAGTTGAATTTGTTATGCTACTTGTCATTGCTAACAAATGCATGGAAAGTCACTAATTCAGTTTTGAGCTTAACAGAGAAAAATAATTCAATGGAATTAAAATCAATATCAATAAAACTCCTGTACGTATTATCATCGATTAATGAATACACGAAGATTGCTACACCCTATATATTAGAGCGTGACTCGCAAAACCGGCTAGTTCCCGGTCCTATTTGGGGATGACGCTACAGTCGACGACGACTTAAGCTTCAAGTAGCCGTTAGAACCAAAGAAACGCCATTAATTTATTTTCGAAATTCATCAAAAATTATGTCCTTATTTTAGAATCTGTAATGGTGTTCATTTATTTAGTTATCACGATTTTATTTCATACTGATTATCTAACATATTTTTCGCCACGCCACCTAGGCGTGATCACCTAGGTGGTCATCAAATTGAAAGATAGTGTACAAATTATTGACATAACTTTACTAATAGGTGGCGTCTATATAAAATAAGTTTTCACCTTCTTGATTTACGGCTTTTGCGACAGGTCACAATTCTGTCAGTGTCTGTTTACTATAGTGTCAAAATTATAATTTGAATTGTTAGTCCATACCGCTCACTCGTTCCCCAAATTCTAGGGTGGCTTTAGCACAGCACTTTAGTCTGTGCATAATATTTGGACTACGAACAAATGAACCTTCTAAATAAAACACCTAGGGCGGCTTGCACGCACGAAATGCCGTTTAAGTTCAGCCTAAACACGTTTAACTAAACACGTTTAAATCGTTAAAAGTGTTTAGCAAAATTACGTTTAGTGGCATCTTGCACCAAGCTGTTTTGACGATAATTTAACTAAACTCGATTAGTGTGTATATATCAGTACTCTATGGTCGGTATAACCACAGAAAACAGTTCCCCTACGTTTCGTTAAACGTACAAAACGATTGACGCATTTCTTTTCTAAGAAAATTCATCTTTTCCACGCATCAAGTAAGCTAAAACGGAACGGTACTGTCATTTTTTGATACAAAGTGTCATTGGCCTGCGTGTTGTGTTGTATTCTCTTTGACGATTTTATTTACATGTACAATTATGTTATTTTCTTGTTTTGTAGTTGATTGGTTGTGTTGTGGTTGTGATGAAAATAGTGCTTCCCGTTATGGACTATAATTCTGTTCAATTTTTTTACTTGTTGGTATCGAATTTTAACTGATTATAGATTTGATGCAAAAGTATTTGTGTGGTTTCTTTCGATAGTCTGAACCTTCTTATATATATTTTTTATCACTCCTACGGTGCTCAGACGCGGTCGCTGACTACTTTGCCAAAGAGTGATGGAGCGAAGTATTTTAGGTGTGAAAAGAATAGATCGAATTCGGAACAGAATACTTCGCTCCAAAACTGGAATCGCCCATGTAGGTCGTAAAGTAGCGGAAAGGTGGGCTCAAGGAGTCACAGGCTGGATACCCCCAGGGGTAGAAGACGTCGCGGCCGCCCGAGGAAGCGCTGGCATGACGATACTCGGCAATAGGTACTGAGGGGTAATCACGAACAAATCTGACAGTCGCCGCGTTACGTAAACCTAACGTATTCGAGTGATATTGCGCGTCAACATCAGCCCGACTGCCGAACGTTGTAGCGTCACCGCGCAGTGTATCTCGGATACGCTAGCGTTACGATACGTTCACGATTGTCAAATTTATTCGTGATCAAGGCACTGCTAATGAGTAGACAAGCCGTTTTACCACCAAGTTTAATGATAAGTCGCAACGCAACTACGTCCTTGAAATTTTTAGAATCAATCATATACCTACTTTAGAATTTTTATATTGATAAATATACCTATAGGTATATTTATCAATATACCTACCTACCTTCTTCAGACATACCTATTCCATTATTTATAAGTAGGTAGGTAGTAAAACTAGAACAGGATAGCCTAGGAACAAAAGACCTAGGCAACACCCGCAGAAAACTTATTTGTTCGTACCTAAATGGTTCGTAATGTATGGTAATGTTTCAGTACATAACTAAACAAGTACCTATTGGGTGTGATATTTTAATAATATAGGTATAATTAAAAGTCTACCTACCTTTTATGTTTTATTTTATCAAGCTAAAAACATTTAAGATTTCATATAATATCATTGTATTTTTTTGTTACAAACGCACTTGGCGGTAAGGCGTCAGGTTTAAAATCGAAACATCTATTATTTTACTAGCTTGATACGACCAGAGCGCTGTTGCCGCTCTGCATCCAGACTGCAACGCGAGCGCTCTATCTCGCTCGTTCGACATTGCATAGCACAAGTTGTCAACGTCGCGCGCGTTGTAACCGAATTTTGGTATACGCTTTGCAAAATTTAGAAATAGCGCCATCTGACGTTTATTTCCGTACTGCTTATAGTGTCAGCGCGCCAGAGGTTCAAGAAAATAAACACCGTTTTGATTTATTACCGATTCGATACACCCAGCGACATCTCACGCCTTTGAAGGTAGTCCATTTTCGGGTTACGATATTTTCTAAACGTCTGCTGGTCTATTTTTTTATTTGTCTATGGTATTATCGAGGTAACCGTAGTTCTCACCACTTGTGATGATTATAGATTGGCTATAGAAGTATTAAAAGTTAGGCAATGATTTTCCATTTAAGTTTATAAGTATTTATCATCTAATAAATATTTATGGACATTTTACCCAACGCCTTTTAGTCCCTAACTAAGCAAAGCTTGTGATATGTGGGAACTAGATTGCTGATAGAATCACAGATAGAATGCTTATCATTTTAAGCTAGTAGTGAAAACTAAGTGAAAGATGGTTCGATAGAAGACGTAGTTTTATTTGATAGAAAAAAAAGCTTTCTAGTAGATTGAAAGATAGAATAGTCCATACGCAAGGGAGTGGTAAGGTCCAGCACAAGGACGACCGGTTAGGCTCGAACCCTGTGGGACGCCACGATACCATCGACCTTACTCATTTTCTACATTTTTATTCCTACCATAAAAACTGTCCCATCCAAAATATTTCTTATCTTGATCTCTGATACGTTCATATTTTTATTGCGATATTGTGAAACGATCGAAGCGGCTTCTTTGATAGTTTAAAGTACCAACTGAATAACCGTTATTGATATTGACGTAGATAAATTAATTTGATAATAGGAAATAAAACCTCGTTTTAATTGTAATGTTAGTAGAATTTAAAACCAGGAACTCTAGTGTGAAATCAATTATTAACAAAAACTTAAATCTTGGTTCTAAATTCTTTCCTCTACACTAAAAACACAAAGTACTATCACAGATTAAACAAAAAGATTACAAAACAGTTTATTTATGGAGAATTCATATATGAGATCTTAAATCTTGTTTGAAAAGTAGTTTGTATGTACGTCTCTGACTGTGTGAGGGACTCCATTTTTTTTCTGAGACGTCGTCATTATGATTAATGGGCAAACGTAGAGTCACATGAGATTCCTCTCTTCTCTCCATAATAACAATACATCCTTATTTTTTTAACTCCTATTAAAATTCAAAGTATCTTAGCATGTTACAGGATGCTCTTTAGTTGTGTAAATTTTTTAGTATGAGATAACTACAATTATAATTTTTTTAATACAAACATATTTTTTAAGATCAATATTGCCCATAGTGTCAATACTAATAATATTCTAAAATGTCCGTGTAATTACAATATTCATAATATGAGAGCCAAGTATGCCAATGTAAATAAAAATCTTACTGCAATGCTTAGGCTTCACAAGTACCTACCTACAGTCTTTGTTTGTGTAACGACCGGTCAATGTTTGCTCGAGTCAAGACCATCAAGACCACTCGGAAACTCAAGCGATCTTGAGCAAGCTGTGAACATTGGTGGCTTAAAGCAAGTGCTTTGGAATGAAGATTTCGAAAGCGTGAGAGAAGAAAAACATATTTTATTACAAGCTGCAGTAAATGTAGATACAAAAATCAACAGTAATAAACAAATTATCTCAATAGAGTAAGATAAACTAAAACCTGATTAAAACTAGTAAACCAACAGAAGAAAAGGTCTATAATGGTAATGGTAAAATGGAGCTGATGTGAATTAGCCTAATATCGTAAATTACTTTATGCCGGACAAACAGTAGTAAGTATAACTCCAAAACAAGCAATACAAATTGTTACTACAAGCTTTATGGCTTTTTAAAACTGGATTAAGTAGCAAAGAAATGCTAAATCGACGATAAGCATACGTCTTGTCAACCCACGCAGTATAAGTACTTCTATAGTATAATACACTTTAACACAATGGTTTAGGGACGAGAATCGCGCAAAGGTAGAATGTAACCGATGCAAGTTATGGTTCGACGGTCAAGATAAAGTTCCTATTGTTTAACCGACCTCTAAAAGTGATATTTTATTAAAAGGACAATCTGATCAATGAAAATAAGAAAAACCACATCGATAAGATCGAAACCGTGATAATAATGAAAGCCGCAAGTTGGAAACCCGTTAAAACGAGTTTCAAAAAGGATGCTAAAGTCAAAAAATAATAGATTTTAAAAGGAATAAAATTTATAAAACTCTCACGCATCGGATTAAGCATTCCATGGCGGATTAGCGCAATGAACTTAAATTTGAATAGCACGCTTGAGCCCAAGACGTCATGCAGACTGTATAATGTGTGATTTACAACGAATTCACATGGATGATGGTAAAAAAGTACGCGTTATTTTCGTTAAAACCTTGAAACAGACAAGACGTTAACGTTGCATGAAATCGCTAGTTACAATGAATCTTACTTTACAGAACTGCGTTTTTTTAGTAACCAAGTAGGTATCATTTATCAGACTAACTAAATACATTTTCTTTAACTGAAACTGTATTATTTCTTTGTTTCTGTGACACGTAATAAGCTCAATGATGTTATCAGTGAGTATTTAATTGAAAACTGAAGTTTCTGTTTTACTGTTCCTTGAATTGAATAGGTAGTAAGTGCTCTTTGTTGTAAAATTGGCATTGTACATTTTATAGATATAGTCGACATTGAGAAAAGAGCAAAAACACGCGAATCTGAATCACGCGAATGCTAACTTAATTGCCTGGATATAGCGACAAAAAACATTTTGAAATATAACACGCAAGCGATTTGAATAATACGTTTACCTGTCGATCTAATATAATGGCATCTGAATATCTAAAGCTGTTGAATTGGCGTCAAGCACCCAGATGTGCATGAAACGAGATTTAATAGTGACCAGGATATCAACAGAAAAATATGAAAGAGTTAGTAACAGTAACTGCACATTTGTATAAAATATTAAAACAAGAAGAAACTAATTTATTTTATATTGAAGTCGCTGGTTTTTACAAAAAGTCACAAGCATCTTTAATGAATCGCCAAATAATACACTGACCACAGAATTTTGACATCGGATACCCAACGGCAGCATTTTGACTTATATGTTGTACAAATAAAGAATTAAATATTTAAACCGCAGGTGTACAGGATGCGAGTAAAGTCGATTCTTAATGTCAATACGAACGAAAAAAAGTTGCGCAACATTCTAGCAGAGAACTTTCAAAAGCCAATGAGATACTGTGAAATCGACGAGTGGTTCGCGCTTACCGCGTATCAGGCTAATTATTCTAGAGCCTCGGTCACGATTCTTTCAAGCTACAAGTGTGTTTTTAAGGTAACCAGTAAAGCTATTCGTTTGATCAATTAAAATGTGGTCTGCTACTATGGGTACATTTATTTTAATACTGGACTTTTATTCAAACAGGCTTTTAGGATTCTTATTTAAATATTTTTAGGACCAGTTAAATTCTCATGTTTATAAAATTGATTTTCAGAAATTACTATTCAGATTATCCTAAATACAAATTGGGTCATTTAGAATGCCAAATGGAAATTTCCGAATTTCAATGTCGCGTGATATCTTACTGTTTTGCCTCGGGTATGCCATCGAGATTTCAGGAACGATTCAAATATCGCAGATTCCAGCCACCAATTTGACCATTTTCAAACGAGATAAACCTTCGATACGATGTTATGATTGGCTCGCTCTACAAAATGATAATTTCTAAAAGTCCGTAGGCGAAAATCTTGTTCTTGGCCGAGTCCACCTGCCTTCCTTTGATTTATTATGGATTCAGTATTAATTTGATATCCCTTTTTGCCTTGGCCCCTTGAGCGATCGGAACGAGTGTGGAGGCTCCAGTCTCCATTATATTATGTGGTCTTGGTCCATCATAATTGCATATGAGCCTCGAGATAAAATGTTTAATGCAAAATAACTCTTGCTTCGACTTCAGCAACATTTTGTAAATTGATAAATTTGAATTACTAGGTTGGCAGTGTAAGTTATGAAGAAATCAAAAGTAGTATTGCAATGGTAATAGTTCATAAATATTTTGAATAGTTCAGTTAAATTTTATCTTAAAATCATGGTAAGTTTGGTATTTTTATAGCGTGTCTGTGTTGCTACGTTACCTTGTACGATGAGAAGTGGCTATGTTATATTAATAGCTACATCTTTGTATTTTATGATTGGAGGCGTGCATGATGAGATTTACTCAACACAAAATGGTGATTTTTTAAAGTTTTGATAATATGTGCCGCATACCTTCATGTTTAAACTAATGTTAGTAATTTTATTCTGTTATTCACGATAAAATGCTATCAAGATCTCGTAAGAAGAAAATATGACAATGTGTTAAAGTACAAGCAAGCACTTACTACCAATCAGCAAGAAACATCTCAGGTTTCTTTATTATTTACTCAGTAATTTTCTTAAAAAATGTAAGCCCTTAAAATTCTGATCACGCTTCGATTTCTTCGATCGATTTCGGATAAGCCTTGATCATTAAAATTTATATTTATTTACGTAAGGCCAGTTAGTGGTTTTTCGTTAAATATGCATGAAATATTTTACCATACTCATGTATTTTATAATTATCTGATGTGTAATAATAACTTTGGATTGGGTGATTTAGTTTTTGCGTTATACTTTCGTAGAATCGCGAGAGCCATTTTTGAAGGAGTCCTTGAGAGGGTCAAATCTCTTAAGTTTTCGGAAGATCATAATAATGGAGAGGATAACTAGTAATTATATGCTATTATGCAGTTCATGTATGGTGCATTCGCAAATTTTAATAATACAGTCATCAATTTAATTGTTGTGACAAAAAAACAACTTGGAAGTTATGACAAACTTGATGATATCATGCACAGCGTTACGTGTCTAGAAGCTGAGTTTTTAAAGTATTTTAGTTAATATGCGTTTTAAGGTAACTCTGAAATTAGCTTTTTGTCGCTGTTGGTACTTTTTGTAGACCAGACCAAAATGATAATTTGGAGCTGTATTAAATTGCCTTAGTAGGCTAAGTAACGTCAGCAACAATAACCAGTATACCTATTATTATATTAATATTATCGACGCCATTTTATATCTCTATACTTAGTTGAAAATAAATTTGAATCTGAGGTTAATGAACTCAAACTTAAAACTACCTGTCTTATTATATTATTTTTATTAACCCACTTTAAAATAGGAGGAGGTTCTCAACTTGGTGTTTTTAACTTTATTTGTTAAAGTCTTCTTCTTTGTCTTTTAAAATAAAATAAATACTAGAAAGTCATCTAGAGTTCTAAAATTAAACACCGGAGTGTTATTAAGTGCTTTTACGTTTTATTTATTTTCCTAGCTGTACTCAATCCTATGACTATTACTGAGCTACCATCAATAGAATCAGATGAGTCATCAGATCTTAAACTAATTACGGTCCAAACGTAAAAAAAACTAGCATAATGGGAGACAAAGTCCATGAGTCGGTCGTTTTGGTCCATCAGAATTTTATCAAAGTAGATGTTAGGAATGATAAGAATCAAGTTCTAGTTTCACTAGAAATACATGGGTGGGAAAAATTAAACTGCGAAAAGGTTTAATATATACTGCGTGTAAAAACACACTCGAAATCTTTGAAGAGTTACCCAGAAGTATGTATATTTCTTTGTAAAAAGGTTCATATGAACCAGGCCGTAGTTTCTTGACCACTCTTCTAGGCCCTGATCGCGAAAAAACTGGTACTTAGAATCACCTAGTAGATAAGACGATTCTAAATGATCCTTGTAATTTTACGGAATAAAAGATTTTTGACTTTGACATCACTACTTTTCACTATGGAACCAAAAAAAATTCCTGTTTGATACAAAATGGAAATATTGTTATGAATTTCACAAAATTTTACATAACAAGTAAATCAAAAAGAAGTGTTGTAGGTGTGGGCTTACAATTTACAGGGAAAATGTTAAATCAAATAGTTAAATAACTGTTTTCCTTATGTGTTGTTTACATTAGAACTGAATGAGTAGAGGTAATTGCTACTGCAACTCATTCTAATAACTACTTATACTGACTCAATTTTACAACTAAGTTTTTGCAGCCGCATAAAGATTAGACCACAAAGAATGTTTACAATATTTGAGCATTATATCAAATGTAACTCTACCACCAACATACCTAACTACTTCTGCCGTCAAGCAGTGATGCTTGTATTACTGTTTCAGTTTGAAAAGTGTTGGTTACGTTTCAGAGTGAGGGACGCAGTGCATTGGGCACACAGGGCACGTGTATATGGTGTATATGCTTCATTTATCTCTTTTTTTTTATAAAAAACACGTAGCTCGTATGTAATGTCTAAGCATGAAACATTAGGCTTCAAATTATTGTGCTTTTTGTTTTGAAAATACGTGTTGTCGAAATATTGTTTTGGATAAGTAACCGATACGGGTAACATAATTATTTATGAATCATAATAAAAATTTACGATCAAACCTCATCGTAAATATGACATTTCACAATTAATTAGTTCCAAAAGAAATATGAAAACTTGTTATAAAATATTACTTGGGTCGCGAGCGAACAACATTTGTGTTAGTTATGTAACATTAGATTTGCATCCATCACGTGTTCATCTTTACTTCTTGAGAAAACTGAGACACTAAGTTCTATAGTTAATAGATAGATAGATAGATAAACACTTTATTGTACACAAAGAAGAAACAGGACATAAGAGAAAACAATTAAAGCTAATGTACAATGGGCGGCCTTATCGCTTAAAGCGATCTCTTCCAGACAACCTTTGGATGGAGAGGATAAACAGAAACAGAAGTTAAGTAAGTTAATATAGAATTTTGGGAGTTCGATACATACCTACGGGTTACTCCCACGAATGCTGTGTCCATACAATAAAATGTGAAATAAAAATTTTCATAGATGGACTCCTAGCCAGTGCGATGACGTATTTGTACCTACGTCATAAAAAGAACATAAAAATCACGTCCCATAGAATGGGATAGCCCATTCCACTAATATTATAAAGTTTAGATGTTTGTGTTTCACTCACGCTGCAACTACTAGTCCGATTAGAAAACATGGAATATTATGATGTATAGTTCGTAACCTGAATTAACACAGGCATTTTTTAACCCGAACAAGACACGGACGAAGTCGCTGGGG
Source organism: Gandaritis pyraliata (assembly GCA_947859175.1). Taxonomy (NCBI): domain Eukaryota; kingdom Metazoa; phylum Arthropoda; class Insecta; order Lepidoptera; family Geometridae; genus Gandaritis; species Gandaritis pyraliata. Next base: position 3,397,379 of record OX401866.1, on the reverse strand, counting down.
AGAGATAGTGAAAAATATATATCAACATAGCGACAGGTCTCATAATTTTTACTTACCCACAAAAAAATTTAAGATTATGATAGAAATTTTATCGAGACCTATAAGCTAAACTATAAATGTTAGAAATCCTTATAACACACTTATTTTGTTTTTTTTAAATTTGTATCATTAATCTCTTAAAATCGGATCATCATAAATGCTACCTATATCGGTGCGACTAGATTTTATTAGACCAATAAATATAAGATTAGATCCTTGGCCTTTCTTGGGCGAAGACCCGACCTGTATTACGTTATATTTTATAGGATTGATGGGCTAAAATTTAATCCCTATCTTTACAGCCTCTATTTAATAGGATTTTGAAATAATGACGTTACAAATTCGGTTTGAGAACTTGTACCTACAAATCATTCATCGTCATCATCAGCTTGTAAAAAAAAACTATTGAACATAAACCTGAGTTCTAGAACCATTTTGAACTTTCTGACTTCACGCAATCCTAAAAATATCTTCGGCTTTTCTGGAAGGGTCGCCATGAACTTTTACTTCTCCGTGATTGTTAGTAGTTTTGTAAAACTAGATCATTATGATGAGTTACTGTCTAATAAAGTAAGAGCTATTTCCACGAAGCTACAATCAAGCAGTTTTATAAATATTTCAATTCCAAGTAGCGAGCCGGATGTAGCTATAGTCGGCTTACCGTCTGCACCTTGAGTTACACCGGCTGCCGTATGAATATAAATTAAAAAAATACACTATGATCAGTGTAGTAGAAAATTAAAATGTGCAGGAGACCGAAAACTAATCGTAAGTTGTGCAAAACTAATGCATGATTACAAAATAATCATCGTAATAATAATCACCTACTTACTACCTACCATGGAAATAATTAAGTTCTAAAAACACACGTGTAATATGCGCAGCGATGTGAAGAAGGTACTTTATCTACTTATCCAAACAGTAAGAAAACTCTGAATAATATAGGAACAGGTGAAATCGTGCGAAACGCGGTCAAAATTTAAAATTGTGCTTACCTATGGTCTCGCAAATGGTCCTGTCTTCTAAATGCCTTGCCGCAGATATCACAAGAGTATGGCCGCTCGTCCGTGTGGGTCCTCTCGTGGATCAGCAGGTTATATGATTTCGTGAACTGGCGGTTGCAGAACTTGCAAATAAACTGCTTTTTTGGTCTCGACGCTCGCCCTGGGGCGCGAAGCAACCGCCTATCCAAATGTGGGTGCATTTGATGAGGACCTGCTCCTGGGGGGAACAATCCAGCTCCAGGAAAGGTGAATGTGCCAGCTGTTGTAGGTGATGGTCCTGGTGCACCGAGAAATGCTCCAGGTGGTCCGTATATGGGCGGTTGTGACGAACCGTCTGACATCATCCCATCAATTGAAGACGCTCGGTGGTGAGGAAGCAACATAGCAGCAGCAGCTTCTCTCAACGCAACCTCTTTTCTTTTTTCAACCATCATAGCCATCAAATCAAAAGAGTTCCGCTTTGGAAAGTTACCTGATGCTCTATCGGGTGATCCTTTAGGTGGCTCTGATCTATCCCTTTCCATCATCCTCTCCCTTTCGATTATTTCAGAAGGTATCAAAGCAGGGTGCATCTCGTTTGGGTACATGACCGGATGCATTGATCTTTGGGGAACTACAGGAACAAAGGCTGATGATTCTCGATGGGTGGATGCAAGGAGGGACCCTGTTGTCATCTGTCTATGATAGGGCAATGGTGGCGAATCAAAGTTACCACTTGGATTTCTGCCGTTCGACGACGGACGCTGCTGAGCTCGTTCAGCAGAACTGGCGAGGAACTGATCATGTCTAGACCTTAGAGGAGCATTGACCGGAGTATCAGATACAGGGCGAGGTGTAGATGCCCTAGATACCACTGTACCGTTCTCCGACATCACTTTGTCATTTATACCTGAAATAGATAAAAAAGTTTTATTGATTGACTATCGATCGAGACAAGTTAATTACATTCTAAGAAAATCGTGCTTAATAATCCACCTTTTTAATTGCATTTCTGTTCGTGTTACTTTTACCATTAGCCTCGTAATCGCAGTTTATTTATCTTAATGTTATTCTTCAGATCTTATCAGTAACAACAACCGTTCCTATCCAACTTGATGTGTGTCTAGCACATGCGAGGTGCTAAGCATTTAGATTTATGGATCGAGAATCATGCTTAATGAAGTAGCTCTATATTGTCTCTTGATGGTTAGCATAGAAAATAGATTCTCACGGGATTGTGTTTGAACTAATTGTTAGCATTAGTTTTGTCTTTTACTCGCATATAACTTATATTTTTAGGATTAACGAAATCTACAAAAGAGATATCATTATTTTAAAAACTTAAAAAAAAAATTACGACTTGTCTAGATAGATTTTTGTATTTATAATAAGTACCTTATCTTTTTAGATGGTGTTTCTGTCTCATGCATCATTCATCAGTTTGCGTACGATCGTATCTTCAGCTTCTGGTGATATCAGAAAATGTTAATCGCGACCGGATTTTGCCGTGGATTGAACATTAGTGTCTTTACTTGATATATTACTATGAACTGCTTAAATTGCTTTGATTCGCTTTTTTTGATTTTTATATTTCAATCTAAATTTATTGTTATTGCGCTCAGCAAGTCACTTGAAATAATCACGGTAAGCTGATCTTGTGAAGTTTTAAAGTTGATTATTACTTATACTTTTTTAGCTTTATGTCCGTTACACGTACAAGGTATTGTTATGAAAATTATACCTTGCTCACTATCTATTAAAAAAAATATTAATCCCGAGTCGGTTGGTGGGTATAGGTAGGAACGGCACTGCGTCCCATATTACCTATATTGAACTAGGCAATAACAAATATGTAAATTATGAAAATGTCGACTGCAAGAACTTTAATCTCCTATTCTTGTCTCACAATAGTGGATACTGTAAAGATTGCTATTCTAGGATTTACGGTTGGTTTAACTGTTTCCATCAGAGTGTCATGCGTTTGGATAATAAACTGACACTCGGTTTTATAGCCGGTACCGAGCGATGTTTTTCTAGTGTTTCCTGTATCTTGAATACTTACAATTTTTAACAGTTTAGTGCAATATGTTTATATCGATGCTTATCTCTAAAATAATTTAATCTTTATATTTCCCTAAAGTTTTATTAGATTGGTAGAGCTAAAGTTCACATAAACACGATTCCAATTAAAATACAAGCCAAGCGGTCATTACTAAAACATTTTGTAAACATAAAATTTATACTCCCCAATCATATTTTTATACAAAGCAATAAAAAGCTAGGCGTCAGTTACATCAACTACAAAAGATTAATCTTAGAATCAATTTATTCAAGCGAGATCGAAAAAGAAGGCGATCGCCGGGTCCACATTTCACTGCGTTGCCCGTTCTACCGTAAAAGCCTTCTGATTTTCTTCCCCTCTCTTTTCCACCTGCAGCTTTGTATATCTTGTCTTCGTCGCACTTAGGCTGTTCATGATCAAGTTTCTACCTTCTTACTTGCTCCGAAGCTGTAGGACTACTTTTATCTCGCTTTTGGTTTGAGAATTTAGAGATATGAATATGTATGCAAGTACTGCAGTAAGTAATGGAGACCGCGATGCAATACCGGTCATTTCAATAACATAGAGATTTTAAAGGGAATATTTTAAAGCATCTCCTTGGAAATTTAAATTTCTAGTGTGAGACTGAAGTATTTTACTGTATTGATTGTAACTGGTTATGTCTAGTTGGTAGTTTTATCTTTATTGTTTACTGTTATTTATCTTGTTATTGTTTGCAATAACTAAGTTTTATTTTAATGCTTCTACTTCAACTATAGTCATATTTTAATGTGCGGTAGGTACTTTTTCTTTAACATTTACAATGCATTGCATTTGTTTCGGTAAGTCAATGTAAAGGTGTAAGTAGTTCAATTTATTAAAATTTATGGACCCAAACAAAAGCGTGAGAGGTTTTTTATCTAGCCGCTAATTCACACTGAATATTTCATTGCGATCTGGATATTATTCAAGCTGATAGAAAATTATTATGGGAGGGCATAAAATTATGGTTAATCTGTATAATTTAGTATATCTATGATGAAATTCAACACTAAACTGATTTAATGGTATGTAAATCACTATTTATCTATGTGTTTACCTTGGGTTTTAGGTTTACCTATGTGTAAACCTTTGCAAATTACGAGTGAACCCAAAGATTTGTTAGTTAACCTGATAATTTCTAGTAGTAGTAGTAGTAGTATACCTTTTGCTTGACACCATGTAATAGTATACTATGAAATTTTATACATTATGGACATTTGCTTCTGATTTACATGGCATCGCTTGATAAATTAAACGGTTTTTACAGCTACAGTTTTTGAGCTACAGCCTTTTTTACTGTTTTCAATCAACTTGTTACACTACACTTCGCAGAAGCATTACCAATAATCGGTCAAACCATTTAAGCTATCGAAACGTATAGCTAACGGTTTCTTTTACTATGAACCATAAAGTTTATTGGTGAAATGTATGCGGCATTCGCTTTAGTCAAGGTGATAAGCATCGTGCTAACACGCTTGATTAGATTATGCTTATCATCTGATTGTAAAAGATTAACTACTATTTGCTCAACTCCAAGCATTTCTACCGTTTTACTATTACGCGGCGGTTCTGCGTATGGCGTTAATTTTGTTAAACTTATAGCAGTTATTTTAAAATTTACATGCCCAAATAAGAAGTCGTTTGTTTCAGACTTATTTGGCGATCTAAATGCTTCTACAAGCCGCCATGCTTCACCAAGCTTTCTGATTCGTAGTTTGATTGATGGAGGTAACTATTCAAAGCTTATGCCTCATTCTAATTAAACGTTATCCACCTACCTATACCTACTCAGCTTACTCATTGACTCCTTGCTAAATTAGGTAGGACTGGATCATCAACCGCATTTAGTCGTAGATCTTTCCCCTACTGTCAGAGGTTAACGGGTGGTAAAAAAAACTACAGAATTGGCTCGTGCCTCAACAGTTTACCCTTTGCCTTAAACCTCATCGTAAAAGCCAAGAACAATACTAACTACTGTTAAAATAATTACCGCGAAACACAGTGGCAGAAAGCATTTACTAACCAAACTGAGCAAATGAACAATAGAACTACTCAACCACAGTCCGTTATTTCCCAGAATTGTTTTTTGGTCAACATCTGCTATGGAACAATGAACAAGTGTGCATAACCCTCACGAATCCATCACATCACCAATAAAACAGGTAGCACGGAAAGCGCACCCTGCCTACCCAATTTATTCCACATCCGTTGTATTAAATTACGAAAAAAATGGACTCACACGTCGACTGGTTGACCGATCGATCAGCGGATGCGTACGCATCCAACCCTGCAATGGGCAGGTAGATCCGCAAAGTTTACAAAATTTGGCTTCGGCGGCTAACAATAAGCGATCATTGCAGTTTTTGTCACATTTCACAGTCCAACCGCACTCGGTGGCTCCGAGACAGGTGAATAGAGGAGATTAGTGGAAGCGCACACAACAATAGCTGTATAGGCCATAAACAGTTAGTAGGCACGAAATGTCACTTATTGATACGTCATAATTGGTATTTCACGTATAATTTTGCACACTGATAGTTATAGTTCACTGTGATCCGTTGGTATTGTCACTGGTGGAGTAGGAAAGCACTATGCACTGGTTTATTTGATTGATAACGTTGACGCGAAGGCTGCGCGTGCGCAGTTGGCGCGCGACTGGTGGGAGTAGAGCGCGCGTACTACTGACTGGTAGAGCAGAGCCAGAGGCAGTAGCGCTCCCGGAGCCCCCCTTCCCCGCAATCGCACCGAAGCCTCCAAACCGTTTTTACTTTGGGAGCGATAAAAAAGGGAAGGATATCGGATTGTTTATTTTTCGTGTTAGTAGCATAAAAGTCGTGTAAATTAACACCACCCTTGGAGTTTTGTCGAGTATCGGAAATATCGCTTGGGCATGCTAATTGACAAAAACTTTTTATTTATTTTTCAATTCAATTTCATGGTGCTTAATTCTATTAAATTATATTTAAATACAAAAGCTTCTTGAATATTTCGATAGTTTCTTTATTACAACGAAATCTAATAACTTGAATCACATAAAGAAGGTTAATAAAAAATTTCGTATATTCTAACTAAAACAATGAATTTTCAAATAATCTCATAGTAATAATTACATAATGCCAGTTATTAAATAGTTAAAACCAATATTTAGACTATTTTATATTTCTTGAACACATCAATAAAATTGTGTGAACAAAAAACCAAAAAATATCTTTTTCAAAAATAACATAACAGTGAATCATTAATCCAGATTTATTTACTGAACACATTATACACTATCTATTTTATTAATATTGTTAACTAATTTATGAGCGTATAAATAGTTGATAAACTCATTATTACATCAACGTGCATTTATAAATTTGCAATAATCAAAACAAATTTTCAATACAATTTTAATATTTTAAAACATTCACTATACAATCTACTCTATAAGCATTTAATCGATTGATTACAATCAAGTCTTTTATTTATTATTTAAATAATGTATTTGAGCCTCACCTGATTATTTATATACATAACGGTTATGGATTTACTTTTATATCATAATTAATATCAGTTTAATGCACTATTTTAAGTCACCTAGTATGGACCACTTTCTAAGGGGAAACAGTTACTTATATGTAGTTCAAATTTTACTTAGATTTTTATTAGTTATTAAATATAATAATGAACTAACATAATTTAAATATAACGATGTTAAATCAATTTTATATAACAAAATTATATATAAAAATTATTCTGTAACCCATAATTAACTACACATTATTTACACAATAACTACATAAAAATAAACCTCATTAATTACTAGATACACACGTGAAAACACAAAATAATAATTATAGCAATGTTTTTTTAATTCACAACACAGATAATAATCACAATATTTAGAACCGGGTCACAGAAAACAATATAAATTAACCTAGGTTTATCCTTTGTGCTTTTCCAAAGTCAAAAATATCTAACCTACGCAATATTATTTTCTAAGAGATTGGCACATCAATACTGATAACTACATCATATTCTACGATTCACATCAATACATTTTATTAGTTACTATAATAGGAATAATAAAATTTTCAATGCAATAAACTTTCATCTCTCATTTTTTGTTTTGAAGTCAGTCAATATTTCACTTCATTGAATGGAATTGTCAAGATTATTTTTCTTTGTATCTTTTTATTTACGGTACTTGTAACCAGTTCTAGATTTTTCTTTCAAGGATCAATGTTATTATTAACTTTCTTTTCTTTATTCGTTTAATTTATTTCATTCGCTTTAGTCTCATCATTATCAGTCATAGTTTAGACGTTATTTTTTATGTTTACATTGGTATTATTTTAATACCTATTTTAGAATAACATAGATTAAAGCTATGTATTATTCTTTATCATTTTCGATGCGTAGTTTCAATGATATTTCTCTTATAATGTTATCTGCGTTGAATTTAATTCAAATACACTTTTTTGTGTGAATATTTTAATATGTAATAACTTCTGTTTCATATAATAAATGGCAATTTAAATTTTAAAACCAGTTCCTTCGCTAAAATGACTCCAAAGGTTACAACATTAGGACGGGAATCAAACGTTGTTACAATTACACGCTTAAAATAATATACTTAACTATTTTATTTGCAGTTCAAAAGCTATAGAATATGAAAATAGAAGCAAACGAAATATAAAATGTTTTGGACAAGATGTGTGAAATAACTACGAGTATGTACTCATCTTGGTTGGACCAATGACTACCATTTTATGAAAATTGGTCTATTCTGGGTATTTATTTTGGGACAAATATAATTTTCAATTGAGTTTTGGTCATCATTATCATTGGGTCTGTGAAGGTTAGTTAGCCGCGCATTACATGCTTTAAAACTCCTATCACCGACAGAACCCATAATATTATGAGACATCATAAACTGAATATTCTTAGGATATTGCATGACCCTAAGCTGACATAAGCTGAAGAGCTGTGAGAGAAGTCTTGTCCCAATAAAATAAATAAAAATAAAAACAGATAGACAAATATAAATAAAGAAAATATGCGGAAATGAATAAACTTTATTGAAACTAAATTAAACGAAGTCGAAAGAGTGTTCTTCTATAATCTTCTGTCGTCAGCCAGCTTTCATCCATCGATCTATGGAGAACTCTAGGGCTGCCATCCATCTGTAATAAAAAATGATATATAAAAATTTAAAGTTTTTACACTGCGTATATAACTATCATCATAATAATATAAAAATACTATGGCCCAGCCTTAGCTTATATTATATAACAAGCATAAGTCATACATATTAGACTTGGAGTTATAAACATATTAAAGTATAGGTATAATTTAGTCTATGAATTATTATTTGCGAAATATGCAAGTAAACGTTGGGCAAGGATTATCAAGATCTCAGCCTTTTGTCTATAATTTCGGTGAGTTAGATGTTTTTTGCTTTTCATTCATTGTATCTTTGTAATCTACCAACAAAAAAATGCATTACTTAGTGCATGTAATTGATACTGATCTGTTCTGGCTTTCATATCAAAGTGTGATCATTATCTTTAGGTAACATTGTGTCTGCATTATTGGTTTCTTTTTCAGCATTTTTTATAAGTGTTTCTGGTGTTTTTGTCAGCTTACCGTTTTCTATCCATTTCAGATTCGGTGTGGAAGTAAAAATGTCTCTGCTTAGGCTCTGTCGGCATCACCTCAAACGCATATTTCTTCCCTCCTGGCGCACAAGTCTGTATTCTGTATCCGTGGAGACATGCCATGCCTGCCAAAATAAACATACAGTAAATATACGAATGTCGAATATTTTGTAATAATATTTACCTACAAAATGGAAGAGAAACAGCTGGAAGACTATTACATATACTCGTAATTATATTAAAATATTTCATATAATATCCATATAGGGTAAAATTAAATAAAAAACTTCAAAATAATACGGTGAAAAAAGTTGTCAATCAAAGGTTAGTAATTCAGTAATATTCACAGAGCTAAAAAAACAAGAAAAAAAAACCATTTGTCATTGAAAAACTTACCAAAAGCATTCTTGCTGTTGCCATCACTGTAGAAGTACAGACAAGCATCCTTCAGCACGCAATACCTCTTCGCCCAAGACTTCCACTTGGAGCCGAGCTTCATCAAATAGCCGAAACAATCAGGTCGTGGTATCGAGGAGGGGGGTAGTTTCATGTTTCTCATTGTGACTTCTAACCACCCATCGCGCTGTAAATAGTAAGTCGAGACTTAACTTTCACAGACTAAGTATATATTTATTTTTCATTCAGTTCAACATTAAACCAAACGAGAAGATACAAAAACTAGGCCAGGCACAATACAGCAGTCTTAAGCGATCGGTTTTAAGGTTTGTGAAGCATAATATTCTACTCCAAATAAGGTGTTTTTTGTGGAGCTATAAGTATACAGATGGTATACAAGGCAGGCTGCACAAGATCAGTTACTCCGGAAATCTATAGAGTAGACTTTCTGAAATGATGATGATAACATTATCATCATCATTTCAGAAAGTCTACTCTCACTGCAAAGTACATACTCTGCAGTGAGCTAATCCTATCGGTTACCTGATTAGTAGCATCAATAGCATGTGCGAGCACAGCGCGCCACCTAGCGGCGGCTTCCGAAGTATCCGCTGCGAGTTGCAAGCGGTTTCCGCCGCCGCGCTGTAGTCTGAAACCATGCGGTCTCCCCACGTCTTCTTCGGTTAGTTGGTAGTTTACTAGCATTAGGGCTCCGACTGGGTGAATGCTCTGAAATATAACCCTCATCTTATTAAAGAGTCTTAAATGCAAAATTAGTTAATTTTTCACCGCACTTTTTTTATTTCTTTGTTTACACTACACGCCTCTTACTAACCAACTCACGAAAACTTACCGAATCCGTCTTGTAATAATACAAGCAATTGTCTCTCTTCAGCACGAACCACCGTCTCGTCCATCGCGGTGGGTGATGGGGTTTCAACGGCGCAGCCCGCCATAAATATCCCGAGTAAAGCGCCGCTGGACCCCCTTCGTGTGCTAAGGAAGCTACCACTTCACAAGTCCGGGCCACCTGAAGTAAGCCGTAAATATTTTAGGCTCAATGCACACAGGCACGAAACGTTGATAGATCTTTATTTGTTCCAAACAGTTAGGTAATTACAGATAAACAGGTAAACACAAGAAATGGTTGCAATGCCAGATGGAGAGGTAAAATCAAAGTTAGACTTATTTGGCAACTAACGCGGTTTAGTCAGCTCCGCACGTATAGGCATTATGGGGACGAACGGTAAGTTCACTTCCCGTTCGTCCCCATTGGGGACGAAACCTGGGGACGAGCGGGAATAACCCATTGTATTTTCTGTGGATAAGGCCGACTACGGGGTAACTACTACCCCTGACGCTATAAAAATCATCTTGGTTAGAAGGAAAAGCCTGATTAGGTATTATATGCAATGGTAGGTATGATAGCAACCCATCGATAATAACAAAATAGTTCATGATAAACTAAGAATAATCTATCAATGTGTAAGTTTGAAATACCTACTGAGTAAGATCATTCAAAAAAGTTTTAAATGCGTAGGAAGGAGGCTTTGATCTGTATCGTATGAATGAGAATATGGCTACTTACGTCCAATTCCAATATTTGCGATCCTGAATGAGCAATTTTCACAACTTCTGAATGTGTTTTATCCAACACATTAATTCCTGCAAATTTTTAGTTAGTTAAACATTCGCCACGAATAAATAAATTTTCTACTATTTAACTATTTGTTTTACTAATTTTAGAAAAACCTACCACATAAAGAATAGAACATAGATTTTCTATTTAAGCAATCATAATTTAATCAAGAGAAACATGTAGATAAAAGTCGCGCAACATGCCGTTTTATAACTTTGGAAGCTACTTATTTTTTCGTCTTCCAGCTTGACTTAAAAATAAGACTAGCTTACCATTAACAGCTATAACAATATCGCCAACTTCAAGACCAGAGGTCTCGGCTGGTGTGTCGGGTTCGATCGCTGAAACTACCACTGGCTTGCTCCCGTGAATCCGGAATCCAAACTCTTCATTGCCACGTCTCACTACAACAGTCTTGTCGCTTTCTGAAAGTAATTTATTAATTGCATCAGTGTTTTTAAAAGACCATCATTATCATTCAGTTATAGAACAACCACTGCTGAATATAAGCCTCCTCTTCTTCTTTGCGTGTCAATGGTATGACTAGACGAAGTTCGAGTAGAACTTCGCCACCTTTACCCCCTCGTCTGTGGCATCTATGAGGTCATCCCTAGCCTCCTATAAAGGTTTAACAGTATGTAAGATGCATACGTTCAGTAATTGACGTTAGGTTTGCATAGTAACCAACCTTGTGTGGCAACCAATGGCTCCCAGCAACTTAACTGTGCAAGTTATAACTACCTAGCTACCATAAAATATAAAGGTTAGTATGCTTTTAAAATGTTTCATAATCAAAACCAATCTATATAAATATATAACCAAACCAAACACAATTAATACTTTGCATAGTGAAGGCAAGACTTGAAGATAAAAAAGTATTTGTAGTCGATGACTGCAAAGAAAACTCCCAACCGTATACCTCAAAGCACACTTGACCTAACATTTTATTTCTTATCTAAATAGTACACTGATGTTGGCCTACAGACGGCAATAAACTTCAAAAAAATGTCGACCCTGACATAGTTACAATTGGAAACCTATATCCGTGGTAATATTTGCTCCATAATAGACTTTCTTCATTTGGCAACCATCCAAAACGTTTTGATACAAAGTTTCATTCATGTATGCCAAATGGTTATGGATTGTAATGACCTAGTAGGAATCTTATCAGTTTGGTTTAGAAGCCATTGCTTTACGGTGCAAAATTTAATCATTGGATGTTTTAACGTAAGTGAAAACAGTTACATCCTGTACAAAAAGGTGTTGATATGCAAAAAAGCCCTGGAATAAAAAATCATGGTTTTAAGCTGATGGTTTATTTTTATCAACATTATATTATGGGTCGAAAACATGGGCTGAATATTAATTCACGTGGGAACACTACATTGTACCGGGGTATAAATAGTAAAAAAAAGTAAGTACCTAATACAAATAATACAGTAAGCAAATCAAACTATGTTAGTTATTATTCAATTGTTTAAAATATTAGTCAAATTACAAACACCAACAAAAATATTATTAGAAGTTTTAAAAAATGCTCGCAGAACTTCACCTGGAGTCATTTAAAAATATTACCGCAAGGTTCAGAAGCCACAAGTCTGTTCACTTCACATTGCCGACACCATAGCACCAGCATTAACTTGAAAATCTCCTCCAGTTTCTCTCTCATACTCCCCTTAGGGTTCATGAAGACTTCTCTAACTAAAACATCAAAAATATTTGTCTCATTCACCACTTTCATATTAGAAAACTAATTAAAAACTGTTTCGTTCACTTACACGAGCGCCCCATGTTCTTTGCAAGAGATTTGGCTAACATTCACACGATCTTGAACTTCATATAACTTCAGTAAAAGTCTTTTGAAGGTTGAACTTCATCCAACTTGCGTCATCAATGTTATTCTCATCAATAACCACTACTTATTCTTACGATAAAATCAATACGCTTCAAACATTTTCCGAACCGTCTCGAGTAAAAATACCTCTAGCCACAGTAGAGTTTCGTCAACAACTGAACTCTGACGTTGGACCTACTGCGTAACATTAAATATAGATCATCAACTCCAGTCTTTTTAATTTGGCTAGAGCTCTTAGCTGTCTGATCCAGTTTAACTTTAAGGCTTCTACGAGTTATAATACCTTTGTGAATAACGTAATTAGCAGCAAAAGTTTTGAAGGTCATTATAACATAAGGGTTAATATTATTTCAGATAGATTGTGTTGAATTTACTTTGGTGCGGGATTCACATATCCTCAACATTAATAATATCCTTTGCATCTAATCTAGATGATCCGTCAGGTGCCACTTTTTATCCATGCCCCTATGAACTAGACGTTACAGTGTCTGACCATGATTTAAATGGAGTAGGCTGGTTGAGCACCTATACCATCCTCTCAGTCTAGTCCGCTTTATCCTCAACATTATGACTTAATAAACTAGTCTAAACGGCAACTTTTTCAAGGTCATCCAATTTCAGCGTAGCTTCTGACTTTTTACGTGAATCATTGGGAGCATTACATCAGCGAAGGAAAAAATCGTGCCAGTGGATAAGCAAAAGAATTCAGAGGACGTTTCTAAAATAATAGGTGATGCTATTTAAATAGAGAGTACTCAAAATAGTTCACACGTCACAAGTGGACCAGTTAGTGACGTAACTGACTAACTGAAAGGTGAAGAGTTTATAATAGGTAAGAGAGAGAAGTATACTATAAATAGCTGTAGAAACATTGATGGTCAAGGACATATTTTTACCTAATTCCTTTGAATACAATACTCCTGAAGCTTATAATAAGTATAACCATAGAGTACCTAAACGATTACGTTTAACAGTTCTTAAAGAATTAATCTTCTGTAGAGCTTTTTTGCAGGTTTTGTTATTACCGTTTATAAATAGTGCCTTCGAAAAAAATATATAATTGGTTTTGCTAAAGCGTGAGATATAAATAAAATGAAATCTTTGCAAAAAAAAAGAACTCTGACAGCAATATCATAGCAAATCGCATTCTATCCACTAAATTCGACGTAGTTAATCGGTTATTTACCGCATCGTCGCTTTCGTGACGCAGAACTCGTTGTACACAAATCGCTATGGTCCGTAAAAATAGTTTTTTATTCGAAGTAGCTAGGTAGGTAGGTACTTGCTCATCGCAACGTTTGCAACTCAAGTAGAGGTGTAACTAATATAACCATAACAGGTATACGGAACAGCGTTATTTGGCCTAAAGCGTTATAGCAGTTATACGCGTCGCCGCTGCTATGTTATTTTATAACAGCCAAATAACAGTCTCGCGAAAAACGGGTGCAGGCAGGTGGTCGACGCAAAAGTTGTCTTCTATAAAAAATATCAGCGAATTTCGTTTTGTATTAAACGCAAATTATGAAATTTTGACCATCATGTTTCATAGATCGTTCATTTTTTATGAGCTCAAGTCTGGTTGGAGAACATGTTATTTAATAACATGATAACAGCCAGTAGCAGGGATAACACTATAACTTTGGCCGTTATAGTGTTATCCCTGTTACTGGCTGTTATTAAATAACAAAATAACAAATCATGTTATTAAATAACATGATAACAGCCAGTAACTATTAACGGCATTGAATCTATGCCGTTCCGCAAATAACAGTAAAACAGTTTAACACTATAACTTTGGCCGTTATAGTGTTATCCCTGTTACTGGCTGTTATCATGTTATTAAATAACATGATAACAGCCAGTAACAGGGTTTCATTCAGCTTCGACAACAGAACAGACACTGACAGGACATGACAATGTGACAGTGATAGTTTCATTTCTTCATCGTGATCGCCGTTTGCTCACACCTCCGCGCCATGCCTCCGGTGGTGTGGCGTTGGCTTGGCTATACGTTGGTTTGTATCAGGCGAGAGTGAAAGGAAAATAATTGAGTCCGGTTATTGTACAACCATGGAATGCACAGCCTGGGAAAACACAACCATGGAAAGCACGACCAGGATTGCACAACCCGGGCATTCATTAATCACTACCTACCTATAGAAATCCGTAGCCTTGCCTGTTATTTGACTGTTATTTTATAACAGGTATGATAACATAGTATCACCAAACCGTTATATTCAATAACACGCATATGAAAATTTGACTGTTATATTACACCTCTAAACTCAAGCTTGTTGCTAGTAGAGACGTGAATTTGGTTGGATGTTAGGTGTTTCTAACTGAACCTTAGAACGATTTGTATGAAATATATCTAATAGCTTGTAGCCCAAAATCGAAAGCTTACAGGTTCTAAAAATTCAATAGGTACATGATTGATATGGGTTGGAGTGTCATTTACACCGCGCAAAAAAAAACATGTAGTACTGATTAGTGTTATAAATTATTTTTCAACACCAGGAGCCATCGGTTCCCTTTTTTTACCACAAAGCATTTTAAACCATCTCAAAATAGTCAAGCTGAATTTTAGGGTCTTCTCCGTGATAGGGGGTTTTTCTAACCTTTCACTTAACGAAGCTATCATCAGCCTGCTGTCAGTCCAGCTCTCAAACCCACGGTATTCTCTTTGTAATAGAGATGCGTTTTCCTAAACAGTTTCACTTACCAAAGCTATTATCAGCTTGTCGCCGGTTTAGCTCGATGCAGGCCCGCCGGTGAACGAGCCGATGCGTCAGCGCCACATATCGTTTGTTGAACTCAGTCTCGGAATCTGTAGGGTCGTCTTTGCTAGCACTGGTGTGTTCTAATACATCTGTGCAAAAAAGTATGCGTGTAGGTGCCGTTGAATCGAGATTCACCTTTATGATAACATCTGTTTTATCTGAATTCATCTTTGTATCAAGGTTAGCTCTATATTTTAAGTTAGTTCCTATCTGAGTAAATTGTTTAAGATATTAAAAAAAAAATTAATTCCTTAAACCACTGTACATAAAGTTAGTAAAGGTGCGCATTTTATTTATAATTGTACCTACTACTGTATTTACTCAACTTTCACACAATCATAAGTTTTACCTGGTGGAAACCTGGCCCAATGATCATCATTTGCTGATAGCAGAATCCAGTTGCCACACCACCAAGGAGCTGCATAAATTCCCTTTTCTTCCCGAGGTCGTTCACCATCCGAGCTTCCAGAATAATCTTCTTGCTCTGAGATCAATAATTAAGATTTAGTTCGAGTATTTGACCAAAGGAGTAGAGTACCTACATCTTAGATTGCAATAAAAAAATGTTGAAAGTGGAAACAATGCTCCTTATGATTTTTAAGAGCAACCGTCACCATGCATTGCTAACGTGACGATACATTTTAGAACTTTTGAGTTATTAAATAACTTTCATTCAAGAATTCAGAAACTCCGTTATAAAATACTTGATTTTCTCCGTATAACGATTTGAAAGCCTAATGTCCTTGCTTGCATCAGTCGTGATACGAATCAAAGCATTGGTTTTAACGAATAATAGCCACTTACCGTCAGGATCTACGCTGGATCCAGCAAGTTTGTCCAAACTGTTACCAGCTGATTTAGCTATGCGAATGTCTTGAGGTTTATCGCTTGTTGCGTATTCTTCTTTACCTCTTTCCTCAGACTAAAACAAACTTGTAATAGTAAGTGTTGCGTATTATTTTTTCATAGTACTTAGGTTTAGTAGAACTTTTTGTGAAAGAGTTCGTCCGGGGGCGTAAGTTTATTTTTTACCCCTAATCAGTAATGTTTGCATTACTACGCAGTGGTTACATTCTCATAAAAAACTTTGAACTATGTACTTTGAAAATGGTCTATTCAAACTGACGTTTTCATACCTTAGCTCGGACTTCAGAACGGTGCCTATAATGCCTTGATTTATCTTCAGACCGGTACCGCTTATCCAGCTTCTTGTACAGTCTTACACCGCTGGTTGATTTCTTATGGGATGACGAGCATGGAGAGTCTGCAAAGCCGGCGGGAGCTGGTACTATGTCTGGGGTGACACAGTCTGCATATGACTCCTAAAACGAAGACAAAAGTGTCTTGGAAAGCTATTTCGGATTTTCATTAATGCTTACGTCAATCTCAAAAATAATATTTATGAATAAACAATGCTATTGGTTACAAGTTTTACTACCAGTTTTATCCATCACTAGAGTTTCCACATTACTATATATAATATGTTCTATCATCATAACAACTACATACTTGTCTTCAGATTCAGTTGTGTTTAACTTGGTGTAGAATGATGTTCGGCTTGTAGAATTATTTTTGAGTCCAACTCTACCATAGTATTAATTTGCTCTGCAGTACTCACATCAGTGTGTGAAGTCCTAGATGTCATGCTGTTCTGTTCATAAGCTGCTGCAGTGATGATATAAACCTCATTGCCGCAACTTTTACAATGCGCCGTTCCCTCACACTCCATGCTGTGCAAGCTATGCTCTGTCTGCTCCGAGTAAAACACGGAGTCTGAACCAGGAGATACGGAACGGAGCGATTCAGCTGATTGTGTTTTGCCGAATTTACTGTCTGAAATACAGCATTATTATGGTTGAAAAAGAAAAGTCCAAACTGAAGCTAATGACAAAGTAAACTGGGGTCTGAAATAAAAGAACGAGCTAGGGATTTGTTTTTTCTTGCATAAACATTGCAAAGGAAATCGAATGCAGTTTGAACGATTAGGTGGCTACCTATGGTCGCAGATTTACTCACGAATCATACTTCTCACATATTAAATAAATAAATAAATATTCATGGACATTTCACACAACGCCCTCTAGTCCCAAACTAAGCAAAGCTTGTAATATGGGAACTAATATTACACAAACATTTTCCCTAATGAATCAAAGATTACTTACCTTTGTCTTTCTTTTGATGTCTCGGTGAAGTGGTTGGACTGCGAACATAGCGCAATGGCGTTAACCTTGATCCAGCTCTTGTAAGTGTTCTAGTTGTTTCAACATCTTCTGCTTCTAAAGAGCCTACACACGGTAGAGTTGGAATCGATTGCTTTCTTCGAGGCAGACTGCCTGGCAGTGATATGCTTTCATTTGAACCACTTTTTCTTCTTGGTCTATAAAGAAAAAGTACAAAAAGCAGGATATTTTCAACACAAATAGATTAAGCTTTAGTGGTATAGGATACTTACCTATATCCTGAATGATTGTTAGATGTAGGTGACTTGGCATGGCTACAGTTGGCGCCTGTTTTTCTTCGAGGACTATCACGCAATCTTCTATGTTTCCTAGGAGAGATATTTCCATTGCTTGCTCCTTCTTTTCTATACTGTTCACTAGAATCATCAGAAGTTGGTATATTCAGATGAAGCTTTACATTAGACCCTATTATTTCTCTCCTATCATGAGGCCTGTAGGTATGGCTGCCATCAACAGTTTTACTCTGCGTTGGGCTTTTGGCTTTAAGCTTAGTCCTTTTAACGTAGCGCTCTCTTTCTTGAGGTCTTTTGGTTTCAACTTCTTTTTCCTTAGCTTGTTTCTCTTTTACTGATTTTTCAATATCAACAGTTTCTCTAGGAGAAGATGAAACGCTTTTAGTTTTTTCTGCAAAGTGAGTTTTCTTTTTCCTATGAACTTCCGTCGACTTTTCTTCTGGAGACTTCATACTTGACGGTTTGAAGATGCTTCGCTCAGACTTTTGGCTGATGCTATCGGGGTCCTTTGATTTTTTGCTTCCGAAGTCATCTTGTGATGTTGAGACAGAGTCGTCGTACGATTTAGAGAATTCTAAAGTAAAAGCTTTTTTCTTTCGCCTTTTTTCCTCGCTTAACCATGTTTTAGGTCGAGTAGTTGATCTGTATTTCTGAGAATGCTTGTAAGCTGAAATATGAACAATTTTTTTATCAAAATATGTATCGTAATTTTGAACTTTACAACGTTCTAAAAACGTTTTCAATATCTTACTCAAACCTCCATCGTCGTCGTCTTCAACCGGGCTTTCATAATATCCTGATGAGGAATAGTGTGCACTTCGTTCATCATCTGATAGAGAACCCTGAAAATAATAATATTGAAGTACCTTTTGTATTACTTCTTGGGAACATTTAGTAAGATTATGAGTTCTTACAATCATTTTTGGTACAAGCTGCTCCATTTCTTTGACTGGACTTTTGGAGCTTTCTTCTTTAGATTCTGATTTTTCAACTACTTCTTTTGGTTTTCCAGTTGGCGTCTTGTCTTCGAGATCTTCAGTGACATTAGGATTTGAGCCACCTAAACTGTAACTTCCACTAGAGCTGCTTTTTCCACTCATAGTTGCTTTCATATTCTGAAAACAATAAATAAATAACAATTCTTAGTAAAAAATGTCCTCATAAACCTGTTTAAAATGGAAGTTAATAACTCACTTTTAGCTTGGGTGTCTCTTCTTTAGATTTAGTTTCAGTCTTATCTCTCCTAACGTGTTCATGATATGGAGTAATTTCCGCTTTTACTTCAATCTTTTCTACACTTGTTTTGTGTGGTAGCCTATCAGGTAATGGCAAAGGTGGTGATGAAAGGTCAGGAACTATAAAATCATCGTTAATTTCCAGTGGTGGTGAAAAACTTGGTACTATAAGGTCTTCTGCTATATTTTCAGTTCGCGTTGATGAATACAGACTTGAAGCACTTTCAAAAGATGAACCATCTTGAGCTCTATTTCCTTCTGGATCTGAAAAAAAAATACGATATTATAACAATAATAATGTAGATGAAGTGTTTGTTCAGTGTTTAGGTTTTTATATTAGGTAAAGTGTTAATTAAGTGTATGTAGTTCGTGTATTGCCCGTATTATCTCGTTCATCAATATAGGCATTATGCACTTACTTTGATTTTGATTTTTACCGCTCTTTTTAGAACTATCGGAGTTAGCAGTAACATAATCTTCAGTGGTTGTTGTACTTTCTGATACATCTGTTGTATTGAGTTTTCCCGAATCAGCTCTAGCTAAACTGGTTTCACTACTAGCTGCTTTTGTCAAAGGTGCTTCAGCCGGTGACTCTATGATTTGACTTGGAATGGTTCCATTCGGTTCTTTAGGCAGCGTTTTCTTTTGTAGTTCTCTCCTTCTTGATGGACTAAGAGCTCTTTCTCGTTTCTTGTTTATAAAACTTGGCGTTCTTTTAAATGGTACATCAGCTAGATCTAAGCTGGGATGTGTGATTGCTATAGCAGGATTTGTTTTTGGTGGACCTATTGATGATAAAGCTTTTGATATGGTTGGTTGTTTGGTAATTGGTGGAAGAACTACACTAGGAACAACTGCTGGTGGTGACAATGATGCTCTCTGCGCTGAACTTGAGCTTGATGTATCTAATTTATTTCTAGGTGATGTTGGAGATTGGCTCTGTAAAATTGTATAAATATATTACTATCGTAATAATTACATTTATTATATTACAATATAAACCATAATAATGAAAATCAATTAAATAAAATTAAGTAGTGATCACCTGTGATGCATCAAATTCTTCATCCAAAGCATCTGTGTCCAATGATGACCGTTGCTGATGTTGCAATAAAAGAAGTTGCTTTCTTCTTGATGTTGGAGTCAACAATGCAAGAGCGCCAGGAGATGCTGCTAATGAGCTCAAATCTGATGAACTTACTACTGTTCCGTTTTCAGTCCCAGAGTCAATTTGTAAAACCGTTGTTTGCGATTCATTCCACATGCTATCAGAATGGTCCCTGAAATAAGGGCTTTAGATAAATTTCAGGCATCTGAATATCATTGTAATAAAACACACAAAATATACAGACCTGCTTTGATCAACAGTCAAGGATTCATTAGATGCGCACGGTGAAGTTTTTTCTAAAGGAGCGAGTATAGTAGTGACACTTTTCAAAATAACATGTCGCTTGGCTTTTTGGTCCACGTCAACTTCCACTTTCTCTGGTGATCCTGGACTCGATTGAGCAGTGCTGAGAACCAAAACAAGTGTACCATAAAATCATAAGTAGACAAAAACAATTATCAAAACACACATCAATACAGACAGTTACTATGCACATACAGACGACACCAACAATCAACGGTTTATATGTTATGGGTGTTGGTCTGGTGACGAAAAGAGCTAATTTTAAAACCCAAAATACACATCAAAGAACACGTAGGTTATTGATATATTATACTATAGATTATTATTTGCGTGATTGGCTACAAAAAGCGTTTGAAAAATTAACAATAAAAGTTAATTAATACAATGTAAGTAGAAGCAAATAGATTTGGAGAAATTTCAAGCCTTTGAAGAAGTGGTTACTTCTTATTGATGTTTTGCAAAGCCTTAATCAAAAAGCCAGTGGATGACCCGTACCTGGATTCAGGAATTTCAACATCCTTTGCATTCATAATTTCAGGGTTTTCTTCAAAACTTACGCTTCGATTTCTAAATGTTTCATGCTTGTAACTAATATACTTTTCGTGAAAGTCTCCATATGGTGGATTTCCATCTGAAGAACTATGGAAAAAATAAATGACTGATGCAATGACGGCAAGCATGTTATTAAAAAAAGTTACTTTGCAGAAGAGTATTAAACAATAGCACTAAAATCATGTCATAAATTAAATTGTGTTGTGTTGGCATTTTCCCATGGATGTGAAGTTATGGTAAGGTGCATGGTCTATATTTTGATTTCACTATGGTGCTAGTTATTCTGTGGTATTTACCTAAAAGAACCGTCTGGTTCAAATCCAAAGATGCCTTCATCTTTGATAGGTGTCTGGCTATAGTTCTGAGCGGTATAATGTTCGTACATAGCTTCTCTCTCCCTATCTTTTCTAGTCATGTTCTCTTGACTTGTTGACATAATCAGAGGAGCATCTTTGATGCCGTCTCCATTAGTTATCTCAGTTTTTCGTCTGAAATATTATAATAATTATTAATAAGTTAATTAAACCTCATTACTAATCTACAATAAAATTGTTATTGCTAAAACTTACACATCTAACAAAATTTCTCCTTCTGAAAGAGTTTTTTGTAATATCCTTTTGTTTTTCTTGCGAAGTGTCGTGAACGGAATAGCCTCATCATCGGGCCTTGGTTCAAAGTCTATGATAATTTCTCTTTCATTCTTTTCACTATCGTCAGTGGTAGTTACCGATGTTTCAGTTGAAGGTTCCGATTGAAATGTAGAAGTTTTAGAAAGTGGGTGCGAAGAATTAGTAGTTTTTTGAGAAGCGTCACTTGTGCTCTTTGATAGGATAGATCGAAGACATTTTTCACCTTTAGCTTGTTTGGCAATTTCCTGCTGTAAGTATTCTAAGTTTTTCCTATTCAAAGCCATAGATTTCTCAATAGTTTCCATGTCATCATCTATCGTGTCATCTCTGTCGCTCTCGTGAATGAATTGAAAGTTTTGCTGAAAGTATTCTTGGGCTTGTCGTTGTAAAGCGCTTAGTTCTGAGTCATCTACTTTTGATGATGCAATTGATTTGACAGAACAGGATGTGACGTCATCTGAGTCTCCTCTTGTTAGTGGAGAAGCAGGTAGCATAGTGGAAATGGGTGATCGTGGTGATCTGGGTGGTTCTTCTGATTGAGTGCGATGCAATTTTTCGTGATCAGCTCCAATGAAACTGTAAAACAAAAAAAAAATGTAAAAAAATACCCTACAGATAACTAAAAACAGAAATAAAACGTGACTTAAGATACCTTTCAAGACAAGGGATATCATTTGGACTTTCGTGACCAGCTAATCGATCTCCAGCCACTTCAGAAAATGATTTGGTTAATCTTCGGGGTCCAACAGTAAAACCATTTGTCTGCACTCCTTGCTCTGCAACTGCCTTTACCTGAAATCATATTGTTTTATAAGATTCCTAAATAAAACCACATTACGCTGTGTTATGCTGAGCCACTGAGAGCAACAGTTATACATCCCCACACATTAGTGCTGCCTCAATAATTTGTGTTTTTTAAAGCGGATCTTGTAACTCATATTTTTAATAAAATATAGCATATATACCCTTTTTATAGTCCGTGGGCTCAATGATAAATAGTTTGGCGGCAATGGTTTCCTTCCTAAGCAGACTTCTGTTTGCGTTGCTTGTGTTCTCATCACTCCTTTTTTTATTGAGTCTGAAATCAATATTCATTTCTTAAATTGCTTCAACTAGATTTATAATGTCTATGCTGTCATGTCAACATATACTTTTCACTAAAACCTTTCAATTAGATTATTTATCCATGTCTTTATTCCGACGCCTGGAACACAACTTTAGATAGCATTTCTACAGCATTTATACTATTAATTTAGGTTGGTCTTAATCCAAAGGATATACGTGTTGAGCTGGCTAAGTCGTGAAGTTCTCTTTAAATATAATAAGAGGGAACTCCGCGGCTGGTCGATTATTTACTGGCACTAAGCTTATACCAGTTCAAATAGATAACTCAGGTGCTTGACCCGATTTGCTCCCATAATCTTACAGAATTGATGAGAAGAATCACTCCTATCAGACTTTAGTTTTGGATCTCAAAGCTAGAATAAAGCCATGAATAAAACAAGGTGTAAAATACATGACAGAATGTTACCTAGTACAACAACTTTGGGCTGTTCTGTCTGCGCCCTTGGCAGAGTGGAAGACATGCCAACCGGGTGTTGTATCGGAGCAACTTGAGGCTGGTAATGGAGAGGTGCCGTTGGAGCGCCCTGCGGTACAAACTGAGGGTATGGCGGGTACGGCTGGTACATTATCGGCAGTGTTGAATAGGGCTTCGGTTCCGGCTGAAAGTAAAAAGGCATAGGTTGTATGTGAGTACATTTACTTATTAGTCAGTCAAGTACGCACTTGTCGCTGTCGGCTCTGTTTTTTAATCGAATGAATACACTTACAGAAAGTATGATTTTAGGCTGATCCGATTTCCCACTATCAATGTTTTTAGTCCATCTGAGCAAAGGGTTGTCCTACACATCGCCTTTCTGGTTCGTTGAATCGATTGAACCTACAGTGTAGTGTAGTTTTTACCTTTACAACACGTCCATCAATCAGTCTCTCGCAGTCTCTCCTATAGCGACTGCCACTGACGGCAGCAGGCATGACAGAGTCGTCGAAAGTAGTCAAAGTGTGCGAGCGAGCGAACGAAACGTGTTTTGTTCTGAAATTATAAACAATTTTTTCTTTTACATTACAAGTAGGTACGTAGATGAATAAGGTTCAATTTTATAACAATATATCTAACAGTCTTTATCAGGGGGAGTGAAAAGTGATCACCACAAAGCGGCCGTGATATAGCAGAAGCAACATAGAGAAATATGTTCAATACTGATAAGTGAAAAGTGCGAAAGTCGGCACTAAGCTCCGAAATCAAACTTAGATGTTTTGTAGTCACAACGGATTTTTGTCCGTCTGAAGTGTCTGCGCAAAACCCATTTTGAGTCAAGGGGGAGCTAAACTAATTTTTCCGCACAACAGTACAATCGTTCGTTGCATCTAACTTTAGAGGGATAAAGATCCGTTGTGCGTACTGTACGTAATAACGAGTAACATTGTAGACTCGGTGTGAACCCAGCTATAAATCTTTTTGATCTAAAACAGTAATCTGCGATCTTGTATTTAAGGGTATCATGCTTCACGAAGGTATTACTTTCCTCAATGTTCCGGGTTAATCTCAAAATCCCCTTTAAGTTTACCCCTTAAGGGATTTTGCAACTTTTTGTATAAAAATCCCCTTCCTGCTCGTAAGCAAAAAGCTTCTAAAGTTTTTATATAGGCTAATGTCCGCACCCGACGAATGTGATTCAGGTGCTTGCTAAAAAACCAGCCCGAGTGCTTGTACAAGACACCCCAAATGACCCGCACTGCGAAAACCCGAATCCGCAACATTTTGGCGTCGTAAAGCAGCAATTTAGACAAAAACGCTCTATTTACCTGTGAGGTGGTATCGTGAGAGGGGGTGGCGGGGGCGGTGGCGGTATGGGTGTGTGGGCAGGACAGCTGGAACACATAAAACTGGCTTAAGTACTAGACGCACGGCTTTTTGACCTAAATGATACATGAGACTGTTTTTTACGTTGCTTCATAGTGCGGTCGACAGCAAAAATGCGCAGTTAGCTTCAGTGAAGAGATGAATATTTGTGATAACGTGAAGTAAGTTTTTTTTAAGTAGCTTCAGCGTGACTGATGAAGATATTTAGACTTAGAATAGAAAAAGCTTTAAGAGCAAAGCTTTTTTCGAAGGCTGTTACAATAAGGCTATATGGCTGAAAGAAAACTTGTAGACTACCGACAGAGTACACGCAAGTCACTGCAGCCTATTGATGATTTACGTCATGAACTCTACAACTCTTCCACTATCATTTCGTAATAGCAAAAGATTAATCTGTGGTCTAGGGTTGGTACCGTCTAACCCCGGTCCGACCTCCCCCCGATGTAGATTACCAAATAGTATGTATGCGCTATATCAATGCCCGTACTGTGGCGAAAAAAATGAAAATAAATATCGGACATTGTAACTAATGGAACCAACAGTGTCCAATATGAATAGGCCATCACCTTCAATATATCTGTTTGTAACGCGGATGTTTTGGCTTACTACATAAGATTTACGATCTAAATAATGTACTTTTGCATCCCTTAAGCATTTAAATGGGCACTAACTCTAACAGTTTGGCAGTAAGCAGACCTTTTTCATTGGCGATGAAAATGTTCAAACTTAAAGAAAATATTCCTGAACGGAAGACCATGTTACATGAGGAACCATAACTAAGGTTAAATAATAACCTTTTGTGAACTTTGGGAAACCCATGTCCTACACTACGCTTGCCTAAACGTGGTCTCCACTCAAGTAGTTTTCTTCGGCAAACATGGCCAGCCTACTGCCATTTCAGCTTGCTATAAAATATATGCGTAGGTATATATAAAATACTGTTATATAAAATATCGTTGGAGCAAACTAATACTGGAGTGGAGACCGCGTTTAGGCAAGCGTAGTGTAGGACGCCCTCCGGCGAGATGGGGCGACGATCTGCGAAATGTAGCTGGCAGACACTGGATGAGAAGAGACGAAGACCGAGCTCAATGGCGCGTCTTGGGAGAGACCTACGTCCAGCAGTGGACGAGTATAGGTTGATGATGATGATGATGATATAAAATACTAAGCTAAGACTGGGAATAGGTACTTACGGTATTATAGACGGTGGTCTAGGTAAAGAGCCTCCTCTGCTGACAGACGCGATTTGGTCCACATTATAATTTTGCGGCCAACCCGCGTTGTCTTCTATTACCGATCTGAAATTGAATACAAAATCCATTGAATGAGCATCGGAAACTCCATTAGCTATTCTAGAACATTCGATCAAGTAACCAATCTATTTCACGAAACAAAACATGAAAAGATACAGAAGATGTTGCGAAAAAAAATGGTGCAAGTGATATTGTAGGTAACAATGTTTTAGAAGTTAATTTAATTATTTTGGTACTAATTAATAATATGTGCAATAAAGTATTTTATAATATAATCTATTATTACAAAAGAGTTTTCATTTGATAATTATATAATACACAAAGTAGACTACGTAAGTTGGAATTTTAATAAGCTCTGAAGATCATTTTCAATAAAATCCCAGCACTGCTGAAGTACTTATATTTAATTCAATTTCTGTAAAAAAACGCCTCCTTAGACCCTTGACTTAAGTGCTGTATTTTTACGCAATGTTTCCCCCTCAGAATCAATTATACGAGGAGTATATAACGAAGCTTTCTGAGCCACGGTAATGAAAATTTCAAAGGTGCCTCGAGTGCTTTATCGTTATTTACCAGCGACTAAAATAAAAACACGGGTGTCAAGACTCCAAAAAAACAAAGGACATTTTTGTCATCGTCTTTTTCTGTCACAAAAATCTACGTGCTTATTGTGGCACCAAGATATCTAATACTAACTGTGGCCACTCCATCCGCGTGAAGTCTTCATCCTCCGGCATCCACGTGTACCGTTTGGGGTCAGGCTGGCTGCAAACGGAGCGCGGTCGCCGGCGGAAGTATGAGCACTCCAGATCGGCGTCGTAGGCGCATAGCTCCGGCGGGGCTGGTGAGGGCTGGCCAAACCTGGGAACGAACGCATTGTGGGCTAGGAAAACATACACAGTCCTTCTCTTTACTAAGATTTTCATATGGTGGAGTTCATCTGAGGTCACTAGGAGAATCAACCAGGGGGTTAGAAGTTTTAAGCCTCCGGTTCTATCCAAAGGTGGATCAGGATTTACCAGGATTTTCCCCTCTAATGAATCCTGAATCCGCCGTTGTTTGGGGACGTCAAACCTATAAGTACATAACAAACCGACGCCTACACAATACTGTCATGACAGTTCAGGACAGTGGCTTGTTGTCGTTGCTGATGCTGACACATTGTAGAAGCCTCTAGTAGTAAATGTATATAGAAGTAGATATCGTGTCAGTTTGAAAACAGCCATTCAAACGCGGCCATTTCAAGTTTACAAATTCTCAGAGCAAATGTGAAACTTCGTCCCCAGAGAGCGATAGGTAGAGATAGGTCGTCGCCTCTGTCAGTGAAATCGAAAAGCAATTAATCATCAAGACAATATCCCTAATCTTCCGATAAGTCCTCGATTTTCCAAGTAAAATCAATAATGGAGTTGAATGACAGACATAATCGGTGATTATTATGTTCAACTTATCAAATTGTTGAAAAAAGCGAGCGACAACGTGTGTTTTTTTTTTAGCCGACTACAACTCTTATTTATAATTAGACCCATTTTAAAAGTCCTGGCTGCCGGATAGCTGGTGCCGTGTACCGTTATCTTTCACACCCCGACAAGTCCACACACTTGACAGCAGGCACCGGCTACCCGGCAACCGAGACATGTGAAGAGGCACTTAGGAAAAACGTGGTGAAGCCTGCTCTCTAGCCAAAATTAACATTTTACAATCGCTAGAGAATAGAAAATGTATGGAAATGATCACGGACAGTAATGATATTTCCGTACATTTTAATCAGTTTCCCATTCTCTAGTGGTTGTAGAATGTTAAACAACTTGACCCTTTCTTCAGGTATTACAAAAAACAACTTTTTTTTTCTTTTTTTTACCTGGGATACCGCTGTATTGGTGCATAATCGGAGTTGAGATTCTCATCGGAGGGCACTCGACGACGGACACACACGGATAAAAATGATGCTCTGAAAATAATATTGTTCAAACTTCAAGCGTCAAACGGGCACTTATTTTCTGTTTTTTTTTCATATCCTGATACAAATTAAATAAAAATAAGTCCGGAATAATTACAACGAGAACTTCAAACTGAAAGCTCATTCTCCTAATAAAATTTAGTAAAAATATCATTGGGATTTCATAAGTTATAAAACGGCAGCGACATTTATGACATCGCAATAAAATTGCAATGTTATTTTAAATTGTCCCTCTGCTTTTCGATGCAAAAGACAAAACACAAGTTCACGTTCATTCCAAATTTTTGTCAATTCACAGTTTTTTGAGCAGACTTACAATGAAAATACATAAAGTAATGAATTCATTCGCCCACTTGACTCCGAACACGATTACAAGGGTGGGGAATAATAAAATGGGTAATTTGTTACCCCACCTCAGAGGTACGCTAAAAGGATCCCATTTATCCCTGAAATCTACTTAGGCAGGCCAGGCCTTGGTTGAAATAAGAGGGTAGATTTTAGTAAGCTACCTAGCTTTTTATTTTTCAATCGATAAACAAAAATCAAATTAGCTCTAATGCAGACAAAAATTCGCAAAGATGTAACATGTAGAAGTGAAAGAAGATCAGCGTTGAAAAGAGTTTTACGCCAGCCGGCCCTTACCGGTTGGCCCGTGAACATGGACTCTCGATGTGGTACTGGGACAGGCACCCGAGGAATCTGTCCTTCTTGGACTTCTCCAATTCCAGCAGATCCAGTTGTTTGTTGCTGATGCAGTACTGCTCCCGAAACTCCTGGGTGAAAGAATATCACAGTAAGATAAGACCAATTTTGTGGTATGCACAGACATTTTAATAATATCTCTAAATTGTTTAGAGTTTGTCCACTGACCTGTTTGGAGTACATGGTAGTCTTGTGGGCTGGCCGCTCGTCGTTGGCCTTCTGCCACTTTCTTCCGGCGTTCTCATCCTCTGACTCGTAGCCTTTGGCAGAATGTGCTATATCAGCCTGTAAAGAAAAAACGGATTTTTTTGTATGAGTTTCCATGAACCTAGAACAAGAATTCCACCAAATATATGCACTTCATTATCTTTCATGTAGAAAACCAATCTTGTCAATGCATAAACTTTGTGAATAAGCTGAAGATCGATAGAGAGACGCGTGCTCTAGGCCCTAGATTAAATAGACGTACTATTTATACCTAACTTGGGAACATTTGTAGCACAAACTGCCTATAAAACGACTGACAAACAAGAATCGCTACCAAATTCTAATATCCTCAGTCAGTGCTTCCGTTATTTTTTCGAAATAAGACCAAAACTAATCGAGCAAAATGAAAGAACTATTGCGAATTTTATTTCGCTTGCTAAACTCGATAAGTAGTCACCACAGCTTAAAATAAACAGCTAAGTCCCATCTGAATATTACTACTTACTGTCCTTCTTTAAATTAGGTAGGTACTATAGTACTTACTAGTCCATAGATTTCACACCCTTCTTATGGAGTGACCTTTTCGCCGCGTAGTGTCTCGATAAAACAAACAAGGTTCAGTTTGATCGTAAACATACATTGCTGTCGATTCTGCTGTTGCATATTTCTTATTTGACAGCACTATAAATATTGTCGTCCTTTTCCCATAAATTTTACGACAAAGACGGATATTTTAGCAGTCTCAAATGAGGTCAGTTTAGAAAATTGCATCAGAATCCATACCAGCATTTATTATTTTTAGCGTTCGCGTGAAGTTATCCTGCTGTTTTGAGTAGTCTATGTCATAAGGATACCAGGATACCCATCGCCAGTCTAACAATGATTGCAAGCTCCAAGTTCGTCCATTTGCATGCTATTGAACGCTGAACCCGGTATTCTCAGACTTGAGTCAAGAAAGTTTTAATGTAAGTAACAATGACATAAGTGATTTTAAGTGACTTTGGTAGAAAAATCTGGCGCTCACACGACCAGATTAAAACGTATTTCTTTAATGGAATAAAGGGGTGGAACTAGCTGGTTACTCACATCGCACGTCTACTGAGAACGTGCATAGATGTCGGTATCGGCGGATATGCAAACGCCCAAAATAGATACGGAAATACTTATTCTCTCTCTCTCGTAAACATCTCTTCTAACTGCTACGTTTAAGAATACCAGGTTGATTGCAGCATTTGCAGCTAAAGTTTATTGAGAGCAGATGCAAATGTCTTCAGAAGTTCACTTGAAGCTTCATTGTTATTCAATGTTATTAGAAACGACAAAGACCTGTTCGGTACTCGAAAGTTAAAGTTGCGAGTACATTATTATTGTTTTCAAAGCCCGTAGCCTAAGTTTACTTGTTAATCTCCGAAAAGCGAGAATCGAGAAAGGCAAACGCTAAAGGCGCTTATCCAATTTTCATACAAAATATCTCGCAAGTCGCAACACACTCTTCCTTCTCTCCATTCGTCTCTATTTCAGGTCACTCTTTTATATCCTTTACTTTTTTTTACCTTTCTTGTACTAAATTGTCAAAAAGGGGCAGTTTATTACGAGAGTGTCACCATCATTCGAGTATCTAATTAGAGCCCATTTATCGAAATTTCCAGCGATTCTTGCGATAGTAAAAAAACGTATTTATATCAAAATTTTGTATAGGAATGCCTTGTTTTTATTAGCGATTTTAATATATAGATATATTATCTTCAATTTAATACAACAATATTTCATCAGATCCTAGTTACAGTCTCTAGTTCAAAAATGATCCCTAGAAAACCCTAGAATCTCTAGAAAATCCCTAGAATGTTTGTTAGTAGGAACGCTCTTTTTTTGAAATTACAAATTACCATTTGTATAATCTTGTTGTCGTTGACTGTACCTTTTCTTGTTTATATCAGGATCCATTACACAGTAAATAAGAAACGGTAGAAGTTTACCTTAAAGCTCAAATGCGGAATTAGTGGGCTGTCTCGTAAATCCTTAGAAAGTACTAAGAAATTTAAGGAAACAGTAAATTAAACAACAAAGCCTTTGCTAAATGACACCCTTTATTTAAGTAGCTTAAACAGGAGATTCATCACAAAGAGGCTAATTATCACCCCAATACTTATTCATATTCTCCTGTCATTTTAGCGCGGCTTTATAAAATGCGGATGAATCTCAGTAGACCCATTGAACATATTATTATCCATTATGGATCTAGTGAGATATTTTTTTCCCATCACATCTATTTTCTAATAAACTGGACCTGACGAGAAGTATTTGGGATGAATCTCAGTAGATCCATTGTATTGTTGTATGACAATGAAAAGAAACACCCAAGTCGAATTAGTAATTTTTTATTGGAACTATTTTTCTGCTTCTTGGTGAAATGAAAACCCCTCACTCTTTAGCATTCTAATAAATTCACTAAAGCATAAAAAATATCGAAAATGTATGGAAATTGTCACGTGACCTTTTAAATATTGCACGGGGGTGATTCTAGACTGATAGACATTTTTGTCACGCTAAACATATCTATAAATCTATAAACATACCCGATAGGTGGGCAAACATCACCACACCCTGGGTCCCTGACGGACGTCGGTCTCGTGGCCGGCCTAAAAAGCGCTGGCGGGACGACCTTGACGCCTTTGAAAGGAGATGGTGGAAGGAGGCCCAGGAGAGAGAGTATTGTAAGTCTTTGGGGGAGACTTTTGCCCAGCAGTGGGACGAGATAGGTTAAGGAAAAAAACATATCTCCCAAAAACTGTCAAAGACGTATTAGTAAAATATACCCACCTGAGTTGAAACTGATATACTGGCGCTTCCCGCGACGCCACCTGCAACAATAAAAATATATATATTTTATTTATTTTACACACAATATATATATATATTTATATATTGATACACTCCGTTTTCTTCATTTCTTCTGCAGTAACATATATCTAGTTGCATAAATTTAAAACGAGTAGGTATGGACAAAGACAATGACATTTTCATACGACACAAAACTGTTACCCTAATCATTATTGGCACTTTGCTAAAATACTGAGTTGATTTTTTAATCATCAACCTCTGGTACTTAGATCAGCCTCCGTATGCCAATCTTTTGCTGTCAAGTTATATTTCACTGCCCAGTGTAATTTCTTCAGGTCACGTGGTACAATTTTGTACCTACCACGTGATCATTCTTTTTAGACACTTGACAGCAAAATATGCGCGAAAACACATCAAATGACGTCATAATGTCACTATTTAGTCACTGAATAACTATGAGTTAGTATGAACTGACCATGATTTAAAACTTTGCAGTTCAACTTTGCAGTTCAACTTTGATTGGCATACCCCTGCTTAGAGGTTTTAAATAAAGGAAGACAATTTTAAGAAATAACCTATAATATAAGCGAAATATCGTCGACCCTGCCGGCGAGGTTATAAGGTGATGGAAGTAAACAAAAATATCGCTTATATCGATATAGAATGAAAGCGTCCAGTCTTTAATCTAACAGGGGGGTGATTCTGGGTAATAGCAGAGATTTTACTCTAATAGGGATGACGTCAAACCTCGGTCGAAAACTGGTTTCACCCACTAGTGACAGGAGTTTTCAACGTCATTTTGACGTCTTCCCTATTAGAGTAAAATCTCTGCTGAAGTTAAGGCCCCTGATATCGTGTAGGTATCGTGTCGGCAGTTTGAAAACGCCCATTAATCTATGTAGCTTAATTAAACGTGTTTCAACTCTATCATTTCATAGGAAATTACACAATTTTCATTAGATTACGAACTGCGAGCTAGTTCTAAACTATTTGTACAGTCAACATCATAAAATGATGTAATTCTTGGAATTCAGAATTTATTTATGACAGAAGATTGCAGTTTGAAGTTGTTCGCATAGTTAGTAAGTTTGTAGGGGCTAGTGGTCTTTGGTGAAGAGGTCCTTCAGCCACCCCAATAATACTTGACTAACTACATCTTGGTCTAAACTTTGAAGTACTCTATTTTTAACCGACTTCAAAAAAGGAGGAGGTTCTCAATTCAGTTGTATTTTTTTAATGTATGTTACCTCAGAACTCCGTCATTTGTGAACCGATTTAAGAAAATTATCTGAAAGGATATTTCCAGGTTGGTCCCATTTCATTTTCATCAAAATCCGTTCAGTAGTTTGGGTTATAAACAGAAATAACTGAAAAAAATATGCCAACCACGTGCACGAAATTGCGTATTTTGCTTTCCTGTGACTTTTAAGTGGTGTTTATAGTCACTAGAACATTCCCAATGAACTATCATCATCATCATCTGATGATGAAGCTGGTAGTCGAATAAATAACGGTTAAATTACTAAAGGTTGAAGACTTTCACTGAGATACTTCCTGAAACCTTAGTGGACGTACTTAGCGAGCCAATACATTGTTATAGGTAGTATCACTTAACATCAGGTAGGCACACTTCGCCCATCACTCTGAGACATGGGTGTTATTTTTGATGTCCCTGGCAGCCATCCTATCCTATCCTATCCTACTTCCTACTAATATTATAAATGCGAAAGTTTAGATGTTTGGATGTTTGTGTTTCAATCACGTTTAAACTACTGAAACAACTTAGATGAAAGTTGGCATATATATAGTTCGCAATCTGGATTGACACATAGGCTACTTTTTATCTCGAATAATTAACAGGATCTACAGGATAAAATGAACGAAAAGGATTAGCAGCGCCAATTGGCAAGAGGATTTCATTGTCATGTCATGTCACGTCAGATTTGACATTTCAGTACGAGTTCGGTGTAATGAAGTGTAATGTCAAGTTTCTCAAAGAAGTATCCGCTCGGTACACGCACAGATAATATAATGTACACGGAAACTGTAGACGCGTACGAAGTCGCGGGTAACTGCTAGTACCTTTTAAACCAGAACACAGCAATGTGACCATCAACTGCTGGGCGGCAGAAATAAATATCATGGTAATACAAGCAAGCTAGACAAACATAACATAATTTCTACTGCTAACTAAATTAGTTCTTTTATTTTCTATACAATCTCTTATGCATTTTAATGGTTCACTGTAAACAATAGCACGATATTTCTGCATCCATTCGTTCAGACTCACAGTAAACACTTTAGTAAAATGATAAGTCGTTAATGTAATGCGAAACGCAATTTATACTAACGACAAGCGTTCAATCATGCCCATTCAAACTTAAATTACTTGAGTTCAGTGTACTCTCAGCTCGACAGCAATTTAAGTCAAACTGTATACAAAATGAAATGTTCAACAGATAAATAATAACAATAAATATTCATGGACATTTAACACGACGCCCTCTAGTCCCAAAGTAAGCAAAGCTTGTAATATGAGAACTAGATGCTGATAGAATACTTATATATTTTTTTTTGTAAATACATACTTATAATACATAGTAAATGTTTTATTAAAATCCCCAGAAACATAGCTAGCGACTGAACAGTCTTCCAAAATCCATCATTCATCGCCTTCAAGAGTAAATTTTTTAGACCTTAGGTTACATTATTGGAGTTTTAATCCTTATTTTTTTTTTTAAATATAATATAGTCTATGTCACCCGGGGATAGTGTAACTTCCCAACGGTGAAAGAATTTTTCAAATCGGTTTAGTAGTTTCGGAGCCTATTCAATGTAAAACAAACAAACAATCAAATCTTTCCTCATTATACTCGTATAGACCGTTATTAGTATAGACCACAATGTCTTTCTTATTGATGACATCATTAAGTTTAAGTTACTGTTTAGCATCACAATGTGCAAAACATAAAAAGTTTTCATTCATAATTTTTGGTATTACCGAACACGAATTTTAAGTCGTAGAAACCACAGCAGCCTTACCGCCAGTGAAAATAAAAATTAAATGATTGCCATTTTGACAATATCGTTCATGGAAATCGACAATGTTTTTAATTTGATAATATAAAACCAGTAATTCATTGAATATTTAAGCGTGCATTTCGTTGCCCCAGCTTTAGTACTTTCCAATATCGCTGACGGGAATAGTCTCGTAAATATTTATAACTTCACGCAGAGGAGATTAAATCTCGCACGCGCCGCGCCCTCACTTCATCCGATTACTTTCTTTTAACCCTACTTATTGGAGTAAAGAGTAAAGCGGGTTATGTCAGGTAGTGGTATTCAAAAAGTAAATTATAGTTTGTTTGTGATAATATAGAAAATATAATATATTCATAGAAAATATTAGCAAATATGAAGTTATAGTCAAATTAAATAAATCATGTAGCCAAATGGAATAAAAAAATAAAGTCATTCAAAAAACCAAGTGATATGATTAATAAGGCTTGGTTTAGAAATTCTTAAACTGTTTTTAGTTTTGATTTAGGTTAAGTAGATTTTGAGCTTTAGTTAACAATTACAGTAACACTGGTAATTAGCTAGATCGTGGTATCGATGCGATATGCAAAGTTTATTAAAAAAAAAACCTGGTTAGAACGAGGCCTAATGTGGTCAATATTAATGTGATCAATATCTACCTAACAGAAGTTGCTAGTCAGAACAGTAGGTTTGAAATGGTCCATTCTGGACACTTAAGTTAGTTAGGACTTCGTCAAGCTGATGATGATGTAGTTATTTACTCAAGTAAATCCACATCAGTAGTTCCATTAGAGATAGTAAGTACTCGTAGTAACCAAGTTTACGCGTCATAAACTTACGGTAAATTATCTCGATGAACGCTACAATCTAATGCAAAGTACCCTTAGCTAACCAAACAATGTAATACGGGACGGAGTCTAACAAAATATACGCATAATATTCAAATGGTAGGTTCTACAGTCAAAAAAAAACATTATCTAATTTTTTTAGCTATTTGTAGCTATTTTTTATTTAATTCTGAAATTTTTGAAAACAGTTTTTTTTAAGAATTTTTTGAAAAAAAACTATTTTTTCTCGGATTGTAAAATAAGAAAAATAGTGGATAATCAAATATTTATTTAGTAAAATTATTGGGTTTTAATTAATCGTCAAAGTGTCAAATATCCCCCTTAAAAAATCTTCCATAAATATCTTCCATAGCAAAATAAAATTTTGTTATGGTCTTGAAAAAAAAATGATAACAATGTTTATCGAATCATCAAAATAAATATTTAGCTCAATTCCTTTCTCAGTAAAATTCCAACAAAAGCACAACGCAATCTCACTTCTGAGAGGATATTGGTCTTGTCAACATCTATAGCCAGAAATTGGTTCCAGCCAGCAAGTTCTTGGTTCTTGTGCAAAGTTTAAACTGCCACCAATTTTATTGCTCGGAGTAAACTAGAAAAATAAACCCAGAAGAAATGGCGTAGAGTTTTGCACGTTTTCTTACTACATTTTAAAGGAGTTAGTGCATTGGAACCATTTCAACATAGCACGGTTGACCTAGCTCAGAGGATTAGCAAGCTGAAATTATGACAGTGGGCCGGCCATGTTTGCCGTAGAACCGACAATCGTTGGAGCAAACGAATACTTGAGTGGAGACCGCGATTAGGCAAGTATAGTGTAGGACGTTCTTTGACAAGATGGGGCGACGATGCACGATGTAAGCACTGGATGAGAAGAGCCGAAGACCGATCTCAGTGGCGCTGAGATACTAATAACACTAATAATGTTTCTCAATTCCGTCCGGTATGTTACCTACTAGCTACATGGTACATGCCTATAATATTCAGACTCGTAGTTACGTTCAGAGAATTCAGTAGCAGTTTGTGACAGCTGCTGTTCATACCCTGGGGGACTTTTCATTTCTTTGGGACGGAAAGGTCAAAAAGGCCTACTTAGTATGAATAGATTAAAACTGAGAATGATTATTATAAGTTTCTGGCGATTTCGAATCACTGTCGAGTTTGACCTCTGAAAGCTCAGATAAAAGTAGATTACGTAGAAATTAGATATTTTTACTGACATCCGGCAGTTAAGTTACAATTAAAATAAATAAATATTAATTGGATCAGTTGAGCTATCTATAAATCGTATGCAACGGTGTTTAGATAACTGCTTCATGTGTATTTTGTACATATTATAAATATTGTAAATACTGTATTAGTCGTAATTTTCTTTGTGAATTAATCAACATTTAATTTTTAACACAACGCCCGGAGCGGTATATAGATTGCTGATATATTACTTAAATACTTAATTGTTGTAAATACATAGGTACATAAAATACTCGTACATACATATTAACACCCACTTAAAGTACAAACTACAACCATTGCCACACACATAAATGTTTGTTCTCAATGGGAATCGAACCCACAGCACGGAAGGCAGAGCTACACCGACTGAGCTGCAACGTCTGTAGAAGTTTAATAAAGTAACCAGCTATAATCCATAGTAGCTATGACGAAAAACGTAAAAACTTAGACGAGTGTTATTGTTCTATTCCGGCTGATAAAATACTCCCGAAGAAAATTGTCTCAACCGCTTTCCATCAAAATAACAATACAGCAATAAAACATTATTTACGAGAACGTAGCATATTCTATTAGATTTCTTTTGACAAGGGTCCTTTCAACAGATCATTTCATATTATTGCTCCTCCATGTAGTTTTGTGAGACCCCACTTACACAGAAAGCTTTTGCACGAATTAGCACGCAATTAATTAGTATTAATTTTTTTTTGTACTATAATAATTTATTCATAAAGAAAATTATGACTAATTTAGTATTTACCTACAATATTCATAATATGTACAAAATACACATGAAGCAGTTGAGCTATCTACACACCTATCTATTAGTATTAATTAGAATTAGTACCACTTAACATCAGGTAGGCTGCCTGGAAGAGATTTCTCATAGCGATAAGGCCGCCCATTGTACTTCGCTTTAATATAGAACTATGTCTAATATCTAATTTCCAGTGCAGTACAATAAAGAGTTTTCTATCTATCTATTTATCTAGGCTATCGGTTTGTTCTATCATATTAATTGTATAGAGACAATATAAATCTGATTGCTTTTTTTCACCAAAATGTGCACTTATCGTTATCTCCGGTAGAAACAGCCTAAAAAGGTTTATTCAGATAACACAAAATATACACGTTTATTTTATTTACTGTACTTGCAGTGAAAAAGCCAGATAGCTTAATTTTTTTACATTTATTTTTCCGTTAAAAACCTGTTTTACGTGTAAAGTACCTAACATAACAGATGTACATGACGGTCCCATGATATAATTTGCCAAACCCATCTCTTTTAGAATTCAAAGAAGCAGGAATAAATTAAATAGCTACATTGTTTTTTTCTCTTCTTTTTTGTTTCCATTCCATTTTATTAAATCTAAAGATATTTTGTAACAGTAAAATATGAAATACAAATAAAAGATTGGTACTGATTTGGATCAGTTGAGCTATCTATAAATCGTTTGCAACGGTGTGTAGATAGCTCAACTGCTTCATGTGTATTTTGTACATATTATAAATATTTTAAATACTGTATTAGTCATAATTTTCTTTGTGAATAAATACCTATACATAATAAAAGTAAAGTACCTACCTACCTGAGTGTATTTTCTTTCTCATCTTATGCTTTATTTATACTTATAGCACACTCTGAATCCATATCAAAACATATATTGCACCCTAGATGAAAACTACGGTAATTCAAAAAATATCCTAAATTAAATTACTAACGTTTTTATATCTTTTATGTATCCTAAAGTCAGTTTTTCGTTCAATCTGAAAAATTAGATTATTTGAGTTACCGTAGTTTTCATCTAGAGGTGCGATGTCCTACTCAGTTTTCCTAAAGGCTGTTTTTTTTGTTTAAAAAAGAACGGAAAACTTTATTTTTCCGATATAAACTTCGTACTTTATCTATTCAAACTTACTTCGAGTGAAGGCACAAGATTTACTCTTGTCCTACATTTATTTTTATTTACTTTTTATAAGTCTATTTGATCTTAGATAAAAGTAGAGTTACAAAACAGAGAAAACCGGCTGGTAGGTAGAGTAGTTTGGTAGAGAAGTTTGTCTCAAGCTTAGTTTTGACTCAATAAAGGCTATCCTGCTGTAAAACGGGGGACAAATTGGACTTTTCTGTCCCATCTTTCCCCCTATGGTGACAGAGCAGGTTGACAGATGGGAATAATTCGAAGTCTGGGTATATCACGATTACTGCTTCAAAAACACAGTACAAAATGCTCGCATCCATATATTTATATATATATTTCATATATAATTCATAATTCAAGCAAAATGTACTTTCCTGTACATACTTTACCTGTTACGACACTCCTCGACAAAGTAGATTGTGAATCCAATAAGATAAGATAATATTTCCTGTTGTCTCGGCTACCACCAGAGATCATCCTTTTACCTTTAAAATGTCAGTTTAGCCTCAGTGGAGTGGGTGACTAATATTTGAAGGGACATAGACGCTTAGTGCACTTGCAGCCAAGGCTATAGAGCGACTCTAAATGGCTATTGTTCTAAACTTCCGTCAGCATAGTATCAGTACGTACACGGTGCTAATTAGTTAGGAAACTTCCTTAATAGTCCCGCAGTTTCAAGTTAGATCGTTACTCTTGCATGGTACGCTTGTGGGCGATTAAATTGATATACAATGTGTATGATCGAGTTATGATGGACTCTAATTTATAAAGTTAAGTACCTTTTGCGTAATTGTTTTCAGAAGACTGTTGGGAGTTTGCTCACTAGCACAACACTTATAAGAATCGACGTGTTGCTCGAACAAAAATATCTTAGTCGTCGAAGTCGAAAGAAATTCGATTCGATCTTTCTATTCGTCGATTAGTAAGCGTCTAAAAAGTGATGTACTTCTGATACTGGCTGTAATTTTCAGGTCACTATTTAAGAATTGTATTGCAGGCTTTTTACCTAAATATTACTTTTAGGATAGTTTTACCTAGTTTTGAATCACAGTTGGATAAATAAAATAGAAAATAGTTTTCAATCATAAAACATTTTAGAAAATTTGTCTTACCATCATTTACTAATGAGCTGACTGTACTAAATGCACCCCTCGATATCGTATATGTTGTAATGGTGGCGCTCATTTTAATACTTTTATATACTACATAAGTATGAGAAAATTACGAACGCTTAATAAAAAAAAGAAATAAAACTCAAAGGAAACCAAATATTTGATTGGCTAAAGCACTGGTATAAAAACGAACGCGGATATCAAACCCAAACCTTTTGTAACGCAGTTCTTGATGCTTGAGCTCCAGTTCATAGGACCTACTTGTTCACTACACGGGAATCGTCAACATAGGTTTAAAATTACGGGTTAGTCTCAAAATTTCCTCTAAGTTTTCCCACAGCGAAAATATTTCGCCGTCGGAAAACATGCATACAAACTCCTGCATTCCCTAACTAATTAAAATATTTGCGTTGTATGTAATTAGCCTGGATTCGTAGTAAGCCCTGCCCCCGTATGCCAATCTTTTGCTGTCAAGTTACATTTCACTGCCCAGTGTAATTTCTTCAGAAGAAAGATCATTCTTTTTAGACACTTGACAGCAAAATATGCGCGAAAACACATCAAATGACGTTATAATGTCACTATTTAGTCACAGAATAACTATGAGTTAGTATGAACTGACCATGATTTAAAACTTTGCAGTTCAACTTTGATTGGCATACCCCTGCTGACACAGAGTTAGCAGAAGTTTCTTTTAATATTATAAAAACTATTCGCAAATGACAGTATTTACATTTTTTGTAGTTAAGGTGGTGACCCGATACCGTCGTGCAGCACATACAGCGCTAGAATACATGGTATAAATATACAGAGTGCTTCTGAAAATTTCAGCACATAAAACAGTAGTCCACAGCTTGGAACACCATGGATTTAGGTTTAGGAGTCTGCCAGACTGCTCAAAAATCAGACTAAGTTATCCAAGTGCTGAAAGAAGTCACCGCTAAAAATAAGTAAGTATTTTTCCCCCAAAACTTTTCATACCAAGATGGCTGTGGAAATTATAAATGAGATGGTGGCTTGTAGCTCTGCATAATTAAAGAAAACTTTTTCAACGTAGATTTAATACCGTGTTCATTTTTGTTCGTCATTTAATGAACTTTTTACATGTCTTTTATAACCAACAGTTTGTACCTAATCCTATCCTATCCTACTAATATCCCACTAATATTATAAATGCGAAAGTTTAGATGTTTGGATGTTTAGATGTTTGGATGTTTGGATGTTTGGATGTTTGGATGTTTGTGTTTCAATCACGTCAAAACCACTGAACTAACTTGGATGAAAGTTGGCATATATATAGTTCGTAACCTGGATTGACATATAGGCTACTTTTTATCCCGAATAATTGACAGGATCTACAGGATAAAATGAACGAAAAGGATTAGCAGCGCCAATTGGCAAGAGGATTTCATTGTCATATCATGTCACGTCAGTTTGACAGGGCGTAGTACTACCTCTTTGGTCTAACAACTAGCGTTTGACATTCCAGTAGGTACGAGTTCGGTGTAATGAGGTGTGATGTCAAGTTTCTCAAAGAAGTATCGCTCGGTACACGCACAGATAATATAATGTACACGGAAACTGTAGACGCGTACGAAGTCGCGGGTAACTGCTAGTTTATTATAAATGCGAAAGTTTAGATGTTTGGATGTTTGTGTTGCAATCACGTCAAAACTACTGAACCAACTTGGATGAAATTTGGCATATATATAGTTCGTAACCTGGATTGACACATAGGCTACTTTTTATCCTGAATAATTAACAGGATCTACAGAATAAAATGAACGAAAAGGATTAGCAGCGCCAATTATTGGCAAGAGGATGATGTCATGTCACGTCAGTTTGACAGGGCGTAGTACTACCTCTTTGGTCTAACGACTAGCGTTTGACATTCGAGTACGGGTTCGGTGTAATGTCAAGTTTCTCAAAGTATCCGCTCGGTACACGCACAGATAATTACACGGAAACGGTACTTGCGTACGAAGTCGCGGGCAACTGCTAGTGTAACACTATTTTAAACATGTATGATACTTAGTACCAATTGGTATTAAACAAATAATTCAAAAACAACATTCGTTTCAAATTGAAGCTAAAAGCATTGAACTGAAAGCGGATTTCTCTAGTGGTTTCAATCTATTCAGTGCACAAGCTGTTTTAAGAGATTGAATGTAAATAGATTGCTGAAATAGATCAAGCTACAAACTGACGAATAATAAAACGTGCATCAATACTATTACTATTCGTTCGTTCATATGAATTAGTAGCCAATTCTGGTGATGGATTTGTAGGCCTCCTTAAGACCTCCGTTGTGGCAGAGCCGGGACCGAAAGTTTAACGTGCGGCCCCAAGCACGGGAGGGCTCATTTTTAAAATCAGGGGGGAAAACTCAAGGGGGATTTCGAGACTAACCCGATGTAAATAGCACTAGCGGTCACCCATCCAAATAGTGACCGTGCAGAACGTCGCTTAACTTAGATAATTGGTGAACTACACCACGAGCGCTTCATAGGTTACTATTTTTCCCATATTACCAGTTTTGCTTAGTTTGGGACTACAATATTTATTTATTTATAATCGCTTCCGCTTAGTGCGTACATAGCCTTATATCTCGCACATGAACTCGCAGGGTGAACGCACTCACAAGTTTATCTCAAACACAATAAGCTGTCTGCAATTTACAAGTGAGCGTTTGAGAGCGATGAAGTTGTCTGCAAAATATTTTACAGTAAAAAATATTTGTTTAACAAAAAACTTTAGATTTAGAAGTAGGAGTATTTGTTAAAGAGTTTATCCGGGAAAATACCTACTACAGCCTAGTAATTTCTGCTGCAAAACAATAAACACTGCTGTGTTATGGTTTGAAGGGTACCGGTGCAATTACGCGCATCTTTACGTCTAAGAGTGATGGACGCAGTACGATACTCACAGGGCACGTCCGTAGTGGACGTAGATTAGATTAGATTAGAAAATTCTTTATTGCATATAAAAATAGTACAGAGGCGAGCTTAATGCTATTTAGCATTTTC
The DNA here is from genome assembly GCA_947859175.1 of Gandaritis pyraliata. Lineage (NCBI taxonomy): Eukaryota > Metazoa > Arthropoda > Insecta > Lepidoptera > Geometridae > Gandaritis > Gandaritis pyraliata. The sequence continues at coordinate 3,354,593 of OX401866.1, read as the reverse complement.
TTCCAACCTACTTTTGTGTAGTGTGGAGAAAAGGTAGTGCTAATAAGGGAATTTTGGTAGGGAGAAACGCCTTTAACAATATATAAAAATTACCTACTTAACCCTGCAGTGGTCGCGCGGATTACATATGTAATCCACTCATGCAAAATCTTAGATTTTCGAAAAAGTTGCCGCGCATTTCTTTTGATGCTTCATGTACTTTAAGTTGGATAATTGACGGATGCGCTCGCTGCAGTACGTGCGTCGGTAGTGCACGGTTGCGTCACAGGAGCGTCGCAAAGTCTGCGGATTACACCTGTAATCCGCGCGACCAATCACGTGAGTATTTATAATTATATTTTTTATATTATTTCTGGATTTTTAGTATGGTTATGTAAAATTCAAATGTTATTTTGACTAACCTATGATTGAACTATGTGGTAGCATTCGAAATAGCCGTGTTTTTTTGTTTTTTGACTAATATTATTTTAACGTTATTTTGACTAATTATTGTTGAATTATGTGTAAACATTCCAAATAACCGTGTTTTTGAATTTTTTTAGCAGCTTCATCGATAATATACCAGCAGGATCAAATCGAAGCGAGACGTCGAGACTCCTTATTGACTTGTCTCTGGGTTGGATGAAACCACTGGCTCTCCGAAGATTGCAGAAAAAATTGTTGCCAGGAAGTCTATCCTTCAAATTGAAAGACGTTCTTGGTCTACTGCAAGTAGAAAGCCAGCCATCGCTGTCAGAATCGTCACGGGCCGGCTCTGTAGGGTGCTCTGCAGGTGCTGTAGGGTGCTCTGTAGGGAACTGCGGCAGAGCGCGCAATAGAAGCGCATGAAAAGTGTGTAAAGTGTGTGAAAAAAAAATTTGTTTATACCATTCTAAAATTGTCTGTCTGTCATGCTCATAAACCAGTAATCAGAATAAGTTTTTATATAACAATTATTATTTTATGTCAATGTAACCTCAGGTTGTGATTTTTAATGCCCAATAAGTAGAAGTTTGTTATTATGTTTATTTTTAAATAAACAGAAGACATATTTAAGTTTTGTTGATTATTTTGTATAAAGAAAACATAGATAAAAACATATGAAAATGAATCAATAATAGTTTAAAACAATACGACTTATTTTTCTTCGTTCGAAAATGGCCTACACATGTAATCCGCGCGACCACTGACGTTACTTTTACTAGCGCGACCACTGCAGGGTTAATATTTATAATAAAACATAATCTACTTACAAATAATAATACACTAACCTAATATATATATAGTACTCAGACGTACTCAGGCTACCACATATATGGCCCACCTGATTTGGTGAGCCATCAGTTTATTTCGTCATAACATATGTTTTTTTTAAATCATCGTGTGTTTTGCAGCTCAAATGCTACACATTGCATATCCCCAATGGTTTTTATATGTCGTAGACCCTCTACGCATCTGCTACACTGCAATAAATATTGGCTACGCACTTACTACGGACGCCAATGCGTAGGTAATTTAAAAAAAAATACTACAGGCTTGTGTCATATTTTAGCGCACTATAGTACTATTTTTTTGGTTCAGTGACTGCTTTAAGTGTGGGGTAAGTGTTTGTTTCGTAAAATAATTGCTACGGTGTCGTGCTACGCGTCTACTAACTTTTGATTGCTACGAATGTGTGCTACGATGCTACTACAGATGCTTGCTAAGCCTAGTCGCCAGATCATATCGAAATGTCTATATAACTACACAAGAAAAAAAATGCTTTGCTTGCAAAATCATTACGCCTGAATAAACTACGTCATTTTAATAAGATAAACAATGGTTTCTTTTCCTAATAAATTTTCATTTAGCGACTCAATAGCTTGTCGAACAAAGCGCTGTAAAATTTCGCATGGTGGGAGAACTTTATTTTTAGAACTTGAAAAAAAAAGCTGAAAGAAAAGTTGCTCGTTTGTTCGGTCCCCAACTGAAATCAATTTAATTAGAATGCTGTACGCTGTAAAAATGTTCTAGAATGTTCATTGAATACAGTTACATTTTTTTTCTTCTAAAAGGTGGGTACATGCTGGTATTTGGTTGGTGATCCTTAGGCTGTAAGCAATCTTATAGCAATAGACACGGTAATTACAGTACACAAACAAAGTACTTACAAACATTTATATTTTTTATTAATGCAAAAACGAACGCAATAAATCAAAAAACCAAATCAAAATGCTTTATTTTATTATGTTATTTTCAAAAATGTAACATTAAAACTAATACTATTTTTGTTGAAATTCGCGCCTTACGTGAGATGGTGGTGACTAAATACGAATGCATCTTACAAATAGTGGCTGAAGCCTAAATGCGTTTCATTTTTATTCCAAGCTCGCGTTGTTAAAGTCGACAAAACACCGTCATCAAAGGATTTCCCGTATATCCTGAGGCTAGAGGTTCTTGCAGTGCTTTTCAGAGCAGTCTGACTGTAAGGTGCAGTCGGCGTTGAAAGTTGATGGCCTTTTCAGAACTTCAAAGTGAGTTTTGTGATCTTAGTAAAAAAACTTATGACAATTTCTAAAAACCTTCTGTCAACTATATTTGCTGGAAGAAAACTCTGATCAGGGTTTTTAGTTCGCCTTTGTAAACCTTTAAAAGCAATATTTATAATGTGTTTACAATAATGAGTAAATAATTCTACAATTTCTAGAAATTTTAAAACAAATCGTATGTAATTTGTATGATTTGTTTATTATTTATTCCGATTGGTACTGATTTGGATCAGTTGATCTATCTATAAATCGTTTGCAACGGTGTGTAGATAGCTCAACTGCTTCATGTGTATTTTGTACATATTATAAATATTGTAAATACTGTATTAGTCATAATTTTCTTTGTGAATAAATTTACAAAGATTTATATAATCCTTGTGTATTTACTAAATTAATGAGTATTTACTGATAACAAATTGTGACAATAACTTCGGGAGGCAAATACATGAGTGGGTGAAGTCGGCTGTTGATGATGATGATGGCTAATTGGCAAGTATGCCCTTTAAATCTTGGCTGTAGTATACCATACATGACCCTTGTGATTCTATTGAATAAAAGATTTTTGACTTCGACTTTGATGAACCTCAATAAAAAAAACATTGTTCTTGTTGATAAAAGGAGTAGACAAAACTTATACGGGATTAGCTCATGAGCCCCGCAAACGCATAAGTTTTCAAATTGGTAATGCTTAATGTTTGCTGATAGCACACAATTTTTGAAGCTGGTTGTACTTGCAGTGCAGTAAAACAAATGTAGCCTTTTTCCATTGCTTGCAACAAGCAACGCTAACGAACCTCGGTACGTGGATCATTTTGTGACAGCAACTGACAAACGACTGCTCAAATGGCTCTAACCGGAATATTAGATTAGATTATAAAATTCTTTATTGCACATAAAAATAGTACAGAGCTGGTTGTCACTAACCAGCGGCCACGATACCGGGTTTAATAAGACCACTCCCGAAAACTTAGGTACCTATCAATATAAACCACTTTTTCCATGTAACAAATACTGTGAGAGCTACCATTTCACTAACTAAACCATGTATAATCCTAACACCATCGTTTAAAGTTCAATTTTTTATTCAGATAAGTAAATCTACATGGTTTTTGTGTAAACGTGACCACTTGCAGGGCATGGCAGACCGCCAAAACGATACCTAACCTGAGAATTCTAAGTTCTGTACTATATAGATTTTATTTCGTTTCGTAACATTGTTTGAACATCTGCTGCATTATCCTCATTTCTCATTTCTCCGTTATACTTTTCTGTTCTTAGAGCGAGAAGAAGATAGTCTACTCGGATTTGTCTCAAAATCACCTTTACGTTTTCCCTTTTAAGGCGAAAGAGATTTTGAGAATTTTGTCTTAAAATACCCTTGGTTTTCAAAATGAAGGGGATTTTAAGACAAAAAGTCTCAAAATCCCCTTTGGGCAAAATAACACCGTAATAACTTTACTTTACCTTCCTACTTTTAAATTGTTATTCCCACTTCCCAAAGGTTAGCTGGTAGATAAGGCTTTTTTAGCGTTAAGTTCGCCTGTTTACACTACTTTTTAAGGTGCTAATAAAGAATTTTATATCTATCTACTTTTTGAATTAAGCGAGCAATAAATGAGTGTGTATTGTTTTATATTGGTATTTTGAGTTACACTGCCCGGCAAAACTCCGCGGCCTAGTTGTTGTCACGTCGAAGGACAGGCAGTGTAATTCATTGATACGAACATTAATTTATCTCATGCATTTATAACCAAAAGCATTCACACCGTATCGCTGCCGACAACGATATTTTTCTTTTTTGTAAAAGCGAGATTGCAGTGAAACGTTTGCCTATTATGTAAAAAAAATAAAAAAAAAAACCACTGACATCGGTAACGTGTCGATGTCGTTACCGGTCAGTGTACAAACACTATTTCGCTGGAGGACGGCACTTTGCAAGCTTTTAGTCGGCAACCGCACGAGTCTCTTTTGATGTTAGCAACTGCAGTTTGCAATTTTTTTTTTTATATATAATATAGAATGTCCTTTGGCCACAATCTCACCTGATGGTATTTTCTCGTGCAAAGTCAAACAGATGTTTAGTAATATAGAATAGTACACTTACCTATCTATAAATAAATATTCATGGACATTTCATACAACACCCTCTAGTTCCAAACTAAGCAAAGATTGTACTATGTAGCCTATACAAGTACTGTTTGACAGAAGACCTGACCTTACTCATAGCATGACAGCTGCTTGCATCAGGTGGGCCATCGGTTTGTTACATCATTATATAGTTGTATAAAAAACACAATGATTTGTAAAACACGTCAGAACGCCTATAGTTTGTGCAACGAAACAAGCTAATATGGCGCCCTCTCCCTTGCACAAATTGTATGAAAGTCTATTAGTTTTATCTTTATCTTTGAAATATTTTTTAATATTCATAAAACTACGTCATGTAGCTTCCAATTATTAACCGTTGGCGTACTTAATTACTTACCCGAACTATAACTTTTCAGATTGCAACTTTATTTCAATCATGAAACTTGAAAACCTTTTATAAAAGTCCATTCTAGACGAAGAGAGCTCGTAGAATATTTTATCGAGAGCATAAAAACAAGATGTTCGCTATAATGAGGAACAGCTTTTTTTCAGCGAAGATAAGGTACTTGGAGAAAAATATGGCTATTTTTATTGACTTTTTTACTGTACGCTATACCAATTTTTGTTAACTTTGTACTGGTATAAAAATAGCAATTTTATAAAACCAAATAATCACCTGAGATCATAAGCGTAAAATTTTCACATAATTTGATTTGGTATTAAAATTCTAAGTGACATTCTACAACCGCTATAGATAGAGTATAAAAAAAAATATAACATGAGACACGTGACCTATCGCGTAGAATTAAATCGATGTAATAATTTTGTGTAGATTTCTATTTTTTAGCGATACTGAAATGAAAACTTTAGAACGAAATATTCGTTTGAGAAAACAAATTCAATTTATTTTTGGGCCCTTCTCACCTTAATTTGAAGGATTCAAATAACTTTACATTTTGAGGTCTCTGCGGTTGTTAAACATTTGAATGCTTGGATAAATTAAATTTGCTGAAATTCCGGTTCATTTAATCTTTGTTTTCTTAGGCCGACGACAAACAGTTGTCACAGAGGTTGTGAATATGCGCACTATCCGGCAAAATAAGCAACGACTAGACGTTGTATTAGGAAGTCTTGTTTTTAATTTTTTTTGACATACTCTTTGATTTTTAAGTCAAAAGTTCAGTAAAATCACAAGGATCGTTTAGAATCGTCTTATATACCTACTAGGTGATTTTATGTGCCAGTTCGTTTCGACCAGAGCCTAGAAGAACGGACAAGAAACTCATGCCGCCATGATCAGGGTACAGTACGCATAAAGGCCGATTTACACGCTCATTAGTAAGTACTAATTAATTGTACTTGGTTTTAATGGTCAGTAGGTACTTTTACTTTTCTTTTCCTACTTTTTTTCTGTTTGTTACTTGGTAGTTAATTTTAGATGTATGTGTGGTTAAATAAAAATCTATCTATCTATTACGTACACTGCGTACAACTGCGCCCCGTAGTCGAGATATGTCACGTATGTACCGAGTGTAAAACTACGTGTGAGGATAACAATCAGCTCTAAGTTCACGTTTTAGAAGATAATCTTATAACTATTGTATCGATACTGTCGCGGTATGTATTATGTAAAAGTCTAGACGGTCAGTGACTGCATCGCGAATGTATATTTAAATAAATAAACTCATGAGCACAACGCCCTCTAGCCCTAAACTAAGCTCAGCTTGTACTATGGGAACTAGATTTCTGAACTAGGTACCTACTTTTTTTGTTAATACATAGGTACTTTGATACATGATAACACCTATCGAATGTCTATATTATGTTTGTCATCACTCATCATATAAAAATTTGATCTGAGTGAGGATCGAATCCACATATCGGTAGGCAGAACTATACCGACTGAGCTGTGACGCTTGTGAAAATCGTAAAAAGCCATCCGATAATTTGATACATAGAAAGTTTTTTAATTTACCTTTCTGTAACCAAATCATCGAACTAATCATCCAAATGGAAGTTTTCTTCCATTACTCAAAGTGATAACAGTTATCAGTAGGTGGTTCATGTGAAGTAAAGTTAGTTGATTTATGATTCTAATAAACGGGATTGAAAAGATGAACACATCTGAATTTACATAGAAAGCGCTTAATTAATTAAGGGTCGTATGTTCATAAAATACTTAAGTCTAGAGCACTGATCTGAGAGGAGCTTTCATTCTGAAACGTTGTTTGAGTATTGAATGAGTTCAGCCAAGTTTTTTTTATTTTTTATTTTTATTTTATTTTATATTATTTTTATTTTTATGTGTCCTTGAGCCTAGTGAAATTAAAAATGCATTCATCCGACGACTAGTCACATTTAAGAAACAAATGAGAAAGTAGTTGCAGTATGAACTAAAATTCTGGAGTTCCGATCCAAGTTTATAAAAACTGAGCATATGGAACCGCTGAAAACCAGCTTTCAGTGCAAATACGAGCACATGTTAGCACCATCCATCACGCAAGCTATTGTGAAGCGAACAATGCCTGAAACTTTTTAATCTAACGAACGCCTTTTCAGTAAATAGAATTTGCTGAAATAGGTTTTTCGGCAAATCTTGAGGTTTCTAATATTTCAGTTTAGTTGTTACTTAGGAAAAAAGCTGCTTCCTTATATAAAATAGTTACTTTGTCAACAAAATAATTTATCGAGGATTGATATTCGTGATATCTACTAAATTCTTACAGTAACGTCTACTAGCGGATCCAAAACGAGAGGCGAGGGTTTGGGGGGCTTCAAGGTACCACCTAGGCTAGTTATCACCTCTTTAGGTCTTAGATAAAAGGTCCTACATAATTGCATTCGCATTATGCTGTTGCTAGAGAACAAAAACGACTGAAAATATATGGAAATGACATTTGTGACATGACGTATTTATTTTTTAGCGATTGTAAAATACCCTCAGTATTTATCGCAGACTAGGGGGTAAAGGTGACGAAGTTCTACTCGAACTTCACTGGCGTCGCGGTAGAACAGCATTATAGTAGTCACAAGCTAATATAGCACATGCTGAGTGGGGACCGTTTTTGTAGTCACGTAGTCAATTTATTATTAAGCTAACTTATATTGTAATTATTTTAGACACGAAATAAACTTTTTCTTATCTTATCTTAACTTCGTCTAGTGTTCGTTTTCACCATTAACACGCAAGAAGAAGAAGTATTTTTCTCAGACAAAATAATATGAAATAAATATCCGGTAAAAATCACCTGAAAAAGATCAAAATAGCCAATCGGTACATCAGTAAACACGGTACGATTTGAATCAGTAAAAAAGTCACGGCCGGTTGGGACCTGGTAATTAGTTCTGGGAATCACAAATACGTGAGGACCCAGCTTTGAGGATAAACACCAGTTCGGGAAAATTAACACTGACGTAAGTCCTGTTTTGTAGGACGCCCCTGGCAAGGTGGACGACAATCTACGAAATGTAATGCAAATAATTGTAGAGAACCGAAGAGCGAGCTGAGCGCGTCTTGTGAGAGATCTACGTCCAATTTTACTAATTTAACGAAACAAAAAAACAAAAAAGAGGACATAGGTGATGTTCTATTTTTGGTTTTCTCTTCGGCAGAAAAAAAAACGTATAACGATTATGATTTCGTATGCCATTTTCTACGAAGATACCTTTTCAAAATGAGTCTTTAATAATTGAGTGTCTTTTATCGTAAGTAAGAACTATGTAATAAATTTACAAGATGAAAAAAAGCATTTTCTTCCTCACACTGCCTCCTCTTGAGTATCATCGTTGTAAATTACTAAAACTTTAGTAAACGGAAAATAGTCATTTATTTAGCTCATAAATAATCGTAATACAGTATTCTGATTTGTAATATTCGTGGAAAATTTCATGGCTCTAATTAGTAGGTACTTGAACCACAAAGCTGTTGAAACTTGAAACATTTTCGATCGTTCATAATACAGAAAATTCCACCTAATTACAGATGAATAGGGTAAATAATTGCTAAAATCTGGTTTGCTTAGAAGTAAGGTTTATTTTGAAAGGCATTCGTAATTTCTTTTAATCGCTAGACTTATCATGTACTTTAGAGAAAAGCAAAATGTTTCAAAAATTAATATTAACTTTATGGAAATTACTATAAAAGGACTTTTATGAATTTTTTTTTGTAATTTAGATTAGCCTAGGTTTTAGTAAATTGCTTATGAATCTAGAATGTTTGAATACTGACCTATAAATGCTGAATCTCTACTGTTTCGTATAATATGCCTCTAATCAGCAATAAAAAAAAACTCTACAAACCCACCGTTTTTGTAACTCAAGCAAAATAATCAAAAGTTCAATATATATACAGTGTTATTCAGCACTAGCTATTACCCGCGACTTCGTCCACATGTACCGTTTGTCTTAGACATTTTACACCGGCTTTATATACCAAAACTCGTACTAGGCCCTCTAAAGCAACTGACGTGACGTCGGTCATCCCCGTGTCAAAATATGTTTTACTATCGCTGCTAATCCCATTCGTTTATTTTATCCTGTAGGTCCTGTTAATTATTCGGGTTAAAAAGTAGCCTATATCCAGGTTATAACTAAGTATATATTCCAAGTTTCATCCAAGTTGGGTTCAGTAGTTTCGACCTGATTGAAAAACAAACATCCAAACATCTAAACATCCAAACATCTAAACTTTCACATTTATAATATTAGTAGGATAATCATTCAATAGATACACAGCATTTGGCAATAAACAAGTTTCATGATATTTATTACATTTACGTAAACAAGGACTTTTGTTTATTAGACTTTTGTTTATTATCCAATCTAATATCTTCCAAATCATTTCGAGTTCCAGTAACTTTATTAGGCAAGATCCTTAATACCTTTTGTATAACTTACAATCAGAAGTACTTAGCATCAGCTGTGACTGTGAGTGCGATGCTAGGTATTAAACTTACTCAATTTCATCCGTTCCTGCATTTGAAAACTTGGCCTGAATAAAACCTTATTTTAAGTAGTAGTACCTTGTGAAAGAGCTCGTCCGGGGAAGTACTACCACCTTACCTATTTCTGCCGCCAAGCAGTGATACTCGCACTGCTATGTTCCGGTTCGAAGTTTGCCGGTGCAATTACAGGCACATGAAACACCTTTATGTCTGAGAGTGATGGGCGCAGTGCATGTTAACTAATCTAAGTGGTTTAGTAAATGTACGGTCTAGCTTTTTAGACTGTGACAAAGACCTCTAGGTTGCCCTAAATCTTCGTCAAGTATGGCCCAAAAAATGGAGATCTGTTTATTTTTTAGATAAGAATTTTTATAGAAATGGAAATAATTATTGGCTCTCGTAATCTTTACCTAATCCCAAGACATTTTATGGGTCTGATTTTAATTAAAGTCAGTAATCCTCTAATTTAATAAAAAATAGATTGGCATTTTAATTGCTTTCTAAAAGAGATTGTATTAAATTTTCAACATTTAAAAATCCTTTGTACAATTTATTGGTCTTATCAAACGCCCTCAATTTTCTCCGTTTGCGTAAAGTTCTAGTTTCAAAAATTTTAACCCAATTCACTACAACACTTTACAAAGATAAGTAGAGTACTTAGGTGTACTCTACTTTTTGCCCGACTACGAGGAGCAAAAGTAGGGTATTAATTCTCAGAGGTATGTTAATTGTTCAAACAAGACTACACAATTTTCTATTAGTAAGTAACAACTCTGAAAATATCATATTATGTTGGTTGAAGAGACAAACTTAAAAAAAAAAATTACAATACAAGTTGAAACAATAAACATTTCATTCTTTTAGTGAACAATTATTTCAGTGAGCTAAATACAATAACAAACCTAGCTTTTTACATTTTTCATGACTTGTTATAAGCTTCCTTCTTGTGTGAATAATAAATTGCATAAAACAACGCGCAAAGCGGTATTTCAAAGTAAGTTTTTCTCTAAAATAAATATATTTTACAAAGTAGTTTTTAATGTATTTAGAATTTTTACATAATTTTACTTGGTCAATAACATACATAAATATAAGTACCTACAAAGACAATTACTAAAACCAGATTTGTAGTTACTTTTTTCAGTAAAAATAAAATGGCGCCCGATCGTTTACCGAAATCCCAAAAAGCCATAGAAAAAAAAATTGTTCAAACCAATCCTTATTAACCCTCAAAGAACTACCTTTTTAAGATCAGTACACATAATACTACTACCGACTGTATCTAGAGTCGGAAGGAGAGGGGAGCCATCATCGAAAAATATTGTAAAACAAAAGATGTCGAAACGAAATGAAATTACGTCATCAGTTGTTTTGGTCAATACCTACCCCTCCAATCAAATAGACCTTTTGAAATTCCAAATTAACTTGACACTGGCAAAATTCTTTTTTAATAATTTATCACCCCGCGTCAACCCTTTTCCATGTCGCGTCATAGCCAAAGCCTAAACTAATAAAAACCATATAAAATGTCTTAATTTAATGTGAATTTGGACTCAGAAAAATTTAACACAAGTATAAAACGAAAAGCGTAATTCAGTTACCAAAGTTCTCTTTCATATCCATAAATACCACTTTATTTACGTCACAGAATAAATCCCTGTTAGGCTTTCTATAAGCTTTGTCTGGCCCCTTATAATTGAACGCACTCGTGCAAGAGTCTACGTTATTGGCACGACCTCTCAAATGGAAAAATCTTTCGAACCATGAATAATGTCTGTTAAAGTCTTTGCTCTCGTCTATTTTGATTGATCCTGTTATTCTAGACCTGAATCAAGAAGTGCAAAAGAAATCTTGAAAAGCAAAAATGATATTATGTAAATATAATTATCATTTATTGTTAAAGTAAAACACATTACTCTATGTGACAGTATAATAGAAATATTAAAGTTCTTATCATTATTATGATAAGAACTTTAATATTTCTAAGAGACGTATCATCTGGTCATTTTCATCACTTTTTCGCCACTTTTGTGTGGAATAGTATACTTTTCTTGATTTGCCATTTATAAAATACTTAGGTACTTACTTGAAGTATTTTGAATTTTGATGAAGCTTGAGATTTGCAACAACTTCAAATAAAAGTAATATCTGAACCGAATAATGTCGACTTCAAACGAATTTCTCCGATACTTTATCGTTTCAAGAAAGCAAACATATAGTAGGTGGATAAACAAAACCACAGATAACACTATTGAAAAAATATTTACCCTCATCCCGTACCATATACATTTTAAGAATTTTTGGATTTGTGCTATCAGTTCTCTAACAATTTTTTTACTTTTTCCTGCCTAATTTTGAGTTTGATCTGAGTGAGCATGGAACCCCCAATTCTGACGGACATTCGAGTGTTTTCCGAAAATGTTTAATGAGGTTTCATGCCTTCTAAACTATACAAAAAGGTTTATTCCAAAAATCTCAAGTAAATTCCCCCCGTGAAGGGGATTTCTTACGAAAAAACTTATAGCAGCAACTGCACAAAACAAAAGCTACATATCAATTTAATTTTCACAACTCCAAAAACCACGATAAATGCCGAAGGAAGAAGACGTAACGCAGAATAAGTAGGCTTTAGTTGAAAAATCACATCACCAGTGAAACGATATCGCAGATTGCAAAAAGGAATTTCCACGGAGATATAAAGATGTGAGCCGCTCGCTGGCTCGGAGGAAAAAACGATCTGTCAAGCAGGGGCTTGAAAGAACCCTTTAATAGAAGCGATACGATATTCTGCGGCGGTATTCCAATCTCAGTTGAACTGCAAAGTTGAACTGCAAAGTTGAACTGCAAAGTTGAACTGCAAAGTTTTAAATCATGGTCAGTTCATACTAACTCATAGTTATTCTGTGACTAAATAGTGACATTATGGTGTCATTTAATTTGTTTTCGCGCATATTTTGCTGTCGTCTAAAAAGAATGATCACGTGGTACAATTTTGTACCACGTGACCTGAAGAAATTACACTGGGCAGTGAAATATAACTTGACAGCAAAAAATTGGAATACCGAGGCTGAATTTCTATCAACTGATATGAACGACGAATTAGAAGACTCGAAGTGTGTCTTACGGAGTAAAATACAACTGATACTACGATTGAATAATACAGAAAGCTTTGTCAACGGATATCGATATCCATTTGAATTGAAATACTGATTGAGATATATCATGGCAGAGCAGCCCCTAGGCAAAGCAATATTGTAAAGTTTTATATCACTAAATTACTCAGAATTTTGGTAAAATCTTATTTGTCGACTATTTCAGAGTGCTTCTCCGTTCGACCCAAGATTTTTTAACGCAATCGGTAAGTATTTTTCTCCTTTCGCAATGAGCAGCTAAAACGATGGTAAGAATTTCGTCTTTGTCGTCATATCGAGCTTCTTTTCTTCCCCCTTCCCCCTTCCATTTCTTATTCCATTTCCATTTCTTATAAAAACAGTCGCATAGTGTAAAAATATAAAAACTGATATCGTAAAACCCGCCGAGTGTCAACACTCGAGGCTGTATTTCCTGCTTCTAATAAAGATCCGTATTTTGAAACGTTTTACGCATTTTTCATTTCCCCAGCACAGACGTGTTTGAATTTTCAATGTTTTATTATCTGTACTGTAGGCTTGAAATGCTTCAATTGCTTGAAATAAAAAAATGGTGATAATTTCTCATAATTTAGTAGCTCTTACTGCATTATTAGTATTTCAATAAAATTTTACCTTCCTTCCTGTAATAACACTCCAATTCTTAGCGAGAGAGTTAATCTACACTTTTCATCAAAAAAATCGAGTGCACCCTTGCGCATTTTCATTGAGGTAACTATCAGTATCTTATTCCAAATCGAAATTAAAACAACCCCCTCTTTTATGGTTTTTTTTTCAGTCTGTAGATTCAAGTGACTATGTAGCTAATCGAAATATAACATTATTTATTAAGAAAAAAAATTTATTCACAAAGAAAATTATGACTAATAAAGTATTTACAATTTACAATATTTATAATATGTACAAAATACACATGAAGCAGTTGAGCTATCTACACACCGTTGCAAACGATTTATTAATAGATATTCATTTAAACTTTGATTATTTAATGAGATAAATATGAAGAAAAACACCACAAATCACACATTCATATTATACTGAGAGGTTAGAAAATAAGCACACTGCTGGTTCCTAATCACATTTTTCTCGCTTGGTCCAAATGAGGGTAATTCGGCAGCCAGCCAAGCCTCTCATTTGGTGCAGCAATCAATGATAATCGAATCATCGATATTTTCTTCTAGAAACGAAGAGAACTTTTTAGATAGGTATAATAAATTCATAATTATGCTTTTTGGTACAATACAAATAGTTGTGCATTACGAATTGCCAGCTACATATGCACAGCTTTTGCAAATGTTTATTACCATTTTCCATTTATTTCCTTCCTCCATCCCTAATTCTACAATACACAATGATCTAAGACCCAATTCATGGAAGTAATTTCAAAAATTCCCAGAGGCCCAAACATCCGGCATAAAGTTCCGAATTTATATGAGTACGGATGTTTGTTATGCTCTTTCTAAAATAAATTTCGTCCTAAGCCAGCAATGTAAAGCGATAAGCGATAGTGATTGACGCTAGAGTTTTTATCTCCTGAAACTTGCCTTTCATCGATGATACTTCCATCTCATTTGAGGGTATCTCCCACGAATGAGCAAGAGGTTAAATAAAACAAAACACAATCAAGCCTTGAGAAATACAAGAGAGTTTTGTTAAGTTTAAAGCGTAATTTTTTGCCACTAACCATTTTTTTTGTTACAATGTGACAGTTTAACGAGAGTTCAAATTATTAATTTAAATAATAGACAGTCAGGCAGTACTAGGTAACTATTCGGGAAAGCTTTGGATAATAGTTCATTGCACATTTTGGTTTTTTTACCTATTTTTAAGGAAACTTTCATCAATGAAAAATTTTGAAAGTTATAGTCGTTGAACGCGCATTGTTCGCCATGACGTGTAGAGTACCTCCCTTTTGGGCTTAAGAGATATTATGTTACATCCTGTATCGCATCTTATAGCTCGTGTTACATAGAACGCCGAGTCAGTCATGGGGAACCCATGTTTATGTGTGCAATATAGAGAAAGAAAATGTCAAAGTAAATTGAGCCAACAGAGAATAATAGTGTTTATTCAGGCATAACAGGGATCTTGTTGATTGTTTGATTAAATTGGTTATGGGCCTAGATAGTTGTAACTACGTTTTAACCAGTGGACTGAATATTAAGTAAAAGATAAGTCCTACTCAGAGCTCTCAAATTAAATTAAACCCTCAAGTAATAATTTAACAAGATACAATATGCTAACCACTTTTGATATGATTTACCTAAATTGTTTAGAGCAAATAACATCCTATCTTATAAAATAGCATATATAGTACTTCATACCTTTACCACAAGTACAAAATCGAGTTAAATAACTCAACTCGCACATAAATACCGCGAAGGGACTATTTCTCATTAAAATATAGTAAATTTCTCAGCTCTAGTTAGTACTAAAATAATTATTTTACAGAAACAGCCTCATCTAGAATTAAGAACGTGCTTGGTAGAACATTTCATACGACGTGGTGCATTTATCCCACTATCACACTAATATTATAAATGTGAAAGTTTAGATGTTTGTGATTTAATCACGTCGAAACCACTGAACCAACTTGGATGAAACTCAGAATATATAGTTAGTAACCTGGATTAACACATAGGCTACTTTTTATCCCGAATAATTACCAGGACCTACAAGATAAAATGAATGAACGGGATTAGCAGCGCCAATAAAACATACTTTGACACGAGGACGACGTTACGCAAGTTGCTTCAGAGGGCCTAGTAAGAGTTTCAATGTATAAAGCCTGTGTAAAATAAAAACGGTACGCGTGTACGAAGTCGCGGGTAACAGCTAGTATTTAATAAACTTTATGAAGCTACATCTCAGCCATTTCAAGCTCGTGTCTGTCCGTCTGTCATGAAACTGAGTAGTGTTACTTTGAACGCGCCAGGACATGCGTCTAGGTAGGTTAATTTGTTATGTTGGCAGAATGGTTTCGTACCCGTAGCTAACAGAAAACCACCTGCTAAAATATTATCTCATCTGTTAGTTTTCTGCTGGCACATTTTCTTTTTTTTTCCAAACATTTCGAAACTCATTTAATTTTACTGTCTTATTATTTTTTTGTGTTTATTGCACGTGAAGATTAAATAGTATTTCTTCTGTTTTAAAAAGTATACCATTTATCCTCATTATTTAAAAGGTAACAACAATCTATGCAAATGAATCCTACAAATCAGAATAATTATATTCCAAATTCTATCTATCTACCCGACACTGTGTTGACAAAAAAATTAAATAAAATGTTTACACTGAAAAAATTTATACCACAAACACTAAAGCAAATTGAAGAAACAAGTAGATGGCTGATATGACTAATGTAATTTATACCGCGGAATAACTAAGAAAATATTAATTCCACTAAACCTCTGACCGTAGGTTCAAAGTAAATAAAGTTCACAGCATGAACTCGAAAACTAATCTAAACTGAAATTGCTGTTTCAACTGTTCTACGTTTTGATACCTCAAACAAAACTACTAACGTTAGATTAACTCTGCATTTCTGAAGAGAAGTTTCTGACACAGGCATCGAATCAAAGTTAACCTTTTGACCCCAGCAGAAAACGTAAGCCAAGCATAACTTCTTGCTATGTAGTCTGTTTATTTTAGAAAAGTTTAGTACATTGTTTTCAAAGAGGCATAGGCTACTCATTACACCCGAGATATTTTGGCGTATGAGCGAGCGACTGCGGGCGAGGACGCTAAATAGTTTGAGGGTGTAATTATGAGTAGCGTACAGTACACCCGAGGATAACACAATGACTTTTCATCATCATCAATTCTTTAAAAGAAAATTTGTGTTCCCGGTTTCCTACTTATTTTCTTTTTGAAACCAGCCTGTGGCTAATTCCATTTTTAAATTGAAATAAGGAATTCTCACGGACATAGTATTTCACTATAGCGTATTATAAAATGTAATGAGCCTCATTCTATTTTCAAAACTTTCGGCCTTCGGGCAGTAAGTCGCACTATCAGTCCGTATTTTGAGCTACATAAGGCCTTCATATTAGAATAATGAAATAACTATTCCATAGACAATCTGACTAAATAGAGCGAGGCAAACTATAATTGCGGGTTTATATCGGGCATTTTATGATATTTCCTAAATCAAATACCGATAAATCCTGCGTGTTTATTTCATTTTTTAGTACTCTTTTATTGCTTGATAGTAAAACTAACGGAGGCCATTATCAAAGGTCGTTATTGGTGGCGACGTAACGCCAATTACTTTTTGAATATGGGGCCGAAATAGAATCAGACCATTGACCAATGACGAAATTTACGAACACGGGTCAGAATATTTATAATAATTGATAATTCTGACCCCACATTACGGGTTAGGGCGTATGCGACTGGTTGGTGTAAAAAGCATTTCAATAAGAAAATAGCAGTGTAATAAAATTATATCGACTACAGATACTACCGTGAACTCGATTGAATCAAATCGATATTCGGCGAAATGAAATTCCGAAACCACAATAGAATCGCTGTTTGGGATTTAACAAAGCTTTGTTCCAGTATGCGTCTGGCATTTTTTTCTGAAATACATTAGGTAATTTTTTGTACCTCCAGCCCTGATCAAGGACGTTGATGACGGACAAAAGAGGTATTTAAAAAAAATCTACTACAATAATTATAACCACGAATAGATTATATTACCATGGTTATCTTCTGTTTCTCACAACTTCAGTTGGTTAAATACCTACCATATTACAGACAGTTAAGGACCCACATTGAAAAGGTCGTAAAATTTTGTGTGAGCGTATGACCAATTTTCTCTCTGAAGACAGTAATACAACGTACCTACTTGGGAATAAAACCGTTTTGTTTAATTAAGGCCTTATTATGTACATACTTACCTACTTCCGTTTTTAGGAGCTGTTTCTTTACACTCTTATAGCAAGCCGTTTAAGAACTATTTTTAACCCTCGGCTGTAAAAAACGGGTGTTAAAAGATTGACGGCGTTGTGTGTTTGTCTGTGCCTTCGTAGCTCTGAAAGTAGTGCTCCAATTTGAATGTGGTTTCTTTTTAAAGAAAGGTTATTTATCTAGAATGGTTCTTAGCTGTATTTGGTGAAAATTGGTTGCCAAGTTATGCCAGCTCTGAAAACCAGTCTTAAAGAATCACAGACTCAAAATTATAGTTTGAAATATTACATTTCAAGATTTGATGAACTGGAGTTCATATACCAAGGTCTGATGATGATCAGTAATGATAAGAGGATCTAAGGAGACTTTTTAAAATGAACTTGTCCCTCGTAAATGACAAGTTCGTTTTACAAAAATCTTAAATGTCCTTATTATAAATATTTTATACCAAGCGACGTTTTGTCTGGCACAAAGTTTTAAATTACACACGGAATATTCAATGAAAGCTGTACGGTGCTTTTGTATAATTAATTCTGGTATCTTTGTGCAGAATTTGATATCTTTGTGTAGAAAGTAATATTCTTGAAATAACTTTGTTTTTCACATTTTCACCAACAGCAAGTAAACTAAACTGTTTTTGAACAATGCGCAAAAGATCAGCGTCTCTGATGAGGGTGCGCGGCAGTTCCAACAGCTACCTGCAGCTTACTGCTGGGAGGCTGGACACTGACTGCCACTTCGTGGAGTATGCACTGGACGAGGGAGCACATTGAACGTTGAAGTGTGAAAACAATGGAAACTCAATAAACAAATTAGCCACTTCATGTGTATTTTGTATATATTATAAACTAGCAGTTGCCCGCGACTTCGTACGCGAGTACCGTTTCCGTGTACATTATATTATCAGTGCGTGTACCGAGCGGATACTTCTGTGAGAAACTTGACATTATACCGAACCCGAGGCCTTAGCCAATGTACATTAGCTAGGAATCGATTCTATTTCTACAATCTTTATCGCTGCAACGATATCGAAGATAGATCGGGAGACCAATTGACATACAAGTAGAAAACTCCATATCTCCATCCTCTTCTATCAGTCTTTCGAAGGTCTTTCGCTACTTGATGTCCGCCGACACCACAGAACAATAAATAATATATTTATTATTTATTATTGTGTGGCCGACACATTGCGTTGGCCAAATTGTTGGTAATTCTTCTTTAGTTTAAATAAATGCTAATTTTGTAAGAAAAAGTTCTTGTAATATTCAATTTTATAAAAGTAGCCATCGTAATAGAGTCAGTGTAGCCAGTAATGTTGCATTTTTGCGAGCGCGCGGGGTCGGCCACACTCAACAAACGCCATGCCTGGCATGGCGCGTATTTGTTTGCCTAATCAATCTCGTTTAATCTATGGTTTTCTTACATCCAATGTCAGTGTCTTTCGAACATAGAAAAAAATTCTAATAGGCAGGTACTACGTAATAAGAAGCGGGACTTCTACCAAGAAAACAGGAAAGCATGAAAAAGAAGTTTACCATACTCGCCACCAAGGGCCACCATAATAACAGAAATAATTTGCCAAAAGAATAGTAGCAATAGCACCTGATAATGACAGGGAATCTTGATTTTAAGTGGTGCTAGCCTAAAGAAAATGAAATAGGTGTGTACTTTAGAATTGTGTAATTGTGTAATTTAGAATTTTTTATCGATATCGATAAACTTAGAACTAGGTTTTAAAAAAAATACATAATTATACTTACTGCAAAATATAAGATTTATTAGTGTAGGTGATTTGCACATCGTTTACATTGTGAATACTAATCTTGACTTTTTATAGAAGACGAAGCGCTCGTGGCGTATCTTGCTTAGTCAATCTTCACCGATTATTCGAGGGTGACAAAAAATCGGCGAGAGAGGGCACTCTATTCCCCATTATAATATTGCTCTATGATTCTATTTCTACAATCTTGATCGCTTCAACGATGTCGAAGTTAAATTGGTAGACAAAGTAACATACGAGAAATAAATGCCTACTCGATCAATAACTTCGCTAATTCTGTCAGTCTTTCGCTAGAAATCACGTTTAGTCTATGGTTTTACTACATCCAATGTCATGTCAGTGTTATTCGAACCTAGCATATTCATTTTGTTTATTTATTTTATTTTTATGTAAGAAACGAAAATTTATGTTTTATTGTGAAACATTTAGATAAAAAATAGAAAAGTGGGCTACCTAGTAAATAAAGTACCCACAAAACCCTGAAAATATAAGGTGTGGTTGGATGCAATGTGCAAACACCAGAAAAATGAAATAAATGAAGAAGAACTCTGGCTATGGAGAATAATATTGGATTTTTTTGGATTCCACATTCCTGATCACATTCATAACATGCCACATTGCAGAGGTAAAATATTGTTTGTAGGTAGATACTAGATACTTATGAGGAAGTGATTTTAGTTTCAATCCAAACAGTCAGTGTAAAGCGGCTTACCTGCCTACAAGCATAATATCAAGGGTTATTTATTTTCTTGTTACAGCGGTGTCCTTAGCCTCGATACACTGATGATATATTAGGTTTTATAACTTATCTAAATACGGTATGTGGAAGGTAGGTAATATTAACATCTTTATATTTTCAGATATCATCTGCCTACATAATAATATGTACAGCTGCACTGAGCCTAAACAAAACATACAGTTATTCTACCAAGTATTCCTACTTGAAAGTTACAACCAACATTCTATGATATTGGAATTTTCGTGGAATAATATTTTTGTGCTCTTTTCTCCTGTGTTAATTTAATTCTGAATAAAATATGTTTTTTTCTTCAAGTACTTATGTACTTTTATTTTTTTAAATGCATGCGGGTTAGGTCATGTGTAGGTATTGCTCTTAATAAAATCAGTAGCGAACATCGCTCTTTACTGCAAGGTTTAATGTAGTAGGTTTGAAAAAACCTAGGATTATTTCGCGGTCATCTCGGCAGTCACCAAATCGATTGAAACGTCAAAATTTCACCTAAAATCGCCATTTTGTTTCGATATCTACAGGGTTTTGGTTTTCGCTGGCTTTTCTATCGTGCTGATAGAAAACGAAGTGAAGTCGCTTGTCAAAAGAGCCACTTGGCTACGCATTTGTATGGAGATAGTCGTTCGGCTGTTGTCGGTTCGTGCGAGGGAATCGACATGTATACCAAAATTCGTTTCGTTGATCATAGACCACGTGATACATCTATGCCTTATGTCAATCCCATACATTTTTGTACTTTTGAAGTTGCTTGTCAAAAGTATTATTTGTATGGAGGTAATCTCGATTCGTGCGATCGAATGGACATGTATTACATTTGGCTACCAATGTTCGTTTCGTTGACTACAGACCACGTGATATATCTATGCCTTATGCCAATCCCATACATTTTTGGACTTTTCTACTGCCGACTTCGCTTGTCGAATGTTACCTTGGCTAAGGCCTCCGTACTCGAATGTCAAACGTTAAACGTTAAACGTGTTAGTCGTTAGACCAAAGAGGTAGTACTACGCCCTGTCAAACTGACGTGACATGACATCATCCTCTTGCTAAATTGGCGCTGCTAATCACGTTCGTTAATTTTATCCTATAGATCCGGTTAAAAATTCGGGATAAAAAGTAGCCTATATGTCAATCCAGGTTACGAACTATATATATGCCAAGTTCCATCCAAGTTGGTTGGAACTTGGCAAGCGTAGTGTAGGACGCCCTCCGGCGAGATGGGGCGACGATCTGCGAAATGTAGCGCAGACACTGGATGAGAAGAGCCGAAGACCGGGCTCAATGGCGCGTCTTGGGAGAGACCTACATCCAGCAGTGGACGAGTATAGGTTGATGATGATGATGATGATGATCCAAGTTGGTTCATTAGTTTTGACGTGATTGAAACACAAACATCCAAACATCCAAACATCTAAACATTCGCATTTATAATATTAGTAAGAAAGATAGGATAGGATATTGTAAATACTGTATTAGTCGTAATTTTCTTTGTGAATAAATGCTAAACTTATACAATTAAATACTTATGAATTATAATGATAAACAAAATTAAACGACACTTACATTGTTTTCACAAACTACTCTCAACAAAGTATAACATGATAGTTATGCACGACAGGTGTACAAGTTTAGACAATTAATGGTTGTTAGTATTGTTTGTTCTAGTTAGCATAATTTAACTGTTGTTTCAAAAAGTTGTTCATACAGTGAGGCTTTGTGCTCGCAGACTGTGGATTATCCCCTGATGACCCGTTTAGAGGTAGGTGCGTGAACTTAACCATGTGTCCTATTCTAGGCTTGGCGTTTTGTATGGGTTTATTATCAACATCGTGAGAATACCCGCGGCTTAGTCAACTCCGCACGTTTTGACCTTGTCTTTCATGTGGATAAGGTCGACTAGGCTGAGAGGATGGTATATGTGCAAGCCAGCATAATTTTAAAAATATGCTAAGCATTACAGCGTCCTGTATATCGGCATCGGGTAAAAAGTGACTAATGCAAATCATCTAGATTAGACGCAAAGGCCTGTAGGCACTGTAGGAATTTATTCATACGTCGAAACTTTGAAAACTGGCATCAAAACCTCTACAATTTTTCAAAGTGGATAAAACTGTTGTGTTTTTATACGAAAAGCGTATCATTAGGTGGTTTCGTCTGTCTATAACAATTTGCATCATTTCGCAGAGTCACTGCTAAAGTCACACTAAGAAACTACTGCCTGTAAAATGAATAAATTACTTACATAATAATTATTACGTAATTATTTTATGTTACCAAACTTGCGAGCTTCAAAAGGAAAGTTAACAGTTTAAGCAGAACTCCAACATTCAATTGGAAGTTGAAAACATATTTTAGATTAATTAGAAACTAATCCAACTTCTGTGCTGAATGTGTTAATTTAGTTTTCATGGAAACAAGCTCACCTCAAAGACACACTTTCTACAAGACTAGCTTTATCAAACTTAGGCTAAATGGATAGAAATCCCGATATTCAAAATTCAGCAACAAATTATTAAAATTAATTCAGCCCTCACAATTAAACGTCTCTCAGTTTTGTTGAAAATCTGAGCTTTTACTACAAAATGGAGGTAATTTTACTCTCCTATTTCTAATCGATCTAATTGAAAAAGTTTATACAAAGGCTTTCGGAGAGCTTAGACCAGAATGAACTTTCAGTAACTAGGAAGTTAACACTAGTTTTTACCGTTATCGAATTTTTAGCGAGTTCGTAAAGCCGATGTAATTTTCGTTTTTGTCTCACAAATCATTCCCTTCTAGATGGTTCTAAAAGCAAGATATCAACGTCAAAATAATACGTCAGTTTGGAAGGTAGATTTTTTCCTCGCCTTCAAAAGTATGTAGCATTTTAGATCCAGTAAGTACCAAAATTACAAAAAGCTTCTGTAATATTATCCAATATATGAAAAATAATTATAAATGAAAGCCCTAAATCCTGAATGGAATGCTAATGGGCACCCATAATACATAAATAACAAATATTCAGAATAATGGAGACCGCGATTTGATATTATAATTGTTTGGTTCCATTTTATTTTAGGCCATCCTGTGCCTTTACCAAAGAATATAATTTATAAGTTAAAAACAGTTTTTTAACTTATAAATTATATTTTAAATTATAAATTATATTTCCAGTGAAAACCGACTTCAATTCGACTACCAGCTTCATCATCAGATGATGATGACGATGATGACAGTTCATTGGGAATGTTCTAGTCACTATAAACACCACATAAAAGTCACAGGAAAGCAAAATACGCAATTTGGTGCACGTGGTTGGTGTTGATTCTTTAGAGGAACAACTGGTGGGTTTTTGCTTTTCTCCAATTAAATGCGGTTTGAATGTACAAACTGGGTTTATTGACAAATTTAGAAAAATGTAAAAATTTAGGTGTGCACCGCACCACAAAGGGTCCATCGTTGCTAGCAGTAAAATGGTAGGCGCTACGCCGCAACTTGGCATATTGCATCGTTGCTAGCAGTAAAATAGTAGGCGCTGCGCCGCGCCGTGCATATTTTTTTCAGTTATTTCTATTTATAACCCAAACTAC
Source organism: Gandaritis pyraliata (assembly GCA_947859175.1). NCBI lineage: Eukaryota > Metazoa > Arthropoda > Insecta > Lepidoptera > Geometridae > Gandaritis > Gandaritis pyraliata. The sequence goes on along the minus strand of OX401866.1, from coordinate 3,330,892 downwards.
TTAACCGATTTTGATGAAAATAAAATGGGACCAATCTAGAAGTATATCCTTTCAGATGAAAAAAGAATTTTTGAAATCGGTTCATAAATGACGGAGTTCTGAGGTAACAAACATTAAAAAAAATAATAAAAAAAATAAATATTAAAAAACATACAACCGAATTGAGAACCTCCTCCTTTTTTGAAGTCGGTTAAAAAACTAGTACCACGTGAAGAAGCGACACTCAATACCACTTGACTTTTTGTCGTCTGTAAGTAGTATTTGCCCAAGACACAATAAAGTACTCAGCTTTTTTTTTAAATTCGCACATAGCGTCGCTACAACGCGATAAACTGATATGGCAGTTGACTTTGCGTATTTTTAAACCGTGGTCGTTTGTAACCGTGGTCGTCCGGGATAAAGCCACATTTTCGACTAATTATCGACATTTTCAATTTTCTAGCGATTGTAGAATGTCAATTTGGCTAAGGAGTCTGGTTAGAATTTACGAATGATGATGATGATGTACTTAAACGTGTAAATAAACACAAACCGCTTATGTTTCCGACGGGCGAACACAATTTCCTGACTGCCAATCTATTACAGCAGGCAGCTACGTTAATGGTTACCTACCTACTGGTTTTAATGCATACACTAAGGCTGAAAACGCACTTGGCGACTTAGTAAGTCGCGGCGACCAGGCGTTTTCTTTCAAAATGTCGGTCAAACGTCAGACGTTTATAACTGTCAGAGTCTGTCACCGTGACCGCTCTGACTGCTACCGCCTGGCCCGGCTTTAGCAAATTGCCACTATGGCGAAATATCGGAAAAAAATTAAACTCACAAATCATGGTAAATATTCCGTTTTTAAGTGACATTTACGAGTAGTTTATTTACTCATTGCCCTATTTTTTATTTTATCCAAAAATTCATCTGACCAACGGCTACTTGCCGCACGCTTGCCCGCCAAGTGCGCATGCAGGTTTAAAAAGGTACCGAGTAAAAAAAGCAATGTCCTACTCTATAATAAAAATCTGAATAGAATATTAACGGAATGTATACTTTTTGTGATGAACCAACAAAAGAGATTGGTCTGCAAACGGGATGTTATATTTTATTCAAAGGGGTTGGGTAAATCCTTTTAAAAACCTTTTTACTTTGTTTATAATAAGTAATGATTGGGTCTTGATACCGCCATTAGATTTTTGTACTTGGGTAGAGAAATAGATAATTTATATGAAAAATAAAAAAAAACTTTACACACATCAAGTTGGCTATCAATGAAACACATGCAGACTAAAGAATAAAAACTATTTTCTAAAGAACTTTTTTTCATTACAAAACTCCTTTTTCAAATGTAATTTTCCTGTTACAGTTAAAAAAAGAATAAGTCTAGCTCTCGTAGTTTTAATTTCACAGCTCACCCATTTTGCAAACTTGTAATTTATACTTCTAAAATATTACAGCAAGTGCAGCCAGTGAAACATTTTTACTGAACAAACATTATTCGCTAAGTACCAAAACTCTTTATAACAGATTTTATCCAATCGCGAAGGGTTGACGTTGAGAGATCACTGGCATTACAAAACTATTCAACAGTACTTTGCAAAGAAATATTTCATTAAAACCTACAACTAAACATCATCAATGAAAAAATGAGGCCAAGTGGCACCATTTTAGGACCTAAAATGGCTACTACACCCATTACCACATACCAAAAATCAAAACCGTACATTCTGAAAGAGTCCCTACATCGAACTATGGAGGTGACTGTCAAAACTCCATAGTTTTTGACAGTTTTTGGGAGATATATCTACAGTAACAAAAAAGTCTATCGGTCTAGAAAAACCCCCCATGATAGAAGTAATCAATTTGTCCACTGAAAACATTTTTCTGCAAAATACAACGAACTTTTCATTTTTGACGGAAAAATAATCAATTACTGAACAAGTTTTTCTACGAAATTAAATAAATCATTTTCAATAAACATTTCCTTAAAGTAGGTTTTCTAGAAAATGCGATGGTTCATTCTAGGTATTCAATTCTGTTACAGGAAAGGTATATTGTGTGGGTGAATTCTCTTGTACCCCATTCATCTTGCGGATTCTATACATGCTAGATACCTCGGCGAGAGCAATACCTCAACATCGAGACAATAGATAGCCTTGTGGTTTATCTATCCACGTACCTATACTAAATATTTCTGTATACCTAAATATGTTGTTACGTAACTAACTGGTGTATAGGCTAAAGTAAATCTGCTTGGGTCATCTCTGCCTAAATATATCCCTATAATCTTCAAATAGCTACAAGTATTCGACAGGCGTCACAGCTCAGTCGGTAACAGCTCTGCCTTCCGTGCTGTGGGTCGTGGGTTCGATCCCCACTGAGAACAAACATTTGTGCGTGGCAAACATAGATGTTTGTTCTATGTCTGGGTGTTACTATGTATTATAAGTATGTATTTACAAAAAAAAAAGTATATAAGTATTCTATCAGCCATCTAGTTCCCATATTACAACCTTTGCTTAGTTTGGGACTAGAGGGCGTTGTGTGTAAGTCCATGAATATTTATTTATTTATTTATTTGCTATTTTGTTCTTAGTAGACGTTCCTGGTCACCTAACCGAGAAAAAATACTCTACCTAATTAGTATACCTATAATAATTAGGTAGAGCTAACACACTCAATACCCATCTACTTGTTTTTTACACTTTCTTCAAAAAAAATATTAGCTGTTTAAAAAAACTGAAGCGCTCGTTGCGTACCTTGCATAGTCAATCTTCACCGATTATCTAAGTTAAGCGACGTTCTGCGCGGTTACTATTTGGATGGGTGACCGCTAGTGGCATTAAAATCTGAGCGCGGAAGCATGGAAATGAAGGGCACGTTAAACTGTTGGTTCTGGCTCCAGGCACGACGGAGGTTTTAAGGTGACCTAAAAATTCCGTCATCAGTTAGCCACTAACTAACAAACGAAACAATAACACGACTTTACTCTAGACTTTGTTACATCAGTCTTGAAAGTGGCTAGTCCTCATAGATCTACTGGCACCATAACTGATGTTTTTAATAAATACTCAAGCAGTACGTGAGACGCACGTCAAAAGAGGCTAGTCATGTCTGCAGGGGTATTCCAATCTCAGTTCAACTGCAAATTTGAACTGCAAAGTTTTAAATCATGGTCAGTTCATACAAACTCATAGTTATTCTGTGACTAAATAGTGACATTATGACGTCATTTGATGTGTTTTCGCGCATATTTTGCTGTCAAGTGTCTAAAAAGAATGACCACGTGGTACAAAATTGTACCACGTGACCTGAAGAAATTACACTGGGCAGTGAAATATAACTTGACAGCAAAAGATTGGAATACGGGGGCTGAACATTACATCACGCCCAATACTGCCCCCCGTACCCCACAATCATGACCACATTCTACCCATAATATAATGCACCTGTTTCACGTTCGTACTCCAATAAATTTGATACGGCCGATAGCCACGCCCCGGGCAACGTATATTGCGAAATTTGCGAAACCTCATTCATCTTGGTCGGACCAAACGTCATGATTGAAGACTGCATAGCATTTGCATTGACACGTCAATTTATTGATACAAATTACAAATTGATGTGTCGAAAGAATCGCTACATGATTGTTTGAACTAACAATTTATGCGTATTTAGGGATATTATGGGACACCCTGTATAACTTAGTGTGAGCTGCAACATCCTTTAATTGAATTAACACATAGATTTTTGTTCATTATCTCTGGTTACCTTTGTTCGTTGTCCTAAAAAATATATAAAATAAAATTACTAACGTGTGTTACATTATTATTATAGTTTTTGAGTAATTACTTTTAGCACCTGTAAGTTTTTTTTCTTTTAAAGATTAAATCCTGATATTGTTGGTATGATCGCTTACAATATTTTATATAGATAAGTAATAACATGGCATGACATCAGGTTTTTTAATTTTTAAACATAACCATATTTACTTGCAGCGAGTAAATCCAATGCTTGCAATGGCTTGCACGTTTTTGAGGGCTATTAAGGTGTTCAAAAGGTGTTTTTGAGGACAATTCTATTATAACTCGAATAATACAGATTCAGTAGAATCGGACAAATAATAGCAACTTTTTGTATCTTGTGGCTTAGGGCATGAATAATTGAACATAATCTGATAAAAAGAATAAAAAAGAACCATCATAGAACCCTTTACGAGACTAAAACAAAGCCCAAAGTGACCGAAAACTAAAATTGACTTAAAATGCTTAAATCAAAACAACTCAATAAAAAAATCTCCTTTATTCACATAGAGATACGTTTCAGGGCTTTTTTAATTAGTTTTGAATGCTGTTCTAGAAGCTGAAAAAGTTCAACAAGTGTTTTATGAAGTAGTCCCACTCACCTTTTATTACTGCTGGGTCCTTGTAATGAACATTCACAATATCACGGTTAATTGTTATTGTTTAAAACACAACGAAACCACTTGGGCGGCGAAGGTAACAAATTCTCTTGTTCCTCAGAATTTACAAAACTTATTTTAAGTCAAAATTCACGAATAAAAATCACTTTAATATGAAAACTTATTTAATAATGACATAGAAACTTTTTTCATAAACTATTTAAAACCACTTAAAAATAAAAGCATTAGTCTCAAAATCCACTATGAAAAAACAAAAACGCCCTTATCACCCGTTTCACGCTCACTGACCCATATCGAATTCCAGTTCCATTTTTAAAAATAAATTTCGAATCACAAGCCCTGGGTCAGGAATGAAGTTAAAAGCGTTAGTTCCGGCGCACGGTCTGCGAGCGACTACCGCTCAGCGCAGCGATTTTATAGCGAGGCATTGGGGCACAATAATTATAGGCCGCTGCCTCTACATTTTGAACTTTAAAAAAAAAAATTCATCAGCAATATTCTCTTTTCAAAAATGTTAGCAGTGATTCTGTTAGTAAACCAAACTCTTTTAAAAGCCCGACCAATGTAAATACATCGCAACAAAGCGTATTTAACAGACAGGGCTCATTTTTATTTTTGATCAAATTGAATTAATTTTTACTAAAATATCACAACTGGAAAAGGAACGAGTGAAATCTCAAAATAGCCTACCTATAATCTGCTGGAAATTTTGATGCACGAGAAAGTTCTAAGAGCACTTAGTTCTGTTGTGATTGAACTAAGTACCTAGTTAAGGCGAAGTAACGTTCTCTCTCCCGTGGTTAAGGCGGTTAACAAACTGGACCACCAACCTAGGCGGGTGCAATCGAACTGTCATTTTGCACTGCTCCGTAATTAGTCAAATGGCGCATCGCGTTCTGCCTACGTGCACAATGTTACCCCTCTGCATCGTAAATAGCCTGTGTTTTAGGCTACACGCGCACTTTGCGGCCAAACAAGCGATCCGCGATTGATTTACATTCAGGGGCTGATTATACAGATTACATTTAATACTTTTACCGTTGATTTATTTTTATGGCTCTGTTTTACATAGATTTCTTGACACTTATCAATAAAAACATTTTACACAAATGTGTCAAAAAAACTAAGCTTGAGTTGGGATTCAGGCTTCAGGCTGTAACATGCTGAAACTGTCAGCATACGAGCCTTAGTTATTTTAGAAGAGGTTTGGTCCTTCGCTGCAAGTGTGCTTACAGTCTTTAAGTTTTAATAAGAACACAAAAGTATACTTTTGTGTTTACAGTACAAAGCTTAAAGGATGAAAAACCCGTCAGAACAAAAAAAATGTTACATAATTACATAATATTTAATGTACCTTTGTTGTGCGGCTATATAATACGTAGGTTTTGTACGTACTTACCTCGGTAATAAGCGAGCTTCTATGGCTGGAAGTAAATACATTGCGTAGTATATTGCTTTTCTGATGCTTTCCTAAGCAAACATGTCTTGTATTCAAGGCCATAGTGTTGCATAGCTTTAAATAAGGTTAGGTTATAAGTTTCGCATTTTCCACGTGCACAAAATAGCGTATTTTGCTTTTCTGCTACGTTTTAATGGTGTTTACACTCACTAGAACATTCCCAATGAACTACGAATTGACGTCGGTTTTTCTAGTTTTTTAAACTTATAAATTATCTTTGTATATGAACGTGTTAGTACTTTTTTTCGACATCCTCAAAAATTTAAAATACTTACCAAGAGATTATCTTGATTTATACGTTTTTGAGAGCACGATAATGACAGTCACTATGTAATTTTTTCGGTAGAATTTCTGAAAGCGCACAATCAGTAAATTAACACGAACCACAGCTGCCCCGTTTTCTTCAAAAGGTTTCTTTTATATTGTCTTTATAATGACGATGAGATTTGATGAGATCCATAGACAATGGCTCTCGTCCGAGACAAAATGATCAACAGCTCTGGGTGACAAAGGACTGCAATTTGAGAATTTCATTCAATGGAGGATACCATAGTTTGAGACCTCCCTTTTCATTTATGAAGTTTGAGAAAACTGTCATTAGATTTATCGATTTTTCAAGTTTGAAGTAAGTATTTTTTGTAATGGGGTGTTGATAGCTTTGTTTAATGTCTTTTGTTTTATGCCAGTTCATTGTTTTAGACCGTATTTTTTTGGAAGAATATGAGTCTATATGAGGCTAATGGGTCAGCCCTAAAAGCAGATCGACTCATAACCAAAAAGATACAGCAAAATGACCCATTCATCAACATGTTAAAGTTAACTAAGCCGTTTGTAGCATGTCGGTGGTCCGATTACATTATAGTGATGAAAATGCTCTTTCCACACTAGGTACTTAGTAATTTCAAAGTGCTAGAAAAGCAACAAACAGTAATTGTGTTTGGAAAGTTAGAGAGAAGTACCCCCATGAGTTGCAGAACATGGTATTGTGCTTACGTTCTCTTAAATTATGTAAATCGAGCATGTACCTACTCGTACCTTATTGTAGAGGGCTTATTATAATACGCTTTTGAATTGTTTTCTTCACTTTGAACCCGATTATTGTCATAAATGTTGATGTTTGTTCTATGTCTGGGTGTTACTATGTACTATAAGTATGTATTTACAAAAAAAAGTATAGAAGTATTCTATCAGCCATCTAGTTCCCATATCACAAGCTTTGCTTAGTTTGGGACTAAGAGGGCGTTGTGTGTAAAGTCCATGAATATTTATTTATTTATTTTAATGTCCACGAATTTAAACCACGACCGGAGCCTAGATAAGCTTATTAAAAACAATACCATCGTCAAAAAGGTATCAAAAATGGCCATGCGTCTTTTCGTTCATGAATGTAAGGGAGAACGCAAACCAAAGACAAAACGTCTTGTCGAACAGTTAGTGATGTGAAACTTCTCAGTAAAACTTTTTTAGTTACGATATGCTTCTTTTTATTTGCTGTTTTCGTTACTTGCTTATTTAATGAGAATCATTCTAAGTACTTAATAATATTATTAAGTACACTACATAATTACTTTATATTCTTATTTATTAAAAAAGCACAGTTCATTCTCTAGGTATATGCGTATAAAGCAATGTTTAATAGGTAGGTACTAAACAATGCTATAATAGATAGGTAAACATAATTTCATGCATGCGTGTTCGCTTTTAGAAGCCCGCTCGGCCAATTTAATTAATTAATTAAATTGTTTTAACGGCTGGTTTGCGAACCTATTAATAAAAAAAGTAAGAAAAGACTGTCGTGTCAATTGATGTGAGTTTCGTTACAACGAAAACAGCATATGACGAGGAAGTATTCAGCATATGCTGTTTTCGTTATAACAGAAAATTTATTTTCACGTCACTAAGTACGCGACAAAACAGTTTTGTCGATAGATGTGCGTTGGCCCTAATGTAATTTCCATACATTATGACAGTTTTCTGATTTTTACGAATTGCAAATTTTTAATTTGAGCGGGGTCTCAGAGGGATAATTTAACTAATGAACTTGTCAGCTGAAACACAGCTGAACCGTAGTTTCTTATCTGGTTTTAGGTCATTTTAAACAGTGACGCTTCAGCTAAGCTGATCGATCGAACCATTTTGTTGGAACGTCAACTGTTGTAATGAGCGTTTCACTGGAGGGACCATAGTGGAATTTTAGGTTTCTAAATAGTGGAATGCCTGATACTTCTATTTGGTAGCTAATTAGCAGACCCCTGTCGGGATTTCTAGAAAAAAAACTTGAAATCACCACTGGTGTGGATTTCATAATAAGGATTTCTGGAATATACCCTAAGGGCGGCTTGCACCAGAATCGCTAAACGCGTTTAACTCATAAATAGTATTTAGCGAGTTGTCAAGTCATACAAATACGTCAGATTTAAATCTATTTAGCTGTTAAACATGTTTAGTGATTCTGGTGCAAGACGCCCTAAGTAGCTACCACGTACTATACTTAAGTACCTAGCTACTTTTTATTTATGATTTTATTAAAAATATTAAAAATTTTGTGTATATCGACAACCATTAATTATAAAAAGTATAATTGCGAGACTCTTTAATACCAATTGAAACCGTCCCCGTTTCCAAAGATATTTCAATAAAACCCTTTTTGTTCAAATAGAAATTAATATTTTCACGCGTTTTTCGAAAGGATTAAGTATTTGTAAAGCGATTTTAATGATACGCCACGGCTTACCGACACCCTTTTGTACTGTGGTTTTTGCATGTCGCTAAACAGAATATTAATTTCTATTGAAAACGTTAAATAACACTAAGCTTTTTCCGGCTTCACTTGCGTTAGATTAAATTTTGTATAGTGTTTTAGTAACAAAATATTAGCACAATTAGTTGGACATTAATTATAACCTCGAAATTAGACTTTACACACAATCATTTAGTAAATTTAGTAAAAAAAAATCGTAAAAAAACGGGCTGTATGATCGCGACTTTCTCAAAAATGAAATACAAAAAGATACAAGGAAATATTTTTTTTAAGATTTCTTAAAAAAATTCACTATTTAAATTATACCTAGGTACCAATACCAAAACGTTAAGTTGCATTTAGACGAGCGAATGCTTTCCGCTACGCCGACATCGTATATTACAATAATCTGAAAATAGTCTGTGTCTATAAATCAGTCTTCTTCAAACTGATGATGATGAAAAGAATGTTTTAGCTGATTGCTCAGTATAAGTATTTCAAAGTAGCAAAGCACTGCTTAATAAAGATTACCGCTCCATTTAATCTCAAGAAACCTTCAGGTTAAGCCGTACTTGGAATACATACGGAAAAGCCAACCCATTTTCAATTGTATCTCTTGGGATTATGGTACAAATTTATATGCAGTTCATTCAGCTGAACTTGTTTGGTAAATTGCTAGTAAGTAATACGTGCCTAAATTCTCACTTCATGGGTTTGGGAATAACGTATGAATAAAATATCTTATACTTAAAATTCATTGAGTTTGTTTAAGATGAATAGCTAATAGTATAGGTACAATTTACTTACCCCCAGTAGTACTTTTTATTGTGTACAAACTATGGCCTTTTTTTGAGAAAAATGACAGAGCTGAAGTCCTACTCAATGTTATTTAGATAATAATATACCTACTTAGTACAATTGCTTTATCTCATAGAGCACGTTCAGACAAACTGCTCTATGTGGCATTAACCTGCGTCCATCAATCAAACAGCTAAACAAAGCTTTCAAAATGAAACACAGCAATGTTTGGTTTGTTTTTTGTTTGATCTGTTTGGCGGCAGAAATATCTATGGGGAGAAATACACTTTCCCGGACGAACTTTTTCACAAAAAGCTCTAGAAAAACGTCTTATTAATCAGGGAACGAATACTTTAATGATTTTTATGGATCACATTGAAGATACGCATTAGGAACTGATAGATCTTGTAGTTTAGTTTAGGAGGGCCTAAAATTTTGAGGGACATTTTCCTATCATATCCTGGTTCACCGTTACAATAGACTGACTTCGGATCTCTTGGACGCCTGAATTTTGCATCCGCTAATGTTCGTAGAATTCAATTTAGATTAAATACCTACATGTTTTTGGATTATATACATTTTCACTCCACGTTTCAGTAACACAGAACACAACATCGTTAAGATTTGGACCTAAATAAATACCTGTGGAACCCCAGACCCCGTGAAATATGCATAAGCCACTTTAAACGCGTGTTTGAAAATCCTTGCCCTTATCCGAAGGTTGAATAACATATTAAAGTTAGGCTCTTTGGGGGTAACAGTTTTAATAATAAATTGATTCGGGTTTAAAACAATTCTTACCTGCCAATCACAATGAAGGCTCATACTTCTCAATTTAAACTTGAATTTGGAACACGGTTATTTTCTTTTTCAAATGCATTTTGGACTTCCAACCCATAGAAAAAAGAAAACACAAGAAGGAGCATTTGACATAATTTGTATGAAGGTTTTTGTCACCAAAATGCTATAAAAATGTTCCCGTGCGCATCATGTTCGCGCAGCCCAATTTTGCACCTACAAAACTATTTCCCAATTTTTTGGGGTAATTTTTTTTTGTATAATGCTGCTTACCTAAGTAGGAGGTAACGAAATAGAGATTTATAAATTTTATTAGAAATAAGTACAAACTTTAATAGAGATTTATAAATTTTATAAGAATTAAAGAAAAACTTTTTAGATGATGTACCTATAAATAAAGGGCACATTAGAAAGCAAACAACGAACCAAAAGCTTTATATTGGCATAAGAATCAAAGGTAAATCAGTCCACCAATCAGCATTGGCTTTAAGGTATTTGATTATTTATGAACTGATCACTTTTCCCAGCCGAAATCGGTTTTCAACGGCGGAAACAGGATAAGATAAGAAACTGTTCGTATTTGTAAAATTAATAAGTATACAAAAGACTGCAAAATTAATAAGACTTACCTTACTTGGAAAAGCTTCTTTCGTTAATCGTCTTAATGATAATTTCGTAAAATAAAAATATTTTTCCTCAAAATGCGCCGAACAAATAATACTCTTATCTGACGGTATCCAATACTCAGGACGTGTTTTTTGAACGATTTTTGACCATTTTTCTCGTCTGAGTATGTCAGCAGGAAAGCTAAAATTTCACAAATATTTTTTCAAAATAACAAATGTAGCGCTCTATGATTAAAAATATCTATTGAAATACCTATGTCTAGTCACATAGTAACACTACACTGATGTGTAGTCACATAGAGATTAATATAAATTTTGTTGGGAAAAAAAGTGTTGGTGTTGTTTGCTACATTATTGAATTGTAGGTCATTTTTCTTTAAATTGATGATTCCTTATCAAATAAAGACTCAAATGTGATACTTACCGATGATATGTTATCCCATCTACTTTGTTTTTAGACCCAGGCCAATTTTTGCAAGTGGGAACCACACACGTCGGCATAATTGTATAAAAATATGTTTGGCATTGGAGGTGTCAATGGCCAGAGACTAAATGACACAAAGAACTCCACTATGGTACACTTTTATCCATGACAAGAAAATGGCTATACACTATATCTGTAGATACATTCTATAATCTGTGTTCCAACCCTATTGATTACGTACGGGCTCTGTGGTTTTTCTCACTATATTATCTGTTCTTTTTTATTTGTGAATTTCTCATATTTCAGACAGTTCACAGCTGCAAAAAACACAATACTTATTTCAATTCGCTGCAAAACGTATTTATAAGCTACTCATTAAACGTCTGTCTGCTGAATTTGAATAAAGTCCCGACGCAGTGCAATTAAAAATTTTAATTCAGTAGGTATCCGATATTGTTGATTGGCTAACAGTTCAAATAAAGTGTGATATCAAAAATGTGCGAACTTTTGGAAAGTAATATATCATTCGTGCGTCAGTATTATTTGCTGATGAATATAAAAAATACACAATGACATGAAAAAGTAGGGGTCAGTTTTTGTTGTCTATTCCTTTCACCATTCATTGGACCTTTAAATAAAATAAATAAATATTCAGGGACATTTCACACAACGCCCTCTAGTCCCAAACTAAGCAATGCTTGTAATTATGGGAACTAGATGGCTGATAGAATACTTATATACTTTTTTTTTGTAAATACATACTTATAATACATAGTAACACCCAGACATAGAACAAACATCTATGTTTACCACACACAAATGTTTGTTCTTGGTGGGGATCGAACCCACGACCCACAGCACGGAAGGCAGAGCTATTACCGACTGAGCTGTGACGCCTGTCACAGCTCAGTCTTTGTCAGTCAGTCAGAAGTCAGCTGTCTTTGGAATGACATACCGATGTTCTGAATCTAAAAACTATGCAAATAGTTAATCGTCACGTAAATGAACATGGTTAGATTTTTTTGACGAGAAGTGTATTTTTGAATACGGTCTATAACACAAACATCTAAGTGTCTACGTAAAAGTTTCACGTAGCTCGAAAACATGTATTTCCCAGGTGTAAACATCTAAGTAGAACTTTCAAGAAGTATAAAATTCAACCTCTCATACTCTGTGCATGATACTCAGTGACGGATTACAGTATACAGCAGACAGGCCGACTGCTGTCCAACTTTTAATGACGAGGGTTGGAGCCGCGTGAGACATTATACAGAGGGCGTGACGGCGTGTTATGAAATACCAGCACAGTAGAAGCTAAGAGGACCACTATTTTTAACCCCCGACGCAAAAACGACGGAGTGTTATAAGTTTGACGTTTCTGTGTGTATGTGGGTGTGTGTGTGTCTGTGGCGACGTAATTCCCAAACAGATGAACCGATTTTGATTTTGTTTCTTTTTGTTTGAAAGGTGAATAAGTCGGGAGTGTTCTTAGCTATGTTTGATGAAAATCGGTCCAAGATTCTGGGGTTTTTTAATTTAATTACTTGTTATAAATTGTAAGAGAATGTTTGTTGCTTCACCAAAATTTTTCACACCATTGCCTTCAGCACCTACGTTTGAGCGCCAATCGATTTTAAAGCGAGGTGCTCAAAAGTGGAATAGTTTTAATGCTATTTTTTACTAGAAACTCTAACGTTTGCTTCAAACTAGATTTTAGAAATAATAGGACCTATCTACCTATACTGACGTCCAAGGTGACCAAAGTTCATCAAAATTCAAGATAGCTTATCCCGGAGGGAGCAGTAGATAGGTACCTATAGGTATTGTCTATTTCCAGGTCACGGGATAGCGACCAAGCGTGATACACGAATAGACCTCAATAAATAAACCTATATTCTACTCTATTTGTTTTGGATCGGACTATTTGCTTCTAGTTTGTTTACATTTAACTAAAAGTTCACTGTTGTTGATCTAAAGTGGCTTTTAAAGATAGGTTCGTAGTAAAAGTCTAGGAGAAAGGAGTACAAGAGAGAATGCTTCGCATTTGAAGGGTATTTAAGTTAGTTCAGATATAAAAGTATTATCTGATGACCAATTAATCTATCTAACTATTGTTTTACTTTGTATCTTTTTGTTATCCGTTCATCATAATATTTTATTTTTTCTAAAACTCTACCAAAGGATCATCTTTAAGGCTTTAGAAACCTCTGCTGACAACACTGACTGCCTCCGTTCTGCCCCCGTATTCCAATCTTTTGCTGTCAAGTTATATTTCACTGTTCAGTGTAATTTCTTCAGGTCTCTTTCTTTTTAGACACTTGACAGCAAAATATGCGCGAAAACACATCAAATGACGTCATAATGTCACTATTTAGTCACAGAAAACTTTGCAGTTCATCTTTGCAGTTCAACTTTGATTGGCATACCCCTGCAGAGGCTGGTATTCTGCCGAAACCATTGTCATATTCGTTTTGGCTACACTAACATAACCTAATGATTTGTTTTTGTGCCTTTATTAGTCGTTTAATTAGGCAAGTAATTAAATTAAAAATTTAATAAAACCCCCGAATCTTGGACCGATTTTCATCAAACATAGCTAAGAACACTCCCGACTAATTCACCTTTCAGACAAAAAAACAAAATCTAACTCGGTTCATCCGTTCAGGAGCTACGTTGCCTCAGACACACACACACACACACACACACGTCAAATTTATAACACCCCATCGTTTTTGCGTCGGGGGTTAAAAAATAGACGATAAGGACAAAGTCTTTGAACTCTCAACTGCAAACGAATGGCTCTTTTTAATTAGAATCTGTCTTTACTGTAAATAAAATTAATGGATGAATAAATACTTAAAATACGACGGTTTGTTGCTTCGTGATTGAGAACAATCGCATTGTTATTCGCAGTAACGTAATACCGTCAAATATAGACAAAAGCCCTCGGCTGTAGCGTTTTTGATAATAATTATTATGATGATAATGATTTTACTTTCTAAATGTATTTTCTTTTCTTTTCTCTAATCTTTAGGGGTAGTCTTTTGATCCGTTCTTTAAAATTAACGGTTTGAAAAACGACTTAAACAAACTTTTTCGCTTTCCGTGATTATTTTGGAAGTTTTTACATAATTTACAATTTTAATATGATTTAAGTGTGAACCGTTTCGAAAAGAAATGGTATTTTCGAGATTAAATTCTGCCATAAATAAGGTTCGTATGCTGGGGCTTAATTTTAATAAAAAATCTGTCAACTTGACAGCTAAAACGCAGCTAAGCCGTAGCTTTTTATCTGTTTTAGGTTATTTCATATTCTACTAGTGAACATGAGCTGCACAGTAATGTATCAGCTAAGCTGAAGATCGATCGAACCGAAGTTGAATCTAAATAAAACGGTAACCGTTGTAAATACACGCGAGAGCAATGATTCCGGGTCACTTAAAGAATGTAAAAAATCTCGGAAACTAAAAATGATAGGTTAATGCAATAAATTGTATTTAATAGACAATGTAATACTCCTTAAATGAAGGTATTAAAACTTCTTAGTTATTGTAAAGTTATATCTTAAAAAAATCAAATTTGAAAAAGGGCCACTTTCGAAGATGGAACTACGAAATTACAGCATTTGGTTTTGCTTTTGTTTGTAATCTGTCATTTATGTGGGTATATAAACCATGTTGATAGTGCTCTATATTCATTATTCAAGCTGAAATTATGTCGCTTACGCCTGAAGAATGCACCAGAATACTTACAATGCTGGAAACCGGCCGGAGTCAGCGCGATACAGCCAGGACTGTCGGTGTGTCGCTGTCAACAGTACAAAGAGTTCTCCGACGTTACGAAGAAACTGGTTCTAACCTACGCAGACCAGGAACGGGCAGAACCAGGTGTACCACAGCACGAGAAGACCGATACTTGGTGAACACCATGCTTCGAAATCGCTTTCTCACAGGAACTGAACTCACAAATCAGTTTCGACGCCTCGGAGGAAGTAACCCAAGTGCATGGACAGTAAGACGTCGGCTTGCTGAATCTAACTTAAAACCCCTTAGACCTGCAAACGGCCCTAAACTGGAGCGTGGGCATCGTATTTCAAGACTAAGATATGCCCAGAGCCACGTAAATTGGAGTATTGAAGATTGGTCAAAAGTTATGTTCTCCGACGAATCAAAATTTATGCTCTACAAGCACGATGGAAGACACAGAGTGTATCGAAGACCAGGGGAAAGATTCAAGCAAGCATGCATCGAAGAAAAAGTAGCCTACGGTGGTGGGTCTGTACTTGTGTGGGCCGGAATTTCTTCTGAAAGTCGCACAGAGCTGGTGATCATAGAAAACGGCTCTTTAACTAGCGTAAGATATGTGGAAGAAATCCTCAATGATCATGTTGGTCCATTTATGGTCAATTTAGGTGAGGATGCTATATTTATGCATGACAATGCCCGACCTCATACAGGTAGGATTGTGAATGACTACCTTCAAGAGATGAACATTACTCGTATGGAGTGGCCAGCGCGCAGCCCGGATATCAACCCGATCGAGCATGCTTGGGACGAGCTAGGCAGATGCGTAAAACAACGAAACCCTCCCCCAATCACGCTTCGTGAGCTCAAAATTGCTCTCACAGAGGAATGGGAGAATATTCCCCAAAATCGTATAAGGAACTTGGTGTACAGCATGCCAAACCGCGTAAACGCAGTAATGGAAGCACGAGGAGGCAATACGAAGTATTAAAATTCAAGTCAAATCGTAATAAAGTTCAAAAATTTCATGTTTCCTATTTTTGTTTTAAGGAGAGATCAGCAGTTTTTTTCTTTATGTAATTTTGTGTTAATAAAATGTATGGTGACTCATATTTTTTTACTTTCATTTAAGGAGTATTACATTGTCTATTAAATACAATTTATTGCATTAACCTATCATTTTTAGTTTCCGAGATTTTTAACATTCTTTAAGTGACCCGGAATCATTGCTCTCGAGTGTAAGTAAAATTAATTGCCTGAAACAGTATTCAATTTTTTTCAAAATTTAACAAAAAGTCTGTGCTTTATCGCCCCTGAGTTTTTTAAGCATGTTTTTTGTGTACAAAAACATTTGAATCTAACTTATTGAAACGAAATGTAATAGGCTTATACCTTTTGATTTTTATCCTAAATGCTCGTCATTGAATCATGGTATACATCCTGAGATATATCTTTATTAGAATTAAAAAATATATAAGTATTCTCAATATTTTCATTATTTTATTTCATCTTTTGTCTTGTATTTTACCGTGCCTCTCTCAGTCTAAAGGCTTACTACAAATGGATGGGCCTATTATCCTGTGTTTGTATAATATTAAATCGATAGAATTGATTAAGGATTACTTACGTAACAAGGCTCAAAGGCATGTTACTTTGATCGTCTGATCTGATCTTATCAATTACAAAGGCAATGGCATCGTATAAACTAGCAATCAATGCTTAGAATACAGGGTGTGAAAATACTACTCACACAAACGGAAAGTAATTACACAAAAACATCTACATAAGTTTATAAAAACAAGCCACTCAGCAATTTCAGAACTGTGATTTAGTGTGTAAAAATAATTTATAAGTTTAAAAACTAGAAAACCCGACTTAAATTCGACTACCAGCTTCATCATGATGATGATGCCAGTTCATTGGGAATGTTCTAGTAACTATAAACACCACTTAAATGTCACAGAAAAGCAAAATACGCAATGTCGTGCACGTGGTTGGCATATTTTTTTTCAGTTTTTAACCGACTTCAAAAAAGGAGGAGGTTCTCAATTCGGTTGTATGTTTTTTTTTTTTTTTTTTTATTTTTTTTTTTTTTTTTTTTTTTAATGTTTGTTACCTCAGAACTCCGTCATTTATGAACCGATTTCAAAAATTATTTTTTTATCTGAAAGGATATACTTCCAGATTGGTCCCATTTTATTTTCATCAAAATCGGTTGAGTAGTTTGGGTTATAAAAAGAAATAACTGAAAAAAATATGCCCGGCGCGGCGCAGCGCCTACTATTTTACTGCTAGCAACGATGCAATATGACAAGTTGCGGCGTAGCGCCTACCATTTTACTGCTAGCAACGATGACCTTTATGGTGCACACCGAAATTTTTACATTTGTCTAAATTTGTCAATAAACCCAGTTTGTACATTCAAATCGCATTTAATTGGAGAAAAGCAAAAACCCACCAGTAGTTCCTCTAAAGAATCAAACCAACCACGTGCACGAAATTGCGTATTTTGCTTTCCTGTGGCTTTTATGTGGTGTTTAT
Organism: Gandaritis pyraliata; assembly: GCA_947859175.1. NCBI lineage: Eukaryota > Metazoa > Arthropoda > Insecta > Lepidoptera > Geometridae > Gandaritis > Gandaritis pyraliata. The sequence goes on along the minus strand of OX401866.1, from coordinate 3,313,352 downwards.
AGTGACTAGAACATTCCCAATGAACTGTCATCATCATCATCATCATCTGATGATGAAGCTGGTAGTCGAATTGAAGTCGGTTTTTCCAGTTTTTTAACTTATAAATTATCTATTTATAATTTTCTATTTTCTATTTCTATTTATAGCCCAAACTACTGAACCGTTTTTGATGAAAATGAAATGGGATTAACCTGGAAGTAGGTATATCCTTTCAGATAAAACAGAGTTTTTGAAATAGGTTCATAAATGACAGAGTTCTGAGGTAACAAACAATAAAAAAAACACACAACAGAATTGAGAACCTCCTCCTTTTTTAACCGACTTCAAAAAAGGAGGAGGTTCTCAATTCGGTTGTATGTTTATTTTTTTTTTTATTTTTTTTATGTTTTTTATTTTTTTTAATGTTTGTTACCTCAGAACTCCGTCATTTATGAACCGATTTCAAAAATTCTTTTTTTATCTGAAAGGATATACTTCCAGATTGGTCCCATTTTATTTTCATCAAAATCGGTTCAGTAGTTTGGGTGATAAATAGAAATAACTGAAAAAAATATGCCAAGTTGTGGCGTAGCGCCTACCATTTTACTGCTAGCAACGATGCAATATGTCAAGTTGCGGCGTAGCGCCTACCATTGTACTGCTAGCAACGATGGACCCTTTGTGGTGCACACCTAAATTTTTACATTTTTCTAAATTGGTCTATAAACCCAGTTTGTACATTCAAACCGCATTTAATTGGAGAAAAGCAAAAACCCACCAGTTGTTCCTCTAAAGAATCAACACCAACCACGTGCACGAATTGCGTATTTTGCTTTCCTGTGACTTTTATGTGGTGTTTATAGTGACTAGAACATTCCCAATGAACTATCATCATCATCATCATCATCATCATCTGATGATGAAGCTGGTAGTCGAATTGAAGTCGGTTTTTCCAGTTTTTTAACTTATAATTGAAGTCGGTTATCAAAGATTTTTAAAACATCCCTATGAGTCAAGCGGGATTCGGACCTGTGACCACCTTCTTGGGTTAGCGGGTTCAAACTCCGTTCATAAAATGGCATGCTATAAAAATCTTTGTGATTTTCCTTCATGCATCATCATCATCCGCAGCCCAACTTCACTCACCGCTGAGTATAGCCCTCTCTTCCTTTGTGCAAATAGTACTTTATCATATCGAAGGAAGGTGTAAAGGGTCTAAAAGCTTCGTCACTGAATCGGTCACAAAGTAATTTTGAAAAGAAGTCCTCCTTCTGGAGGGCGATTCCAATCTCAGTTGAACTGCAAAGTTGAACTGCAAAGTTTTAAATCATGGTCAGTTCATACTAACTCATAGTTATTCTGTGACTAAATAGTGACATTATAATGTCATTTAATTTGTTTTCGCGCATATTTTGCTGTCAAGTGTCTAAAAAGAATGATCACGTGGTACAATTTTGTACCACGTGATCTGAAGAAATTACACTGGGCAGTGAAATATAACTTGACAGCAAAAGATTGGAATACGGGAGCAGAATGCAATTTTCAACAAAACTTGATAGCAATCCAAAGAATACCGCAACAATAGGAAAACAAAATGTTGCTTTACCGCAGTCAGGAAAAATCAATTGCTTGTCTGACTCAGACGATAACAGGGTGGCATCGCATTTCGAGAAAACTCGAAGATCGACGTAAAGAAAAATCACTTGAATCTAGGCCACCGTTTGCAACCGCAAGATACGAGATTGAAGGAGGATATACGGATACAAAGGATCTGACACAGCTTAGGCAGCTAAAAGTTGGAACACTACGTCAGTCGATATAAATCTCATCCCACTTAATATTATAAATGTTAAAGTTTAGATGTTTGTGTTTCAATCACGTCGAAACTACAGAACCAACTTGGGTGAAACTTAGAATATAAATGGTTCGTAATCTGGATTAACACATAAATAAATAAATAAATATTCATGGACATTTCACACGACGCCCTCTAGTCACAAACTAAGCAAAGCTTGTAATATGGGAACTAGATGCTGATAGAATACTTATATACTTTTTTTTTTGTAAATACATACTTATAATACATAGTTACACCCAGACATAGAACAAACATCTATGTTTTGCCACACACAAATGTTTGTTCTTGGTGGGGATCGAACCCAGACCCACAGCACGAAAGGCAGATCCATTACCGACTGAGCTGTGACGCCTGTCACAGCGATAGTCAGCGATAGACAGATGGATACTTTTTACTCCGAATAATTAACAGGATCTTTAGGATAAAATGAATGAACGGGATTGGCGCAGGTGTAAAACGTATGACATGGGAGTACGAGCGCAGTGTAACGTCAAGCTTTTCAAAGAATCCGCTCAGAAACAATACACGCGTACGAAGTTGCAGGTAGCAGCTAGTAAATAAATATTCATGGACATTTCACACAGCGCCATCTAGTCCTATTCAGAAAAAAGTTTAGGACTGTGTGACCTAACCAACTGATTCATATAAGCTGTGGCATTGCCGGCATATAGAATGCAGTACACGATCATTGTGTCAGATACAGCTTTGGCAGCTTATTCTGACTTAGGAAAACGAAAAATGATTTATTATTATCAATTATTAAGTTGATATGGGAGGTAGGAATACTTTTCTGCAAAAAGGCATACAAAAATGTTAGAATGCACGGTCTTCATCATCATCATCCACACACGACTTTACTCACTGCTGGATATATTCCTAAAATTGTGCCATGGCACAATTTTAGTGGATGCATCCACTACAATCTTGAACTAATCTCTCCCATTTACGGCTTACGACTTTAATGATGTCGTCTACTCATTTAAGCTGTGGTTTTGACAAATTGGGACTTTCAAAGATTTTCAAAGCATCCCAATTGAGTCAAACAAGATTCTAACCCAGCCTCCGTATCAAGGAGAAGGTCGTGGGTTCGAATCCTACTAGGCTAAACTAAATTTTAGAGATGTTATAAGATATAATATTATCTTAATGTAGGTAAAAATGAAATTGGCGCTTATCTTGAAACTTGTTACTACTTTTTATGCACACCCGTTGCATCCTGTTCAGCTGAATTACCTGAAACAAAACGAATGAAGTTAGTTCAACCAACTTCAGTATGCTGCTGAAAATTTTCAGGAAACACGCTTTGTGAACAACCCCCTATGGGTTTGCGTTTGACCGACTTTTCAAGGAACATATATACTACATATATACGTATGTACTACATGAAATTAGAATAAGTTGTTTGTCGATTTTAGAAGCATATCCTTGCAAAGTTCCTAGAACAGCTCACTACCAACAAAGTCCTAAGCTCTAAGGCTTTTCACACTGCGACCACCACGGCACCTACACGATATTGTAGGGAACTAATCCTATACATTACCTACTTACTAGACCTTATACATTACGACAATAAGAGCGATTTTCTAACTTTTTGCTGATTCTATAGTAGATTGTATAGTTACACTTACCCAAATACACTCAAGAGCAATGAATTCAGGTCACTTATTATAATCACGAGCATTGAGTTGATAATACCTCGGATATGACTTAATTCTACGTACAGTACGCACAACGAATCTTTATACCTCTGAAGTGAGATGCAATAAACGATTGCGCTACTGTTGTGCGGAAAAAAAAGGGTTCTGCGCAGATACTTCAAAAGGACAAAGATACGTTGTGACTAAGTACTAATACCTAGTGCTTATTCTGTGCTTATACCTAGGTCTTATTTTGAATACCATAGATCAGTAGTAGTTACGGTTTCCAATCTCATAATACCAAGAATAAACTCATTTTATACCTACCATAGTAATAATCACACGAAGCCAAAGTGCGGAAAGTGCGGTTATCCAAAATACGCAGGCAAAATAGTATGTTTGCATTAGCGCCATTCCGCTACTAACATAGTAGAGCTGAGCAGTATTGTAAATCGTGGTTTTCTCGTGGACCTATTTTTTTGTCCTATTGATTGGACCACAAGTGATATTCTATAGCTGACGTAATAATATTACTACTAGCCCGAGGTCCGAACCCTATATTTTGTGAGGTTTATCTCCTCCGTCTCTTCCATTTGGGCGAGCGATTTGCACATATATTTGGTACACATTACAATAATAACGATGTGGTAGGTGTGTATGAAAAAAAAACAAGTTTAAACGGATAGTATTTCATATGACGAATAGTATTGAAGTTGGTTAAACACGGCCTAAGCCCCTATTTAACCATCTCATGATAACACTATCCGTCAATTATAAATATCTCTGTCTACTTTAGACTTGCCAAAGACAATGACAGGTATTATTTTTATTTGATGGATAGCTCTACTCACAGATGGTGAAACAGGTCCTAAGTAGTATAAATAACGTCCCAAAGAGCTATTGAAAGTTGTGGCTGTGATAAATTATTCATACATACCAAATCTACAAAGCCAATGTGATGCACTGTAAACTTTACTATGCCAGTCGGTCGGTGCTCACCTCGTTTGCATAATGTATTTACCTGACTCTGCGTGAGAGAATAGTGTTTGGTGTGCTAGTATAGGTACTTTGGAAGTTACTGTAGTAATGAGATTTTAAAGTACCTATTTACTTGAATATAATAGATGTGTATGTGTATGGGATAAAATTAGTCGCACTATTTCTTAGCTCAACCTAACATCTTCTGTTTTGTTTGCACATAAATGAAATATGAGTATAACTTTAAATATAGCCATTTTGTGACTCTTGTTACATTACAACAAAATTCCACAGATATTTTTACTAGATTTTATTAAGATTTTTATTTTTCAGTAAAAAGAAATAAGTAGAGTAAGAATAGAATAAGTACAGTCAAAATATAATTAGCTATGTTTTTAAAAGCTTGCTTAGATATTTTTCTAGACAAGGCTTTCTTTTTCCACACTATAGATTAAGCTTTGTGGACTAGTGTAGCTAAAGACATGTCAAGATGAAACCAAACGAAGAAGGCTTTTCACCGCTATACGCGGTCTTTTATTTAGACATTGGTGAAATTAGTAAGTATAAAAAACGTATTAGTTTATTTTTGTCATTTAGTACTGTCTTAGAGCGGCTTGCACCAGAATCGGTAAACGCGTTTAACAGCTAAATAGATTTAAGTCTGACGTATTTCTATGACTAGACAACTCGCTAAATACTATTTAAGAGTTAAACGCGCTAAGCGATTCTGGTGCAAGCCGCCCTTAATGTGTAAGAAAAATAAAGCTTTTTATCTTATCTTATCTTATAAAATAAAGCAAACGCTGTTGATCTATGCAATGGAATTTAAATTAATACCAACCTACCCAGCAAATTATGAAAATGGTTAGATAAGTTATGCCACTGTGGTTCACCCTCAAAATGGTGACCCACGATAGTATCATTATCAGAGCCTCTACTTCAAGTAATTATTAAGGAAGATTCGGTTGTGATGTTTGTGTTACATTGCGCGGTCACTTTGTAAGATGACGCGGGAGTGCTTGCGAAGTAGCAGGGTCACTACGCAGTGTAACACTAACGTCACAACCGAATAATTCGGAGTACAAGCCCTGTACCGTCGTTGCTTAGCTCAGTTAATCGAATTAATGTCCAAGCTTCACGAGCATACGTAATTTATGACCACCCTGTAAACTTGTAAGAGGGTCTTGTTGACCAATGGAAATGCTACCAGTTATCGTCCGTCAAAAAAAAACGTCGGTTTCTATAGTTTTACTTTCCAAACTTCTAAACCATTGCCTACTCGTCGGTCAACCGTATACAACATTCTTTTAGGTATTAATTCATATATAGGTATAGTAACCCTATCAACGCAGAATGTATAGGCTAGGACATTACGTAACCAACCGCCCAAGGCTTGTTGACCAATTTGTCGTCCAAACTATCCTAACGTTGTTATCTCTTTCCAACCAACAACGCTTCATTTCAAGCTATCTCGCTTTGGTCAATTGAAAATTTTACGGTTTCAGTGCATTTTAAAAGTGAAACTTTTAATTGCATATGCATTTTTTTAATTTATTAATTTAAAAAAATGCAAAAAAAATATATAATCAAATGAATAGTATGACCTATTGGTCAAACTATTTTTATTCAATAAAATCACAAACAAATACAAAAAATACAAAGATGAATTATTGACATAACAAATAGGTCCCGAACTAGAATAATTTGTGTTTCAGGAGCCAGTATAGCCAGATACCCAGAAAAAGCGAGGTTGTCTGGAAGAGATTGATTTAGCAATAAGGCCGCCCATTGTTCACATCATAAACAATATCTCCTTAAAGTTACATACAAATAAAAATTGTGCAATGGGTCCTCTAGATAACGATACAAAAAACTAAGACAAATAATTCTACTTATTTTCATGAAAATAAAACATAAGTATTAAAATATAAAATTTTAAGGTAAGTAGAAATGGATTTTGTACCGCGTGGAACAACAATGTTTTACTTGTTCCAACTCTTCAATATTTGAACCAACAGAAAAACAGAATAAAATCATGCACTACAATTGACACAGAACATATAACACGCTTTGTTTCAAGAGCGTTGACACGGATCAATGTGGATGCACTACAAAGAGAATGTGATGGAATTACAAAAAGTGGCTTCAGTCAGTGCGTATTTTTCCTGGCTTTTATCTACATTTTATTGTTCTAGAACGAAGGTTTTAGAATCAAGAAGGTTTTTGTCCTGTTTTCTATCACGACAGCCAAAACAGCACACATTTTATTAACCAACCAAGAAGCGCTTTAAAAACTTTACGACGGTAGCCAAATTATGACGTTTTCCAAATTATCTGCATTATGTCGGCAATAATTTGGACTTAAATGCACTACCAATTGAGTAATTTTTCCTACAAGTAGGTCCTAATTAAATTAAAAATTTTAAAAACCCCTGAATCTTGGACCCATTTTCATAAAACATAGCTAAGAACACTCCCGACTAATTCACCTTTCAAACAAAAAAAACAAATCAAAATCGGTTCTTCCGTTCGGGAGCTACGTTGCTTCAGACAGACACACACACACACAGACACTTCAAACTTATAACACCCCGTTAAATAGTAAAGGTTAAAAAAGTAGGTGCATCTTCTATTAGCTTTACCTCCGCGTATATAACGATCAATGTGCAATGACGTCAGCAAAGCGAATGGCGCTTCGGATTATGAGCGATGGTGTGATTTGCCAGTTTCAGTTGTTCGGTAACACCTATTTACTTTAGTTTAATTTGTGATCATTTCGAACTGGCAGGCACTAAGTAGAGGTGAGAATTGTGGGTTCAAATTCGTCCTACGCTGACGTCAATCGCCGACTATTGCGCGTCGATCGAGCGTATGAATGAACACTGTTTTATGACGCACGCACCGCACTGCAAGAACGGGATTTTTCTAGAACATTGATACACGGCGTCAATATAACCTCAAAGTAGCAATTTTTCTGACCTATGTTCTTGTAATAGGTACTATGAGTCCTTTCGTTGAAATGACGATGATTACTACACCCTTCTGTTTACTTACCCGCACCTATCAGAGTCCTCGTAACCTTCCTAAGAAGCTATATTTTAATCGGTACTTTCACCATAAAATGCTGGCTAAAACCTTTATTTCAAAAACAGTCAAACAAACGTACAGTTCGCGAAGCCTGTGAATTCTACCAGTGGTAGATCCAGGAACTCGGTTCGTGAAGGGCTTGACCCAGGTATTAAGGTTTTTTCCGACAAATCCTGATCCAAACTTGAGTAGACTCAAAGCTTTTAGGGGGACGCCTCCATCCCTCCCTTGAATCCGAGACTACAGCCATAAATAATGATAAAACACTAAACCATGAGTGACATGTGCAATTGGTTACGAGGACCCTCTACTTAACTGATTAGGAAGTTAAAGAACAAAGTTATATATAAGACTAGCAGTTACCCGCGACTTCGTACGCGAGTACCGTTTCCGTGTACACTATATTATCTGTGCGTGTACCGAGCGGATACTTCTTTGAGAAACTTGACATTACACCTCATTACACCGAACTCGTACTGGAATGTCAAACGCTAGTCGTTAGACCAAAGAGGTAGTACTACGCCCTGTCAAACTGACGTGACATGACATGACAATGAAATCCTCTTGCCAATTGGCGCTGCTAATCCTTTTCGTTCATTTTATCCTGTAAATCCTGTTAATTATTCGGGATAAAAAGTAGCCTATATGTCAATCCAGGTTACGAAGTATATATATGCCAAGATTCATCCAAGTTGGTTCAGTAGTTTAGACGTGATTGAAACACAAACATCCAAACATCTAAACATCCAAACATCTAAACTTTCACATTTATAATATTAGTAGGATAGGATAGGATAGGATAGGATAGAGAAGAAGTTTTGCTGTTGAAATAGTTGGTAGTACTAGTGAATTTAAAACTATTAAATTTCTGTTTCTCTAAATACTTCAAAGCACTTAACCAGTTACATCAATTGTCTTTATTATTTGAATTTGATAGGTGTGCTGTGATTTTTAACACACTTAGTTACTACCTACTATGCAATTTATGGACTTTAGCTCACTGTATTACAACTACAACACTATACTATAAGAGATAATGTATTATGCTTCGATTGCATCGGAGTACCCAACACCTTATAGTCACAATGATAAAATTACCTATACTTAAATATAAATATTCATGGACTTTACACACAACGTCTTCTAGTCCCAAACTAAGCAACACTTATGATATGGGAACTATAGATGGCTGATAGAATAGGTACTTATATACTTTTTTTTGTAAATACATACTTTTTATACATAGTAACACCTAGACATAGAACAAACATCTAGGTTTTCCACGCACTAATGTTTGTTCTCAGTGGGGATCGAATCCACGACCCACAGCACGGAAGGCAGAGCCATTACCGACTGAGCTGTGACGCCTGTCTTAATGCATTTCTAACCACTGTTGGTTAAAAAAGTTAAGACAAAAGTACTTGTTATAAATCCAGTAGAGTTCAAGTGTGATCGTCATAAAAAAGCTAGTTAAATATAAGCACCTCGCTATAGTTGTATAAAAACTTCACAAGCGCTTTCTATACCTTTTAGCTTGTCCGCCCAACTTTGTCCAAATAAATGGTGTTATTTTTCTCACTTCGAGATCGGACTGAGCCACTTTAGGGGGTTGTTGGGGCGATAAAAGTGAAAACAACTTTATTTGTACACTTTCACACAAAGAGGGATCTGCGGCGGTATTCCAATCTCAGTTGAATTGCAAAGTTGAACTGCAAAGTTTTAAATCATGGTCAGTTCATACTAACTCATAGTTATTCTGTGACTAAATAGTGACATTATGATGTCATTTAATTAGTTTTCGCGCATATTTTGCTGTCAAGTGTCTAAAAAGAATGATCACGTGGTACAAAATTGTACCACGTGACTTGAAGAAATTACACTGGGCAGTGAAATATAACTTGACAGCAAAAGATTGGAATACGGGGGCTGAAACAACGCTGCTCGATATCATGGTTCATGTATGTGGGGCAGCATCTGCTGAAATAGAACCAGTTCATTTGCAAAAGGGTACAAAACAGAAATTAGAAATTGTTTATTTTGTCGGAAGTATCTACATAGGTACGTAGATTTTATAATTAACATGTTGGTTTCACACACTATGCCGTTTAACACCGCATGCAATTTGATTATATTAGTAGGTACCTACAGCTACATTGCGCAGTAACGACTCGACTGCCGAGCATTGTTGCTACGTTACCACGCAATGTAACTCTACCGCTACACTCGAACACTTATGAGTGTGTAGATGCAGCTTTAAACATTGTCCTGATTATTACAATCCTTACCTAAGAGACAGAGTTGGTATATCTACATGCGTTCAGAGTTGAAGTATGTTTGTCAGAGGGGTAATTCTCATAATAAAATCTATTAAAAATATGATTGGTTTTTGGCACGAAATGGCAGCCAAAATGACGTTTATTTTTATGACAGCCCAACAAAATCCTACTAAAAGTTTTACTAGACTCATAATAAGCCAAAAATAATGCAGTGGGTTGCAGAGAATTTACCTATCTGGCTTCTGTGTATTTATTTGTATAACAAATTGCAGTAGCATAGTACAAACAAACCAGAACTCTAACTAAAACATAAAACAACATAGTTAACAAACTAACCACGAAATGTTTATTCATTGTTTACGTATTAGTTCATTTCAAATCACAACTAAATTAGGTTAATTACCTCGTTAAAGGATAGGGTAAACCACAGCGGAGCGAAGATGTTTAAAATGATCACAATAGAAATGATTAAAATTATTAGATCGTCCTTTGCAACTTTTCTACAATACGCTGGTATGGTAGAAAAACTAAAGTTTTTTTTTTTAAACGAATTGCTCCTTTGACTAAAAATGAATGTTTTGTACGTCTAATTAATTTATTCCGGAAACCACGAGGGATTTCAATTTTTTTTTTTAAGAATTTTCTGTTGGTTACGTCGTAGCATCTATGGTTGATATACACGAAACTGACAACCTTTGTGCTAATTGTGATACTATGTTATAACTAACTGCACTGTGTGTGACTAAATGGACCCGTGAGAATAAAACTTGAAGTGAAGGCGTATTGATTAAAATCTTTACTATGGTAGACAACGGCCTTAAGAACAGACAAACCAAGGTCTGCGGTAATTAGATTGTAATGTAAGTTGTGAGCTTTAGGCACCGACTGTTGATAGCAAAGTTAGGCTACACGCGCACTTAGCAGCCAAATAGTCGGCTGCAGCCGGAGGATTTTTAACATTTATATTCTCCCTTACAGTTTTATATCCGAAGAAAACTCATTGGGTTAAAGTTTTTCTTTTGGGACGGATAAAGCTGTTGGTATGATTGCATTTGTGTTTTTTATAATACTAAGTAGGCAGACAAGCTTACCGCTCACCTGATGGTAAACGGTTACCGCAGTCTATGAATGACTGTAACACCTAAATAATTAAAACACCCTTTTTGAAGAACCCCATAGTGTAGTTTATAACTTGTATATTTAAAGGGTGAGCTAGAGTTTTTTATTTCGATTCACAATATATATGAAACGTAGAAGCAAAGACCATGGCAACAAGTGCGCCTGCAACCTTACAGCTAATTACTGTTTCTTCGAACGAAACAATAGAATCGGAATACAAATACAATTTCTGGAACAAATAAAGAGAACATTAGGATAAAACGGTACCTAAACGTAAAACATGACATGGAAAAATTAAACATAATCGATTTGTTCATTTCCAATTTCTTTAGAGATTTTCATGATTTCGCTCATAAATAATGACCCAAATTTTTGAAGCACTCATTTGACCTCGCCTAAGGTTAATAAACTAAAGACTTCCAATGAGCAAGCAATACGCAGCTTAGCGCTTGAATTGAAATTTCTATTTTTCGAAGGTTGGTTGGAGCTAACAAAGAGATTTCCTGTCCTATCAGAACCACATCGATAAAAATAAAATATGAAATATCCACAAGCTGCCCCAAAACGGAGGTAAAACGTCTGCCGAAGGATACACATTTTTCTTAGAAATTGGTACTTTTAGCATTAGTCATTGACGAAATCGATATCGAGAACGAATAAATCCTTTTTTCTTTGTTCCTTCTCCTTGTGTTTTACTCCTTACTCTTGCTTTGTCGTCACTTCCTATAATAATCAACCCTAAAAAGTTACGTCACCGTGATTGCTACAAAGCCCAATCACGAACATAGGTGGACAAGAATGTGTGTGTCAAGACTTCATGAGTAATGTGATTAAAACTCTTGTTACATAACGTTTGAAATTCATACACTGAGGTACCAGATAAGTAAAGCTATACTTTGACAGGCGTCAAAGCTCAGTCGGTAATAGCTCTGCCTTCCGTGCTGTGGGTCGTGGGTTGGATACCCACCAAGAACAAACATTTGTGCGTGGAAAACATAGATGTTTGTTCTATGTCTGGGTGTTACTATGTATTATAAGTATGTATTTACAAAAAAAAAAAGTATATAAGTATTCTATCAGCCATCTAGTTCCCATATCACAAGTTATGCTTAGTTTGGGACTAGAGGGCGTTGTTGTGAAATGTCCCTGAATATTTATATTTATACTTTCAATCCACTTGTACGTATAAGACCGTTCGTTCTGAAAATGGAAAAGCCTAGTATCTACTTCAATAACGAGGACTGTGGGTGAAAAATAAACACTAATTTATGTCAGTATTTTAGATCGGTTGATAGAGTTTCCATAAAATAATTCGTATCTAGTAGTGAGAACCTAAATACTTACCTACATAATATTTTTTTTTACATTTTTTTCGCTAGCGATATCGTAGCAAAACTAGTGCTAAAGCAACAGGATACAAGACGATTTATAGACGCCGTACATCATACAAAGTATTCAAGTATCCGCCTACCACGTTAGTACAGATAGCTGTAAAAGTTTATGTAAATGTCTTGAGTTTTGTGAAAACAAAAGTTTTTGAACAATTTTTTATATAAGTTAATATTGATGGTTTTTCATCACAAAACAAATTACTTAGCTTAGCTACCTAGCATCTAAGAGTTCACTATTCCACTATTTAGGACCTTAAGGCGGCCTTAAAACTAAGTCACCAGACTAGTTGGTCATACGAACGAACGACCGATAGAAAGAGCTAAATAAAAACTCAGCAAATTATATTGCGTAGTAGCAACAGATTTTAGTTAGATGTAATTATAAAGTGAGCCTTTTTATCTGTACTATTATTTAATCTGTGACTCCATAGAATGTAACCTTTAGAAATTCGAGGCAAGTTAGTTTGGAATAAGTTAGTAAATGGCTTTAGTTAAAATAGAAAGTTTTATGTCTAGCTTTATGCGTATAAAGTATGTCATTGTGGTAGCACCCTATGCCCCACAAAGAGGTGCGATGAATCAAATAAAAAAAATGCAATTTAATTTCAAAATCTCAAAAACCTCATAATACAGTCCATTCCATCTTCATGCGTATGACGAATACTAAGCATAAGTATAGGTCCGATCCTTAATTCCTACGCTGGCGTCGATCGCGGTTGTCGATCAAAAGTACGAATGCACACTATGGAAACCGAACAGCAATACTGAAGTCAACAAAATTCGCCACTGACTTCAGTATCGCAATACGGTGCATAGAACTGGGACCTTATTCTTACTTCGCCAGAGATTTTATTCTAATAGGGAAGACGTCATAATATCACGGCCAAAAACTCATTTCACCCACTAGTTAAACGAGTTTGCAATGTCATTTTGACGTCATCCTTATTACAGTAAAATCTCTGTCGATGTGAGATTCAGGCCCTATGCTCGACCGATTGATGTCCTCGACCGACGTCAGCGTAGGAGAAAAGGTAGAGAACACTCTCGCACCCGTAATCGTAGAGTGTACTCTACTAAGCTTTGCAAACATTTTAATTTTAAATTACTACCTACCTATTAAGGTAAGACTGTATTTTTTTTCAAAATTGCCTTTCATTATCATGAAACTTCATTGCATCCTTAATGTTTTATCGCTTGACATCACCATAGTTAAGTGTTCCACATAATAAGCAGTTATAAAGACGTTTTTAGTGCAAATAAATTCACAGGTTAATAGCACTTTAACGTGGCTCGTAAAGATACGCACTGTAAACCTTAGCATGAGTTTCTGAGGTTACCTAGATGCTATCAAACCGATTGTCAATACTAAATATCAATCCAGACGTTTTGGATATTAGTAGCAATTCTTTTGTTTTTCTAAACTAACAGCACTCAAACTGTTGACATCCCTTTATCATAAACTGAAATGACAAAGACAGCTATAATTTTAGTGCTGTCATAGTTTAGTTTACAAAAGTGCATCAACAGAATCCTCTGATATAGAAAACCAATGGATACGCCCTACCAACAAAAAAAGCGTGTCTACGGAACAAAATATGGCTGCCTTCTTAGTTGTATTGACAGCAGATCTATCTACCACAAACTTGGAACAAAACATGGCGGCGCTGGTTATACGCAAACATAAAATAATGACGTCACAAAAAAGTTCGAAGGGGCAAAACATTATCTATCTCTTTCAACACATTCAAGTATCTTGTTTGGTTAAAAAGAAACAAAATAATATTTGACGGCTTATGTGTCGATTTAATTTGTATAGTAGAAGGGGGCCCCTCCATGTTTAATGTTTATGTTTCCTATCTCCATGACAAAATCGAGGGCATTGGCTACTAAGAAAAGTGATCATTTTTATGGGCTAGCACTGGCTTAGTTCCCACTCAGCCCAGGTTCCACTCAGCCCTTACCGTGACTGAAGATTATATAGACTTTTAGATTGTGTTTTGCAGGAACGGATAGGCCTAAAATCAATCATGCAATCAATCATTCTGAAAACCTGCGAGGAAAGCCTATGCCCAGCAATAGACTTTTACACAACAGACTGATAATGATGCCAACAATTTATCCAACTAACATTTAATTCACAATAGGTTCGCAGTAAGTGGTTCTATAGGCATTTAGCAATTTAGCTGAATATGATCATTACTTTGACAATAACTTCGAGACAGGAGCAATCAGTATTGATCAGAAACATTGACATGGAGTTTTCATCAACAGCACCCTCTGCGCTAGCCATTGTTCGTGAACTGTAAGATCTCTTTACCCAACTGCACGATGCAAAGGGAGGGTGATGTGTTTATCAGCATATCTATGTACCTATGTCTCTGTTCCTTTGTGGCACTCTAGATAGTACTCTACTCTACCAAACGCGTGGACCAATTTTGATGATTCTTACGTTAATGGATTTCTCAATCTTGGGAGCGTGGCTGAAACTAGACACCATCAGTCAGGGGTTTTAAATTTTTTGTAATATTTACTTGTCTGAAGTTTATTGTGAAAATAACCGACATGCGACAGTGCATTTTTCATAAACTTCACATTATTATTTGTGCTGCAAGAAAATCTTTGCAAAGGGTATCCTGGTAGCTTTTTATTTTATCTTGTTAGAAACACAACATAAAATCACGTCACATATCACGTCTACCTACCTAACTCGAAAGACTAATAAGGTTAGCATTTTGCTCGTTTTTTCAACGGTTACGTCAACGTTTTTAAAGTTTCATAAAATTTACGCTGACGGCGCCGTGTCAGCAAACACAACCACGATGAAAACGAATAAAAACTTTTTGTAAGTGTATTAAAAAAATTGAGTATTTTAATTGAAGAAGCCGTTCGAAAAAGAACTTAATCTAACATTAGGTAACTAATCGAACCGCTATGGTTGATTTAGACCAAACCAGTGAATGTTCATTCTATACACGCTCTATCAAAATGCATTTGTATAAACAGAGACAGAGACTCTGGGACCGTGAGGTGTCGAGGCCCTCCGGGTCTTCAAAATTCTTTCAGGGCGTCTAGTCTATGCGACGCGTGACCCGAGGGCTGGTGGGTATCTGGGCCAACGTATCAGCATTACTATTCAGCGCGGCAATGCAGCTATTGTCTTGGGCACGCTTCCGATTGGTACTGATTTGGATCAGTTGAGCTATCTATAAATCGTTTGCAACGATGTGTAGATGGCTCAACTGCTTCATGTGTATTTTGTATATATTATAAATATTGCTAAAACTGTATTAGTCGTAATTTTCTTTGTGACAGAGCATCGTTTGGTCTAAATCCACCTATAGCGGAGAAATACGTATTTGGTACCAAAAAGATACTAAGTGATGCAATAGGGGGTTGTACAGGATTTCAAAATGCTATTACTTACAATTTACATTTCAATACGAAATGGATTCAATGCGCAGGGCCGATATAGTGAGTTAGGGTCCACGTGGGAGCTCACTGTCGCTTAAATTATTCCCTCTCTCTCATAAAATAAGCATTTTCCCATTTCGGTTGCGCATAGTCGTACTGTGGTTGCTGTCAGCATATGCATTGGAAATTAGAATTCAGTAGCGCAAAGTTTATGTACTGAAAACTCAAATCTGGCGGCAGCGCAGCGTGGTTTTCATTTTACAGTAAGATTTTTCTTGCTTAATCGTATTTCCATGTATTTCGTATCTATAAAACGTAGGTCCTACTAACCCATTGCAAAATGAGAAAAGTTTCTAATATTTAAAAAGTATTATTAAAACAGTATTATAATTGTTTCCTTCTATCACCCTGATCTGTCTCCCTAGGAGAACAGATGGGATAAAAAAACGCGATCGGTCCCTTTTTTGCAGCAGGAAAACAGATGAAACTTTTTATTAGGTCTTATCGTGCAACCTTTAACCTCAGACTGCGTCTTGCCGAAAAGAAATACTTAGTTTCTATTCCGCCAAATTATCATGGACCTTGCAAACACAAAGCTTTGTATTTCTCCTCTCCAACCTCTAAATTCATAATAAATCCTGAACAAAATAATTTTATTTTTTTTATGTGTAAATGAGATACTGCAAATTTTACACAGCGGTAGGTCTCTAGAGGCAAAATACACAACTTTATTGCGTGCCACTGTATATGAGAAAATATTTGTTCATGTTTCAGATAGAACGCGTAATATTGCGTTTGGACATTGGATTTCAATTACAGTACATTGTAATTACGATACCGCACGGAGTGCTACGGTGGAATTTTTCTTTTTTTTTTCGATGGGATTTTACTATAAATTCTGTCGCCTACTAGTGCAATCCTACAGTCTTTATAAATTAGAAAAAGTCATAATTTCTTTATTCAATAAAATCACAAAGATTATTTTAGAATCGGCTTATAATACAACTTGGTGATTCTAGGTGCCAGTTCCACGTGACCAATTAATTGTGGATGTACACAGTGTCGGGGGGTACTTTTCACCACAGTTTCAATTTACGGGATCATTTTCTCAGCCTAATCGGTCTAAACCACTGAAAATGCTTAGATAAGTACAAGTCTTTTGATGTTTTGTACCATGTGAGAACAACAACATATCTACATACCGAACAGAAAAAATCCCGTTCTGCAGGGGTATGCCAATCAAAGTTGAACTGCAAAGTTTTAAATCATGGTCAGTTCATACTAACTCATAGTTATTCTGTGACTAAATAGTGACATTATGACGTCATTTGATGTGTTTTCGCGTATATTTTGCTGTCAAGTGTCTAAAAAGAATGATCACGTGGTATAATTTTGTACCACGTGACCTGAAGAAATTACACTGGGCAGTGGAATATAACTTGCCAGCAAAAGTTTGGCATACGGGGGCTGCTGGATTCGAACCCAAGACCTTAAAATTAGAAGAGTCATCACTAGAGCACTGATGCTTACCTCTACTTTATTTCAGGATAACTATCCTGGAAAATACATTATAATTTTAGCGCTGTCAAATTAGCTTAGTTTTAAAAATGTGTTTGTGATTAAAGTTTTGGTTATTTTTGGCACAGATTTTGGTACAAGCGATGTTCAGTCATTATAATAGGTGCTTGATGCAGTGTAGGTATGAAAATAATCACTGCTGAATAATTTATTATTAATTAGCAAACATTTTAAATTACCTACTAAATAATTGGCGTAATAACATTGTGACGTCATTAGCGTGTAAACCAGTGTGTAAATTAGTGATGAGTCAGCTGATTAGCGTTTTACATACTGTTGTATATTTATTAATATATTTGTGTATTACATAACTGTGATCACGAACTGTAAGGCGAAGCGTGGAAAGGCTCTCCAATGTACTGACGACATTGTTAAAATTCCGAAAAGGTGGTAAATGGAGACCTAATATTGTCCCTTTTTAAGGCTTTTGGGTTTAATTAATTTTCAAGAAATCACGAGTTGCTCTAGTTCCTGACTGTACGATTAATTTGGGACCAAGAAATATACAATTGAAACGTAGTGTTTTGTCCCAGTGGGACGATATACCAATGGTCCGAAACGAGAATAATTAACTAAAATTAAAACTAGAATAATAAACTAGAACTCGAAACGTATTCGTTGAATTCAAATTAATTCACCGCAAAAAAAATAAAAAAATTGGTGCTAATTAATATTAAAGAAAAGTAGACAGCGGCAGACTAAAAGCTAAATTCCTAAGAAAGTAATTCATTTCCACCTCGAAGGTGACACAAGCGTGGTCAAAGGTTGTCACAAAGTAATTGCAGTCGGGAATTCCCCCCCACGCCGCTGAGCAAATTGAATCTCTGGCTGGAATGGTTTTAATTTTAAAAGTGACTAGCTTGAACTTTTAACCTACATAGCTTGAAGGTTTCTTAATGCCAAAGTTTATTGACCTCTGATCTGAAACACCTGACGACATTTATTGTATTTTTGAAATTCGAAACACAGTTTGAATTTCGAACTGTTTTATTTTCTATACCGCCACGTCTTAAGGACCCGTAACATTGTATGTCATAATTTAGTTTTCCGATATATGATCCCCGTAGCATTAAGGCTGGGGATCTGCCAAATTGCCAAAACTAGCGAAGTTCAAAGTGTGTTTAAAAGAAAAGTAAGATAGTAACTTCATTTATTTTGGTTGCAAATCAATATTCAGGATATGTGTAACAATTACATATTTAATTTAGCTTCATTTAGCTGGTTTATAATAGATAAATCTGGGATCAAACACAGCTCTCTCGCGCCCAAACCGTTTCGAGTCAAGTTTGTGCACTCGGATTAAGGAAATGAAAACAAAATCGCAAAAAGTACTCAGCGCGTCTTGATGTACATATCCTTGTCTCCAAAACGCCCTGAATACATTTTGCGATTTTGTTTTCATTTCCTTAATTCAGGTGGCAGAAGATCTTCGAAATTTTGGATTTTAAATGGTCTATTCCACAATATTCCCTTGTTTTATCTACAAAACAACTAAACTTACGTATAGGCCAAATATTTAAGTATATAAAAAGTGTAAAATCTTTACTTAAATAGTCTTATTTTTTTTAATATTTAATAATTGCTGAGACTAGTTTTTAACCAAATATCGCAAGAAAATTCTTCAGTGGCCTCTAGGCGGCCGAAACGTTCGGACGTCAGGCCCACGCCAAATTTCTCAGGATTTTTAAATGAAGAACACGCAAACGTCTACTCGACAAAAGTCTACAAATCATGGTTCTATTGTATCATTTGAGTACACTACGTAGCAACATGGCAGTTTTTCTCGCGGCTGCGCGTAACGCGTAAGCAGACCGCGTAATAAGCTCATTTGATATTTACGAACAGTCACAATAAAATTTTATCGAGTAGAACTCCTGGTTTGCCAATTAATACGCATTGAAAGTGGCTTTACTTTTTTCTCTTGTATACATGACAATATCCAACAATAACCATACCAATGTAAACTTAGTTTTTATTTCTTTTAAGTCAACTCCGCCAATCAGTCAGTAGCTGTTATTTGTTTACACGGAAAATAGATTTTTCTATCCTAATTCCAATTAAATTAGGATAAGTAAGTACCTAATTATTATCTTGCTACTGCTCATACTTGTATTGCATTTAATTCAACCTATTTTATTGCTTTTGTAAAAACCTTTTTGTGAACAACCTTATTTATTCTAAAGAAGGATCTAACATGGACCGGAGAGGAACATTTGATGAAAGTAGAATACATAGAGAGAGACATTGCCTTCTGGCAAGACAAAATCTACCATTTTATCTTGCCAGAACGCAAAGAACCACATCCTATTCTATCCTACTAATTACCTATTATAAATGCGAAAGTTTAGATGTTTAGGTGTTTCAATCACGTCTAAACTACTGAACCAACTTGGATGAAATTTGGCATATATGCCAAGTTTCCTAAAACTCAATCCAATCCAGTAGGCACATAGGCTACTTTTTATCCCGAATAATTATCAGGATCTACAAGATAAAATGAACGAACAAGATTAGCAGCGCCAATTGGCAAGAGGATTTCATTGTCATGTCATGTCACGTCAGTTTGACCGGGCGTAATACTACCTCTTTGGTCTAACGACTAGCGTTTGACATTCAAGTACGGGTTCGGTGTAATGTCAAGTTTCACAAAGTATCCGCGCGGTACACGCACATATAATAATACAACACAGATAATACAATGTACATGGAAACTGTACCCGCTTACGGAGTCGCGGGTAACTGCCAGTTAACAATATTTATGCAAAAAAACTAAAATAAATACTGCTGGTTTTTATTGCACGTATATTTTGGAATACTTATTTCTTCTGAAATTACCTACTTACATCCAATTCTGTATCAATGATCTGTATCTGTCTCTCACAATTTGTGTTAAACTCTCCGCAATATGTTAATGTTAAAGATGAGTTTGGAGCAGTACCCTCCCTATCCTTTTTCATATTATTTAGAGAGTTATTTTTCAGTAGTACCTAAGGTTTTAGTTTTTAAGCTTATCTACTATTTATCGATTTGAGAGTTTCCGTAGAATTTACTATGACCTAAATATTAACAAACATACCCACTTAATGTACTTATGTCTACGCCCAGCTACTTTGGATTCACAAGACGGGATATAATTTGAAGATACAATTTGATAAATTTAAATTTGATACAATTTGGAGATAAATGGAGTGTCAGAAAACGAGACCGAAAATCTACTGAACACAATTAAACAACTAGACACAGTCATATAACTCCCTATTGATAATGCGGACATACTTTCATGCTCCAGAGTCAGAAAGATGGATGAGTCTAACAACCATCATCATCATCATCAACCTATACTTGTCCACTGCTGGACGTAGGTCTCTCCCAAGACGCGCCATTGAGCTCGGTCTTCGGCTCTTCTCATCCAGTGTCTGCCAGCTACATTTCGCAGATCGTCGCCCCATCTCGCCGGAGGGCGTCCTACACTACGCTTGCCTAAACGTGGTCTCCACTCGAGTATTAGTTTGCTCCAACGATTGTCGGTTCTACGGCAAACATGGCCGGCCCACTGCCACTTCAGCCTGCTAATCCTCTGAGCTATGTCGAAAATTATGATCAATGATCGTATAACCCCAGAGCCAATCACTGTCGCCGGAATGCCTCTCGAAGTTGTGCAGGAGTATGTCTACCTCGGGCAGACCCTGCGTTTGGGTAGACACAACTTTGAGAAAGAGCTAAACCGGAGAATCCAGCTGGGCTGGGCTGCGTTTGGGAAACTCCGTCAAGTCTTCTCGTCGCAAAAATATGTGTGGACTAGGAATGGTCGCATATTTATCCGCAGAGATGACCAATCTCCTGCAAAGCAAGTCAAAAACTATGAGGCACTGGCTGATATGAACTCCATACTGATATGAAACCAGGCTCTGCGAAGTAAAAATGAAGAAGTATAGATCTCACTAAAACTCAATAATACTCTGCCAAGAATATTTAGATATGTGCAGTATACAAACAAACCCCAGTGACTATACAGACTTTGTTTCTCGTCATGGATAATATCAGTAGATAAAGTGACACAGTCAAGTGATATAAGTAGAGACTATAATTTGTTGCAGATTTTAATTTTGACCGGTCTACCTCTATTGAAGGACACAAAAATTCAAACCCTAATAATAGTAAATATTATGTAGTTTATAAAATACTGTTCAAAGAACTGTAGATTTAGTGATAAGCAATTTTAGTAGTGAAACGGAGTGTGAAAATAAACTACCCCTCAGTAAGTTAGATCCTCATCACCCTGCATTAGATATTATAATTAATGTATGATATAAATGTAATGATACAAAAAATGTTAAAAGGGTAAAAATATGCCACACATATTTTCAAAAAAGTTGATTATTCAAAAGTAACAAAAAAACAATAAATACTTTCATTCCTGTATGATTTAAAACCAATCTTGGCAGATTTTATCCAATTAACTGACTATTTGACACAAACAATAGCGTTCCTTTAATTTTGTTATCATGAATGTTATCATGAGCACTTATTACTCGTATATTGGAATCCAATCACACACTTAGTTATAAGTTGTTGCTTTTTTTTTCCTTAAAATATAAGTACTAAATTTTTTAAGACATATTTTACCTACATCAAATCTGTTTATGCCTGTAATGGTATATCACACTGTAGAATGTTATAAGTAATATTTTTCTCCTAAATAACAATTGTGAATATGCCATTGGTGTAACTAACTAAATAAATAAATATAAAGATCGCAGTAAAGCATTTTTCAGTTTAGTTTAGTATTCGATAAAATTTACGAATTGCTTTCCGCGCATGTCATGACAACTCGATTCTTCTGTTTTGCACAGATAGACTATCCCCTTAAACATGATATAAAAGACACAATCAGTCAAACGGGATCAAATTCAGAAAATAATTTGCAGTATTTTTCTAAGCAAGTAATCGTTCTACAATCGGTAAAAATAGGTCAATGTAAGGAATAGAAAACATCAATAAGAATCATATATGAATGATCATGTGACTTTACCCTCAAATGTCATTTCCATACATTTAGTAGCCTATTCTCAAAATGTACTTCGCTAACAGACTTAATGTCTTAGACTTGGTGTACTACTTTGACTAGAGATGGAACATACTCTTACTCCATCTCTATTTCTCAAAAAAAACTTCAATTTAATATCTATGTAATGAGAAATTACCAATTCAATTGAATGAACGCAAAGTTCGAGCATCAAAGCCATATCGATCGTTTCAGATGAAGCTTTTTCTAGGAAATTTTATTTCCCTGAACATAAAACCTCACAAAGCCTTCACACCAGTTTCCTGAGATCTCAGCACGAATAAATGTGACAATTGTAAACTTGTCGTATTCGAGATACACTGCGTGGTGACGCAACAACGTTCGGCAGTCCACCTGGCGTTGACGCGCAATATGACTCGAATACGTTAGATTTACGTAACCCGGCGACTGTCAGAATTGTTCGTGCCCACTGAGCTGTGTGATATATCTATGTAACCCTAACAAGGCATTCCACACGCACACATTCACGATACCATTATTCACACGTTTGTGTGAAAACGAAATGTATTGTGATTATGATGGAATAAATAATAGTCTGAAAGTGTATAAAGTTCTCTTCGACTCACGCCATTATGAATAGTTGAAGATTGAAGATAACTGAGTGAACTTTACACATCTTCAGGGTCGGTTCTCTAGGTACAGTCGGCTACACATCAACCTATCAACGGTTCGAACTTTGAACTATTATAATTTGAATGTTGCGAATCATGCGAGAGGGACGATATGTTTTTATGTGAGACTCGCTGCTTGCGCGCCACGCGCCTACACCTATTACGATCCCTGATTCGCAAAATTCAAATTATAATAGTTCAAACAGTGGATATGTTGATGTGTAGCCGACTGTACAAGTTACTCACCAGCTGGGCCCACTGCTCTGGGCCCAGCGTCGAATGGGTCCAGTTGATAATATTCCATTCCTCGGGTCACTTGTTACAGCCAAAAGGTAGTCGGCGATCAAAAGTCTTTCTTTAGTGTCATAAGTATGTGATTACAGTTTATGTGTTTGTTAATACTATTAACAAACAAACAAAATCCACAGCGCTTGAAAATTTTGTGGATTTTGTTACTCAATAAAATAAAAAAAATTACAAAAAAAAAATATTAGTATATTATCAGCAATTCATCAAAATTGTTCAAAAACCCGGTGAAAAAAGCACAGAACGTTCATAGCCGATTTTATTAAAATACAATCCAAGAAGCCTGAAGCACTCAACCAAATTTGAATTTAAAAACAGTGCTTTAAAGCTCATTTTACATTTATTCTATATTCCACTGCCGTAGACTAGAAGCTTTATAGATGTGAAACTCCCATTATGAAATGGGAAACAAGTGCCGTTATCTTTTCCCGCAAAAGTGCCTTGTTCATGAGTGGGATATAAATGTGCCCATTTTCATAATGGGATACAAGGCTAAGCTCGTATTCTGAAACAGTGCTCAAAGATAAATCGAGATACAGGCATCGAGCTTTGTAATACTATTTAGCAAGGAATTAGCTGGTTTTTTTTAATTGACATTGTAAAAACTTAAATAAAAAAAGATTTTGGTTTCTGCTTCAATTAGCTAATACAAATATAGTAGGTATACAAATTCAAAGTAATAGCAACAACACATAGAAAACTCAAGGATATATACAAAGCAATGCGAAGTTGGAGCACTTAGAACTTCGTTCTAATTTCCTACGAATCCCTAGCGAACGCGCTATAAACCAAAACAAAATCTTTCGGAGCTAACGCAGCATCATGTGAACAGCTGGATCACTCAAATTTATAAACGGTGCTCGTATACAGACCTCCTAGAAGTAAATGCACTAGGAAAATGGTAGTCGAAACGATTTAGAGGTTTTTTCAGCCACTTATGAATTTGGGAGTAGGAAAAGTAGCCAAATTCGAGGGTAAATAAAGATATCGATAAAAAATCTTTAAATTCAAATGCAAGTTTTTATTTTGATGATTCTTCGAGAGGCTAAAAAAACTGTACAAGAAATAGTTATTGTCAGATTAAATTGGATTTCAATATTCTTCAAAATCTCGTTATTACACTGCTTACATCATCACTAAGTATACCCTAGTGATTCAAGGTCGACATGTTATTCATCATGACATGACCTAACTTTATGAACCTAATGAAATGACCCACCTGTTTCTCAGACTGTGTCGTGGTGCAGAAGTTTTTGAGTTCTCTCGTAAACTTCGAGAAGTTGAAATACAGGCTGGAGGTAATCTCACGATTTCCTGCCTGAAATGGCTATTTCATGGTTATTGCATGATGTTAAGTGAAAAACTGAAGCTGTGATAAAAATGTATAGGTACGCGTCGAATTGAGAACATTATTATTTTTTCTTTAGGTAGAAAATGAGGTAGAAAATCACAGTACTTTAGTGTGTTAGTCTGTGCCCTCAAAGTAGTGCTCTGATTTTAATGCGGCTCCGATTTTTTGTCAGAAAAGAGAGCTATCTAGGATAGTTCTTACCCGTGTATGGTGAAAAAGGTGTAGCAGTTTCCAAGTTAGGATCTCAGCAAAACATTTTCAATATGACTACCTGTCACACAATCGACAGACAGTTAATTTGTTTAAAGACGAAAAGGTATCTATCTCTCGATAAAATTCCATCATTCGGAGAAAGGGTTTAGTGACCTTTATAAAACTCACGTACTCGTTATATTAGTACCATTACATGAACAACACGTACGCAAAATACACCTTTATACAAAATGTGTATTTACAAAAAGCCCCATTCAATGAACTTATGAGAAGTATTTGAATACTGCCTGTATAATAAATTCTTGTTATTTGTTTCGGAACCCTACTGAAGTAAGCAACTTTTTTACTTACGAAACCTAAAAATGCTGTAAACAAGTCTATAAAAAAAGCATTCTAGATAAAAATAATTGTCTTTATTTTATCTAAAGACTAAAAAATTACTTTTTTTCATTGAGAAATGAATTAAAACTACACTTTTATGGCATAAACTCCACAAATTCTAAAATACAGTTTGTTGGAACAAGTTTTGAGTGAATATTTTAATAAATTTAATAGTTTCAAAACAATTTTATAACATTGGATTAGCAATTCAAATTACAAAATAAATTTAAGAGAAAAATCCTACATTTACGTTTTAATAATCGAAATATCTACAGAATCCTAGACAGTCATTGACCAGCAGAATAACAAGGGTTAAAAGAAGGTTTAAACTCATGAACGGTAGTTATTTTGCAACGAGTACTTTGCTCTCGACGAGAAAATAGCAGATTTTTCACATATTGCTTGAATGAGATTATTATGTATGAATAATTTAAAGACAAAATATTTTTCGGAGAAAAGTTGTAGCTATTCTAACAATGACGTTTTATAACTAAATGTTATACACCTACACTAGTTATAATTATACCTACATGCCAATCTATAAATAAGCTAATAGGTATGCGCTAAAGAGGAATGTACTAAGTAAAAATCTATTACTAGAAAGAGAGATACACTCAACATGAAGCCACGACGCTAAAAGGCGGGCGATTAAGTAGAAGTCAGGCAATTACCTTGCTTTCCAGATCGCGTATAATATTCAATAGTACATAAACGTCGAATTTCTCAGTAAGTACTTGTTATCTAAGAAGTTATAAGTAGAATCGTAATCGGATTATCCGATCAAACAAGAAAATATATTTATTTAAATCGGTTTCTTAACGGTAAAGGATTCAAATCCGATTTACTTCGAACAGTTTCAAAGGTTAATCGTTATGAATAAATAAATTATTAAATAAATAAATAATCTACGATTTGTAGATAGCGCAACTGTTTCATGTGTATTTTAGAAATATTATAAATACTGTATTAGTCGTAATTACGAAAATTTTCTTTGTGAATAAAAATTCACTTATCTATAAATAAATATTCACGGACATATAACACCACGTCCTCTAGTCCTAAACTAAGCAAAGCTTGATACTAGATTGCTGATAGAATATTTTTTTGTAAATAAATAGTACCTACTTTGTAACAATTCGAGGATACGAATATACATTATGACTTGGACATGTCAATATCTCTCGCTCGCCACGACATAGTTCCCGTAACTAGCCACATAATAAACATAGCCTGAACAAACGCACCCATATGGATAAAGTTTAGTCTTGCTGGATTAAATCTAGGTCAAACCGATATTTGGAAATTTACGATCCAAAGCGTTCGGGCCGATGCGAACAAATTGAAACTCTATTTTAAATATAGCTTTGGTAATCTTTTTTGTGAATAAAAAATCTGGTCTTTTATCTTTATTCAATTTTGACAAAAAAACTAAACACTGCTGTCGATTCTGTTGTTGCATTTTTCTAAACTAACCTAATTTGACAGCGCTAAAATTATAGCCGTCTTTGTCATTTCAGTTTATAAGAAAGGGACGGCTACATTTTTAGTGCTGTTAAATTAGGTTAAGTAGTTTAGAAAAATACAACAACAGAATCGACATCATTGTCTCTTTTGTAGCCAACTCTGATTGACCAAGTGCTTATGCTGTCTTAAAGGCTTGTTCATTCATATGAGTTAGTGGCTAAATCTGGTGATGGAGTTTTAGGCCGCCATAAGGCCTCTGCCGTGGCTTAACAACTGACTAAGCGAGCCCTCCGCAGCACGGAAGCGCTTAGGTGTAAATCTCACTAATGGTCACCCATCCAAGTAAAAACGCCAACTTTTGATTCCAATTCTGGGCCAAGCCCCTCCCAATGAAATCCTGGATTTGCCACTGCCAGGTTAACATTCTACTCTCTAAAGAAAAGAAAATGACCAAAATATATAAAAGTGGTCACGTGACTCATCGTTAAGAAATCTCTAAACGTAGCAAATGGTGAGATGAATGAATGATAAAAGTGGTCATTGAATTTGTCAACACGGAAAATATTAACTCGTAGTCGCTGATTGCTTGTGATTTTCTAACACTACAAAGTGTTCATAAGTGCAGAGCTCAGCGCATGTTATTTTGAACTGTAATTTAATGACAATAAGTATGTTATTTGATATTCATAATAATCTGCCAACCACAACGATTGGCATGCAAATCTTGTACAGCTTACAGCTAGCCTGAGTCTTGCATATACAACTGTGTCGTGATATATATTGTTAGTTGAATTACCGGTATCAATACATACTGTGTCAATAGCGATAGCTTGAAGATATCTTGGTGGGGCGACAATCTGCATTCCATAGATCGTTGCACATCTATTGCATTTCAGACATAGCGTGGTCAATCTCTAGGCTATGCTACGCAAGAAGCTACGAGGGGCTACGGGGCTCTACGCCGTAGGCTTGTTTGTAGCAATATTGGAATTGAAGAATATTTTTATGATGATTTTCGTTTGAAGTATCCATCTAATAAATTTTAGGTTACATTTTAAGCTTAACTTTATTATGTTGTAATTTTACCGAAAAGTATGAAAATGTGATCGAGGTTCGTGATCACAGGCTCCGCTTTATTTCAACCATCAAAATCCGGTGATAAATTCATAGAAATTCTAGAAATGCTTTCCCAAAGCTATTAGCAAATAGTAATTTAGCAATAAAAATCGATGAGGGTTCATCTATGCCGCCCGCAGCCAGCCGTTGGCGTTATTGCGATGCCTTTGTTTCTCGATTTTATTATACCTACTAAGTACCGAGAAACTGGAACTTACCTATTTTGTTTACCTTTTATGCTATACCGGGTGTAATAAAATAAATAAAAAGTATATAAGTATTTTATCAGCATCTAGTTCCCATATTACAAGCTTTGCTTAGTTTGGGATTAGAGGGCGTCGTGTAAAAGGTCCATTAATATTTATTTATTTAATTATGGAAACATGACCCATCGATATAATTATACTATGTATTTCTTTTGAGATAGCTGTGAGCACTACTGGTCTAGTGGTAGTGACCTCGCCTTCTGATCCAATGGTTGGGGGTTCAAATCGGGTCGTGCACCTATGAATTTTTCAACTCTGAAAAATGTATGCTCTCAAACGGTGAAGGAAAACATCGTGAGAAAATACGCGACTTGGCTCTGCATATTGACCTTGTCTTTCCTAAAAAACAAATACTATGGGCTCTGAACTCGATTCATTCTAGAAATTAAAACTTAACCCCTTAGAATTCAATTCAATGTGTGTGTGACGGTTCTGCTGAACTCGTGACCCCATTCGTGTGACTACTGGACCTAGGGTGTAATCGCCTGCTGCACATTTTATTGCGAGCTTCGTAGCGTTTGTCGTGTGACAACCGCTACCTAGTGTGTGTGTGTCGTTATTAACAAAACAACGCAATGCTAATTTAACAAAAAAATGTTGTTCTTCTTCTTATTTATGGCCGCTGTCCATCATTTTGACAGACAACTTTGCCAGTGTCAAGTGCATGAATAAATTTGAAATAGTATTTAGTCAAACCGAGTCATTCGTCAAGTCGGCTGTCATTTGTTTTGCCCGTTTTGTTTAGCCCGCATTGTGGCTAAATTGTAATGTTATTATGGTATTATGGGTTATTATTTAGTAATTAATTTATGTGCACTAGATAATTAATAAAATAAAATAAAAAATTGTTTTGAAAGCAAAATGGTGGATTTTCAATTTAAAACACCATGCTGAGTTCGTCACCAATTTTTAAATGTATTGTGTGTGTATTATGTATTGTATGTGTCAGCGTGATTTTACAAATAAATGTTTCTTTCTGTCTTTCTTTCTTTCAAAACTTGGAAACGAATTTCATCAAATAATAAAATTCCATCAGTTCTTCTCATAAGAAACCAGTAAGTAAACAAAATCTAAACCAAAATAATCAGTAACTGAGCGTTTGGGCTCGAGATCAAAACAAACCCACTGAAATAGCATAGGAGGAAGCCGAATACAATATAAATTATCTCGAGGAAAAGGCCTGTTTATCATTTTAATCTCATTAACATAAACCCGTTTGAATACGAATCCGCCATTTCCCCGCATCTTTCCATTCCTCAGTGCATTTGTGAGTGGGCGTGTAGCACCTTCACTCACCCGGATATCCAGACAGTTCAGAACTGGGTCGAGTCAGACGAGTCAGTACTCAGGACCATGAAGAGTTACACTGCATGACTCTAAGGTGAATTAATTGCATAATTGGAGGGCTTGAGTTACTTTCAAGCATAATTTTTATGATAATGAATTTAGTATTTCATTACAAAAAACGTCTGTGTTTTCCACATTTCTCGGACTTCTTAGTGAGTTTGTTGTACATAGCCGTTTGGTGTTCTAACCCTTCGAAGTTTAATGTATTAAAGAGTAATGTATTAAAAAACTATCGTTAGACCCTCACCTGAGCTCAGCTTAGGTGTTCCATTTTAAAATCGTCGATAAAAAGTCTACCTATTTATAATGTTGGCCGTAAAACTCCGTCGCCAGAGTTGGCCAGTATCTCTTACAAACGGACGAGCGAAAAGTCTTCTACTGCATCATTGTAATTAGGGTTGTTTTCCGCCAAAGATATGCGCGGGAAATGTGCATGCGAAAATGGTGTACGTGGAAAGAATCAACCAATAGACATCACGTCATTTGTCACATGAAGTGATCCTATTGATCGTTTTTCCTCGCACATTTCTAGTCAAAATCAAAAAGCATTTAGTCAATAAAATCACAAGGACCATTTAGAATCGCCTTATATAAATAACTAAGTGATTCTAAATGCCAGTTCCACGCGACCAGAGCTTAGAAGAATGGGCAAGAAACTACGGCCTGGTTCCTAGCGTTTTTTTGTGAAAATGCAGACTACCTAACAACATCCCTGCTGTTGTTACTTCACCGAAACTGGCCAACAAAAACAGGGTAAACGTTGTTCAACTGATAGACAGTGACAAAGGAATCACTTAACAGGCGAGTACCTTTAAAAGGCGCGAGAATTTTCGAAACAAAATGACGGTACGGCAATTTATTATGATGACAAATTGATTTTGAAACAATACAGGTAAGGTGCACTCGGTAGTGTACATTTAAGGTTCTCGCGTACTAATGGGGCCAAACGCCTAGCTACTAGCTTGGGATATAATATTCTAGACTAAATTCATTTTTAAGCGCCTCCATATCTTTTGTTGGTGTGGCGTACTTGCGGATCAGTGTGCGAAAGCCTTTAGAAACCATTAAGGATAGTTTCAGCAAACGCTAAATGATAATGGCACTGTCAGAGTTTTTTATTATTTAAGGTTGGTTTTTAACTGAAATCTAGCACAATTTTATAGATTTGGCAACCTGCAACGAGCGAGACGGCAAGTAATTTCTGAATGGATGAAACGTGAGAATGACAATGTCCATTGATTCTAAATGATCCTTGTGAGAGTCTAAATCATCCTTGTGATTTTATTGAATAATGAAATTTTGACTTTGACTTTGACATTACATAAAATGTCGTTGAATAAAGAATACCTAAATAGTTTTGAACGAAGCAATTACCAAGCCTTGTTGACAAGACACTCGAAATCGTATTTTTACGTAATGACGTCTTCACACTTTCATAAGTGGTATTTTATTTTTGTAATTTGGGAGATGAAATCATTACCTGCCTATTTTTTTCACTAAATTCAGTAGCTTTGAATCTAAATTCAATTTATATATTTTTTTTAACCCCCGACGCAAAAATGACGGGGTGTTATAAGTTTGACGTGTTTGAATGTAGCTCCCGAACGGATGAACCGATTTTGATTTTTTTTTGTTTGAAAGGTGAATTAGTCGGGAGTGTTCTTAGCTATGCTTGATGATAAACGGTCCAAGATTCGAGGGTTTTTAAAATTTTTAATTCAATTACTTGTTGCTAATAGACCCAAAAGTATTATTCTGAAGGTTCTGCTAAAGTTTTTGAGAATATACGTAGTATTTTTTTGAAAAACAATAATTGGGAAAAAATTCCTAAAAAACTGACAATGATGATGATGGTGCGTGTTTCTTGGAAATCAAGTACCTTTATTTCAATAGCATTCTGTAACTTCTGAGGTAATATCCAATAACATTCTAATATTCTAGTGGGTCTTACTTACCGCAATAGAATTGAATTGTTTGATACCTACTTATTGGTTTTGCTCAGCAGCACTCGTCGATCTTGAAAAGATCTGTCAATGTCAATTTGACGTTTGATGTGTCGAATGTTGAATACCAATTGGTTTAAAAGCGAGGCATTTCGAGTAGGAATTTGGTTTTTATTCATTGAGTTACATATTCACAAGTATTCTATCAGCAATCTAGTTCCCATAGTTAGAAGCTTTGTTTAGTTTGAGAGGGTGTTATGTCAATAGTCCATGAATAACAATAAAACTAATAAACCTTTTGTTAGGAGAAGCCACTGGTTCCCAAATTACAGTTCCCAATAGTTCGGGATTTAACTAAATCATTTTTTTACTATTTTTCTTTATAAAGAAAGAAAGAAAGAAAAAGCATTTATTTTGCAACACACACACACAGCAGCACAACAATACACTAACAATACAATAACTAACTTACAAAACTACTTACAACTAACTAAGGTAGTGGTGGGTACGTGCTTATAGCAACTCTATGTAAAATGCCGGGGAATAATAATGCATTATTTTGTGAAGTTCAAACATCGTAACTCTGTGTCGTAACTATAACAATTTTAACTGTAGAGCGCTTGATGTAAATAATAAATGTTTATTGCACATAGTTTCACTCCCCTTTGTACATTATTGTTCACTGAAAGTGTGTCCATATAATATTGCCTGTGTAATAAATGCATTTCCCGCCAGGTTCTTCTTTTCAGCCCCCGTATGCCAATCTTTTGCTGTCAAGTTATATTTCACTGCCCAGTGTAATTTCTTCAGGTCACGTGGTACAATTTTGTACCACGTGATCACTCTTTTTAGACACTTGACAGAAAAATATGCGCGAAAACACATCAAATGACGTCATAATGTCACTATTTAGTCACAGAATAACTATGAGTTAGTATGAACTGACCATGATTTAAAATTTTGCAGTTCAACTTTGCAGCTCAACTTTGATTGGCATACCCCTGCTGGGCAGCTTCCTTGACGTCCTTATACGTCATTACATCTATCTTCGCCTTCACTTGGCTCATGTAGCTAATACGCGGTCTTCCTCTTCCTCTCTTTCCTTCTACCTTCCCTTCAATGATATTTCCGATTAAGCTGTCATGTCGTATAAGGTGTTCAATCATACACCACCTTCACCAATTGGTATACCTTCTATTTTAATACAATTTTTTTATGTGATTTTTTCCAATCTGTTCTGTGTGAGCTGTTGACGTTACATAAAACATCCTTTAAAAGCCTTTAAAATCTGGAAACCTAAAAAATAACAAGAGTCGTAAAATAAATCTTCCTGGCTAACCTAATGCCAGGTTCTGCAAAGATTTATTCTCCTTACATCAGACAAATTACATAATTATTACGTTAGCAGCATCATCACGCCACTAAATCGTAGAGACAAACAATACGTGTTGAGGAAAAACCTCACTCCAACCACAAACCCAAGCTTACCTCCCTCGGGTACAAAACTACGGTTTCTTAGAACATTATCGCACTATATGATTCTTAATTAGGTCCCTAAATATCTCAACCTCTCTCAAGTTGACATCACTATGCGTAGATTGACATAAATATTAATAGTACTCATACAATAAGTCACGTGACTATTCTCGTATACGTATACTTTTAACCTTTTCACGGTTGGTTGAACTGCCTCTCTATCCAAGTTACAAAGTCTAAAAACGGACAACGCGATTATTCTCATACATCATTGAAATTAAAATCGAAGAAACTGCGAGTGCTACTTTATTTGAGTGAGTGGTTTGCACTAAACATTTTTTTTTTATTATAATATAGAATGTCCTGTGGCCACAATCTCACCTGATGGTGTTTCCCTTGTTTTAGCTTAATTTGATCGAACACTAATACCATTTATGAAGCATGTTCAACAATAAAGTTATTACTAAATTTAACAACCTCGGAGTAAAATATTCATGACAAACGATTATAAAAAAACTCAAAACCTCCCTTTTTGTCCCATTACATAGAACCAATAGGCAGAGTTTTACAAAAACAAAGTGCTGAATTTTTATACAACACTAGCAGTTACCCGCGACTTCGTACGCGAGTACCGTTTCCATGTGGTACATTATTATCTGTGTATTATATTATAATATATGTGCGTGTAGCGAGCGGATACTTTGAGAAACTTGACATTACACCGAACCCGTACTCGAATGTCAAACGTTAGTCGTTAGACCAAAGAAGTAGTACTACGCCCTGTCAAACTGACGTGACATCACATGACATCTTCCTCTTGCCAATTCGCGCTGCTAATCCCGTTCGTTCATTTTATCATGTAGATCCTGTTAATTATTCGGGATAAAAAGTAGCCTGTGTCAATCTAGGTTACGAACTAAATATATGCCAAGTTTCATCCAAGTTGGTTCAGTAGTTTTGACGTGATTGAAACACAAACATCCAAACATCTAAACTTTCGCATTTATAATATTACTAGCAGTTACCCGCGACTTCGTACGCGTCTAGTTTCCGTGTACATTATATTATCTGTGCGTGTACCGAGCGGATACTTCTTTGAGAAACTTGACATTACACCTCATTACACCGAACTCGTTCCTACTCGAATGTCAAACGCTAGTCGTTAGACCAAAGAGGTAGTACTACGCCCTGTCAAACTGACGTGACATGACATGACAATGAAATCCTCTTGCCAATTGGCGCTGCTAATCCTTTTCGTTCATTTTATCCTGTAGATCCTGTTAATTATTCGGGATAAAAAGTAGCCTATATGTTAATCCAGGTTACGAACTATATATATGCCAAGTTTCATCCAAGTTGGTTCGGTAGTTTTGACGTGATTGAAACACAAACATCCAAACATCCAAACATCTAAACATCTAAACATCCAAACATCTAAACTTTCGCATTTATAATATTAGTAGGATTCTGACGTCTTTTTAATGGATCATAATCATTTATGGACGTGAAGTTCACCCGTAAAAGACTCAAACGGCATGTAATTTACATAAATTGTTTTGTGTTTTTGGGAGTTTTACAAAACTTAGTAAGAACTCGTATGAACCAACCTCAACAATCTCGCAGATATTACTTCAAAATGGGGATGGTACTTAGATGAGTACTTTAGACTTGACTCTACGTGACGTTCAAACAGTAAATAGATAGATAGAGATAGATAGAGAAATATTTATTCGAAACACAATCACAACACGGGTACAGCCTCCGTATGCCAATATTTTGCTGTCAAGTTATATTTCACTGCCCAGTGTAATTTCTTCAGGTCACGTGGTACAATTTTGTCATTCATTGTCATTGATCATTCTTTTTAGACACTTGACAGCAAAATATGCGCGAAAACACATCAAATGACGTCATAATGTCACTATTTAGTCACAGAATAACTATGAGTTAGTATGAACTGACCATGATTTAAAACTTTGCAGTTCAACTTTGCAGTTCAACTTTGATTGGCATACCCCTGCAGCACAGAACAGAGAAATTTACTTCTCTGTTCTGTGGGTAGGTAGGTACAGCACAGAACAAGCAGAAAAAAGAAAAATAAAACAATAAGTACCTACACAATACCTGTCTATAGTCGGTAGGTGTAGTCTTTGTATTTATCTAGTAGATTATATTACCCTGCCTCTAAGCTGACCTGTCAATGCCATCCGTACCTGTGCGGAAGGACGACGAGGTCGGAGGGAGTGAGTCTGGAGACGCGAGGAACGAGGACATACCCTATGAGGCAATGCACTGAGTCCATCGGTTTGAGACATAAAGGTATCATCAGTCTCATGTCACTGCAATCGCATCGGCATCCACACAGTAATGCGAGCTTCACTTACTTTCTCAAATGAACTCTTTCACAAAGAGCCCTAACTACTTTTTTTTAGAAATGCATCAGAAAAATTTGCAGTTGCATCTGGAGACCATTTTTGAATATGTGGTCAAAACCTAACCAGTTCTAACCTAACCAAAACGGAGCAATGTGTAAATAAAAATGTAATCATAAAAATATTGTAAGCCTAAAAAAGGGTATGGGCGCTTCAGTCTATAGCTAATTGTTATTATAAGAAAAAAAAATCTACAATCGCTTAGTCGCTGCGCGCTGGCGGGGTGGTCGCCGGCCTGGAAATTATGACGTCATTAATTTCACAGCCTGCTAGGCTGCCGAGGAAAAAACAATGCGAATGTAGGTTAATATTCCAGTGATATGTCAGGCTTAAAGGGTGGGTGAGAACAATTGTGTTTGTTTACCGGGATTCTTCGACTTTTATTTATGGCTTCTATAATATTGAACAGAATATCTTTGCAAATTAATAATTTGAAAATATTATAATCTGAACAATTTATTAACAAATGAATTACATCGCCGCTTTATAAAATCGAATTAGAAAATTGTGGTTAATGATATGCGGGCAAAAGCACGATCGTTATTAGATTTGATTGATCGCCAAAAGGTTTATAACTAATAAAGTACTTATTTGATTTCTACCATTCAATACCTACTGTCGAATGAAAACGGACTTTTTTTATATTTGCCACTTTACATTTTAGTAACACTGCACTAGGTAAGGTAGAAAATACTATGAGAAAATACTTCTATAATCTAAGTGAAAGCTCTAACGAGCCGTCGCCTCATCGTCGGGTCAAACTCGACGTAGCGAGGGCTAATTGCCTATCGACCTGTGATGATAGATGCACCCTTAGCACACCCCTATACCCGGGCACTAAGTTGTAATCCCTACGTACTCAGTTTTGTGTACACGAATGGTGTATGAACTAAAAACTCATTATTGTCTATGATTCATTTGAATTGGATACACTTTCTAGAAGGCAAAAAAGTTCATGATAAAAAGAAAGAAAGAAAAAGTTTATTTCGTGTCACTAATAGAATAATAATTCTATTAGGTATTATACAATAATTCTATTCTATTATACAGTTCTTCTTCTTTTTTTATATATAACCTCTGACCGTCATTTTGACAGACAATTTTGCCAGTACAGTAATTAACAACGCAACCGCAACGACTAACATTGTAATTAATTACAATCAATTTATTTACTTGTAAACACAAGTGTATATTCTCGATAATAACATATTTAATTAAGGCGCTGTTACTACTTTATCACGCACCTACACGAAAGGTAAATACAAACATTTACCTTCACTCACACATTTATTTGAGCTATAAATCCTGGCATTAAGGAATGGAACGATAAGAACATGAACGCATTAAGCGACCAACTCGAAGTCTCTACTAAGATACAATTACATGCTAGGATAAATTAATAAGCCTTACTGCTAGTAGTAGCCAGCACGTATTCAACATTGTTGCTGCTAAAAATAATAATTGATCTAAATAATACACTGCATCATGATGTCTTATAACTTATAAGTCATTGATTATGACAATCGTTAAATTAAATCACACTACGCCATTTTTTTAAATCAGTTAAGTATAACGTCGAACCGTGGCAGATGTTTTTCTGGCCGCATATGCGCAATTTTCTAAGAAACGCCCAAAAATTAATTCACCTAATGTTGTGCGCAAAATATGACAGTAAAATAATGGGTAGCATATACTCCACTTTCTCCTTGAGGTCTTGTGGTGCACGCAATAAGGTAATCTAGGATGATGGATATAGCTCATCATGTTCATTCGAACATAGTAATTGGAGTCTGGAAGAGTATTTGTACGATACAACCGCCCACTGTACTTTACAAGTTATTCAGTTAGTTATTTAATTAAGTTTTATTAATTTCCAATCATCAAAATTTTGATATAAAATGTTTTGATATGAAATGTTTTGAAATGAAAACAAATTATGGGACTCACACAAAAGCTTTTAGCTGCAGCCATATCTAACATTTTTTTTTCTATTAATAAAGACTGATTGGGCAGTACACGCACTTGGTGCTGGCAAGATTGTCGATTGTTCTTGAAATTTTATGAAACGACGGCTTATTCCTGACAGATAACCAAATTGACGGCTGTGACGAATGAAATGACGATGTGTTATTGAATAATACAGTGTAAATTCTATGGTGAAAAAACAAATAGGACTTGGCAAAAGGAATAGTATCCAGGCCCAGAACAAAATAAAAAAAACTAAAACAAAACTTGAAATTTTAAAAAAAGAACGTTAGAATATTTGCAGAAGTTCCTATTTCAATTTATTTCCTAACATTTTATTTTCACGATGACAGTGGTCACAGCGGTTTCCGGATTCTACCGGACAGGGAATTTGTCTCTGTTGTCAAATGGGAATTCATCTTCTTTCTCGTGTACTTTTTACTGAGAGACCAATTCGTTTGAATTGAACTGAGGAACAATCGCGTTATTTTCAAACCAATTGTCATTGGAATGGAACGTAAAGTCTAGTTTTTAGTAAAAGTTAAATTTGTTAGGATTTACATAGTTGCAATGTCAATGTTATGCTCATCACAAATAGCAGCCCTTGTGACTTTATATATTATCCAAAAAAAAAATAGAATCCAATGGTATTTTTAAAAGATTTTAAATAGAATATTATGATATGATTTAAAATTTTGGTAAGCCTGTTACAAAAGGGATTACGTGTCATAGTACCCTTTAGCTCAGATAATATTCTAAAGGTCATGTCACAAATATCCTCATACGAAGGTGGTAAATGTCATGTGTTTAATATTACACCTTCTCTTCTAATATTGGTAGGTAAATGTTGTGTTTAAAATTATACCTTCCCCACGGAATTAAGCCGGAATTAATGATACTGGTTGAAACTGGTTTGAGCAGTGGCTCAGCCTGTATAAATTCGGAGGTTAGACAATATCAGAAGCGTGTGGTACATTTATGTGTACATCCTTTGTTATGGTAGCATTATCCTTCCTGTAAGCTAACAAGGGATAAGTGGCATCTCGATTCCTGACGAGGAATCCGTTTCCTGTATCCGTTTGCTGTTAGTTTCTCATCCTCATTGGATATTAAGAGTGTGCCATAACGTCGACCAGGTTTTCTCGTGAGTAAGGAATACAGAGCGCAACGGTTTTACCTAATTATAAGTTAATTAAATAACCAATCGAAAAATTAAAGAAATACTTCTAGGTTTCTTGACAAAACAAAACCCCAATAAAAAATAGTGTGTTATTCCTGAGATGTAGTAAAATGTGTGCAAGACAAGTATTAAAAAAAAACAATTTTATTTTTAAAACACGCAATCCAAGATAAAAATTCGGTGTATTTTTTCAAAGATGTTATAAATAGTTTCAGTGTGATTGAACAAAAGACGATTGGATTGAACCAAAACATCAGATTTGTAATAAATAAATAGGGGAATCGCCCTTGACCCTGATAGGGATATGATGGAAGGGAGTAAATTAGGGCAAGGGTAAATAGATGTTGTTGACAGTGTATAAATCATCTAGGGAAGGATAAAAAAATAATATATTTTTCTAAAGTAGCTCGCCTAAAAATCTGGTTGATGCTGTGTTATACTTTATCTAAGGTACCTACCTCTGTTTATAGGATTAAAAACGACATTGATTATAAAAAAGCCTTGATAAAATTAATCACATATAATTGAATGGAATATGAATGAACATACTGGGCACGTCCTAAATATATGTACTGTGACCTGTGACGTAACGCATTTTCTAAAAAGTAAACAACAAATGAATATCAGGTAGACCATAATGATTGTTTCATCACATTTTCTAATAAAACAAAAATATTAGCTAGTTTCACGTTAACCTACAATGAAGATACGACTTTTTCACAAACTACGTAAACAGAAGCTTTCCATAAAACTGCTCCAATAAAAGTTAACGGCTTGGAATGGAGTTATTCATTCGTTATGGGAGTGCTATAAAACCAGGAGCCACCGAACTGTCTCAGGCTTTGGGTCAAGCTTTAGGGTTCTGTAACCAGTACCTACGGAACACCAAGACGGATAATATGACCGTACTAGTACCAGACGGCAAATATGTCTTCAGGATCCAGGGTCGGCTAGGGGGCTCAGGGTGAACCAAAGTCTGCCAAGAAAAACCCCTAAATAGCTGGGTCACGCCCCCAAACCGAAATTCTGAGACAAAAGCCCCTTCTGAAATCCTGGATCCAATACTGGCTATTTCAATCCATGAAAATTAGAACAAATTGTTTCAAAAAAAGGTAAATAGGACTTTCAAGTAATACTTAATTATAATGTTCAAAAAGATTTAATATCATCAGCTCCCGCGAATCCGCAAAAATACATAGCATTTTATTTTATAACATTTAAAGGAAAATCAAGCTATTGATAACCCTCCATTGATGAAACTGGAAAGCACAATCGGACACGATTGCCAAGGAAACCTCATTACGTCAGCCACACACCCTATACTAGACTGGTTTTCAAGGTAAAATGCACTTTAACGGGACGAATTGGAATTCAAACTGATTCAAGAATTCAAGCTTTTATTCCTAGCGTTGCAATTGAGTTAACAGTGTCCACACGATCTAGTTGGCTTCCCAAAGTGCCCAACCAATCAAGAGTGCCACGACATAGTATAAATATCTGTCGAGCTTACTTTTTTTAATTCGAAAAAATCTCTCGACCACTAAAATGCCAGCCATCGGCTATGTGGTGCCAACTTCACCCGATTGAGATTTATTTTTGCGAACTTACGGAAGAGTGACTATTACAAGCATTTTGTTTTGATACAAACACGGAGAGCAAGGCACGCAGAGCATTTCAACTGGAATCAACGAGAATTAGCAAGCAAAATTAGCATTTGATAATACTGTAACGCGCCATCTAGCACGCTACATGAGAACTACTCATATATCGCGCAAACGAAGTTAGCATGGAGTTTAAACATAATTAATACTACCGAACACCATCCATCGGTCCTCGGACCCCGAGCCGAAGGTCGCTCAGCGCGGAAGACCTTCCCTTTTCATAGGACCCATCTTACCGTGTTCTCCTCAAAACCATTGATTGACATGTCCAGTAGACTAAAAGAGGGGAGGACTATAAGAAGGTCAACCGTACTTGGAGTACTAAAGCTGCATATCTACCAGAGATAGAGATGTGCGAGCCAATGAGAGAAGTGTGAGGAAAAAATGCACGAATATCACTTCACTCAGGACATGAAACGCAGCAACGCTGTTTTGTGAATTCAAAATCGCTCAAATGAAACAGCAGAACAAAAGTTTTCGCATTCTGTGGCTCCATTCTCGAATATCAGAAAAATAACGAATATTTTTCAGCTAAATTGATCACAAAACTGACAGGGCATGAAGTTTCAGCGAAGCCGGATATTACCGAACCACGTTTTAAGTCGCAGTCTCGTGTATCCTCAATGGATTGAATTATTTCCATCAGTCGTCAGTGCTTGTGTTTATCGCTTATTTGGGCGGGATAGATTAGTAATTGAATCACCAAGGCACATTGGATTTCACTCTGCTGTGAATATAAAAGTTAGTAAACATGCATGGGTAGCACAGCACCTAGACCCGACACACTTCTACGATTCCGTGAATATGATTGACGAAGAACGTATTGATATTTTAAATTACACTGCTTGCACTGAAGTTGCATCGAGTTGGTTTGTTCCCGCGTTATCGCGCAATGTAACTCAAAAAGTTAATACAAAACCTTTGTTTATAGAGTTTCGGTGTAGCCTATGTCCATGCTCCACAAATGGCTTCTTCACAGAATAATTACACTTTGGGCTACTTTTCGCCAAAATAATTGTTATATTAGTCGCATAGGTCAGCCCACGACTTAATTTCAGTTATTTTATTATCGAAATCATAAAAAGGGACGAAGCAGACCGAGCGTGTAGACAACGAGCAAGATATTTTTCAAACTCCCACAAATCTCCATCAAAAAGTTCCTCAGAACATTATCTTGCTATAAAATGACGTCAGGAAAATGATGAGGTGGTATGAACTTTTATATCATAACAATCTGTAAAAATCTGGTGGTGTAACATTGACCTCAAACTGGGCACCATCTGGTGTTCTATTTGACAAAGGCGGTTTACCTATGTTTGTGTGCGTAAGCTCTGACCACTCCAGACATACCGAGATAGAAAGAGAGAGAGCGTGTGATTGGTGTATGTGCACGCATTATCACAAACCAAGCCAAACAGCCTTCGTGAGATAGAACAACTGACTTTGTTTGTGTTACAGAAAGGCTGGTTTTCGAGTAATTTATTTTTATTATTTTTGTAAGAAAGGACGGTTCACTTTTATTCTTTTGCTTTAATAAATATTTAAGCAATCCGAATAAGGGTACAGACCAAATTTTTTGCATCGGTGACGCAAAAAATTTAGTCCTTACCCTTATTTGACATCGCACACTGGATTTCACTACTGAAAGTGTCACAACGCAACAAATGTTGTATTACAAACCGTTTATAGGGACATGGGTAAAAGTGGCCCTTGACGCTGTATCATCTAGATTAGATGCAAAAAGTTACTATTCTGTAACTGAATCTACAAAGTACTCTTCCACCTTTATTAACAAAACAATCAATCGAAGGCTATTTCCCAACAAATGCAAGTCAATTGCCTTATTTCCACACGGAGGCAGTAAATCATGGTCGCAGCCCACTTCGGTAAATGGCCGAACAGTTAATGGCCGACACAAAGGATATAAAATGCAGGTAATAATGTATGCAGCTGGTAAACTCTTATCCCGTGGCTTTCAAACCGTGGAAAAGCTAATAAAGAAAAAACCTTCAACTAATAAATTGTTGTCAGATCTGATCATGAAAGCCATGTAAGGCCTTATTCTGGCAGTTTGATCTGCACATGGATTATGGATCTGGTCAGTAACACGTCTGTCATCAGTAATAAACAAGTTTTTTAACCGACTTCAAAAAAGGAGGAGGTTCTCAATTCGGTTGTATGTTTTTTTTAACCGACTTCAAAAAAGGAGGAGGTTCTCAATTCGGTTGTATTTTTTTTTTATTTTTATTTTTTTTTTTTTTTTTTTTTAATGTTTGTTACCTCAGAACTCCGACATTTATGAACTGATTTCAAAAATTCTTCTTTTATCTAAAAGGATATACTTCCAGATTGGTCCCATTTTATTTTCATCAAAATCGGTTGAGGAGTTTGGGTTATAAATAGAAATAACTGTAAAAAATATGCCCGGCGCGGCGCAGCGCCTACCATTTTACTGCTAGCAACGATGCAATATGCCAAGTTGCGGCGTAGCGCCTACCATTTTACTGCTAGCAACGATGCAATATGCCAAGTTGCGGCGTAGCGCCTACCATTTTACTGCTAGCAACGATGACCCTTTGCGGTGCACAGCACACCTAAATATTTACATTTTTCTAAATTTGTCAATAAACCCAGTTTGTAGGTACAT
This sequence comes from Gandaritis pyraliata, assembly GCA_947859175.1. Taxonomy (NCBI): domain Eukaryota; kingdom Metazoa; phylum Arthropoda; class Insecta; order Lepidoptera; family Geometridae; genus Gandaritis; species Gandaritis pyraliata. The sequence continues at coordinate 3,270,593 of OX401866.1, read as the reverse complement.
TCAAAACGCATTTAATTGGAGAAAAGCAAAAACCCACCAGTTGTTCCTCTAAAGAATCAACACCAACCACGTGCACGAATTGCGTATTTTGCTTTCCTGTGACTTTTATGTGGTGTTTATAGTGACTAGAACATTCCCAATGAACTGTCATCATCATCATCATCATCTGATGATGAAGCTGGTAGTCGCATTGAAGTCGGTTTTTCCAGTTTTTTAACTTATAAATTATTATTATTATTATTTTTTTATTTTTTTTTATTTTTTTTAATGTTTGTTACCTCAGAACTCCGTCATTTATGAACCGATTTCAAAAGTTCTTTTTTTATCTGAAAGGATATACATCCAGATTGGTCCCATTTAATTTTCATCAAAATCGGTTCAGTAGTTTGGGTTATAAATAGAAATAACTGAAAAATATGCCAAGTCGCGGCGTAGCGCCTACCATTTTACTGCTAGCAACGATGACCTTTGTGGTGCACACCGAAATTTTTACATTTGTCTAAATTTGTCAATAAACCCAGCTTGTACATTCAAATCGCATTTAATTGGAGAAAAGCAAAAACCCACCAGTAGCTCCTCTAAAGAATCAAACCAACCACGTGCACGAAATTGCGTATTTTGCTTTCCTGTGACTTTTATGTGGTGTTTATAGTGACCAGAACATTCCCAATGAACTGTCATCATCATCATCTGATGATGAAGCTGGTAGTCGAATTGAAGTCGGTTTTTCCAGTTTTTTAACTTATAAATTATTTTTAATATTACGGCTCTGAAAGGCTTCAGTAAGGCTACTCTCGACTACCGGTCTAAACTGGATCCACGGATTTTGAAAGAAATCTTGTCTTTTTAGCTTACTTAGTTTGGGACTAGAAGGTGTGTGAAATGTCCATGAATATTTATTTATTTTTCACTGCCAAATGACACGACTTCAGTCAAAATCAGTCCGTCGAGAGTAGCCCTACAGGATTGTATTAGACACAGTCATTATTTATTTTAAAATTAGTTTTACATACTGCTGACAAGACCGGTGATCACCCCACTCTAGTGGTGAGCTAAACTCGGCTGATAAAGTTAACAGATCACTTATAGCTCTACCATTAGCATTTTTTATAAATGTTAAAGTTGATGAGCTGTTTTCACATCGTCTGTGGCATAACAAGATGGGATTCCCGTGAGGCCGCGATACCGTATTACTCTGATATATTTATTGGCAAGTGTAAATAATGTATTATAATTAAATAAAAATACGGAATGAATGTAAGCCAACTGAATACCTAGACTACTGAAGTATGGTAAAGTTTTGAGTGCTAGAGTTTTACGAAAGCGTTTTTTTTTTCATAAAATCTTCGTCTTAACATTGTATGTATTCTAGATTATGTATTTACAAAAACAAAAAAGTATATTATTTATTCTATCAGCCATCTGGTTCTCATATTACAAGCTTTTATTTCATTTAAACTTTTTTGATTAGGTACTTAACTACTTACTCACTTTTTAGGTTAACTGTACCTTTTCGTTACTGTAGTAGGCACAGACAAAGGTAAATGTTCGAAGAAATGGTTTTAAGTAACTCCCGCATAGCGAACCTTATTTCACACCGCATACATCTCATCTACCCATACAATTTTCCAGTTTACCCACAATCTTCGCCGCCCATAGAACACTTTCTCATTTTTCCCCGTTTCCCAAATTCCCCGACCGTTTCCTTAAATTCCCCGCCTTAAAGTGGAATTAACTGGAATAGCAACGCGTGCTCATGAACACGAAACCCTGATGTCAAAGCTATTCTCAAGGGTGGATGAGAGTTTACTTATAAGCATTTTGGGGATTCGAATTTTTAGAGGTTGCCCTTACGGGTATTGTGGACTATGAGATGCATAAATTCTACTTTGGAATGCAGACTATACGATTCATAGACAAGCAAGTTCAAAAAGTTTATGAGTTATGGTCCTAAACAATAGAAATGCTGACAGTTTTAATTATACACAGATTAATTTGAATATTAGAGCTCGAACGCATAAACAGACACGGTCACGACGACTAACCGCCAAAGTTTTTAATTTGGTGGTTAGTCGTAGCGACCGTGTCGGTCTAATGCGTTCAAGTTCTAATTATTCCGGTCGAGTTCTAATTATTCAATTGCAATTTTACAGTATTAGGGAAATATACAAAGTTTTTTAAATTAAAAATTTTACAAAGTTAAGTCGTTACGCTAACAGGTCATAAGGCGATTTAGTTCAAACGCTATAGGCTTTGCGATGTATTCATATTGAGATTCAGGCAGAAAGCGATGTAGTCATAACTGCTATCTAGTCGAATCAAGATGTAGTCTCAGAGCTTCTAACCCGTTAAAACCAGCTGATAATTTTAGCTGATAACTCTATTTTGGTTCTAAATGATATTATTTGTTATGAGGACGAAAGTTTTTGATTTTATTACCAAACTATGATAGGCGTCACAGCTCAGTCGGTAATAGCTGCCTTCCGTGCTGTGGGTCGTAGGTTCGATCCCCACCAAGAACAAACATTTGTGCGTGGCAAATATAGATGTTTGTTCTATGTCTCGGTGTTACTATGTTTTATAAGTATGTATTTACGAAAAAAAAATTATATAAGGATTCTATCTAGTTCCCATATTACAAGCTTTGCTTAGTTTGGGACTAGAGGTCGGCGTGTGAAATGTCCATGAATATTTATTTATTTTATTTATTTAAACTTGGTAGTAAGATGATAGCCCGGGCTATGTCTGACGTCGTCACAGTGTTTCAAAATATAGATAGATAGATAAATTATTTATTCGGTTCACAATCACAGGTAAGCAGGTAATATAGTCACAAATCTTCGGCATAACAACGTTGTACCTATCCGTCACATTTCATCGTCATTTTGACGACCGGTTGCCTAGTGCGCAAATGATCTTACCAAGTCATTTTCTAATTAGAATGCTTGTGTACATAAATCAAATGTACCATTATAATCATTTGTATAACTAATTAGTACCTTCGTTTGATGATAGCAATAATTTACTAAGTGAAGCCGTACAGCCTTGGGTTTTGAAGTTTAATTACAAAATATTTTTTTACATTTTCAGGTTTGTATAACAGTTTAACTGCAAAATGAATCTGTAATTAAAAATCTTGTAGGTAACTTATAAGTATTTCTTTGATATACCAACTTTATAGTCTTTTATAGTAGGAATTGATATCCCACCATTTAGAATAGGTACAGTGCGCACAACGGAACTTTATTCCTCTAAAGTTAGTAGCAACAAACGATTGCGCATGTAAATGTTGTGTGGAAAAATTCGTTCACCTCCAATTTGAGTAAAAATGGGTTCTGTGCGGATAATTCAGAGGGACAAAGATTCGTTGTGTCTACTATACCTACGTAACAAAAAAACACCTCAAAATCGGTTTGGTTTTGGACAATGTCTTTGTTTTTCAAATGAACTGTATTGCCAGTAATACTGCCGTCCGCTAACTAAAACGTAGCTATCTGACAAAACAACTTTTTGAGATATTGCTAAAAAACGCGGAGAAAATTAAAAATGGATGCCACTTTGTAACCCTTGGACGTATAGTAGATTTACTTTTTTTGGAAGATTATTGATGCCCTCAAGCCCTAATTGAGTACTGCCTAATAGCTTTATTGACTTAACGACTATTTAAAGTTGTAATTAGAAAAAAAAAGTTAGTCAGCCGCTTTCTTACTATCTCTAATTCGGAAACTATAAACGATAGGAACGCAGTTCCAAGACAGATCGATAGAGAATTTTGATCTTTATAACATGGCATTTAAAAGTGAAATTTGACCAAATGTTACTTAAGGGCGTTTTAGCTAGCGGACGGCAGAATAGTAATTTAATTTTAACGACTCAGCGTTACTGAAAATACAAATAACGTCTAATGATCTTAGTTTTAGTAACAACCCCTCTATTGCAAGACATCCAGATGTACCGAGAACATTGTAGCAACTCGAGCGATATTTATTGAAGCTGGCGCCATTCCAAGGGTGTTTGTGACAAGGTTATAACGGGGACGGAGCGGCAGAGGTCGCGCAGTTCAGTGTGTGAACTTGATTAAATTCAGCTGATTCATGTTTTTAAGCAGACAGACCCGAATTAAATACGTAGGACAAGCGTAACTCTTATATTGCATGTTTAGGAATTGCTTAGCTATTATGGCAGTTTTCTATGTGAACAGACTTTTACAACTATAGTATAGTTTTTTTTTATAAAACTAGATAAATATGAGGATTAACTTTTATCTTTACAAATAGTACCTTTGTAATTTTAGTTAAAATGCAAAAAATAATAAAAACAACCGAGTGAAAAAAAAGCGTGGATGTTGATTTCTAAAATATCAAGAGAAACCGTAATATGAATTGTGAGAGAATTTTAATAGGTAACGAAACGACAAAGTCTTATGTAAATAAGAATCAACCGAAAAACTGGGAGGTAGCGATGTCTGTAGGTTAATCCTACTAATATTATAAATGCGAAAGTTTAGATGTTTAGATGTTTGGATGTTTGTGTTTCAATCACGTCAAAACCACTGAACCAACTTGGATGAAACTTGGCATATATATAGTTCGTAACCTGGATTGACATATAGGCTACTTTTTATCCCGAATAATTAACAGGATCTACAGGATAAAATGAACGAAAAGGATTAGCAGCGCCAATTGGCAAGAGGATTTCATTGTCATGTCACGTCACGTCAGTTTGACAGGGCCTAGTACTACCTCTTTGGTCTAACAACTAGCGTTTGACATTTCAGTAGGTACGAGTTCGGTGTAATGAGGTGTAATGTCAAGTTTCTCAAAGAAGTATCCGCTCGATACACGCACAGATAATATAATGTACACGGAAACTGTAGACGCGTACGAAGTCGCGGGTAACTGCTAGTAGTAAATAATGTTGAAGCTTAGCAAAAAAAAAAACCATACTCAGTGAACAGTGAATGTACTCTAACAGCTGAATTAAATACGCACTCTGTTTGCAATACAGTTAATAAGCAGGTATGGCAACACAGTTAAATATTTTCATATTTATAGTGTAGACATGGTTTTTTTTATAAGTAGTCTGTCATATTCTATTAAAAAAAAATAGTTTTTATTCAGCCGTTACGACAGAACTGAGGTGAAAAGTTACAAGCATCTAAATATCAAAATACCCAACCATTTTTAGATTTTTTTTTTCTTCAAAATGTCTATAATACAAGTGTCACAATATTTTGTGAACATTTTATTTCCGCTATTTGTTTTACTTACCTTGAGATGCCGAGAAATTGAGTACCTACAAGGACTTTACCATCCATAAATAATTTTCTATCTCAGTAACATACTGACTTCATAAGGAAAATAATTATTTATTCAAACTGTGATATTCAAAGCTTGAGTAACTAAAAATAGCAGAAAAAGTTGAGAAATTTGACTCATGATGAAACTCATGATAAAAAAAGTCGAAATGAGTGGTTATATACTACTAAATAAAACCTAGACAAGACTATCATTTAATTATTAAACTAGCTATGGGATCAAAGCAGATTTCACTGTCCGAAATTCTATAAGTGCTTATAATCAATATAGAGCTGAATATCATCACCATCGTTGCACGTAATTTGTAATTCCGGACCGTCAAAGCAAGTATGGCTATGAGGGGTTGAAATTACAAGGTTCCACAAAGAGCGTTCATCGGTTTTCTAACTTTCATGAAGTACTCAATTGAAACCAGGGAGGTCATTCTAGGCTGATAGACTTTTTTGTCACGATAGATATATCTCCTTTAACCAACTTGACTAGAATTAGAATTAGAATTGACTAGATAGAATAGAAAATGTCAAAAACATAGAAAAAGTTAGGAGACGTATCGCTTAGAAATGTCATTTCCATACATTTTCGTTTTCTACACTTTAGCGATTGTAGAATGACAACTTGGGTCGAGAGGAATCAATTCAATTGGTTATAACGTCAATAAATATTTCCCTAGCATTTTACACACAGAAAATGTTCGTGCGTTGACAGCAGTCTATCTAAATTCAATAAAGAAAGTAGCAATGAATAATGTTTCAGCTAAAACTCAAGCGAACTCGCGTAACCATCCAGTGGTGGATTCAGAATTTTGGAGGTTGACCCGGCTATTTAAGGTCAAAATACACAGGACGGGTGCAGGTCGGGCGCGGGTCGGGTACGTGTACCTATATTAGAGTGAGTTTACATGGGCGACAACTCAGAGAACGCGTGCGCCCCTATTGCGCACGAGCCCTTAAGCTCGGTTCGGTAAAGATTTTACTCTAATATGGATGACATCAAAATGACGTCAAAAACTCAGGGGCTCAAGACCCCCAGGTCTAGCCCAGGGTGGACCAGGATCAAGGTGGGTCAGGGAACACCCAAAACATACAGAGGATGGGTGCAAATCGGGCAAATGCCACCAGTTTCACCAGATGGCCGAAATTTCAGCCATCCTCACCTGCACCCGATTCGCACCCATCTTGGCTTTTAGGGTTCTCCCTAACCGATCCTGGTCCACCCTTAAACCCCCCCCCCTGGATCGGGGCTGGGCTAGTGTAACCATCAGTCACAAATCGTGAAAAGTGAAGACGGACCGGCGCAGATGCTTTGAAGAGCCGTACATTTGCATGTCTATGGCTAGACGTCACAGCCTAACGTCATATGACAGCTGTACGTGACCCAGTAAACTTGTAGCACAGCTGAAGAACAGCTAGATCTCTTGAATGTTTTATCTTTTTACAAATGTTTGTTGTGGAATGCTAAGAAAAAGCTATATAACTGCAATTAAGTGATCATTATCAAATAAGAAAAACATACACAACAATTTATTGACGCAACGATCCCATTACTAATATTAAATGTCAAAGTTTAAATGTTTGGATGTTTGTGTTTCAATCACGCTGTAACTACTGGTCTGATTTGGATGAATCTTGGAATATATTATAGTTCGTAATCTGGATACACATAGGCTACGTTTCCCGCTTTTTTTTTGGTTATATTTTTTTTGTTTGTTTTCTATTGCTTATGTATAGGTAATCTAATACTGCGACTGAACTATTAAGATTCTGAGCTATTTCTCCATTGCCTGTGACGTATAATCAAACCCGCTGCCCGTTTCAGCTGCCAAACTTTGTCGAGATAAAACACAGACACATCTTGAAAGCATAATATTATGCAATGAAATTAAAAGTTTTCCTGCGCTGTGGGACAATGTGGGTTTTAGAAACACGAAAGCAATCGTAATACCGAATAGTATAAGTACTATGTCCTAATTATATACTTACTCGACAGGCGTCACAGCTCAGTCGGTAATGGCTCTGCCTTCCGTGCTGTGGGTCGTGGGTTCGATCCCCACCAAGAACAAACATTTGTGCGTGGAAAACATAGATGTTTGTTCTATGTCTGGGTGTTACTATGTATTATAAGTATATATTTACAAAAAAAAAGTATATAAGTATTCTATCAGCCATCTAGTTCCCATATCACAAGCTTTGCTTAGTTTGGGACTAGAGGGCGTTGTGTGTAAAGTCCATGAATATTTATAATTTATTTATTTATTTACTTGATTAAGATATTACGATATTTAACTACTTATTATTCATTTTTATTGTTTCTTGCCTGTGCCTGCTTTTGGTTGAATAAATTCATTTTTTTTTCTTTCTTTCTGTACTACTACTACTACTGTAGGCACCAAACGAACAAAGTCAAAGACACAAGAAGTTCTAAAGCACACAAAAAAGTAGATCTGAAAGTTCGCGAAATGAAATTACAAAGTAACATTTACTTGAAAAACTTCAGATTGAAGCTATCAATCGCCAATCAATCGCCCGGGCAGATTGAGTTTGTAACTCAACCTCATTTCATGCTATTCTATTAAGTTTATACGGGCTTCTATAGAACATTAAATATAGTATCTCTCAAAAATTGAGTCTTTATAAGAAAAGAAGAAGAGGTCAAACTAACTACAGATAGGTAAGGTACTACCGAAGCTATAGACAAGATAGAACCAGTAACGCGACGAATGCAATTTATTTAAATATAGAATTCCGATCAAAACCCCTGAGGTCTTATTTTCTAAACGATTTGATAAAACATCGAATTATTCAATTTACTCTCCCCTCCATCGAGCAAAGCCTGAACAAAATGAACGAAATCGCTACGAAATAAGAAAATTTTCGAATTTTCTAGCAAAATATTAAGTCGATTAAATTGAATTGCTCATAACGGATAATGAGTTCTATTTTGTACTCAATTTGAATTGCATGGATTTTATTCTTTTCCACGAGTGGAAAAGTTAGCCAAATTAATACAGTCAAAGGCAAGTCGTATATTTCTTAAAAAGAAACAAAACGTTTGGTTTTGTCAAAAAAGTAGACCTACTTACTAGTGTAAACTTAATCCCTAAGTTACTTATACTAGTGTAGATAAAAGTTGCATATACTTATGTTAGGACTTGATCAGTGGTTATATGACAGCAAAAATACTTGCTACATAAGTGCTTAATGAATACAGTTACTTAATATGTTTGTACCAAATTGTAACTCAAGCATTTTCGTCAGTGATCACAAGTGATTTAAATAAAACCAGAAATAGGAGATGAATCGCGCTTATTTGGCCAAAATCAATCACACACAGCCAAACTTTTTGCACCGCTTTCATGCGTGATACTTACTTCCTGGCAGCGCCATCTGCTCGATTTTTAAACAAAATTTATGTCTCGAAATATACAAGAACGGAAGGACGTTGATTACGTTCGAAATTCAAAACTTTTATAAATAGAATAGCAAATGATTAATACTGGTCAGTTGTTATACTTTTTAAAGTGGTCTGCATACTGCCAGCTGCATTTATATAGTTTTGTTCGAAATTCAAAAATATTGGAATATAGTATGAGATTGTTATAGTTTGAGATCCCAATACAATTTGAGTACAAGATAAAGGAAGTTGCGGGCGGAAGCAAGTCAATGAATATAATTTCCATTTACAGCTACCCATTTCATTGATAATATTCATAGGCCACAATCGCAAATCCCTCGTCAAACCTTGATATTCGAGGACAGGGATTTCCTATTTGTACGCTTGGGCTATGTTACTCTTCCGCACGGAAGTAGGTCAGCCGGATAACTTAGAACTCTATCGGATTATATTAGAGCTTAAGATGATATGCCACTTCAGTGGACAATTATTGAACTGGTAGGTGGTCATTATCATCTACCGCTAAATTGATTTTTGATTTTAATCTTTTAAGTAAATAATGTGCACTAAATAGTAAAAAAAATAGATTTTTATGAAAATAAGTATTGTAAATTGGATAAAGCAGATGGCCGAAACCTCTGTTTATAACAGTGAATTGTCTAACAGAGCACGTCCAATGAGAACGTTAGGATTTATCATGGAATCTTATGCAGCACCCTAAAAACGCTATAAAATAATAAAACAACATTAAATCACTTCATCTTCATACCTAATCTTTAGAAATAAATACTTAAATAAATAAAAACATTATTGTTATTTCCACTGCCCAAAGCTTAATACCATTTAGATAGATAATACCATTTTAGCGTTTAAGTTCGCCTATTTACACTACTTTTTAAGACAAATACAGTTGCGAACAGAGGAGGGTACTAAACGAAAAGTCACGTGTCAGCTGTTACACATTTTTTTAATGTTTACTATAGCCATCGATAAATGAATACACGAAGATTGCTACACCCTATATATTAGAGCGTGACTCGCAAAACCGGCTAGTTCCCCTGCGTATTTGGGGATGACGCTACAGTCGACGACGACTTAAGCTTCAAGTAGCCGTTAGAACCAAAGAAACGCCATTAATTTATTTTCGAAATTCATCAAAAATTATGTCCTTATTTTAGAATCTGTAATGGTGTTCATTTATTTAGTTATCACGATTTTATTTCATACTGATTATCTAACATATTTTTCGCCACGCCACCTAGGCGTGATCACCTAGGTGGTCATCAAATTGAAAGATAGTATACAAATTAATGACATAACTTTACTAATAGGTGGCGTCTATATAAAATAAGTTTTCACCTTCTTGATTTACGGCTTTTGCGACAGGTCACAATTCTGTCAGTGTCTGTTTACTATAGTGTCAAAATTATAATTTGAATTGTTAGTCCATACCGCTCACTCGTTCCCCAAATTCTAGGGTGGCTTTAGCACAGCACTTTAGTCTGTGCATAATATTTGGACTACGAACAAATGAACCTTCTAAATAAAACACCTAGGGCGGCTTGCACGAAATGTCGTTTAAATTCAGCCTAAACACGTTTAACTAAACACGTTTAAATCGTTAAAAGTGTTTAGCAAAATTACGTTTAGTGGCATCTTGCACCAAACTGTTTTGACGATAATTTAACTAAACTCGATTAGTGTGTATATATCAGTACTCTATGGTCGGTATAACCACAGAAAACAGTTCCCCTACGTTTCGTTAAACGTACAAAACGATTGACGCATTTCTTTTCTAAGAAAATTCATCTTTTCCACGCATCAAGTAAGCTAAAACGGAACGGTACTGTCATTTTTTGATACAAAGTGTCATTGGCCTGCGTGTTGTGCTGTATTCTCTTTGACGATTTTATTTACATGTACAATTATTTCATTTTCTTGTTTTGTAGTTGATTGGTTGTGTTGTGGTTGTGATGAAAATAGTGCTTCCCGTTATGGACTATAATACTGTTCAATTTTTTAACTCGTTGGTATCGAATTTTAACTGATTATAGATTTGATGCAAAAGTATTTGTGTGGTTTCTTTCGATAGTCTGAACCTTCTTATATATTTTTTTTATCACTCCTACGGTGCTCAGACGTGGTCGCTGACTACTTTGCCAAAGAGTGATGGAGCGAAGTATTTTAGGTGTGAAAAGAATAGATCGAATTCGGAACAGAATACTTCGCTCCAAAACTGGAATCGCCGATGTAGGTCGTAAAGTAGCGGAAAGGTGGGCTCAAGGAGTCACAGGCTGGATACCCCCAGGGGGTAGAAGACGTCGCGGCCGCCCGAGGAAGCGCTGGCATGACGACCTGGACTTTCGAGCAGAAATGTGCTATACTCGGCAATAGGTACTGAGGGGTAATCACGAACAAATCTGACAGTCGCCGCGTTACGTAAACCTAACGTATTCGAGTGATATTGCGCGTCAACATCAGCCCGACTGCCGAACGTTGTAGCGTCACCGCGCAGTGTATCTCGGATACGCTAGCGTTACGATACGTTCACGATTGTCAAATTTATTCGTGATCAAGGCACTGCTAATGAGTAGACAAGCCGTTTTACCACCAAGTTTAATGATAAGTCGCAACGCAACTACGTCCTTGAAATTTTTAGAATCCTACTAATATTATTAATGCGAAAGTTTAGATGTTTGGATGTTTATGTTTCAATCACGTCAAAACCACTGAACCAACTTGGATGAAACTTGGCATATATGTAGTTCGTAACCTGGATTGACATATAGGCTACTTTTTATCCCGAATAATTAACAGGATCTAAAGGATAAAATGAACGAAAAGGAAAAATTGAAATTGAAGGGACTCCCTTTTCCGCATTTAGGCTCACAGTTGGCCCATTATGCGTGGGAACGAAAAGGATTAGCAGCGCCAATTGGCAAGAGGATTTCATTGTCATGTCATGTCACGTCAGTTTGACAGGACGTAGTACTACCTCTTTGGTCTAACAACTAGCGTTTGACATTCCAGTAGGTACACGGAAACTGTACACGCGCACGAAGTCGCGGGTAACTGCTAGTCAATCATATACCTACTTTAGAATATTTATATTGATAAATATACCTATAGGTACCTACCTACCTTCTTCAGACATACCTATTCCATTATTTATAAGTAGGTAGGTAGTAAAACTAGAACAGGATAGCCTAGGAACAAAAGACCTAGGCAACACCCGCAGAAAACTTATTTGTTCGTACCTAAATGGTTCGTAATGTATGGTAATGTTTCAGTACATAACTAAACAAGTACCTATTGGGTGTGATATTTTAATAATATATAATTAAAAGTCTACCTACCTTTTATGTTTTATTTTATCAAGCTAAAAACATTTAAGATTTCATATAATATCTTTGTATTTTTTTGTTACCGCACTTGGCGGTAAGGCGTCAGGTTTAAAATCGAAACATCTATTATTTTACTAGCTTGATACGACCAGAGCACTGTTGCCGCTCTGCATCCAGACTCTATCTCGCTCGTTCGACATTGCATAGCACAAGCTGTCAACGTCGCGCGCGTTGTAACCGAATTTTGGTATACGCTTTGCAAAATTTAGAAATAGCGCCATCTGACGTTTATTTCCGTACTGCTTATAGTGTCAGCGCGCCAGAGGTTCAAGAAAATAAACACCGTTTTGATTTATTACCGATTCGATACACCCAGCGACATCTCACGCCTTTGAAGGTAATCCATTTTCGGGTTACGATATTTTCTAAACGTCTGCTGGTCTATTTTTTTATTTGTCTATGCTATAGCGAACATACACACGTTCAATTATGTTTGATTAAACCGTTATTTATTTGAAAGTGTGTAGCCGCCATAAGGATGCTTCTATGCCATTCGTAGACACTCTACGGCGTAGGAGAATTTCATTCGAATTGTAGAATGTCATCTTAGTTGGGCGAAAACAGAAGGCAGAGCCTGAGTTTCATTCTGATTTATGTAGACTTTCTACTTCGTAGAGTCTCTACGGCGTAGATGAGCTCTACGAGAGATCTACGAGACGACCGCTGTGACAATTTTTTATTCGCAGCCGACTACCGTCACACTGCTTTTGGTGAAGACAATTTTCTCTCCGTAGCACGGTTTATTAATAGTTCGCAGTACTTAAGTAAATCTATTTTAGATAAAAATCTGTTTTAAAATCTTGTGTCCCTCAGGTTCCGCAAATTCACTCTCACACACCAGGGTATCCTGCGTGTCATGAGTTCTCGCAAATAAAGTTACGGGGAAAATAATAACAAAAAATACAACCGAATTGAGAACTTTTCCTCCTAAATCCTCCTTTTTTGAAGTCGGTTAAAAAATATTTATGAACACTTCATACAACGCCCTCTAGTCTCAAACTAAGCAAAGCTGGTACAAGTAACTTTGCTGAGATACATAAATATTTTTTTTGTAAATAACCTAGACATAGAACAAACATTTATGTTTGCCACACACAAAGTACTCACTGAGAATTGAACCTACGATAAAAGCGTAACTTTTAAGTGCCTATTTATCTTATCTACCTCAGTGCCTATTTATCTTATCTACCTCAATCCATATAAGTAGGTATAACATGTAGGTACAACCTTTGTTTGCCGTACAAACTAAAGAACCAATTTGTAATTTGAGTACTTACCTGAACCTAGACTCCTCAGGCAACAGAAACATTACTCCAATCTGTACGTCGGGGAATACCCCACAATGTTAAACTAGGTACATTACCCCGACCACAGAATAAATAATAACCACAGAGTGTATTTACCTTTTGTCCTTCATGTCACAGAATTGTTTGAACTTCATTTAACTTTTGGGTATTTCTAACAGATTGTTTTAAACTAAATTAATTTAAACAAGCTAAGGTACTTAAATCAATCCACAAATCATTCATAGATAGATAAAAACTTTATTGCACACATAGAAGAAAGAAATTACATGAAAGAGAGAAACATAAAAATAGAGAGATTTATCAGCCAGCGAAGATCTTGGAAAATTGTATGAATCGCCGTGTTGCATTGTATGTTGGTCTAAGTAGCTATAACTTTTGAACCAATATTTCAATCAGCAATCGCCAAGTAGAAATCAGTGATGAAAATTAAAAGCTTTGGTTACTATTTTTACAAAACAAAATGAAATCAACATTATTTTAACCTGATATGTTTAAACCTAACTAACTCCCTATTTCAGCTTTTAAATTATTTGTTTATAGCTGTCAAAATTATAACCAAGTTTTTGAACTTAACATTTACACTTTGGCAGTCAGACCTCTACATGGACTTTTTCACAGTTTGCACTATTAATATGTGCTGGTGTATGAGTTAAGCAATTAGGTAATACAGGTCTCAGTTCGAAATGTACCACTCGACTGTTTAATCTATGTAGTACCTACCACAGGCTAGTGCTCGGGACTTGAACACTAATCTTGGTCTAAGCTTAATCTAGCTAGACAACTAAACAAGATCCAGCCTAAGCCCTACCTACTCTTTTTACAAAATAGGTGAGCCAAGCGCGTGTCGAACGCTTATACGTGTTCTGTTTTTCCAAAACAGCCCCCGTATTCCAATCTTTTGCTGTCAAGTTATATTTCACTGCCCAGTGTAATTTCTTCAGGTCACGTGGTACAATTTTGTACCACGTGATCATTCTTTTTAGACACTTGACAGCAAAATATGCGCGAAAACAAATTAAATGACATCTATAAATCGTTTGCAACGGTGTGTAGATAGCTCAACTGCTTCATGTGTATTTTGTACATATTATAAATATTGTAAATACTTTATTAGTCATAATTTTCTTTGTGAATAAACTTATAGACTTTAATAACTGTAAATGACATCATAATGTCACTATTTAGTCCCAGAATAACTATGAGTTAGTATGAACTGACCATGATTTAAAACTTTGCAGTTCAACTGAGATTGGAATACCCTGCCTGGATCGGAACACTAAAAAATGGATTCCGAATGCAGGATGACTTTACTTATAAAATATGACTCGAGTATATAAAACTAATTTACCAGACTCACAAAAAACTTTTACAAGATCAGCTTTTTTCAAAAACTAAGGAACTCAACATCTAATCAAGGTCTGCAAGAAAAACATAGTGATGGTGAGTAGGGGTTGCTTAATGGAAATTGGAACCAATAATGAATGTGGATCTCACACTGTTTATGTCACAGAAAAGAGAAAAGTAAGCTGCTCTGTGGTTTATGTCTTTGTCGGTTTAAAGTCATTTATTCTCATAAAGACAGGGTGTCACTTACATGAGAAAATAATATAACAGTAGGTAGGTTAGTAAGTCGTTTGTCAGGGTAACTACACACGCCATGGTAACACAACGCAGAACAAATTACTTGGATATCAACATTTGTCCAGCCATGGGAACCGAACCCGCATATCTTACGTCTCAGCTGAGTTCCAGAGTTTAATAAAGTCTGCTGCAGTTCATTTAATTCATTTAGCAGAACCCTAATTCTACCGAAACTTAACTACACTGCTCAGCTCTGCACGAATGATCGTAGATGACCTAGAAAACTCAATACTTATAGTCCAGGTTTAACCTAGTTTCAGAATCCAGGGTACCTATCTTATATCTAGGCACTTAAGCGCATCTCTTTGTTTGGGATTCAAGAGATCTTTATCTCACATCGCTAGAAGGTAACTGCGTTTGCTGAAAGCGTAGGTTTACGTACCTACCTTTTTATAGACAGTGATACCTAAATGCTGAAACTTTTTGTTTATGTTGTCATCCACTTATCCTAATTTCCTCAATAACAAACAAACCAAGGGTTAAGTGGCTCCAAAACTCAATAAAACTTCTTCCTCAATAACACGCTGGAGTAAAGCAACCTATGAATATCATCCTTCCACGCTTAATTAAATTCTAAGAAAACCCTTTCCATTACTGTCGTTTTCTTTCATGTCTTTCAGCTCCACACGAAACAGACCCTTATGTCAAACAAATTGCGGCTGAAATGGGCATGCTCACCTGATCTCAGTTCGAAAGGCATGATCAAGCGTGGATGCCGCCCCTCCCCTGCAGTCACAGATCTGTCCCGTCCATTGCACGCACCCTAATGCACCACACACACTTGCACAGCACTTGCTACGTTCACACGCTCTATGGCTAGGTCAGATACGCATGGTTATGTGTTCGTTACGTCAAAAAACGTATTAGGACGGTTTTTAGAGAGGCGAACACAGCGGCCGCGGCGGTAGCGGGGTCCTCTCTGCCGTAGGAGATGCGGCGCGCGCCGCCAGCGCCCCGCGTTGCCATAGCAACCATCCCAGGCTGTGCCCTGCCTGCCACAGTACTCCCACAGTCCCGTCACTGGCCCCGCTCCTGGACAAAAACAAAAATAGCAAAATTAATTGCGTAATCGTGTGCCGTGAAATTTTTGCAAAGGTTTATTTTTACATCAAAGGGCTTTGGGCCGGAAAATGCGGTGTCACTGTTATGGGTGGGGTGAGTGGCATTTTTTTATCGAAAGAGCCATCTGACTCTCGTAGGCAAGTGACGATATGAGTGCCGAGTACCACTTAGCATCGATTTGCTGATGTTTTTCGTGGCAAAATATTTTTATGGTGATTCCTAATTTTCAGTCTATTCTAATTAGTGTTTGACCTTCTTAAAAAGCAAAACAGATTGTCGGTAACATAATTACCTATAGGTGTACTAATCAAAGTAAGGTGGGGATTTTGAGAAAATATTCCCAAAATCCCGACACCAACGTCGCCGCGTCGTCTATCGCCCAGACGCCTACGGCGCGGCGTATGGGAATTTCGGAAAAAGAAATAAAACCACCATTGGTAGGGATTTTTTCAGTCTTCATAATTTTCAGATTCGTGGTCATAGCGCACCGTTTTAGTTTTCGGATGAAGTCTTTATACACCCTACACACCTTTACACAGTCTGGTAGAAGAGGTCTGACCGCATAGTGTGATGGGAATGGAAATTAATAGCTATGGTCGTATATTTTACAATGAAATGAAATCTACGTGGTTTTAAAAAATCTATGTAGCCGCAGGCGCTGCTGGAAATGATAACTAAATCGGGACTCTTATTTTACCCATAAACCGTTTAAGTTTTTTCCACACCACCTGGAAAAAACTAAAGATTTTTTTACAAACAGCTCGTCGTGAATCACCGTGATTCAATCACGTGAATATTGTCCTCTGTGACGATACCAGTCTGTATTGTATTCAGAACTCTCGTTAGGTAACTACTTACCTAACATTCTACATGATAATGCGCTTGAGCAGCGGTTTGAGCTTGAACACGATCGATCAGGCTGTCACAAGCTGAAATCAGCTTGCTTGAATCAGTCAAGCGGACGCCGCCGCGCGCCGCCCCCCGTGTCGCAAAGCGTACGCAGTATGGGCTCACAGATAAAATTAATAGATTTTAATATTTTCATACAAAACTGTCAAAAATATCTATAAGCTTGAGTCAGTGCTTAAAACTATAAAATCAAATTGTCGACTTGACGTTACGATTGCGATGACTGACTTGCTTGACTGAAGCCATAGATGAAAGAAGAAGAAGATGGCGGTATTGTAGATTTTTGTTTACAAACAAAACAAAGCTTTTCAAGAAGTTTTCAAGCAAGGATATTTGATAAGAAAGTTTTGTATAAAATAATAATGAGTCAACGTCAAGTTTCCTCTCGGCAACTGGAGCTGCTCCTTGATTTCTTGGCCCAGCACCGCGGTCTGGCCACTGGACGAAGCGTGAGGGGGAAAGAAGGCAGTGCACTATCCCAGAGGCTATGGGCTAAGTGCGCGGCTATTCTGAACATGGAACCTAGAGGCACCCGAAAGTCCGCACTTGACTGGAAAAAAGTAAGTTTTGTACTGTTCCAGTGGTCTATTAAGCTGAGATAATAGTACCTATGGTAGATGTTGGGCAAGCCTACTCCGTCAACACATTCCCCAGGCACTATGTAGAGTAGAACATCACGCACCTACCTAACAAAGAACAAGGTACAATTAAAACTGGAAAATCACTCCTGACCTATTACTAAATAGATGTATGCACTTCAATGCGGGATGTCAGTGCAGGCAGATCTTATTTTCTGTGCAAATGGTGCAATGCCCTGTTTATTCAACTAAGATCTAAAACTAACTAGGAAATGTAATCTACTTAATACACATTTACAGTACTACAATCAATATAAAAGTCGAATCAAGGCCAAAGTCAGAATTGCTGAGGGCGGAGAAAATAGTGAAGAACCGATCGAACCATGTATACTAACACCACTTGAAGAACGTCTATACCGCATAATAGGCAGCTTTAAAAAGCACAATGCCACTCCCAATGTGACGGTGGATCAGGAATATGATGACTATGATGATCCGATGACTGCGAGCACAGCAACTCACATAAACAATGAGATTGATCACAAGGAACATGTAGAAGCTCATAGCTTGCAGATAAAACGGTACGAAACAAACAAAGGTAAAAAGGTAACAGCATGCTTTATATGAGCATCCATCTACAACATTTTTTCTACCTAAGAGAATACAAAAGTCCCTTCTCAACAATAAATTTGACTATTAAAGAATATTATTTATAGACAAGGTGTTCTATGGATAGACAAATCGTTGTCTAGGGTGCTGATACTAGGCATGCTGAAATCTCAAAATGTTTTTGGTTATTAACTAGCATTGATAAAATGTATTTATTGGTCCATAGTAAATGCTAAATGCTCACTACCTGTACCGGTTTATTGAGTTCACATTATTGTAGCAAGTAGTAACTTACTTATTATAATTTCAGAGAAAAATGCTCACTGGACAACAATATTAACCATTGCAATAAGCATGAAAAAGTTTGCTATTCAAAAGCGCAACGGTAGGTTATATATTACCTAAAAAGAGAGGGTTATGTTCTTACCTAATAGATTAGTACTAGAGAGACCATCTTTAAAAGAACCTGTTTTTTTACAAGTTTTTTTTTTACTTTCCTGTGTATAAGAAACTAATTATTTTAGGTCTATAAGGCACTGTTCAAAAATCCATTTTTTTTTCAGCGACACAGAAAGCCCGCAAACGCAAAGAAGACGTCATTCCTCAGACAGGGACGAATTAAGGGGGGTTGAGGAAAGACTGGCTTCATTAGAACAGTCCCGTATCGAAGTTGAGAGAGAAATGGTCGGAGCAATAAACCGGCAAGCAGCGGCTACGGAAAGTTTCGTGGTACAAGTCAAGAGATTCGTAGACCTTTTTGAAATGAAGGTGAAGCGACGGCGGTCTTCGGAGAGCGAGTGAACATCATGAGCCCTGTAGACCCCAAATTATAAATTCGAGGGTTGGACATTATGTCTACTTTCAATGTGAGATCTGCAGTATTATGAACGTCAGATGCTATAGAAGCATCTGCAAATTAACAGTTTTTATAAATATTAATATGTGGGATTTTGTAAAAATAATCTTATACTTACTTAACAAATTAATAATGTAATAATGGATTAATAGCTATGTAAATAATAATTAAGTATTCTTATTATGTAGTTAGTGTTATTTTATTGTATAAAAATATTAATTTAGGTAGGTAAGTATTTACCAAATTTTATGTACTACCTACTTATCAAACCTGAATAACAGTAAGTAGGTACTTATAAGTATTTTATTAAAACTAAGTGCCACAATGATTTAGACTGGTACCTAACTAGGTACCCATACCTACTAATAATTTTGATCTATTAAAGTTATTATTTTCAAAAAACTAGGTGCTGATGCAAGTTTTATTATTTTGACGACCCCTTTTGAGTAGAAATAAACCAAGTAGGTAGGTAGGTATACTATTAATTACTATCTAATATTACCTAGATAAGGTAAATATAAGCCTTGGAATAGAACCGATTCTTTAGATTACCTACACTGAATTCACTTTGAACCTATTTTAGATAATGAACAATGCGTAAAATCGTGTTATTTTCGCTTACCTTCATCAGTCTACATTACAGAATTTGTAACAAACAAAAAGTTTATCGGGAGTCGGGACGCGACGCGCGGCGGCGGCTGGAGTCATTTCGCAAAAATAAGCTACGGAAATTGCTCTAAACTTTTTGAAAATTGATTAGAATTTCGTCTCTTGTGGTTTTTGATGAATTATAAAGGTAGATAATAATATGACATTAAAGTTACGTTAGGTATCTTATCTAGGTACGTAGGCGTTTAGGTACCTAGGTAGTGTCTGGTAGTGTGCTATGCAGTACCTACCATGGATTAAAGAATTGGTCCATGGCATTACTTACTATAATAAATATATGCTTGCTTATAAGTAACTACGTACCTACGATGCTACAGATACGTATCCAGCAAGTTTTAAGAAATAGGTAGATGTAAACTATTATTTAGGAGTAGGTAGATACGTATAGGCATAAGTACTTACCTATGTGATTATACTATTATCTAACCTAGTCTGATCTAGGAAGATCCTAGATGGGCAGTGCTAGATAAGTAAGTAAGTACCTAGGTAGGTAGATAGCTAGGTACTCGTACCTAGTAGGTACCTACCTTACAAAAGTTGTAAGCCGATTGTCATCCTAAGCAAAAACAAAAGAAAACTTTTAAAAGCTTCAAAGAACAGCGAAGTCTCATTGGCTCTAGGATTTAGTTCGTTCAATATTGATTTCTTCACTTTGCTAGCACGTTCTACTCGTAGCACTCAAAATTCACAGCGTTGTCTAGGTAAATCACGTACGTAGGTACGTAGGTAGGTACAGTATAGGTACCTATACATACAGAGGTACCTAGTTCCTATAGATAATATCTCCTACCTAACCAAGGAGGCCTAAAGTACAAAAGTGGCTAGGCTCCATAGTCTTAGCGCCTGATAAATGTTTCGACAGCCACCGCCGCGGCGCCGACTTGCTAGTTAAGTAGATAGGTAGGTAGTAGGTACCTATACTAAGTAGATAGATTGAAATTGGCGACTATTATCACCTCGTAGTAACATCAGTACATTAATTCTTTCAGTAGTCGTACGTACTAACTAGTAACTATACTAACTAACAACAATACCAACGACTTTTCATTTTTGTATTCTGTGGTTGAGGTAGAGCGAGAGTTGGGATAAAATAGTATGGATAAGACTTTGTGAATGGCCGTAGGAAGAAAATGCGTGATTTGTTATACCTACCCCAGGACCTAGCTAGAGTTATCTTATTCTGTTTTGGAAAAAAATGTCAACAAGCCTATTATAAAGTTCAAGCACTTGAAAATCTTGAAATTCGATTTAGCCAGTCGGTACTGCATGGTGTCGGTTACTGCATGGTTACGACTTTACGAGTAGGTATAAGGGCTCGCGAGGTCTACTGATCTCGCAGTACCACTAGTTTAAAAGTAAAAAATGTTTATTTCAGAGAAAAAAGAATATCACTACAAAAGATTAACTAAGATTATTGGTTGGACACAAAACAATTTTCTCAGTTTAGTTAGTTATAATTATAAGTAAACCTTACTAACTAAACTAGTGGTTTCATATTCAATAAACATGAGGAGGAAAGCTTTGCCTAAATGGAGGGTGTTTATAATATGTGTGAGTATAAATAGGGGCATTGAGAATGATATTCATTACACACATTTACTACACACAGATTCATTTCGTTAAATCTTTGGCATCATTTACCTACGCTCTTGTTGATATTTTAGTTTGTTACTAGGTAAGTAGCTCTAGCTACCTACTATTATTTCTACTATTTCCATAAAAATATAAACGAGTGGTTTAGAAACTTTGTTATTTGAAAAACAAAGGATTCTCGAGTGTCAGAAAGCGTTCGTTGAATAACCATTCGTGCAAAAAAATATGCTTCAAAACAAAATTTATCTCCGTTGTCAGAGACAATAACTATTTACGCCTGGTGCACTCCACATTTTAACAAACTGGATACAATAAATACACGTCATTCGAGAAAAATAGAGCTGCACCGCAAAATATTGCAGCTATGCAGTGAAATAATGCTTTTCGAGAGGGCAATAAATAACAGTGTCAGTAGTTGAGGTTGAGATTGAGAGTGATAGGTAGGTACTTGTATTAGGTAATACTGTTGAAAGTATCTTTACTGGAAAATTGCACCGTGTAAGCATGCACGATTGTCTTTTCAATGTAGGTACTCAGATTATAGAAAAGTATTCTAAGTCAATGTAGAGTAAGGGTAGTAGATGGGTAAGTACCTTACCTACATTTTATTTTTGGTAAATTCTAACGGCTTATCTACAAAGTTATGCTTAGACGTAAAGTAGGTTAAGTAGGTAGTAAAATACCACTAGTGGCGTACCTACAGTTTATTTACCTGTACCATCGATTAAGAAATACAAGCCTGTACCTACCTACCTAATATTGTTTTAAATACGACGTCGACGTCGTCGATCGTCGATCGTCGTCGCATCGTAAAAATCTGCGAGCACATGCGAGACACATCGCAAGAACTTGCGAATAGCTTTGCATTGCGTTGCAGTTTTCTGTAATTTAAATTCGCATCGCGTCGATTAGCAGTTTTGTGTTTAGCACCTTAGCATAAATTGCAAAATGCGTCTGCATCACAGTCTAGTAGGTTCTATTTGAATAAGCTTTTTTTTAACTTGGCGTAGGTACTACCTACCCCAACGTTAGATTTCCATGGAATTCTCGCTTAGTCGACCGGTCCACGACAAAAGAATCTTATGAATGAACTGAGGGTGCCGCCGCGCGCCGGGTGCCGAAGACGTAATGGCCAGGTAAAATTTATTTTACGTTCTGTCTCTTAACTTTGAAGTACAGATTGGTGCTTTTAAGTTAATTTCCCACTTTCAACGTTGACTTACCTGTTGAGATTAAATGGCGATGAATAAAACAGATGATAACTAAACGGAAAAGGAAAAGACTTACCTACCTATATAAACTTTTTTAATTATTTTCGTCTGTTAGTTGTTACTAAGTTAGTTTGTGTTAGTTAGTTGGCAATCACCCTAGCTTTGTAAGAATGTAATACCTACTGTTGAATTTTACCCAGAGATAACTAAACCTATGATAGATAAGTACACACAGACTAATCTTAAATCTCTATTTCAATTTGCGCAAATCTCGAATAAAGCCGTAATTTGGCTAACCTTGACAAGTTCATTTACTTGCTCGGGCGATGACATAGATAATGTGACAATTTGTCTTCATAAAGGGTGAAGTTTTTATAGAGCACCCCCAGGATCAGGTAACGTAGGCAAAGTAAGAGAAACTTATCCAATTATTAAAATAATGGCCAGCGAAGCCACACCCGCTTTCAGCAATCATGTCGCAGTAAACTAATTCTAGTTCATTTCAATGGGTCACCGTTCAATTTATGTTATTTGCTTGCTACAGACTTCAAACATAGTGTATTTATTTCAAAGAAAGCAAAAAACTCAAAGTGCGAAAGTACTATTATGTTCTGAAAGTTAAACTAAGCCAGTCAATAACTTAATGATAGCCAAAGTTTAGATAGAATAAGTATTTTATTTTTAAGATCGAAGCTTGGGACTGGGAGTAAATGGACTTAGTAATGTGTTCCGTATCGATAAAACTCCATCTTATAAATATTCAGTAGCACAAAAGCAAACACCCATAAATCCCATTACGGCACTAATAATTGCGTTTCAAGTAGGAGTCCCAAGGGTTGCCTTTTTTTGTGGGAGCATCTCGAGTGGGTGTACAGATCCTTTGTTTACCCACTTTTGAGATAAGAACTATTTTTCTACAGCATTCTGTGATTTTAGAGTATTCTTTACAACTCGTCTGGGTTTTGGCTGTCGTTATTTGTATGTTTCTTTCATTTTTGTAAAATTATATGTGGTGTGCAAAGGTGTAATACCATAAAGTAGGTACCTATTTATCTATCTAAGTATTTAATAATTTTCAGACCCCAACTATTTTGATGGCTGGTTACACTAGCTAGATTTTACGCTACTTTATGAAAAAAAAAATAGATTAGGGTGGGAATTATAGATATTTTAACTAAAGTCGATCTTTAGTGAAATGACTCCTCTCGATCTGCTAGACCATAAAAATAAAAGATAAGACAGGACAACATCCTGTCAACTGACTAGAAGATGAAAGACAATACAAAATTAAATACGGGTGTTACAAGTTTTTTGTACTCATTAGGTACAGCTGCGTTTTTTCATGTCTTGTCTGGGTACACGTGCTATGCGTTTTTTAGATAGCATTTAAATTAACCGTCTCAGAAATGGCCGCGGTACGCCCTTGCCAGGATATCCTGTTTAAAAAATAAAAGACTACCCCTCACACCTTTACGCGTAGCTAAACTTGCAGACGATATTGACAGTTCGGTGTATGTAGTTAAGTTCAATGTTGTTGGGTATTGAAGCGCATCGCCAAGGATGAAGTCTGTGTGGGTGTGTGAGAATTCCCAAATTGCCATCGTTTTGTACAGTTTCCATTCAAAGGGATGATGTGCCTACTGTGCTTAGGTATTTTGATTTCTGTAAGTATTTAATAGATTTGGTTATAACTAGTCTTCCTGTTGTTAATATACTTACTTAGATTAGATTATTTACATAGTTAATTAGCTTGGACGAATTTAACAGTGTGTTAATACGTCCTAGATAATTAGTGATGAAACAATAAAATAAATTAAAAAGTTAGGTCAAAAGTTAGGTAAGTAAAACAAAACAAAACATGAAGCAAATCCATAATCTTATCCACATTAACCTTTTCAGTTTAATTGCACCACTTCTGTTTCACTTGCTCATTACATTTTCCTGATCATCCATCCCTTTCTTTATTGTCGAAATGCCGGATGCCGGCCGCTCCGGCGGCGGCGGCCGGTGGATATTCGTTCCGTTTTTCATTCTATTTTGTTTGCCAGTTCTTCGTTCCGTTCCGTTCAGTTCAGTCAGTCAGTCCGCGCGCCTCGTCGATGCAGGAAGTGTTGCTCTGCGCATGCGCTAGCTTTTCAAACCCGGCGATTTATCGAAAGTAAATAAACAAGGTGAAAAGTATTCGTGCTTTCAAACAATAAATTAAAATCGACGATTTTTAAACGTGTGCTACGAGAAATAACAAGTGGACACAGATTGTGCAGTTTTTGGAGTGAGTTTCTTTCATTTTCGTTTTTGCATGCTTGAGCTGCTGGCTGATTTGATTTTATCCAAGGTATTTTGTTTGGATTATTTTTATTGTGCCGTGAGAGCGGAGGATGTGCATACCTCCTATCTACCTACCTACCTACCTACCATGGAGAATTGTTACACCTGAGTAGATAGGTAATTTTTCCTATGTTGGGGTTGGGGAAATCATTTTGATCGGTATAACAAGGATAGGATACTATTTATACTTACTAGGTAGGTAGGTACCTACATTACATACTTCTAAATCTTACTAGGTATGTACACCTACCTACGTTCCTAGGGTTCAATTTGGTACTACACTTACCGAATACTTACTTAATAAGTAAGTAAGTAGGTAGGTTAGGTACGTACATTACCTAGGCGGTACCGAGAACGTAATGCAAGTCTAGACTGAAGTTTCGGGGACCGAGACAGGTCATTGAACTTTTCGGAAAATCTTGCTAGGTTCACGTGCCTAACTACTTAGGTATGTAATTAAATTACCTCTTATCCTACCTATCTATTTATATCTACCTAACCTACCTTACCTAGTAAACAATACCTAGAATAATATTGTTAGTCATATAGGTACTTTAGTCATTGATATCCGCGTTTTATTAAATTTCTCAGTAGGTAAGGTAAAGATACCTACCTAGTTAATCTCAGATAGGATTCCTATCTAGGTAAGTATACCTACTTATCTCCTCCTTTGTATACCTACCTACCTAGATGCAAGTGTACCGAAATGAAGACCAAAAAACATCTTGCTAAAACCACTGGACTGTGCTAAAACACTGCAATAGATTTCTAAGATTATTGACATAATCTCTATACACCTAGGTATTTAATAGGTAAAATGCTAGAACTAGAAAAGTTTATTGCGAGGGAAAAATAAAATCCAAGGGAAAGAACCCATAAAAAGCTAATCTAATCTTTTCCAACCCTTAGATGTAAATAATACGACCTCTGTCACGCACCCACCCATAGAATAATAATAATACCTAAAGCGTACCTAGATAGAAACAGGTTACATTTATGTAACCTTTTTCTATTGTAGTTGGTACCTACTGGTAATAGTGGTCTAGTGCACTAGAACCTATTGGAATGCCCTAGTTCTTCCAGACAGTTAGACTAGCCAGTCTGACGCCTGCTGAAATCTGTGCTAAATGGTTCATCGTCTACTCTACAGTTAATCTACAGTAGTGTCAATCATAATAACCCATTAGTCTGATAAAATCCGCCTGGGGGAATAGCCATCAGCAGGGCTGTATCGAGAAGTTTAGGCTAGGGGACAGGGTAAATTAAACACTAGAGTTTGTGTCAGATATAATCAATTATTCAGAAGAATAATACAGCTACTAACTAATTTTAAAAAATCATATTGTCAATCATAGTGCCGTGTTCCCTAAAAAACTCAAGCATGACGTGAGCAAAGATTAATCTTTCATAAAAAAAGTCTCGTATTTTGTCAACATGTGAGCATTAGATTCGATAGTCTGGAAGTCCGAATCAAATGGAGAATGGTAAGCACGTGGTTCCTAGGAGAGTACCTAGTATAGTCAAAGTTTAGTCCAAACCTTTTGAAGTCTGTTGACTCGCATTCACATTTTGCATTTTTTGGCGTTCCATACGTGACAGAGCAGCCTGTGCAAAGTGTGCAAGCCTCTGATACACGAATTCCTTCTCCGTTTGAAATAACCAGCGCACGTGAATTTTCTGAATAAGTTAAATCCATGGGCACGACCGAATTCCATCTCACGATCTTAGCTTAGGATAAGACCGAAGGCCACGAGTGGCATCGTATAAATAATGTCATGTCCCTAAACCTTGTTCCTAGCTACGGCCCTGGTTAGATAGTATTTGTCTGAATCCGGAATAATCCGGATACACTGCACATTTTTGCATTTCATCCGAGTCGTTGAGATGTGAAATTCAACTAACAGTTTGTCAATAATACACAAAAATAAGTAGGTATAATATAGGTATTTTTGTTTCGGTGTGAATTAAACAATAAAAATTCTCTACAGTAAAAAAGCTATTGCCGATTTACAACTAGGTATTGAAAAAATCACGTTCGTTGAACTCGGGCCAAAGCTACATCAGATCATCTGACTCAGATGAGCTGGTTATCTATTTTAGATTCGCAGTAATCTGTGTAGGTTTTGAATCGGCTACCTTATTCACTCAATGCTGCCTATGATATCCGGTATCCAAGACAAGTAATCCTCTAAAAACCTAAGTAATCTAGTAAAATTTGCGATGCCATTGTCATTGTTGGGATGTCAGAAAAGTTACTAATTTGACTGCCGTTTTGTGACATTTCAATAAAATCTCAACCATATTTTTACTAGATTTTATTAAGAGAATTAGCGCTCACATTTTTTATATTTTTACCTAATATTGCGAGACAAAATACAGGCCTAAAATGCGCGACAACGTAGCACCGCTAAATTGAAATAGCTTTCTCTCCCCAACATTGTTCCAAACTTTTCTTCCTCATTAAAATCCTTTGTATTAATTAAGGTATTTGTACTGGTAAAAGGCAGGTAAAGCAACGGAACGACGCATCTAGATAAGCTAAACAGTGACTTCCTGTTTACAGTGTCAGCGGTTCATGGTGTTGTAGGATTGTCTTTGTAGAAGTTACTTTTGAACAAAATTTTGCGGGATTTCCCCTGTATAGTTTCCACTGGTTCTTAAATTAGTCACAGCGTCAGTGGCTACTTTTTAATCATGCCCTTATGAACGGGACGCTGTAGTACTTAGGACATGATTTTAGATGGTAGCTTGCCCAGAACCTAGGTATACCATTCTCTCAGCCTACTCGGCCTTATCCACAAGAAAGACAAGGCCAATACGTGCGTAGTACGTGGCGTGGTAGGTTCTCAGATTAATATCAATAATATTAGCTTTTCACTGGAACTAGAACTGGAACAGAGTCTCGGTTTCAACTTAGAAAACAGACAGATAGAGGTATCAGGACAATATTTCGTATTTCTAAGATCTATTAGAATAAATTCATGCTCGAACGCTTTTCTTAATTTGAGGTGGTCTTGTCGTTTAACAAACTAAATTAAGGAGTATTGAGCAGTCCCCTGAGTCTTGCCAGTCGTCTGGTTCTTTAACTATTTCCAGAACCAGAACTGACTGAACTAAGTTCATTGTTTTTTTGAGTTTCAAGGTTTTACTTTTCACACACAATATCTAGCATAAACTAATCATTTATAAAGATCGACGACATTATTTCTGTTTATGGTGACGTCATAAAGTCCTTAAAATGGCTATCGTTTACGTTGGTGTAAAAGAATTAGACCTTTGTGATTTGCCTGTTATAGTTTGTATTTGTTTTCACACAGCTTAGTTGTTTATGAGTCGTAAAGTCGATCTACTTTATTTTGTTTTTTCTCGCAATCACAACTGGATTGCAAGTTACGACACCTGGTCACTTTTAGTCATTTTCCGTATTTTTTGGCCGACTTCGGAAAATGTCCGGTTTGTCCGACATACGCTTGGCCAAGCAGTAATCATGGTCACTGTTATAGCATAGAGGCGTTGACATCAGCCTCGACCTCGACCCTCATGGCACTTAACTCAATAACTGCCAGCAGTTTGCATACAATTCCAGTGTGAATCACCAACTCGTTTAACTTTGTTTTAAATGTAAGTATAGAATTTCCGAAATTGTGTGAAAAACTAGTTTATTGCATAACTGATAATTTACGTACCTATTGATCGTGCCTTTCCTGCCTGTGGATATAAAGGCTGACTAGGTTGAGTGAGGGTATAGTATAGATGCTGAGCAAGCCCAGACATGACAGCGTGTCACAGAGGCGGTCCCAGGTGTATATCATTCATCAAAAAAGATATATTGTTGGTCCACTGCTGGACGTAGGTCTCTCCCAAGACGCGCCACTGAGCTTGGTCTTCGGCTCTTCTCATCCAGTGTCTGCCAGCTACATTTCGCAGATCGTCGCCCCATCTCGCCGGAGGGCGTCCTACACTACGCCTGCCTAAACATGTATTATCATTATTAGATGCAAAAGTCCCTCTTTCCTTTAATTTACTGACATCTGGCTTGGTCAAACAAAAACTTATAGATCAGTAGTGCACATTTTTGACTGATGAGGTAGGTTTACACAATACCCACTACATATCAGTCAATAACTACACCACTCCTAATGGTTGCTTAATGTAGTTAACCATTACTCCACGAGACAGAACAAACATTGTAATATCCTGCAATGATTGTCCAAAGTGTGTCAAACGATATGTCGAAAATTTTACCAGTCACTAGGTAATTTTTATATCGTAGTATTTTCTCATCTTATTTTTATTCGTTGTTATTGTGACTAATAAATTCTTACTCCTTACCTAACGAACCTAAAATATCCATCCAAATTTCAAAAAGTCAACAAAATTGTAAGAAATAGTCTCCATATTAACAAACCTCCAAAAGGATTCTACTAGTTAGCACCCGTTTCCCGTGGGCCTAGTATCGTGGGAGTCAAAGGTGCTAATGATAACAAGGATGATGTTACATTCAATTTTTGCTTTTTACACCGACGTAAAACGTATGAATGAAGCGTTTTACGGAACCGAAAAATTGTAAGTGGTCAATGGGTCCCAGAAAAGGGCATGTCGAAATCGTAAACCAGTTCGTAATT
The DNA here is from genome assembly GCA_947859175.1 of Gandaritis pyraliata. Lineage (NCBI taxonomy): Eukaryota > Metazoa > Arthropoda > Insecta > Lepidoptera > Geometridae > Gandaritis > Gandaritis pyraliata. The sequence continues at coordinate 3,241,093 of OX401866.1, read as the reverse complement.
TTTTTTTTTAATTTCATAAGTTCTGGCTGTTTGGTTTTTCGAGGTGTTAGAAATAAGTAAAGTTTTAAATAAAAACTGGTATCGATTCTGTTGTTGCATTTTTCTAAACTAACCTAATTTGACACCGCTAAAATTATAGCTGTCTTTTTTGTTTCAGTTTATGAGAAAGGGACGGCAACATTTTTAGTGCTGTCAAATTAGGTTAGTTTAGGAAAATTCAACAACAGAATCGACTGCACTATCTACCATACCATCCCACATATACAAGTGGTAACATTTTACGTAGCATGTATGAAATCCCACAAGCCCAACTGAAATAAAACTACTCAGCGGGAAATTGAGACGAGGTCATGAATTAATCTAAAATAATGCTTTAACAAAAGATCCCTAAATTGAGGCTCAAAAAAGCTGTTAGAAACGAAGGGTCCAGTCCCTGGAGTGAATGAAGGTCGTTTCTGTTAAATGCTTACGAATGGTTGAACGTTGTATGAGAATATGAATCTATCTGTTGGTATTGGTATTTATGTGAAAACTTTCACGTGTGTATATTTACACGCTATGTTGAACTACGGTATCGTTTCATGGGGAAATTTCACCAAGCGTTAGGTTTTTATTGCTGTTGGGGAAAGTTCACGTGACTCCACAGATTATAGAAAAGTACAGATGTACTGTATAGCCATTTTTGTGTCACAGTAAGAAGTGCACCATGATGGAGTACTTTGTGTCATTCAGTCTCTGGCCATTGACACCTCCAATGCCAAACATATTTTTATACAATTATGCCGGCGTGTGTGGTTCCCACTTGCAAAAATTGGCCTGGGTCTAAAAACAAAGTAGATGGGATAACATACATCACATTTGGGTCTCTATTTGATAAGGAATCGTCTTGGAATCATCAATTTAAAGAAAAATTACCATCAATTCAGTAATGTTGCAAACAACACCAACATTTTTTTCCCAACAAAATTTATATTAATCTTTATGACTACACATCATTAGGCATAGGTATTTCAATAGGTATTTTTAATCATAGAGCGCTAAATTTGTTATTTTGAAAAAATATTTGTGTAATTTTAGGATTCTTGATGACATACTCAGACGAGAACAATGGACAAAAATCATTCAAAAAAACACGTCCTGAGTCTTTCCTTAATTCTATTAAAATTTATGAATATCTATTTCAGTACCTCCTACTTAGGTACCTAAGCAGCATTTACAAAAAAAATTACCCCAAAAAATTGGGAAATAGTTTTGTAGGTGCAACATTGGGCTGCGCGAACATCATGCGCACGGGAACATTTTTATAGCATTTTGGTGACAAAATCCTTCATACAAATTATGTCAAATGCGGCTTCTACTATATTCTAAGCGTGACTCCAAGAACACAGAACCTGATTCACCTTTTTATAAGCTAACTGTATTGCTTACATCACAGGTTACATAAACCAGCCCCAGATAGGCTTATCAAACTCTGATCTATCAGTTAGCAGCTTGTATCAAAGAGGATATATAATTGGTTTTAGAAAAAATCTTAGCCTTTTATCGTAATGAATCATGCTCTCAATATTATAAAAAAAATCTGTTAAATCAACACTAGATAAACTAAACAACAATACCTAGTTAGCTACAATGTTAATAAGATTCATTTTTATTAACAAGTGATTAAGATGTATATAGTACTTGTTTAAATTGTATGTCTGCATGAGTCATATTTCATTACTTCTAAGACATGTCGTGACCGGTCTATACGTGTCGTGAACTTGACATATCCCCCACATTTAGTCATGTCGACCTAACAAAACTGTATGGATTGTTATAATTAGTTGAATTACCCGTTGGCATGTGTACAGAGGAAATGGTTATTTGAGACGGGAAGCGTGTGAATTTATATGTTGATGAACTCTGAATTACAGATGTAAGTACAGAGATTTCCACATGGCTGTGTTGGATTCGCGCAAGTCTTGAATGTGCGGATTTTGGTGTTCAAACCTGAAGACTTCAACCTAAAAACAATTGTAAAAATAAGAAAGGTGTTGATAGAATATAAATTTACTTCCATTAGGGAAATCTAAGAACCATGTTTTACAGGACTAGAGAGTCAACAAGTTGAAGAGCTAAAATTAAAATCTTGCTGAACAGGGAAAATGCTTATGGAGTTTTGTTCTTGACAGTCTTTCACACAGTCATCAATGTTACTCTAAATTTTCTTACAAATCACTTCAGAATTTCTCTTACATTCCTATTAATTTTGAATAGTACGGCTTCCAAATGAGAGCAGCATAATATAAACATTACCTTACATTAGTTTCTCAAAACCAAACTGTTCTCGTAGTTATAAATTGATTTCAATGACTAATTTAGTGACATTCCAAATGCCGCTTTCAAATCGAACATGGTCACTCAAAGCTCATGTAACAGGTTCAAATCTCGTTTATCCATCCATTTTGAAATTGTTTGAACCAATTACTTTTTTCGTGCAAGTTTTAATCTTTTTCGGAGGAAGTTGCTTATTAACAGGTTTCGTATCTTTATGAGCTACCTCTGATGTCTCTGATTCATATCCAACGTTTTAAGTGGGAATAATTAACCAATGTTTATTATCTTTATTTGTTTGTATGTCGGAAAATTGACGAGACGAATCACGGGATATTTAGATTAAATTGAACATTGTTATTTGTTTTGTTCAAACATTAGGTAGATTTAAGAAAGTAATTTACCTTTTAATTAAACCTAATAGCTGATTGATCGGCTACTTTATTCTGGTTGTTATCATCTATCTCATCTCGAGTTTTATTTTATCCTACTGAAATGTTTTTGTAAACATGCTGATTAGTGAACTTTTGATCTATCCGTGCAATATAAAGTTCAAACTACTTTAAGGTTTCGGTGTAGTTATTTATAAAGGCTCAATATAAGTAGACATGCAAAAACTTAGATTACACATTACACATAATGACCCCTTACGGACTTCAGCGGATATCCTTTCATATGTTGGGGAAACGAGCAGGTTTGAACCAAGCTACCATTTATTCCATTTAGGGTTCCGTTCCTTACATTAAAGAGCCAAGAAAAGGAACAATATAATTTTAAGTAAGCTAAAAAGTAAGACTTTTTTTGCGATATGCAATTTGGTTTATAAAGTGAAAAAATGTAATGAATCCTTTTTATAATATTATTATCACCGCACTTGTCCATGTTTATTTATACCGAGATCACATTTGCGTGTCGAAAATTACCCAGAGCGGAAATATTAAGAGAGTTAGCAATTTCCATAATAAATTGTATAAGTTAAGTAGTACATATTTGAAAATGCAAATTTTATTTTAGTAGGTTTATTTCTCGTAAGTCATAGCCGTTTTTGGTGTATATTAGGTAACTAAATATTTTTTTTATTTTGTTTATTTTTTAATTGTTTTGTCTGCTACTGAGCATACGCTTTAGAAATGAAACTATCCCAAGAACAATCTTGTCTTTACATCCACATTACTCATTTTCCGCTCCAGCAGCCTCCAGGTTTTCAAATCCAGTTTTTCCTAACTATTAATCATCAAACCTCTTAATTTCAAACTCATTTACCACCAGCAATTTGATACCAAATCAATAGCCATCGACTTATTATTAGTAGCGTCCCAATTTAAATAATTTGTTCGTTGTAACTACCTCAGGTGCTTCGGTTTAAACCACCTCTGATGATGAATGATTACTGAGATTTGGTATAATGACGGCTTCGGACAGGCTCCTACTGACAAAGTAAAAAGACTGCCTCAAATGGGTTGGTATTTTTTGTGCTCTATAGTGTAATGAAATGTGTAATCAGTCTTCGTATTGAAAGGAGTGATGGATAGGTCTGTTGCTATGTTACTTTCCTGGCTGTTCCCGTTAGCTATAAGTATAGTTTTGTGGATATATTTGTGAACCGTCAAGGCATTCTATAGCCATGAATTTTATTCTCTATCCTATGTCATAAAACTGTCCCCTCGATCTGGGTTTATTCAATCCAGATGCCAGCTTCTCATACAATTTTTCCCCTTAATTTTCGTAAACCAATTTAAGGTCTGCAGATAAAAATCAACTACGTATTTCTTATATAATTAGGTCTTCGGATCTGCGAGGTTTTTATTCTCTTAGTTTTGTGTAGGTGGAAGATCTCTATTGTTAAATATATTAATGCTTTCAACACTGCTATATTATCTGATACGGAAAAGTAGACGCATTACTTATTGTAAATGTTTTATCAACAAAAACAACAAAGTGCTTCCGAAGGAATAACATTTCGAGGCAAGGAGCCAACCAAAGAATAAATAATAAGTGTTCGGAATTCACGTAGGCGGAAGAATAGTCGGGTTTCTTGACTGATTCGTCACTGAACTCGTTATGATGCAACTTTTTGTTGACAGGGAAGCCTGTTACGTCTCATCCTTTTAAATAAATTATATCTTCTTTTTATTCTACCAATATTGGTGAAGTTTGTCGAGTGGTCAGCGTTCGCACGGAATTTGAATGCAGGAGATCCTAAAGAACTTTCCCAAATTCAATTCATTGTAACAAACCGCCATTCACTGGTTCACATCAAACTGGCAACACTGACAGGTGTGTTCCCGCCGTTCCGTGCCCCTTTTTTCAACGTCCGTCGTTTCCAACATCAGAAGAAAGGTCACAACAGGCGTTTTGCTCAGAATAGCAATATCTACCTCAGCTTCTCTAATTTAGGGCTGAAAATACTTTGAACAAAAAACAAAAGTTGTACAAGAGTAACAATGAATGGATCATTTCCCTTACAATGTGCTTCAACGGTTAAAGTTTCTTGTCATTGGAAAAATACTCTTACTGCTGTGGTTTTAATGCTTGATTTAAATTTAATGTAGCCATGGTATCGTATATCCCTAGCGGTTGTGTTAAGTTTATTTTAATTTATTTTGGGACCTTAAAAATCTCGGTCCGGTTGTTTGAAAGTTTAATCATTTTTCGCAATTTAATGTTTGTGATCAACAAATCAAGTATTGTTATTTTATTTGGTATAGTATAGTACAGCTCGTTTAACTTTAGCGTTGTGTTTTGTACAATAGGTATACCTCGATTAACTTTTGCGATAGGTCAAAAATCATTTTTTGTTTTTCTTTTTGTGTTTTTTGTCTTTTGTTTATGTCCTGTGTTGTGTGCAATAAAGAATTAAGAATTAAGAATTGATTGCTATTGCATCTGTACAAATCGCAATTCTGGAAATACCTAAATTTGTGCAGCTTGTGCGAATAATTGGAATATCTGCAACGTTGCATATGGTCAGTGCTGCGACCTCTAACAGCATCGCATCGTTAGGAATGAGTATCTTATGTAAAGTAGCGACGACTGTCCAGTTCACACCTGTTTATTGAGTGTTTGGACCAACACAAAGTATAAACTGTTAGTTTCCTATTAGTTTTCATTCCATAAGTTATTATAGTTGATATTACGTTCGCCAACGTGCATCGTCATGTTCAGGTTTTGTCAAATTCCATTGTCATGTCAAAAGTTTGTTTACGACGTATACATACACATAATATACATAACAATATAATATAATATTATGTACGTAGCTACATAATATGTCCGTTTAGTTCAGTTAGTTCATAATTTTGTTGATCTCGATGCATATCAATTTCAAGATGAACATTGTTAATTTTTAAATCACCACCGTTACCTATTTACATAATTGATACAAAACAAAACATCAACTAACGTTTTTAAAACGGTTCTTCACAGCAAAATCTATCAATTTCTACGCTTCACACGCACTAATCAATTATCTCGATTGGAAATCTCATGGGTTTCTTTGTGTCTAGCCTCTCTAGCTAGACCTTCACATACAGTTTGCAGTGTACCTATCTAGTTAGTATCTTTTCTCTTGGCCTCTCTTTACCTTGTTTGTAGTTACAATTCAGATCGATTTATTTATCGCTTCATGATTTTATATTAGGTTCTCAAATAATAACTAGATTGTTCAGAACAATGTGATTATTATTGATCCAAGCCATTACATTATAATATTTATAATCTTTAATCCAAGCAGAAGTCTTATTACTAAATCTCATAGCAAGTTACTATACACCCTAATCGATACATCAATGGTTAGGTTACTGCTTAGAATATCTCATTATTTCTTATAACTTTTTCCTATCACAAAATGATTCGTCATTGGCTGTTTAACAATGCCACCGACACGACACCTACACGATATCGGTGACAAGCTAATTTCATTCAAAGTACTGACATCGTGTCTGCTTGGAGACCAATATTTTTGCTATCTAGAGTCAAATGTCAGATCGGTAACGTGTAGGTGTCGGTACACCCATTACCGTGGGATGAACGATCGAATGCAATTTGATTATTTATGAGAACAAAAATGAAAGGAAGCAATATAATGAATATCTTATGAGTCAAAGAACGGGTCGTAAAAAATCTACCGCTATGAGCGAATAAAACAACTAATGCCGTGACTCGTACTCCGTGAAGGTAAGTAGATCGAGTTACTTTTTTGTTACTTCCATTTAAAAAGTTTGTAAACATTTCAATTAAATATTAGCGAATTGATAGAGATCTCGTGAAGAATTTCTAGAAAATGTACATCACGTCACATTCCCACTAAAAAAAAAGAAGCTGATAATACAATGTCTTGTAATTTTTCATGAGCGCAGAAGGCGCTCTACTTTTGAGAATTTGCTTTTGAGCAACAAGCGCGGAGACAATTAATTAGGTATAAATCCTAGCTTAGGCTGCTGGCAGGAGAGGAAGCATCAAATATCTAGAGCTATTTAGCTTTGTAATCTAGAAACTAGTAAAATAAACATTTTCATTTCCAGAAATAGTCAGCTCTACCTCCTCAGCAAAAAATGTCATTCTATGGTATCTAGAGAACAGAAAAAGTCAAAAAATTAATGTGGATGGAACTTTTCGTTCGAAAATATTTTATTCATATCTACACATTTTGTTTAGTTTTAAATTCTCTAGCGATTGTAGAATGACGACTTGGCTAGGAACTCTGATTTCTCGTCAGCAAGAATGAAATTGAACGATGATTGGATCCGTGAAAAAGCTTCAGCATACTCGAACCACAGTTCCACATCTGTTGTAGATTCGGTCTCACCTGCCGATAACCTCACGGCAGCAATCACGCCGCTAAACGATGTACCGGAGCAAATCGAATCGGAAACAAGGCCGTAGGCGTGTGCCGATTAATTACGGGATTGCTTTGGTACGGAACAGCGTCACTACAAATCGACACGCAATCAGAAATGAATCAACACATTCATCTTAGATTGAAAGTGGGGGCGATTAATAGGCTCAAGAAAAAGGCTATGAATGAACAAAACGTCACGTCAGTACCCTACCACGGGTCAGTTTTAGTTGCACTAGTTTCAAACGCCAATCAGCCTTTTATTTTTATTTATTCTTAGCAAAAACCTCGAACCTGAACACGATACCTGATACAATCATAACATCAAGTATCAGCCAGCCCGTAAAGCAAATGGAGCTTACGGAACAACGCACTACCGATGTGGGGTGCCAATGGTGCCATGCCAGCTGCACTCTTTCTCCACGCATCAAACGCTTCAGTAGCACCGTTTGGAATGGTTTTTTCTGATGAATTACGTTGATAGCTTTAAATCAACTCTCTGTTGGAAATTGTTAATCACAACTTGATCAACGGGGCGTTACGGCCACCTTATGTTGTAACTGTAAGTAATCTCTTATTGGTTAATTTCCCCTTCTCAATACCTAAATCCAAGGGGTAATTTACAATTTGGCTGGAATGAGAAATCCTGGAGATTCTTATTTAGACCTTCCAAAATTCAAACATGCAAAAACGAATCTTTCGGTCACTTGGTTGGTACTTCTCCGGACGGTATTTGCTCAAACAATTAAATACCTTAGATGTGAAAAAACTTGCGTGCTGTGATGTAATTACTGATTAGGTCAAGTCTATTACAGATTATTCGGTTCTTGAATCGAATGGGTTGTTCGCTTCGCAGCATTCTCTATAAAATTTCCTCAAGATTTAACAGGTGCAAGGAATTTCTTCAGAAAGTTCACAAAAACTGGACGTTTTTGTCAGTTCCAGTTCAGCTCAGAAGAAATAATAGTGCTATCACCGTCAGTGGATACTTCAGTGTTCCACTCCGAAGCGATGTCGTTATTAAAATTGTCACGATCCATAATTACTTAAATTCACCAAGAATTTATCTGATCCGTGATTTCGGTTTTAGAGAATTCAGATTGCCCTCATCCAAGCTATATTAGAACCAACGTCAGTTCGATAAAGTTCATTTTACATTGCTAGTAGTTCAGAATGATACAGGCCAGGTTCCAGTTGGTTCTTTTCTTACTGTTGGAATGTTCATGGTCCGCGGCGTCTTTCGAAACACTCTTAGGCGTGCTAGTGCGAATGTTTTTATGGACATGCCTATCGCCTTAATGGATTTGTGTCGGCACTCGTACCTATTCCGAATTTGATGGATCATCTAGATAATATTTTTTATATCTTCTGTTGTCTTAGAGTGGAGTACGCCATAATTTAAATGGAAATGTAGCGCCAGTACCACCCAGTACCGTGCCAAAGTATCACGTGCTAAAATGATTAGCCTCAAAAAATAGATACTCTCAAAACTGGTTGAATTTAGAATACCTTTTAATTGAAGTAACGACTATTTGGAGTAATGGTGGTAATAAGGCGGATGACTGTCCATGTCCAACCAGTCTGGTGACAAGAGAAAACTCCATGATCGTAGAAAGCAATTTATTAGCTAACCTTGAAAATGTAGAAGAGGCTATGAACTGTACTATAAGGATTTATTGCGATATCTGCTGAATACTAATGAGGGTTATAATGCTGAGCCTTCATCTCAAAGGTCTCGATCAGCTCCAGACAGACAACTTGATAAAAAAAATCGAGATAGGCAAATTTTTTACAATTCCCAAGAAAACATTTACAAGAATTTCTGCTGTTGTAATCTCTTTCTCGATTCAGTTCCATACACTTTCTCGTGGTTCTTTGTAAATTCAAGGCATGCCCAACTGGGATTATTCAGTAGTTCACAGGCAATTATCATACCTGTGTAACGTATGCGTCAATGTTTGCAATAAAATGTATGGGATATTTTTAGACTTATCAGAGACATTCTTTGTATCTCCGAACTCGTGTGGCGGTTTTACAATTTTATTGTTGTTCAAAGCAATTTGCATCATCATCATTGTTTGTTCGATAGTTTTTAATGCAGTTCAACTATAAACTTTTTTAATTTACGAGTTCATCACAATGGCCCGAAACTTTGATCAACTAATGAGCCCGAAAACAAAAAAGACAGGATGATAGACGAGCGGTTTTTCTACGAAAGAAACGATAAATATGTCAGAGGTTCGAGATCCAAATAACTTGAACTTTGTCTCAAAAGCTGACTCAGTCTATATGGAAAACAATCTCTTGCAATTAATGCCCTTTAATAAGGTTTCAATAGGTCAAATAATTGCAGGTTTGTGAAATAAATGTGGCCGTCTCCAAAGCAAATTGGAATTTCACATTTGAATCTAGAGTCGGAAATACGTTGCAAGTTATTCGCCAGATGTATTTGTAACCTATAATGTGTTAATAGCTTCTATGCCCCTTTTCTTCACACAGAAATCTAATTCTTAAAAGGTTATTTTCAAGACCTAAACTTCCATGGATTCTATGCGACTGTTACAATCCAGTACTGCTGAATCGAATCGTCTCCATAATAAATTGATTCTTACTGAGTTAATAAAAGGTTTGAAATTGCGTGGTAAGGTTGGACAGTTGCAGTGGTGGCTGGTATGTCAGATCGTGATGGCACAGGTGCAGGGGCGTTGCTCCTCTGCTCGTGCCGTTTCGGAATCATTCGGCTGGATCTGTGAAATTCGAATTAGGAACGTTTTTTGATTCGAAGTCTCAGGTTGTTGCAAAAGAAGATTATTTCTCAATCGTGATCGGATTTTGGGATCCCCGTTCCAAAAGGTGACTTTTTCTAAAAAAGCTTGCGAAAGCGGAATCGTACATACCATTCAAGAAGGCTTTTACTTACTCTTCTACTTTATTTGCTTGAATATTATAAAGAGCAACTAATGAAAAGATACAAAGAAAAATCTAGCAAAAACTGTAGTCTAATCTACAGTCTAATCAACAGTAAAAACTCATAAGTAGCTACTTCTAATTAGTCTGCAATGGAATATTCTCGAGCTGGAAATAATTACCGACCTTAGGGACGCTAGACACTGAAGCGCTGAACTCAATCGAACTCTAGAAAATGTAGAGCAGCCTGTAGAGAATGAAAAGGCGATTAAAAAAAATAAATAAATATTCATGGACTTTACACACAACGCCCTCTAGTCCCAAACTAAGCAAAGCTTGTAATATGGGAACTAGATGCTAATAGAATAGAATACTTATATACTTTTTTTTTTGTAAATACATACTTATACTTATAATACATAGTAACACCCAGACATAGAACAAACATCTATGTTTGCTACACACAAATGTTTGTTCTCAGTGGGGATCGAACCCACGACCCACAGCACGGAAGGCAGAGCTAATACCGACTGAGCTGTGACGCCTGTCAATTGATGATTGATGATTTAGTACACTTCTACAGTGTCTAACTAGTTAAATAATGGAAATGAAAAGCTTTGGTTACCATTTTTACAATATTTAGTAAAATCTACAATGTTTTTAACTTGATAAGTTAAAACCAGCCGCTAGTAATGATCCCATACCTATTTCAGTTTTAAATGAATTGGGTAATGGTTTGGTTGCAAATATGATATCCAAAGTTTTTGAACTCCATTACAATTTCACTTGGCGATAAGAGTGCAGTAACATCATTGCAGAACAGGTTTCTTTGTTTATTTATATGACTCTTTGGGTATTTTATGGAACTTGTGTTTTAGTAGTAGGTGTGCCCAATTACGCAGTTCAGTTGACTTCTGTAATCCTCATTGTTCTAGTTGTTCCCATGACATCTGCCTAATTATCAGAGGTTATTGTGTGTTTTGAAATTAGCTAGAGCAAATTATACGATTAAGGGAAAATTGAGGGACTAGTAGTACCGTCAAATCTTTTGCCCCATCGAGCTATCTAAATGATTTGACTGTACTGAGAACTAAGTAACTCCAGAGATGTTCATGGTCCATTTTGGAGGTCTTAGTCCCGTCAAATCATTTAGAAGGGTAGACTGCTCTTGGCATTTCATCTGAGGATTGCTATGCTTTTGAGTGCAAGTTAAGCTATTAGTTCTAGCGTTTAGAGGTTTTTAGCAGGTCTTAGAGTGGCTTCAAAACTAAGCCATCAAAACTGGCTAGTCTATCCATTCAATACTCAATTATCAATTTACCCATGCAAACTTATGGCTACCTTCCATGGTTACCGCTATTGTGTTATAAAATAATTATTTTGTTGTCTTTAGTTTTACCAATAAGACGATTGTGTTTTTGTTACCTCGTCGTCGTCAGTAAATTTAACATCTAACGCCTGGTTTGCACTTCGATAAGTACAATAGAAGGACAGCGGCGGCACCGCTCCGCAGTCCATTGCCTATGCTTTACCACGCAGTGTCGTGGTGTTACTAAACTCGCTTTTGTACTTCTTGTAGGTACTTATTGAAGTGTAACTCCACTGTAAAAGTCCTCGAAAGTGTAGTCTCATCACAATCCGTAAGTTAGCCTCGTCAGCAGCGGGATGTGGCAGGTGGCTTGATTGAATAAGAACAATTGGAAGCGATTCCATTGAACAATCGCATTTTCTTTCTTTATACAGCTTGATTTTCCTGTCTCGTACGCTGTCTGTATTGGAATGGTTCTTTTTTTTTCGTCTCTCATTCGCTTTCCTGTCACCTCTACATTCTAGTATCTCCTTTATCCATATTTTCTATGACATACATTATGATAATCTCTACTCCTATTACATTTTAAAATAATCGTTTATTTTAAAATAGAATTCTAGGATTATTCTAGGAACATAGAAAAATGCCATTCTAATCTAAATAATATCTCAATATTAGTTAAGTTTAGTTTTGTATTATATAGTAGTCCCTAGGTTAAGGTGTGCAATAAAGTATTTTCTATCTATCTATCTATTGTAGAATTATGCTCGAATCAAAAGTGATCTTGGTAATTACGATTCCTCTGCCGGTCTTAAATGTTTTATTATCATTGCTATTGATACCCAAGTCAATTATTGATTCCTTGAAGTCATCATGTTTGTTGGCAAATACCATTGCAAAAAGATTAGTATTCAGCTCGTTTGAAGCATTCAATTGATGTGCTGTTGTTTCTTGTAATCGCTTTACACTTTATGTCCGTGTTGAGTTTGTATTAATATGTGTTTCAGATACCGTGTGAGAATCCTTTGACACGGTAATTCTTAGGAATTTAGGCATTCGTCTTGTGTTATTTTATTCTTACTATCTATCACGTTTTGACAGCTACATCTATTATGGACTAGGTTCACGCGGACTTATGTCTTTTCTGCATCTCCGTGAGTCGATTAGTAACCATTTTCCTTTTTTTTTCAACAACAATAAAAAAAAAAAAATTATAATAATAAAATAATAATAAAATTATGTCTATGATTAACAAATAACAGAGTAACAAAATGTCTGACCCTTAAATACGTTCGATATTTGAATCTGTTCAAGTTTGGAAACCATAGTAAAAACTCTAATGAATCGCCAAAACTTGTAGAAGCATTCAAACAACACTTTTAAGAACTAATTATCTATGAAGGGGTGTTCTGAGAAGTAGCTACCTAGTTATTTATTTTACAAAATAATTCGTACTCCATTATCATAATATTTGACAGGTTGCAAGCCCATCACCGCACTGGTTACCTTATTCCTTCCTTGTAATAGCACTATTGGCTTTGTATTTATAAAATAGATAAAAATGTATAGTCAACAGTCAGATCCATCTTTACTAGTAGACGAATCGTTGTTTAGTGCGCTCAGGCTAAGCATAAAGGTAATCAGTAAAGTTCTCACGAACCAATAATCGAAGCCAATTTTTAATTCGAGCTGCAGATTTAACTCAAACAATCGATTGTTGATTCGATTCGGTTGTTAATACACTGAAGAACACAGAGTAGTATCTTCTCATATTGTCGAACGCCTAGTTAGTAGCAACGACGATGGATACTACAAACAGTGCAAAGAGCCTTGTCTCGATAGTAGAGTATGTTTAGCCTAGAGTTGGCTCTAATGAACCCCTTTCGATGTCTGAATCTTCAAGGATCCAAGAGAGGAGATGTTTTCTGAGCAAGAATAGGTTACAACCTTTCCAGGCAAGTTGTGACCTTGAATCGCTAAAAAGTACGAATTAAAATGTTTGGAAATAACTTAGTCGAACGAAAAGTCGCATGGCCATTCATTCCTATACACTTTGACGAATTATATTCTCCTAACCTAAAAAATGACATTCGATTCTAAAATGACAAAGCATTTGTGCAGAAACCAATTTTATTTACATTATCTTTTTCAATGTTTCGCTCTATTTCTACTACCAAACCAACCATAATATACGAAATCTGATCTACCAATTCACATTATCGTTGAAAGTATAGCTGATATACGATATTCTAATCTACACAGCCACAGGATGGATTGACTTCCTCTCATCAGAGGTTCTTTGTTTTCCGAACGTCGGCAATATCAAATATCAGATCTTTGTAAAAATAACGATGTGTTATGATAACCTTTACCACGGGATGATCTTTATTGACTGGCTATTGGTTCTGTTTGAGTGTTGGAGTATATTTCCGGGATTCGGAATGTAGGGCCTATTGTGTTTCGATCGATGAATGTTTTTTTATTGGTGGTTAAATATTGACATTCTATTAGTCTGTATGAACAGTACGTTAGGAAGTGCATCTCATAAGAGTTCAGCATGAGGACACAGTCGTGAGCGAGCTGGGATGTATTTTGAGGTATAGGGTGTTTGTACACTGGTCGATACTGAAAGCCTTCTAAACTGAAATGAACAGTTGCGTGAGTATAATTCTGATGAAATATCAAAGCATCAAACTTTTTTTTTTTTGCGCAATTTTCCTTGTTCAAGGGAAAAAGACTAAAACCACATTGGCTGAGACGTAATGACTCCTTGCGATTATGTTTCGGCACGCATCCAGTTTTTTGCAGGAACCTTTTTGTTTTATTATTGACCCTGATTTAGGTACTTACAGGAGAACGAATAAAACTTGACAAAAAGTCAGTTTCTTTGATGTTGCTTTGGTTTTTATACACAAAACTTAGTTGTTATTAGTTACAAGCATTTGTCCATCTTTTACACGATTCTCCCCCGTATGCAAATCTTTTGCTGTCAACACTGTCCAGTGTAATTTCTTCAGGTCACGTGGTACAATTTTGTACCAGGTGATCATTCTTTTTAGACACTTGACAGCAAAATATGCGCAAAAACACATCAAATGACGTCATAATGTCATTATTTAGTCACAGAATAACTATGAGTTAGTATGAACTGACCATGATTTAAAACTTTGCAGTTCAACTTTGATTGGCATACCCCTGCAGCTATATTTTAGGACTTCTTACCCAACTTTCCTTCTTCTTTACTCATCTGCTTTTTTCATCCTGCCACCGACCAACAAGATTACCACACAACATCAGGGGAAAGCTAATCTAAACATGTAAGTACTAGTACTAGACAGACGCTTCGACACTATGCCGGAAACGACAACGATATTCGTGATCGAGCGATTAAAATATCGTCGGTATACAGAGGTGTCGTGTTATTGGTAGTGTGCAAAACCCATTCACATAATTACTATGAGTTTTTCTTCCAAAGTTATAAAGAAAACAATCACAATGATGTCACGAACTTCTGTTACGGATGCGTGATGTATTAACAAAACAATTATCTTAGAGCCTGTGAACTAACTAATTGCCCATTGAAACCTGCAGAACCCGTTGTGCATGTCATTGACCTTGAAAAGCACAATAAGGAAGCTGTTGACTTCTTTATGACATGCAAATGTTAAGTTGTGAACTTGTGAAGCAAGTTTTGCGCTAAATATCAAATGTAAGGTGTAAGGTGCGTTTGCACACACACAGTAGCACGACACTCGAACAAAAATATCGTTGTCGTCACCAACAACAATTATTATATATTTACAAAGAACTATTATTGCCGTCCGCCGTCCGTAAAATACATTGACTATGCATCAAGATGAATAGCGGTTGGTTTTTACCTCTTACCCGACTGCGAATGAGGTGTTATGAGTTTCGCAGAAGCATTCCCGGACGTGGTCTGAATGTTATGTCGAAGGGGAGTGTTATGGTAGTTGCAGACTTGCGTCAATTGGTCAGAACGAGACAGACTGAGACTTTGCAAATAAATTTTATATCTTTCTCGCTATAGAAGTGCCCGATGTGTCTGTTTGTAAGGGTAGATAAGAATTGCTTTTCTCTTCCTGAATATTTGATAGTATAGGAAAAGTGCTTTGTTCTCAATTTGGGTCGGGCAGTACCTGTTATACTTATCAACTTATTTATTTTATATTATTTGAGACTTTGTCTATTGCCAGTATCCAACGTAGCTTAGCAAAAAAAATTGTATATCTTTGATTGAAAGAGAATGGTATCAAAATGTCATCATCACAATATCAAATTGAAGAAATCCATCGCTGGACATAAGCCTCCCCATAGAATTCCAGAACTTAAAATGTATCTCTGCTACAGTCGAAAGCAAAAATTTCGGGTTATCTATGAAAACTTGAATATTTTGGAAACCACTTATTCATCCATCCATCTTATCCATCCATCTGACTTATCCATCGTGTAATTCTTGTATAATTAAGTAATTTATTTATTTTCACGAAATTCACGATTCTTTTATTTTACCTGAACACGAACACATCCGCAATTAATATGATAATTGGTTAATTTACACATGCAAAACTCGAACCAATATTAGTAGCACCATAGTGACCCAATTAGTGACAAGTGACAATGTATGGGCTTACCTACAGTTGTATTTGCGGTTTTAGAAATATATTTCACAGTATATGTTTCAGTTTCAGCCCTAGCATGAGAAGTGAGCTATCGTGGAATATATAATTCTCATTTTAAATTGGACACCACACCGAAAGGAAGATTCCTAAAAGCCTATACTTTTAAAATTAAGTTTTCGTACTGCGACACTTTCACGATATCGGCGGAAAGCTTATAACAATTTTAATGATGATCAAACATAATTCATATTTGCGTACGGGACTGGATTCTTGTGTTGTTTTGTATATGTCAAACTGTGATCAAACTATATTTAAATTCAAGACTCTTTGGCCGTAAAAGTCCCCACAGAGTCCATTTCGTTATCTACTTTTACTTTAAAATACCCAGTGGAAATCAGACTAACGGTTTAACATTATCAGACTATCACAACCCTCAAGGTAGCTTTCAGAGCAGTCAGGAGAATTTTGACATTCGTCGCGTTACGTAAACCTGACTCATTTGAAAAACTTGAGTAACTGTGACTAAACCGCTGAGGAAAAGTTATAGCTCCGGTTTTAATTAATTAAACTGTAATTTAGGGTGTCGTTGCTCTGGGCAGTCTAGTAATATCTCTGGTTCCACTTTAGACCCTTGTGGAGGAGCGATTTGTCAAATTTGTTTGGGAATTAATGTGGGTTTTTGTGGATTTATGTACAATTACTTTTTTTTACAATTTCTGAGACCTTGGACAGAGAATTAGTATTGCCATACAAAGAGGTAACGTTGCCAGCCTTTTGGGCACCCTGCCTGCAGTCGGTGATTTGAACTCTGTTTTCTATCTCTAGCATTTAGAATTCAGAGTTCATTGTAGCGGCGAGGCGCGCGGTTCTCGATCGGTTTCTGGTGGCGCCTCTGGCTACCTCGTTTCTGCCGGCCGGAGCGCTCTCGTTCGGTTCGCAGTCTGGAGATGCCGTCGACTTGTATCTCTCGTCCGCTCGTTCAACCAACGTTTTAAGTCAAGAAACAGTATCGTCAAGAAACAGAAACGTCAAGAAACAGAAACGTCAAAGAAACAGAAATGTCAAAGAAACAGGATAGTATTTATTCTCGAGCTCTTCTATGTACTAGCTTCTATCTTGCTACTGGGCCGATTACTTTCTTCTAGTCTTCACAGCTTGGATTCAAAAATGGAACTGGCCTCAGTAACAATTGGACAAATATTTATACATCTCTAGGGCCGGCGTCGAACGCTCGGCTGCCGAACCATTCACAAAGCTTTCGTCGCACGTGTGCGGAAGTTGGATGCGCACGTCGGTTCATTTTCGACTTTATTGACTCTATTGTTATTCCTATCGTCTTTTGTCTTATTTGGGTCTTCCTAGAAATATTGCCTGCCTGCTATCTGTGAATGGTTCGAGATTCTTCGTTTTAAGGAATAAAACAATCCTAAGTATTTTACATTTCAAACTTACATCTAAGCCCTAGCTATATAGGTTTAACTCAATGTCTTTATTATCTCATACTTATATCTAATTAAGCTAGGACTTAAATATCGATCATCTTATTTTCAATCTTATGCTATGTAGTGGACGTCGCTAACATTTTCCCCGCCAGTGCGCGGTGGTCCGGGCACTCCATCCACTGGTTGCGACGTCTTCACTGGAGCCACGAGGATGAGTCTCGACGTTGGACGCTTCATGATGCCTCCTCGTGTCCTGACGTTCACAATTCTCGTTCTCTGGTCCGGCCCTTGGAATGTTTCTTCTATAACCCCACGTGGCCATGTGTTTCGTGGAAGTGATGAGTCTGCGATGATCACCACGTCGCCTTTGCAGAGTTCCCGGTTCTTTCGGTCTTTTACCTTTCGTGGCATGAGGGTCGGAAGGTACTCTTTCAGCCATCGATTCCAGAAATGGTCGGCCAGTCGTTGCGCCGTCCTCCAGTTCGGTCGTCCAATGATGTCGGAGTCGTCGCATTCTCTCAGGGCGGCTGCTCCACATGACCTCCCAATTAAAAGGTGATTGGGGGTCGAGGCTTCTTCATCTCCTGGATCCGTGTTCAGGTGTGTCAGCGGCCGGGGTTTCAGTGTGTGCTCCACTTCCGTGAGTAGAGTGTGAAGCACTTCTTCGGGTGGGTTTCGTTCTCGGAGGACGGCTGCTAGCGCGGTCCTGACTGATCGCACCATTCTTTCCCAGGCTCCGCCCATGTTTGGAGCTCCAGGAGGGATGAACTTCCACTGGAATCCCTCTTTTTCTGCCGCCTCGATGAGTTCTTGTCGCTGTAGCTTCTTAATTTCTGCTCTCAGCTCGTGGTCCGCTCCGACAAAGTTTGTCCCGTTGTCACTAAATGTGACTCTAGGATTTCCTCGACGTGAAGCCATCCTTCTCAGCGCCATTATCATAGAGCTGGTACTGAGTGATGCTGCCAGCTCTACGTGGACCGCCCTTGTGGTCAAACAGGTGAAAAGGGCGCCCCAGCGTTTCTCTTTCCTGCGGCCGATGGTTATGTGCATGGGGCCAAAGTAGTCAACACCCGTGCACGTAAACTGTCGGCTGGAGTTTCCGATTGGCTTCTTTTTCTTCAATCTGTCGATTTCGTTCTTATAGGATTCTTCTTGGCTTTGTCGGATAGGAGCTTTTTCGGCTTTGTTCAAATATTCTGGTTCGATTGGTAGCCATCTTCTTTTTTCTTTGTTCAATTTTCCATCGGTGACGCTGTTGGTGCTCTTGTCTTGGCGGCACATGTCTATGAACATGTACATTCTCGCTGTCGTTCGGAGCAGGCATATCCCGGTACCAAACCTGTCAGGATTGGGCAGACTTGATTGCTGGATAGTTCTGGTCATAGTACAGGTGGCTTTCTTGACTTCTTCGGGACACGAATCTTCGTTTTCTATCTTTTTTACCGGCCAGTCAGAGTTCGGCTGGTAAAGGAATTCGGGTCCAGTGAACCACCTCGCCTTGCTGTCGAAGTTCTTTGGCACATTTCTCGTTGCGTCGTCGGCCGGGTTGTGTTTAGTGGGAACCCATCTCCATTCACGTGGCTTGGTCAGTTCTTCGATAGTCTCTTCATTGTTCCCAGCGTGACAGTGATTCACGTACTTCACTGGATTAGTAGATCCGATGTGACATCCGTGAAGTACCCATCCCAGACTTGTCAATGACGCGACTGGTTCATGTCGCTTTCCTTTCAAGATCTTACGGGAAATGATTAGATCCCAATTGTCTTGACCGATCAGTAGCGTTGGTCTTTCTTTATCATATAGAAGCTCGTCTTTTATATTTCTCAAGTGGCTGCACTCCTCAATCGCCTTCTTGTTGACGTACTGCGGTGCAAGCTTTAAATCTTCAATAGTGCGTACTCCTCTTAGCGTACGCTTATCTCTTCTATGAGCTCCCTTTATTTTCAAGTCCATTACTTGGGAGTCATTTTTCTCAATAATCTTTCCACCGACTGTTTCTAGAATCAGTGATTGCTCTCGGCCGGTGGCTCCAATGCGGCGGGCGATGTCCTTGTCCATCAGCGACACTGTTGATCCTTCATCGAGCAGTGCGAGGACGCGAGTAGACCCTTTCGGTCCGTAGATGTCTACCGGTATCATCTTTAGGTAGACTCTTGTTCCATCTGCTACCGCGTATACGGATTTCACGACGTTCTTCGTGTCTTCTTTTTCAATACTCTGTTGCGAGGAGGATGACGGTTTCTCTTGCTGCGTAGACGGTGTCGTCGTTTGTGGGTCCGGCTCCGAGTGCAGCAGGATGTGGTGCGGTTTCTTGCATTTCTTGCAAGGCCGTTCTTTGCAGTTCATCCTCATGTGGCGCTGGCGTAGGCACTTGAAGCATAGATGTTTCTTCACCACGATATTCCATCTTTCGTTGGTGCTTACTTCCTTGAACTTCTTGCACTCCGTGAGCCAGTGTTCCCCTTCGCAGTGCGCGCAGAACTTTTTATATCCTTCCGAGGTTGTAGCGACTGTGTCTCTCTCAACGTCATCATCATCATCATCTTCTTCTTCCTCCTGGGTGGCGTGCACCGGGTGTCTCGAGTTACCGAACCTCTTCTTCGGTAGCTCCGGTGGTGCAATCTTTCCGCACAAGTCAGCTTCAACTTCGAGGAACCTTTTCATCTTTAAAAGTTCTGGTTCTTCATCTTCCAAGCGCGCACTGAAGTCAAGCCATCTGTACCGTAGTATGGGAGTTAACTTCTCAATGATGCTTCGACTCATTTCTGGTGAGTACAGGTAGTGTGGCTTCTTAAGGGCATTTATCGTGGTCACTGCGTTACTCACGTGACTCGAGAAAACGCAAATGTCCCGTGGAGTGTCTCCTACTCGTGGGAGCTCCTTGATCTTCTGGAGTTCTGCCAACACTAACTGCTCCGGTCTTCCGAATCTTCGTTCCAAAGCATCGATGACTTCCTTGGGGTCCGAGGCCACGAACAACAGGCTTCGAATCGCTTCCTTTGCCGTTCCCTTTACCGCTTTCCTGAGGCGAGCCATATTATGCACTATTGTGCATAACGCCGAACTATCCTCATACGCCCTTTTAAAAGGCAGCCACTCCTCATGTGCCCCATTGAAATCTGGCAAATCCCACATCTTCGGTGACGCGGTCATGATGGAATGTGGCTGTACCGGTCTTGTAGCGCTTATGATAGCCTCGGCGAGTTCTTTTATATCTGACTTCTGTGTCTGAGAGCTCTGTGGTTTGTCCTCAGTCGTTTCATACGTGGCGGTCTGCGCTACCCAATGCTCGACGTGAGTTGATTTCTCCAAATCATAGTCTTCGACTTCTTCTTCCGATAGACATTGGGTTAACTCCAGTTCCGTCTGAGCAAGGGCAGCGGCAGTCTCAGCAACTTCTAGCTGCCTCTTCTGAAGTTCTCGCAGGGCTTCGAGTTCCATTCTCTTTGAAGACTTGTTCGATCTTGCATCCTCTCGCGCTTGTGGAACCAATGAACTTGCAGACGTGTACGGTGGGGCGACAGGTCTTCCTCCAATGTCTTGCAGGATCTTCGTGGTTCCTTTTTTCACTCTTGCCTGAGCCACAGGTTCCAACGCGGGAGCGGGGCGCGCGCTCGCGGGCGCGGACACGGACGCGGGGAGCGCAGATGGCGCTGACGACGCGAGCGGGTACGCGGTCGCGGGACGCACGCTCGCGGGCGTGGTCTCAGACGGGATCGTGCGCGGGGGAGCTTGCCGAGACGCGCGGGTCTGAGCGAATGTCGTCTCGGACGCGGTACGCGGGGGAGGGGCGGCAGCGGCAGCCGCTACCGTCGCGGCGCGAGTAACCCTCCCTTGCGCCGGGCCAGCGGGCCCTAGGGCGGCGCTAGCGGCGGCGGCGGTGGTGTGGCGCGAGGCACACGTCCCGACGGGTGTCCCAGTGGACGTTTCGGCGGACGCCACGGTCGACGCGGAAGTTCGAGTCGCGGTCGACGCGGACGCGTTCGCGAACCAGTCAGTAGCAGTCGTTTCCATCGAACCCTCCTCTTCAGTTCCGGAGGGCACGGGAGATCTTGAACGGACGATAGGCATCTTCAAACCTTATTCTCCGGATCCGGTTCGAAGGACCAGAAAATGTAGCGGCGAGGCGCGCGGTTCTCGATCGGTTTCTGGTGGCGCCTCTGGCTACCTCGTTTCTGCCGGCCGGAGCGCTCTCGTTCGGTTCGCAGTCTGGAGATGCCGTCGACTTGTATCTCTCGTCCGCTCGTTCAACCAACGTTTTAAGTCAAGAAACAGTATCGTCAAGAAACAGAAACGTCAAGAAACAGAAACGTCAAAGAAACAGAAATGTCAAAGAAACAGGATAGTATTTATTCTCGAGCTCTTCTATGTACTAGCTTCTATCTTGCTACTGGGCCGATTACTTTCTTCTAGTCTTCACAGCTTGGATTCAAAAATGGAACTGGCCTCAGTAACAATTGGACAAATATTTATACATCTCTAGGGCCGGCGTCGAACGCTCGGCTGCCGAACCATTCACAAAGCTTTCGTCGCACGTGTGCGGAAGTTGGATGCGCACGTCGGTTCATTTTCGACTTTATTGACTCTATTGTTATTCCTATCGTCTTTTGTCTTATTTGGGTCTTCCTAGAAATATTGCCTGCCTGCTATCTGTGAATGGTTCGAGATTCTTCGTTTTAAGGAATAAAACAATCCTAAGTATTTTACATTTCAAACTTACATCTAAGCCCTAGCTATATAGGTTTAACTCAATGTCTTTATTATCTCATACTTATATCTAATTAAGCTAGGACTTAAATATCGATCATCTTATTTTCAATCTTATGCTATGTAGTGGACGTCGCTAACATTCATTTTAATAATTGTTTTTTATCATTGTTATAATATTACTACGAGTATGTTAATAAACAAAAGTTTAAGGAAATATACTATAGTAGATTTAGGTAAAAAATTTCTGAGAAGTTATTAAAATTCATAAGTAGATTTACAAGAAAATGTTAAGATAATAACGGAAAGAAATTATACCAGCAAACCAAATTGAAATCCTACTTACTCTATTTGTTTTATCACATTCACGATTATAATATTCTCTGTTTTCATACAATTTTACGAACATTGATTCATCACGGTATTCGTCCACATAGATTCACACATAGTATTGCGGATCTAAGTAATACAATGCACTTTTTGCACCCGTTACGAGAACCTCAAGGTTCTCAGGATAAAGCAGATTCTTATCTGCGCGTCGATTGACGGTTTTTTGCCCACATGTCTTGGCGATTGCAGTCTGCTGTAAAAGTTTTGGGTTACTCTGTCCTTTTGTTCATCGTGTTACTGTGGGAATTTCCAAACCATTGGTTACAAAAATAAAAATCAATGTTTCTCTGATATTATCCATTCGCTATGATTTTCGTCGTCTTATACAAGGTGATTATAAGTTATTTTCGAACTGTGTCCATTTCCAGCTTTGTAGGTTTTTGTCGATTCGCTCCATTTGCCTATAACGACTGTCTCGGTACCAACTTCCTCTCGATAAGTGGATAATGATCTGTTATCTTGTTGCTCTACCGCAATTGCCTGTTTTTTACTGGCTTGCCTTTTCCGTTCTGTTCTTGAGTGAAATTTATATCAATAACCTCATTCAGTAATTAGGTACCTACTTACTGGCTAATTTGTTGTATATAAATAGTTTTAAGACTCCGTATTCAATTTTAACAAGTGTCTCATTCACAGTGAAAAATCAGAGTCTAAACATGAATATTAATTGGAACATACCTACTGCATATAATTTGTGTTGAATATCTCGGACCATATGACCTTAGAATATGCATGATCTCCTAGAAAAGAAAAAAATAAAGAATCGAGATTTAATATTTTTTTTGCGATCTCTTTAGACCCCTTTGATAAAATATTTACTTAAGTTCACATTACACCTTTCCAAAAACATTTTATTTGTAAATATTTCAGTCCTTCCTTACGTTTGATCTCGTACTTGAGTAACATCAACAACGTTCTTTCGTCTGATTTATTCACAAAATTCTCATAAATATTACAAGATCTTCCTGGAACCAGATGGCGCTTCCGATTTTTTTCCACTCAACTAGAACTTCTCACGTTTTTTTTTTGCAAACGTGAGAACACTTTTCGTCGCTCCTTCAAATAAACGATCATAAATTGAATTTGAATATTTTAGCGATAAACATAAAAAACAAACTGCAATATTTCTTTTTTTGCAAACTGGAATTGGATGTCGAGAATTGTTAAAACTAGGTGTTTCTAATAAGTTCTAACAAGGAATGTTAGTTAATAGACCCGCTTAATGCGACCATTGACTCACCCACTGGCGCCAAAATGATATAGCCAGTATGGTAATCAGACGGGTAATACTATTATCTCTCGTTTTGTTCCTCATTGTCAAAACGACGACACATTCTAAGCATTATTCTAAGTGAAGCGATTGTCATTTTATTAAAAATAGAATTTCAATGTCGTTTGGATTTCTTTACATATACAAATGAAAGCAAATCGATCAACGCGTTTAATGTAGTATCAATGACAAGATTTCCTTACGAATGATCTTCCGGTCGTGTACTTTCATTGTGAAAGAAACCGCATGCCTCAACTCAAATCAATGTTCTGTAGAACCTATAGAACGACTCTCAGATCTCGTTATGATCCAGTTTTTACGATGTTAGTGGCCATAATGCCGGAAATATTACCTGTTCTTGACTGCATCCTTACTCTTGGGAGTTTTAATAGGTTTTTTATTGGTGCATTCGATTTACTCATTCCCAAATCAGCTCAACCTGTTTTGTGTCTAATGTAAAATTTCTTTTTTTCCAGATAAGTGAAGAACAATTGAAACATGCATTTATCAGTAGTGCTAGCGCTAAGCGCAATTTTTCTATGTGATGCAAAATTGCCAAAAAAGCATCATGTACAGCCGAATGAGCTGCCCGCAAATCCTACGCAAAACGCGGAGGCGATGAGATTACTACAATTCGAGAAGAAGAATGTCAAAACTAGTCGTATCATTGACCAATACAGAACGAGACACAGGAGAGAAGTATTCGACTCGATGTCGTACGAGTCTGGATTGAACTGGGCACATTCAGAAAGACTAGACGAAAACGGGGAAGTGGTTCTCCGATGGGTGAACTCAGATTCGAGTATAACCTTCAGACTGGAAGCGAGAACCCTTGGTTACGTCGGATTAGGATTCAACTCCGCTGGGAACATGAGAGGCGCCGATTTGGTGGTCGCTTGGGTGGACGACAGGAATGGCAACGCTCGAATTTTGGTGAGTTTAATCATGATAATCAACATCTGTTGTTTTGTTCTCTAACTAAGGGGTGGTCCGTATACAAACCAGACCAAAATTAAACGTATTTTGGTATGCAACAACATATAAACTTTCGCATCTAGCAGAGTGAATATTATTGATAATAAAGTGCCTTTACAGTGCACTATCTAAGTTCACTACCGAGGCAAAACTTTGCTCTCCTTTGTACTTTACCTGGCTATGAAGACATAAAAGTGTTTACCGTGTAGAGACAATAGTAGGCAAGTACTCATACTTTGCGGTTTTCGATAGGCGTGTCAACGTCCGGAGAGTCACCGGGCCGTGACGAACTACGGTCTCACAGTTTGTGGTCTAACTTAACAATTCAAACGATATTCTGGAATAGCTAATTTGATTCGAAATTGGAACGTACTCGTCATTGACCAATTACGTCTGCTATCTGGGGTTTTGTCTGGGACAAAAAGCAAAGCAATCAAAGAAGCTTTACTAACTAAAGGAGGTAGGTTCATTTCAATATCATTGCGACCATTCTACCAATGAAAATGTATAATCTACCGGATACTTAAATATCATGTTTGGTAACAATTACTGAAGGGACCGCTAATTTATATTTTGCATGGAGATAGGAGAAATTGCCGGTTCCGTTGTAAGTGTTTCTGGAAGCTTCTAATTTGTATCTTGATTGAATTGTTGTTTTGAGTTGTTTTGGAAACGTTAGCTAATCTGGGCCTGAGCTTTGGCATTATAGAATATTTCTTTTATTTCTATGAATTCAGATTTAAGTTGTTTTCTTCTTAGGTGTATTATTTGTTATTGACCTTCTACAAAAATTTGCTCAGTATTCCACATGTGAAAGGCTCTCAGTATTCTAAACACTAACTCTATCCCGTCCAACCCTTCCAAGCAAAACTAACATCCAATTTGTGTATCTAACAGACCAGTCGGACAAACTTTATCCTGGTTAGCAACAATAGCAACTCAGGTCTGAGGTTAGAAGTCTACGCTCCTAGTTTGTATCGGTTCCCTAATTGAGTTTTTAAGCTGCTTTAAGCTGAGATCAATTCGGAGACAAACTCAACTATCAGGAGATTGGTTGACCTATCTAGAGTGGACAAGGTTGATCCTAGCTTAGTGCGTCGTGGCTTTCATGTTTTATGATTAAAACTGAATTAATGTATAATAGTGAAATAGTTATCACAGAGGTAAAATCTATAACACTTAGAATAGTGTATTTATTAGCACCTTTGAGAAAATTTAAAATGTTTATGAGGAAGTAATTAAATCGAGATTCTTTTCAGATAGTAAATTGGTTTAAATCTAGCCTGTCGCTGATCTTTTGAGGCTACCAAGTTTATTGCAAAATTAGTCATAGTTGCGGAGAATGACCCTTACAAATGGGAGAATATTAAAGCGTGGAATCCCACATTTATTATCAGACACTCCCAAATTCCATCTGCCAAGCAAGTCAGGGCTCTGTTATGTTAGCATAGCACATGCTTTAGCGCTATACAGGATTGCGAATGTCATTTGCATGCAAATGTACATTTTCTTAGTAAAATTTACGCCAGCTCAGTACATAACCTGACACATGAAGTCTGTCTTGCATTTACAAGATACAAATAGAATAATCTCACGGGACTTGTAACGACTAGCGAATAAGGTTAGAATTTTGTTGTCAGAATAAATTTAGCTTATTACAAATGCAAATATGGTTCGAATTTCGTTATCAGAGTAAGCTTATTGAAAAGGGTGTTTTTATAAAGAACGGTAATTGAGAGAGTGAATCGAACTTCGCACTAATGAAGTAAAGCGGGCAGCAAATTTTTATACAGAATCGAATTCAGTTGAGTAGTTATCAATTGATTCTATCAACGACAAGTTCTAATGTTTGTAGGTAGTTACTTTAACTAGTACCCTTTATATTTCGTACAGAATTTGACCCCTAAGACATTAGTAGGACACTAAAAGGCACACAATGTCCCTACACACAAGAATCTTTGTTTAACTGTGCACGTGCGCAGTGAATTCTAAATGTGCTTGTTTTGCTAGGGCAATAAGGTACATTGTTCTATAAAACAATTGGTCTAGCTTTGTAAGGAATAACAGAGCTTTGAGCAAACTAAGAATAGAATATTGTCTCCAATTTTATGAACTGTGAGTTTTACGTACGGTCACTGGTTTTTTGGTCGCAAAGATCGCAAAAATAAAATTCGGTCGACATCGTCTAGTCTAGACATAATAGGTAGTAAATTTTACTTTGTGTTCCAAGGATATTCTTCTCGTTTTCAATCTTTGCACGTTCAAAAAGGCTTATAAAGAGGCCTCGGAGTTTTCAGCCCCTGTTTTTGGAGAGTTTCACTAATACCACTTTCCCATTTTCGCTAAATTACACGAAGCACTTCACACTGCATCGTAATTTAGAAGCAGTATTTTTGCTTTTAAAACGTTAAGCCGTGGGTAAGGCTACAACCCGAAGGGCGACCTAACAAATGGGCTACCTCTCCTGCAAAATCCCTGCTTAGTAAGTTACAAGTATTGGCGAGCGGAGAAGTGTCTGCGTGTTAAATGATAAAGTATCTTTATAACTGGCAAAATTATCTTTACTAATCGATAAATTGTTTTTATTTAATTCAAGGGTCTTTGATTAAAAATAATTCCTAATCGCTTGCTAATTAGACCAGCTGCTTTTTTAGACGAAATGATAGTAACCCTACTATGTAAGTAAATATTTTAGTAATCAGTTACTTACCCCTTTATTTATATTCTCTTGTCATTTTAGTGCGGCTTTAAAAAATGCTGTGTCATTGTCACTTGCATGAGAACGAAAAGAGATGACAACAGATTTAGCAGCCATTTTAGCTAGCGCCGCTTTAGAAGACCAATATAAATGTACCCCTTAGGTTATAGGAATACTAGATCTTCATGGAAAATATTTTTTAGATTTAAATTATCTATCTCGACTTGCTGCTTACGAAGCAGATATACTGAGTGGTAGGATGCCAAATCTACATATTTTAGTGTTTCTGTTTTTTTCAAATCACACATTCCGTCCACACGATTCTCATTAAAAACCATACAAAATACGTTTTGAAAAGTCAACACGCGCTCATTACCATTCCAGGCTCAGCCAAATGACTCATCGCTTCTGTCATCGAAAAGAAGGATTTGTATTCATCAAATGTCTAAACTGGACGTGTATCTTTTCGGGAATTCCGTGTTTTGTGCGCGACTATACTTTAATGTAGGACCTTTGTCACACGCATCGGAGATTACTAGCAGTTTATAAATGCAGTACAGTCACGTACAAACAGGTACCACGTGAGTCAATGGATTGAATGTACCTATACCTAGTAGGGTATACTTCCTGAAGGGTAGATAAAGCGGCCGTTTACAGGAGGTTTTTCCACACATTGAGGTCATGCCTCTGACAACCTTATATCTAAGCTCTCTGAAAGCTTGCTCTTTGACGTAATTTTAGACACAATGCCTGCCTCTGATAATGTAAATCTACGGTTACAGCATAATTCGGCAAAATAAAGTACCTGAAGTGATAATGTAGATATATCGCATTTTAGAGTGCTCTTTTTTACAGTACCTGCAAGGCTACCTAATTAGTTTTTATGATCATATGAGAGTTAAAGCAGAACTTTATGACTCGCATAAAGTAGCTTTAAATATCTAAAGCCCTGTACAAAATTAATGATCGGATAATTTCTCTATATTCAACGAGCGTAACGAACGATTTTGTAGGCAGGAAGTGAAGGGAATCCATAAATCGATCCATGATTGTCCATTCAAAATACCGATCGATTTCTAAGCCTTATTCAAGAATTTGTAAGGCGCCCCTTAGTAACTTATTAGGTTCTGTCTATAACTGGTCGAAAACATCAATGTAATCGATCTATCTCCACTATCCTCCAAGCTAAGCACCATTCTGTAATCTTTTCCATAGCAACTAACAGAGGATCTATGACTATAATTCGTATTATAATATCGGTCCAATTTCATAAAAATTCCACCGAAGCCATTCGTCATAGTTTCGGTAATTTATAGCCCGTACACCGTACTTAAAGGGAAAAGGGCACCTCTTTGTTTTATGACCTTCTGATCCTTGAAAGTTGAGATAAAAATCTAGTGTCTTATTAATGGTGATTGGAAAACTTCGGTATTGGCGATACTGTAAAGGTCGAGAGATTTAAAGGAGTTCCGAAGTATTTTGATTAGCAAAACAAACAAAAGTTGCTCGGCGACAGAAAATACGGACACCTAATTGGCCGAACACAACGTTCATCCAAAAGTTTTTTTTTAAGTTTTACAAATTGAATTTACAATATTCTTCAAGATTATAAACCGAAGCCAACCTTTTTAATTTGAATCTCTCGATAAAAAATATAAACCTTTGAATTTAGTGTTCCGCTGAATCGACAAGGCAATTCAAAATTAGATTCGATTATAAGTCCATCCTCATTGAAAACCAGTTCCATACAGCGCAGGTAGCTTCAGTTGCATCTGCTTTTAATTAAGATTAGTCTAAAATGAAGGGTGATAAGCCGCCTAATAAAAGTAAAAGAAAAATAAAATGAAATCGTCAATTTACTTTTGTCGTTGAAAGTCCTTTTTCCCGCGCTTGACTATTCATTTTTTTTACCAAAACAATAATTTTGGCTGAGTTTTTCCTGTCACAGAATAGCGAATAAAAAACTCCCCTGCTGAAAATATCCTAACAGGTAGAGATATCAATGACACATTAGCAGTTCCAGAATCAAAATCAGGTTTATCAAGGTGTGAAGACCTTATATCAATCAGCTCCAATAAAGGTGACCCAGAGGTGTCCGGCCAATGATTCGGCCATTCGTCATCCATATCACGTAAACGGCTGAGTTACTTTAAATTCCTTCACCGAGACAGCATTCTAAATGAAGTCAGTTACAGGGTTCTATATCACTCGTTTATGAGAGGATACGCCTTGAATTGGTAATTTAAAGTCGGGTGCCTGAAGACAATCACCAATTAGGCGTTTTGGAGTTTAACCTTGCTTTTGGACTTGCTTTTTTAATAGGAGATCGTCCCGCCAAAGTGTCATATGGTCATATCTCTTGATTCTCTCGTCTGGATTTACCAAGATTTGACTGAATTTGATATCGCTGACCGTGGTATTTTCAGATGTTCATGAAATGGCAATTTCATTCAAACAATTTGGTATTGTAACTTTGGTTTTGGATCTGCTAAAGTGTCGTTTAAAGTTTAAACGAAAGAGAATCACCCATGGTATCAACCATAATTTTAATTGCACTCATCTGTCTTCCCGAAGCTGCTATAATATTGTCTTGAGTCACGTCCAAGAATATCCCACTAAGATTTGTGTTCAGACTAATCTTATTGACCCTTTTATGTGAATTTAACTCGTGTCATACAGATTGGTTTGCTGAACCGAGATCGTCTTTGATTTGACCGTGTCTGATTGCTCTTTTCCGGTCTTCACGAGGTATTTAGCCCACTTAAACTTTGACTTCTTAAAATGCTTCTTTAACTTTCATTTTTGGAAGCATAACCGTAGCATCGAACGCAATTTTTTTTCCTTCTGCTTTCTCAAAAATAGGTAGGTAAGTGATGTAGTAAACTAAATGGTGATGAGGTTACTGATATGAGACGTCTATTTCGATAGGTATCATATTTCAGCCATCTACTGCAAGTTGGAGTAGGCCTTCTGTAGCAAAAAAGTTTGTCTATTGCGCTCATTCTATGCGTGATGCTATTTATCGTATTACCAAATGGGTTTTCCCTTTGTTTTCGTTAGGAACATGTGCCTGCATTTTTATAAACATTATTCCACTCGCGTTCGATATAAACAGACAATGCAGGTGTATGTCCGTCTGCCCGTATGCACCTTGCCCACCTTGCACTGTAATACCGTTTTACGACTTGTTTCGAATGCGATAATAAACATTGTCTTTGTCGTAGTATCTCTCGTTAATTTGCCGATTT
Organism: Gandaritis pyraliata; assembly: GCA_947859175.1. Taxonomy (NCBI): domain Eukaryota; kingdom Metazoa; phylum Arthropoda; class Insecta; order Lepidoptera; family Geometridae; genus Gandaritis; species Gandaritis pyraliata. The sequence continues at coordinate 3,210,357 of OX401866.1, read as the reverse complement.
AAATGTAATGTACTTTATCTCAAAACTGCATTTTTTTATACATTACATCAAAGACTTTGTTTCCACTAAAGACATAGCATTACGTTGAAATCATATGTAGTTACGCTTTCAAACGGTAAAAGTATGTAAGAATAAAGACCCAACTCGCTGTTAAGTCAGTTTATTGTATTGACCATGTGTTTTCTTGAATAAGGCCGACAAGGCAAAGATGGTAAAGGTGGAAAAATATCTTTATCTCGAAAATTTCCCAGGCCTCTACATGTCCCGTATATGTATAATTGGCCATGTTTACGGGACTTCAGGAAAAAATTGCAGACGCTGTTTAACTCCTCTTTGTTTAATTTCAACGTAGGTACATAACTCTTAAATGAAATATGAACACATACTTACCTATTACCTATTTAATTAAAATTACAAGGATTTTGAAACGTAAAAATAATTAATGTAGCTCTAAATAACGCTGATAGTACGAAATTAGATATACGAAACTAGAAACGTATTGCATAGCGACTTTGAAGACACACAGAGCCCCGGCATTCTTTTCTATCTTTGTTGCTATCAGGTGCAATTTTGCAGCTGGCTATTAAAAATGTTAGCTAAGAAAAAGAAAAAAGAAGTAACCCTACGAAGGGCGTTTGACACTGGCCGGTACCCAAACCGACACGATACCGACATGTGGACCTAGGATGCGCACGCGAGATATTTTGACGGCTTGTTCTGTCAAAATGTAGGCATTCTTTACTATTTAGTGAATTACATTATCTGTGGTAATGTTGTCGACAAAACACACCTTGTATTATGAACTTTTGACCCTTCTGCGTGACTATTATCTCGTCGTACCTCTTTGAGGATGAGATAATGTCACGGTGTGCATCTTAGGCCCATGGTCACTATTGTCAGTGGCTCGAACGAAACGGCATCGGCGCCGCATCGACATGGTGTAAAGTGTATGGTACGACATTAGCTCTCCACCGATATCGTGTGCCCGTACCGTAGCAGTGTAAATACAGCCAAAGAATGTTGAATTGGTATTTAGGGATCTTGGATATGAATATCATGACCTGTAGTCCTTGTGTCGTGAACCCTTTGGAATTTCCATTTTAGGGTAGAATAGGTACGTTACGTATGTGACCCTAGATATTGGTGCATTTTTACGTTTATACCAACTTCTTATAAACCATTTTAAAGGTGTATTACTGATCGATCGAGTAGCGATCATAAAGTTATTGTGTCTTAGAATATTTCGGTAATCTGAGTAAATTGTCCGTTTTCAAAAGCGTCACGACATTTTAAGGCTTCTAAGTTTACACATTTTTTGATCTACGCTAAGCAGTTAACGCTACGAGCACTACAAGGTGTCCCGGAACTAGTATGTAGCCTGAACGAATAGGGTCATTCAGTTAAAATGAACAGACCATGAAAATGAACAGCTAGAGGCGTAAAATAAATAAATTTTTGTTTTGTATTTACTTTTTATTTAATTTTTCAACATGTACGTACTCTACTGACATAATGTCCGGTATTACAATACATAAAACAAGCAATTTGAAGTGGAAGAAATTTGCTGCACTTTTGTCAATGATTAATCATTGAAGTTACAAAAGTCGAACATACTTAGTTCCGGTAAGTGACAATCGTTCCTTACTTCTGGGACACCCAGTATAATGTAACGTTGCCTAAAAGCAATTTATATGTGAATCAAAGTTGTCATTTATTGCTTTTTCTCACGGTATTCAATATGGGTTTCCCCAAGTTAGTTTTTTTTATTCCCATCACTCTGATTATTTATTCTCCGTTTACACATTACGACACAAATGTTAATGTTACTTACTTTAATTCCAATCGCGGACGTTATCTAGGAAGTCGTATTTAAATCACCGTTTTGGTAAGCTGGGTCGGAGATTGTTGATTACGAGCACACAAGCATCATTTTCGAAAATGTCGTTTGCGGGATTCAAGTTCTATTAAAAAGATAAGATCCGACCAGTGAATTTTTATATCTCACGCACGATATCGTTGATCGAGAATTGGACCTTCGGGGTTCATAAGCCGCGTGTAAGATAAAGCGAAACTCATCTATCGATTATCGAAAAGATTATTTTGACTTGGGATTGTTGACACTGGACTAAAGTCTCGAAAGATTCAGAAGCTCTGCAGATGATAAGCAATGTTTTAACGATAGGATACAACTTGACAAAACATTGGTATCTGTGATTGATACACTTATGCTTGATAAGAAACTGAACTGCTTCTTGATCAGTCCCATTCTGTCTCATAGAGACTTAGGTTCTTCAAGTGCATGCAACGACTAAACTTGAGATAGTATTGAGAACTGTCCAAATACTTCTTGCTCGTGAGCGTTGTTCTTCAAACACCTACTCCAATACCTTGTTGTAGACTACATATTTGCAAACAACGACTTGACAATCGGAGGGAAGTTGTAAAGAACTGCAAAATGTGATCCTTTGAAGATGGATGGTCAGAAAAACCTCGAGAATCTGAAGAATTTAATGTGCATTGTGAAGATTCCGAAAACTTTGCAATAGCTTTGTACTTCCCACAAAGATTACATCAAAACCGGCACTGCTTGCACAAAACTTGCCGCCAAAACGGCATTTCTTGCATTTACTATGTCATACAGTAAATGTAAGAAATGCCGTATCACAGATGTATCTTATAACAATAGCATAAGGGTCAATATCCTTTTACCAAGAACATAATTCGCGAGTGATTGACGTACTTACGTTCAAGACCATCTATTGTGTCTCAAATTCTCATGCTCAAACCATGAAGTCGATTCTAAAAAGTTATTCTTTTGTAAACGTAGAAAGAATGTTAATGTTTCCGCCTGAACTTGAATTTCTTCACACCACAATGAAAGCATTTTGTTACGTAAGTGTACTAGGTTTAATAGTCAAGTCAGCGAGGATATAATAACAGTAATTTATTAGTAACCAAGTCTAGTCATTTTAGGGATCCATGCAATCACGCAACTCGAATGGAACCGATACTTTATTTTATTTGTTTTATTCAATAGGCAACGTTAACAGCAAATACGTTACACATTCGGAAAAAAACATATTAAAAACAATAATTACACTACAGAATGTGTGCCAATTACATGCATGCACAGCATTCGCAACAATATTACAGACAACAGCAAAGACAGAAGGCAGAAAAAATAGAGAGCAAAACTCTTAAAAAAATCACTTGATTACGTCTAAATATTATAATGGATGTCAATTGTAAATAAAGTAGTCAAACACGTAAGGCCATGGCAAGTCTGAAATTCTAAATAATCGTTTTATTTACCCAAAATGGAAACAGCCTGAAAAACCTTCTATTTTATCCATGATAGCCAAATATACCAAATTATTTAGTGTCAGCATTATCATAGTTGCACGACACACCCTTAGGGCAAGTCCTTGAACGTCTAACAAACCGCTGAACTAAAATGTCACAACAAAATTCGCAGAGGAATTCCACCGACCACATGAAGTTAGGCATGTGGAACTTTGTGACCCTTCTGAATAAATTACCTAAAAATTGGTTAACTTTGACATTCAACAACCTATGAAGCTTAACTGGGAAATTATTTACAACGAGACACAGAAAACTTTAACCATTCAGAAATAAACGTTCTATCGCGTGTGGTGATGACATAGATTAATTAGTTACCTTTCAATTCCATTGAACAAAGGCGGATAAAGCCTATGAAAGTCGATAAACATCTCCTCATTTCTTGGAAAGCGAATAAAAAAATAAGTAATAAATGCAGAACATCTATTGTAGACGTTTATAGTTTTTCTATTTCACAAAGGCGGTTTGGCTAAGTTTGTGTGCGTAAGCTCCAAACTACTCTGGCATACCGAGATAGAGAGAGAGGGGCGTACGACTGGTGTATGTGCATGCACAACTTCAAACATAGCCAAACCGCCTTCGTGAGATAGAACAACTGTAGCATTGTCAATGTTTACGTTCGAGATATGATTTGACGAAAAAATGTACAGAACCCACTAAACTCAGACTCTGCTCTGTCGTCCGTGTATTTCTCATTAAATCCATACACGTTTCTGCAATATTACAATGGCTAACGGACTGTTCCCAGGTCGAATGTGCTAATATGGTAATTAGCTACAAACAGAGCATCGGTGCCATCAATTTGATAGTGTATTACTTTGTCAGATTCTCGTCATGATCATGCAGATTAAATATTACAAAACATTATGTAAAATTATGAGTTTAATGACTCAATCAACCCTATCTTTATCCATTAGAACTGTTAGTCAAAAGATAGCCGAAAGGGATCAGGCTACAATTTACGATTTTATGAATTTAGCCATCTCTCTTCTCAACATTGAGACGGGTTTATGGATGAGAATTTCCCTGATCATTTGCTTATACGTCTCTCAATTTTTTAAAGACGTTTTAGAGGCGATACTAGTTAAGACTCTTATTTGCTAAAGAGATACTGGGTGCTTCAGATTTTAGAGCTGCTTATGAGCCAACCAGAAGAATATTCATATTCATATTATATTCATATTCATTTATTTTTAACCATAGGAACTTATATAGAACACTTAGTTACGTCACTTTTATAAGTACAAAGCAATAAATAGGTATAGCAAAAAATCAATAATAGTAAAAAAATTCTAAAAGTTAATTAATAAATTTGTGTTGTAGCTGTATAGGGGCTTTGTCAAAAATAAAAATAACATTAATAATAATCTTATACTAATGTAAAATATAAATAAATAACGAAGCAGCTGTACAAGGCCTTGTCAACAAACAACTAAACTAAGTATAGGTACTAATAGGTAGATTGTTGGAGCTTTTCAGAGAGTTTGTTATGTCCATCGGAATCGTTCGCAGCGATTGGTAAACACCATGCATTTCTATCGTCCAAATAGTTATTGATTGTGTAGTATGCTTTATGAATTAAGTTATGTTTAATACATTTTTTAAATTTATTTTCATTTAAGGCTAAGATTTCTCCAGGAATTTTATTGTAAAATCGAATCGAGTTTCCCATAAAGCTTTTGTTTGTTTTTTGTAGTCTGAACACTGAACTTAATAGTTTGTCTTTGTTCCGTGTATTCCTACTATGAACATCGGCGTGCCTTCTAAATTTATTAAGATTTTTGCGAACATACATGATATTTTCGTAAATATATAATGACGGAACAGTTAATATTTTTATATTGTTGAACACCTCTCTAAGTGATGCACGTGAGTTTAGATTATATATAGCCCTAATGGCTCTTTTCTGAAGCACAAAAACTGTATTGGCGTCTGCCGCTGATCCCCATAGTAATATACCATAACTCATTATGCTATGGAAATAGGCATAGTAAACCAGCCTAGCAGTAGCGACGTCTGTGAGCTTCCTCACCTCTCTTACTGCATAAACAGCTGAACTTAGCCTGTCACCTAGTTTAGTAATATGAGGTCCCCACTGCAACTTACTATCTAGCGTTATCCCTAAAAACTTTGTGCTTGTCACTAGATCTATGGTCTTGTTCATCAACATTATGTTATTGCTAGCCTGTGTTTCATTAGTTAATGAAAACTTAACATAATTATGAAGAATGAAGAAGAAGAGAATGAATGAAGAAGAATGGAACTATTGCAAAGGACCCATCACAATACTTCAAAAATAACCCTTGCAATTACAAGTTTTGAAAGCCTACTGTTCTCAATAGACAGCAAACTTACGTTACTACTTGGTCTTTGTCAAAAAGACACGCTGTAGATGACTACAGCGTGTCTTTTTGACACGGTCCTAAGATTTTAATGTGTGTTAAATCAATGTCAGCCATCATTCATTTCGAAATCAGAACTTACCCAGCCATCTTGATTTTAATGCCGTGGGAATTCTCCGAGTCAAATCACCCAATAAATCGTGCTAATACTGGTTTTGCTTGCCTTCATAGACTATCTACAATCACTCCGCTTTGTTTGTGTAGGAGATTTTGCGTGCAGATAGCGTAAGGGTTATGTTAAAGTCGAGATGACATCTTGGAATAGGAGTGTTTACTGAAACCATGATTGTATTTAATTTACCGAAATAACCGGATTTAATTCACCAACCTTATTTTTGTTAGGTTTATTTCTTAGCTGCATTTGTTTATAGCTGAGAAATAAAAACAATTATAATGGTGCAAAATTCACTGTTCTTCATCTGTTTTTTGGTGCACCGATAAAACTAGAGTTTCCCTTCGTAACTACTTAATTTTGTGTATTACAATCAACTTATTTTATGTTTATGACTATGTAATGAAGTCAACGCGGGCTAATTCTAGAGCCACAATTGTTGAATAGGCTTATCCGAGAAAAAATAAAGGTACAAACTGAAGCTTCTTCACTGCAGATAAACGAATGTACCATGACATTTGTGCACAACCCCCTATCATTACAAACACCAGGTGCAGGAGCAGAAGGCAGCACGTGCGAGGCGACATCTGCCGGGGACAAAAAAAAACAAAACAGCAAAAACGAATTTATTTATCTTTATAGCACACCTCTTGGAAGACAGCTGTTCTATTTTTGAAGTCCCATCATCTGCTGGGCCCTCATTCTCTTACTTGCAAAGGAAATTCGTCCTTTATAACAAATTATTTAAGTCGATATTCGTTTGGAGGTTTTAATAAGTATTTAGAATTTGCCAAGGAGGTTTCGAACGTGAAAGGTATTTCAAAGAAAAGGTTTGGTACTGTTTTGTACTTTTTTTTGGTTTTAGATACTTATGAAAGTTCAATCGGGGTTTTTTCCTTATTTAATCGGTTTTTCTTTGATAATGGCAACAGTTGTCGTGTTTGTTTGATCTTTGGGGATATGTTAGTGGTTGGACCTTTTGTTAAACTAACGTTTGTACTTTATCTCTTTTGAGTTGCCATAGAGATTTACAGGTTCACGTGCTTATGTTCTAATCGTGGAAATGGTCAATACACAAAAAAATCTACTGTGTGAGACTGAAATCACCTTCAAACTTCTTTATGAAACCAACCAACGATGACTCAAAACACATTTCACTCAAAAATATCACTTATTTCAGGACTGCCACGGCCCAGAACATGAAGACAAGGTGGTAGCTGACGATGTTCAAGACTACGAGCTAATCTCCGCGTACCAGAACAAAACCCATACCTGTGTGGAGTTCCGAAGACCCCTGGACACTTGCGACAAACAGGACTTTGTTATTGGAGTAAGTTCAGCAGTTCTTTGGGAATGGGATCTTTGCATTGCCTTGTTTCGAGTTCGGCATGTTTTGGTCTGAAAGCTTTGCCAGTGCTATTATAGGCTCGTCACCTTTATTCTAATTAATTAATTATGTATCAAATTGATGGACGCACTGCAATACCACACAAGAGCGTCATCGGTGGCCGTCTTCTGTGAGAGTAATGAAACTATTATAAAGATAGATCAACCGCAACCATGCAATTTTCCAGGTCTGAACGCAGTCCTTGATAAGACTTCAGAATCTCGAGTAGACCGTTTGGATATAATCTAACTAAACATTTACAGAAGGACACAACACAAATACTCTGGGCACTTGGACCGCCAGGATCAGACGGCGAGCTCCCGAAACACGTGAAAAGTGGTTCACGACCACTGCGGCTTCTGCAGCCGGTGGCGAAACCAGAGTCTATTCCGCTGAAGCAATGGGATGTCCGGTTGACGAATGTAAGTATTTGTTCTAGGTAACTGCTAACGTGTTACGGGTGGACCTTAGATATCTTGGTACATAACTTACATAACTGAAGATCATTCTTGAGGTTGGTGTATACACAGAGTTCCGGCTGCGCATTGCCGCCGACTTTGTGCTGCTTATTCCAGAAATCCCCTGCGTGTTGCCCCTGCGAAGGGTATTTCTGGACTTTTTGTCCAGAAATCCCCTTAGTCAGCCCTGCGACTGCCGGCAGGGGATCTTTGGACAAAGATTCCAGAAATCCCCTGCTGGGCCCATTTACACTGTTAATTGTGCCATTAACATTTGCCGACGGATCTCTGCTTGTGTCCAAGCCGCCGGTAATGCTGCTGGGATCTGTTGATACACATAAGGCTGGATCTGGATAGTCAGAGACACTTACCTACAAAGATAACTTCTCATTTTGGTGTAGCATTCTTACGTGACTTGCTAATCCATTACCGCTGATGGAACTAACTGGTTTCCTTACGACATTTGAGAGCTAGCAGTATCTCGACTCCTCATAGAGGTGTCTGCATGTAGTAGCTACCTCTACCTGCCAGAGAAGATCAGAAAGTCTTAGGAGGGAAATATAGAACTAGGTAGGTACCTAAATAAAAACTATATTAATTCAATTCCAGCTAACTATCCCCCATATAATGGCCACACTCTTCTGGTGCAAACTCTTCAAGACTCCAGAACTGTCATCGAAGCACCACATAGTAGGATACGAGCCAATTATCGACAGCCACCCAATCAAGGAAGGTGTACCAATTACTGATGATTCTGAGTCACCGGTCCATCACATGGTGCTGTACGAATGTGAAGTCCAGGAAGATGATCAGGTTAGTGGAAATAAGGATCCTTTTTATCATTATAAATGGTTCCCCGAAATCTGATAAATCTTTTTTTGAAAGAGTGTGTCAGGGGAAGTACTATCACCGTGCATATTTATCCCGCCAAGCAGTGATGCTCGCATCGCTAATTGCTGTGTTCCTGTTTGAGGGTATAGTTGACGGTGCAGGCTCATGATACTTCACAGAGTGATGAACGCAGTGCATTGCCTCACAGGACACGTCACACGTCTTCTGACTTGCTCTTGCATATTGTTATTGGGAGAGGTAACCTCATGACTTTTTCTTTTAAAAAATGAATATGGAAGAAGGACTGTCCTGCTCCATCGTCGGCCACATCGTCACTTACCATCAGGTGAGATTGTGGCAAAGGACATTCTATATAATATATAAAAAAAAAAGGAAATGAAAATCTTAATTACAATACCTATATAATCTGCGTTTATTCCTCAGATGCTCTGGGACCGGTGGACCGAAGGCGCTGGTTATTTCGGACCGAATCGACCTAGCAGTTGGGCTTCTTGTGCTACTCCTATCGCTGCCTGGGCTATGGGCTCAAAAAGTAAGTTTCTTTTACCATCCACATTAAAGAATGTTACAAAAATTATCTGGTATTGGCATTGAATTGTCACATCCAATAAAGATTTGTACTCTTGACGCTGTTTTGGCAGCTAATGACAGTCGCGTATCGTGGTAACATAAGTTTCCACCATTTTGTCTTCAAAACAAACGACTCGACTTGACTAAAATTATTTCAAATAATCCACTTGACACTGGTAAAATTGTCTGTCGAAATGACGGACAGAGGCCATAATATATAAGAGAAGAAGAAGAAGAAGAAGGTACTGCGTGGAAATGCTATCATTTTCATCAAGAGTACGATTCATCAGCATTGTTAGAATATTGGAATGCGATCTACATTGTATTGGAATTTTTATTCAGTTCAAGAGTTAGGGTGCTGGCGTGACACTCAGTGGTTGCTAATAAGTTGCTAATACATCAGAGGGGCGAGTACGAGTTGACAATGTAAAAACCGGTGTCAAACGTCTGACGCCGAGCACACCGGTGTGCGCTGCTTGGTATGGAAACACTGAGCGGATTTTTTGAGAAGCTTAGTCTCGTCAAGCTTCCGCTCAGTGATTCCATACCAAGCAGCGCACACCGGTGTGCTCGGCGTCAAACGTTTGACACCGTTTTGTACATTGTCAACTCGTACTCGCCCCTCAGTAATCGCTCAAAGTTGTTTAATTATCTCTAAAGTTCGCATAATTCCAGGTGAATTCCTGCCAGAGAACGTCGGGATACCGCTGGGTGAGAGAGGAGGTGTTACCTACTACATGCTCGAAGTTCATTTTGACAACAAGGAGTTGCACAAAGGTAACTATGATATTACATAATTATGAGTTCGGCGAACGAGCAATATCGCTTTTGATTCGAGCATATTTCTACAATATTGTGATATCATTAATGTTGTACCACATTTGTTCCGTTGTGACACTTTCAGTTCTGAAAATCCGGTGTGCGACGGTGCAATGGTCCTTACCTTACCCTAATATTTTTCAGATGTTTTCATCTTGTTTGTATCGTATTTGTGTAATATATTTATGGTTTTTCCACAGAACAAGATTTTAAATTAGACTCCATTCCTACTAGTAACACTAGTTCTATTGATGGAACTAGTGGGAATTTTTTGTCCCAACAGTTACATTGAGATTTTCATAAAATGGTCGTGAGAGATGGTACAAAAAGAGAGTGGCCTATACCCAGCAGTGCAGTGCAGTGGGTGAAGTCAGGCTGTGGATGATGATGATGTAACTAATAGGTACTTTTCTATGTTCCAGTGCTTGACAGCTCAGGAATAAGGCTGCACTACACGCCATCGCTAAGAATGCACGACGCAGCGCTTATGGTGGCCGGGATAGGCATCTCAGCGCTACACGTGATCCCACCAGCTCAGAGGCAGTACAAAACTGTAGGGATTTGCAGCTCTGAGTGTACTGAGAAGGTAAGCAATCCAATGCCTGCACCAATTTTCACCAAACAGGGCTAGAAACATAACAGAAAACCAGCTTTCTTAAAAAAAACGGCAAAAATTCTAATCGGAGCTACGAGGGCACAGACAAACACAAACAGACAGCCACACAGACACACCACCCCGTCAAACTTATAACACCTCCTCAGTTTTTCGGTCGGGGGTTAATAAAAAAGAATTTTAAATATGACGAAGTATCTACATGTAATTCCATGTTACCCTTATTTATTTGTTCTAGACAATGCCAGAAGATGGAATCAACATCGTATCAGTTCTTCTTCATGCGCACGGAACAGCCAGAAAGATTTCATTGAAGCATGTTAGAGGAAACAAGGAATTACCTAGGATATCCGAGGTAAAGCGGCATTTAAAGTTTTCGTATAGCGTCATCTAGCGGCGATAATATTTACTACATTAGCTGCTTAGCGACAACATTCGCATAATTTAGTTCCGATCTAAAGTATAGATGGCGGTATCAATTTAGTACTTTGCATGTAAATTAGATGGCGCTGTTACTGCACTGTAGTTACTATAAAACGTTCACAGATGGCTCTGTTACAAATTTCAAATTTTATGAAATTTTGTTTCAGGAAAATTCCTACGACGTGCGATACCAGCAATCCAGGGTAGTTCCAGGGGGTAGAAAGTTCCTGAAAGGTGACACCCTGCTCACAGAATGTACCTACGACAGCACTTCTAGGGATAAACTTATTCTCGGCGGATATTCCGATGCTCAGGTACTTTTTAGAGTAGGTAATTAGGTAGATTTGAGAGCACCGGTGGTATACTTAGTGGTAGCGACCCCGCCTTCCAATCCCAAGGTCGTGGGTTCTAATCCGGTCGTGTGCCAATATGTTTTTCTACTCGGAATTTTTTTGTGTTTTTTTTTTTATAAATTTATAAGCAAGCGTTTGACCGCAATCTCACCTGATGTTAAGTGAAGATGCGGTCGACGATGTAGCACGCTTACCTAGAAGATACCTATTCACTCGTCTCTTGAAAACATCCAATCTATATGAAGGTGGAAACACAGACGCCGGCAACGAGTTCCACTCCTTGGCTGTCCGCATTATAAAAGTAGAAGCGAAACGCTTAGTGCGGATAGGTGGTATGTCAACCATGAACGGGTGTCTCATTTCCGTTCGTCTGGTGGTCCGATGGTAGAACGGGGATGAAGGAACCAAGCCATGAAGTTCCATTGCACACTCCCCGAAATGTATCCTGCAATGCAAAACGCTCTCAAACGGGGAAGGAAAACATCGTAAGCAAACCCACAGCTTTGTCAGCACCGCATGTATTGACCTTGTCTTTCCTATGGATAAGGCCGGATTTAGAAAATATTTAGGTTTATTACTAACCATGTTTTTATCTTGGTTCCTTTTGTCGTTAACTAGGCTGAGAGGATTGCATAGATGATGGGCAAGATTACTTTATCTAAAATCAAGTTCCATGCACTGCAGCACCCCGTTCATAGGGGCATGGGTAAAATAAAAAGTGGCCCCTGACGCTGTATAAATCATATAGATTGATGCTTCACAGGGCATGTCCTCAGTGGAAGTGCTCAATGAGGCAATATAATAGGCAGATGCCATCTGTTAGTTTAGTTAAATAAAATAAATAAATAAATATTCATGAACTTTACACACAACGCCCTCTAGTCCCAAACTAAGCAAAGCTTGTGATATGGGAACTAGATGGCTGATAGAATACTTATATACTTTTTTTTTGTAAATACATACTTATAATACATAGTAACACCCAAACATAGAATAAACATCTATGTTTTCCACGCACAAATGTTTGTTCTTGGTGGGGATCGAACCCACGACCCACAGCATGGAAGGCAGAGCAATTACCGACTGAGCTGTGACGCCTGTCAAAACAAGTCAAGTTGATTAACTACTCGAAAAAAAAAATTTCAATCATTACAATCTTACATCGTCCTCTTTTTTTCCAGGAAATGTGCCTATCCTTCGTGCTATACTACCCTCGAACTGAGCTAGCGGGCTGCTACTCCATGACACCAGTCAAGGAGTTCTTCGAAACCTTCGGCATCAGGGAATTCTACGGACTCAACTTCAGACAGGTGGAGAATATCTTCCTTTCTTCAGGGTATGTATTTTAATATTCATAAACCTTTCACACAACACTCTGTAGTCTTAAACTAAACAAAGCACTATGAGAACTAGATTGCTATTAGAATAGGTACTTAAATTATACATATTTTTGTAAATACATATTTGTAATAGTTTGTAATACATACTAACTCAGACACAGAACAAACATCTATGATTGCCATACACAAATGTTTGTTCTCAGTGGGTATCGAACCCGCGACCCACAGCACGGAAGGCAGAGCTTATACCGTCTGAGCTGTGACGCCTGTCAATATTTTTGTAAAAGTGTATAAACAGCTTCATCTTTTTATGAGACAAGTAATTAAATAAAAAATTAAAAAAAACCCCGAATCTTGGACTGATTTTCATCAAACGTAGCTAAGAACACACCCGACTAAATTCACCTTTCAAACAAAAAAAAAACAAAATCAAAATCGATTCATCCGTTCGAGAGCTACGTTGCCTCAGACAAACACACACATACACACACACATACACACACACATACACACACACACACACACATACACACACACACACACACACAAACACACACACACACACACGCACACACACACGCGCGCGTCAAACTTATAACACCCCGTCGTTTTGCGTCGGAGGTTAAAAAATAAATAGCTGATTATGTTAATAATATTTCAGAAGCTTTGAGAACCCTCCATCACAATCAGAAGACGGGATATCCAAACGGTCTGCTTCCGAGCCTATCCTGCAAGGCGACGATCAGGGCGTTGGTCTCATGAGTAAGTAGTCTTGGACACGCTTCGATTGCTACTCATTTGGATCAGCTGAGCTATCTATAAATCGGCAACGGTTTGTAGATAGTTCAACTGTTTCTTGTGTATTTTGTAAATATTGTATCTTGTCGATCGTGGTAACTTTCGCCTATAACAATAATTTGCAACAATATAAATAATAACAATGCATTGCCTCACTGAGCACGTCCACTGAGGACACTGTGAGGCCTGGTCTGATTTGGATGAATCTTGGAATATATTATAGTTCGTAACTACTTTTCCAGCTTTTTTTTTTTTAGGTTATTTTTTTCGTGAACGACGTCTGGGGTATCTGCTTGTATAAAATATACTTTCTTTCTTATAATTGACAAACAGTTTGACAGGCGTCACAGCTCAGTCGGTATAGCTCTGCCTTCCGTGCTGTGGGTCGTGGGTTCGATCCCCACCAAGAACAAACATTTGTGTGTGGCAAACATAGATGTTTGTTCTATGTCTGGGTGTTACTATGTATTATAAGTATGTATTTACAAAAAAAAAGTATGTAAGTATTCTATCAGCATCTAGTTCCCATATTACAAGCTTTGCTTAGTTTGGGACTAGAGGGCGTTGTGTGAAATGTCTATGAATATTTATTTATTAATTTTCCTTACAGAGGAGCTGGTGATATGGGAGCCTTCAGAATTCCGCAACAAGTCGTTCATGGCACATTTGAACGAGATGCCATGGCAGGAACCATTGCTGACGAAGCAAATACAGAAGTCATTGTACTATGGTAGTCACATGACATTCTGCAAGAAACGAGACGATAGCTTGGGCGTGGTGAGTTCAATCTTATTGGATATAATTTATCATAGGTAAAACTGATCGTAGGTATTATGTACTGCTACAAAAAATATTTTGATCATTGAAATGGATAGTTCAGTAGCAGTAGACTAGGTATTTAATTCAAAAAGTAGGTAGGTAAAGTAAAATTAAGATACGACTATTTCGGTGTAATTTTACCCAAAGGGGATTTTGAGACTTTAGTCTCAAGATCCCCTTGATTCAAAAATTTTAAAATCCCTTTAAGGGGATGTTGAGACTTTTAGTCTCAAAATCCCCTTAAAAGGAAAAACTCAAAGGGGATTTTGAGACTAACCCTATCCCTATAAATGTCGAAGTTTAGATGTTTGGATGTTTGTGTTTCAATCACTCTGTAACTACTGGTCCGATTTGGATAAAAATTGGAATACATAATTAACACATAGTCTACTTTATATCCCGGAAAATCAACAGTATCAAACATGACGCGGACGAAGTCGCGAGCAGACGCTAGTAAAAAATAATTGATCGACGATAAATGAGCAAAGTGTGCTAAACCAGATATCTCTTCTTTTCAGCCGATGCAAATTCAAAATTACCCGACCTTCAAGGAACTCGAACAAAACGAAACGTCACAAAAATCTTGCCACTACAAGAGTATGCGACTACCCTCAGTGACGAAAGCTGCAAGTACTAACAACACCTATCTATGTCAACTAATTTTGGTTTTATACACATTTTTCGTAGCAGTGCGGTAGTAAAAAATTTAATAAGCTCACTTGCGCCAAATTTTTCCTGTTGTTTTTGTTTGTAATTTGTTTTTTTTGTAAATTTCTACATTTCCTTCGCCAGATTATGTATCATAATTTGGCTTCGTTCGGCTTTGTTGCGCTGCTATGGTCAAAAACCAAAGTGTAGTTTGTGTGAATGAGTTTGTGATTTTTTGTACTTATGAGGTTTTGCTCATGTTTACCTATTGCGTGAGTATGTACTGTTTTTATGCATAAGTAGATTGTCATTTACCAAGTAATGGTATTTTTTTTATTTCGTATGTTTTTTTGACTGATTACGCTATTTTTGTAGTCAACTTTGACTTTCAGTACTAAATCACAACCTATGAGTTTTCGCCAAAATTTAGTTACTTCTTTTATCTAGTGACATGCCGATATATTAACAAAAATTTACCTACTGTAAATAGATATTTAATTCTAAATAATGTAATTCAATGCAATGTATTTAGTAGTTATCAGTTTTGTGTCAAATTAAGTATTTTCTGCGTCAAAATATTTATATTTCAAGTTTAGGATAAACGGAAAACACTTTTTAGGCCGGTCGCACATTTATCAACGTTTGGCATAAGAGCTTAAACTCACATGATTTGCGACTTAATTCTACTAATTACTTAATTTACAATAGTTGCGTTCCATTTAGTTCCAATTATGATTCGATCGATCTTCAGCTTAGCTGAAACGGGTGCGGAAAAAATAGCTTACCTCCAATTTGACCCAAAAATGGTTTCTGCTTCTTCAGAAAACTTCAAAGATCTGTTGTGACTTCTAAGTATACTTATTGCATTCATCTCATCTTAATAAATAAGGTCGGTCTAAAATCTATCTGTGCTTTTTCTATTTTTTATTGTATTTCAATAAGAATAAGTGAGTATCACTTATGGCTGTGTTTACTAGGCTTGAAACCAAGTGCCTACTTAAAAATAAAATGTGGGACAATACTTTTGTGTTTTTGTAGATCAACTGGTTTAAATTAGGTAAAGTGTACTTTTTTTACAAACGTTGAAAAAGCGTTATTTTTCTTGTCAGATAGATTATAAAAAATTGATCAAACTCTTTTAAGTCGGTTAAATGTGACGATTTACGAGTATCCTGTTACTAAAATGTTCCAATATTTTAGGTAGAACAGGTTTTGAAAATGTGTTTAGCATTTTTAAAAACAACATGGTTTAGAGTCGTTTTATTATTACGAACAATTGCATTTTTGCTATTTTATTATTATTTATAATATTATTCTAAAAATACGCTTAGTAATTAAGTTAAATTATTTAAAAGTCAATAAAATGTTTAAATAATTTTAATTGTTTTATTTATTATTAAAAAAAGTATAGGTAACGATCTATCAAACATTTTCAAAAAGTGTATGTTTAAAGTAGGTATAAAAATAATTACTTACATTATCAGTTAATACAAAGCAAGTTACTCCTAAAAATGCATTTTTAACTTTGTTATCCACCTCCAATTTTATAGTTATTTTTATAAAAACAGGTTGGGTTTAAACACTTTAAACATACCGGTTCAGTTCTATACCACCACCGAATCGATTATCGATCGCGGCAATATTACCGTCTGAATTTGAACTTGCTGTGTTACTATTGGCTGAATTTAAATTAGGACTAACACTGGCAGAGTTCTTATTAGTGGTGGCACTGGGTATGTTGGTGTTTGAACTTGGAACTGCAACTCCAGAATTAAAACTCCCACTACCAGTATTGGAATTTCCAAGGTTGCCGGAACTAGGATCGCTCAGACCCGTGCTACCAGAGCTGAAGGGAACTAATACCTCGCCACCTTTGCGATTTCCTACACTGCCAGCATTGGAAACTCCCACTTTGCCAGAATTGGGAACTCCTACGTTGCCAGAATTGGAAACTCCCACTTTGCCAGAATTGGGAACTCCTACGTTGCCAGAATTGGGAACTCCTACGTTGCCAGAATTGGGAACTCCTACGTTGCCAGAATTGGGAACTCCTACGTTGCCAGAATTAGGAACTCCTACGTTGCCAAAATTGGAGCTGCCAGTGTCGATAAACGGGTTAGGTTTCTGCGGATAAGTCTGAGGTTTCTGCCTATGGGCTTCAAGAGCTTGCCAGTTTATGAACCAAAATGGCTGTTTATCGATAGGCAGTTTGCTGAGACGGTCCACCAGGTCCTTATCTCCATTAGCTTCGATAGGAAGCCGTTGGGTTGTAGTTGTACCGTCCTCTTCACCGAAACTGAAAAAAGAGTTAATTATAACAGTTTTCTTTTTAAAACTGAAGTGGAAAGTCTCTCGTAGCGATTAGGAAACTCATTGTACTTATGTAGTAAGTAGGTACTTAATTATTCGTTTGTGGATAAGGCCGAGTAGGCTGAGAGAATGGTACAGGTGCTGGACAAGCCTACTCCATTTAAATCATGTCCCAGGCACTGCAGCGTGCCGTGAATCGGGGCATGGGAAAAAGTAACTCCTAGCGCTGTATACATAATATAATCTAGATTAGATGCAAAGACCTGATTATTACCTACTGTGGGTAGGTAGTTAGGTACGTGTGTAGGTAGGTACCTATTATGGTAAGTAATTAAGTGGGTTTTTTAAGGTGGATCTAATTTATTAGGATCTTTAAGTGTGTTTATCAATTCGATTAAGAATGAAAATGTCTTATAAAATATTAAAGGTCGGAATGAGGATAATACCTATACCTACGCTATAACTAGATTTTCTGTTGTTGATATCTACTTACATAACTGGTCTTAATATGCATAGGATAATGAGGTGTTTTAGGTAGGTGGTTACTAGGGCATGCAACCGGTAATTCTCGGTATCGAAATTACCGGGAATTACCGGTACTTTTGAAAAATTTCGGTACCGGTACTCACGAAGCCAGTCTCGGTTCTTTCGATACTTTCGATACTCAACTTTTCTGTTATTTATTGTCGATTTGTTACTCAAAAACATACACTCTGGGTAAAGTTTCATCTAACTTTTTGAGTTATAAAATGTTTTGACGCAATAAGAACATAGAAAACGTTATATCGAGTGATATTATCAGAGTTGTTGACGGCTATTGTTGATTTGAGTCAAAATATTCTAGTAGTTAGGTTCAACTTCGTTTATAGAGGTCAACAAACCTCACCTAACATAATTATTGACCTGTTGTTCCTGTGGGTAAGGCCAAGTAGGCTAAGAGGATGGTATAGGTGCTGGGCAAGCCTACTTCATCTAAATCATGTCCTAGGCACTGCAGCGTTCCGTTCATAGTGTGAAAAGTGGCCTCTGACGCTGTATAAATCATCTAGATTAGATGTAATGGCCAGATTACCAGTGATGACTATAGGACTCAGCCGTAGTTACAATTTATTGGTTTTAAACACGAACTGAAACACAACTGTATCAGATGACAATACCTCTGGTCTGTTCTCGAGGAATCTGGAGTACCCAAACATATAGAGACTATTATCAGAAACCTTTATGAATCCGGCTATGCTACTATAACTTTGGGGAATTGCACGACTAAACCGTTCACTTTTGAGAAAGGAGTACGACCAGGCACCCATGCTATACAAATAATGGTGAACACATGCGTAAGACCTGAGACGTCTGGAATGTCGGTGTTAAAGTTGGAGGCACCAAAATTTTTAACCTACGATACGATGATCATACGACGTTGTTCGCATCCACGGAGTCCGAAATGGTTGCCCTTCTGCAGCGTCTAAAGTCGATTTAGGCCGGGCTTAACAAAAACAAGACCAAGTTAATGATTCTCGATCGTTTTGAGTCCATCCAATTGTCGAATGCACTGGAAGAGTATGAAATTGTCGAAGAATTCCGATACCTCATCTATGAACAACAAAGGAAAAATAGTAACTATCCAATCTATGTTTTGGTATTAATCTTTCATGTTTAACTAGGTCCAATAACCAGGGATTCACACAACAGACAACATACAACGAGACATTGGTCCCTGTTGTATGAACCTCATCCTGTGCCAATGTAACCTATGTAATAAGCAAATAAAAATACTTTTTTTTCTTCTTTCTAAAAAGCAAACTTTAAATATGCTGTCGTATTGGCATGGACAAGACAGCGGTGAACCAACATAACTGAATATGGAGGGAGAGCAACATTCAGAAGAAGACGAAGGTCCACGTGATTCGCACACTGGTCTTCTCCATGTTTATTTATGATACTGAAACGTAGACCATGAAAGCCAATGAACGCAAGTGCATCGATGCTTTTGAAATGTGTAGTTGGATATGCTTCCTGAGGGTTCTGTGAATGGCCAAAAGACCTAACATCTCCATACTAAAGAACGTGCCCAATGCCTGTCTTCCATTTGCCTTCACCGGATACTTATACGGACATTATTGCGCGCAGAAATACAAAGAAAATGGAGAAACTTCTGATAACAGGTAAAGTGGAGAGCAAGAGGGAGGAGCCCAAAGCGCTGGTCTGTCCAGGTGTCTGAACAGCTGGAGACATCCGCCAACGTCGCGATCTATCAAGCTGTAGACCGTGACAGACGAAAAAAAGCTATCCAATGATTCCATGCACGGAGTCACCCACGGAGTCCCAACGATGGGGAAACGATTAAGGAGGAAGAGGAATTGTGATTTGGCGCAGGGCGCATAGCTAGTAGAACTAACATTTGTTGGGGTAAAGATATTATAACACATGCTCCATAGCCACGTAAAGGTAATGCGAAGAATGACCACATAACCAAAGAACCAACGACTTTGTATATTATTATGTAGATTGTGTAAAGTCGGTATGTAGATAAAGAACGCTTAAAATCGTTTTTCCCGCAATTTTATGGGGTCTTTATGTCCACCAGTGGGCTAATTTAGGCTGCCAGTGTAACAATAAAATTAGAAATAGCCAAAATTCGCTATTTTTACAGGTTTTTACTTCATTCTAGTCCTTTTTTTAATGAAATTTGGGTCAGTATCGAAAGTATCGAAAGTACCGGTAATTACCGGTACCGGGTCCAGTACCGGCCAAAAATTACCGGTACTGAGACTGGTACCGGTACTGCATGCCCTAGTGGTTACCTACCTACCTACCATTTTATGTGAATAAAACTTGACTTGATTACTTAATTAAAAAACTTACATTAAACCCATACATATAGATACCTACCTACTAACCTGGTAGGTATACCTAACCCAGGTAGCAACTAGGTACTGTCTTAAGTTCATTCCTAACCTCCAAATTCTAGTTTATTTTGGTTGATCGATTAGAATAGGGGAGGTGAGGAACAGTTGGTCACGTAGGTAGTATTAAAATTTACTTAAGCTTAAGTAGGTACCTATAAAATAGCATTCCGATGTCAAAATGAATATAAAAAACTTGAATGCAGTGTCATAAAAGAAACACATGAATATATTTCTGCCAGATTTCTAAACTGAGATAATTTATTGATGCAATGACATTGACAAAGTAATGGCTGGTTTGGTTACGTACCGGTCTTCTAATCCTGGTGTGGTGGCTGGAGTGGTTACCAGAGGGTATCCTATAGGTCTGCTACCTGCATAAGGAGGTCGCTGACACTGTACCAAGGCCGCTGACGCCAAAACTAACAACAGCTTCATCATCTGAAAATTAGAAAAAAAAAACATAGGTATTTTTGACAGCTGTCTAACTTTTTATGTTTTTATATTGTTAAGTACCTTTTTAGTTTCCTTGTGAATTACAAATAGCCACTAAATTTACGCAGTTAAAAAACATCAATTAAAACTAAACAGGTTCTAGAGATTCATAATTTTTTATCTAACAGAATTATCTAATCTACCTACTACCATCATAAATTTTAATCGCATTTTTTTGGCGATGAACATGGATTATTTTACACACCACAATATTAAATGATTCTCTAGAGATCCATCAGGTACTTATGGAGTTCTATTTAGAATTATATTTCTCATTAGAACCAAGATTGAATAGGAATCATCTATTCTGAGAACTTTCTTTCTTCGTAGCTCGCTTAATTAATATCTGGGTAGCTGAAAGTGATACCTAGCTATGATTAGATATTTATTCTATCTACAATAAATGATTTTTAATAAAATAAAATGTATGTAATGACAACTTTCAATGAACTAGATAGTTTTGCCTTGGTTTTGCCCATACAAATTACAAAAAAGGTATCTATTAGATAGGATAGTAGGTAAACAGAACTTACCATTCTCGAAGAGCGAAAAAACTAAACTGAACGCGGCGTGTGCGTCGAACGGCACTTATCCAACTGGTTTTACCGTCATCTTCGCAAAACGAAAAAAGCTAAAATGCGAACGAGGAAAATTGTGGTGACAAACATAAAACAAAAATACCTAGTCTAGAATATGCGTAGAGAATAATAATTATAAGCTTGTTGGAGCTTTTTTTCTGACTTAGTGGTTTCACTTTTTTGCATTTTATTATTTGTTGATGGTTTATTTAGTACCTAAGTAACTGATGAAGATAATACTGATTAATTGAATTTTTAGAATAACATAACAAACTGTCTCTCATACCCACATCACATACCTACCTCTAAATAGTGCTCGTAACTCATAACTAAACCAAAATGAAAAATAATTTTATGCAAAAGGTATTTTTTTTACAACAACTAATAAAATTGATTAGGTTTTTTAAAGCATTTTGAATAACTTTACCATTTTATGATCCCGAAATACGATATGGAACTTTTTTTTATTTGTGCTTTATCTCATTTCTGTTATTATGTTCTTGTGTTTTGAATTATTTGGATATGTTTTTTTCTTTGTATTGGTACTAATAAAGCTGATAGGTGCCAGTTTTTTTAGTGTAGGGACTATAAGTAGTGACCATTGTGTTATTATAAGTGTTATTGTGTTATCACCATAATCTTGTAAAGTTGTAAAAATGACAAAGAGAACATTTTCCTAGATGCTTTGTCCTTAGTAGGTAATTTTATTGTCTACATTGGAGAAAAAACATAAATAAAGACAAACATATACCTTTTCAATGGTACGAACAGAGAAAAATAAATAAAAAGCTATGAAAATTGGTTTCAAAATCGAAGGTTTGAAGCGCATTCGTTTTCGTTAGAGTCCAGTATTGCCCCTTCTACCCCCACTCGCAGGAGACAGAAGAGACGCTCTGTGGCTGATGATATAGGTTCTATATCTGGAAGAAATCATATTATGCAATAAGACCGCCGTTTACAGGACAATGTGTTTTATCTAATTCTGTAATTATGTTTTCTATTATATTATATGATGTGTACGGTAAATGTACCGTTTTTGATCTAACTATTTTGTAAAATTTGACTTTTCCCAGTGTACAAAATGTATCTAAGGAATAAATGACGAATTGAATTGAAAAAAAAATTTCAATAAAGTTTTTGTAATTACTTACCTTGGTTCTCCGGAAGATCTAGGGAAAAATAACTTTACCTACTTATCGGGAAAAACCACATTACTTTTTCAATATCTTCCTTGACTATGTATACCTACTATGACTAGGTATACCTACTAGATTATAAATCAATAGGGGATTTGTCATGGTAAGTGTTTAAGAATATACATGATTAGAATTCGTAATAAACGATGAGCATACTTACAATTTTCCTGTTATCACTTCTTCCGAGCTCCGGGGAAGTTTTCTAAAATATTCTTTATCAATACATTTTTGTGCATACGTAACCTTACACGTCATGTGTAAAATAAGCAGGTAGTGAATTATTGTGTGCCATAACTACAGCCGTGAACTGTTCTTAGACTTAGGACCTATATTTGCATAAAAAACTTAATCGAGAATTAACATTGATTTATGTAGAGACGAGTTTTTTTGAGAATTTGAGCTTTAAATCTATACTTATAATTATTATTATTTTCTAAGCTAGTCTCGCTCGGCTCCTAAGAGTCGGTACATGACTGATGTACACGGGCCTAAGCCAAGTGTACACCAGTGTATATAATTGTACAATTAGTTATGTTTTGTATGTTATAGTAGTCCCTAGGTGTGCAATAAAGTATTTTCTATCTATCTATCTATCTTATACTTGTCTTGACGGAGTGCCAAGAAAACACTAATAAGGTAGGTAGGTAAATATCAAGCACAAATAAAAAAGTAGTAAGAAAGTACCTAACCTAAGTACCTACAGTGGAATATAAAAAAAACAACTGGTTTCAACTTTCCACGAAAAAAATCAATTTCTTCTAAAGTCGCATGTTGCTTATCGCAAAGAAGGTAATTTACCTACTAAGCAATACAATCGCCGACATAATTTCTTTGAGTTTATGCATGTTTTTCTACGTGGAAATGTAAGAAAAAGGGAGGTTTTCAAAAATCTACTAAGTTGTTACAAAATGTAAGGGTAGATAAAAAGTAAAAAGTAGGCCCTCTAAAGTAGGCCTAAACTACTGGTATTTTATTATCTGTGGCCTAAACGGTCCTAAGGAGGGCTGTAGGGTGTAGTCAGAGGCAAGGTGGAATATTAACTTTATCCTACAAGATGCAGATTATCGAACGACCTAAGTGAGAGCTAGGCTAGAATTTAGTCAAGAGACGATTTCGGGTGCTTTTTCATGTAGTATCTCTGGATTTAGTCTCACTGTTATTTACCTACATTCTGGCTGGACCTACTTATCCAAAATCAAATTATGGATGTTGTCATCTGTTTTCGTTGAAACCGAGGAATTAGTTGGGGTCCGCATAAATTCATACATAAGGTGTGTGCCCAGAAACTGAATTTTTTGTAGCATACGAGCAAATACCTACCTATTATATTTAAAATTTAAATGGAGTAGGCTTGCCCAGCACCTCTACCATCCTCGCAGCCTAGTCGGCCTTATCCACAGGAAAGACGGGACCTACGGAGCTGACTAAGTAGGTACTCCGTCTGGTAGAGATCGCTCATTAGCGATAAGACCGCCCATTATACCATTAAATAAATAAATAAATAAATATTCTTGGACTTTACACACAGCACCCTCTAGTCCCAAACTAAGCAAAGCTTGTAATATGGGAACTAGATGGCTGATAGAATACTTATATACTTTTTTTTTTGTAAATACATACTTATAATACATAGTAACACCCAGACATAGAACAAACATCTATGTTTCCATTAGTTAAGTTTTGTTTTGTATGTTGTAGTAGTCCCTAGATTAAGGTGTGCAATAAAGTATTTTCTATCTACTCCATCTCAATGATCATTCTCAGGCACTACAGCGTCTCGTTCATAGGGGCATGGGTAGAAAGTGGCCTCTGACGCTGTATAAATCATCTAGACTTGCTTATCATTTAGTTGGTTGAATTAAACTGATGTGCATTTTGTGTTTGACTGTATCTAGACGACGGCGACGCGACGTCTCGCCTTCGTGACTGTTGGTGACGATATCAAAGGTTGAGCGTGACCGATCAGTATTCTACATACTACTCCCCTATACCGTCAGTAGTCTCGATGGGCGAAAGCCCACACTTTAGAGAACATGGGACATAATTATCATCTAAATTGAGACTGGTCTCGTCTGTTTTCCTAAACCAGAAGCTGAGTCAGTTGGCAAAAAGTGAGCGGGTCATGCCACTTTGCGAGGATTCAAAAGCTTTTTCAAATTACCAGCTTATGTATCTTGTTGTGTATCTCGCCGAGAGTGTACTACTACTGGCATTCAGACTGATACAATAAGTCACAGACATTTTAATCTGTAAAGTACCTAGGTATTGTAATGAAATTTAAAAACATCCAGTTTTCCGAGGTTTATTCAAAACTTTACAGAAGAAATATTTTTATTAATCGTAACCTAATACAGATAGAGGAATCTCTCAATAGACTATACAAAAATAACATTAAAAGTGATTTAGTAGAGACTACGATAGCAAGAGCACAAATAAGGACAAAGTTACCAAACTATGCACCCCTTTATACAGAATGGATTTCACGCCAGAATCTTCCTCTTTCTCCTTACAACACTTTGTGCCAATTTCCACAACTTTCGGGTAGAAATCCGTCCAAAACTCGAACGCTTTGTAATTTATAGTCTCTGGTGTGCTCATTGTAAAATTCTGCCGATCTATAATAAAAAAGCCAGGCTTCTCCACTTCAAACGGGTCCCATTCTATAATCACTCCAGAGTTGGTCGGATTTGAATACCACGCAAAATTGGTCCACATTTTCATTACGATCTCCGAAATGCTTTTATCTCGGTAATCCCATTTACCTAAGTCTTCGGGCAAAGGCAAATAGGGCATGCCGAAAGTGAAAATTAAATCGAAATTATGCGGGACCGCTATCCAATCGGGTATCCCCTCGTTTGCCACATCAGAAAACGGTTTCAAATCGAATCTGTAGAGATAGACCGGGGCGTGTTTGCTGATGTACTTAGCGAGCTGATATGTTGTGGCTCCGTGCACTTTATCCGTGTAGAAATCCAGAAACAGTTTTCTCAAAATAGTTTCGTTCGTTGTAGGTGGTATCGGTTTGTAGAAGAACGCCACAGCATCTTGAATATGATGCTGGTTTGTAAAACACGAGCTGTTGTCGATAGTTATATCGGAAAGAATTATCTCTTCACGCATAACATCGAATTCCCTTTGACTGACTCCGGAATCTTCTCCCTTATCGAGCAAAAGAGCGTCCTCCATATTAGTGTAGCCGGTCAGTACTGGGACAGGGCTGAACACCTCATCTCTGAGTAATCTGCTCGGTAGATCAGGTAAGAACGGTCCAGATACATTACTAAAACCGGTGTCAATAATCGGTTTCCAGTCTGCTAGAGGTTCTCCGATGTCAAGTAACGCTTGGTTCGGGACCCTTCTCAAGCAGTCTAGGAGTTGGTAAGTTGGTCTTCTAAAGCAGCTGAAAGCGTTGGCAACTTTATCTACTGTTATAACTTCTTTTCTTGCGATATTGACTGTGTCCGGAGAGAGAACGTTTCCACTCATAGCTATAGCTTTTTGAAAGAGTCCAGCGGAGTATGACGATACTAAATGCAAACCAATACTGACAGCTCCAGCGTCATGACCAAATAAGCAGACGTTGTCAGGATCGCCTCCAAAGCTGGCGATGTTGTTCTTGACCCAGTACAGAGAAGCTACTTGGTCCATTAGCCCGAAGTTGCCAGGAGCTTCGTTGTCGAGGGTTGAGAAGAAGCCAAATATATTCAGTCGGTAGGCTACCGAGACAAATAATACCTGGGAAGAGAAAAAAACAGAATAATAATGCCATCTAAACATAATCACATCTTTTCTTTTCTTATAAGAAGCATAATGCTCTTTTGCTTTACCTTTTGCTTTAGTACCACCTGGAACGGGTTGACGCTGTTAGGACTGCCTCTGACAAAGCCACCTCCGTGGAACCACACCAGCACTGGGTAGCCTTCCACTTTGAAGTCTGAAATAAAGAAAAACTCTTATGAAAAAAGGTTCAGAGTGAAAGACACCAGTCTGACCATCGCTTTCGGTTTTCCTGTGACTGAACAATGAAACTTTGACTAATCACGTGAATTAGCTTAGACAAAGATGGAATCAAAATCCAGAAAACACAGAACGGCCTAGTTTATTTGACCGTCGACTTTGTGAAAAAGGATAAGTCCCAAATTCGTCTTGAAAGAGGTCTGAATCAAAGAGTGGGCTTAAGTATGCATTAAAAAACCAGTAGGTAGAATAAGTCAGATTGTAAATACAATTTTCTTAGTCCACTTGTCAATGTCAACTCCCCTAAAGCATGGTTCAGCCAACACCCAGGTGGCAAGTGCAAATAAAGGCATTAATGCAAGAATGCCGTGCCAATAGTTCCCAGTTTGACATGGCTGACCTAACCTTAATCTCATTCTTGACCCGAATACTTGACGTCGAAATTGGTGTGATTCAGGTGAAATGAATCGTTGTTGGCTCGTTATGTGCAATAAACAACTGCTTGGTATTTGAAGAAAGTGTAGTTTTGCACTTAGGAATAGCAGGTTACTTGTTATGTAAAGGTAGGTAGGTCTATATACTGAAAACAAAATGATAAAAATCAATGAATTAAGTACCCAAATCATTTAAAACGGAACAATATAAAAGATTTATTTTTGGCGATAAAGCAGTGTGGTACAATTTTAACATACCGTTAAACAAGGAAAATTTATAATGACGCAGTTTCCAACCTTTACCCACGATGACTAAGAGTAATAAAGTTGTAATTAATAAGTATAACTATTAACTGTATGACTCATGTAGAGGTGTTAAATGCTTACAGGCTTGAACTGAGTCAATGAGCGTTTTCACATTGCACAGAGTACCGACACGACATCTATACGATACGATATCGGTGGAGAGCTATAAGCTTTAGTAAAAGTCATTTCAAGTTATCCACCTTAATTAAGGGGATTTTGAGATTTTTTGTCAAGCTAGTAAATTAATAATCTAAAGGTCATTATTGAAATTTTCTCAGCTCATATTATTGACAGCACCAAAGGAAATTAATTAATGAACTCAAACTAGAGACTCACTGCTTTTTACCCTCTACCTACTGAAAAGAGAACTATTTATTTTAATGACTTTAAGTGTCGTTCCTTACTTCTGGATGCCTGGAATCTCCTGATGTTTACTTTTATTCCATGACGGAAGCTTAATTCTTTGATTGGCATACCCCTGCTGCTTGTAATACTAATGGCTTTGAGATTAAGTATATTTACATACTTATGAATGAATAACTTCACTAAATACTCCAGCCCCAAGCTGTTACAATTGCTAGAGAACAGAAAACTAATCAAAATGTATAAATGATATTTACACATTTCCAAATAATAGTTCACTGTGACTATTCTCATTTCGTCCGTTAGTTTATATAATATATGAGATGGTCTTACCGCGGGGAATAAAACGTAAGTACCTATTAAATTACTTTATTTCAAACACCGTAAGTACCTACCTAATATAAACTGGCAACATCAACTTTATACAAATTTTGACTGATTTCCGGAATCAAAGTTACTAACTAACTTTATTTCAAAGAACTTCCGTGAAATTTGAAGCCCACAAATATAATAATTTCAAATACTTTACCGTTCATTTCATAGGAATTTATTAATGAGACCGGTATCAGAAATCCCTCGAATTTAAATCGACATGAACACAAATTGGTTTTCACCTTTCAGTCGTATTTTTTTACATTATTACCTACCTACTTAGAGCGTACTACCTACTCCCGAACTGGTTAAAGTATCCAGCAACCAAAAATTCCGAGCATCAAACTTTTCGGGAGTAGCCTCAATTACACACTGTATTAATCTCAACGTTTATAAATAGTTGTTTTAATAATAAGCTAGGTACCTAACCTATCTAATATGTTATAGAGAAGAATAGTTTCACAGAGAAGATTCAAAGTGATACTTATCTCTTTGAATCTTTTCTCTCTCTATCTCTCTCTTCCTGTCTAAGAATTC
Organism: Gandaritis pyraliata; assembly: GCA_947859175.1. Classification (NCBI taxonomy): domain Eukaryota; kingdom Metazoa; phylum Arthropoda; class Insecta; order Lepidoptera; family Geometridae; genus Gandaritis; species Gandaritis pyraliata. Next base: position 3,181,952 of record OX401866.1, on the reverse strand, counting down.
GATGTTTATTTTACAAAATATAACCTGACTTCTGGGTTCCTTAATCTGGTTATTCAGTTACTTACTCGGTCCTAAGCCTAGCTAAGCGCAGCGGTTTGTTAAACCAACCCAAGATAAGATGGATAGTATGTACCATAAAGTCTCAGCAAACATCCCGAATTATCTGTTGAGGAAAATCAAGAACGAGTACGAATTCTTCAGCATTGTTCTGCATGTCATCGAAATACACAATGCTGTGTTTGACGCCAATTTGTGGCTGACAGGAAGATACTTAAACATTTTTGTTTGGTTTTTTCTTATAATAGCTTTTATTTGTATGTATGTCATGTTTCTGTCCGTATAGGTACGTTAGGTGGTCTGCAGTTTGTGTTGCAAATGAATGTAAGTAATATGTTCTTTATTTCAAAATATAATCTAAAGTTTTTATTCCCACGAATAGCGAGAAGTCCGCTTGATAAAACCTTTCTCGGTAAAAACACAGAATATAGAGTTTTTGTTTAGTTTAGTATCAGCATGAGATAAATTAGGTTTGAGAAAGGAACTGACCTTTTCGGACGCACCATTTAGTTTTATCGGTTTTAACAAACAAAATGTGGAGTATGGACAAAATAAAAATAGGTTTTCTAGATTAGTTATGTAGTTAGTTATTTAGATTACTAGTTTTCTAGGTAGTTTCGGTATACTGAGGACAAAGAAAACAAGGTGTTAAGTCCCACGCACCATCCACTCGTGATGGCCCTAATTTAGCACACAATTTAGACAAATAGCTACGTATCTAACGATGATTTTCAGCTAATTTGTGATTAAACTAAATAGTAAATGTGTTGTCGAAATAAGATCAACATTGGTGGCAAAGTTTAGTATAGAGTAGACCCCAAGTTATTTAAAAGTAAAATTATTTATCTCCTTTGCGAACATCTCGCTAGATCTAATTTCAATAAATATTGTGTCTGGTGGATTAGCCACAGTAAAAGCTCTACTTGTATTTAAAATAGAGGAGATTTAATCAAATTATGTTCAGAGAATAAGTACGCTATGTGACACGTGTTAATCACATAAAAAAATAATTTCCTGAGATAAAAATTCTAATTATTTTTTTATTCTACCCTAACGAGATCCATGAATTACGTGGTCTTTTCAAAATTAAATAAACACACGTCCCACAAGCAGAATCCTAATGAGAGTTCCTAATGTTTGCTTGGGCACGAGCTTCCATTTTTATTATCCACTGCGGAACCCTAATAACGCAAGCTCAAATGAAAATTCGATGAAAATTAAATTGACAGAAATCTCCGCAAATCTCTTGATACTCAAGCAAGGTCTTTGGTAATTTCTGAACGGTTTTAATAAAAGTACCTATTTATTAAGTTTCAAAGAAATATTTTTATTGAATTTACCGATCGATTTTATTGATTTTTAAGAAGATTAGAAATAAATATGTGTAATTATGTAGTTATAAGTATTTTGAGTTTTTTTATTTTTTAAGTAATTGGTTCAATTTATAGACACTGGTTTCAGCGTGTAAAATACATATTATACAACAAAAAGTAAAAATGTAGGGGGTGAAGCACATTGATACCAATACATAATAAATAAATAAATACGGTACGCTAGGTACGTAATAAATTAACACATTTCTAGCTAATGTTATCTTCGTAAATTAAAAACAAAACACTATCCCATTGCCGCCCATTGTACTCTCTGTTTTTACGTTTCTCTCTTTCATGTAATTTCTTTCTTCTGTGTGTGCAATAAAGTTTTTATCTATCATCCATCTATCAGGTAAAGCCTTTGCAGCCCATTGAGATGGTCCGATCAAATTCGCACGACCATGGACGCGAAATTTCATGATGTACTCCACGCCGCCAAAGACAGGAGAGGCTGGCGAGACATCGTCCGGAAGAAAATCATCTTTCTACGGGGTATCACGACCCTCAGCCATGAGGAGTACGACGCGAAGAGGAGGAGGAGGAAAGCCTTTGCAAAAAAGTCTTTTATTTTACCACATGCCTTTTATTGTGATTATCAACAAAATAAGATAAAATAATATACCGGTACCTACTTTTAGAAAACAGTCACTACATACAGTAGCGTACGTGTTAGATTATTTAGCAGAGGATCTTGGGCTTACGGAGGTTCTACAAACAATAATAATTGGCTTAGTCAGAATATGAAGGATATTAATGAAATTATTTGCAGCTGGGTTTTAGATAAGACATTTGTGGTGTAGCTCGCTTCGCTCAAACTCCCAACTAATTAGGTAAGTTGAGCAATGTTTTGCGTAACCATTATTTGGATGGGTGACCGCCAGTGGCATCTCTGCTTGTTTTTCTTCTTTTTTGTAACAAAACTGGTTGATCTGCGGTGGTTCTTAGATATGTTTGGTGAGAATTGGTGCAGTGGTTTTCAAGTTATGAGGATATATGTATATCTGAGGTTAGAGGCAGAGTTTTATTTGGTTGATTTGCGAGAGATTCGCAAATTTTGAATAGAGAAATGTAGTTTTAGTTACACCAAACATAAATTTGTTTTTGTAAAATTAGTTTTTTCTTTACAGTGGTGTAAGGAGGGTCTTGTAAGGGTGTTGATTTATTAAATGCATTGTCATCTCACCTGATTTTTCACACGATTGGTGTATTTTCCGATGTTTCCTTTATTAATTATTTCTTATAGTTTGCGTAGTCTATGAATTAAAAAAAAACCAGCACTCCTTACATTCGAAATATCAAATTTCATGCTAGTGAACCGAATTTATGGCTCGTGAGTGTAGTTAAAAACATGGATAATCAGAAATTCTGTAGTTGCCTCGTTTAGCTGCATTTTTCATAACATGCAAAACACACCACTTTAACTAGAGCTTTTGGTAAAGGGACTTTCGAGCGCTTTTTTGATATGAGAGGGTTCAAGTTGTGTTGGTAATTTAGTTTGTAAACATTTTCGTGATTATTGAGGGTAGGTTTATTTATTTAAGCGCTATAAAGCGGGTATTTTGCTTTTTATGGCTATTGTTATAATTGTCTTACTATAAGTAGTTTACGCCATTATTATTATAATGTTATGTTGAAGTCTATGATTTTGTATTTCTATGATTCTATGATTTTGTAGTAATTGTACGCAGTTTTACTCGCGTAAAACCTGGAGATAATGAGCAGCCTATATAGTAGGTATAGAATATTCCAGGTCAAGAGCTAAATTAAATCTAAGTTTCACCCAGATCTCTGATGAGATGCTGTTACCATTAATTCCTCATAGAACATGTTTGAGTGAAATTTTAAAATAAAATAAGTAAGATAAAGTTACGTGGATTTTTTAATTCTTCAATACATCTTTTGCTGTCGAGTTATATTTCACTGTCCAGTGTAATTTCTTCAGGTCACGTGGTACAAAATTGTACCAGGTGATCATTCTTTTTAGCCACTTGACAACAAAATATGCGCGAAAACAAATTAAATGACATCATAATGTCACTATTTAGTTACAGAATAACTATGAGTTAGTATGAACTGACCATGATTTAAAACTTTGCAGTTCAACTTGGCAATTCAACTGAGATTGGAATACCTGCTGGTTGGTAACATTGAATGAGGCATTCAGTGAGGCAATGATCAGGTGGGACATCGGCTTATGCCATCATTAAGTTAACAAATGTACCAACTTAATGGAAATAAAATTATCGTCAATCCACTTTTATCGTTGGCTGTACCTAATTAAAACAATACGACACATTATTATGGCCTCGAACATACCTACATCCCTCGTTTTATTCGGGGGTTAAAATTACGTTATTACTCTACTACGTGAAGGTACATACGTGTACGGTGTGTTGGGATTGTCACGTGACCGTTAATTAAAATTTTACGCACTCGTTTATGTCGTTAACTTTTATAATGTTAATTATAAATAAAATAGAAAGTTTTGTTTCGAATTTTCTACGGCTTTTTTTTGTTAAAAACCCGGTTTTTGCCAAATTATGCCTTCTGACTAATAGGTTTTCTATTGTGAATCATCAAACTCAGCCAAAAATGTTATGTGAGGCATTAATAAAGGCAGAGGTAACCGCTTAATATCAGTTGTACCATCTGGTAGATCTTTCAGTTAATCTCATAATGTTATTTTGAAAACTTTGATTTGGAATCTTGCATACATGCATCCCCACCCTATACATCTGTATACTAACTACACTTTAAAATAAAATATTACGATAATTCTAAACTGGTAGGTAGATAGGGGCCACTTAATTAAGATTTCACACGTTCGTTCAGGTCCCAAGACCCTAACAAATCGCCATAATAATACATTTTCCTCGAAAGTGGCGATTTCTCCTCCATGATTACTGTGGGACCGGCAAAGTTTGATAAATGAGTCCTATTAAAGCACCTATTAACCCCCCTTTAGCCCTTTTTAACCGACTTCAAAAAAGAAGGAGGTTCTCAATTCGTTTTTTTATGTTTGTTACCTCAGAACACCGTCATTTATGAATCGATTTCAAAAATTTTTTTATTATCTGAAAGCTTATACTTCCAGGTTGATCTCATTTCATTTTCATCAAAATCGGTTTAGTAGATTGAGTTATAAATAGAAATAACTGAAAAAAATATGCCAACCACGTGCACGAAGTTGCGTATTTTGCTTTCCTGTGACTTTTAAGTAGTGTTTATAGTCACTAGAACATTCCCAACAAACTGTCATCACCATCATCATCTGATGATGAAGCTGGTAATCGAATTGAAGTCGGTTTTTCTAGTTTTTTAAACTTATAAATGATTTGTCCGTAATAAACTCGGGAGACCGATACTGACTACGACACGATATAGACATCACGGCACATCACTATCCGTTAGACTAAATAAAGAGTAGTGTAATAAGCCCTTTTTACAAATGTTATTTGTAGTTTCCGTAAGTGTTTTCGTTGTTAGAGATCGTTCACCAGCCATTTATCTTCTAGTTTCCTAGCCACTTTAACTTGAGGTCGAAACGATATCCAAACTTTTACGAGCAGTAAGTAAAACTGTGATCTATTGCGGAAGCAAACCAATAAATAACGAACAAGAATTCGTTTTACATAAACAAATGGGTTATTCGCAGTATCTGCAGCTCAATTTAAAAAAATAAGGTCGTTTTTCGTGAAAATTTTCACTTTTAGGGCGGCTTGCACCAGAATCACTAAACGTGTTTAACAGCTAAATATATTTAAATCTGACGTATTTATATGACTTGACAACTCGCTAAATACTATTTAATAGTTAAACGCGTTTAGCGATTCTGGTGCAAGTCGCCTTTAAAGGTGAAAATGGTGAAAAATGCGTGGGGAGTGGAGGTTGAGAAATCGTAAGAGAATCGTTTATTGTTTATTGTTTATTTATTTGAGTCGCCAACATTGTATACACTAAAACACAGAATAGAAAAAAAAATTACAAAGAAGGAATCATGCCAAGTGCTACAATAGTTACAGGAGACAGACGACAAGCTATTAAGAGAGAGAGAGAGCAGATATAATAGAAAAGTCCGTCGAATATCTAAGCAGAATGAGTTGATGACATTTCCAATGTATAAATATCATAGCTAGATCGATGAAGGTAAGGTGTGTGCAATCACATTTTTTACCTTTTTATTATATTTTGTCCCTACCTACAGTATTTGTAGGGTCAAAGTAGTAAACAATACACTACAGCCCAATTCTTAGTAGGTACAAAGTTTTTTGAACCAAAAAATCTGATAGTTTGAAAGCTAAACCACCTGTTATAATAGGTATTGATTAAATCGACAGCATTTTGTCACCATATTTTTAGTCTAATTTTGCCACTACATTTTGTCAATTTTTTCGCCAGTAACAAAAACTTTGTCGTTCGTCGTGGCCGAAAATCGACTTTCTTATCAGATCGAGGGGAAACATCGTGGATTGCTAAAAGTGGGTTAATGAAGGACTTCTTATGCTGTTTCCGGAGTGCCATATTTTAAGGTCTTTTTTTGACGGAAAGTGAAATCAACATAGCCCCTACCGATGCCTTCATTGTGATATTCTGGTCAAATATTAGACTAATTCTATAAAAAAAACACCTGACTTTGTGCAGGTTCCACAAAAGCCTTCAAGGTACGTTTTAAAGTAAATAACTTATTTTCAGGCAGTAGCAATGCGGTTTCAGGTACTAAGAGCGTTTTATGTTAAAATTCCTACGAGAAATTGGAAACCGAACTTTTTTTTTTTTATACAATATAGACAAACGTTTGACCGCAATCTCACCTGACCTTTCTCTCTCTTGATTCTCTTGATCTCAACTAACTCAAACATAATTTAAAAACCTTAAAATTTTGCAAGTAAGCATATTTTATTTTTATTTTTTATTGGCGTACACTGCAGATAACACGTGCTTACTGCTAACTGATAACTGATAAAGGTGACATCTCAAGTAGGATAAGTTTTTGTTTAGAAAATACACGCCTTTGCACATGTTATTCAGCTACTTATCTTTTAACTAGTTGTCCTGTGAGAACATAGACCTCGCGAGCCTTTATAACCGTGCAATAACCAACACTTTCCCTTTTACCCTGGCTAAGTAAATCTAATTTCAGGTGCTTGAATTTTCCAATAGGCCCTTATGTAGACTTTTGAGCAAAATAAGGGTATAAGTTTTAGCGATTACTCGCGTTCCCTTGGTCCTAAGAGGTCGAATCTGGTGTCTACGGATTTGTCTCATAAAGGCGAAGAGGACTGTGTAGTCTCATTGATATTGGTAGAAGTCAATTTTCGGGAAAAAAAAATAAAAAAATAATTTTCCCTTTTTTCCGCTTTCCAGTCCCCCTTTTTGGAAATATTTTTACACCATCTTGTGTAGAATAAAGTTTTACGTGTGTTTCTCAAATTTGATTGAAATCCGTCTATAAATAACGCTACAGCAAACCTTCCCCTTTTTCTCCCTTATTTTCCCACCAATCAAAAATCCCCGACGACAAAAAAAATCTAATAAGTCATATAACCTGTGTACCAAGTTTCGTCCAGATCGGTTGAAAAATGCGACCTGTAGAGGAGAACAGACATCCGGACAAACGCATTTTTGGCCAATGTGGAAACTGAGACGCTTCGCTCGCTTCGCTCGCTCGGTCAATTATACATATACGTGCATATACATTAATTTATTTGTAACAAAAGCAGTAGGTAAGTATTTATTTATAAAAATGCTACGAACCAAACTGTATATTTTTCCCACTGCTTCTAAGTTTGGTTTCATCCAGTTCGGACGTTTGAAAAAAGTGATCCTTGTATTAAAAATAAATGTTGTTCAATTTGTTTTGATAAAATACAGCTCAGGGATAACAATGACAAAGCATTTCCTGTATCAACAATACCAACTTTGGTTTCAATGACCCAATAATAGCACTCAGAGGCTTGTACCAATTCTTGTACGAAAAATACACCCACGTGGTAGTCTAAAATTACCCACCCTCTGTCAGCCAGCAAATACGCGTATCCAAAGATTTTTTATATGTAGCGCGTATCAAATAAAAACGACAAGAGGAATTGTTGCCATAAATCGACACAGTGTTGGTAGAAGTTCGACCACACTAACTCTGCCGAACTTAAAAATTGTCAGGATTTGGAAAGGTATACTTTAGTTGCCAAAAAAATTTGACAACGAGAGTGCTCGTGGTAAGATGTAAAATGGATACATGTAAGATGCCATCTACAATTTTTTTAAGGTTCGACGATTGCAGACTTAACATGGTCATACTCTACCTAAGTGTGAATGTGATCGATGAAACAAGTAATTTGTCAAGGATGCTACGAGGAAACGAGCTTAGCCTTTCAGGAGACTTTTTTGTCGGATCATTCGTGTCGTTTGCTCTTCGACCCCTGCCCCGTGTTCTTTCATCTTTTTTTTCCCAATAGCTATTCACTTTTGTTCCAATAACCCTTAAAACACGGTAGCAAAAATTCCAATTATCTTAAGATTATCTTCAAAAAAAAATTATTTAAAAAACAAACACTACTTTTCAAAGCTTTACTACCTAGTTATTAATAGTTCCATCTTGCTACTTATATTAAAACTTCAGATATTAACTTAAATGAGAAAGATAAGATAAGATAATTTCAAATAACGCCCCGAATAATTTAATAATGCTTAATTTTCTCTCAAGGAAATATTAAGAGCGGTAAATGCGAATCTGAAAATAAGCTTCATAAATCAAGTTAAATTGAATATTATTACCGTACCGATGATAACAATAAGGAAAGTTTGACATTCCAAGTTGAAATGGATTGAATAAAATATTTTACTTAGAAGCCAAAACTCAGTCGTGGAATTCATTAACAATGTACGAACAAGTTTATTATTCACTTCGATGCCATTCATTGTTTTGAATCCACATGAATAAGATACCTAGAGGCCTCAGCACGAATAAATATGACAGGCGTGAAAGTAGCGTATCTGAGATACACTACGTGGTGATGCTGGAATGTTCGGCAGTCGAGCTAGCGTTGACGCGCAATATGAATCGTATACATTAGGTTTACACAACGCGGCGACTACTTGCTTACCCCCTAAGTCACTCACCGTCAGGCACATAAACGTTCAGATAAAGACAGTCTTCAGAATACTCCTTCTTCCTCGGCTCCTCCATTTGGGAATCCTGTAACTTCATAAACAACTCGTCGTGTTTAGTCAGGGTACTCTGCACGTCTTCTTTTTTAGGGTCGCTTTGCATACAATCGGGGGCGTAAAGCGTAGCATTCCGCAATCCTTCCCAGTTGGGTAGGTCTGTGTACTCAGGAGGCATGAACCTTCGGAAATCAATGGGAGGTTGCGCGTATGGTATGCCGATGTATGCTGCTATTCTCTTCGTCCGGAATCTTGTGATATACATACCAGAAACTGTCCCTTGATTAGCCAATGATATTTGTTTCGGTTCCCGCGCCGATAAAACTATCGACAGTTTTAAAAGCAACACTATTGTTCGAATCATTTTTATTTCGGTTTAAATTTCGAATGTGTCATTGTCAACTGGCGTTCTCTTTTCAAACTTATCACTTTTTAATTTTCTTTTTTTTAAATCACGAGTTAGGCAAAGACATTTTGGCATACAGTCTGGTTTTGTGGCCGTTTGGGTTCGAAGGTGGTGCGTTACTGTTTCTCGTGCAGACTTCGGCTCGTAAACAGTGGGGCTGTCCGTCGTTATAGCGACCAAGGAATTGCTATTGTGGGCTAGAGTGGTTTAGAAGTGGCTTGTACCATGTTTGAATTTCTAGACAATCTTAAAATATAAATGAAAGTAACCACTGACAATAGAACCAACTAAAGTAAACCAGAATAAATGAGCTAGATTATTCGCAAATTCTCAATAAGATAAAATTCTCCTTAAGCCACGTATTCACATAAATCTTGTAACATTATCATTTAAAGACTTCATGAAATTATTTTCTCAAAAGTTATAGCTGCTGCGGGAATACTTAGAATTATTCGTTTCATAATTTTCTGTTTTATTCTATGTAATCTCTTCTCACAATCCCTAGAGACAAGTGAACTTAGCACTAGTTTTTAGCATATTAAAGTCCTTTTACTCCTAGCAACTTTGGCATTCTACAATCGCTAGAGAATTTAATAAAAAAAAGTCTGCTGTTTATACAGTTTTGTCAAAAACTTGCTTTGTTTTGTTCATCATCCTATTATACGCGGCTTTAAAAATGCTCTGTCATTATCACTTGCATGACAAAGAAAAGAGATGACAAAAGATTTAGAAACCTTTTTAGCTAAGTAGCGGAGCTTTAGAAGACCGATATAAATAAGACCAGTATGTAACAGCTGATTTTCTTTTCTCACACTGTTGGTTCAAAAAATGTTGTTTATATTGATGAACTAAGTAGTTATCTCAGAGGATTTTTTATTCCTAATAGATAACTGTGGTTATCTACGAGGAAAAAAATCCTCTGAGGTAACCAGTTATCTAGTCTTGGTTATCTGTCAGGAATAAGTCGAAGAAATTTTCAGAAGTACTCTTATACACCCTGTATTGTATTGTATTGTATTGTATGGCTCACTAGCTGTTTGTAATTAATAAGAAACTGGTGTTACAAGTACAGACTAATTATGTTTTTCAAACGTGGCAGTGCAAGTTAGATTACAGTTTTGTAGTTAATATTAAATTAGAGATTAGATAAAGCTTGTAACTTGTGTTTTGACAATTTTACTGTGAAGCTTTTTGCAGTTTTACTCTGTGTACTAAGGATTTAAATATAAAAAACTACTTCTAGTAAGTATTTATTACTTTTTTACTTCTACTATTTTTTTTCACATGGTTTATAATGTTTTGTCATGTTCGTTCGTTTCCGATGATACCTACTAGAACCTAGTATCTAGTTAAACCTTACCTAGGCTTTAAGGCACTATAAAATATATATGTGTGTAATAAATAAACAAAATATAAAACTGAACTTTCAATTCCAAAAAACTGAGCTTTAGTTGGAGATAAGTAATTTTTTTTACTGAGTTTTTTGACATGACCGTCATCGTGGTAAACTGCGTGTAATATTGATAAAATATTTGTAAAAAAAAAATTATTAAAAGTGGTTTTCTATTCTAGTATTTTTTATAAACCAAGCCATTTCTACAAGTTCTATAGTTTACAAATAGTTGGCAGTAAGCTTGCGACGCGAAGATCGCGTGACTGAAGGAAAAGGCAGTCATTGCATTCAACCGCTGGTTGCTTTTTATATTTTTGTAATCCACCTCAGTAATGCCTCATCTCCCCCTATGTGGGTCATACTACTTTTATATTGATTTTACCAGTGTGCTTGTTAGACTGTTTAACCTGTTTAATTTTCCTTTTTTTTTACTATGAATACCGCGCTGAAATGATATAAAAGTATTTTTTTATATAATTACAGCTGATCTATTTCAGTCTTTTGTTTGTCCTGTTTTGTGTACAATAAATAATTAAGAATTGTTTTTTAATTCAAATACTACGGCAACATAACTGAAGGTGCTGATTGGGTCATGCTCCCCTGCATCCACAACAGCATCGAGGATGCTAGGACATTGCTGCCCATCAACCCAAAGTCCATCTTTGTTACTTTAAGGGGCTGGCTGGAGTGAGTTTAAAAGAGGGATAATGCACTCCCTCCAACGCGGGACCCGGGTCGCGACCGCGACCGGGACGCGACTTCGTACGCGTCTACAGTTTCCGTGTACATTATTCTGTGAATTATTATTATCTGTGCGTGTACCGAGCGGATACTTTGAGAAACTTGACATTACACCATTACACCTCATTACACCGAACTCGTACTGGAATGTCAAACGCTAGTCGTTAGACCAAAGAGGTAATACTACGCCCTGTCAAACTGACGTGACATGACATGACAATCAAATCCTTTTGCCAATTGGCGCTGCTAATCCTTTTCGTTCATTTTATCTTGTAGTTCCTGTTAAATATTCGGGATAAAAGTAGCCTGTGTGTCAATCCAGGTTATGAACTATATATATGCCAAGTTTCATCCAAGTTGGTTCAGTAGTTTAGACGTGATTGAAACACAAACATCCAAACATCTAAAATTTGGCATTTATAATATTAGTAGGATAGGACAGGATAGGATAGAATGTCCTTTGGCCACAATCTCACCTGATGGTAAATGACGATGAGGCCGACGATGGAGCAGGACAGTCTAGAAGACACCTATTCACTCTTGCCTTGTAAAGACCCAGATTATATTTCTTAGGAAAAACATCATCATCATCATCCGCAGCCCGATCTCACCCACTGCTGGGTATAGGCCTTTTTTCTTTCATTGTGCCATTCTCCGCGGTCCTGCGGCACGTCAGTACAGATTATATTCCGAAGGTCTAAATGATCCTTGTGATTTTATTGAATAAAGAAATTTTGACTTTGACTTTAGTTTCTCAGTATTTATCGATTAGGTATTGTAATATTTATGGATTGATTACCACGAGGAGTGAAGAGTTAAAAATTGTTATTTTCAGGTAACATGTTAACCCTAAATCGATTTTCCAACATTTGCATAAGGAGTATATACCTACCTAGGTCGGTACATTTTACACCCACGTGGCTATCGCCTTTGAAAAGGGCGTAGTTTCAATACTGAACTATTTTATGGGCTTCAGTCACGTTATACAACATTATTGGGACTACAGTAAAATAATTGTACTGTAAATGACTTTTGGTTGGAACCTATAATATTCTATAGGTACCTACCTACATAATTGGCATGAACAAAGCTCGCGCAAATTAAAAAAAAATAACAGCAAAAGTTTTCAAAGATAATGTCGCGCCATCTATCACGTTATATGAGAATATAATATACAAATAATATAATTTATGTATACCGAAACGGTACTTGCGTACGAAGTTGCGGGTAACTGCTAGTACCTAAATATATTTTAAATATTTTGGCAGTGTTCCAACTTTACAGCTGTATGTATGAGTGTGTATGAGCACTTGAAATACGCTGAAACCTTCAATCAAAACTAATAAATACTCGAGTTTCAGACTACCCATGCTATTATAGATTGTGATGGCGTTACGTAAATTACATTTTTTATGGTCAGTTAGACCTTGAAAGACCTTTGACGGGTTAAGGTTGTGTTGAAGTTCTTAACTTGGTTTATTTTATAGTGTTTTTTTTATAAGACTTATTACAAAAGCTCTTTAGGAATATCACGACAGTTTTGACGTGACCAAAGTTTTATGATACGGTGAAATTACTTTATGGAAAATAATATAATTGTACTGTTGAACCTTTTTTGTTTAAATGATTAAGTAATTAGCTATTAAACTAAAAAAATTAAAGTCATAACATCGCACCTAAAACAAAATAGAACTTAAAGTTTCAATGTTATAGTTTTGTGAGACCACAGATATTATAAACTATGTGAGACTGACGTAACTTTACACTATTTGTATAGATTAGAAGCTACGTAAAGTACCTAGTATTTTTTTAAAAGAATTTAGTAATCTGTTATGAAAAAAATTCCTAGACATTTTATACTTTATTGTCAAACATGCAAAAAAATTTCAAGACGAAATATTTGCAGTTTATTTTATAAAGACTTTTATTATAGACCATGATGCCGTAACTAATGGTAGAACTATCTACCATTAATTTTATAGACGTCTACACCCTTCGCTATTTCTTATCACGCCAAGATTTTAATCTAACCTTGGTTGGTATAGTCACATTCTCTATAACCGAAACGATTTCAACGGTTCAAGGGTGAATTTTGTTATTCATGTGGTCCTTATCAAGATTGCCAGTACCTTTAAAAATGTGGATTTACGGTTGATTTAAATATTTTCGTGAAAGAATGGTGAAGACGGTATATTTACTGTAATAGGGTTGTATGAATATTTTGGTTTGCCGTTTGGGTTTACAAATGCTGCTAAAAGAAACGACTTTTTTACAAGCTTTTTAACAAGACAGAATAAAGAAGATGTTACTATGATTTTTGTATCACCAAAACTGTTATAAGCACTAAGGGCGGGTTGCACCAAAATCACTAAACGTGTTTAACAGCTAAATAGATTTAAATCTGACGAATTTGTATGACTTGACAACTCGCTAAATACTATTTAAAAGTTAAACGCGTTTAGCGATTCTGGTGCAAGCCGCCCTAAGTCATCGTTACTACCTTTTGCTTTGTTTACTTTCTGCAATGAAGATCTAAATTACCCACCAATAAACACGCAATTATTTTTGGCAGGGACAATTCTGTAAATACTTCTGTTAAAGGGTAGGTAAACTAAAGATCACCAGTCCATCAGCAGCCCTGTATAGTTTATGAAATAGAAAACAAATTGAAATGCATATTATGTGAATGTCATTCTCAACGGCAAACTACGTGCGTGACCAATTACGACGTTTTCTTTATCTGTCAGCGTAGCGAAGCATACTCGCAGTTCTTGTCAAGTTTACGAACCGATTCGGGATTTTAGAAGCGTAAAGTGCTAGATGTTGCATTATTGAAATTATCGTTTTCAACCTGTACTAAGTACGTAACTTTTAATCAACTAACTTGAATCTTTGCCAAAGTATTTGCGGGGTTCCGACTATGCTCAATTTACGATTGCTACCATATCAACGAAATACTTCGAATACAGACTGAAAACTGAACAAGTACGAGATTTTGTAGACAATTTGAAAGACTCCGTTTCCGAATGTAATAATTTGTGTTTAATATCTAATCAACATGAATTATTAAGTTAGTATTAAGTAAGTACTCTCTGTTGATATCGTGTACGTATCGTGTCGGTAACACTGTGAAAACAGCCATTATTGGAAGCTACTAAACCCATGTTTGCTATCTCAACTCGCACCGCAAAGGCGTAGATTTACCATAATGAATTGTGGGTCCATTGATGTAGGTAAATTCTAAAAGTTTTTGGGTCTAGTCACAGCTGGGTTTGTGTTTGATTGGGGGAACGAATTTTTGTATGTAAGCGTTATTAAGTGTACCTACGATTCCGCGACTACTGTGCCCACTAATCATTGGAAATTATAATAGTTGCGGAATGTGTTAGACTATAAGGTATTATGTGTTTTTTAAGACATTACCCGTTGACCCAGACTCTGTCTCAAACGGAACATGTTACCGTAAGTAATTATACCTACATTACTGCTTGATTATGGAATACTTTGAAGGGCAAAAGAGTTAGGCGGCAGTGAATGACAAAGGCAATTTCGTGCACGTGGATGGCATATATTTTTTTCGATTTTGATGAATATTGAATGGGACCAACCTGGAAGTACATTCTTTCAAATAAAAAAGATTTCTTTAAATCAGTTCATAAATGACGGAGTTCTGAGGTAACACACATTAAAAAGAATACAACCGAAGTGACAACCTCCTCCTTTTTTGAAGTCGGTTAAAATGGATTTTTGGCGTGAAACACCTTTGTGACAGTCTGACACGCTACTGGTGATAAAGAAAGTCAGAAACTTTCATGAAATGTAAATGAACTTACTGGGAATTTATATTTTTTATATTAGATTCCTATATATCTATAGATAGATAGAAAATACTTTATTGCACATAACATAACAGAAGTACAAGGCAAACTTAATGCTATATAGCATTGTCTTCCAGATAATTGTTTGTTCCTCATCGCATGCTGTGACGCCCTATAAGTATGGGAGCACTATTATTATGACCCTCGTTTAGTTCACTTGATACTAAAGTGTAAACCCGTGTTGGGAGTCCTATTTTAAATAAATAAAAAAAAACCTGTCGTATCGTATCGGTACATACGTATCGTGTCGGCCAGTGTGCAAACACCTTTAGCGGTTAATCTCTCATTAGTAGCTTATTATAATAAACAAACATGTTGTAAACAAGTCAGTATGTGCAAACCAGCTAGTGTATCCAGACGTTTCTAAATAATTAAAATATTTTAGTTATGAGTGTTTGAATTAACTGCCCGTTATCTGCGGTTAAGTGATTTTGTTAACAGACAATAATAACATTGGTAAGTAGAAAAAAGTCTCCAATGGCTGGTAATATTTTAACTTTTTATAAGAATGTTTGGTGGGTTCGATCCCCACCAAGAACAAACATTTGTGCGTGGAAAACATAGATGTTTGTTCTATGTCTGGGTGTTAAGTATGTATTTACAAAAAAAAAGTATATAAGTATTCTATCAGCCATCTAGTTCCCATATCACAAGCTTTGCTTAGTTTGGGACTAGAGGGCGTTGTGTGTAAAGTCCATGAATATCTATATTTATTTATTTATGTGTTTTTCAGCCGATGGCACGCCTGATTTAAAGCGGTTAACTTTCTATGTTGACTGTTTTTATTTCTACTAATTTTAATGTTTTTGGTTAGGTAATTATCTATGTAAGTTATATACATTATTTACCATAAAAAAAATATTGATCAGTGTGTCTGATCACATACAGGTATATAGCTAAATTTAAAAAAAAATTGACGCATATACATGATAATTAATTACCTACCAACTCATTTATCCTCTCTACAGGCCGACTCACGTAAGCGCCCTATAGAGCTTATTTCTTTGTTATTTATAAATAATCAATCAATCAATCAAGTCATTTATTTGCATAAAAAATATGGTAGTTTAAGTACAAAGATGTAAAAGTATAAATAAGTGCCGCATATTTTTACCAAAGTGATTGGCGTGCAAAAATTTGTAGGTCATCAACTAAGTATTTACTAGGTTCGCTAAAACAACACTCTAACAGCAGAAGTACCTACTTAGTAGTTGTAGAAGCGACACGAACCCTTCTTCAAAAAGTCAGAAACTGAATAAAAGCTCTCCAATATCAACCATTTTTCCAACTCAGTACAAAATTTTTTGTAGGGAAGATCAACAATATTTTTTGGTAGGGAGTTGTAAATTAGGGGGGCCATATAAACACAGTTTTTCCTATAAGTTTCCAGCTTAGGCACTGGCATCTTCAGACGAATAATAGTTGCTAGTCTTTTATTTATGTTACAATTTTTCTCAAAAAGAGAGTCATTGTTTTTTATAAATTTGGCGACCTCATAAATGTAAAGAGCGGGCACAGTCAGAAGTTTTTGGCTTTTAAAAATAGGTTTACAGGACTCAGTCCATCTCATACCAAATATTGCGCGAATGCATTTCTTTTGAGCTATAAAGACTCTCGAAATTTCGGTAGAGTTCCCCCAAACAACAATGCCATACCTTATTATTGAGCAAACATATGCATGATAAACCATCAAAGCTGTTTGTTTTGACGTAGTATTTTTGAGTTTTTTGAGAGCAAAAACAAACCTATTTATTTTTACACAGATGTTGTGCACATGATATTTCCATGACAGGTGCTCGTCTATTGTGATTCCCAGAAAGGCTGACTCCGTTACTTGTTCTACAACATTTCCATCAACCGTAACATTTAAACACAATGGTTTCTTAAGTAAATTTAATTAAATATTAAAAGCATCTTCTGATTATTTCAATTCTCAGTAGATTTCATTTATTATAAAAAAAAATATGAAGTCAAAGTACCTACTGAGAAATGTTTATGTATGTTTATCTCTGTATGTATAAATACGTGATGACCTCTAGCGATAACAACGACCTCATTGTGTGAAACAAATGAGGAAGGACCACAAACCACAACTCGTTGCGGATTTCAAATTCTTCATTCTTAGAGCGGATTTACACTCATACAGTAGAGCTACTCGTACGTGGCAACGATACAGAGTGTTGCTTATACCGCGCAGTGTAGCTCTATACAACTCTTTATTTAAATTAGATTACGGAATTTACAAACTAGTTATTAAAAAAGATATTAAGACATAGGAGGCGATTGTTTTTAGGTAAAATAAATGTGACTTCTTAAATGTATGTGTCTCTGCCGATTTACCTACATACAGTCACCTTGGTATTTTTTGCATGCTGACGTTACGCACAAGATGCAACCTTTATTCAATCAAAGATGAAAGTTTAAAAAGCGACGCATGAATCGCAACTAAACCTTATCCTGGTAACGTCTTTCTGCAGTGCAGCACTCTACTGATACTCAACTCGTCACTGTACTTTTGAGTGTGTAAATGCTGCTTTAAACATCAAAGTCTCGAGGACAAAAAGATAACTACCGTGCCAGAAGTCCAACGTCCTTTATAAATGTCAATAGGTACATACTTATTCATTAGTTTTTAATTTTCTACCGATTGTGAACGCATTTAAATTACCTTCCTGGGGCCCGATCGCAATCTCAAAGTTGAACTGCAAAGTTTTAAATCATGGTCAGTTCATACTAACTCATAGGTATTCTGTGACTAAATAGTGACATTATGATGTCATTTGATTTCTTCTTCTTCTTGTTTTCGCGCATATTTTGCTGTCAAGTATCTAAAAAGAATGATCACGTGGTACAAAATTGTACCACGTGACCTGAAGAAATTACACTGGGCAGTGAAATATAACTTGTCAGCTAAAGATTGAAATAGGGGGGCTGAGCATGCAGACCATTGTTAGCTAGTGGGCCAGAAACAAATAAATCCCATCGAACCCACTCATTTGTATAGTGGGCTCGTTGGGAATTTGTTTCCTATCTGGCCCATTAGTGGCTCGACCAGTGAGCTCGATGGGAATAACCCAATGTCATCTTGTGGTAGTAATATTCCGTATCGAAGCAACAATCAAATTTTTTTGTCTGTATTTTTTCAGGGATCAAAATGAAGTCTACCACGATTGCAGTTCTATCAGTCCTGGTCATCAGCTGTGCTGCACAAAGGGCTCCATACGCAGGAAAGGAGCCTCATGGATATCCTTCTATATCAGCGCCTACTGAGAATCCCATAGCCAACAGGTACCTATAAAAACAACTGCCTGCCTAGACAAGTTGACTACTATAATAAACAGATATTTGCATCTAATCTAGATGATTTACTATACAGCGTCAAGGGCCACCTTTTTCCCATGCTCCGATGAACGGGACAAAGTCAAAGTCAAAGTCAAAATTTCTTTATTCAATAAAATCACAAGGATCATTGAGAATTTAGACACTGTAGTGCCTAGGACATGATTTAAATTGAGTAAGCTTGCTCAGCAGCTATACCATCCTCTCAGCCTAATCGACCTTATCCACAGGAAATAGAAGATCAATCAATACGTGCGGAGCTGACTAAGCCACCGTGTTCCCATACGATGTTTTCCTTCACCATTTGAGACCACATACGTTTTTGAATAGGAATATCTATTGATCCACGACCGGATTTGAACCCACGACTTTAAGATAATAAGGCGCGGTTGGTAGCACTAGATCACTGGTGTTCATTAGTTAGAGTATATTATAATTAATCAAAATCAAAGATGTAGGTACCTACATGATGTAGGATAAATAGGTTTAGATTCGTTGTACTCCACCTAGAATGGTAAGCGAAATAAGGTAATTGCCTGCCTAATCTGGTCCCGCACCGGCCAGTGTCTCAGCTGAACGTTACCGCATTGTTCGAGTGTATACCTATCTCTTTCTAGCAACCGATGTGGTGTATGACGGCTTTAAACCAGTAATTATAGTTTAATGCCTTTGTTACACTTAATCAAATTAAGTATGAAATGTACAAATTATGTAAAACGAAATGTTCAAACACGTGCGCTCTTATCAATCATTCTCCTGTCATCAATATTGATGACAAACTAAGAATGGTACTATCTAGTACTATACACGTCTGTCTAGCTAGGGAACTTAGTACATGTTAGTACTCAGACCCCTTTTTACTTCACTCGTTCCTACCCCTGCAAATTGACATTCTACAAGACTTGCGGTCTTACTTATGAAAATAGGCGAGACCGTTGATGTCTAGTCAAAAATGTATGAGATTAGCCACGTGACTTGTCGTTTAGAAATGTCAATATCAGTTTGGCGCGAAATTAAACAAAAATGCGGTTTTTAACATTTTCTGTTTCCCAAGTAATATGAACCTCGAAATTATAGTTTTGCGGAATTCGTGAATCGTTTTCTACGTGTACCTAATGTAAGTTAGGTACCTATTAGTCGTAGTTATCTTTGTGAATATTTTACACCAAAAAGCCAGGGTAGGTAATCCCAAAATTTTAATTTCCTGTCTTTTAAAAGCATTCAGCAGAACTCCACCCGAGCAATAATTCAATAAGAAATTTCCGGGAAAACGAAAAATCTGTTCACAGAGCTTTAAACGTCAACACTGATTTGCAATAGAATAATGCTCAAAAGATTATTTAATTTCCTTCAACCTTTTTTCCTCTTTGTTAACTTCTACGTCTTTCCCTTTGTATTCTTTACAGTTTCTAACCAATGTTAATCCTAAAAAAATCCATAAGGGATCTCTTCCAAAAGGGCCAGAACTCCAATTTGACCCCTCTACATTTAGAATTTTTAGTGCCTAAAACATATAAATAAATAAATATTCATGGACATTTCACACGACGCCCTCTAGTCCCAAACTACTTGTAATATGGGAACTAGAGGCTGATAGAATAACTAAATACTTTTTTTTGTAAATACATAGTAACACCCAGATATAGAACAAACATCTGATTGCCATACACAAATCCTGGTTCTTGGTTGGGATCGAACCCACGACCCACAGCACGGAAGGCAGAGCTATTACCGACTGAGCTGTGGCGCCTGTCACAGCTCAAAGAGAGTTTAGTGTCGGGAAAGTCTAATTGTCCAAACTTATAGCTACTTATTTTATTATGGATATCAGTTACTGGAAATTATACACAATAAAATTATCTACGTATATTTTTTTTTATCATCAGAGAACGAACTTTAGCATCATAATCTCTTTAACTATAATCTATCTATAACTAACCATCTATCTATCTAACTATAAACTAATCTCTTTCATTTTTTTTTGTGATTGAAATAAGCTTCTGCCTTTCAGCCCCAAATTCATAAACAGAGGTTGAACAGTCCCCTGCTAAACCTGTTAGTTGAAACAATTTGGATTGCCGTTTGAAACCTCTTCTTCAGGAGCCTCAATGAGGGTCAATGTCAGACATAACATTTCACAACCCTATCTTTTTCCAGGTTCGGAGACGATGACACCCCAACCACAACAATAAAACTACCCATAGAGGCACTGGGAGATGCAGAACTAGTGAAACTTCTGATGAAGCGACCTCCAGAACAGCGCCCGTACTGGCTCCTCAACTGGCAGGCTCTCCAAGCTAATCGCGAGAATCCTCAAACTTTTCAGCAAAGGGATAATGTTTTCATTGATTCTAACCGGGTATAGGGTTAAAATATTAAATATTAAACGCATATCTTAATCCAAAATTGCCAAAGAAATATTTTTACAAATTATAAAATTTTATACCTTTTTAACAGCCTTTTTATTAAAAAACGACATTACTAAGTATCATGGAGATAGTGTTTAAATTGGAGCTTCCGTTCCGGAACTACGTAGCAGTAAAAACGATCTAGAAATTCGGACAAAAGGAGGAAGAAAACTGGCTTCAAGACGAGGGGTAAAAAACTTCTCGCATTTCATTTCAATATTTTTGAAGAACTCACTGAATGTAATTATCTAAAATCGCAAAACTTCACGATCTACAAAATAATCTAAGTTGTTTTTTTTCCGCTACTAAGTGCGGCTTGCACCAGAATCACTAAACGTGTTTAACAGCTAAATCGATTTAAATCTGACGTATTTGTATGACTTGACAACTCTCTAAATACTATTTAAGAGTTAAACGCGTTTAGCGATTCTGGTGCAAGCCGCCCTAAGTATATCATTTACTTTAACTTATCCGTCAAATTATTTATTGATCAAAACAATAACTATATACAAATACTTAAGAAAATAGCATTTTTAATAAAAAAAATTATTAAAATGAACTCTGAATTCTAAATGCTAGAGATAGAAAACAGAGTTCAAATCACCGACTGCAGGCAGCCCCCATATGCCTATCTTTTGCTGTCAAGTTATATTTTACTGCCCAGTGTAATTTCTTCAGGTCACGTGGTACAATTTTGTACCACGTGATCATTCTTTTTAGACACTTGACAGCAAAATATTCACATCAAATGACGTCATAATGTCACTATTTAGTCACAGAATAATTATTAGTTAGTATGAACTGACCATGATTTAAAACTTTGCAGTTCAACTTTGATTGGCATACCCCTGCAGGGTGCCCAAAAGGCTGGCAACGTTACCTCTTTGTATGGCAATACTAATTCTCTGTCCAAGGTAAGCGCCAGCCCTTTGGTCATTTGAAAGAAATAACCAAAATAAATAAATAACTAGGTTGTTATTCTACAAATGCTACACATTTAAAATAACAACTTGGACAAACTGATGGTAGCTTCATCAGTGAAGTTACAAATAATAATATCAGCAATCAGTTGCTGATATTCACATTAACACTAGTTCCATCTTTGAAATCTCCAGTGGCCGTGGTGGCTGCTGACTGCTGATGACGAGGTTTAGTCTCCCACACAGTTGAACACTTAACCAGTAAGCTTTTAGGTGTGAGCTGGCACAAATAAACGCAATGAGGAAGATGAGTTAGGCTTTTTTTCCTGTTTTTTTAGCTTAAATCAAAAGTCTAGAAGATTGTAAGGACAACTGTGAAAGAATTTTGGCGATAGCTCAAAAACTGAATTTTCTACGATTTTTTAAAGTTTGGATTTTCAAAATGTGTTTTTAGCCCGGCGATTTCGCGTGTGACGTCAGCCGGGTCCGATCGCTCACCCGCGCGTTTTAAGCGTTTTCTGCCTTTACGTTTCTATTTATATTTCTGATAAATAGGGAGAAAAGTACCAATATTTTTATGTAATATTGTGCCTCTAAGTCCTAAGGACACGTTTAACGCTTCAGATAAACTTTTTAACCACCGACTGAAGAAGAAAGGTGTTCTAAGTTTGAGGCTTTTTTGTGTCTATGTGTCTGTACCTTTCAAGGCTCGTAGCTCCAAAAAATCACTCGTAATTTTTTTATAACTATTCTTGAAATGGAAAGCAGATAAATCTGGCATAGTTCTAAGCCAAGTTTGGTAGAAATCGGTGCAGCGGTTTTCAAGTTATGAGGATGTTTATCAGCCCCCGACACGCATTTTGAAGGGTTCTCAGGCATATATTGATTGTAGTTTGAAACATTTGGTTCATATACCAGTATAACGTGAGCTACTATTTCTTAGTGTTTCATTGATTTTGTATATCAGGTAAGACTGGTAATGAGCAAGATTGTGTTATCGACGTGATTAGCAATGTTTTTAACCCCCGACGCAAAAACGATGGGGTGGTAAAGTTTGACGTGTGTGTGTCAGTGCGTGTGCGTGTGTCTGTGCGTGTATGTGTGTGTGTGTGTCTGTCGAATGCGCGCGTTGGTGCGCGTGCGGATGCGGATGGTAGTAGTCTAAGTCACATTGTCTACTAAGGACGTGCCTAGTGAGACATTGTACTGTCAAGTACAATGCCTCACTAGGCACGTCCTTAGTAGACAATGTGACTCGCTAAGAAGAAGAAGAATGTGACTTACACTAGGACGTGCCTAGTGAGACATTGTACTGTCAAGTACAATGCCTCACTAGGCACGTCCTCAGAAACTAAGGACGTGCCTAGTGAAGCATTGTCTACTGAGGACGTGTCTAGTGAGGCATTGTCTACTAAGGACGTGCCTAGTGAGGCATTGTCTACTAAGGACGTGCACGTGCGGATGCGGATGGTAGTAGTCTAAGTAACATGACAATGACAATGTGACTCGCTAAGAAGAAGAAGAAGAATGTGACTTACACTAGGACGTGCCTAGTGAGACATTGTACTGTACAAGTACAATGCCTCACTAGGCACGTCCTTAGTAGACAATGCCTACACATACATATAGTGCAATGCCTCACTAGGCACGTCCTTAGTTACGAAGGACGTGCTTAGTGAGGCATTAGCAATGCATTGCTTAAGGACGTGCCTAGTGAGGCATTGTACCTACTGTACAATGTCCTTCGTAACTAAGGACGTGCCTAGTGAGGCATTGCACTATATGTATGTGTAGGCACGTCCTAGTGTAAGTCACATTCTTCTTCTTCTTAGCGAGTCACATTGTCTACTAAGGACGTGCCTAGTGAGGCATTGTACTTGACAGTACAATGTCTCACTAGGCACGTCCTCAGAAACTAAGGACGTGCCTAATGAAGCATTGTCTACTGAGGACGTGCCTAGTGAGGCATTGTCTACTAAGGACGTGCCTAGTGAGGCATTGTCTACTAAGGACGTGCACGTGCGGATGCGGATGGTAGTAGTCTAAGTCACATGACAATGACAATGTGACTCGCTAAGAAGAAGAAGAATGTGACTTACACTAGGACGTGCCTAGTGAGACATTGTACTGTACAAGTACAATGCCTCACTAGGCACGTCCTTAGTAGACAATGCCTACACATACATATAGTGCAATGCCTCACTAGGCACGTCCTTAGTTACGAAGGACGTGCTTAGTGAGGCATTAGCAATGCATTGCTTAAGGACGTGCCTAGTGAGGCATTGTACCTACTGTACAATGTCCTTCGTAACTAAGGACGTGCCTAGTGAGGCATTGCACTATATGTATGTGTAGGCATTGTCTACTAAGGACGTGCCTAGTGAGACATTGTACTTGACAGTACAATGTCTCACTAGGCACGTCCTTAGTTACGAAGGACGTGCTTAGTGAGGCATTAGCAATGCATTGCTTAAGGACGTGCCTAGTGAGGCATTGTACCTACTGTACAATGTCCTTCGTAACTAAGGACGTGCCTAGTGAGGCATTGCACTATATGTATGTGTAGGCATTGTCTACTAAGGACGTGCCTAGTGAGACATTGTACTTGACAGTACAATGTCTCACTAGGCACGTCCTAGTGTAAGTCACATTCTTCTTCTTCTTCTTAGCGAGTCACATTGTCTACTAAGGACGTGCCTAGTGAGGCATTGTACTTGACAGTACAATGTCTCACTAGGCACGTCCTTAGTAGACAATGTGACTTAGACTACTACCATCCGCATCCGCACGCGCACCAACGCGCGCATTCGACAGACACACACACACATACACGCACAGACACACGCACACGCACTGACACACACACACACGTCAAACTTTACCACCCCATCGTTTTTGCGTCGGGGGTTAAAAACATTGCTTATCACGTCGATAACACAATCTTGCTCATTACCAGTCTTACCTGATATACAAAATCGATGAAACACTAAGAAATAGTAGCTCACGTTATACTGGTATAAGAACCAAATGTTTCAAACTACAATCAATATATGCCTGAGAACCCTTCAAAATGCGTGTCGAGGGCTGATAAACATCCTCATAACTTGGAAACCGCTGCACCGATTTCTACCAAACTTGGCTTAGAACTATGCCAGATTTATCTACTTCCCATTTCAAGAATAGTTATAAAAAAATTACGAGTGATTTTTTGGAGCTACGAGCCTTGAAAGGTACAGACACATAGACACAAAAAAGCCTCAAACTTAGAACACCTTTCTTCTTCAGTCGGTGGTTAAAAAGTTTATCTGAAGCGATAAACGTGTCCTTAGGACTTAGAGGCACAATATTACATAAAAATATTGGTACTTTTCTCCCTATTTATCAGAAATATAAATAGAAACGTAAAGGCAGAAAACGCTTAAAACGCGCGGGTGAGCGATCGGACCCGGCTGACGTCACACGCGAAATCGCCGGGCTAAAAACAGATTTTGAAAATCCAAACTTTAAAAAATCGTAGAAAATTCAGTTTTTGAGCTATCGCCAAAATTCTTTCACTGTTGTGTTTTGGACGTAAAAATCTATCGATCTACATTAAAAAAAAAATACGCTCATCTTCCTCATTTATTCTATGTCACGATGTTGCACCCAACGCTAATGGGGTCACGATGCGTAGGCGTTGTTGGGATTTCCGATTAGGTACCAGTATTTCTAGCTTAGTAGATAAGTAAGGCTATACGTGCACTTGACGGGCAAGTAAGCGGCCAGTGACCATGGGTTGGTCATCTATTTGACAACTGCAATATTTTTTTTTTATACATTATAGACAAACGTTTGACCGCAATCTCACCTGATGGTCACCTGATATCTTGTTTAATATCGCGATTTATAACTTTTATGCTGCCGCAATAGTTCACGTTTTGATTCCTAATTTTAGATTTGACCTAACCATTGCTATTTTAAGAGATTTCGGTGGGGCCAGCTACCGCAAGTGCACTGCAGCCTAAAACTGAATGAACGACATTATTTTTATTGTCCAACATTATTTTTTATCAATCATATCAAACACTCAGCGTATAATTCGATCTTTAGATAGTTTTGCAATTCATTCTGTTGGCGCACCCGACGATATCTAAGCTAATATTGATCCTACCTTTACGGATGTCCGATACCTACACTATGATAAGTATAGCTGCGAGTAGTTACATTGTGCAGTAACGCCACAGCTCTCTGCAGGGGTATGCCAATTAAAGTTGAACTGCAAAGTTGAACTGCAAAGTTTTAAATCATGGTCAGTTCATACTAACTCATAGTTATTCTGTGACTAAATAGTGACATTATGACGTCATTTGATGTGTTTTCGCGCATATTTTGCTGTCAAGTGTCTAAAAAGAATGATCACGTGGTACAAAATTGTACCACGTGACCTGAAGAAATTACACTGGGCAGTGAAATATAACTTGACAGCAAAAGATTGGTATACGGGGGCAGGCAGTTGAACTGTGATTGCGTGAAACCCAGTCCTAATTGCATTACCACAAGTGGTCGATATCCCAAGTGGCTAGGAGGCTATTGTGTCAGTAACTAGACCATCATGATGACTTGACAGGCGTCACAGCTCAGTTGGTAATAGCTCTACCTTCCGTGCTGTGGGTCGTGGGTTTGATCCCCATCAAGAACAAACATAGTGTGTGGCAAACATTGATGTTTGTTCTATGTCTGGGTGTTACTATATATTCTAAGTATGTATTTACAAAAAAAATGTATATAAGTATTCCATCAGCATCTAGTTCCCATATTACAAGCTTTGCTTAGTTTGGGACTAGATGGCGTTGTGTGTCCATGAATATTAATTTATTATATTAATTTAATGGTCGTTGAAGTACTCGTGGAGGTCCTTGTCGCCGTCTATTACTGCTTATTCTAATGTTGTCTGGAATAAATTGCGTTCAATGGTAGGGTCGCCCATTGGTCAAAAACTTGGACGTTTCTAGCAGATTGTGTTCTGTGTTTTACTATAAATATGAATTCTTTGAAATATAAATATAACTCGTAGAAGAGTACTCTACCATGATTATACACTACGGGGATGGTGGAATGAAAACTTACTATACTATAATATACTAAGGTGATAGTTCTTCTTCTTCTTCTCCTCCTATTGACGGCATTTCGACAGATAATTTTGCCAGTGCCAAAAACAAAGTACAAAATGGACTTAAAATTGCTAGAAAATTTATTCAAATAGAGTTTGTAATTTTTACTCAGACCTGGTTATTATTTTCATTGAAAATACTAGGTCTTTGCGGGTATGTTTGGGGGTTTTTTATAGCTTCTTCATACTGTTTTCTATTGATCCACCATATAGGCTGACGGTCTAAAGGGAGTCTGTCCAGCATGGCTGCGTAGTTTATATCCCCGTTCAGTTGTGGGGGCAGGGGGGCGTCTCCTAACTTGTTGGTTAGGGCAGATGTATCAACTGTTGGGTAGCGACCAGCGTAGAAAGGCCTCTGGCAGAGGACAGGTGTGATCGCGAGGATAAGGAGCAAAGCGGCGCTGGACATCATGGTTTCTGTAACACAAATGGTCAAATACACTGATACATTTTAATTTACTTTAAGAGTTGACATCAACTGGAAGAAGCTTTGTAAAAATGAGAAGTCTGTGGATGTCTTTATTCACTTATTTCTACGACCTCTTAAGACGACTCGAAATAGTTCTTCCTGGAAATCTTTATCGGGAGATCTAGCCGTATGTTCAAATTTTGATATGTGCATCACTACAACTCTGGATATTACCACAAGTTTAAAAAAAATATTTCGTACAAATATTTTCAAAGTAGGGCTTTAAAAATATTGTAATGAAATAAGAGTTAATATTTTTTTAGACATGTTCTAAAATGTTTATTTTCCTTAGATGAATTCGCACAAAGAATTAAACTATTCCAATTTTTTTACCTGATATTGTAAATTGTAACTATGAAAAAGTATAAATTAATATTCACCGTGTAATCTTCTGTTAATTCACAACACGAGTATGCTATGCTGTTATGACTTAAGGAATGTAATGAAGCGTAAAAATGTTGCAAATATATAGCATTTTCATGCCCTACTGCGATATACATAAGTATATGTAAATCGTACAGGATCAACTTACTGCAATTGCTATAGAGCTATAAATACAGGGTGGGGACGTATGTAGGACATTAAATAAAAACGGGCAGAGACG
Source organism: Gandaritis pyraliata (assembly GCA_947859175.1). Classification (NCBI taxonomy): domain Eukaryota; kingdom Metazoa; phylum Arthropoda; class Insecta; order Lepidoptera; family Geometridae; genus Gandaritis; species Gandaritis pyraliata. The sequence continues at coordinate 3,154,051 of OX401866.1, read as the reverse complement.
ATCGTTACTAATGATATAAAATAGACAAATTAAAAAAAACATGGTGACGTACCTTTTTCATAGTTTTGAGGTTATACTTATTCGTTGATTTCGAGTATTTTTTCTTTATTAAAAACTTTTTATTCACAAAGAAAATTATGACTAATAAAGTATTTACAATATTTATAATAAGTACAAAATACACATGAAGCAGTTGAGCTATCTACACACCGTTGCAAACGATTTATAGATAGCTCAACTGATCCAAATCAGTACCAATCGGAAGCATGCCCAAGACAGTGGCTGCATTGCCGCGCTGAATAGCAATGCTGATTCGCTGGCCCAGATAATCACCAGCCCTCGGGTCACGCGTCGCTGTGACTAGACGCCCTGCAATAGTTTTGAAGACCCGGAGGGCCTCGGTACCCCACGGACCCAGAGTCTCGACCCCAAGAGGTACAAATGTGTAGGCCCTGTCGAGACCCGCATACTTGCGCCTCTTGAGATCCTCGGCCGAATCTGCTGCCGCACCGGCCCTAGCGGATGTCCTAGACAGATGTGAAGGAGCAAGGGTGTCGACGCAAGTAGCGTCCCACACCAAAGGCCTTCCCAACTCCCAAGGAACAAGAGTAATTAAATAATTAATTAAATAATCTAAAATTAATAAGAACGTCTATTACTTTTATAGGTCTGCAAAAAGTTCAACTCACGACAGACATACGGTTCGGCTTACTCGCCTGAAGACGTCACCGCTAGCACCTTTGCATTTGCATGCTTGACTCACATAGAACGAGAGTCGCGGATCAGTTTATTATGTCACAGTTGATGGCATAGATAGAATATTTCTAAATTATTATAAAGTAAGGCTTTTGCATATTCTGTTGACTAGGAATATACTCAAGATTCGTTTACGCAGTGTTACGCAGCAAATAGAAAACTTCAAAAATGTATAGGAATAATCTAGTGATACTCGTACATCGTTCAGAAACATCTTTCCTAGTTTTCTATACTCTAACGATTGTAGAAATGTCAAACTTGGATAAAAAAGTAAAAAATGTACATGTTTGAGGTAAGAAAATTGCCTCTAGCGTCAGTAAGCAATGATGCGTTACGTGCTCATTGTCAAAACTTTAAAACAAAGGGCCAACCATGTTTGTTAACCTTTTAGTGACAAATATTCTGAACACGACATTTTGCGGTTTTGGTGTCTGCCAAAAGGACTCATCGAACGATTTTTTACACGTTTATATTAACCGAACTCCAAAAAGTAGGTGGTGATACAAAAGCTTTTTTTTTTAGTTTTTTTTATACATTATAGAATGTCCTATAGCCACAATCTCACCTAATGGTAAGTGACGATGAGGCCGACGATGGAGCAGGACAGTAGAAGACACCTATTCACTCTTGTCTTGAAAAGACCCAGATTATATTTCTCAGGAAGGACAGTGGACGGGAATGCTATTAGGTATACAGTAGGTAAACTAGAGTCATTACAATGTAGGTTCGCTTATGCCGAAAAGTTACCAAGTAGATAAAGAAATGTGAAACAAACTTCTTTAATGAAAATCTTTGAATCCTATCCTACTTCCTACTAATATTATAAATGCGAAAGTTTAGATGTTTAGATGTTTAACTTGGGTGAAAGTTGGCATATATATAGTTCGTAACCTGGATTGACACATAGGCTACTTTTTATCTCGAATAATTAACAGGATCTACAGGATAAAATGAACGAAAAGGATTAGCAGCGCCAATTGGCAAGAGGATTTCATTGTCATGTCATGTCACGTCAGTTTGACAGGGCGTAGTACTACCTCTTTGGTCTAACGACTAGCGTTTGACATTTCAGTACGAGTTCGGTGTAATGAGGTGTAATGTCAAGTTTCTCAAAAAGTATCCGCTCGGTACACGCACAGATAATATAATGTACACGGAAATTGTAGACGCGTACGAAGTCGCGGGTAACTACTAGTTCATTATAATTAGATCATTTGTTTTTCCCGTGAGTGTCAAGAATCGTTCCCCCACAGGATATGAAAAGTTAAGTTGTTCTGTGAGAACAGTAGACCTCGCGGGCCTTTATAACCATGCAATAACCGACATTTTCCCCTTTCCCCATGGCTAAATCGAATTTCAGATGCTTGAATTTTCCAATAGGCCCTACCTAAAAGTCTACATAGACTTTTGAGCAAAATGGGGAGAGCAAAATGGGGAATGGGGACAAGGGAACGCGAGTAATCACTAAAACTTATAAGTTTTAGTGATTACTCGCGTTCCTAGGAGGTTGAATCTGATTTCTGCGGATTTGTCTCGTAAAGATGGAGAGGATTGCGTAGTCTGATTGATATAGGCAGGCGTAAATTTTCAGAAAAAAATTTAAAAATTAATTTCCTCTCTATTCCCCCCCCATCCACTTTGGTTCCACTTTCCTTTTGGATTTTTTTACACCATTTTGTGTAGAATGAAGTCCTTAATGTGCTTCTCTGATTGATGTCCGTCGATAAATAACGCTAAAGCAAACTTCCCCCCTTTACCCCCCTCAATCAAAAATCTTTTTTTAATTTTATATATATAAATTTATTGGAAAAACTACAGGTTGACCATGACGATGCGTTTTTATTGACATAATGAGAATATGCGGGTCGCGTTATCTGTGCACGGTTTATTTGTATTAATCATAATCTTTCCCACTTATGAATACCTACTGGTATAACTTTATGTGTCAGGCTGTTGATTTTCTGTTGATGTAATGTTTGATAACATCTCTACAATTAAACACTTAAATAGCGTATTTGATAGCTTATCAAAGGGTCAATTGCACTTTATTTATATTTTCATAAACTCTACTTGAACGATACTGCAAAAAAAACCATTGCTCCATACATTTTTGCCAAGTAGGTATTTTATATAGAAAAGCAAATTTTATTTGAGTTCAGACTGTTGCTTTCTTAGAAAAAGTTGTTTATATTGTTGGGTACTTATATTAAGCCCCGTTTACAGGAATGTTTTTATTACACGGTCAATAAAACGGTGTAAAATATTCTAAGACCACAGAATACTTAATGTACCACGGCAAGAGTTTAATTTCTAAGCGAAGGCCATTATTGGCCTTATACGTTGCGTGAAATATCACACCAACTTTTCTGAGAAGGGTCCGACGAAGACCCATATCAAATGACGTTAGGGAAAAATCACCATCATCATCAACCTATATAGTAAACTGCTGGACGTAGGTGTCTCCCAAGACGCGCTACCGAGTCCAGTCTTCGGCTCTTCTCATGCAGTGTTTGCCAGCTATATTTCGCAGATCGTCGTCCCGTCTTGCCAGTACACTTGCTTCGAAGCGGTATTCGTTTGCTCCAACGATTGTCGGTTCTACGCAGTGTTGTTATTGGTTATTTTTAGGCTGCCGTATTGAAAGATCAAAATTGCTGTATTTTGACGAAAAATCATAATACATTGCCGTATATACCAAAAATCTCAATGTTTTCTTTACTTCCGTCTTTATGTGCTTAATGCACCTTTTTTACGGCGTATACTTAATAGAAATTGTAGAAAATCTACTAAGTACGTATTTTTGGAAGTCGGTTAAAAGCAAAAACCATATTTTAATACTTATCTGTAATCGCGCCATAAAATCGCTCATTCGTAAAACGAATGAGCGATCGTGTTTAATCAATCATGTAACATATTCGGCTAACGGGTTGCTGTGGATTATTTGGAATTAATGGATATTTTTATCGATTTTTAATCTTTTCGAACAAGGCAGGTCGGCTTTTTAAGTTCTAAAAGATAACAGTACTTACTCAAATCTCTACTATTTAGTAAAATAAAATTGTTAGCGTATTATTAGTATGAATTTAGCACGAAAATGGAATGAAAATATTAAAATTGAAAAGTGTTGTTTCGGCCCAGTGAGTCAGACGAGGACGACCTATAGTCCGGCCATTATTTTAATATTTATTTATTTAATTTTATTATTAATTATTAATATTTGCCATCACAAAAAAAAAAATGTTCTCAGTGGGCAACGAAGCCACAACCCACAGCGTGGAAGGCGAGCTATACCGACGGAGCTATAACGCCTGTCATCGAGGCTAAGAGATACTATGTAATACGGTAATACCTACATTAGTTGCTAAAATATGAATATGTAATACAACGTACAATACATTAGTTTCCCAATGCGGGAGGTTTATTTGATCACCAGAGTTGCCAAGTTACTTTGAAACCCAACAGTGTAATTCTGAACCATATACCTTTCGAATAAGGTTAAAGTTTGAATGGTTGGATTTTAAATTCATTTTCCTTAGTGGCTGCATCAGCAATAGGTATTAGCTGCTTCGATACACGTTGCTGCAAGTTCGGTCCCAGGAGTAATATTGATAGAAAAACCATTTTATACCTTAATAATAAAATAAATTGTGAATAAAGTTTAATATATTTGTACTTTGGAGAAATTCATTATTCTGAATTTGACTGATTCTGAAATTCTGGAAGACTAAAACTCCTATTAAATACATTAGATAGGTAGTACCTGCAAAAATGTGCCACCTAATATTTAAGTATTTGTCTACGTACCTACCTAATTGCTGTGCCCTAACAGGGTTTATGTTTGATACTCTACATACTTTAACACCTGTTTATGCAACATAAAAGCGCAATAAAGAATTTGAATTTGAATTGTATTACCTTATGGAAATTATTGTGTAGATAGGTTTGCTCGATTTTGAAGCCGCTTTTTGACTTTGTATGGCTCAAACCAGTCGAACTCGGTTGAAAAATCAGTTTTTTTGGCAACGGTTTTTTTACAATTTGTAGGCAAGCTTTTGATCGCAATCTTACCTCCTCTTACCTCAATGTTTTTTGGTAAGTACCTAGATAATTCAGTTGAACTCTTGTGTTTACAGCTTATAATAATAACTAAAAATAGCTAAAGTACTTCAAGTCAAAAACTCATCAGCTCCTCTTGTTTTACACCCTGCATTTATTAATCGAGTAAACATGAGCAAATCTTTATAAGCACATAAGCATTACCAATAATAGTAAGTGGGTATAATTATAATAGACTCACAATCAGTATTCACCTCATTTCCAACTGTAGAATCAGATTTACGACGAGCCAACGACAAGCCAAGTTCAACGATACATGCGATAAATAAAATAGTTATTCTGTGTAGATTGTAGAGGAGTTATCCGACTTGGAAATGTTCTCCGAATTTCGCTTTCGAAATGTCTGTGAATTTGTTTGTTAGATCCCCACCAAGAACAAACATTTGTGCGTGCAAAACATAGATGTTTGTTCTATGTCTGGGTGTTACTATGTATTATAAGTATGTATTTACAAAAAAAAAGTATATAAGTATTCTATCAGCCATCTAGTTCCCATATTACAAGCATTGCTTAGTTTGGGATTAGAGGGTGTTGTGTGAAATGTCCCTGAATATTTATTTATTTATTATTATTTATTTATTTTAACAGCCTTTTAAGTAAGAAAGAAGTTGACAATTCAATTGTATTATTTTAGTGTTTGTTACCTCAACTCCGTCATTTATAAAGCAATATGAACAAAGTAAAATTGAAACGATATATTTTTCATAGAATATGTTTTCCTTCACCGTTCGAGAGCACTGACAGCGTACAATGGACAATGAGTGTCGTAAAAACTTAAAGGTTGTTCAGTGTTACTAATTTTATGTTCCACTTCTTGATCACGTTCTTATTATTCTATAAATAACATCTTATTTGACGGTGTGAAGTAACTGTGCAGTTGATAAGTAATTTCAAAACAAATATTCGTCCACTGCTGGACGTAGGTCTCTCCCAAGACGCGCCATTGAGCTCGGGCTTCGGCTCTTCTCATCCAGTGTCTGCCAGCTACATTTCGCAGATCGTTGCCCCATGTCGCCTGAGGGCGGAGTGTACTTATCGTGTATTAACTTTGCGCGGTTTTGCTTTGCAGACAGTTCAAAAAACTTCCCGGAAAATCTACTAAAAGGTTCTGTATTTACCTACTACTTTGTCTTAATGTTATAAATTCTCTTCTGATTTTTTAAAGTATCGGTTACCATTAGAATCTCAATTAGAATTAACATTGTCTCCAGCCCCCGTATGCCAATCTTTTGCTGTCAAGTTATATTTCACTGCCCAGTGTAATTTCTTCAGGTCACGTGGTACAATTTTGTACCACGTGATCATTCTTTTTAGACACTTGACAGCAAAATATGCGCGAAAACACATCAAATGACGTCATAATGTCACTATTTAGTCACAGAATAACTATGAGTTAGTATGAACTGACCATGATTTAAAACTTTGCAGTTCAACTTTGCAGTTCAACTTTGATTGGCACACCCCTGCATGTTCTTTTTTTCTATTGTTTTACGATTGATATTTTGTGTTTGATGTTATAATATCATTCTATGAATATTTAATTTTGTTGTCTACCTGTTTGATAAGTCTTATATAATGCGTGCTGTGGCATCCTCTAATTGAAGGAAAACAATAGTTTTAAAAGCCCATTGCCATGACATTTCTGTTGTTATCGTGTCACCTTTGTTGGATGTCCTATGAATAAAAAAAATACTCTGTATTCTTTTTTTTTATAATAATAAATATAATAAAAGAAGAATTCTGTACTAGCTTCCGCCCGCGACTTTGTCCGCGTCCCGTTTGTTCCTGTTCATTTTCCGGGTTAAAAAGTAGCCTATGTATTATTCCAGGCTACGAACTATATTTATTCCAAGTTTCATCCAAATCGAACCAGTAGTTTTTGCGTGAAAGAGTAACAAACATCCATACAGTCATACTTACCTACAAACTTACGCATTTATAATATTAGTAGAATTTCTCGGTGAAGAACTACTTGAAAGGGATAAAGAGAAAACTAGGTAAATCATGTATAGCATCCAGTTTACACTGAATTTACTCCGTTTGACATCTCAATGTTGAAACCCTTTATAAGATAAGTAAAATTTTATTTGTCCCCAAAAGATACTGTAAGTACTTACAGGTAGGTACAGAATAACAATATAGTAAGGTAGGTTTATCTACAACTAAAACAACCTACCTGCTCAATAATCGTAACTACCTAAGTATATTATTATGTCCACAAAATGAGGTAACAAATGTTTTTGCATTTGTATTGACTTTTTTATTTCATCTTAGCTATAGAACTGATTTTTGAACACTCTTTTCTAGAAAACAGCGCGTAGCCGCGATGAAAATCTCGCCCTCTGTTTCCGGGAAAAATTTCTAGTACAAAGAGGTCGAAAAGTAAACAAATAAGTATTGTATTTCAATGAAGCTCTTGGAGTCAGATAACCCTATCATCGCTAATTGATTGGATGGTGATTTAACGCCATGACTGGGGACTTCCTGTTTAGGTAAATAATTAGGTGTCATGTTACTGATTTTGTATATAATGTAAATGTACTTGTTACAACTTCATGGTGCTTATTATACAGGGTGTACTTACTTGTACTTGTAGAGCGGACCGGTTTCTGCAACATGGCCGCAAGCGCAACTATTTATTAAAATTGTACTGTCCTTAAATTAATTAGAAGTTACGTAAAACTCTTATTTGACTCGCCATTTTGACTGTAACATAAAAAAGCCTGAAGGCATTTCACTTTGAGTAAAAAGCTTGTTGTTTCACCTGACTAAAAGGCTATATATTTGGTGCAATATCTAAACTACAAAGAAAAATATTAATTATTTTATCAAACAATCTTCATTTTAGCCGAACGGGAAGGTAAAGGTTTGGAGTTTTCCTCAATCTTAAGAAAAAAAGTTCAATTTCAAAAGATAATGGACAACAGTAGATTTATATGCAGTGAGTTATAAGCATATTTTATACACGCAAGTAAAATGTTGAATTTAGAGTGAAAAAATTTTATGTATTTATTTTTCGTCTATTTTTTACAGAATTTCAGTTTTAGATTCTAACTCAGTATCATAAGGTTGTATATCAAAGTTGCTGTAACTAATCCAATCTGACGTGCATAGTTAATGAGTTTCTAACTTTAATAGCTTTTAGACTAGGATAAAACAAGATACTAAGTGCTGAAGTGAGCCCAAATGAGCTAAGAAACCCTAAGAAAATCCTCAGTTTGTAGCAATTGCAGGGGTTTGTGGTAATCTATGAACGCCCGGTATAGAGGTGAAACCAGGGGAGAGAGAGAGAGAGAGAGATAAACAGATAGAGTAACATTCATTTGGCCCACAACCACAACACGGGCACAACACAGGAGTTTTTCTTAATTCATGACCACAGACAGAAAAACAATAAGTACCTAGGTACTAAGTAAGTACACAATAATCTACTAGGTAGGCAGATGTGTGTAAGTAACCAGCGTTGACATGAGCCAAAAAGATCCAGTTCAGCTCTGCAGAAGAAGTCCTTTGGTCACTATATTTATTTATTTTATTTTTTCTAATGTTCTCACGGGGCCGATTGGACTAATCCAATGGTTTCGGCAGAATATCAGCACTGCCCCCGTATTCCAATCTTTTGCTGTCAAGTTATATTTCACTGCCCAGTGTAATTTCTTCGGGTCATGTGGTACAATTTTGTACCACGTGATCATTCTTTTTAGACACTTGACAGCAAAATATGCGCGAAAACCAATGAAATGACATCATAATGTCACTATTTAGTCACGGAATAACTATGAGTTAGTATAAACTGACCATGATTTAAAACTTTGCAGTTCAACTTTGCAGTTCAACTGAGATTGGAATACCTGACGAGCTACTATTAGGTGGTGAAGCATAATGCTGAGCTGGAGCCAATTTGTTGCAGTAGCACATATTACAATTATGTGTTTTCTTTCTTTTAAATGGATTTCTATGTGTGAAGTAACAAATAAACGTGTCTGTGTCTACATTAGTGCAAGTTCTTGGTCAGAAAAATTGTTTAGATCAAAATGATGTTTGGGACTGTTACTCTCTAGATAAAAGCTTTGCGATATTGCATAATTACATCCAGTGAGTTTATATCTTCAGAAATGTTGAAATGTGCGAGCGAGATGGTTGTTTGATCTTCGTTTGTCAGACGTTTTACTTCTAAAATAATTATTACTTAGGTAAGAAGCACTATAAATCCAATATGAACCTAATTATAAATTGATTGTGTGACGCAATAGTCCGTAAGTTGGCACAAGTTCCGTTGAAACGGGTCGCCGAAGTTTGGACAGGCTGTATTCTAGGTACATAATTTGATTTAAGATTTTAGAAGATTGGAACTTTAGTGGATGGAAAAGGAAATTATGATTTTTTAAATATTTTTTTAAATAGACATCAATTTTAATAAACTATGGGATTATAATGTTACGCTCCCCGCGTAGCCACGCGTAGCTCTATCCACGACTCCCAAAACTATAATGCTACGCGCGCCGTAGCTACGTGTAGCTACTTCGCTACGCACGTAACCGTCTTGCTACGTGCGTAGCCGCATTATTTTAAGTAGTTGTGCCAAATCATTCCTGATATCACTGCTGCATCAGTATAGAACGAAATTGTTTCTTTTGTTTTTCAGCATCCCAATACCTAGATAATTATTTAATTATTATCAAGCTACTATTAAATCATAGTGTCGGAATAGATTCACGAACATTATTGCACTCTACGCGCGTTGTGGTCATGTACGCGCATAACCGCTACGAGCGTAGCGATCGTGCTACGCGCGTAGCTCAGTCGGAACACTGGCACTATGTAGCATTCAAGCTATTGCGTTTACAAAATTCAAACATAGATGAAGTACGAAACATTTTATATGAAACAGCGATAAAAACAATGTGTTTATGAGCCGTAAGTGATAGACGGGTTTGCCCCACTAGATGTACAATGGTTGGTCTGGCGTAAGGACAGCATTTGTTGCCAAAAATGTTTGTTAACGCTATCTACATTTTTACAGCGGGTACTAGTAAGTACTGCATTGGTATTGCATAATTCTCTGTGAACTGCATGAGTTTCACTTATTTTTCTACTAGTATGAAATACTGAAGAGTTTCAAAAAACGTTTTAGAAATCATTATAAATAGTAAGCTCTACTCTTCTATGATTCAACCCTTTGTGTAGAAAAAATTGTACCTCGATAAATAGTACCTATGTAAGCAGATACTCTCTTTACTATGCCATAGTTTTCAAAGTAACAAAGTCGAACTGGGGGGCGATTCCAATCTCAGTTGAACTGCAATGTTTTAAATCATGGTCAGTTCATACTAACTCATAGTTATTCTGTGCCTAAATAGTGACATTATGATGTCATTTAATTTGTTTTCGCGCATATTTTGCTGTCAAGTGTCTAAAAAGAATGATCACGTGGTACAAAATTGTACCACGTGACCGGAAGAAATTACACTGGACAGTGAAATATAACTTGACGGCAAAAGATTGGCATACGGAGGCTGAAATCTCTATTTCTGTAATATCAGACATATTATGTAACTAGCAGTTGCCCGCGACTTCGTATGCGTCTACAGTTTCCGTGTACATTATATTATGTGTGCGTGTACCGAGCGGATACTTCTTTGAGAAATTTGACATTACACCTCATTACACCGAACTCGTACCTACTGGAATGTCAAACGCTAGTAGTTAGACCAAAGAGGTAATACTACGCCCTGTCAAACTGACGTGACATGACATGACAATGAAATCCTCTTGCCAATTGGCGCTGCTAATCCTTTTCGTTCATTTTATCCTGTAGATCCTGTTAATTATTCGGGTTAAAAAGTAGCCTATATGTCAATCCAGGTTACGAACTATATATATGCCAAGTTTCATCCAAGTTGGTTCAGTGGTTTTGACGTGATTGAAACACAAACATCCAAACATCTAAACATCCAAACATCCAAACATCCAAACATCTAAACTTTCGCATTTATAATATTAGTAGGATAGTTGAAGTGAGCATCGCCTTTAGTCTGCATTATGCAGCATCAAATTACCGTTGTGACATATAACTTCGATAACTCCGAGCCATCGATGTAGCTTTGTGATGAAAATGCCTTTGAACACCTGAGCTTGCATTTTGTCTCTCAGTCTGAAATAGCGGCTTGCTCACAAGCGAAGCGAGCAAGCGCAAAGAGGGGCTTTTGAATCTCGATGACTTAGCAACCTTTGACCTATTGACGTCGACTTGTCAACCTAATGAATTCGACAGATCCAGAGAGGAGGTTACGGGTCTCAAGACCCCCGCCCCATCCCAAAGCATCGGATATACTCAAGGGTGGATAAGGATTTGTCAGGAAAACCCCTAAAAAGAAAGTTCAAGTCCCTCCCAAACTGAAATCTTCCTTCACTGATGCAGAACAAAATAAGCGGTTCGATATTTATGCTCTAACAAACTTTTTATTATGCCGATTTATGTTATTCCATACCAATTACAGTACGCACAACGGATCTTTATCCCTCTGAAGTTAGGTGCAACAAACGATTGCGTATGTACGGGTAAATTCGCTAATCTCCAATTTGACTAAAACTAGGTTCTGCGCAGATACTTCTGCAGGGGTATGCCAATCAAAGTTGAACTGCAAAGTTGAACTGCAAAGTTTTAAATCATGGTCAGTTCATACTAACTCATAGTTATTCTGTGACTAAATAGTGACATTATGACGGCATTTGATGTGTTTTCGCGCATATTTTGCTGTCAAGTGTCTAAAAAGAATGATCACGTGGTACAAAATTGTACCACGTGACCTGAAGAAATTACACTGGGCAGTGAAATATAACTTGACAGCAAAAGATTGGCATACGGGGGCAGAGAGATAAAAATCCGTTGGGACTACTTTACCTAGTATTTGTTTTTGTGTGAGACATACTACAATTTTGCTATTCAAAATTATCGACAAAGTTGCTACTTTAGATTCTACTGTCGCGAGAATTGATTTCACTCTCTTTCAATTATTTTACTTAACTTGTTTACAAGCGTAAGAAATACCTCAGCATTTGTAATTTCATTTCCTTGTTTTCTAGTGACTTCGACACGACACAGACAAAGTAAACAAGAGAGATTGCTTTTCAGCCTTGGATAACATCCAATTTAGTCTAAGTTATTATAATTTTATAACTACCCTCGTAGTGTTATTGTAGTTTGTATTTACCTAGAATATGCCCTGTGATAGCAAAGACTTTTTTATCTATCTGCTTTTTACGCATGCAAGGGGAACATGCAATTATTTCATGTGATATTGCGCGGTTACCTTTGCAAAACAATTGCGTTATAGTTAAGTTCAGAAGTCTTAGAAGAGACCTATATTCAGCAGTGGACCTATAAATAGGTGGATAGTGATTAAGAGAACGATGATGACTGCGTGCCTGGATGATGATGATAACTGGACAAATAGTTATGTCACAGGAAAATAATTTTGTACCAGAAAAATAAACCTGAAATTGTGAAACATGATTGCTCTTAGGCTGTCAGGTCTTTATACCTAGTACCTATTTGTGTTGGTGCTTTCGAATGCACTACTGCAAGTGACAGCTCATTTGTTTTCATTAATTAAAAGGTTTTATAATAATGCTGTGCTTGGCAGGTATAGAGTCGCTTTTTGTACAATTTGTACTAGGTATGTTGTGAATTAAATGTAAAATGTAAAAGTTTTTTAAGGCTGCGGGGCGATTCCAATCTCAGTTGAATTGCAAAGTTGAACTGCAAAATTTTAAATCATGGTCAGTTCATACTCATCATCATCATCATTTTAGCCTGGTATCACCCACTGCTGGGTATAGGCCTCCATCATGCAATGCCAGCCTCCTCAGTCTTGTGCGCCTCTAAACCAGGTGCTTCCTGCGACCTTTACGATGTCGTCGACCCATCGCGCTTTCGGACGACCCAAATTTCTTCGGCCCGATTTCGGCCACCATTCTGTCAAGGCTTTACTCCACCGGCCATCACCACGTCTAGCCAGGTGTCCTGCCCAACTCCACTTGAGACTTATTACCCTACTAGCAGTTACCCGCGACTTCGTACGCGTCTACAGTTTCCGTGTACATTATATTATCTGTGCGTGTGCCGAGCGGATACTTCTTTGAGAAACTTGACATTACACCTCATTACACCGAACTCGTGAAAAACGAAAAACGCTAGTTGTTAGACCAAAGAGGTAGCACTACGTCCTGTCAAACTGACGTGACATGACATGACAATGAAATCCTCTTGCCAATTGGCGCTGCTAATCCTTTTCGTTCATTTTATCCTGTAGATCCTGTTAATTATTCAGGATAAAAAGTAGCCTATGTGTCAATCCCGGTTACGAACTATATATGTGCCAAGATTCATCCAAGTTGGTTCAGTAGTTTAGACGTGATTGAAACACAAACATCCAAACATCCAAACATCTAAACATCTAAACTTTCACATTTATAATATTAGTAGGATAGGATCTCCGACGTCCTACACTTTTGTACTAACTCATAGTTATTCTGTGACTAAATAGTGACATTATGATGTCATTTAATTTGTTTTCGCGCATATTTTGCTGTCAAGTATATAAAAAGAATGTTCACGTGGTAAAAAATTGTACCTGAAGAAATTACACTGGGCAGTGAAATATGACTTGACAGCAAAAGATTGGAATAGGGGGGCTGTAAATTTTTTTTTATGAGAATGTAATAGAACATGCACCGATGTTAAATGGTTACCTCTACCTATAAAAATGCAATATCGTTTGAGACATAAAGTGGCAAAAGTTTTTATAGTTCTAGGATAAAAAAAATTTATTGAGTAGTATCGACTCAAACGAGCTTGGAATGCAATTTGGGTAAAAATATAAAAAATGCAAAATAGTAAAAATAAACAAAATTACGGCTAATACAGTATTTAGAAAATATACGTGAAACAGTTGAGCTATCTACAAACCGTTGCAAACGATTTATAGATATTTGGTACAACTTATTTAAATCAGTACCAATCGGGAGCGCAAATAATATTATTACTAAACATATTTTTTCGAATCTCTTCCCAGACCTTTTTAACTAAGTCAATTTCCGAGTACAACTTTAACTTTGCGGCAGAAAACCCAATAAAATTTTCCTAATTTCGTTGAATAATAAAATCAAATTTTCGTAGTCTCTTTGCGTTTTGCAAAACTGAATTCATGTAATTTGTACTGTGGCGTGGAGCGTGAGTAAATAGTTATCACTGTGAATAAAATACTGATGTTTCTAAAATGAAGTCTTGTTGCCATTCTGCAGCCGTTATGGAATACGTTACTGGGTTACTATCGAGGTTACTATCACATTGTTTTGTTATCCTTATAGTACAAAGTGGTACTACACTATTCCTAGTAATGTCATCCTAGTTACCTACCTCGAACGATTTTGCCACTAACTACTGCAACGCAAAGTTCAGTTTGGAAGAGCACCGACGCCCGTCCGTCGCACAGTGTAAACTAGTAGGTACGGAGGGTAGTCACTTGACTGAACATATGGCTTGCTTACAAACTTACCAACGTTTACATTGTAAAACTCATTCATTGTTTTATTTATTAATACCTACCTAGATATAAGTTTGTAAAATTTAAGGAAATAAATAAATGAAATAAAATAAATGAAAAAAATTAAATGAAAATAGAAAACTAATAAAAACATCACCCCATAACATTATTATTATAGAAGTTTTCTATAATTTGAGAGCACCGGTGGTCTAGTGGTAGCAACCTCTCCTTCTGATCCCAAGAGTTCAAATCCGGTCGTGAATCAATGGTTTTTCTACTCGAAAAATTAATGTACGCAATGCTCTCAAACGGTGAAGGTAAACATCGTGAGAAGACTTGCGGCTTGTCTTTCCTGTGGATGAGGCCGACTAGGCTGAGAGGATAGAAGCCTACTCCATCTAAAATCATGTCCCTGGCACTGCAGCCTCTCGTTCATAAGGGGTATGGGTGAAAAGTGACCCCTGACGCTGTATCATCTTAATTAGATGCAGAGATCCCATTTCAGTATCAAGTAGGTATTGTTTTAGTCGTTTCAACCGTTCTTCGTTTTGTCTTTAATGAAGAATACTGGTATTCTTCATCAAAGAAATAAAAATATAATTTTTAATTTTATTAGTCCTCATAATCATGTAAATTGGTGACCACAACTTGTTCTTTGTAGATATTCTTCATTGCATGGTTCTGGCAGAACTCCAACGGAACCTCCACGTAGCCTGAAAAACAAGAGAATTTAAAAACATGTTTGTTCATTACCTATCCTTTTGGGGAATTTTTATTTACATAAGTACGAGTAGCTTTTTACTTATTCTTGCCCTGCACAATTTTGCTAGCAAAGTCTACACATTAATTAAGTGAGTTTCTGCAGGGGTATTCCAATTTCAGTTGAACTGCAAAGTTTTAAATCATGGTCAGTTCATACTAACTCATAGTTATTCTGTGACTAAATAGTGACATTATGATGTCATTTAATTTGTTTTCGCGCATATTTTGCTGTCAAGTGTCTAAAAAGAACGATCACGTGGTACCAAATTGTACCACCTGACATGAAGAAATTACACTGGGCAGTGAAATATAACTTGACAGCAAAAGATTGGAATACGGGGCTGATTTATCTCAATTTGTTGTTTAATTCAAATGTTCACAATGGAAGTAGATGAGTCGTTATCATAAAATAAGTGAATGAGCGTTTTTATATTTTTAAAATGAGAGTATTTTAGAGGAAGATTTAAAGTAGCGCCAATAACGGACAAATTGAGAAATAATAGGTTAGCATGCTATGGATATCATGTGGAGGGATGAAAGTCATATTACGAGGAGAGTGCTAGATACGAATGTGGATGTAGAAGTAAAGGTAGGCCAAAGAAGAGACGGGTGGACTATGAAAGAAGATATGACTAAGAAAGGAGTGAACACCGAGATGACGGCTGATTGAGGAGAGTGGAAGACGAAGTCATATTGTACCGACCCCACCTAGCGTTGGATAAGGGTAGGAAGGTGATAAAAACAACCCACCCGATAGCGAGTAGTCATCGTCACCCGGGCAGACCAGACCACTGGAGGTTTAGGCTACTATGGATTATTTTGACTGTAAGTCCAACAAATCTTAAGTTAACTCTCATCTGGTAGTTTCATCAGGCTGCTGATGACAATACCTGAGAAATCATCGCCTCGGCAATTCAGCATATCCAAATAGCATCCATTATTGAAAGTCCTGTAAGCATAGGACCTATACTTGGAAGCTCCACATACAGGGCGGTAGTGGTTCGGGCAGAACACTGGGCAGGATTCACCATACAATCTCCGTGAGGAAACGTGGTTATTGATGCAGTATTTCAGTGGAGTTTGGACGAACTCTGTAAAAAGTGATCATTGAAACCTCTATGGATGCAGCCGTAGCGGAAAACGCAGCATAGGACGGCATGGAAAAACGTCTATATGAAAGTAGTTGCGAACGTTTTGGTATAAATCTACATCTGGCTCTCTGACCAACCCATGTTCTGCAGATGTGGGTTTCCGCTGAGTGTAGATACACTGCTTATGGTGAAAATTATAAACAAGTTGCTTTTCGCTGGTAGTCCGTAAATAAACCAAAAGTAAAACAAGGTACAGAAAAATCATTATATTTCCTACCTTTGCTTTAATCCCGAAATACGATAAAAAAATATTCTCTTGATAGAAAATATCTCAAAGTTACCTCTAATTTTCTAAGATTGTGTCTAAATTTCAAAGACAGCACTAATTATTCAGTTTAAAATTAGATAAATACATGTAATTGGTTTTAACGCCGTTTTAATTAATTGAATTGAATTGAATGTACCTACCAACAGTTTCTTGGGCGATGTTCTTGTCTGCTTTTTTAAAATTATTTTTGGGTTACAAGATATCATCAAAGACACTGCGACGCATTTTTATGTCGCGTCGATCGCAAGCGTAACGACCTTATTATGACGACTGCTGTTTGAAATCCCCCTAATAAAGTAGTGTTTTTGGTTGAGATTTGACGTTGACATTACCTACCGTTCAAGTTAGAGCAATTAAGGATTAGGTATCACCATGACAATGGTACCCTTTGCGATTGGAATATTTAAACTCAGATTTCATATTGATCGGTAAAATTGCCACGGATACTGCCTTATTGAAATTTGGAATGCAGTCCGAAGATGAATTTCAATATGAATATACTCAACGTCTTCTTTGAAAAGGGATACCCATTATTCTTAGAAGATTGATGAGTTTTGTTATCTTTTGGAAACCTCTTTTCTCTTCGTAAGTTTATGAAATCTTTGGAGGTTCTAAAAGGTTTCTTATTTTTACTCAAGAAGCTGAACATAACACGGTTTTCTAGCGACTATCCTTCACGAGTAAACCCAGTTCTGAATATTTCTGGTTGCGCCGGGTTTTTGTTTGGTTCAATCGAGTAAATGGGTGTTTTTACACTGCAACCGACACGATACCTATCCGATATCGGTAGCAAGCTAATCTTATTTTAGAACTACGCACTATTAAGATTTCAGTCCAATTCTACTAAGTAATTTATGTGTTACTAGCAGTTACCCGCGACTTCGTACGCGTCTACAGTTTCCGTGTACATTATATTATCTGTGCGTGTACCGAGCGGATACTTATTTGAGAAACTTGACATTACACCTCATTACACCGAACTCGCACTGGAATGTCAAACGCTAGTCGTTAGACCAAAGAGGTAGTACTACGCCCTGTCAAACTGACGTGACATGACATGACAATGAAATCCTCTTGCCAATTGGCGCTGCTAATCCTTTTCGTTCATTTTATCCTGTAGATCCTGTTAATTATTCGGGATAAAAAGTAGCCTATATGTCAATCCAGGTAACGAACTATGTATATGCCAAGTTTCATCCAAGTTGGTTCAGTGGTTTTGACGTGATTAAAACACAAACATCCAAACATCTAAACATCCAAACATCTAAACTTTCGTATTTATAATATTAGTAGGATTAAATTTCAACTGTTCGCTCGATCTTCATCTTAGCTGAAACGTCACTGTGCGGCTGGATCGAAATAACCTAAAACAGATGAAAAGCTACGACTCAGCTGCGTTTCAACTGACAAGTTTTTAGCGGAATTAAGCACCGGTCCTGTATGCAAACGGCCAACAAAGAATCCGAAGACTGTCAAGGAATATAGGAATCTGTCTATTACTTTAATATTTTTTTTTATAAATATTTGTGGCAAATGAATATGTCAAGATGATGCTATCCTTTCCATATTTCTAAAATGTTTTGCGAGCTAAATTGAACTGCTAACGAAATGGCGCCGGCAAATCCCAGTATATTTATAAAATACGTAGAAAAATGGAGGGTGTAAGTTGTTGTGCACTCGCCAAGTGTATCCTATAAATAAGATTAAACCCATAAAACTTTGAATCAGACCACGTCGCCGTGTGGAAAATTTCAAATCACTAGTCTTGTTTAGTTTCTTTTATGTTTGATTTGGAGTTTAAACTAGGATTTTATTACTAAAATAAATAAGTTTTTATTAAAAAATGTTATTTTTAAACAATTCAGTTTGAGAATGTCAAGTTCCAAAGACGATTGGTAAAGTCTTAAATTTTATAAAGGACGAGCCGCTTAGCGACTATGTCAGCCCTGTTGCAAGTTGAATCTGGAGATAAAAAATTCGTGGCGCTTGCTACCACCGCGACACAAAAAATGCGTTCGCAGTTTTGGTGATGTCATGTAAACTAAAGATATTTTTGAACAAACAGAACAGAACATATGAACGTAGCCCAAGTAATTGTTGGTGCCTGTGTTTATCTAGTTTTCAACCCAATAATTAGCGTTGTTTTCGAAATCCAAAGGATAAAAATTCAGAAAATTAGAGGTGTCTTTGGATTTTTTTATTAGAACGAATCTCGAGACGATAATTATTCTGTATTTATTTTTAGTTTAATACTTGTATTTTACGATTAAATAACAACAAACTCGTTGCTTTTGTCACAGTATACACGCCCTTAAACGTTTTAAAGTGCAAGTCAGCATTTAAACAACGAAGCTATTACCTTTTGGCATCACAATAGCTTTTCTGTTTTGTCCTAAAAAGGCACTACCGTAATGCACATCACGTCCAGAAACTGGGACAAGACTTTAGCGATTACCTTTTCTTTTTTACGGAGTGTATGACTCCAAACTGATTCTGCTATCTAACTATTTATCTAGCCACTTAAATCTAGGTCCTTATTAGTGTTCACGGAACACTTATGGCCTCACTCCGGTGTCCGTCTGTCCGTCTGTCTGTCACACGCCACCAGAGCTGAACCGTAGAAGCTAGAGAGTTGAAATTTGAAATAATAATAGTTTATTACTACCCAATATGAGGGTTTGCATTTGGAAAAAATATTCTGAAAATTAGGGACTATTAAGGGGGGTCAAACGGGATATGAAAACAAAAATATTTTTTTACCCCATTGAGTGGGGTATCTAATGAAAGCTTAAAAATTAACTAAAAGCACCTCATATTTAGATTTTTTATTAAAAAACTTGGTTGAAGAAAAAAATAAATAAATGAATCTTTATTGCAGACACAATGTAGTCCATAGGGTAGGTTAGGTGTAGGTACAATATAAAGAAGTAAAAACTAAAATAAAATAGAGAATATTTAGAAAAAATATTTAGTTTGACATTATCTGTTTTGTCTGTCAAAATGACGGGCCGACTAAGTGCTGTCACCACAGCACTAGTCTTTATCAACCGTTTAATTATTCAACGTTTATAAGTATACCCGTTGGTTTATAGTTTAGCCTAGGGGTGGGTCAGCGTGGTTTAATTAAACATGAAACCAGCAGATTCGCACAAGGACGGGCTAATCTCTGAAAAGTTTGAATAGGTCTGTTTTCTACCCCAGGGATGCCCGCTCTATGTATTGTTTGTTTTCAGTATGTTTCAACCATCCGAAAAAAGAAAATGCTTCTCAAAAAAAAAAAAAAATTACACAGCACCGACATCACACAGTGTGGAAGGGTCTAGTGCTAAATATGACATTAATTCTCTAACGATATCGTGCGAGTATCGTGTCGTTGGCATTGTAAACGCATATAGCATTTATCAGTATTTGATAAGTCGCTGTGAAAGTCTCCAGGTCGCGCTTACTAGAACTGTAAAATGGAACGTTTCAAATTGTGTCGAAACCTTTTTTTACGTTTTTATGCCTGCTGAAGGAGACATTATTTTAAGCTAAGTCTTTTGCTGTGTAGGTTCTTTCTTGGGAGCTATAAAAACCGGCTGTGAAGTACCGATATTTTAAGATCGTTTTTAATGGGAGATTACGTTGACAGGTTAACAATATTGGCACATTAAAATGCGCCCTCTTATATTTTATCTACGGCTTCATGAAATTGTAATAGAACCTTTATGTTTCAGAGTGATGAACGCAGTGCAATGGGCAATGGTCATCACAGGGCACGTCCTCCGTGGACGTGCTCAGCGAGGCAATGCATCGTTATATTCAGTGTTTTGTTTTCTATCATTTAGTTGTATAAAAAATATATTTACCAACATTGTAACACTCAGCATGTGCGGCGAGCGCGCATTTACTGGCGAACATAGAATACTTCAATGTTTTGAGATCCAGTCCACACTCCATAGCCGTGTCTTCTGAATGACACACTATGTTGCATACTTTTGAATGTGCTGTGCATAATGCTGAAATAATTTCCAATGGTTACTAACTTACCGTTTTTACTTCGAGTTAAAACCTCACACAGAGAGATAATTGCCTTATTTTCAAAGGGGATAGAACCTTTGTGGCATATCAACACGCCGCCATTTTGTTTTTTTTTCGGAATTTCCGCGCACGATAAAAGTAGTATATAATAATATGGGTAGAGGATACTAATACAAGCAAAAAATGTTGAATACTTTATTATTCTAAAGTGTCACGTTATCGAGATATTTGGAGTTAAAAATTGCAATATTGACAAAGGAAGATGAGTTGGAATTTTTCCCGTTTTTTTAGCCTAAATCAAAAATCTAGAAGATTATTGGGACAACTGTCAAAGAAGAGAGCAAGAGACATTAAGGGCGGCTTGCACCAGAATCACTAAACGTGTTTAACAGCTAAATATATTTAAATCTGACGTATTTATATGACTTGACAACTCGCTAAATACTATTTAATAGTTAAACGCGTTTAGCTATTCTGGTGCAAGCCGCCCTAAGTCAGCTTAAAAAACACCCAAGATCCAAGAAATTAATAAAAAAAGAATTTCCCTGGATTATTATGTTATAGAATCACTCACTGATCAATAATATTCCAACAGACAAGTACATTTCGTGAGCGTTGACTGAACGCAATCCAATCAGTACGCCTGAAATACTTTGATAGAGGTAGAACCGGCTTCAATTATGATAAGCCTTGATTCGAGAAGATATCCAGTAGAAAGCTATATAATCGTTGGGTATATAGCTTGACAGGTGGACACACGGTTGAGACGTCTTAGATCAAACGAACATAGAGCGTTCTTTCATTCATTTTAACGTACCTCTTCTTTTTCGTGTTGATTGGTTCTTAGTATTCTTATTATCAGCCAAGTACTGAATATTATGTCTTGCCCAGAAACGGGCCACGTCATTTCGCGTGGCGTTACAAAGATCTTTCTGAGTGCCGTTCTTGGAGCATTCTGGGTCAGACAGGAGGTAAGGCATTGTCCGTGGGTCTCAGCAGTCACACGTTAAAATAATACCATTGAGCAAGATACAAAAACAACAATTGGCTTATTTTTTCTAGACGGATAGAGGCATAGAGGTGGCTGCAAATGATCTACATATTTAAGAATATTTAGTGACGTGCTAAGACTGTATCTATGTATTAACCCTTATTTTCCTTTAAATACAATTAAAATATTGCCCACTACAGCCGTGTGTGGTCTAATTTTGATGATCTACTAACAACTTCCGCCAAATGATGCACATGCCACAAGTTAAAAAAAACAAAGATAATTATGGTAGGGTAAATGAAATCATAACAATATTATAATTTGGTGACAGGTAGATGAACCAACATTAATATTGTCCACGTTGTTTTTCGCAACTGTTTATATTTTTCAAAATATGTATATAAACCTATAAAGGAAAACAAAACAAGATAACTTTTTTGGCATTGTTATTTTAGTTACATTAGAGTTTTGACTGAAACTGTAACAAAAGCAATGAAAACATTGTTTTCAACTGCCTGCGCTACTGTAAAGCATTCTCAACTCTGAATCTTCAACCCTAAGATCTACATTCCTCTGAAGCACCTCTGAAGAAAATTCTGAGTAGATCTGAAATATCTTTCGTTTCATTTACTCATACCGCGTCAAGTTGAGTGATCTGATAAATTGAAAAGTGATTTTGCAAATAATGTGAAAAATATGAGAAACCGGTTTTGCTTTTTTCTTTTTTCCGGGAAATATGACGGCCATAAGTAGAACTTTTACTCTTGTTTTTTTTGTGAATTTGTTTTCAACCAACTAAACTACCTACTTTGAACGAGAGGCTACCTATAGGTGGTAAAAATTATATCTTTTTATTCGTGATCATGATCATGTTTTTTTTTTTAAATATGATTTCTCAATGAAAATTATGAAATTGAATTTGTGTTTGTTGGTTAAACACGTGCATGTCCGCTTTGATGACTTTCAAAAAAGAAGTAAGAAAATTTATTATACCGGCTGTTAAAAAACAAAAAAGTTTCTGAGCAACTAGTTCCTAATAAAACAAACAAACAAAGTCAACAATAAGTCAAAGTCAAGTTAACAAAGTCAAAGTCTAAATTTCTTTATTCAATAAAATCACAAGGATCATTTAGAATCGTTTAGAAATCGTCATGATATGTGAGAGCAGTTTTCTTACACTCTGCTTACAAAAAAGGTTAAAGATCTGTCTATCCTTTCTTCTTGTAAGCCTGTCTATCAGTTTAAATAGGTTTAAACTCACAATACATCTTCAACGTATTCGTAACTTGGGACAGTTTTCCTTTGTAGTATCCATCCCTTCAGATTAACTATTGTGTCTTTGTAAGTATCATCAAAGTTTTAAAAGGTTTCTCGTTGCACTGAGCTCAGTGAAGCTTTATTATAACTTGTCATTAAGATAAGGATTTGTGCTTAGTAAACGTTGACCGTCTTATGACAACCGCTATTTAGGTTTAAGTCGTAACTTTATCAGATTTTCAAGAATGATTTAATATATAAACCTATACACCCATACATAGAACAAAACATCTATGTTTGCCACACACAAATGTTTGTACTTGGTGGGGATCGAATGACCCACAGCACGGAAGGCATAGCTAATTAGACTGAGCGGTGACGCCTGTCAGATTAGTTCACTACTTGTTAATTTTTACATCTTTATTTTTACTACCCTGTGGCTGGTAATGGTTGAAATTGCGTGCGGTACCGTTTTCTAGAAAAGCAAGGCTTGGATCCAGTTTCCTACTTTAGAGTAGCGGTTTCAGTGTAAGTATAATCTGTTGATGGAGTGCCTAGATTCTTCATGACACGAGCAGACTTTGAGCTGGAATAATACGAAGGAGAAAGATAGAATAAAACATTTATTGAACTCCGTAGCGTCTAACGGAACCCGTAGTCACAGTTTTACTTTGTTGATTTTCGAAAAGTGAGAATTGATAAACTCGCAGCTACATACAAATATGGAGATAAATAGTTTGCTAATATCCCGCTAGAGGCGCTTATCGGGTTTTCATACAAAATATCTCGCAAGTCGCTTTCGATATTCGTTTCGATCAACCACACAAAAATCGAACTATGAGCTCTGCTCAGGCATGAGGAGTGCGGATTCGATTCTATACGTTATATTTGTTTTCTTGATTTGCATTTTTTTTGTTTTTTTTTACTTGTCTTTCATTTTTCCAACGTCAATGCAGGGAACTCTATATGTAAGTAGAGTCTTTTTAGGAGCCATAGCTTTATGTAGGTACTTCATTCGTTCGTATAGGCTAGTTTGAATGCACCCTTCACAATCAGCTTAAAGAATCTACTATCAAATTTGAGTCTAATTCATTTGCAGACTCTTGCGATGCTTACAATTTCAACGGGGTGTCCTCCGCCGCGCCTGCCAGTTCGTGGTCGGCATTCAAAAGTTTTTATAATTATAGTCCCGTAGTCACCTATACGTACCTAATACCTAATTATAACTGAAATAGCTAACTGAGGTTCTAATGTTTGGCATAAAAAGTCACTGCTCAATTTCGTCGGCAAAAAATGAAATTGCACGCGTAATCCTATAGGTACGTGATCTAATCAGTGGTTCGATATCCGTTCCGTACCAAACATAATATTATTTTTTATTACCAAAATATCGGAATCGGAAATCAAATTTACGCAGGATCCATCCGTATAAGTACCTGAATATTTTGTCCCTGGAAATCGGGAAACATGTGTCAGTTTACGAGAGGCCTTACTTAGGGCGGTTTAAAAACTTTCCTTCAGGTACAGGCTTAGCAATGAAGTACTCATGGCGTGGCTTGCTTAATCAATCTTCACCGATTATCTAAGTTAAGTATAAGAGACGTTCTGCGCGGTCACTATTTAGATGGGTGACCGTTAGTGGCAATTACATAGCGCTTTCGTGCTTCCGTGCACTTTGAACTAACAGTCTCGGCTCTAGCAGTCGTTTAGCCACGATGATTACAATTACAAAAAGAATGATTTATGCTTTCACCGTCCACGACCTTCCTGTGATTTTGACAATGTCGTCGCCGTCCTACACACGCTTTCCGGTTCGTAGTCGCCATTCGAGCTATGTGTATTAGGAGCTATGCCACTGCCACAGTACAGATCTTAAGACATCAAGGATTCCTTTTTGGTCTAAAGTTCTCATTGATACTTTCTGAAGTATCATCTTTTAACCCTTCAAAGCAAACAAAAAGTCGATTATATACTGATTGGATTCTTATTTGAGATCTTGAATTAAAACGACTATTTTCTTTTATTTACTTCTCAGTCCCAAGCACACATCGCGGCAAATTCAAAGAGCCTGAAAATAGGATCTTGATCCGATATTAAATCCATTTAATTTTCTTACTTCAACGTGTTTTTATCGATAGAATTCGTTTCCAAGTTTTAAAGGGAAAAACCACCATTTTGTCTTCAAAACAAACGACAGCCGACTTGACGAATGACTCGACTCGACTGAACTTATTTCAAATAATCCACTTGACACTGGCAAAATTGTCTGTCGAAATGATGGACAGAGGCCATATATAAGAGAAGAAGAAGAAGAAATACCATATTCCGCGTAGCGTAAGTAGGTACAATCACGGAGGTCGCATGCAACTACCACACTCAACGATACATTTTCAATTACATATCAAGCATCGTACTTTGCTCAAAGTAAACTGAATCAAGTAAATTGTAGTTAGTTTGAAACAATAACAGAACGAGATAGAACATCTAAATTACCACAGTTGCAAGACGGGATATTAATGAGGTGATTTCGTATGCGAGATTACCACATTAGTTCTCGATGACAGTGGTCTATTGCTGCAGTTAGTTTTAATAACAAGTGAGATCTCGATGTATGAATGTTGAGATTGTATTATGCTCAAAACACTCAAGTGTGGGGCTCATAATGTTCAAATCTTATTCAACAGTTGAGATTTTTTTGAAGGGCATTCTCAAGAGGGCGCAGTGCGGTAGCGGTGAGGCAATTCGTTGTTACAGGCAGAGGTTACCGCTTATTATCAGATGGGCTATCTGTTTCCATCATTTTAATCTCATAAAAAAAGATTAAAAACCACATTTTTGATCCTCGATTTTCTAAGACAAACATCAGACTCGCCACACTAATCCAAGGCGAAAATTTCATAGCTAAATGTTAACATAAACATAGTCTTCCCTAAAATCCTAAATAGAGAGAACAAGAAACGTGTTAATGAACACGTTCTAACTTCAATTTAAGTTAATTTTAAATTACTTATTAGCCCACTTTGTGGCTAGATTGTAACCATATTAGGGTACATTCTGTAGAAATAATGTGCACTAAATAAGGGAAAAAAACTGTTAATATATTTCGGTTATCGAATCTCAGTAAGGACATCTTTTCAGACCGCCATCGCGTCGTCCAAATACCTTTTAGCTAATGCGTTCTGTCACGTCCACTGGTTCTCCTGTCCTGTCATCATAAAGGTGATTGTCATTAACGCCACAGGATGATGCCGATAATCCTCGACACTCCAGTAAAAAAGAACACTTCTCCTTCCCCCGTATGCCAATCTTTTGCTGTCAAGTTATATTTCACTGCCCAGTGTAATTTCTTCAGGTCACGTGGTACAATTTTGTACCACGTGATCATTCTTTTTAGACACTTGACAGTAAATGCGCGAAAACACATCAAATGACGTCATAATGTCACTATTTAGTCACAGAATAACTATGAGTTAGTATGAACTGACCATGATTTAAAACTTTGCAGTTCAACTTTGATTGGCATACCCCTGCTGGAATGCTATTTTATTTTATTTTTAAGGCCGTATGTTCTATAAACACTTAAGTCTGGATCAAGGCTTGAGCATTCGTTTCACGTTTCGGAACACTCGTTTCACGTTTCGGAATCAAAGCTCTACTCAAATAAGTAATGTCTTGGGCACGCTTCCGATTGGAACTGATTTGGATCAGTTGAGCTATCTATAAATCGTTTGCAACGGTGTGTAGATAGCTCAACTGCTTCCTGTGTATTTTGTACATATTATAAATATTGCAAATACTGTATTAATCATAATTTTCTTTGTGAATAAATTTAATTTTTATGAAAAAATAAGTAATTAAGCACTTATCCAGACTTTAGTAATGAATAAGCAAGAATTGCATTGATAAAATTAATAAGTTAGTTATTTATGTCAAGTCTAAAATATTCATCGATGTATGGGATCCCCAAAGTCTAAATTCTAAAATTCCCTACAAGCGAATATTGGCGGGAAAATAAAATAACTAATTACTTCAAACAGGAATAATATTGTAGGTATTGTGGTGTAGGAACCAAAGGATAGTGCGTAATACTTCCGTGTAATTACTAATCACTGAATAATAATAGATTTTTACTCGGAAATATAAATGAAAAAATATTTATGAAGACATTGATGGGTCAGCGACTAGCAGGATAAACATTGGTATCTACAATCACTGGATCAGAGGTTACAGGCTACAATAATTGCTACCTATTGATTCCTTTGACGTCATAACTAGCTTCCATTATAAACTAATTAAACGAAACACAGAATTGGTTCAAAATACTCATATACGAACTCAAAACTTTGTCTGGGTTTTCCCGCAAATTACAGATTCGAATGTTTTATTTGGGAACTACTTACGTGGGTAAGAGTATAATGGATGACTGCAGGGGTATTCCAATCTCAGTTGAACTGCAAAGTTTTAAATCATGGTCAGTTCATACTAACTCATAGTTATTCTGTGACTAAATTGTGACATTATGATGTCATTTAATTTGTTTTCGCGCATATTTTGCTGTCAAGTGTCTAAAAAGAATGATCACGTGGTACAAAATTGTACCACGTGACCTGATGAAATTACACTGGGCAGTGAAATATAACTTGACAGCAAAAGATTGGAATACGGGGGCTGATAGATATTTAGGAAGACGTTTGGGACCGGACGTCCTAAAACAATGAGAAAAAAATTAAATAGATACGGTGACGTTGTATGAATTACAGAGTCGGTCGCCAACTCGTCCGTAGCGAACTCGGCCCGCATGGGACGAGAACTGTTAATATTTTCAATCACTTATATGTTTTTTTACGATTTTTAAATCAGGTATTAGGTATTCCTGCATTTTCCTTATCTCCTTTGTATCTCCTTTCTCACTCATGGGAAACGTTTGTTTGTGACGGATTTTTTCTTTGCCAATATTATTTCGATGGATAGAGATATACCAAGTTAGATATGATTACAAGCAGACAGAAACACACACTTTTATATCTAATAATACAAGGGGAAACCATACACACAAAAAAAAATGTACAAATTGGGATGGTTGACGAAGTCTTGTAGACAGTGGTGTCAATTGTGCTGTTTAATTTTTCGAAGCCTAATTTAACAGCACTAAAAATGTTTCCGTCCCTTTCTCATAAACTGTAACGACAAAGACGGCCATAATTTTAGCGTTAGCTCATGTTAGGCTCGCTGCTCATACAAAATTGCGTATTCCGTGTTAATTATTTTTTAAAGATCGCCTAAACAAATAGTATTTTCTATGAATAACCTGCTCATGTATTGACTGTAGGTAACCTTCAAAACTCCACGTTTTGTTGACTGGGTAGGTACTGATTGATTAGATACCTCACACTTCTGCATAATGTTTTGAAAAGTAGAATAAAAGCTATCTTCATAGACAGCGTACCTATTATCTTCATCGACCACATCAGTGAGATTATGGTCAATCAAACTAAAATGATGATAAGAGGCAAAGAAAGGGATGGCCCTATGATATTATGACGATTGAAAATATGCGAACGCAGTCCGGGCGGTTATTAGTAGGTTATAGAATTACAGTGTTGTTTATGTTGTTTTTATACAACAAAAGTAAATTAAGTATACCTTCGAGCCGGTTCAATAAAATATCCACCTGCAGGTAGAACAATGATTCGCTAATTTAATTCCAGACGTACACTCGACGGCAGTGAATTCGGGTCACCCAAAAAAATTTTCTTCTTCTCTTATATAATTATGGCCTCTTTCCGTCATTTCAACAGACAATTTTGCCAATGTCAAATGTTTTTGTGGATTATTTGAAATAAGTTTAGTCAACTGACTGACTGAGTCAAGTCGAATCATTATTAGGTACCTACGTCACGTCAGCTGTCGTTTGTTTTGAAGACAAAATGGTGGATTTTCCCTTCAAAACTAGGAAACGAATCAAAATACCCAAAATGTTCTGTCAATAAATAATATACACCAAAGAAAATGTTAGAAACTTGTGAGATTTGATAATACTAATCCAAAAGTGTTTACTTAGTATAATTTAAATAAATATAAATATTCGTGGACTTTACACACAACGCCCTCTAGTCCCAAACTAAGCAAAGCTTGTAATATGGGAACTAGATGGCTGATAGAAGACTTATAAACTTTTTTTTGTAAATACATACTTATAACATAGTAACACCCAGACATAGAACAAACATCTATGTTTTCCACGCACAAATGTTTGTTCTCAGTGGGGATCGAACCCACGACCCACAGCACGCAAGGCAGAACTGTTACCGACTGAGCTGTGACGCCTGTCAAATGTTACGTTTCAGTCATTTTTTATTTTTTCTTTCTAAACGTAGGCTCGCAAACTACTCACAAAGTAGGCACGAGGTGTTAATCCAATTAAGCATAAGTATTTTTTGAGTCTAAACGTGATATTGACATTATCCACCTACGTACCAACATTTTTGTAGGTTAATGGTATTGCGTCTTCTTGAAGGAAAAAATAAATAAAAAATAGAGTAAGTATGAAAATATAAAAACTTTTAATGTAATAATCATTACCTAATATTATAAATAAGTAACACGTAAGGACATAGCTATAACGGGAGAAACAATATTATTATTCAGTCATCGAAAAAGTTTTTTTTGTACTTAGTAGAGTTAGTAGGTAGATACAGTCGCTGTCATTCTTATTTTTTTGGTGCTCCAAACTTCCTTTGTTGATTTAAATTCAATAGAATTCTAGGTAGGTAAGAGTTGTTTTTGCTATTCATTGTTTCTTTTTCTACAATATTGTATACATCTTCTAATGAACCTCTTCATACGTCTTTTTTCCGAGCAAAACATATTCTTGCATCAGAACCCCATCATGTAAATGGCGATATTCCAATTTCAAATTCACAGGCGTAAGTAACCGCATAGCACAGAGTAGGTATTCCAATTTTAAACTTATTTTCTGATGCGGTCGATAAAAGAGTTTGGTCTCTGTGGGTATGTCTGCGGCTGTTGCCTCAGGGCGTTGTATTGCCTCCAATTGAGGTACCAAAAAGGTTGGTTATCAATCGGCACAGCATTAATCCTGTTGATAAGATTGCCGTCTCCTCGGGCCTCTATCGGCAGGTCGGTATCTTCGCCGAACCTGTTGGATATACTATTTTCTACTGTTTGTGGGTAGCCGATTGCGCTTAGTCCTGCATAAAATGGTCTCTGTGCTTGGACAATGCAGATGAAAGCGAGCGCTAGTACGATTCTGTAGGCCACCATTGTGTCTGTAAAAAAAGAAGTTTTATAGTGCATACTTTTTTTTTTGTTTTTGGCCAGCTCATAACTGTTTTTTTACTCTTTCCTGTTTACTTAGTTCTAGGCAAGGTTTTACCTACTTAGTTCATAACTAGTTCGATGCACGCAAATGCATAAATGTCAGTAAAACCAGATATGTCTACGATTTCGTGCTAAAAATAATCTGAGACAAGTCGCGGTTATTAAACATTGGTTATATCTTTTGTTTATTTTTTATGGGCTATCTAAAATCTTATAAAGAACATGAATTTTGTTATTGCGATCGTCAAAGTAGAATTCTTATTAAATAGGTAGGTTTATTATTACTTTAGAGATCCATTTATCAAGATCAAGGGATCACGACTTCACGAGATAGATAAATTATGTTGTTATTATTTTCCTGTTTTTAGTACCTACTATCTTTATTTATAAGAGACAATCATGTACAGTTCTTCACATAAGTGTTTAATATTAACAGGAAATTACTTATATATATCAATCACCTAAGTATTTTTTTTTATTTAACCATTATTCCAGATAACGTGGGTCGTTAGCCTAAGAAAAAGTAACTGAGTTTACTTAATGTAAGTTTAGATAATTAAATAAATAAATATTCATGGACATTTCACACGACGCCTTCTAGTCCCAAACTAAGTAAAAGCTTGTAATATGAGAACTAGAGGCTGATATAACTAAACTAACTAATAACTGAACTAGAAGCTATAGGCTAGAGGCAATTTAAGTTACAAGATGAGATATTTTTTGTTGTTGTATCAACAATACTTACCTATAAAAACAGTTTCAGAAGTAATAAAATACGTCCTATATTTCTCGTCCAAAAATCAATCCCCACATTTTTCATTTCAGAGTTGATTGACTTGAATAGCAAGTAGGTATATAAACTGATAATTCCAAAGTCAAAGCTACCACCCCCTATTAAATGTTTTTTAACCTATCTCATCCCACTGGTGGGCAAAGGGGTCCGCTGGGAAAGACTTTACCTACTTTACTTTACAGACTTTACTTTACCCAGCAGCCATTGAATGATGTTCATTGTTTTTTCAATCCATCTCTAGATTAAAAACTCATCAAAACTTTAGAAGTGGCCCGATATTTTTGATATGAAGTATACCTATAATATTTCATAACAAAAAAATCGGGCCATTTGTTATGGCTAAAATTATAGAAGTTGGTATTATTTAATATGATATTACTCAATATTTACCTGATTTTATAAAGAGTTGGCTGCTAGTAGATTATAAAACCAATGCACCGTCTGCACTGATCGGCTTTGCAATGTTGACTGTGCCTTGATTTGAACCGACCAGTTTAAATACAGCTTCATTATGTGTAACTTAAAAAGTAGAACAAAGTGAGTGTAGACCTGGCGTTGCATCTAACATTTATTTTATTATTAAAAATTTTACACCACATAGAGAAAATTAAGGAATAAAAAGTTTAAAAATTTATTGTACAATGAGCAGTCTTATTGCTAAAAGCATCTCTTCCCACTTCTCGCCAACTCTTGGATACTTATGCAAAAAAAAGTTTAAAAAATAATAAAAAACAAAGTTATCTTTTTTCTCTACTTGAGTTTTATTTCATTGCGTCGTAAACCTCGCTATGCGATTTTTGTGAAATCGTGCTCGGCAGTGTAAATTCCAAATCTTCCGATGTGTAGATTATATTTTAGCTATCGTTTGCAACGGTGTGTAGATAGCTCAACTGCTTCATGTGTATTTTGTACATATTATAAATATTGTAAATACTGTATTAGTCATAATTTTCTTTGTGAATAAAAAGTAAATCAGTACCTAATACAAAAAAATTTAGGTATACCTACTAATATTAGTCAAAAAAAATCATAGCACCACAAGACTCCATGTTGTCTAACTCTACTTTAAAAAGAAATGTCATGTTTACATTGCATACTTACAAACATAAAAAAACAACTCTACAAGATTCTTAATGCCACGTAAAACCCCAGCTCGAGCGACGCTTCTCTCGAAAAATTACGTCACATCTGTGGCGTCACAGACTCACAATGAATCACTCAACGACCAATTTATCAAGACCTATCATTTGACTGCTCTAACTTCACCAGAAATGAGCTAAGAAGGTCAGGATAGTTTGGTGTTTTGGGTTTTATCAATTGTAATGGATTGATGAGTAAATGACGTTATGAATGAGTTGGGTTTCTTCAAGTTGTTATCGCACACCCCCAAATCGTACGTACCAATCAGTTTTTGTTGCAAATTATTATACCTACCACTGGTATTTTGCGGTAAGTATATAATAGATAATTACCATCATTCAAAAGTGGTTTTCATTTTTATTTTATAGTTCCTAATCGGTAAAAACTTCTAAATTGTTATTTTTTTATTGTTTGTATAATTTAACCTGTGGAGTGTTTGAAAGCAAACCTCTAGTGTGTACCTACAGTTTAATAATTGAATTGCGCCTTAGATATCAGTAGTAGGTATTTCAAAGTCCACGATGAGTTATTAGATGGGAAGATTATCCTAATTGCCCATGCGATGTTAGAGATGACGCAGAATAAAGAGTACTTCAGACGTGGCGTGAAAAGAGCACTGCATACGCACTCTATACGCTATTATGGTTTCTCTACATCGGTACTATTCGCTACTCGTTGTGTACTGAGTGAGACCCTGTAAATTTTTTTCAGTGAAAGTAATTTTTTGTTTATATTGGTGTCAGCTGCTGCGCTAGCTAAACTGACTGCTAAATCTCTTGTCAGATTTGACATTCGGTTCCACTGTTCAGCAGTACACTTGAAAAGACGTTCCCATTGATGTATCGTTATTGGCACAGATTATAGAAAGTACAGATGTAGTGTATAGCCATTTTCTTGTCATGGATAAAAGTGTACCATAGTGGAGGACTTTGTGTCATTTAGTCTCTGGCTATTGACACCTCCAATGCCAAACATATTTTTATACAATTATGCCGACGTGTGTGGTTCCCACTTGTAAAAATTGGCCTGGGTCTAAAAACAAAGTAGATGGGATTACATATCATCGGTAAGTATCACATTTGAGTCTCTATTTGATAAAGAATCATCAATTTAAAGAAAAATGACCATCAATTCAATAATGTTGCAAACAACACCAACACTTTTTTCCCAACAAAATTTATATTAATCTCTATGTGACTACACATCAGTGTAGTGTTACTATGTGACTAGACATAGGTATTTCAATAGATATATGCGCGCATAGCGCTTTTCGTACTTAATTATGTAATAAGTACCAAAGTTCTAAGTACCTATCAAATAAATATATAAATAGTATAGAAAGAATATAGAAGTAAATAAATATTGTAGAAATATAAACTAAAAAATTGTGTTTTATTTATAGGTACATCATCTAAAAAGTTTTTCTTTAATTCTTATAAAATTTATAAATCTCTATTAAAGTTTGTACTTATTTCTAATAAAATTTATAAATCTCTATTTCGTTACCTCCTACTTAGGTAAGCAGCATTATACAAAAAAAATTACCCCAAAAAATTGGGAAATAGTTTTGTAGGTGCAACATTGGGCTGCGCGAACATGATGCGCACGGGAACATTTTTATAGCATTTTGGTGACAAAAACCTTCATACAAATTATGTCAAATGCTCCTTCTTGTGTTTTCTATATTCTAAGGTTATTGGCTGTGATAATGGATAACATTCCATTGAAGGGTGATTCTAGACCGATATACTTATTTGTCACACTCACAAGAGATATATCCCCCAAAAACTGTCAAAAACTATGCAGTTTTGACAGTTCTTGGAAGATATATTTGTTTAGCTTTGATATTAGTGTTGTTCTTGACGTTACTTTAATACTACTGCGATTGATTGATGCTTGGTTTATTCTGTCTATTTTACTCTGAGGGCGGCTTGCACCAGAATCGCTAAACGCTTTTAACTCTTAAATAGTATTTAGCGAGTTGTCAAGTCATACAAATACGTCAGATTTAAATCAATTTAGCTGTTAAATACGTTTAGTGATTCTGGTGCAAGACGCCCTTAGTCTCGGCTTTTTACGTTGATTTTATTGCGCACCGTTTGAAAGAGCCTTATGTTGCATCAAATCAAACGTAGGTATCCTTTTGATATTGCTGTGTAATATTCTTCTATTTTATCCTGTTTCTATTGAATCTAGAAAAACCAGTCGTAAATAGGCTTACTGGGTGTTCCGGATATAGTATGTTATCCCAAGGGGAGGTGATTTAACGACAACAAAGTTAAATGTTCTACGACTTATGAATTTATCGATTAAAAAGAATGTGTTAGAACTAATGTTAAGAAAATGGTAAATAGGTAGTTAACAACTAATCAAAAAATCTAAACCTAGGTACTTATTATATTATTTGTATTTGCTTTCATAGTAAATTTCGTTATAGTGTTAAGTGCCTATTAAATTATTTATCATGAATATAATTTGTAAAGGCATGTTTAATTCTATTGTTTAAAAAAAACAAAGCAGATAAAGTTTCAAAGGGTTATCGAAATAGTCAGATAGGTAATTCTTATTGTAATACATTAAACTGGGTTCTTCCCTATTTCCGTAGGGAAATTAGGTATTATTTATGTAGGTATAGATACTATGTAAACATGGTATGCACTTCTGCTTTTGCAGATATGCTGATACTTCACTAAACTAACATTCATGGTTTCCAAGATATTTTAGTTTTTACAGATGTCCCGAATTTTCCAATGATTCTCAGTAAATCCATTGCACAGATCTATTATGAAACTAGTGAGATATTTTTTTTTTCAGTAGATCGGTTTTCTAATAAACTAGATCTAATGTCAATAGATCTATTTCAAAAAAATAATGGATCTAATTTTCGCTCTCAACTGTAGTTTGTAAAATTAATTTTGTGTAAGGTAACGGCACCTGTTTCCGTGGTATTTTCACTAAAACTCGAAAGGATATCAAATATTAAGCATTTACTGTACCTTTCTGAAGGTTCGGTTTTTGTTATCAGAAGCTCTAGTTTTTTTACTTTCGGAAACTACTTAAGTTTTGACGGTCCGACCTATATTTCTATTTGAAATTAAATAAAATGTAAATTAAGTTAAAATCGCCCGATTCCGAGGCAAAATCCGTATTCCGTGGTATTTGGTACCTAATTGCGTGGTATGAAAAATATATACGAAATGACAGTAACAAACTGATAAAATAATGTTACAAAGATTAACTTGATTGTTCTCTAGGAATACAGGTCACTTTTGGTGGTAGTACTATTATTATTTAATAAATGCTATTAATATTGTAAATGTAAAAGTTTTTAAATACCTCTTTGGATGTTTGTAACTCAACCTCTCACGCGTCAGCGGCGTCAACTTTGCTAATATCTTCCTCCTGTGATTGCAAACCCGAATAAATACACAAAGTGCTGATAACGGGAAAATCTCCCCGTGTGATAAGTTAAAAAATACTTTTACTGTTTCCTAAGCACATACACACATACACACACACATTACACATTATTAACATTATTATAGTATTCCACATTATAAATACGACATTTCGCGAAGAAATAAAACCAAGCGTGCAAATGGTACAAATATCAGCGCAAGACTGTAGCGAGGTTGACACGTGCAAGGCAAATGAGTGTCGGTGCCGACAAAGGAAACACCGCCAAAGACGCCGGCGGCGCGTCAAAGACACCGCCGCCACGCGTCGCTTCGAGGCGGTACCTTTGACACTTTTGTCACTCGTGCCGCCGCCATCACAGTGCGATTCGAAAGGCGGCTTTGCTTTGACGGCATTTACAAAGAGTGTCGCCCAACCCACAGCTGTGGAGACTAAAAAATCATGTTTCCTAATTTCCAGTACCTACTAAAAGCCAAAATTTTTTATATACCTATCATTCTTATTATTATTATTTATCTGTGTGTGGCAAAACATAGATGTTTGTTCTATGTATTATAAGTATGTATTTACAAAAAAAAGTATATAAGTATTCTATCAGCATCTAGTTTCCATATTACAAGCTTTGCTTAGTTTGGGACTAGAGGGCGTCGTGTAAAATGTCCATGAATATTTATTTTTTATTTATTCTTAATGTTAGCTGATGCCAAATTGTTAAAACTTTTGTTAAAGATTAACTTCTTAATAAAACATGCAGCCAAATGTGTGGAAAATAAATATTTTCGTAACATTATTTTCTATACAATCAATAAACAAAATACATAAGTAGGGTACTTTTGATGTGTTATAACTCGTAAAAATTACTAAATAATATACCTCGAAATAAGGTTTTAGTCTCAATCGACTATTTTATTTGTCAAATCTATCGTTAAAATCATGAAAACCTAACCCCAGTTTGTGAAATTCAAAAATATAAATAGGTCTTTCAAATTGCTATTCCGAGGTATATTTTTCACATACCTCGGAATTAGGTACTAGGTAAAATATTTGACCCCTAATGCCGTGGTTTTTTC
Source organism: Gandaritis pyraliata (assembly GCA_947859175.1). NCBI lineage: Eukaryota > Metazoa > Arthropoda > Insecta > Lepidoptera > Geometridae > Gandaritis > Gandaritis pyraliata. The sequence goes on along the minus strand of OX401866.1, from coordinate 3,117,421 downwards.
AATATGTAATTTTACCTCATTATAATTAAAAAACCACTTAAACATGTATTACATACGGTAAAGAATATACTTCTTTCGATAATTTAACACTAAAAATCAAAACCTAGAACAAAAAAAATCGAAATAAACCTTATTTAAAAAACTTGCTACTCTCGTGCACAGAGGCAAAAACGTATGGAGAGTGCACTTGGACCAACCACCGCTGCAAATTTAGCCAATTATTTTGGAATGTAAGCCCGTTCGATGTCTCGTTTTTAGATTTATATACTAAAAAATATATTTCCCAATGACAAATAACTTTTGCAACAAAAAAGAACCTAAGAATCATAAGTAAATGCTGTTTTTCTAAATACCACGGAGAAAGGTGCCACTTTTAGAATACCACGGATTTGGGTGCCTTTACCTTAAGTATAAAATATTGTGCTCAACGAGGTAGTCTTTGTGGGTTGGTTTTTCGTCCAAAAGTATAACTTTTTTCTAGAACAAGACCCCAGTACCCTTCGGCATCTCATGGCATGGTTATTGCCACTTTGACAGGCGAAAGCCGCAATATAGGGCGGATATTGCGCGCGGACCGCGTACCAACTTCAAATAACCCCACGTCTTACACGCCACGAGATAAAATGTAGAGATATAGCTACGAAGTATACAGTAGTCACACTCTACCTATGCCTCTCAGAACTTAACCACAGGGTAGACCCTATTTTTGTCTGGAATTGGAGGAAATAGTGAGGAATTGGAGTTATACAGGGTGTAACATAATGTCCCTATAAGTCCGAAAGGGGGTTGGTTATTCTACACATCATGGCGAACAACATTTGTTCTACGACTTTTAATATTTCTGAGTTTACATTCATGAAAAGCGTCTTAAGTTTCCTTAAAAAAAATTTTGCACACGTGTTAAAGTTTCTATGTGTGGGTGCGATGTGATAGGAGGATGCGTGAGCATGTAGGTATACTAACAGGCTGGATACATACGCAAAGTAAATAAACACTAAAAGTGGTCGCAAATATCTAAGACAAAAAAAAGTAAAAAAAAAAGGAAATGGAAATTTCCAACATGTTGTATTCAACTTTTGCACATGCCAATCTATTCAGGTGTTTGGTCTGAATAAGCCCCTTTTCGGTTTATAGGTACAATATGTTACACGTTGTAGTGGTTAACTTTGAAGTTACATAGAATAGTGACTACTGCAAGTACCTACCTGAATGTTTGAACTTTGATAAAAAGCACAGTAACTTAGACATATATTATTGTTGATAAAATACCTGTGCTTTATGGCTTATAGAGTGATGGACGCAGTGTGTTACCTCACAGGGCATGTCTTCAGTGGATAATGGTGAGACAAATAATTGTTATAGACAAAGGTTACCGTTTATCATCAGATGGGCCATCAACTTGTTCTATCACTTAATCTCATAATAAAAAAAAACTTTGCAATCATAGAATATAGAATGTGAGTTTGCAATAGTAGGTACTTACTAAAATCAGAGTGCGTAAGAATGAAGACTAACCGTTTAGTAAAAGATGCACTTGCAGAGATGAAGATAAATCACAGTTAACCATTTCAGCTCTTGACATTTTCGTAGCCGTATGATAGTGATAGATTTATAGTAACGAGCTAGCTAAACTCGATTCAAAACAATCGATCATTGGTCTGCCGTTGTCATGTTTGCCATTTCGACAGTCGGAAGCTGTAGTTTAGAATTTGCATGCAGACCGCTTATCGATATCGATAACTCCTTGTCCTACGAGGACAAAAAACGATATTGAGACACAATGTCACCGATGCCGTCTGTCTACGAAATGTGTTTATTTCATGACTGTAGTTTTTCTACTTAAAAACAAACACAAAAAGAACAAGACAACAAGTCTTGTCTTTAATTAATTTATAATTAATGAGTATAGATGCTTAGTCACTATAACAGCTACCTCAATAAATATAATAGAAAGAAAGAAAGAAAAAGCATTTATTCTGAAACACACACACAACAGCACAACAATATACACTACCACACTAACAAAAAACTAACACACTAACAATACACTGACACACTAACAATACAATAGCGAACTTACAAAACTACTTATAACTAACTAACTAATATGAAAACTCTATCTACATTCTGTTTTTGTAAGCTTTGCTAAATGTATTATTGCAATTGGCTTTTACTCTACTTGTAATAACTAGTTTACTTTCAATATTCAGTGTTTTAACACTTTTTTAAATAAAAATATGATGTTTTAATCAAAAATCTGCAGAACCGCACGTGCTAACGATGTCATTACTTTAGAAACGGCCTTCTAGGCTGTATGAATTGGTGCTAAACCAACTGAAACAGCCTTAAAAACCCCCCGGCGTACATAATGATAATTTATAGTTTCATCGTTTAGGTTATTGCCTGGGACGACGTGACATACCGTCAATACATCGTCGTGCGTACAGTACACTGCCTACAACGCAGAATATTACATTTCACAGGATCAGAAACTTATAAGCCGCGCATGACACGGTGAGTTTGTTTGGCAATACTGGCAATACTAATATATTTAAAGACATTTAAACAAATAGAACTTGGCAAAAGGACTAGAATCCAGCGCCAGAGCAAAATAAAAAAAAGACATTTCTTCTCAAAAAAGATATAATTTGCTACTTATGTAGGCACGAATGGAAGAAAAGAACATACTGTAATAGGGGCAGGAAGAAGAAAAAGAATAATTATTAAGGCACTCATTTTATTAAAATAAAACTTGAAAAATATTTTCTTTATTGCTTTAATAATATTTCTAATAATAGGTTATGAAATCTAAACTTGATAGAGAAATAAAAAACAATACCTACCTACTTTGTTTCGTAACCATTGTCATTATACTTATTAGTACATACCTACCTAACTATTTGGTGACAAACAGACAGACACGGAGAAAGATGAAAAAAATACTTGTAAAATAAATTTGAGTTCAGTGAACAATCTGAATTTAAAGTGACTCAAAGTGCCGGTAGCGGAACACAATGAGCGATGCGAGAATGTCTGCCAACTATCCTGAAACTCGAAAATTTCCTCACTGTTTTAAAACTGAAACTAAATTCCTCTACTTACTCTCAACAAAGCGGTGATTGAGACTGATGGAATTTATTTACAGAATAGAAAGTGTTGAGAGCTGATACTTATTCTTTTTTTTTATATGTAACACATGTGGTATCACCTACGTAGAAGAAGAAGTGGTTGGATTGTGTGAAAGAGGATATGAATGTGAGAGGAGTAGATTCTGAGTTGACGAATGATAGAAGCGAGTGGAAGAAGAAGACATGTTGTGCCGACCCCGCCTCGAGCGGGATAAGGGCAGGGAAATGATGATGTGGTATCACCTACGTAATTATACCACCTTACTAGCACATGTTTATGCAAAAATAAATTATTTTTATCTTTCTTCTTCTTCTCATATTTGAACTCTGTCCGTCATTGCAACAGACAAATCTTTACCTTTATATGAGATATATAGTATGTCTTTAGACCACAAATTTCACCAGAGCCTCAGTCAGTATAGTCTCAGTCTGACTCAAGTTTTTGCCCGTGACCCGAATCCATTTCTCTTGAGTGTTTACATTTTCAACGTTTTTACGAAAGTTTTTCTACCGTAACCCTGACTTGACGAGTTCAAAAATTCCCTGAAAATAAGGTAATTTTAGTAACAAAGTTTTTGTTTGTTTGTTTTTGCTGCATTTCATATTCAGTTCAGTTTCCGCCAGCTGGTATTACTGGTATTACTGGTATTGGTACAGCCTTAAACGAACGCTTTGATCTAGAAAATGATGTTTACAATCAGTTTACGTGTGTTCCGATGATGCTTGCCATCCTGGATTCTGTCTGATCAAACGAATGCTTGATTAGTGAGTAGGTTCGGAAATACCTACACAAAGAGCTGAAAATTAGACCTAATTCAAGATCTAGAAATTTCGCTTTGAGCTTTTCCTGCCCTATTTAAAATTAAATTTGACATTTTAAAATCAATTTCATCAATTTCAAAATTTTAGTATGGCAATAAATAAATAAATATTCATTACATTTCACAAAACGCCATCTAGTTTCAAACTAAGTAAAACTTGTATATGGGAACTAGATTGCTGATAAAATAAACGATGTAGAATATGGACGATAGTGGGTCAAGAGGATTTTATAACCTGACCCCATTTTTTGCAGTTACAGTTGGAATTATGAGGGCTATTTTAAATCCTGCAAGCTGATTAAAACTCTACTTTTCATACAGGGAAAGTTTATTCTCAGACTCAAAAGTCCTTATAAAACTGTAAGGGCCTGTTTCACCGCATGTTTCAGTAACGCTATCCGTCAAATAAAAATAATACTCATCTTTGTCTTTGACAAGTCTAAAGTAGAGACGGAGGTATTTATAATTAATGGATAGTGTATTTTGTGAGTGGTGAAATAAAACCTTGCCACGTTCAGAAGGTCTACAGATAAAACAATTGAATTACTGTAATTGACAGGGTGTCACTATTTATCTCGGTCACTTTTGAAAACAGAGAGGTTACAATTGGTAAACAAAGCTGTGCGTTTAGCAAAGCGCCACGTCAAGCCTAATTAGATTAGTTATCATTCTGCATACATACGTGAAAGAACGTTAATTACTTTTCGGTCCTATCACAGAAGGATTTGTAATTAGTATGCTTGAATCAGAGGAGAATGGGCAGTTTTCTATGCAGCCTGGACCAAAACTTTCCCTCAGAGTTGACACATACTCGGCCGGAAAGGGCAACGAAACTTTATTTTTATACAATTAAATGATGGCACAAGCCGATGGCACACCTAATATTAAGTGGTGAAAATAGCGCTCTGTGTCTGATTTTCGTATAAATAAATTCTCAAATACTCTCAAAACGAGCCGATCAATAGTTTTTGAACAAACCCTCCATTTTGACTTCTAAAACAGCGCAGTGAACCTCACTTTGCACTGAAAACTCATTTCAAGTTACACAAGCTTGTATGAGCTTGTCCCAATTATTTTAAACAGTGTCGGGTTATGAGCTTTCACACAAGGCTTGTGTGCAGAGACAGCAGCGGTTAAATTTGCAAATTTATTACACGGTTTCATGCCTAAAATTAAATTTAAATTACACAGTTGATAAAACCATTTTGTAAGGCAATTAGACTGCGAAAACAGTATACCACCACGGTACGGTGTGTGGTTTCCTTTATCAGAACAATGGTAATGGCCCAGAGATAAGACCACATGCTGTAGGTATGGCATTAGGTACTTTTATTTAATTATGTGTGGTGTATGTTTATGTTGAACGTTACTAGGTACAGTGTATTCATTTATTTCTACCGAAAAATTGGAGAATTTAAAATTTGGGTTAAAAAAAACGAATTGAGAATCTCCTCCTTTTTTGGAGTCGGTTAAAAATTTGAAATCTTATCTTCCCTTTCTCATAGGTCCTCCATTTAGTAATCACGGACCCGTAGTCGCGTGATATGTAACTTTAGTTTTTTTTTAACTTTATTGCTAGAAATAATCAGGCCTTCGCATTGAATCTACATGATTTATACAGCGTCAAGGGACACATTCTTTTTAGCCATGCCGTTATGAACGCACGTTGCCATGGATATAAGGATAATAAGGGACTTTTACCTAGGTCGGTTAGGTACCTAGATAAAAATCAAGAACACTTACCGTAGATAATTTTTGTCTTTTCAATATGCTTATTTTGATATTTTCAGCTAATGTTGTCACATGCGTTGGATTATTTTGGCATTGTAATTACCACATAATACACATCACTTATGAGCACATAGCGGAATTATTCTTATATCAGATAATAATTTCATAATGATCTTGATTCATTTTTAACAGCCTATTTTAGATTGGTTCTTATTTTATTCCGTGTAAAATGATAATTGTATTGTATGACTAGCCAGTGCGGTTAAGTTATGACTACTTATGACTAATTAAGTAAGAGGTCAAAAACATAAGCCACATTTTCCAATAATATATTTAAAATTAGCTCCCTGTCATCAGATTTAAATTGAATTTAAATACAATGTAAGAATACGTGTGGGTTTTCATTTAAAAATTAATTAGAAAAGGTGGTGGAATCCAAATTGTAATAAAATTAAATGTAATACCTAATTACTTGCCTGCCAGCTTACTGTTATTAGGTAGGTATTTCTACTCGTATATTCTCACTCATTGACCCCGAATCGGGTTTGTACTTTTAGGGTTAAAAAGGGGTTCCTTATTAGGAGGTACCCTCACGTTCGTATTAATTCTAACCTCAAAACTGTTCATAATAAAATCGCAAGACGAGTCTCACTTCGGGGGATTTTTTGTGCTCACACTGTTGGTTCTATACGCGTTTCATAGAGAAAGTTGTTCTTAGTGAAGGGCACTTTCACCCCTTCCCCCCCTTTTTTTACACCAGCCCCCAAATTGTCAATCGTTTGATACCACATACCACCAGAATCTGACAAATTAAAATCCAAATGAAAATTACGCGTACGGTAAATTGTCAATTTGATTCTATTTAGTCAGATGGTATCAGAGATTTGATGGTATCTAAAAGATAGACAACCACCCCGGCGCGCCGGAATGATAAAACCTAGGTCCAGTTGGGGACTTCAAACTGGGGCCTAATTCTCACTTCGGCAGAGATTTGATTATAATAGAGATGAGGTCAAAATGACATCGAAGTGGGTGAAACAAGTTTTTGGCCGAGATATGACGTGGCCTGACGTGATGAAGATGTAGGAATGTAAATTAGACAAGTCAAAAGCTAAAACATCTATTTATTTTGAACATTGAGACCTGTATTATAAAACATTGTAGGAATACAAATAGCTATTACGAGTATACAATGCAGTTGCAATAAATAAGTAGATTTTGAATGGAAATATTAGAGTAAAATTACTTAATACAAACGTTAGGATAATAAAATTCAAGAGTAGAACGAGCTTGGAAACAAATAAGGTACAACGAAATACAAATAAATAATACCTACTGCTCAGCGTTCTTGGATTCTTTCTCAAGTAATTTGTAATAAATTGAATATAATACAAAATTTATAGAATAAATAAAAAATCTTCTATATAAGTAAAGCTGTTATATTTTGGTACCCTCTTATAGGTATGTAATTTATACATTATTACAAAAATTACGTATAAGTATAATGTAGAAATCTGGTTGACATTTAATTTTACAAGCGTTTATCAGCATTCATCATAATCTTCTTTAGTTGCACTCATTACTTATTTACAAATATTTAATTATTTTCCTTACCTAAATATAAATTTTATTAAAGACATGCATTGATTTTTATAAAGATACTTAACGTTAACACCGAATTTATAACCAGGGGTCTTATACTCAGTTCGGTAGAGACTTTACTCTAATGGGGATGACGTCAAATCTCGGTCGAAAACTCTTTTCACCTACTGGTGACAGGAGTTTTCAACGTCATTTTGACGTCATCCCTATTAGAGTAAAATCTGTGCCGAAGTGAAAATAAAGCCCCAGGCTGAAGGTACCTATTAAAAAAAAAAGATCTGCATCTACTTCGTCATTTACTGCTTTTGGAGTCTACTCTTAAATTCTAGCATAAATATAAAATTTTAAACGACAACATTCTCAATTTTTTACACTCTACTTTCAATCTCATTCAATATTAACAATTAATATTTGGTCTTTTTTCTGATCCACTCTTCAATAATGTCAATTAATTTGAATTAACATATATAAATAGTCATTTCTGTCATTTTGCATCATCACTTGTCTTTATCTAAGCACCTACCTACTTACCGTTCATACTCTATCTCTAGATGTTGACGTGGGATCAATTATCACTTTCTTGTTCAAAATATCATCTTTATCAATTCTTTATCTTTAATTATCTTTTGATTAAAAACCTTGTATCACTTTGGTTAGGTCATTTTTTCCGTTCGGCTTTATCAGACACTGGCCAACGGCTTTGTTGCTGTTTTATCGCAAATAATAAACTTAAAATAATTACAGAAAATTAATATAGTCTCGAGATTTCTTCTAATCCAGAAACACGTTAGAAACATAATATTTTCTCAATAAATAAACCCAAAGTTAGAGATAACTTTGGGTTTCTGAGTTTGAGTCTGGATTTTGAAGACAGCAATAAATTATTAGGTTGGAAATTAGATACATACAGGTACCAACAATTTGCTTGAGCGATGTCCTATCCGTTTTTTCAAAACTATTTATAGTTTCTATGATATCAATCAAACCTCCTAATTCGCACATTTGATGTCGGTGGTCGTAAGCGCCACGGCGAAGCGCATGCGGTTTGGAACCTTATTCTGACGAGATTATGACCGCAGTTTGAAATAACGCACCATTAATATCCTATCTTTTAACACTTTCAGCGACGTCTTCAGTCAAGAAGTCACTTGATTCTCGAATGGTCATGATGGTGACTCCTTCAGCGCTGTTCCTGATGATGTTGGCTTTCTTCTTAGTGCTTCCATAGTCGTAGTTTGAGATCACCACACTCTCTGTTACATTCCTGTAATGTATAGAACAATCACTGTTCAGATAAATGAAATAAACAATACAGATGAAAAAAGTGCCAACAAAAGTATATTTCTATAATTGCAGTTCTTTTTAATTATATTCATAAGTTATCCTCAGATTGAAATTAGATAGAATATATAATAAGACATAATGAATGTCAGAGGAGGAGATTCAGAGTTGACGAATGATAGGAGTGAGTGGAAGAAGAAGACCCCACCTAGCGTATGGGATAGATAGATAGATAGATAGAAAATATTTTATTGCCTTAACCTAGGGACTACTATAACATACAAAACAAAACTTAACTAATTGTACAATGGGCGGTCTTATCGCTAATGAGCGATCTCTACCAGACAACCTTGGACGAACCTTGGACCTTGGGATAAGGGCAGGCGAATGATGATGAAATTAGATAGAATATAAGTAGGTGAGTTCTCACCAGTCTATATTCTAGAATACTTATCGATAACTTTTGGCATATTCATCTTCGATTAAAATTAAAAAAAAAAAAACTTTAGAATGGCGTAGTAATACAGATTAGTATTTTATATTGTAATTCAAATATAACCAGAAAAAACAAGTCTGTAATATGCAGGAGCTGTTGTAGTACTTCCTATTTTTATTATTTCAAGGCAAAGGTAATCCCCACGCTAGGTTTCACTGAAACACGTCCGTAAATCTACTAGACTCGGGACGTGCCGCTCTAAAATTGAAACTGTGCTGAATTGTTTAATGTGAGAGATTACATTGTGAGAGCACTCTGTAATGTTCTATTGAGTAAGGTAGGTTAAAAAATTGGCTCAACTGGGGGGCGATTCAAATCTCAGTTGAACTGCAAAGTTTTAAATCATGGTCAGTCCAACTCATAGTTATTCTGTGACTAAATAGTGACACTATGATGTAATTTAATTTGTTTTCGCGCATATTTTGCTGTCAAGTGTCTAAAAAGAATGATCACGTGGTACATTTGTAGAAGAAATTACACTGGGCAGTGAAATATAACTTGACAGCAAAAGATTGGAATACGGGGGCAGGGGGTCAATTATTTAGATTTTTCTAACGTAACAAAAAAAAATGAGGGAGAAAAACCCACACAAAGGTAAGGACACGAAAATAATAAGTGAGATGTATTGAAATCTATGAATGTATGTTACAATCGTGTTTTTTATAAAAATAAATTCAAAAAATGACATCATGCCACATAATGTTTATTTCTACAACTAATTTCAGCATAAATAACCGTTTAGGTGAATTCATTCGCATCAATTCGGATCGTAATATAATGAGTGGCTCTCCACGTTACACAACAACCAATTTCAGGAGCTTACAGTTCTAGTAATTTTCATAACAATACAGATCAAGTAAGGTTGGACGCCTAAAACCACCAGTATTTTGACTGAGCTATTTTCGCAAAACACATGTTACGTTGGTTGGTTTTCATTTTTGCAAAGTGATAAGAGTAATTCCACCGGCATTTTGGGTAGCAACTTTTGACAGATGAATTCAGGAGATTTGGATAACAAATATGTATTTAAAAAATCATTCGAATTACTTGTTGTCGAAGTAAAGGTTATGTATTTTTTTTAAATAAAAATAAGATGATGATATGGTGACGGATGATGGATGACCGAATGCTCACCTGATGTTAAGCGATTAACAATGTGTAAATAAGTAGGTGCTATGTTTTTTGATAAAAAATGGCAATTTTTCTCAGTTTACAAAAAACCAAAGTAGATTTAAAATTACAAAATAAGTAAGTAGTATTTACATTGTATTTATGCAAACAGATTTTTTTTACAAAGAAAATTTACCTGTCAAAATTTATTTAACCCGTATAATGCCAGTTCTGTAGATAACTTTTCCTACGTTGAACATTTAACCCCTTTTCAAAGCGAAAACATAACAGAGTGAAAGTAATAGAAAACATTCCGAAAGCCTTTAGGAAGATATTCCCCTTTCTCTCTCTTTGTTATATGTAAATGTAAAATTAGAGTTGTTAAATGTTGGACCACACTTACACCGAAAACTGGCTGACTTGAACGATGAAAAAGTTCGATCATGTTGTTTGCATAAGTATGAGTTATGCAATTCAATTCTGCGCATTTATTAAAGATCTAAAAACAGCAATTTTTTATTGGTTAACAAGTAATTAAATTAAAAATTTAAAAAATCCCCGAATCTTGGACCGATTTTCATCAAACATAGCTAAGAACACTCCCGACTAATTCAACTTTCAAACAAAAAACAAAATCAATATCGGTTCATCCGTTCGGGAGCTACGTTGACTCAGACAGACACACACACACAGACACGTCAAACTTATAACACCCCGTCGTTTTTGCACCGGGTGTTAAAAACTACAATTTTTCTCTCGATTGTACGATAGAGTAGAGATAGCCTCATTAACTATTAGTATTAATTTCAATATCGTTGCGGGAGGGGTAACAGGGCACCTGTTTTTATAGTAATTTAAATTCTAAGAAGTTTATAAGATGGATTCGTTGAATTATTTTTGGAACGCCATCGGCCTTACTCGGTAAAGTATTATCACATTGTATTGGTTAACAATGAGCAAGAAAATTATACTGAATATAATATTACCTTTCAACCATCGTAATTAAATTAAATTATTACCTTGTGAATTGTGATTGAAAAATCGTAGCAGAATTAGCATTTTTTCCGAGAAATCACACGAAGGTTTTTGATGGTATATGTTAATTTAATAGATCCGCCATAAACCTTATGTTTAAAAGATCTTCATAATATGATTAAAAAAAAAACTTTCCTAATGATCTCGGAAAAAATGCTTTATTCTGTTATGATTCCTAAATCACAAAGCTTCATAAAAACATCCTTTTGAAGACCTACGAAGTTTTTTTCTTTTCTCTTATTGAAATCATCATCATCATCATCATCATCATCAACCTATACTCGTCCACTGCTGGACGTAGGTCTCTCCCAAGACGCGCCATTGAGCTCGGTCTTCGGCTCTTCTCATCCAGTGTCTGCCAGCTACATTTCGCAGATCGTCGCCCCATCTCGCCGGAGGGCGTCCTACACTACGCTTGCCTAAACGTGGTCTCCACTCGAGTATTAGTTTGCTCCAACGATTGTCGGTTCTACGGCAAACATGGCCGGCCCACTGCCACTTCAGCCTGCTAATCCTCTGAGCTATGTCGACGACTTTGGTTCTCTGTCGGATAACTTCATTTCGGATTCTATCCTTGAGAGAGATTGAGATTATTGAAATGTTGGTGTTTAATTAGAACCAAGGATGGACTAATGGGGGTTAAACCTTGGTATGTTCTTACCTTGTGGTACAACGATGCCGGTGCGTACTCCTAAAAGAGGTCTCGCATACCGCCGTCCGTGACAGTCGGGAGCTGCAGGTCGGATGGAGAGCACTTCGTTTGCAGCACAGGTACCGGTTGAAGTGCTGTCTGAACACACCGCTCACGCAGTACAGGGCTACTGGGTTCACGCATGAGTTGAGGAAGCTGCGAGTGGAATTATTATATGAACATCAGACTAAGATGGAAAAAAGAGAGACATGTCTTAGTGCTTTTTATGAAAAAAGTGATGAACAGCTAGGACCTACTTGATGTTAGGCGGTTACATCTGCCAATAACAGTAAACACTTTACAGAGGACGTGCCTGGAAAAGCACTGCGTCCATCACTTTAAGACGTAGGTAAATTATCAACGTGTAGACATTCATAAGCTCTATCGTATTTAAAATTGCACCGGATCCTTCAAATCGGAAGACATGAATGCAAACAGGGTGATCTTAGATAAAATTAAACACTTTATACAGATGCAAATTAAACCTATCTCTAACTGAAGAAATCTTCCGCTGAATAATTTACTACACATCAGCAAAAACCCCATTAAAATTAAGCCAGCTATTTTAAAACAAAAGATCTTCACAGTTCTACTTTCTCAGCATTTCACAATTTCATATTAGTTTCATACTAAACTAAGTATACTAAACTGCCAAGCTCGTGAAGTAGATAAATGGAATCTAACAAAACCACAAGATATCACATTACTAGTAAATTCTACTAGTCTATAAAGCGACCCAAATACTGGGACCAGACTGTGGTTAACCCTAGGACCCTAATCAAAATGCTAAGCCATAAACTCCTCCAGGTTACCTAGGTCCTTCAGCTCATTCCAGCTGCTAAAAAGGCTTGAGTTATCATGACAGTAATAGCACACAGATTCACATTTAGAAAAACTTGGTCTGTGTTTTGAAAAGTCCTGTTTTATTGCAAAAAAACCTTTTTCCTGTAATCTGCCATTTATGTCCGCATCTGTTATTTGTGCTAGAGAAAAGCTCTTTGGAATAGTAAAGGTAGTGACAGTAAACATGTTAGCCTCTTACGACACCTTCAACAGACAGTGGATAATTCTCTTAATAAAATCTAAAAACCTATTGGTATTTTTGGGATGACATAAAAGTCACATAACGGCAGCTAAAATGACGTTTATGATATTCCAAACAAATTGCAATAATATTTTTACTATATTTTATTACGAGAATTACTCCTCAAACTAAACCAGGGGATATTGTATTTAGTACCTCGCCTCGCGTAAACGATGTAAAGGAAGAAATTTTTTATAACCTTATCTACTACAAAAGTTTTTTTAATAAGCTTTGTAAATTGAATGTAACTTTTCTTCATAAAGTACTTAGTGTGCTCGAGTGTCAACAAGCTACTAGGATCCATTTTATCGATTTTATTTTATAGCGCCTGATTGAATTTCCAAGCAGATTGCAATGTATTTTTTTACAAAAATTTTTTTTATTTTTTTATTCAATTTAAAAAGGTGCAGTATTCTTAAAACTATAATAAAAAAACAGACCGAATAAAGAGTAAAATTACATAAAATCACAGTATATTTTCACCTAAGGTCACTAGTAAAATTTTATCACTGTTTAATGATAAAATTTTACTAAAGAGCCAAGAAGGATAATTCTTTGATTATGATATTTTACTGTTAGGTATATTTTTTTTAATGTATGATTTGTTGTGTTTGTATTTGAAAAGTCATACCTCAAACAAAACCCCAGTATCCTCAAGGCATGTGTCCAATCGTTATAGTCAATCTCTGAAGTCGGAGACAAGTGGAACCAGATCTCGAAGGCATGGTACGGCAGGAAGCATATGAAGAACACTGCAAGAATAATAATACACCACAAATGGTACCCCATTTACTTACATAGGTTGTTTCGTAACAGAAAATCGAAGACTTTTTTTTCAAACAAAAACTTTTCCTCTGTTTTGTTTTCTTTGAGAAAAATTATTTTCGATTGAGTCTCTTAGCCTCCCCCCCTTTCCTTGGATCAGCTAACGATGAGTAGCTTGGTAAACAGCAATAAAACTACCCGCAATTTGCAATTCATCGTTACTGCTAATATAATATTGCTAAACTACCGGTGGAGTTTCCGTTCTAGGGCGTGCCATTGTTGTAACGATGTGTGACAATAATACCTCCCTTAGATTAAAAATGTCCAAGCTGAGTTTTTTTATTAACTTGAATAACTCCAGTTGGTCTAGATCTAGATTCATATTGGGAAATCAGGCGAGATTGCGGTCTATAATGTATAAAAAAAAGGGAAAATAAAAAAGTTATGGCTCAGCATACTAGATTTATGGCTACACTATATAGAGCTCAATATTACTAACAAGCACATGTCCGTAAAAGTTTGCCAAAAAGAGCATAAGAGAATGTATTACTTTTACTATGGTAAAGGTTCTGTAAAGATTTTTTTCCTGAACTTCTGTGGGTATTTTTTTTCATGTATATTGTTACGGGTCTACAGAGTACCGTAAATATTGGTCTGGAACATAGAAATAGTGCTTGAAACATTGTAGTCCGATCAATATCTCAGCCTAGTCTCTTAGGACCTTATCTATCAGAAAGACGTATTTATTACACGCAGACAGTGACGGATCCAGGATATCAGTTTGAGTGGGGGCTTGAGCCAGATATTTAGGGTTTTCGCTGACAAATCTAATCCGGTTCATTCGGTTGTTGGATGGATAGATCGATAGAAAAAATTTTAATGTACACCACAAGAAAATTGCATATTAGACACAGAGTTCTTATTTTATGTGAAGTGAAATGGGCGGCCCGCTATGAGCGATCTTTGGATCCACCTTTGGATGGATTGGATTTTAAATGAACGATAGTGACGGTAAATTCGGATTATTCCAGAAATCCCCTGAGTGTTGCCCCTGCGACTGCCGGCGGGGATCTTTGGACCAAAAGTCCAGAAATCCCCTGATGGGCTCATTTACACTGTTAATGCGTCCGGTCCGTAGCTACACTTGGAGCTCTTTTTGTTGATATCGCTACTGATAGTCAATCGTATGAGTGAGTGGCCAACTCTGGTGACAAAGTTTTTATGACGCCACCATAAGTGTTCGTGTTTTGAGGCCTCCGTCATGGCTAGAGACCAGTCCCCGTAAGCCAATCTTTTGCTGTCAAGTTATATTTCACTGCCCAGTGTAATTTCCTCAGGTCACGTGGTACAATTTTGTACCACGTGATCATTCTTTTTAGACACTTGACAGCAAAATATGCGCGAAAAAACATCAAATGACGTCATAATGTCACTATTTAGTCACAGAATAACTATGAGTTAGTATGAACTGACCATGACTTAAAACTTTGCAGTTCAACTTTGCAGTTCAACTTTGATTGGCATACCCCTGCAGCACTGACACCGACAGTTTAACGTGCCCTCCGAGGCACGGAGGCGCTCAGATGTAAATTCCACTAGCGGTCATTTAGTCCGGTAGACCTTTTGGATGAGAATCAAGCCCCCTATTACCCTCCCTTAATCCACTAGTTTACGCAGAACTGGGTTGTGGTTTTAATCAAAAGAATCAAAGAGATACAAGAGAAAATCTAATTTCGCTAATAAAAATTGGTAAAATTAGTATAAAAGAAAACATTATAATAGCCACAGGGTTACACAATTCAAAATAGATGGTTATTGTTACAATAACAAAGAGTTTATTGTTCGTTCAATTACTTTAGGGATTAATACGGATTTTGGTGGAGAGCGAAATTATATTTCCTTTGCTAAATGTGTTAAATAAACAAAATATCACTTTGAAATAATAAGTTGCAAAGTCGTTAGCAACTTAAAGTCTTAGGAATTACTTTGATGGAAGCAACAATTAAGAGGTACTGACTTCATAAAACTTCATCTAACTATTTTTTTAAAGATAAACGAAATATAATATTATTCATAAAGAAAATTACGACTAAGTAATACAGTATTTACAATGTTAACAAAATACGCATGAAACAGTTGAACTATTTACAAACTGGGAAAAATCGTTTTATAAAACGTTATTATGTCCATGGTAGGTAATTAATATTTCAGTGTTTTTTACTTGTCAACCAAATGGATAAACAAAAACAATAAAGTTCCACTTTAAAATAGTTTTTTGGACTATCAAAATCGTTGGGTTTCACGGTCGTCCTCTAGTCATTAAATACTACTAGCCAAGGTTCAATGATTTATTTTTTAATCCCATCCAAAACGTTTTTATTCAAAAAACAAATTCGCTATTCTAACACTTCCCCGGTAAAAGAAATGAGATGAACGGGTGCCAAGTTCCAAAACTATTCCATAAATCGTAAAACAAATCACTGCAAATCACATTTTTAGCGCTGTCAAATTAGGTTAGGTAGTTTATAAAAACGCAACAACAGAATCGATACCATTATCGACCATGTTCATTTTGAACTGACAAACGTGATTATCTTTGCCCGCTCCAAATTGTAATTTACTTGCTAACTATTTTCATCATTAGACACTTTTTCAAATAAATCTTGCTTATCTGTACTTAAAAAAACCTGCTAAAGAAAGTAGGTATCTAACAAAACAGCTGTGAAGTTTCATGATGAGGTGTAAGGTGTAGGCGCTTTAAATTTAACTTTTAGATTATAAAATCCAATTTTAAGTTATAAAGCAAAACTACTTAAAATTTATGCTCAAGTTTCACCGGTCGCGATGTAAATTTATACAAAACGGCTAAAGTCTGCGTGCAGACTGGTATTAGAAATAGTATTAGTTTTCTAATAAGCTGTTTTACTGTTTTCTTAGCTGTTTCTTTTATTGACAGAGTGTTTTCTATTGTTTTATTTGACGTTTCAGATTATATTTTATCGTCACAATTTTACGGGCTCTGTGCGTATTGAAATTCTTTCTGAATGATGGCTTTTAATTTGGGTAGAGTATAATATCTTATTAATTTTGCATTTTAGGTCGAGTTGGAGGTAAGCGAGTTCCGCACCACAACACATGCGCAATCGTTGTTGCACCTAACTTCGGAGGGATAAAGATCTGTTGTGCGTACTGGTCAATGTCACTGTTTAATTTTTTTTTCTCGTGGGTTGGGACGCCCGTGGCATCACTAGACGGCCCTGACGGAAGACCAGCGTTAGTAGCTCATCATCAACTATTAACCTCATGCTGAGTCAGAGTCCGGTTTGGCACACTGGTCTAGAGTACCTGCCTATACCTAAAGTAGTTTATAATAATAATGTGATTGTTTGGTAGGTATCGATTGTGTGTGCGAGCAAATAAATTTATTTTCTTTCTATTTTTTTTACTGTAGGTACCTATGTGTCCATCGATTACACCAACAAGTCTCTAGAAGCTAGAAGCCTTAAGAACTATGGCCCAAGGAAATCTACCGTTGTTTCCAGGGTCGGTTACCGAACCCTGTCGCGTTCACGTCGTCACGGCAGTATATAAGTTTTTATATAGATTTTCAAATATGTATGTTAGTTCTAAGGTATGATACGAGCCTTGTACTTTTTGATTTTTTTATTTTATTTTAGTCCACTTACCACTTACAAACACAAGGACCATGCATGCGACAGATTTCCGTGCCTTTGCTTGAGCTTCTCCTTGCCCGCCGTGAAGAGCACCTGGCATCTCCCTGGTGCTGGCCAAGAGACGCAGTGCCATGAGGATATAGAAGAATGATATCACTACTAGTGGAAGGGCGTAGTATATGACGGCTTTGAATATCGTCATCCACCTGTGGAAATAAAATATATCTCTATTATAAAGACGGTGAGAGAGTTTTAGATGAGAAAATTAGTAAATTAATATTTATTTACTACGAGGAGAAAAACTCTAATCTCTCTTATTTGATCTCTAATTCTAGCAAACCTAAAAACAAATTAAGTCCCTAACAGTGCACATCCTATAAAAATATTTTGATCCCATTATAAATGAAAAAGTTTTTCGGGTTATAGGTACATAATAATGTATAAAATCTACTTTGGATAAGAATCAATTGCTGATGACAAAACAGATAATAGTAAGTACCTACGTACCTAATCGAATAAAATTGTGTTTGATTACTAAAGTTCGATTTGATTACTATCGATGAAATCAAAAAGGTAAAACTGTCAATCGATGTAGAAAAATACTCACAGCAGTGATAACAATTCAACCTGGGGTGGTTTGGCCACGGTCTGTCAATATACAACCGTATCGTCATACAAATAAAATTCAAACTTGTAGAATGGTTCAAACACGGCCACCTCAACATTGATTGTGTAGAATGTGTAGCGTTAACTTATAACAAGCAATAAGATTTAGGTACCGGCAAAAGTAATATCGTATTGACAAAATACCAGCGCATATCTAATAACAAGTCACATTCTATGCTAAATTCTAAGTAGGTAATAACTTTATTGAATAACTTATACTTAAGTAATTGGATTTTATTCGGCAACTTATTTTACACGTGGATCTTTAGGTATAAATATCGTCGGATTTATATTCCGACTTTCAATTCTATGATAGTTTATTTTGTCATTATTTACTCAATTAATTTAGTACATTAAAGAGAGTGGTCGTCGGGAAGCTATCATTTCCAACATATCGATTTAAACTACATAATAACGAACTAACTTCTGACCGCGATTTCTTCCGCTTGAGATTTTCTAACAGGCGCTTTCCCAAGCCCGTTTTTTTTGTTCTCTATATAATTTATACAGGTTTTTGGAATAATGAGTATATCCAGTTTTGATAATTTAGGCTACAAACTATTAAGTTTCATGCATATCGATCTAATCATTGCGATTGCGACGCGATTGAATAACAAACAATAAACTATCGCATTTAGAACAAATATTGTCTTTGATATAGAATATTATATAAATGTATGTGTGACTTGGCCACACTACTGTCATGTTTACGTGATATTTTTGAGAGTACGAAATAAAAACAAAACCACTAAACAGTAAACGTCGAAAGTCTAAATTAGAGAACAACCATAAAACACGCCACAAAGCTGATGAATGAGCCCGAATCAATCAGTCCACATCTGGCAATCAATCACAAGGGCTCGTTAGGGCTGCCACAAAGTGAAACAAACCAAAATACTCAAACTCAGCCTCAGGAAAAATACTTTAACAATATTTGAAAGGCCTCCGTCGACAGGCTGGTTACAAAAATAGTTCGATCATAATATAGTATCCTCATTAAAGCTTTCAAAATTATTTGGAAGCTTGATGGTATTAACCATCAATATTTCACTTCACTTGATGTTTAAAAACTCATTGTTAGCATAAAAGATCATTGTTGTTAACTGATGAAATCAGAAGGCATCGATTACCCGCTTACACATAAAATATAATGAAACACAAACAAAACACCAGGGTTCTTACAATAATAAAAGTGGAAAGTACTATTTCGCCTAATGGTAAACACACTTCTAAATGAAGCGACAAGTCTGGGTTCGTATTTATTTGAAGGTGTGTGAGCATCTGGCCACCAACATTTACATTGAAAATTCTAAACATTTAAGAATAGGGATATTATTGTGAAATCAACCCGATGTGATGATGTTCTGTAGCCCATAGTAAAATAGTGCATAGCAAGCAAAAATTACGGCAGTATACCTGATAATTTTGGAAGGGTTTTCAAAAGTTTGTCCTTGAAAACAAGGAATGAATTTACCTATATTGTTTTTATGTGTTATAAGTAATTTCAAATACGATTAATTAATTGTTACTGAATAAATCGAATTGAATTGAATGAAAAGAGTAAATGGCGTTTACTGTTTACTTTGTCGGCAAAGTTGACAGCCCTGAGGTAATTTGCACAACATCGTAGACAAAACGCGTAAAATTGTTTCAATATTAGCAGTCCCGTTGCGTTCTGTTCTAGTTTCAATCATTTCTTATTTTCGTTCGGTGCAATCACACAGTTTGCAAATTATGACAGGCGTCACAGCTCAGTCGGTAATGGATCTGCCTTCCGTGCTCTGGGTCGTGGGTTCGATCCTCCACCGAGAACAAACATTTGTGTGTGGCAAAACATGGATGTTTGTTCTATGTCTGGGTGTTACTATGTATTATAAGTATGTATTTACAAAAAAAAAGTATATAAGTATTCTATTAGCATCTAGTTCCCATATTACAAGCTTTGCTTAGTTTGGGACTAGAGGGCGTCGTGTGAAATGTCCATGAATATTTATTTATTTATTATGTATAAAGAAATACAAGTGTGCGATTGTAATAGATTAGATTAGAAAATTCTTTATTGCACATATAAAAACAGTACAGAGGCGGGCTTAATGCTAATTAGCATTTTCTTCCAACCAACCTTTGTGTAGTTGATTGCATTCAACTAAAATCAATGTAGGTAGTACATAACATGTCTCAGATCCAATACAATGCCTCGCGGGACATCCTCGTCGATGCGCTCTGTAAAGTACCTCGTATCTATTACAAGGAGGATCAGCCCCCGTATGCCAATCTTTTGCTGTCTAGTTATATTTCACTGCCCAGTGTAATTTCTTCAGGTCAGGTGGTACAATTTTGTACCACGTGATCATTCTTTTTAGACATTTAACAGCAAAATATGCGCGAAAACAAATTAAATGACATCATAATGTAACTATTTAGTCACAGAATAACTATGAGTTAGTATGAACTGACCATGATTTAAAACTTTGCAGTTCAACTGAGATTGGAATTACCCCTGCAGCTTGCTTCATCGTTTTTCTCATTGAAATAAACAAAATGTTTCTTTTGTCGAAATTCAGTTTAGGTTGATCGGTGAATATTTTGTTTTAGTTATTGTAACAGGTATATGCGGGTGATCGTAAAAATTGGAAGGATATGGGGAAGACCTTTGCCCAGCAGTGGGAAAATACAGGTTAAAAAAAAAAACAGGTATATAGATGTTTTTTTTTATTAGCTTTTTGCGGCTATGATATCACTGCGGCCTTCTGGCCTATTGTAATCGCCACTTGTGTAAGTACCACCCCTATTTTTATATAGATGTTAGTGTCCGTCACAGTCATGATCTAGGTACTTACAGAAAAGGGTTATCTGAGTTTCTTACTTAGGGTAGACTTTCCAAGCAGGCGGGTACGGCGTGCAGTAAACGAACGAGACGTTGTGAGCCAGATGCATCTCTACAGCGCTGGAGAACAATGCTGCTGGGGTGGCGAAGATAAGAGCTGCACCCCATATTAAGGTCGCACAGGCAAGTGGTAGCTTGCGGAGCTGAAACAAGAAAATATTTCAGCATGATTTGTTTATCTATGAAAGAAATAAAAAACATTTATTGCCTTAGGACCTACACAACTACATAATGTGCATGCATACATGATGTAGTAATTTTCCCTAATCAATTCTCTAAGGCAAAGAGGGTCAGCTCAGCGTGAATGCTGCACGGACATTATGTCCGTGTATCGCTGAATTTCAGCATACCCCTGAATTATGGTCGACAGGTGTTTGTCGGCTGCAATGTGTAGTGTTTTCTTTCCTCCTTACCGTGCTCAATATGATGCATGTCCACCAAGTGTAAAAAGGTGCGAAGGGTGTAATTTATGGATGAGTTTCTGTGATAGATGAGTGTTTGTGTTTGATTTTATAGTTGATCCATTTTGCAAGTTAATGCATTAAAAGCAATCGCTTACGGAAAAAATGCGCTAATTTTTAATGATAGTACTAAAATTTAACAATGACAAAAAACATGGAAAATCGTGATGATGTTTTCATGGATGTGTATATTTTAAGCCCGTATAGTCGTGAGTTTTATTTTGATGATTTGCGTAAAGAGAATCGCAGATTTTATAGAGACAAAAATAGTTTTCGAAAAAGATTTAGATTACGGGCTTTTGGTGTTAAAATAGCTTACTATATTGCTAAAATCTAAACGGAAACCAAAAACGTTCCATTCGAACGTCTTCTTCTTGAAAATAGTGCATGTAGGTACTTATTCGAGTGTTGCCAAATTTTCAATAGATAGCTATACAATACCTATAGGTAAAATTGATAAATTGATACAAGGAACGTAATTTTTTTTGAATGAATCTGCATAGCATAAAAAAAGCGAAATTGCGAACGAAAAAGAGGAATTCCAATTGAGCAAGATTTAATTGTAAAAGGCCTACGGACGTACGTGACGTCTTTTTTTACTATAATTTTAAACCCTTTTACATTAGAATGTGGTTAGTAGGTTTTTACAGCGGACTGACCGCGAAGTTCAATGATAATGGAATTCAAAAACATTGGTAAAATTGGTAAAAAAATTATTTACAACTGATTTAGGGGATACTTACCAGCGACTGGTTTCAGTATATTTTTTCAGTATTATAAAATGCGGCAACCAAAGATGTTGATTACCATTACTACTCATCCGATCCAAATCCGTGAAAACACTATCCGAATTAGTCGTCGAACTATTTGTATGACGGATGACGGATGCGTAAGGTACCACGCATTACATCTGTCATCCGTCATCCGATTTCTGTCCGTCTTCCCTTCCGTGAATCTCCAATTCAGAACAGAATTTTGACAGACGGACTGGGGGGTCATCCCCTTATACTTATTATACTCTTTGGGGGTCATTCTGGGTATGGCAGAGATTTTACTCTAATAGGGATGACGTCCAATCTCGGTCGAAAACTGGTTTCACCCGCTAGTGACAAGACTTTTCAACGTCATTTTGACGTCATCTCTATTAGAGTAAAATCTCTGCCAAAGTGAGAATGCCCCTGGACTAAAATTGTTGAATTTCGATCCAAGATCGTGTGCATGGGCAACATCCGAATTCAGTCCAAGTTTTATTAGACTGTAGATCCGTGTTTCCACGGAATCGGATCGGATGTAGTGCTTAAAGCAATACACGAGTTCGTTCCGAGTTTTGTATATCCGTATTTTCACGGATTCAGTACGGATTCGAATCGGAATACGTAGCTGCTGTAACGTTTCGCTTTTTACCCCCTTTTTAATTATGAAACAGTGGCATTTTCTAACATTTTAATTCAGTCCTTTGTTGGACTTTGGAATTCGAAAAATGTCTTTCATCGTAGACAAAGATCCTTCAGTGCTAGAACTAATTATCTTATATCTAGTAAAGTTCTTTGTTCATCGTTAAACGACTTGATGAATTTTAGTTTTTATCCGACGACGGCGAAACTCAAAGGAGGGTAATGATACAATTTAAGAAGAGTACATTTTCTAGTTTAATTTTTTTTTAGAGCGCTATTTTTCACTAGTCGTGTTCATAATCCTACTGAAGTTCATCAATTAATTAGGGTACGAGGGTGCTCGGTCCATTTCTGTCAAACTTTGTACAAAACGTTTTCAACTGAATATTTTCATGACACTTATTGCTGGGCGAATGAGGGTTAAAATAATTTGTGCGTTAATAAAACTAAGCCATCGGGTGCCTTTAATGGGGTGTTATTTGTATGAGCTTTGCAAAAAACTTTGGGGTTTGGGTCTGGGTCTGGGAAATTTATGTTAGTTTGGCGTTTAGCATAGAAAAAGACTATTATTTCAAACTTTAAAGATTTTGTTTGTATTGTTTGAAACACAAACATTTAAACTTTCATATTTATAATATTAATGGCAACGTTTTAGTTGTCGTTTAGATTTTATTTACTTATCTATGGACTTTTTAGTCATAAAATTAAGCTCAGAGTGTACCAAATAAAAACTTTTGGTCATAAACTATAGTTATGCTTTTGTTTTAGAAATTGAGGCACTAATATAAAATAAAAGGGCTGAGTAACGTAACGACTTATATTATTTTATCACTGATAATAATGTACTACTTATTACGATAAAAAGAGCAGTGCTGGTGATGATGCGTTCAGATTAATAAATCACTGTTATGATAAAGCTCTGACATATTTTAAAAGCTGCACTTAACAAAGTGTAGACCAGTTAATAGATAAAATAGAAAATCTAACGCCGCACTCAGAAACGGCACTCTAACATAAGTACTACAACAACACGTTATTGAAAACTACTTCTAGCGACTCGCGGAACCTAATGCATTAGGCGAGTACCTACCTACAAACAAACATAACATATTCTACCAACTAATCTAGGTACGTATAGAATTTTTGTAATGGAATGGAACAATTAAATGATAATTTACTTTTGACAGAAGTTAAGAGGCGTTTCTAAGTAGAGATGCTATCTCCAAGTGCGTCAAATATAGAAGTCGCTGTAATGTATCTGCGTCTGCGTGTTTCCGAACATTATGTAGAGACGCTAAGTAATGACACATGTATGTATGTTGGCTAGTACAGACGGTCTTGGAATAATCACTTGTAGAACAATGACATAGGACGCGGCGTGGTTTTCATCGATTGTAACTTGCTAAATGTAAACACGCAAGATTGAAGTACCTACTTAAATAATAAACGAATGTTGTTCCCCTAAAAAGTGCATTATCATTAACAATACAGTCGCAACAGATTTTTGTCCCTCTGAATACGCAATTGTTTATTGCACCAACTTCAGAGGGATAAAGATCTGTTGTGCGTACTGTACAAACCTGTAGTTTCCGAAAAGGGTTCACAATCGCGCAGTACCGCTCAACGGACAACGCCGTCAGTGTGAACACTGACACGCCAATGCTGACGTCCTTGCCAGTCTCCGATATCCGGCAGATGACGGAGCCCCATGGCCATGACTCCAAGGTGTAGATGGTGGAAACAAATGGCACGCAGATGAGGATGACCAGGAGATCAGCGAGTGCCAGGGAGAATATGTACCTGATGGGAAAGAAGAACTTTAATACAATACTGAATTTACAAAGTCCAAAAAAATTTACAGTACGCAGCACTCCCTCTGAAGTTAGGTGCAACCAATGATTGCGCATGTACTGTTGTGCGAAAAAATTAGCTTATCCAAAAACGGGTTCTGCGCAGATACTTCAGAAAAACAAAGATCCGTTGTGACTACTATAAGTACCTAGAATTTAATAGTCACCATTGAACTACAACCGTGAAGTGATCATTCCGTCATGATTGTCGTACTAAAACATTAATCTGCAAGCATACCTATTTATAGCGCAGCAGGGGTATTCCAATCTCATTTGAACTGCAAATTTAAACTGCAAAGTTTAAAATCATGATCAGTTCATACTAACTCATAGTTATTCTGTGACTAAATAGTATGACATTATGACGTCATTTGATGTGTTTTCGCGCATATTTTGCTGTCAAGTGTCTAAAAAGAATGATCACGTGGTACAAAATTGTACCACGTGACTTGAAAAAATTACACTGGACAGTGAAATATAACTTGACAGCAAAAGATTGGAATACGGGGGCAGATCTAAGTGTAGTGGTTTTTTAGGGTGTTCAAAAGGTTAATCGTAGTTTAAAAGGCAATGCCCAAAATATAGCAAAAATCAAACATAAAATTGCAAGTTTCCCCCTGGAAAACGCGACATGTATTTCATTGATAATTTTATTGATAGAAGTTCACGGAAGATTTCTACTTCTAAACGAAAGTGTAAGCTGAAACTAAAGGTATGAAAACAATTCCACTTGAATGTAGTAATGAAAATAATCTACCAAAATGTAATATGCCTTGAACTAAAGCTAAATTGTAATAATACTTAGGTGTGAAACCACAGTTAACATTTAACGAGGCAATAAGTTAGCCGCTTACCTACTAAGAGATATTTAACCCAAAATAATACTGGGCTTGCGATTAAGGCGACGGGTGACGTCAAACCTCTGCTCACTAGCACATTTCAACATTTTTTACTCCCATTATTTATTTATTTATTATTTATTTTATTTATTTATTATTTATTTTATTTATTTATCTTTAGTGTGACGCTTTTTGATTTTGCATAATTACATTCAGTGATTTTATATCTTCAATAATCTTTAAGTTTAAAAACTAGAAAAACCGACTACAATTCGACTACCGGCTTCATCATCTGATGATGATAATAATGACAGTTAATTGGGAACTTCGAGTTACTATAAACACCACTTAAAAGTCACAGGAAAACAAAATACGCAATTTCGTGCACGTGGTTGACATATTTTTTTCAGTTATTTCTATTTATAACTCAAATTACTGAACCGATTTTGATGAAAATGAATGGGATTAACCTTTCAGACAAAAAAATAATTTTTGAAATCGGTTCATAAATGATGGAGATTAAATAAAAATACAACCGAATTGAGAACTCTCTTCTTTTTTGAAGTCGGTTAAAAATGTTGAAAATATGTGCGAGCGAAATGTTTGACGTTACCCGTCGCCTTAACTAAATGACCATACCCAGCCAAACCATCCGATTTGAGCATCCCATTGGGAACAAACTTTTGGGATAAATGCCTGTTGGACCCAAATAATTGTCTTCCTTATTAAATAAGAAATTAAGCCTCTACTTATTATCAAGATTGAAATAATATAAGCATATGTTACTGTGAATACACACGGCTACGTGTCTAGACACCCAACTTTATCCCCAAGCACGGTAGACATTCTAGTAGTAACAAGATTTCTGACACTTACGTGTTAGGTGCATTCCTCATACCCCTATGCCTCACGTACACGATCACTAAGGTCCCATTCCCAAGCACACCCACTATGAAAATTATGGCAAAGATCACAGGCACGAGGTACGTTTCCAACCGCTCTCCGTATGGAGTGTAATCGGTGCCATTGTCATCGAGTGGTGAGACCGTGGTGATGTTTAGTTCTTCAAACATTGTGGATGCCTGCAACAAAAAAAAGTTGGCTTATGTTATGACTGGGTCTTTTTTTATGTTCTTTAAGTCTCTTAGACAAGTAGTTAGGCATTCTATAGGCGTTACATAAATGTATTAAGTTATACGTACATCAAATAATATCAATATCGAAGATTCTTATTTATTTTTCGGAATATAAAGTTTCACTCTTGAAATATTGATATTTTCATCTCTCGTTCAACTTGGAATCGTATGTGACAGAAGCAGACTCTTCGAAAATTGAATTTATTATTGTTGGTTGAACTTAGGTGTCAGGTGAGGTGAATCCTACGAAAATCAAACACATTTTTCTACAAAATATTCTCTTCAATTCTTTTGACAATTGTGTTCTCAAGTTTTTTCCTTTTACTCGTAGCTCTACTACGCTACTGTTTCCACTAATGGCAGTGTAAATCGGCTCTGATGGCTGATTTTACACATTCGAACAGTCTGTAGAGTAGAGCTACTACGATGACTCGACTGCTGAGTTAGCGCGCATTGTGGCTCTCTCGCCACTGTCCCTACTTATGCGTGTGTAAATCGGCTTTAAGCTCCTTGTGCAACTATGACTAATTCTCACTTTCTCACTTTGGCAGAGATTTTACTCTAGTATCGTTGATCGGTGTCGTCGGGATGACGTCAAATCTCAGCAAAAAATTCGTTCCACCCACTAGTTAAACAAGTTATCGATGTCACTTTGACGTCATCCCTATTAGAGTAAAATCTCTGCCGAAGTGAGAATTAGGCCCCAGATCCATCGAATGTTTTTACTGATAGGCACAGTATGACGTCAATTTTTATGACAGATCTGTCAGATTTGACGTCAATGGGATAAAATACCGCGAATAAATACACACGCACACTGGGAGCTTTTATTTACTGGTGTCGGAGCTTTTTACACTATTTTCAACTTTTATGGATAACCATAAAAGTTGAAAATAGTGTAAAAAGCTCCACCACCACCACCACCACCAGAAAAATGAAGGAAGAACAGATAATATAAATTATCTGTTCTTCCTTCATTTTTCTGGTTCATTCATACTTATAACTAGGAAGTGGTCGTAACAAACATACATAAAGTTTTATTTCTTTTACTCTTCCTGCTATAAACTATGAAATAAACACTGTAATGCAAAAATGTTATTCCGTGAATACTTTCAGTAGGTTGTGTAGAGTACATACATACAAACTATGTTGGATTATATTTTATTATAGGAACCCTGTAATAATAAAAGTCAAAAATGTATTGTAAACGAATTTAATTTTTTTTACGTACTAATCTTTATAGTTGAAACACAAACGTTGTTATTATTATTTTACTAACAAATAAAAATAAAAAATTCGTTATCTATGCCACTGAAGTTGAAATGTTTGTCGACCGAGCTCTCTGACTATTACATCAGAGTAATTACCTTTTAGTTGAGTAAACATGTCATAGACAAGGCAATGGTCTGTCGGCAGCCGATATAGAGCTTTATGTAGGTACTAAAAAAGATTTTTATCCGTTTTAAACGAAATATTAAAAAAAATATTTAAAAAATACAAGGTGTACATAATTACATCAGAGAATACTCGTGGTAGGTAGCGATTTATGATCCCAAATAGTACTACGCCTATTGCTCTCCCATGCCAACGATTTTCTGCATTGTTTACCGTAGTCATGGTTATATTGGATGTAAAACCTGACTTGTAGCCGCGTGTACAACAACTTAGCTAGAGTATCTAAAAATAGTAAATAATTATATTTATTTATTTAGACTATCCAAGAAATAACAGTAAATTCTTAAATATAGTGTTTTCCTATTTACAGGATACCACCGCGCAAAATGTACCTACTCAACTAAACAAAGCAAATTATTTAACAATAGTATCTATCCAAATAATTTAGTGATACGTAGGTACATAATATTATGTACTAGTTAATAATAAGTACCTATTAGTAAATACAGGAAAATATAAAATTGAGATCTGAAACTGGATGTATCATTGACAGTGAAACTGTCGAAGCTATTTGAATAAATAAATACATATATTCGTATAAATATGATAAAAGTGACAATAGCCTGGCAACAGCCGATAGAATGGCTATTGTGTGGTTGTAACAATCATTTCGTTGATATTCCACTTAATTTAATTAAATACGAATGACCTATGCATGTATGGGTTAAGTGGGCTGAAACTGAATATTGTGGAAATTATTCAATAAGGCTGTTGGTACTGACTAGAATATCAACACCTACACGATATAAACATGTTAGTTGCACATAAAAAACTAGGAAAACCGACTTCAATTTGACTACCTTCCGGCTTCATCATCAGATGATGATGATGGCAGTTCATTGGGAATGTTCTAGTGACCGTCAACACTACTACAAAGGAAAGGAAAACTCGCAATTTCGTGTACGTGGATTGCATATTTTTCCAGTTATTTTGAATTAAAAGTCCAACTACTCAACCGATTTTTATAGCTATCAAAGCAACTACAATAGCTACAAAATACAATAGGTGCCAAAACTCAGAATACATCCCAAAAGCGCGGGCCAAGAGTAAAAGGAACTTTTCCGTTGACACTTCATTAGGCGAGGCAGCTTTGACGCTGGAGATAATACTCGTAGCAACCAGAGAGAACTGTATACCTATGTATGCCTCATTAAATATGAAGCATCATCACTGGACAAGCTAGGCTTGTTTAAAGATCAAAAATAACAAGACATTTTGACAGGCGTCACAGCTCAGTCGGTAATAGCTCTGCCTTCCGTGCTGTGGGTCGTGGGTTCGATCCCCACTGAGAACAAACATTTTGTGTGTGCCAAACATAGATGTTTGTTCTATATGTGGTGTTACTATGTATTTATTTACAAAAAATAAGTATTTAAGTATTCTATCAGCATCTAGTTGCCATATTACAAGCTTTGCTTAGTTTGGGACTAGAGGGCGTCGTGTGAAATGTCCATTAATATTTATATTTACTTATTTATTTAAGACCTGTCAAGTAAGACTCGTTCATCTAAACTTCCAAAAACAACAGTAGGTACCTACTTACTATTTTTTATTAAAAAGATATAATACGAGACACCGTTTTATTTTCCTTTAAAGTTCACATAATATGGTTCTATAAACATATAAAAAAAAGTTCCTCTATTTTTTTTCTTTTCGGCAAAATATTGAATTTCTCTTATATTTTTTTTATGTTGCGAAAGAAAAATTCGGATTTACATTCAACTTGATACTATTTTGATAGACCTAACAAATATTGGTTTTGAAAGTTGCTTAGAAATGTGTGTTGAATCATAACAAGAACCCTTTTCTCTTGTGATTCCACACAGTTTTGTTTCCTGTTTCCGCTTTCATCATTACTGTTCTCTGTTCGTTCAAAGCGAAATCATTGAGTATGCACTGGTTTGTTTAGATACCTTAATTGTACTAAGTTCTTTATTATGGGTTGCTTGTTTTTGCAAAGAAAAGCTTTCGAAAAGGTCACTCCTAGTGTGGCGGTAGGTAGATAAAAGATAAAGATAAAATATGTTTATTGCATTGTCTGAGGTCTTAATCACAAACATTACAAGGGGTTTATTGGTAAGTAACATCCTAGGTATAACATTCTAAAAAAGCACTTTAGGCAATAATAATATGTTTATTTTGGTATTTTCAATAAATTTATTTTATTTGCTTGCAGTTTGTTTTATTGGGAATTTTATCCGAAAATTAATTTTTACAAGCAAAAACCGTTTTATCCAAGGCAAGAATTCTAATATGTGTCTTCTTCTTCTTCTTCTCTTGATTCTGGCTGTCATCCGTCAAACGTCACTGTCACAGATGGCATGAATATGGTTGTGGCTGCAGTCGTCAACACAACACAAACACGTCAACACACGTGTTTATACTATATGTTATACCTTAGTTATTTTGATCATGTTTACCATATCCGAAACAATTATTATTGTGAACTTATCCTGATGCATGTGTTTTATCTAAGGTACTGAGATCTCGCGATGTTGTAAAATAAAAAAGCATTTTTTTCCACTACATGATATATGCAAAATGGTTATCACATCACCAGTCACGTTAACAGTCTTACCTGCAATGAACTACAAAATGATTGAAACTCTAAGAAATGAAAGCTCACGTTATACTGGTTGATCCAACTTTACAATTTTCGAATGTCTAACCAAAGCCCCTATCATAATGATACCTGGGGTGGGGTATTTGATTATTTTGTACGGCTTTATTTTTTTTACTATTTTGGACCCTTATAACTTTACAACCACTCAGTCGATTCATCTCATAATTACTACCAGTAAACTGTTATGGTAGTACTATATGTTGACCTTTTGGAATTTGGCTAAAATTCTTTCACAATTTGTATACTAGACTTTTTATTTAGGATAAATATAACAGGAAAATGATACTTAGGGCGGCTTGAAGGCGAAAAAAGAATCACTAAACGTATTTAACAGCAAAATTGATTTAAATCTGACGTATTTGTATGACTTGACCACTCGCTAAAATACTATTTAAGAGGGCTATCACGGTTTGGCCGCGATTCAAGGGCTGGCGCGCGTCTGAGTTCGTCTGAGAGTCTGAGATCGCATTTCATGCAGTTTTAAATTACGTTTATTCAATATAATAAAATGAATTATTTAAATAAAAAGTATACAATTTTATTGATTATGAACTAACGTTTATTTTGGTATAATTTTTATTTAATAATATTAATGTAGTATGGAGAAATTAACGGCTAATTCTGAACGTTTTTAGCAATTTTAAGGTTTTGAATTGATTTTTTTTGTAGATATCCCATATTTATTTCTGAATTCCGGGGCCGCTACGGTCAATGGCAGTATGTAAGAGATATTTGTAAATATTTTTCATTTCGTTTGCTTTGCAGAGTAGTTCAATCCAGGAGCTTGAAAAAGTGTCTGCGCGAGTTTTATTAAAAACTTGTTTCGGAATTTTGGCTTTATTTAAATATATAAGGAAAAATTGCAAAAAGCGAGGCCGCTACGGTCAATGCGAATAACTATTCTACATCATACAATAAATCGAAATGATCTAAGAGTTTCAGTTTCAGAGATCCAGAACGTCAAAAATGGGCATTTTTACGGTTTGACCGTGATATCCGCCTTAAGAGTTAAACGCGTTTAGCGATTCTGGTGCAAGCCGCCCTTAGACTCCTTCGACCGAAAATGGACGGAACTAGCCAGGGGTCGCGGAAAGTGAAAGACGAGGGGGGAGACCTTTGCCCAGCAGTGGGACAGAATAGGTTAATTAAAAAGAAATATTCATGGACATTTCACACGACGCCTTCTAGTCCCAAACTAAGTGAAGCTTGTAATATGGAAACTAGATACTACTGGGAAATACTGGGAAACTGCTTTAGCATACTTTGACTCACAAAGTAAATGTTATTTTGGTGCTGTAATCTTAGCATTGCAGTATTGTGCTTCATTTGACAAAGCTGCATCAGGATCAGATAAAGCCAAGAGGTATTCCGTAGCGTTACCATCACTCACAACTCGGTTCCTGTTTTGTGTTACTGGTACACTATCATACGCATCACTAAGTGACTTGGTTGTTGGTAGCATGTCATATACTTCGTCATCTGTCTTGGTTGGTGGCACAATGTCATATACATCATCATGGGAGTTGGCTGATAGCAAAATGTCATGTGATTCCTCATGTGGCTTTGGTGATGGCGGAAAGTCATATAATTCGTTGTTTTGCTTTGATGAGGATGGTTCTTTGGGCAATGTTGGAAAGTTATACAGCTCGTTATCTAGTATGTCTGATGCTGAAAAGTCAGAAAATTCATTATGTAATTTGGAAGATGGTGGAAAGTCATATATATTGTTTTGCAGTCTAGGCGGTGGTGGGCAATCATAAATGTCGTCTTGATCCATTTCTTTATCTTTAGTTTTGATCTCGTCTTCCGTAGACTGACTTTTAGAACCAATAATGCTTTCATTGAGTTTTGATTGAAGTTCATTTTGAATAAAGTTGTTCATAATTTTTTGTTGACTGTGTTTTGAGTTTATGTCATCTTCGTCAAGTTTTAAATCACTTGCTCTTTGATCATCTAAAGACTTGATTTCAGTATCGCTTGCTTTGGTATCAATCTCGTCGTTACTTTTTCCTTGTTTGAGCTTAGCTTCACCTTGGTTAAACTTTGCTACCATTTCGTCTCGAAGCTTTAATTCATTTAGACCAGGTTCAAAAACTGGTAGTTTTTTCACTGATTTAGGAGATGATTCATCAAAGACATCCAAAACCGGCGTAGATGCACTAATATCAGGTATCTTAGACATTTGTTTTGCTTCTGCTTTAGCATCGCTTACAATTTTATCAAGATCAGACAAGCTTGTGCATTCTTTAAGGTTTCGATGTTTATTCACAGCTTCACAGATTGCATTTATGTGTTCAACTTTCATTTGTGGAAAAATTGGCACTTTTGTCCGATTCTGTGTTTTCTTTGCTTCATTTGGTTCATTTGGTGGTGATTCTGTTTTATCAGTGTTATTATCATCTCTGTTATCTTCACTACATATGTATTCGTTTTCGTTTAGTTGCATTGTATCATCCATATTGTTTTGTAGGGCATTGCGTTGTGAGGTTTGCGATATTTGGCGCTCATACTTGATCATCGAAGCATGTCTATTATTTTCGAAAACTGTATCACTGCCTCTATTGCGCTTGATCCTATACACATAGACTCCTAATGCTACTGTGGTGAAAAACAATATTGCTATAGTGAAACTCATCAGATAGATTGCATACTCAGGTATTGGAAATCCACAGGGGCACTTAGAATCCGCTGAGCAATCTGCAAAAACCAAACACATACCTTATGATTTGATAGCCCGAGCTTAATTAAAAAAATAACAATATCAAATATTGAGCTTTATGTATAGTACTTTAAAAGTGACTTTAATAAATATTTAGTATTAAATACCTACCTAATACTAAATAATTTTAAAATTGGAAACCAAACTAAGAGATTCATGAATGATGACATTGATCACCTCTTAGAATGCATTTAACTAAGTATGATAGAAATAGGTCTTGGTAAAACAAAATAATCAAATTACTTACAGCATATTTGTATCACAAAAACTAAAAATATGAAGTGGATCATTTTGAAAATTACATTACAATATACTGAACTGTCGACAGCACTGAAGGACTGATTATTATGCTACTGCCTCATATTATTAGTAGGTACCCACTGTAGAAGGAAAAGTAAACAGATAATATATTGTGAGCTTTATGCGTGAGTCAATAGAGTTTATTTCAATATAAAGTGACAAAAGATTAGGTACAGTATTGAGGATAAAAATACTGTTGGTTGATAATAATAAAATTTATCCTTACACTTGTAATAAGTTATTAAACAAATGCTCATAAAATCACGTTGGGTACAATAATTTAGGTACCAATAATCTTATTGGATTATAACTATTTTTATTCGAATCTTAATTCACTTTGATTATATAAATAAATATAAATATATAAATATTCATGGACATTTCACACAACACCCTCTAGTCCCAAACTAAGCAATGCTTGTAATATGGGAACCAGATGGCTGATAGAATACTAATATACTTTTTTTTTGTAAATACATACTTATAATTACATAGTAACACCCAGACATAGAACAAACATTTATGTTTTCCACGCACAAATGTGTGTTCTTGGTGGGGATCGAACCCACGACCCACAGCACGGAAGGCAGAGCTATTACCAACTGAGCTGTGACGCCTGTCAACCAATCATTCCTGAAGATTATTGAAGTTTTTTACGACAGTGTCAAAACTAAAATGAGGGTGACAAGCGTAGTTAAAGGAAAGTAAACTGCCGCCATGCATCACTTGCACGTGGCTCATTTCTGTCGCATGTTAATTAAGTAATTTCCTATGTGGTCTAGGCTTTGATGCAACTGGCGTGGCGTTGCGGCGCAATAATTAAGTAGGTACCTATGCGATAGATCTCAGGCACTATTGCGTCTCATTCATAGAAGCATAGCCAAAAGATTTGAAAATACCTACTCATATAATACAGGTAGGTAATGTCTCTCACATGACTGAAACAATAAGCTTCCGTTGCAAACGATTTATCAAATAAATTAATAAAAAAACAACATTTTAAATTCCAACAACAAATGGACATTGCACAGTACAGTCAATAGTAGCTGAGTATCTGAATTTTCCAAAAGAATCGCATTGCAAAACATAACACAGTAGTTTGACAAAATCACTTTGCAAAAGTTAAGGATTTTTAGTTCATATCTAATAATAATTTTTCTTCGTACCATCAAAGATTTACCGCAGTTTGGGCTTTCACTGTAACATCGATATTATAGCAGTATTAGAGATGTTCAAAAGTATTATTTGAATATTGTAATGCTATCTGCAAGGTGTAGGTAGGCTAAATTTAACTTACAAACCTTTTTTTTTTTTTAAAGAAAAAATTTATTTTGGCACAAAAAAGTAAGAGAATACATACACAAAGAAAAATAAAATAAGAAAACAAAGAATAGGTACAAGCAAGATACAAAGATATCCTATCCTACTAATATTATAAATGCGAAAGTTTAGATGTTTGGATGTTTGTGTTTCAATCACGTCAAAACCACTGAACCAACTTGGATGAAACTTGGAATATATATAGTTCGTAACCTGGATTGACATATAGGCTACTTTTTATCCCGAATAATTAACAGGATCTACAGGATAAAATGAACGAAAAGGATTAGCAGCGCCAATTAGCAAGAGGATTTCATTGTCATGATATGTCACGTCAGTTTGACAGGGCGTAGTACTACCTCTTTGGTCAAACAACTAGCGTTTGACATTCCCGTAGGTACGAGTTCGGTGTAATGAGGTGTAATGTCAAGTTTCTCAAAGAAGTATCCGCTCGATACACGCACGGATAATATAATGTACACGGAAACTGTAGACGCGTACGAAGTCGCGGGTACTGCTAGTATCAGACAAAGCAAAAATAAACAAAAGCGGTCCTATGCCAGGTAGGTGCCTAGGTATGCCAAAAAAGCTTAGTCTCAGCTTGTTTGCTGCTCAACAAAAGGCGGAGCAGCGCTGTTTTACAGACTTCAACGGTTTTTCAACTTAAAATATAAGATTAATTAGGTAATTTATCTGCCTGTTGTTACTCACTGTACCTACCTGCTGGGTAGTACCATAGACAAATAAATTAATCGATGGTAGTACCTATGTACCTTGCCTACCTTTACCTACCTACTATATGTTTTGCTGGAAATAAAGATTTTTCATTTTTTTTTCTTTAAGTACTGGAAAAATATTGTATCTGATTATTCAGATAATTTTTCGACTATTAACATATAATATTTATATATACGGTGTGTATATAAATATGGGTGTGTAGCTCAACTGCTTCATGTGTATTTTGTACATATTATAAATATTGTATTAGTCATAATTTTCTTTGTGAATAAAATTTCTTTATATTTATATATATTTTTATTATTATTTTTTTTTTTAACTTTGACGCGAGTTTATTAAAAATATCTAAAAGTTATTTTGTAATTTAGAAGAGTCAGTACTTTTGGAAGTTAGATTGATGCTGTCTGTACTGTGTACTAACACATATATTCCACTTTTGTCCCAGAACGGCTTGACTTGTATTCTTGGACGAATACACTGTATTCCATTAGAGCCAGGCTTGTGGGTTGGCAAAAGGAATTTGAAATGTATCGGTATCACTTTTAAAAGTGCCTTTGAAGTTTTTCATGCGAAACATTTTATTTCATAAGTAAAAAGTAATTAAAACGCTGGTACAAAATAAAAAGGTATTTTGCATTTGCTAGAGAATAAAAAATGAATCAAAATGTATGGGAACGGCATTGCTTAAATAAGCCACGTGTCCAATACATTTTTGAAATTTTCTACCAAAAGCTTTCAATTTCGCATGCCTTCTGTTTTTTTTTGCCTAGACTCCAAAAAAATAGAGCATCTATTTCTTTTTATAGTTTAGCTAATTATTCCCATCTGAGTTTTATACAAAAATCGTATTATTTGAAAAGGTTAGAAACAAAAAAAAAAAAATAACCTTTACATGAAATCCCCGGGGAGCAACTTCAGGCTTTGCGCGTCGATCTGAGGGATAATTCTCTTATAAAACCTAATAAAATATGATTGCGATTTTGTTGGAATGTCTGAAAAGTCACAAAGACTTATGTTTTGAGACTATATTTAATCTATCCCTGGTTTGGTCTTACCGCCTTACTAAAGGTATATTGCCATAGCAATGTTGCTATGGCAATATACCCTTGATAATATATTTGAGGAAATAAGCTATGTAGCTTATTTCCTCAAAAAATATATGACTGGCGTAGATGGCTATGTAAACTCTACCAAGGATTGAATATTCTGTTAGGCTGTAAAAGAATTACCCCTCGTGTTTTCATTAAAAATGTTCGCATGTACAGATTCAGAGTTTTCTTTGTGAAACTTTATTTTACAAGACAAATACTCTTTGTGCGCATGTTTGCTTTCCTGAAGTTTTGAAGTTGAGTCTAAACTTTAACCTCTTGTGAAGGTGGAAGACTAATGAGAATAAAAACAAATAAAGCTTTTGAGTGTGTAAAACTTGCATAAGAGCCACGGCGGCACGGGGTGTGGCGATGTATCCAGCCCCCGTATTCCAATCTTTTGCTGTCAAGTTATATTTCACTGCCCAGTGTAATTTCTTCAGGTCACGTGGTACAATTTTGTACCACGTGATCATTCTTTTTAGACACTTGACAGCAAAATATGCGCGAAAACAAATTAAATGACATCATAATGTTACTATTCAGTCACAGAACAACTATGAGTTAGTATGAACTGACTATGATTTAAAACTTTGCAATTCAACTGAGATTGGAATCGCCCCCCAGACTCTTAGGGCAGCGATATGCACGCAAAGAAAAGAAAAAGCAAACATGTCATACGCGGACGAAGTCGCGGGCGGGTTTAGTCATCCATATATCATGACCTTCATAGTTCGTGTAGGTAGGTAGCTACAAGTCATCTAGTATGAAAGAAACGTGTTGTTTTATACATCGATAAAAAATCCGTGTATTTCGGTTAGATTTCCTTTGACATGTTATTTTCTTCCGTAGACTATAAAAAACCACGCAGGCTTTGATCGCACACTTCCACTAGCAGTTTTTCTCGCAAAACCTTCTTGGTAGAACCATTTTGGATCTAATGTAGTACAGTTAACATCAAAAGTAAATAATGATATGAAAATGGAAAATAAAATCCTGTATAATAACTTGGTTGTGAAACAGCAAATTGAACAGCAAAGATCAATCTTTTTTCGTAGCTGGTAATGAAAAAATATTTCTGATGCTGACGGTACATGAACTCGGTTTGGACGGCTGCTTGTTCGATACTTAGAACTCTAGTGCGAAACCCTGTTCTTCTCTAAACTTTGGCATTGTTTAAAATAACTTATCCATTGTCTTCGATCGATCTTTGGGTATTGCACGATTGGGTAAAATATTTTACAAAATCATGCATACCACGTGGCGTAGCCCGTACGTAATACATAGTAGATAAGATAAGATAAATTTTTATTTGTCCCCAATATAATTTATATTATAGTAGATAATTAACTTACGGAATAAAGCGGTGTCTAATGTCGTAGATTTGTGGCTGTCATAAGATCCTAGTGTTTACACCCCGTAGGTGACCTTGAGATTGAAGAGCCCTCGACATAAGACACCTTTATTCCCTTAGTTAATAATTTACTATTTCCATACCTAAAAATCGCCAGTGCCATAAATTATGCCCTAGTGTCCTCAGTGGACGTGCTCAGTAAAGCAACGCATTGTTATAGGCAGTGGTTACCACTTTACATTAGGTGGGGCATCGGCTTGTTCCATCATTTAGTTGTATAGAAAAATATAAAGGACGCAGTATCTTAAAATGTAGGTTATTATCGGTACCAAATAAGACCATAACCACAAAACCAAGTACACAATAACCAAATTAGTAACAGTTACACTATTTGGTAAGGTAATACTCACTAATTAACAAGAATGCTTCCTCCACCATTGTTTATCTCAAACAGTACCAACAAGCCGAGCTTTGAAGCTACCTACTTTGATTTTAATCTCCAATTAGGAAAAGCGAGGAAAACAGAAAATTCTGGTTTCTTCTCTATATTAGTGTTTAGGTAGATACGTTTTTATCAAAGTAGTAGGTGCTAATAATGGTGATTTTTCTAAGCATGTTTATAAATACTACCTTTGTATCCAGTTAAACTATTAGAAACATTTTCTTTGCCAAACAGTAAAAATACTTTTGCGCAATTTACTCTTGGTTTCGATGAACCGTGGTGCGATCACCGATGTTTTCAAATTTGTCAGCAATCAGTTACTAAACACAGTCATGTCTTCGGTATTACTTACAACAGCTTTCAATACAATGACGGCTCGGAGCTGTTATTGTTCTTGCAATCAAGCTCTGTTGCATTCTGTAGAACCGTAGTAACGTTACTGAACATAATTAATCAGACTCAATGGTTTCATTCCAGTTTAAATTAAATTTCTTGATAAAGGAGCTAGAATTGCTCTCTCTAGTGTAAGATTTCATTTTAATCGAAATGCAATCACTTTTCAATTGAATAACTATTCTTATCTTCACAATGCAATGAGCATCCGATACTCTTCGTTGGAAAATTCTATTTGCGCTGCAATTGTAACTGGGCTTTTCATCTTTCAAGCTGGTAAGTGACGGAAGAAGGCGTTTGCACACTGGCACGACGACGTATAAACGATAACGATAATATCGGTTGCCCGATACCTACCTACGATAATACAGAAGTACAGAACCTATGATCGGAATGAATTTAAAAATTTAAAAAACAAATTATTGTAGTGACCACTTTTCAGCAACGCAATTATTCTGATAGCTAATCAAATTCGTTTGAGTGCCAATTACTCTGCCCATTGATACGAAGCGGATTGATCCGACCGCCATTTTGAGTTTTATTTGCAAAAACTAAATCAAAAACATGGTCTCCTGAGGCTTAGATAGATAGAATTTTATAGAAGCGCGAGTGAGAAGTGGGAATAAAAATCTAACTCAGTAGGTAAATACCCTCCTTCCCTCTCTACCTCCCTCATTCCCTTCCCTCCCTCCTCTTGAAAAATTCAATCAGTGCAGGACTTGTACAATTTTTACCTAATCTTACGAGATTTACCGAGGTACGGGTTAATGTTCTGTTGATTCTACTTCCGCATTTTCGTATTGAGTGACATTGATTAATTGCTAACGACAGTGGTGATAGAGTTTCAAAATAATAAGCGTGGTATCTTCATTCATATTTTAACTAAGAATTTATATTTACCATAATTCAATCACATGACATTATTCAAGAGATTTGCCTCTCTAGTTAGGATGACGTTCTACAATCGCTAGAGAATATAAAATTAATAAAAAATTACATAAGTAATTTGAACAGAGAGTTATGCGACTAATCCCAAACATTTTAGATAGATAAACACTATTGTATACAATGGAGATACAGGACCCAAAAAAAATCCTATTGCCTGTTTTTTTTGTGAATTTTGACTTAGTGATTGTAGAATAGGTATCAAATTAACTAAAAGACCTGGAATGATATAATCTACGGGACTAATCTTATTACTCCATGCACAACATTTCACTGTCACCGCTAGCTAGCGCCAGTTTGCCTCTACTCTACTAGATCACATGAACGAGGCATAAAAGATGCCTAGGTAAGGGAGAACGCAAACCAAAGACAAAAAGTCTTGTCGAACAGTTAGTGATGTGAAACTTCTCAGTAAAACTTTTTTAGTTACGATATGCTTCTTTTTATTTGCTGTTTTCGTTACTTTCTTATTTAATGAGAATCATCCTAAGTACTTAATAATATTATTAAGTACACTACATAATTACTTTATATTCTTATTTATTAAAAAAGCACAGTTCATTCTCTAGGTATATGCGTATAAAGCAATGTTTAATAGGTAGGTACTAAACAATGCTATAATAGATAGGTAAACATAATTTTATGCATGCATGTTTGCTTTTGAAGGCCGCTCGGCCAATTTAATTAATTAATTAAATTGTTTTAACGGCTGGTTTGCGAACCTATTAATAAAAAAATGTAAGAAAAGACTGTCGTGTCAATTGATGTGAGTTTCGTTACAACGAAAACAGCATATGACGAGGAAGCATTCATCATATGCTGTTTTCGTTATAACAGAAAATTTATTTTCACGTCACTAAGTACGCGACAAAACAGTTTTGTCGATAGATGTGCGTTGGCCCTAAATATGTCAAGCCCTTACGAAGGACAGGAAACCAAAGAACGCAAACCAAAGACAAAACGTCTTGTCGAACAGTTAGTGATGTGAAACTTCTCAGTAAAACTTTTTTAGTTACGATATGCTTCTTTTTATCTGCTGTTTTCGTTACTTGCTTATTTAATGAGAATCATCCTAAGTACTTAATAATAATATTAAGTACACTACATAATTACTCTATATTCTTATTTATTAAAAAACACAGTTCATTCTCTAGGTATGTGCGTATAAAGCAATGTTTAATAGGTAGGTACTAAACAATGCTATAATAGATAGGTAAACATACTTGAGAAAAGTCTGTAGTGTCAATTGATGTGAGTTTCGTTGTAACGAAAACAGCATATGACGAGGAAGCATTCGTCATATGCTGTTTTCGTTATGACAGAAAATTTATTTTCACGTCACTAAGTACGCGACAAAACAGTTTTGTCGATAGATGTGCGTTGGCCCTAGGAACAATCTTGCTTTATGTGAACAGGATCATTTCTCCCGTCAAATATTAACTCTGACCTTTTGTTAATAAGACGAGGATAAAGTTGACCTTTATCTCGCCATAACGTTCTCAATCTGGTTTCTGGAGCATGGGGTTTATAAAGCCATGTGAGGCTTAGATCTAAGCCGGAGAGGAACTACTTATACCATGATTTCATAGGAGCTATTTAGGTTACTTTCTTGTCATAAGGGATCTTATTTTTGGCACGACACGGGGCGGCGCTCGTTCGTTCGATTCCTATTATACTACGAGAACAGTGCCTAGTTAAACCTTACCTAGGCTTTAAGGCACTATAAAATTTATATATGTGTAATCTTTTGAAATAATAATAAATTAATAAAATAAATAAATAAAAGTCATGCAATCTGTCGAAAATTATATAAAATATGAACTTGACTGTCGACCCATTTTAGGGGCACGTTTGCTTTATTGATATATTTAACCCTTTGTTTAAGTGTAAGTGAACATGGTTTAAAACGAATTGCCAGATGTGTAAGTACCTACCTTTGTGGAGTCTGAGATGAGCGTGACCCCAAGTCTTGAAACGTTAGTTCCCAGATTGAGCTATAGCGTTGAATAGGTAAACAGTAAACATAGATTAGCAAACATCTTGTAATTGAAGGTGTCTCTACGTGTGCTGCAAACCAAGCGGCTTCTTCATTGCAGACAGATTAATTGGTTATTGTGATGAGTTTGGTTTGAATAGGTACCTTACCTACTTATATTGAAACAGCATTATAATGGTAGGTAATTAAATGTGATGAAAATTAACTAGACATTGTTTACGGACATCAACCTTTGTGTGTTTATTACCTCGACGTCCATTCCGTTCAAGA
This sequence comes from Gandaritis pyraliata, assembly GCA_947859175.1. NCBI lineage: Eukaryota > Metazoa > Arthropoda > Insecta > Lepidoptera > Geometridae > Gandaritis > Gandaritis pyraliata. Next base: position 3,075,127 of record OX401866.1, on the reverse strand, counting down.
TTGTTTGGTAGAGATCGCTGATTAGCGATAAGACCGTATATTGTACCATTAATTATGTTTTGTTTTTATGTTGTTCAGGTGTGAAATAAAGTATTTTCTATCTATCTATCTTTGTGTAAAATAAAATCCAAAGTGCTTGTCTACAAAAATTCACATTCTAAATGATAGTAAGTAATGATACTAATGAAAAGGTAGTACTTTCTATCGAAATGCCTTTTATATTTGGCAAGTTAAGCACCACAAAGATTATGTTTCAAAAATCCTCCCTAATGAAACACAGCCCTTAATATCGAGGAAGCCTACCCAGTCAAAGACTGCTTGAACTTTATTAATTTTCTTCCCCACGCGATGATTGCGCTAAAATATTTCCTGATTCCCCCAAAAAGATGACGGATCTCATTAAGTCTAACTACTGGAAATGTAGAAAATAATTTAGATTTGAATAATAAAATCATCCTATTTAGCAAATTACATTTAAAAAAATATAACCGAATTGAGAAACTCCTTTTGATGAGGTTGGTTAAAAATTTACGTTACTGCTACTAGCCAACTAAATAGGTTATAGCATAACATAAGAGGTACTGTGCGTGTTGATTACCAAAAACGAATAAATTGATGACAACAACGCCCACAGCGTCATTATTACCAGGCAAGATAAGTTTTTGTGGCTCTGTAAGTACTTCCTTCCTTTATTTAATAGAACATGAAAATACTAATATACCTACAAGTAAGTATACATAATGAATCCTCAAAGCAGTTACAAAAGTTTTCCAACAAAAAGTAACAGCGCACACAAAAGTTTTATAGACTTTCATGTCACAATAAAATCATTTCCCTGTAGGTAAAATTCGGACTGGCTACTTTGGTGACATCTCTATATATGCGCATTATGCGGCTAACGGAGCCAGAGATCATAATAATTTTGCAATTTTAAAAACAATCACGCGGTAACACGTCTGAATTACACAGTCTATCCTGTCACAAGTTGATTTCACCCGTGCAGTATAAGTACTCTATCCTATCAGTTAAAAAATATTTTAGTAAGAGCCCGAGTAGTTGCCCGCTGCGGCTACGGCAACCTAGTGCATTCATGCTCTAATCTTGTAGCTAGTAGCTACTTCGATTAGAGCATAAATGCACTAGGTTACCAGCTACACACCAGTTGGAACGTAGTATCAAAAAACAGGAAGTAATAATTTTACCGTCACACGCAGACGTGAGTGTTACCAGTGCTAAATTTTGATGTATGATCTCCTAATGGAATTCACAAGAATTATTAGCAATTACTATGCAAATGCATTTATTTCCAGCAATGTCGAAATGTTGCGATGCCTAAAACGTTTGTGTTATGACTATCAAAGCATTTTTTTTATATGGTCATGTTTTCGATATTATGTGATCTATTTTTTTGACATTCATAAAAGAACTACATAGCCTAGTTTTTTATAATTATTTTTTTTCGTCGCTAAAAACGCTAAAGAATTACCAAACATCAAAAATGAATGGATTATTCCCTTCTGTCACGCAAATGTCACCCTAAGCAACAGATTGGACAAATGTCCAATCTGTCGCTGTTTTTGTAGCAAGGTGACAGATGCCGACTTCAATGAGATCAGTCACGTGACTTATCGTTATTGTGTGTGATTTTCTATTCCTAAGCAATAGTAGAATGTGAACTTGGATATGATTAAATGGACTGAATGAATGAATGAATGAATTATGTAGGGGTTGGAGAGCCGTTCTTTTTTAAAACTACTTTGCGAGTAAAGTGCTATTAAATAAAGGTAGATAGGTAGGTACTTACATAAGTAATTCGATATTAACTCACGCTACGCACAAAATAAAACGTCTTCGTACTTTGCCAAAGTCAATTCCATCAACGCAGCAATTCGATTTATTTCAGCCCAATAACAAAATACTTCTTGCAATCAATGAATGAAAGTGGTTTAGAGGAATTTTCCAATTTACTACGAAACTTTTTCCGCTAATACAAAAAGTTCCACCACAGATAACATAACGTTACTTTAGTGTTACTAGAAATTTGATACTATAACTAGTTTACATTATCTGTGCTATAACTAAGTAGATTACGGTTACTTCTCATAAAAAGTCACTTCCATGTATGACTTTTAATTTTAATTCTCGCAGAAAAATTATTACTTTAGGGTTAATAGGTTATTAGTTACTTTTAATTATTAGTTTTAATTTGTATAAAAAAGTTAGTGCGGTCCAAATAGTAATATCGAACAAAATAGGTAGGTACCAATTTTTTTGTATCACTTAGGTGTTTTTTTTTATACAAACGCAGTGTAAAATGTAAACAAAAAGGTTCAGAAACTGTTTAGTGCATTTTGCAGTGGGTGAATTACTTAGTATTAGGTATTTTAAATAAACAGTCGTGGAAATCGGTGTATGCAATTGGTCATCCGTTTACATAACATCGCTGAACCCTGCAGTATCTCACTCCTAATAAATCAACAGAAATAGATTACTTAGATGCAGGGTTTCTATCACCAACTGCAGTTTATAGATACACTAGCAGTTACCCGCGACTTCGTACGCGTCTACAGTTTCCGTGTACATTATATTATCTGTGTATTATTATTATCTGTGCGTGTACCGAGCGGATACTTTGAGAAACTTGACATTACACCGAACTCGTATACTGGAATGTCAAACGCTAGTCGTTAGACCAAAGAGGTAGTATTACGCCCTGTCAAACTGACCTGACATGACATGACAATAAAATCCTCTTGCCAATTGGCGCAGCTAATCTTGTTCGTTCATTTTATCCTGTAGATCCTGTTAATTATTCGGGATAAAAGTAGCCTATGTGTCAATATAGGTTACGAACTATGTATATGCCAAGATTCAGCTAAGTTGGTTAAGTAGTTTAGACGTGATTGAAACACAAACATCCAAACATCTAAACTTTTGCATCCTACTAATATTATAAATGCGAAAGTTTAGATGTTTGGATGTTTGGATGTTTAGATGTTTGGATGTTTGGATGTTTGTGTTTCAATCACGTCAAAACCACTGAAGCAACTTGGATGAAACTTGGCATATATATAGTTCGTAACCTGGATTGACATATAGGCTACTTTTTATCCCGAATAATTAACAGGATCTACAGAATAAAATGAACGAAAAGGATTAGCAGCGCCAATTGGCAAGAGGATTTCATTGTCTGTCATGTCACGTCAGTTTGACAGGGCGTAGTACTACCTCTTTGGTCTAACAACTAGCGTTTGACATTTCAGTAGGTACGAGTTCGGTGTAATGAGGTGTAATGTTAAGTTTCTCAAAGAAGTATCCGCTCGGTACACGCATAATGTACACGGAAACTGTAGACGCGTACGAAGTCGCGGGTAACTGCTAGTTTATAATATTAGTAGGATAGGGAAAATTTAGCTACGATGTATGAAAACAAAACAATTTTAAACTAGGTAATTCTAATTTCTTAGATGGAAACGAAATAATGCTACAGTAATAGATTACATTATTATTATGGTGTTAAGGGCCTCTTTCATTATTATTATGCCACTTAGAAGTAGGTACTCGTAAAAAAGAATGTAGAATCTCCTTTCACAAAATTAAATTGGACTCACAGATTTATGTATACCAATTTTAAGATTGGGCTTTATACAACGGCGCCGGGACATTTTGCATGCTTTTTTTTTATTTTGTAAATTATACTAACAATAGTACCCGGGTTGAAAAACCTAGACTTTTTAATTAATATGACTAGGTAGGTACAGTACGCACAACAGATCTTTATTCCTCTGAAGTTAGGTGCAACAAACGATTGCGCATTACTTTCGGAATTTGCTTACCTCCGATTCGACCCAAAAAAGGATTCTGCAAGGGTATGCCAATCAAAGTTGAACTGCAAAGTTTTAAATCATGGTCAGTTCATACTAACTCATAGTTATTCTATGACTAAATAGTGACATTATGACGTCATTTGATGTGTTTTCGCGCATATTTTGCTGTCAAGTGTCTAAAAAGAATGATCACGTGGTACAAAATTGTACCACGTGACCTGAAGAAATTACACTGGGCAGTGAAATATAACTTGACAGCAAAAGATTGGCATACGGGGGCTGCGCAGACACTTCAGAGGGACAAAGATCCGTTGTGGCTACATTTAATACATTAATTAATAGATACCATTAGATACATTGTAATAGTATGAAATATTGTTTTTGCTGTAGTCGGTGAAAGAGGCCCTCGGTTGCGGTATTTCGGTTTATAGAGCGATGTGTACTGCGGTTGAGTGAATCTCAGTCAAGCAATAAACGATTGGCATCTTCAGAAATCGATTTTGGCAACGTACAAAATACTGAAGTGCTTGGGAATAATAAACATTGCTTTTCGTTTATCTTCCACTAGTTTTCTGGTCTGTTATTTATGGTTAGAAGAAGAATTTTATTATCCGCTGAGACCGCGGCTTTTCCTGAAACAAGGTCAACTCACAGACAACAAAAGAGGTTGCCTGGAAGAGATCGCTCTCAGCGATAAGAACGCCCATTGTGATACCCTATAAGCTTTCTTTATTTTTTTTGTAATGTTGTTATGTGGTGTAAAGAATAGATATAGTTTTGGTCTACCATTCATTCATCACTCTAAGATAAGTAGTTACACCTAGATTAGGGGTAGACAGTACCAATAAAAGAGATAGCGATGATATGTATTTATTTATAGATGAATAACCCTGATTTGGTACTAAAGAACACTGTAAAATCTACGCCGAAAGATAAACCAGTCGTAATATAATACTATAATGCCAAAATTCTGTCTGGAATGTTACAACGCCCCCCTCCAAACGTTATCTGAACCAAAACAGAAACCATTTATATTTTCAAGTGCGCGTATTTTACGTAGGAAATAGTTAAGTTACTTATTTATTTTTAAGAATGTAAAACTAAATACCAAGTGATTTGAAAGTCGCTAAAAAAAATTACTAACTATACGAATGCTTTCATGCTGAAACAATGCTCAGTGCTGTTTCTTTTTTTTTGAGAATACGGCCATTTTATTTTTTTCAAACAACTTTGGTAATAAAAATTGGGTGAATATTGAACCATCTACAATCAAAGTGTTTTTTTAACTGTAAATGTTGATGTCAGCCGCACGCAGCCGTTGCTGCCTAGGTATTTTATTTTATTTGGAATTGCATCATAGTAGATAAAAATAGCCGCATTTTTATTTCCCGTGTAGAATTTATGTTTAGTCACTCCACATAGGAAAATTAGGGAATCTACGATATCAACATTAGGCTGCAAACGCACTACGGCGGCCAAATCGCGGTTTTTAGCTCGATGGCCAGAGTACTTTCCTTAGAAATGAACAAATTATTGTCATAAAGAAGACGCGTGAAGAAGTTAGTAAACAAACACTGAGTAAGCTTAGAGGGAAGGTTGCCTAGCTTAGATAGTAAACAAATTCTAATTACATCTGCGTTGATTTTGTCATTTTAGAGTTGATATAGTTTACTACCCAACTCCATTTTGCATGCAACGGACCTTATTAAACTCGTAAGAATACCCTAACGTTTAATTTATTTATTTATTTATTATTATTAATTACTACGGTTAACACCAATTACAATAATTAATAAAATTACACACAGGCACAAAAAGTCAATTAAATACATCTAATGATCTAAATTATGTCAATGTTACTAAATAATAAGATTATGTACAATGGACAAAACTGCAGTTAATAATTTCAATAGGTAGTTACTTAAAACACGCATTTAGTACGTTAAATTATCGCATTCCTATTAAGTAGCTGTGAATTAATATTGCTGATAGCATTTTCTATCCTTATAGGTACTATTACAATAATTGGAGTGTCAGCAGTGGTATTCCAATCTCAGTTGAACTGCAAAGTTTTAAATCATGGTCAGTTCGTACTAATTCATAGTTATTCTGTGACTAAATAGTGACATTATGATGTCATTTAATTTGTTTTCGCGCATATTTTGCTGTCAAGTGTCTAAAAAGAATGATCACGTGGTACAATTTTGTACCACGTGACCTGAAGAAATTACACTGGGCAGTGAAATATAACTTGACAGCAAAATATTGGAATACGGGGGCAGACATTATAAAAGTTTTACTCAAACAGTTTAAAAAGGATTTAGATCATTTATTTTATGACATTTTATAAAAAATTATCTTTTCCATAGATTGGTTGATTATTTTCTTGTATTTTTCGAAATGACACTACACTTAGGAGCATTAAATGCGGGTCACGAACATTAATCTTGATCCTAGTGCTAGTTTATTGAGATACTAGTAGTTACCCGCGACTTCGTACGCGTCTACAGTTTCCGTGTACATTATATTATCTGTGCGTGTACCGAGCGGATACTTTGTGAAACTTGACATTACACCTCATTACACCGAACTCGTACTGGAATGTCAAACGCTAGTCGTTAGACCAAAGAGGTAGTACTACGCCCTGTCAAACTGACGTGACATGACATGACAATGAAATCCTCTTGCCAATTGGCGCTGCTAATCCTTTTCGTTCATTTTATCCTGTAGATCCTGTTAATTATTCGGGATAAAAAGTAGCCTATGTGTCAATCCAGGTTACGAACTATATATATGCCAACTTTCATCCAAGTTGGTTCAGTAGTTTAGACGTGATTGAAACACAAACATCTAAACTTTCGCATTTATAATATTAGTAGTAGGATTAGTTGAAACGTCTATAGGTATTTGACATGAATATTATTTCAAATCGTTGAATAACGTAAAAGCAAGGATAGAATTTCCTTCAAACTACGGTATTTCCCTAAGGCTTCGCGCGCACTTAGCAGCTAAACGAGCGACCAGCAACTGGTCAATAACAAAGTTCACATTTTCCGTTTTCCGACTTATAAGCCGTTAACTTTAATTTTGGCATAGTATTTTCACTTTTAAGATCTTTATGATTTTACTGAATAAAATAATTAATTACCTAAAGTTACCATATTATCTACTAGGCAAATTGACCATAGGACAAATTACGTTCATAAAAAATGCACACAGGACAAAAAAATATCGAGGCAAAATGCGATTACGGAAAAAACCTATGAAAAATGCGTTTGAGGCACCAATCTAACAAACCATATTGACTTAGACTTAGGGCGGCTTGCACCAGAATCGCTAAACGCGTTTAACTCTTAAATAGCATTTAGCGAGTTGTCAAGTCATACAAATACGTCAGATTTAAATCGATTTAATAATTTAATACGTTTAGTGATTCTGGTGCAAGACGCCCTTAACCCTACATTCATCTTTTTAAGTAGGATGCGACGTCAATAGTTGTTAAAAGCCAAAATAATTGTAGACCTCGTCGAATATTAAAAAAATAAAGTGTTAAATAATAACTTCAAAAACCGTAAAATTTTCCCTTCATGAATACCTTAGCACAAACCCACTATTTAAGTAATTAAGTTTAACCTGTAATTTGTATGTTTGTTATTCCAGTTCCAAACAATAAGTAGGTGTATTTACTTAATAAACCGAAAACAAGTTTAATTACCACGAAACGCTTGCGTAAGTCAACGTGAAAGTTAGATGATGTAAGTTTTAAGGGTGTTTTCAAAATAAGCAAGTCTTTTCATGGAAAGTTATTTAATATACAAGATATACAAAAAGGCTTTATCTTTATCATTGCAGTTAAACCTGCAGAAATTATAGAAGGGTAAGTAGGGCTTGGTTTTATAAATTGCTTACTAAAAATCGGGTAAATTCAAAATCCACAAATGCAGTAGGTAATTTTCGTTATGCCTTCAAATGAGGAAGATGAGCGTATTTTTTTTTTAATGTAGATCGATAGATTTTTACGTCCAAAACACAACAGTGAAAGAATTTTGGCGATAGCTCAAAAACTGAATTTTCTACGATTTTTTAAAGTTTGGATTTTCAAAATGTGTTTTTAGCCCGGCGATTTCGCGTGTGACGTCAGCCGGGTCCGATCGCTCACCCGCGCGTTTTAAGCGTTTTCTGTCTTTACGTTTCTATTTATATTTCTGATAAATAGGGAGAAAAGTACCAATATTTTTATGTAATATTGTGCCTCTAAGTCCTAAGGACACGTTTAACGCTTCAGATAAACTTTTTAACCACCGACTGAAGAAGAAAGGTGTTCTAAGTTTGAGGCTTTTTTGTGTCTATGTGTCTGTACCTTTCAAGGCTCGTAGCTCCAAAAAATCACTCGTAATTTTTTTATAACTATTCTTGAAATGGAAAGCAGATAAATCTGGCATAGTTCTAAGCCAAGTTTGGTAGAAATCGGTGCAGCGGTTTCCAAGTTATGAGGATGTTTATCAGCCCTCGACACGCATTTTGAAGGGTTCTCAGGCATATATTGATTGTAGTTTGAAACATTTGGTTCTTATACCAGTATAACGTGAGCTACTATTTCTTAGTGTTTCATTGATTTTGTATATCAGGTAAGACTGGTAATGAGCAAGATTGTGTTATCGACGTGATTAGCAATGTTTTTAACCCCCGACGCAAAAACGATGGGGTGGTAAAGTTTGACGTGTGTGTGTGTCAGTGCGTGTGCGTGTGTCTGTGCGTGTATGTGTGTGTGTGTCTGTCGAATGCGCGCGTTGGTGCGCGTGCGGATGCGGATGGTAGTAGTCTAAGTCACATTGTCTACTAAGGACGTGCCTAGTGAGACATTGTACTGTCAAGTACAATGCCTCACTAGGCACGTCCTTAGTAGACAATGTGACTCGCTAAGAAGAAGAAGAATGTGACTTACACTAGGACGTGCCTAGTGAGACATTGTACTGTCAAGTACAATGTCTCACTAGGCACGTCCTTAGTAGACAATGCCTACACATACATATAGTGTAATGCCTCACTAGGCACGTCCTTAGTTACGACGTGCCTAGTGAGGCATTGTACTTGACAGTACAATGTCTCACTAGGCACGTCCTTAGTAGACAATGTGACTTAGACTACTACCATCCGCATCCGCACGCGCACCAACGCGCGCATTCGACAGACACACACACACATACACGCACAGACACACGCACACGCACTGACACACACACACGTCAAACTTTACCACCCCATCGTTTTTGCGTCGGGGGTTAAAAACATTGCTAATCACGTCGATAACACAATCTTGCTCATTACCAGTCTTACCTGATATACAAAATCAATGAAACACTAAGAAATAGTAGCTCACGTTATACTGGTATAAGAACCAAATGTTTCAAACTACAATCAATATATGCCTGAGAACCCTTCAAAATGCGTGTCGAGGGCTGATAAACATCCTCATAACTTGGAAACCGCTGCACCGATTTCTACCAAACTTGGCTTAGAACTATGCCAGATTTATCTGCTTTCCATTTCAAGAATAGTTATAAAAAAATTACGAGTGATTTTTTGGAGCTACGAGCCTTGAAAGGTACAGACACATAGACACAAAAAAGCCTCAAACTTAGAACACCTTTCTTCTTCAGTCGGTGGTTAAAAAGTTTATCTGAAGCGTTAAACGTGTCCTTAGGACTTAGAGGCACAATATTACATAAAAATATTGGTACTTTTCTCCCTATTTATCAGAAATATAAATAGAAACGTAAAGGCAGAAAACGCTTAAAACGCGCGGGTGAGCGATCGGACCCGGCTGACGTCACACGCGAAATCGCCGGGCTAAAAACACATTTTGAAAATCCAAACTTTAAAAAATCGTAGAAAATTCAGTTTTTGAGCTATCGCCAAAATTCTTTCACAGTTGTCCTTACAATCTTCTAGACTTTTGATTTAAGCTAAAAAAACAGGAAAAAAAGCCTAACTCATCTTCCTCATTGCGATTCTAAACGATCCTTGTGATTTGACTGAATAAAAGAGTTTTAACTTTGACAAAATTAGAGCATAGAGCTATTAGAAAAACCATCTCGGGACCTATACGTACCTACTAGTTGATATACCTACCATCCCATACCAGTCATAATAAACCAGTCATGTGACCATTGTACTTCTGCAAGCACTGCGGCTATATTTTCAGTACAAACACTAATCAGTAAATTGAGCTATCTGTAAATCGTTTGCAACGGTGTGTAGATAGCTCAACTGCTTCATGTGTATTTTGTACATATTATAAATATTGTAAATACTGTATTAGTCATAATTTTCTGTATTAGTTATAATTTTCTTTGTGAATAAATAATATTATTTAAAAAAAAAGAAACCATACTCTAATATTATCTTAGGCCACATGCACATTGGGCGAACAGGGGTCGATTATAAAGCTCACAATTCCCTTCTTTGCTTCACAACTACTACGTACAACTCAAAGGGCTACTGATAACTATATTAATTCCAGATTACACAGCTTGCTAAATCGTTTCCATCATACCGCCCCCGTATGCCAATCTTTTGCTGTCAAGTTATGTTTCACTGCCCAGTGTAATTTCTTCAGGTCACGTGGTACAATTTTGTGCCCAGTGATCATTCTTTTTAGACACTTGACAGAAAAATATGCGCGAAAACACATCAAATGACGTCATAACATAACTAACTCATAGTCACAGAATAACTATGAGTTAGTATGAACAGACCATGATTTAAAACTTTGCAGTTCAACTTTGATTGGCATACCCCAGCAGAACCTACATTATTGCCTATTCACGTTAGCTTTACATTTACACAATATTAGTTTCGTACTGACAACAAAAGGTTTTCCAATTAAGATATCGTAACATTCACTGCATGTAACTGGTACCGTTACCTTGTTATCTATTATGGTAGTTATATACCTTGTTATAAAGCCAATGTAGTCAGAATTTCTTTTTTGGTCACAACAATAACCGCTATGTCGTTGTTAGAGAGTAAATTACTGTGACATGATATACACAATCGCGTGTTTTCCTTGTGTCTGGATAAATTTAAAATACCAACAGTTATATATGAAGACAAAATCATGAGACCATGAAAAAATACCGAAACCAACATAGCGTTAAAACATAATTTATAAGTTTAAAAAACTAGAAAAAACCGACACCAATTCGACTACTAGCTTCATCATCAGATGATGATGATGACAGTTCATTGGGAATGTTCTAGTGACTCTAAACACCACTCAAAAGTCACAGGAAAGCAAAATACGCAATTTCGTGCACGTTGTTGACATATTTTTTTCAGTTATTTCTATTTATAACCCAAACTACGAAACCGATTTTGATGAAAATTATATGGGACCAACTTAGAAGTAAATCCTTTCGGATAAAACATATAATACATAAAAATATACATATAAACATATAAATACAACTGAATTGAGAATCTCCTCCTTTTTTGAAGTAGGTTAAAAATAGATTTTCATTGTATCATTAACAGATTGTGACGAGTAAATAATTTATAAGTTAAAAAACTGGAAAACCGACTTCAATTCGACTACCAGCTTCATCATCAGATGATGATGACGATGATGACAGTTCATTGGGAATGTTCTAGTCACTAAAACACCACATAAAAGTCACAGGAAAGCAAAATACGCAATTTGGTGCACGTGGTTGGTGTTGATTCTTTAGAGGAACAACTGGTGGGTTTTTGCTTTTCTCCAATTAAATGCGGTTTGAATGTACAAACTGGGTTTATTGACAAATTTAGAAAAATGTAAAAATTTAGGTGTGCACCACAAAGGGTCCATCGTTGCTAGCAGTAAAATGGTAGGCGCTACGCCGCAACTTGGCATACCTATTGCATCGTTGCTAGCAGTAAAATAGTAGGCGCTGCGCCGCGCCGGGCATATTTTTTTCAGTTATTTCTATTTATAACCCAAACTACTCAACCGATTTTGATGAAAATAAAATGGGACCAATCTGGAAGTATATCCTTTCAGATGAAAAAAGAATTTTTGAAATCGGTTCATAAATGACGGAGTTCTGAAATAACAAACATTAAAAAAAAAAAAAAAAAAAAAAAAAAAAAAAAAAAAACATACAACCGAATTGAGAACCTCCTCCTTTTTTGAAGTCGGTTAAAAAATAAAGCTTGTGTAGTTTTTTCCTAAAAATAAACTAGGACTTTAGACGCTTTGCTTTTTTTTTAATATGTAGGTACTAATAATAATAGAGATGAAATCTGGGAATCGAAGAGGACTTTTATGTTAGATAAAAGTACTTACTATACTATAGTAAGATACTTACTTACTATACTATAGTTTTAGCTCATTATAAGTGGACTGTAAAGTTTTTTTATAAGTAAAAATAATAAAGTCATTTAAACTGAAGTAGGTAATCTAGATTTTAAGTGACCCTACATTTCAGGAGAATTTAAGAATAAATAAATAAGAATTTGGTTTAATTTTATTTAAACTAAAACTAACCGATAAAAAGAACATTACAAATCAAATCAAATGGCCTATATAGTGTTCTATCCGCCCTGAAAAATTTTCTACCATATATAATTAAAAAAGCTTACCTAAGCCGTCAATTACGTAGTGTAAAAATTTTCCAAGCCGCAACGTCTGTGACGATTATGACGACCATCATAAATCACATAAAGCTAACAAACTTTCAGCACTTCACCCAAAATAGCGATTCGTAGCATTTGGTCAATCAAACTTCTATTATCCCATCGTCAAAACAAGTCAAACTTTAACACTGGCACATCACTATTCTAAAATAAAAAGTAAAGTTATTTCAAACCAGTAATTCACATTCGAAATTTAAAAAGTATCGGAGATCGCCCGAAGTTGGCGGCAATCGGCATTCTGTCGTGTTCGCGACCACGCAGCAGAGTCTAGCCATATAGACTGGGAGTTATGATAGGACTCGGGACGAAATGGGAGTGCGCATGGTACGGCATGATTCTGAAGAAATGCAGGCTGAATGACTGTAGCTTTCAATGCGAGACTACTTATTGTAAAGGGAATGCAATCAGCTGATTAGTTACGGCTACGAGGGAAATACGCTGGAGTTTTTGGTCGGAAAATCTGAGGTATTGAAGATGTTTGAACTTTTATTACCCGAAAATGTATTGTATTCAAACATACAAATGAAAACTTTCGCTATAAAAAACCATCTTAGAAGGATGATGACACTAACAAAATATAGTCGCTAATCTTAGCGGCACACCAGTGTCCTGCCAAGGAAAAGAAACGGGTGATTTAAACTATAAAAAATGTTACACTAATTAAAATCAATATGAAACGAATAGTTATATTATAAAAGAAAAATAAACATTTTTAAGATTATCATAAACGAGAAAGATAAACCTCAATTCAAATATATTTATTTCCCGAAAAGGTTTCAACGCTGAAAGGCACAAAATAGGCCGAATCGGTCATAAAGAATGTTTTCCACGATAATGGGAAATATGGGAAGGCACCTATAGCTGCCATTGTCATAGATTTGTTTGGAATAAAGCTGCTTTTACACCAGTTTACCTAAGTATAACTTATTATTACATAATTTAAAATGTTTAAAAAACTAGGAAAACCGACTGCAATTGAACTAACGGCTTCATCAAAAAAATATAAATAAAAAAATGTGTCTATTTTTCTGATCGTTATTTGTCGTATCGAGTTAAAAGCAGTTTTTCCAAACGATCATTAATTTTGTGCTAAATGCGCGTTAAAAAAAATCCTAGTGCTTTTTGTGATACAAGTACCAATACCTGCAGAGTATTTTTAATACATTAGTAAAAGTTTTCTCATAAACCTGTAACTTTTGCCGATACTTTAGTTTTATTGCTCTTGGGGCCCTTCCTCCATTATACGTAAATTTGTTTTGATCCGCGTAGTATCAGACCCCTTAATAACCTACTTTTATGAACGGCCTCAAAGATGTTTAGGATTATATGAAATATAACAGACACCTGAAACAGACAGGGGTTTTATGGTGATATATGGTTGCATTTTGGAATTACAGAAATTGTGGTAAAATATTTAGGTAAGTACCTATTGCTAATATAATATAAAAAAAAATTAACCAACCATGAAACGCTTTGAGACTCAGACTATGAAGTAACGAGATATTAATTGTAACATCACACTGTTAAATTTGCAATTAGTATCAATAATTTATAAGCCTAAAAAACTAGAAAAACCCATCGAAAACTGATTTTTTTCTGTAATCTTAGTTGTATTTTGACTCTACCTAAACGTAACTAAAACGTTACTGATATTGAATTTCTAGCCATTGGTCGTAAACCGTTTTGTTTGCGTAACGAATGAAGCAAATGGTTGCTAGGGGTTATAACCACTTCACTCCCACGTTCCTCTCAAAGCGTAGGTGGATGAATCTTGTGAATTTTGAGTATTTTGGTGAATTTTTAATGATGAATTTTGTGGTATAATCTGTTCTCAGAAATCCAATTACCACTCTTTTCCAAACCGTAGATACGAGTAGATTGGCTACAACACAATAACTAGTAAGTATCGACAATGTCGGTTGACTTAAATTTTGGTATACATTTCGTCCGTACTGTTACTTACCTCTCATACTACTTACAGAGGCTTAGTAGCAATAGTTAGCTATCAATTTTTTTGTATCAAAATAATGAACTTGTGATGTTTGAATTTGTCAAATGGAAAATTAAAGTTCGAGTCCAAGTTTCTGGCCGGTTTGATCACCAAGTTTTATCTACCGACTTACTTATAAGCATGGATATGCCAAGGTACTAAATCCAAATTGATGAAAGGAATATTAAATAGGATAAAGAGCTTATCGGATGAATTGGATTGTTGGTTCTCTTGTTATGGATACGCACTTTACTTTGTCAATTAAATTTTTGATATTCTTTGATTTTAAAATATTAAATTTTTATTTTATAATTTGACTTTGATAATTAATGAACAAGAAGGTATGCCTAACGTATACGTTTTTGACCATTCCGTTTCTGAATGCATACAAAGTCCATCGTAATTCTATTATTTTATACATTATAAACAAACGTTTAAAAATTAATATTTATTCACAAAGAAAATTATGACTAATACAGTATTTACAATATTTATAATATGTAGAAAATACACAATGAAGCAGTTGAGCTATCTACACACCGTTGCAAACGATTTATTATTAGTGTTTATCAAAATACAACTTATTTTTTGGTAGGTACCTACTCTAGGTGCCTTCTCCAACTTAATCTTTCTTTTTTGGAGTGTTAATTTAACTCTTTTTAGAAAAGTAAGTCATTATCGTCAATGATTTAGATTTGTATCTTATAATCGAAAGCCGTAAAACAAATCTTGTCTAAAATAATTATTTTTATCAAAAAGGAAAGTCGAATCGTCTACAACAGTGGTGTGGGAGGACAAATCCTCGCTTTAACCATTGACTTAAGTCAAACGTTGGGAGCGTTACCTTTGATATGCGATAGAGCTCTTTCGAGCTGATCGACCTATCTAGGCATTGTGCAGCCATTCCATCGACAACGCCAGAGCGTCGGATCCACAGCAACAGTCTTTAGGAGCCGTTGCTGAGAGCAGCAGCTCGTGAGGACCCGCCGGGTTTCTTCCTCTTACTCAACTTTCGTCGGGCCAGAGGCAGGCCAACAACAGCGTTCAAATGCAACACCAAACACAGAACACACATCGTCGGCCACTTATAGGGGTGAATTACAGCTCACCCCCACAGCTGTATCACTGTGTAGACACGGACTCCCCCGTAGAGAAAATCACAAGTCATCTATAGTTGCTTCATTTGTCAGAAAATACCGTAAGCGCGATCTAGGATTCGCATTTAATATTGTCCATAACACTCTTCATTGATGACTTTCTTACTTTTTGCAACGCAATTTTTACTTCTAGTATTTATGAAGCATTATCTCACGCATTTATGGTTTCTATTATTAGACACAGCGATTGTTAAAAACATATTTCTAGACGATAAGAGATAGCGCTATGTATTTTTGCTCAAGTGCGATAAGGTTGGGGCATTATTCAGTGTCGTATGTGTCACAGTTACGCCATCTTTGGCCGTACTGAAGAACTGGCAAAAATTATATTCTTTTACATTTGCAATACTATTTTATGAATACCAATAGGCGCTTTAGGTGATGAACGTGTGTAAATAATGTATTGTTTTCATCAGGCGCTTTGTAACGAAATTAAATTGAGATTTTCTTAACCTTCGTCATGCATGACTGAGATGAGATGTATATACCAGTGACCCAGATTTGTTGCTCTCGAGAGTAGCTGAAGCAAACCTCTGAGTTGGCAGCAGTCAAGCCGTATTATTCACACCCTCTTTAATTATAATCGACCCTTTTAAGTCCTGCCTTTAACGTTTTGTGTTGGGGTCGGCTTTTCCAACTCTTGGCTTTATGCTTTTCTTCCTTGCTAGCTTTAGTTTAAGTTAGAAAAAACACCGTGAAAAAGTTTCTCGTGAAAAGTCAGATCAATTTTAAAATTATTTATACAAAATAATGTCGTAACCAAGTGCAATATATTTGGACATAGTTAAATTAATACTACCAAACAGATGCTTAATTATTTTTATCCCTACAGTTTTCTTCTTTGCTGGCGGAACGCAAAACTTTTATTATTCATAAAAATGTTTGCCATTCAATATTTTTTTGTTTCAAGTACCATTTTATCAAATCAATCTATAAATAATTATAAAGATAAAAGCTTTTCTGGTATCGAACGGTAGATAACCTACTTTGGTTATCCCAGATTTAATTAGTTACATTCGATAGTGACCAACCGTGAAGTTTGAGTACATTTCTGTACTCGTACTATCAGGAAATCCGATTGAGGAGTCTTTGATGGGTGTATAAAATGCGTTTTAGATTCTAACAACATTTATTTAAAACTTTTAAATTCAAATTCTTTATTACCTACACTTTTATGTTGCTCAATCACATTTATTTAAATTATTCTTAATTATTTATTTATTTTTGTTGAAATTGGGAAACATAAAGTGCTTTTCTTAATTTATTCATAAAATACATAAAAATAAGAGTTGTTAAATATTTTGATTTTTGTTTGAGTTCACTATTCGAATATTATGCGTATTTTTTCGCTCCTCTATTAATAACTTTGGCGTGAATCTGTTAAAATTCTGAATCTTTCAGAAGGAGGCTCTCAGAATTTATCAGTTTTAAAATTCAGTAAAAGCTCCAAGCTCTCTAGGAGTCCTAGTCTAGGGATCCTGGGTTGAATTGAAAAACCTCAATAACACAGTAATTTATTTTTCAAAATAAACCCATTCAGATGATATGAAAATTAAATCGTGTCTGAAATTAGTTGTCATACTTACCTATCCACATAGTTGTAATAATATTTATGAAATTATGATTATTCAAAATTTTTATAACCTACCTTCTTACTTACAGTCCAAAACACGATTAAATCTGGAAGAAATCGCTTTCAGCGATAAGGCCGCCCATTGTACTATTATAATTATATATTAATTTTTAAGTTTTTGTATGTCATCTGAATTCCTTGTGTATACAATAAAGTATTATCTAAGTATCTATCTATCTAAAACACTTGACTTTGTAAGAAAAATATTGAATTTTGAGAGGTTGTTGAAAATGCTTGGACATTTCGACAAGACAGCTTTTGGTAAAGTAGATGCTCGTAAGCTCGGCTGCACTTGACTGAAATTACCATTTTTTGAAGTGTGAATTTGGGAGTTTCTTGTGATCGTCAGCGAAACGGCAGCGCAGCGGTTTGGGACGAATATTTTTCTCAGACCGTGTTATTATCGTGTTTTTTTTACAATGAAATGATGGAACAAGCCGATGGCCCACCTGATGTTAAGCGGTAACCACTGCCTATAACGATGCATTTGTTTTTAAATAATATGGACAATAACACAAACACAAAAAAATTGAGTTTGCCAAACGCAAAACCCCGCAAGATCCGTTGTGCCAGTACGCACAACAGATCTTTACCTACCTGAAACCTACTTATCTGAAAGAAATATTTTAGAATCACAAGGATAAATCTTAGAACATAATGCGTCAAATTCAGCTACAGGATAGTATTTCAAACATTTTTTGCACACCCAAGAGGCACAGAGCAACTATTCTTGTCCAGAAAAGGTGAGTGCCTAAACAAATTCGCTCACAGCAAATAAATTACCTCCATTTGTGCGAAAGTATCTCATTTGCCCCGAATTTTTGAACTAAACATCACTAACAAAATGGCATACCAATCTACCGAGTTACCTACTAGTGTGAAACTAAATTAATCAATTCTTTTAGATTGTACTCAAGCTTTTTTGGTTTGAGTATGTCTGATTTGAAATAGCCTGACTAATTAAGCACTTTCCATATTTGTCTCAGTTTTTCTTTCCTGTTGTACTTTGTACTGGAGCAAACAACAGCATAGAATGACTATAGACCAGCGTGGGTTGTTAGCAACCCACAGTATGCTGAGCTTGGGTTCATTTTGCGTTACCATTGCACACTTTGTAAATGTATTCTTCTTTGTATTATTTGTATTTGATTTGTGATTCTGTTTAGTAATTATTGTCTCTTTTTAACCGACTTCCAAAAAGGAGGAGGTTCTCAATTGGGTTGTATGTTTTTTTTTTTTGTATTTTTTTTTTTTTTTTTTTTTATATTTGTTACCTCAGAACTCCGTCATTTATGAACCGATTTCAAAAATTCATTTTTTATCTGAAAGGATATACTTCCAGATTGGTCCCATTTTATTTTCATCAAAATCGGTTGAGTAGTTTGGGTTATAAATAGAAATAACTGAAAAAAATATGCCCGGCGCGGTGCAGCGCCTACCATTTTACTGCTAGCAACAATGCAATATGCCAAGTTGCGGCGTAGCGCCTACCATTTTACTGCTAGCAACGATGGACCCTTTGTGGTGCACACCTAAATTTTTACATTTTTCTAAATTTGTCAATAAACCCAGTTTGTACATTCAAACCGCATTTAATTGGAGAAAAGCAAAAACCCACCAGTTGTTCCTCTAAAGAATCAACACCAACCACGTGCACGAAATTGCGTATTTTGCTTTCCTGTGACTTTTATGTGGTGTTTATAGTGACTAGAACATTCCCAATGAACTGTCATCATCATCATCATCATCTGATGATGAAGCTGGTAGTCGAATTGAAGTCGGTTTTCCAGTTTTTTAACTTGTAAATTATGTTGTTTATTTCTTTCTAGTGTATTTGTTTATTTTAAATTTCTTGTGTGTTGCAAATAAATGTTTTACTTACTTTACTTACTTACTTACTATTTTGACAAAAGTCAACCCTTGAACGGTCAGACATGTTTTATCCCTCAACAAAATATTTATACAACATCCCTATAAAAAGGTCTCTAGTACCTACGCAAATCTATGTTCAAAAGCACATAGAGTACGTAAACTTATTTGAAGAGAACTACAACCCATGTTAATTTATTGCCTTTTCTAACTCCTAAATAGATTAAACACTCGACAAAACCTTTTCAGGAACGTAAATAACTTAAATCTATCAATGAGTACGTGTGTAGACTACATTCCCCTATCCGCTGTTTTACACCGACACGACACGACACCTACACTACACGATATCGGCGAAGAGAGAGTAATCTCATGTATTACTAAACGCTTTCACAGCTTGTATGTCGACGCCAAAACCGATATTTGGTTCGATACTACGACATGTTGGTAATGTGGTATGTGTCGAATAATCTTTTCATTATTCATTCTCGGAAATTAGCCCATAAATAGCTCAAAGACGGTAAACCGGGAACGCCAATTTGGTTAATGTCATGTGTTATCCTTGGATGTACCGTTACTCATAATTACACCCTCAAACTATTTAGCGTCCTCGCCCGCAGTAGCTCGTTCGTACGCCAAAATATCTCGGGTGTTAATGAGTAGCCTACGCCATTCGTCCAAGCCTACGCCCCTTGGCAAAGAATGTGAAGTTTATTTTGTCGTTCACTATCTCTCAAACATGCTTACAATTTGCGGGTCAAATGCTTTTTTCCAACCTCGGGTATTTCCCCCAATAAACCCAAAATAACTGGCTCCTATCACAACTGCGTGACAACCTGTTGTGTAATAAGTTCCATCATTCTAGATCGTTACACCAAAACAACCAGTATAAAAACACCTGCAATTCCTTACCAATACATGCAAGATAGGTGTCTCATGAAAATGGCTGGGTCATTATCAGCACCCACTTCAACAAGACCCGTCTTTTCCTGAGAGTTATAGATAAGATGGTGTCTGGAGAAAATAGGCAAATTATTACAGCTATAAAGTTTACAATGCGCCGTTAAGCGTAAAACATTGAATAGATAACCAGATAAAGGGTGAGGGATCCTGCAGTAGGTACCTAATTTAATGAGGTTAAGTGTTCGAAAGGAATGGATTTTTCAAGTAGGTTAAATTTTTATTCGCATTGAAAAGCCAATTTATTATATTGTTTGCTAGGGTTTTTCACCGGGTCGAATTTCATTCGCCAGACCCTCTTCGTTCATATCCAAAAAAACTCAATTAGGTACTTAAATTATACGTAGTAATTAATCTAGGTCGGCGTGAGTCTAATTACCTATTTTTAGACAGATGAAACCTCACTGCACATCTCAGAAGGCCGAGGTATAGGTATACCTACTCCTAATTACTGAGCTGTGAACTACTACTACTACTACTTATATAGGGACCTAAGTAGGTAAGGGTGTTGTATCGACGTTACGTTCTATTAGGCTCATTTGATCAGACCCTTGGCCTTTGAGATCGACACCAAATCAATCTTAATGGTCTCGTTACACACAGTACCTATACGTACTTTCATACCGAATAATATCTAAATTCTTAGAGTTGTAGAAAAAAAAGCGTTTGAAAAAATGTGATTTAAGAGCCAATACGCACTGACACCTATTTAAATATGAATAGAAAGTCACAGTCAACAGTGCGTATTGACTTTTAGTGCGGCTTGCACCAGAATCACTAAACGTGTTTATCAGCTAAATCGATTTAAATCTGACGTATTTGTATGACTTGACAACTCGTTAAATACTATTTAAGAGTTAAACGCGTTTAGCGATTCTGGTGCAAGCCGCCCTAAGTCACTTATATTATATTATGTTTCTAACTCCAGTTTTCCAAAAACAAACATTAATTATAATTCAGTTTTCGCAACTGGTTACGAAAATTAGTTGCGGAAACGGCCGGAAGGATTCTTGTTTTCGACCATAATCGAGCGAAAAATCTGGTACCTATGAACATTCTGAACACAGAACTTACTATAGGCAGGAATAATCACAACTCTCCTTAAAAAAGTTTTCACAGCCAGCCTATTAAACTAGGAGTGTCGCTGAGTGTCACCGAGTGTCACCGAGTGTCGCCGTTAGATTAGAGCGGTCTCACTGTGGTGTCAATAGTGAAACTAACAACGAACTCTACATTTCGTTGCGTGATTACATTAGTTACAGAACTAATTTACAATGACTCCGCTCAACATCCCGCTAATTCAAAGTTCTCGCATACATAAGGTTATGTACCTATTCCAGTGTTGCATAGAAAACATACTAAGACGAAAGGTTAACATTAATACACTAAATAAATAAAATATCCAACCTACGTATTATAGGGGCGGTTGAGCTTAAAACTGTTTAACTTTTTGCATGATCTGAAAATACAATCGAAAGCAAATATTCCGAGTCATCCAATATACTTTAAAAAGTCTATCAAACACAATTTATTTCACTAAGCTGCTAGCATTCATGGATTCCAAGATATTCAAGTTTTTATGGATGATCCGGAATTTTGCTTTCGACTGTAAGATAACCGTGGTTATCTACGAGGAAAAAAAATCCTCTGTGATAACTGGTTATCTGAAAGGATTTTTTTTCCTAACAGATAACCAGTTATCTCAGAGGAAAAAATTCCTCTAAAGTAACCAGTTATCTGGTCTTGGTTATCTGTCAGGAATAAGCCATTATTTAGCTGTCTTTCAGCTTTGGGTTGTGCGTACATTCATAGCCAAAATACATGTATTTTATATGGCCTCTGTCCGTCATTTCGACAGTGTCAAGTGAATTATTTGAATTAAGTTTAGTCAAGTAGAGTCATTCGTCAAATGATCTTAGCTTTTTCTTTGTGTTGACAGTTTCTGACAGCCAAAACACAGGGAAAATATGATTTTGCATGTGAAGCAGGTTCAGAAATCAGAAAATTGTTATTTTTAAACTGTTGTACAAAAGAGATCTTAATTTTTTTATAAATTAGTACAAGTTTTTACAGGTCCATGCCTCGTCTCAGTCACAGTCAGTAAAGAATTTGTTCCGCTCGTGCAATAAAAATAAAGAAGCTCCTATCCATACTAATCTAGCTTCCAATTAAGTCGCAAACTCGAGGCATTGTATAGAAAAGTGACACAGATTTTTTTGCCATTACTCGTTGCACATCCACACGATGGCGTTGTTCCACTTTGTATTTTGCTTTACTCTGCTGTACTCCACATCGCATTGTCTTGTTCTACCCAGTGAAAACCAAGGTAGGTATTTCTGTACAATAAATTGATTTTTGTACTGCCTTGTATTTGATTTTTACAATGTTCTGGTTTTTTTTGTACAACTAAATGATGGAACCAGCCCATGGCCCACCACTGCCTATAACAATGCATTGCCTCACTGAACACGTCCGCTGAAGACATGCCCTGTGATGCATTGTACTGCGCCCATCACTCTGAGACATTCTTCTTTATTATTATTTTTGCCATTATCAGGATTAAGTTAAAATAAATAAAAAAATAAAATATTCATGGATTTTACACACAACGCCCTCTAGTCCCAAACTAAGCAAAGCTTGTGATATGAGAACTAGATGGCTGGTAGAATACTTACATACTTTTTTTTTTTGTAAATACATACTTATAATACATAGTAACACCCAGACATAGAACAAACATCTATGTTTTCCGCGCACAAATGTTTGTTCTCGGTGGGGATCGAACCCACGACCCACAGCACGGAAGGCAGAGCCATTACCGACTGAGCTATGACGCTAAGTTGAGTGAGAATAACAAAAAAATATGCGCAAAAAAATTTATCAACTAACATAGTTAATTATTTTTAAAAGTAGAGCTACGTACTAGTTCTTGGGCACCCTATACTTAAGTATCGTAACTATATTGCATACAATAACTCACTGTCTGAAGAGAAGGTTTTTCTTAAGGCGCGTGTATTATTTTTATTTCATTCTTTTCCCAAAATAAAATCAAGGTTGTTTTGCGAACTCCGAGACGATCATACAAAAACATTTCGAAGTTTTCTCTGTTACAATATTTATATTCCCTTTATCAAAAAGAAATCAAGTAGGAATCAAGAAATCAAGTAGTTTATTTGTAGATAGCTAATATAAGTTTTATATTGTAGAAATATCTAAGATTAAAACGTCTCTACAATTTTTTTAGTCTCATCATCATTCTGTCGATATTTGAGTTGTCTCGAATTTCGAATTTGTTATGTTTGCCATATAACTAGCTATTTTTAAAGCTACCTAGATGTTTTACCTATTGTGACTCATTTTCAGAAGCATTTTATCCTGGTACCAGGGTAGCCGAACCGGGTTTGTTTGGACTCTGTGGAAATGTGCGCCAAGGTGCGACGAGTCGAAAGGTGCGTAAAAATTTGACCAAAAGTGCAATAGTAATTATTTTTTTAAACATTTACGTTTCTGTACACACGGATAGACCTTCAGTTTTTTTTTACATAAAATAAAACACTCCAGCAGGTGTATGCCAATCAAAGTTGAACTGCAAAGTTGAACTGCAAACTTTTAAATCATGGTCAGTTCATACTAACTCATAGTTATTCTGTGACTAAATAGTGACATTATGACGTCATTTGATATGTTTTCGCGCATATTTTGCTGTCAAGTGTCTAAAAAGAATTAAAGAAAGACCTGAAGAAATTACACTGGGCAGTGAAATATAACT
This sequence comes from Gandaritis pyraliata, assembly GCA_947859175.1. Lineage (NCBI taxonomy): Eukaryota > Metazoa > Arthropoda > Insecta > Lepidoptera > Geometridae > Gandaritis > Gandaritis pyraliata. The sequence continues at coordinate 3,051,246 of OX401866.1, read as the reverse complement.
TGACAGCAAAAGATTGGCATACGGGGTCAGACCCTCTTCATATTATGCTGGACATCATCAGAAACTACTTAGAGTACGGACACCCGTTTATCAAATCTAAATGCCTAATTAATTTGCTTGAGATTCTTATAAAATTTGGGTTCAAACCTGATAAACGGCTACACCAAACAAATAAAAATAAGTCGGGGTTGTTGAATTTTTGTTTTCTTTTCAGTTAATATGTTTCCTCTGCTACGGCTGGGATCCTTCGTGCTTCCACATCACCACGTCAACGACTTCTACTACTACTACTACTAAAGCATCCTCCTCTCCAACTACGAATCCTTCTACTACTTCTACTGCAAAGTCCCCGTCCCCTAACGACGACAAGCCAAAACCAGACGGCGAAGAAGAAGGAGAGATTTAGTTCTTATTTCAGCAATACCTATTGCAAAAGATTTTCATACAGAAGTAGACTAGTTGTCCTATGAGAACATAGACCTCGCGAGCCTTTATAACCATGCAATAACCGACACTTTCCCCTTTCCCCTGGTTAAATAGAATTTCAGTTGCTTGAATTTTCCAATAGGCCCTTCCTATGTAGACTTTTGAGCAAAACAGGGGTATAAGTTTTAGCGATTACTGGAGTTCCCCTAGGTCCTAGGAGTTCGAATCTGGTGTCTACGGATTTGTCTCGTAAAGGCGGAGAGGATTGTGTAGTCTCATTGATATTGGTAGGAGTAAATTTTCGGGAAAAAAATTAAAAATTAATTTCCCCTCTCCACTCCCCTTTTTTGGAATTTTTTTTTACCATCTTGTGTAGAATGAAGTCTTAAGTTTAAGTTTTTCTCAAATTTTATTGAAATCCGGCGATAAACAACGCTACAGCAAACTTTCTCCCTTTTCTCCCCTATTTTCCCCCCTATCAAAAATCGCGGTCGACAAAAGTTTTTTAATAAATCAAGGAACTTGTGTACCGATTTTCGTTCAAATCGGTTGATAAATGCGACCTGTAGGCGATTACTGACAGACAGACAGACAGACAGACACACAGACAGCCGGACAAAAGCATTTTTGGCCAATCTTGAAACTGAGACGCTTCGCTCGCTCGGTCAATAATATTCTAAGTATCTATAGATCTTGGGTGCTGGGCAAGCCTACTCCATCTAAAATTCTAAATCATGTCTTAGGCACTGCAGTGTCCTCTCATCGGGGCATGGGTAAAAAATGACCCCTGACCAGTGGCCACCCCTTACTCTGTATAAATCATCTAGATAGATGCAAAAGGCCTGCTAATTATTATAACTACTGAAAATGTATCTTTTTTAAAATAAATAATAAAAAAAATTAAGTCTTTACCTATTTAGTATGGTATTGTCATGTACTGTTAGAAATGATTTAGGTACCTACATATTGGTAAATATTTTTTTATTTAAACAGAATGTCCCGATAAACAGTATCAAGTAGAAGCCTGAACGTGAAACACCTCGAGGGGCACCCGAATAACCTTCATGATAACCTTCAGGGTCATTCCTTGATTTTGGCCAAAGTGATGTCAGACTCTGAAATGCTTTTCAGCTTGATGATGTCAAAATTTATGTTACCAAAACTTATTTAACTGCGCCAAAAATAAACATTGAATTTGAAAAACATGTTTGCCAAAAATTTAAAAGTTTTAAAAGTAAAAGTTACTGAATATATTTCTCCATAACCTTCCTTTAAAACTTCCCCATTTCCAAGAGTTATCCGCTCTCAAAGTTTAGTTAAACTAATTCTACAGATTTATCCTCAAAATGTGATCCAAAGTAAGTTAAAAACAGCCTAAAATGGGACGAGTGAAATATATTAGAACTAAATGTACCTAGCGCTTCTAAGCTAGGCACGACAAATGCAAACGGGCAAATAAGAGTCTAGCAAATAGGTTGAATTGAAACCAGGCTAAAAGTATGCCCGTATTATCAATCGAATCAACCCGCGCTCGTTAGACATACCAACTGAATTTGCTCAGCTACCGTCTCTCAATTTGCTTGCTCGAAGAACAATTACCTAAAGGTAAGGGTGTCTTTAAGTTATTGATTCGGCGAAGATACCGGGTGTACTAACCCCGAAAATATCGAAGGCTTAAATTCCTCATCAATATCAAACACTTTGCCGAACTATCAGTGATAACGCGATAAAAAATCAGCTCTTCTATACATTTTTGTCAAATATCCCACTGTAGTTAGGTGCAACCAACCATAGCGCATGTACTGTCCGGAAAAATTAGCTTACCTCCAATTCGATCCAAAATGGGTTCTGCCGCCGTATGCCAATCTTTTGCTGTCAAGTTATATTTCACTGCCCAGTGTAATTTCTTCAGGTCACGTGGTACAATTTTGTACCACGTGATCATTCTTTTTAGACACTTGACAGCAAAATATGCGCGAATACACAACAAATGACGTCATAATGTCACTATTTAGTCACAGAATAGCTATGAGTTAGTATGAACTGACCATGATTTAAAACTTTGCAGTTCAACTTTGATTGGCATACCCCTGCTGCGCGCAGATACTTCAGAGAGACAAAGATCCGTTGTGACAAATATAATTGCATTTTATTTGGGTCAGCTGATTTTATTTCACGCTGTTGGTTCACAAACACAAAGTATTGCTGTTAAAAAGTTTATCAAACTGGATCATATCGGCATAACACTCATTGAACCTATCATAAAATTGAATCGGTGTCATGTATGACCTAGTGTGCGTGTAGCCTTATATAGAGAAGTTTATAAGTATTAAATATAGTGCGTCGCACCAAAATAAAATTTCATTGCTCACTAAGTAATATTTTTGGGAGTTCCAGGATAATAGGAACTCTTATAAGTAAACATTTCTACACAATACGCATCATTTAATACCACTTTACTAACTCTGCCAAGTTTTGGTCACAAAAAGACTAGCTCTCAGCTTTTAGAGTGTTTATACAGGGTGTAATAAGACCACTCCTGGAAACCGAAAGGTTACGCCCTGTATAAGTAACGTTTTCAGTGGTTAAGTTAAATACGGTTGTACAGTTTTTACTGGGCTACAAAGCACAACGACTATTATAAATGTAAAAGCTTAGAGGTTTGTTTCAATAACGCTGCAACTACTTGTCCGACTTGGCTGAAACTTGGAATAGTTCTAATTGAAGCTAGTATTTTCATAAAACCATTCACTCATAAAAAGTTTAGTTATTTATGAAAATGCAGAAAACCTAAAGTCATCTAAGTAAAAGATATTAATTTTTAGGAACTGTTTATTTTATTTAGCAAATACAAATGTTTCAATTGGAGTGAGACTTGTGAGAGGACTTTCCATGATGCTTGCCGCTTACCGGTGCTGGTGTAGTCTGAAACAATTTCTTCAATTCTTCAAGTTGGTACTGACAAGGAGTAGTCAAAGGCAAAATTTCTTTATTCAATAAAATCAAAAGGATCATTTAGAAACGTCTTATATAACTAAGTGATTCTAGGTGCCACAAGGTAGAAGACAGATTTACAGGGATCCTGGGATATTTCTGGGATGCTGCAGCCGTGTACCAGGTCTACCAGGTTACTTACATCATCATTCTCGTCGAGAGATGGTCCCGCTGTAAACTCCGGTGGTATTTCAAAGTTGCGGATGATCTCTGGCTGCGGCCACTGGCTGTCCTCAGCGGTATCTGAAGTCTTCATCGCCTTTCCATGCTTTTTGTAGTTGACTGTAAAAAAGTGGGGTTTTATCGCTTACAAGCAACATAACTGGTGTATACTACTACTTTTTATCCCGAAAAGTTACGCGGATGAAGTCGCGGGCCGAAGTTAATAGTCGTTGCCAGTGACGGATCCAAGATTCCGTTTAGGGGGGCTGGCCCCAGCTTATTTGGTTTTGCCCTGCGGAATTTTGGAGCTAAGCTAATTTTTCCGCAGAACCGTTGTTGCACCAACTTTACAGGAATAAGATCTATTGTGCGTACTGTATTTGCTTGGTGTTTTTGTAATGCAATTCGTATTGGTTGAGAGGGCATTGCCTGACGTTCTTTTCACTCCAAAACAAGTGCACATCAAGTTTATGAGCCCGTTTGCTTAAACTTGTCGTAAAAAACCTAAGTGAATTTACTCATAGGGCATTCGATGGTTTGCTATTTATTGTGATACAAACCAATGAGTTTGAACTATAAATTCTAGTGGAAAGAACGCATTTCGTTAGTTTTTTAAAACCATTTTTACTTACCTACCTAGAATACGTGTATTTCGAGTAGATCTCATACTAATCTACAAATCTTTTCTACCATGTCTTTCTCGGACAAAAATATCGTCAGCGCTGACACAATGTAAAAGCGTCTAAATGTAGGAAATTAGTTCCCCACGATATCGTGTAGGTGTCATGTCGTTAGTAGTGTGAAAACAAACGATATTCTGATGATCATGAAATCAGACAGCGATCACAGACAGGTACCGGGCACCGATAAATAAATTATCATACTTGAAGATTGGGGTTCATAATAACTCCGAGAAATGGCGAAAATAATATCGAATATTAGAAATAGTACAACACGAGGTGATTCCAAATATGTAGGTATGTAAGGTATACAAAGGGGCTTTTTAACCACCGACCAAAAAGGGAGGGGTTATAGCTATCATTCGGTTAGGTGTCGGTTTGTGACCCTGGTCGATTGCAATGCGATTTGTTGAGTTATAAAGCTGGTTCATCTGCCCCCGTATGCCAATCTTTTGCTGTCAAGTTATATTTCACTGCCCAGTGTAATTTCTTCATTCTTTTCATTCTTTTTATTATCATTCTTTTTAGACACTTGACAGCAAAATATGCGCGAAAACACATCAAATGACATCATAATGTCACTTTTTAGTCACAGAATAACTATGAGTTAGTATGAACTGACCATGATTTAAAACTTTGCAGTTCAACTTTGCAGTTCAACTTTGATTGGCATTCCAATGCTGGAATGATTCTAAGTCATTTTTTTGGTAGAAATCAGTGCAGTTGTTTCTATATTATGAAGACATACTCCAGCTTTGAAATCCTGTTTTGAGGGGCACCGTCGACGATATTTTTATTCGAGCCATTGACATAACGATATCGTGTAGGTGACCGTGTCGTGCAGTGTGCAAACACCTATTGTATGAAATAAGCTTGTATGTTAAGTTGCAGACGACATCCTAATGATGATGATTGAATTGTTGTATGTCTTTACAAACTGCTGCTTAGACTTCACCACCTTAGGACGCCCTAACTTTATCAAGTCCATAATTTAACATTTACGATAAGAAAAAACATTCAGGCGATTTTTATGAGATCCTAAAAATGTTACTAGCGAATAGAATTAATGATAAGAGGTCATCAGATCCCCAGTGCCTATTACGGAATTATTACGAGACTATTAGGGCTTCTTCTCATTATAGCCTAAAATTATCTAGGGAGGGAATAATTTGGAGAAGGGGACTACCCTTTCCCCAAACTAATGCTAACTAATGCTTACCAAAGCATTAGTTTGCACATTATTCTGACTGTGGTCTCTGGGTCGAAACAAATGTCAAAATACGGATAGCGTTTTCAGTGTTCTTGCGATTGGCCACAATCGCTTTGAACTTTAAACTGATAGAAACAGATCACAATAAATCAAAGGTTTCTTAATAGAATGATCCTATCAGTCACGAACCGGACTATCAAAGGAAAGCAATATTACTTACCGGATTCCACAGAAAAGACGTACAATACGATGAAAATGGCGATGGCTGCTTTCATTGTGACTGACTACTGCCATGCCTATGGACGTTCGGTTTATATACCTACCTACCTAATTTTGCAGACTATACAAACCCGACATCCCAGCTTTGCTCGGGTTATTCTTGGAGAACTCTACTGGCTGACGTTGCATATACATCAACCGAACTTAGCTATTTCATTAATTTAGTGTTAATTTGGAAATAAACCATTTGGTGTATAGTATACATAGTCAAAATCTCTATAGGGCTTGGATCCAGATCACTAGAGGGTCTCGGAGGGGGCTGAAGGGTTCTCCAGAAAAAAAACTCCAGAACTATCAGGAAAAACCCAACAAAAATGGCCCAAGACCCCCAATCCAAAATCCTTCAATACCTAAATCACAAATATTATAAACCCGAAATTAAAAATCCGTCACGGGCCAAACTCGATCCTACGATAAAAATCAGACTGGATATTATGAATTCCACATTTGTGTTCATTTGCGTCCCACTCTGCCTTCTTTACGAGAAAATCGAAAAAACGAAACAGACGAACATTTTGCCCTACAAAATTTTTTTGTTTATTTTCTACCGGATACTCAAGATAACGAAGCCTATAATTTTCTACCAATTGTCTGCAATCAGTGAAAGAATAATGGCAAAGCCATTTGTAATTGTCATTTCCACACGACTGGAAAATACAGATTTTGCAAAGTAGGTTTTGATATCTCACTAAGTTAAATCACAATTGATTTTCATCGCACTGTGGTTAGTAAGCTCAAAAAAAATCTGCAATGAGGAAGATATACACTCGTGAGCAAAAAAATCGACTCAGGACGCACGCCCGCGTTTAAAAAACTCTGGCAAAAAATCAGAAGCTTTCATTCTATTTCTGATTTTAACATCTCAAAGCTGTTAGTTTTAACTTTAAAATGAGTGGTCTACTTTGTTATTTACATTTTTATTTTGGTAATGAAAAAATATTGAATGAGAAGGAGTCTTAAGCAATGAAAAAGGGTGATCATTAACAGTAAAGAAAATACCAGCTTAAATTCGTCAAAATATTAATTTATTAGAAATTAAACTATCAATATTTAGTGTTGCCCCCCTGGCCCTAATAACAGCTTCCAATCGCTTCTTCATGGATCGAATAAGTTTCTTTACTCGATCTTGTTCGATGCTATCCCATTCTTCAATGAGCGCCGCTTTGAGGTCCGATTTTGTGGCTGGTGCAGGATTTCTAGCCCGAACTTTTCGTTTCAGTTCGTCCCACATATGCTCGATAGGATTTAAGTCCGGGCTACGCGCTGGCCAGTCCATAGCGGCAATTTCGACCTCCTGTAAATACTGCCGGACGGAACCTGCAGTATGTGGACGGGCATTGTCGTGCATTAAGATAAAGTTTTCGCCTATGAAACCGGCGTAGGGAACGACGTGATCCCCTAAAATCTCATCGATGTGTCGGTTCGCCGTCAATCCTCCCACTCGACCACCAGTTTCAATAAAAACCAACTCGGTTTTTGCCTCCATTGAAATGCCCGCCCACACCATCCAGGAACCTCCTCCAAAAGCCACATTTTCTTTGATGCAGCACTGCGCGAATCTTTCTCCAGGTCTTCTGTAGACTCGTCCTCTTCTATCGCTACCATGCAAGCATACTCTGCTTTCGTCTGAGAAGAGGACGGAGCTCCATTGTTCGTCAGTCCAATCAACGTGTTCTCTGGCAAATCGTAGGCGGGCTGCTCGGTGGGCTGGGGTTAATTTGGGGCCAGTAGCTGGCCTTTTTGGCTCAAGGCTAGCTGCCTTAAGTCGTCTTCTGACTGTCCAGCCACTAACAGCCACTCCTCGCGTTTCTCTGAGCTCTTGTTGGACTTGAACGCCAGTGAGGGCCCGATTTCTCAGCGATGTACTGACAATGAAACGGTCATCTCTCTCCGATGTGCACCTTTTTCTTCCGGAACCGCGTCTTCGATTAAAGTTACCAGTCTCTTGGTAACGACGGTAAACTCTGGAAACAGCAGACTGGCTCATGTTCAACGCATGTGCCACTTCACGCTGACTCTGGCCTTGTCGCAATAGGGTGACCGCTTGAGCAGCTTCATCACTTGTTGTGTCCATTTTCAGGTAGAATTCTTGTTTGTTGATAACGGAGATGTGTATCGGTTGACGTTTGACGGCTAACTGATAAGGGTGGGTCAGGTAGATAACCTTTTATATGGGTAAGTAACCCTTAATTAGCACTATTGTAAACAAGCGCAAAAAGGGTGGTTACTGATCACAACATGTTGTTGGGTTGTGTGAGCAAGAAACATTACAATATTTTATATCATTTTGAAGCTAATAATAGGAGCTTTATGATTTTACTATGAAAAAAATATTTACACGATCAGTTTTTTTGCCAGTGACTTGCGACTGCAGGTGTGTCGCCTGAGTCGATTTTTTTGCTCTCGAGTGTAGATCGATTGATTTTTACGTCCAAAACATTACGTTGAAAAGAATTTTTGCGATAAATTCTCAACCACAGAATTTTCAACGATTTTTGTACAGTTTGGATTTTTAAAAACTGTTTTTAGCTCGGCTGTTTCGTGTGTGACGTCACGTGACCACTCGTGCTTTCAAAGCCGTTTCCGCCTTTACGTTTCTACTGATATTTTTGATAAATAGGGAGAAAAGTACCAACATACTCTGTATACAGGACAATATAATCACCCCAAATATATTTGTGATGATAGCACCCAGTTACCGATTATTCCACTGTTTGCGTAGTAAATAGCCGAATGTCCCCGTATTTACCCAACCCTCAACTCTAGATTTGTGCCCCATAATTCGTAGTCTGACGATCTACAAACACTTGATATTGATGATTGGACAGCAATGCCATGATTTATCAGACGTGCCTTGCTCAGTCGAACAAAATTTTTCCTATACCTACTAAAAATCTGCTTACCTACCGTAGATAAGTAAGTAGGTATACCTTAATTTTAAGTAAAATAATATTCAGTTCCGTAAGTCCATAAGGATGCAAACGCACTGGGCGGCCAAGTAGTTAGACGGTCAGAAAATGTTCGTCGCCACCTGACGTTACCCACGGAGGCCACGGGGTGGAGTCGCCCGGTCATCGTCGTCGTGGCGACTGACAATGTGTAGGCAGACTATGTCTGCAGGGGTATGCCAATCAAAGTTGAACTGCAAAGTTTTAAATCATGGTCAGTTAATACTAACTCATAGTTATTCTGTGACTAAATAGTGACATTATGACGTCATTTAATGTGTTTTCGCGCATATTTTCCTGTCAAGTGTCTGTAAAGAATGATCACGTGGTACAAAATTGTACCACGTGACCCGAAAAAAATACACTGGGCAGTGAAATATAACTTGACAGCAAAAGATTGGCATACGGGGCTGGTCGCGGTGACCAACATTTTTGGCCGCTGGCCGTCGCGACTTGTACCTACTTAGTGCGTTTTGCAGCCTAAGGCCTACGAACTCCTTCGAAGAGAGTGAGTATCATCGTAACCGGCCAGTCGTTTTTGCATAAATATTTCAATGAATATTTTTGAAATTAGCTTTTAGAAATTATGTGGAGTAGATTTCCGTTCCTCTTTGGAGTCATTACCGGGTTCATTTCCTAACACAGTTTCTCATGAACTTTTTTTCGGACAAAAAAATGGTTTTACTTCTTTTAGGTATGGCACCAGTGTCGGCTTCTAGGCTTTGGGAGGGGCTTGGCTTAGTTAGAACTTTGGTTGGGGGCTTGATCCATCTTATTAGGGTATTGCCTGACAAATCCTGATCCAGGTAGACGCGGAGTCTTTGAAGCGGCTTGAGCCCCTGAACCCCCTTCCTGGATCCACTAGTGCATGGTACCTATAAACAGCACCGGGGTACCTACACTCCCTTACTGCATTTTATTCACATGAAGTACATTTCAAAATGTCACTTTGAATAACCAATTGAATAACCAACACTTGTGACTTTTTAATACACGTGCAGTTTTAAATTAGATGCTCTATCAATTACATTCAAGACTCGCACACGATAAGTACCATCTAATAATCTTAGTGCCGCTCATAAAGACACCAGCAGGCGATGACGACGCCGGGGATATTGAAATTTACCTGTTTGCCATCGCTAGAGGCTCTAGGTGCGTAAAATGTGTATGAGATAATTGAATACAAATGGCGTCACTTTTTACTAGGAAGTTGTGAAGCGTACGTTACAAATATAATGAAAGATCCGATGGAGTCCGATAAACAAAATAACGTTTATTAGTCATTCAAACAACACTTACCGTTCCGTTACACTTACCGTTCTGTTCTTCTAAGATGATCCTACTACTAATATTATAAACGCAATTTGTATGTATGTATGGATGTTTGTTACTCTTTCACGCAAAAGCTACTGGTCCGATTTGGATGAAACTTGGAATACTATAGTTCATAGCCTGGATTAACACATGGTCTACATTTTATCCCGGAAAATCAACAGGATCAAACGGATGCGGATGAAGTCGCAGGCGGAAGCTAAATCATTATATTTGCGACCTTTGCTCTAATACCGACACATAATAGAAAAATATTTTCTAATAACCGAATTTGCTCCAAGCTCTAACTTTCACAACCATCAGTGACAGCCAAACTTTACCCACTGCTCTGGGTATACCCAGGCCTCCTTTTGTACTATTTGTGTTTTTTACAGAACCAGTCTCTAAATACGTCAAAGCTCTGTGTCAATAGGTTACCTACCCATTGTAATGAAAGCACACGGTTGCCATAGCAACGGACTGTAAAAACGATACCGTCGTAAATATCAGCGTGTAGGGATTACCCGTACACGCCGTGATTCCTCTAAACCCGTACGAAATGCCTATTAGCTTTACGATAAGCTTTAATTAGGTATTTGATTCTCGCTTTGAAATAGACTCATGGGCCCAGTGCGAACTCTAGCAGATCCAAATTGGATGTGATTGAAACACAAACATTAAACTTTTACATTTGTAATAATTAGTGGGATCGCTACTTATCTCACCACACTATACTTATGGGTGTGTAAATCGGTTCTTAGTTCATAACTTTGGCCACTAACCGACCAATTTATGACACTTTCGTTGTACTAAGAGTTTTCACTTTTCTTACACAACACTTAGAAACAATACATCGTAAGTCACATATATTTGACTCTCTCTGTTATGTCCTTTTCATATTTACTCAATCTATTAAAACTAATTTTAACTTGTCCGGAACACAGAAATAACATTCGCCATAATAACTAAACATGGTAGGTAGACAGCAATTGAAATTGATTACCTTTTTGAAATTTTACAATATTATGTAAGTACTTAGTTTACAGATATCTAATCTACGACTCTTATATTAATTTTTCATTATAATTACTAATAATCATTTTGACCAACGACAATAAAACAGTTGTGAGTTTTAATTTCAGTCTTAAAACATTTATGAAAGAACATTTACCTACCAGAAAAAATGGTAAATAAATAAATAATCATGGACATTTCACACAACGCCATCTAGTCCCAAACAAAGTACTTATATACTTTTTTTTAGGAAGTTGAGTAATATAATTTAGTATCTACGATATATACGATACGATTATACATATGAAACAGTTGAGCTATCTACAAACCGTTGCAAACTATTTAAACATAGCTCAACTGATCCAAATCAGTATATACCAATCGTAAGATTCGTAAGCTTAATATTTAGTATCTACCAAAATTGTACCAGTCAACGAGGGTCCAATGATTTGTGGTATATCTCGATAGATAAAATGCTCCGAAATCAATCAATAAAAATTTGAGAGGTGTCAAGGGACACCCGGATGGAACGAAGTTCTATAAGAGAGAGAGACAGACAGAGAAACATGCGACGCCGCACAGCTAGCAAAAAGTGTCGTGACCACTTTTCGTAAGAATTTTTTCCGTCTAGCCCCCTTTCACAACGCGCGATAAGGAACTTCATTCCAAAAAAATCAATCATTCAATCAATCAAAAAAAAAAAAAAAAACAATCATTGAATCGGCAACGTGAACCCGCACTTCTTCACACAAAACTCGCAGATACCACTCGGCTCTGCCGTCGTGGTCGTCGAAGGCGTGGTGGTTGGTGCCTTCGTGGTAGGGTACGGCTTGCAGTATACGAAACGTGGATGATGGTGATGGTATGGTACTTCATCATCGATGTATGGTGAGGACTTGAGGTAGGGTATGAAGTCTTCATCATCGTCCCAGTAGGATCCTGAAAAATATGCATGTTTTGAGGACGTACTCTGTAAAGCAATGCTCTGACTCTGATGTGTCTCATGTGCCTATAATTGCACCGGCGGCGGAGGCACCCTTCAAACCGAAACAGTAATGTGTTGCTTTGCGGCAATAATTAGGTAGGTTAGGTACGGATCTTCCTGAACGAACACTTTACAAAGAGCTCTCAATAAACAGGCATTTGCATACTTACTTTTTTTTAAAAGAGCTCTACCACCCTTTTTTGTAACCAGTATCAATTCAGCAACAATTCACGAAAACCTTGAACTATTTTGGTAAAATATTGGTACAATAACATACCTGCGTCACGCTTTTCTCGTTTCGAACAATACAGGGGACAGACCTTCAGACAGAAGTATATGGACTTCGACTCTGAAAGAGATAATATTTATACAGGGCAAAAAATGATACCTACTAAAAATACAAAAAACTAAGCTCGTGCAATCTTGTAAAGAATCATTATTAGGAGTTAAAAAATTCATGGACGCTTCACACGACGCCCTCTAGTCCCAAACTAAGCAGAGCTTGTAATATGGGAACTAGATGCTGATAGAATACTTATATACTTTTTTTTGTTTTGTAAATACATACTTATAATACATAGTAACACCCAGACATAGAACAAACATCTATGTTTGCTACACACAAATGTTTGTTCTCAGCGGGGATCGAACCCACGACCCACAGCACGGAAGGCAGAGCTAAGCTAATACCGACATTACCGACTGAGCTGTGACGCCTGTCATAAAATAATTTCACTATCGATAAAGCGTGAGAAATGTGAGAGTGTGAATCGATTGAAGAGTAAATCAAGAGTATAAATAAACGGAAAATTTTTAGCAGGTATCTAACTAATTATTATCCTTTTTTGGGATTTTTAAAATAGAGGTGTATAAGATTCGCTTACCGAGTAAAAAGAAAGTTCCACCCAGTTCGAAACAAAGTGCGATGAAGTAAAATAAAAAATGCAGTTTCATTTTCCGGATTAGTAAAGATCACTGAGAGACTTGCAAGCCTTTCACTGCCACATAAAGACAACATTTCTTTAAAACATTCCCTCCATCTTTATACCTACCTACTCCGTAACTTGGGTCTGTGACCCGTTGTGACGGCCCCGCCGCCTATGTAGAATGCAAATAGTAAATAATCTACAAATAATTCTATCTAAGTATACCTCCTCTCTCTGTAAAGCCTTTCTTAGGTCATCATAGAGTATGTCTACCTGAATAATTGAATTTAACTGATTCTGAATGAACTGATTACTTGAATAATAAAATTAGTGTCTTGAGCTGATATGTTTTCAGTGATAAAATAGGTAAGAGTATGTTTTTACTTAGGCAATGGGCTGCTTCTATCTTCGGCGAATCAAATCCAGCATTAGTATAGCGTTTCTGGTAATCTAGAATCCCATTACGCTTACTTTTTGAAGTCTTAGATCAGAACTATGTGATGGTGGGGTTGTGTTAACGGGCATACAATGACAGTAGTGATGGGCCCGTGATAGTCTGTCTAGACTTGTTCGGCAGTCGATACAACACATCCGAAGCTTTGACGGTGCTAGGAAATTGAACGCATCGAGATGAAGAATAGCCAATCACTCTTTATATTGCTAATTGCAGCAGCCAACAAAAATGTATTATCAACCTCATTGATCAATATCTACTCAAGACATTCTATATATTTTAAACTGAATGATTCTGGAATTATCCTCAAATTAAACTGAATGATTTTACTTCTTAAACCTTTCTTTAAATTAACTATCCTGTCCTAATTAGGTGAACTGGGAAATGAGTTTAAATGAAAAGATGAATTAGTCTTAAACGAACTCAGTAATTATTAATTTATTCATAAACCAAAATGCATATAATTACCAACAACAAACATTTACAATTTAGCATACACATAAAATGATTAGCAAAACCAACAAAACAGAACTTATATTTAATTCTTAATTTAGTGCTTAGGATAATTGGACATTATTGGGGGTTTTGATATGGTCCCACCCATCTTAACTGGCAGCCGGATATGTTTCAATCCTGGCAAGCCGAGATTGAACCAGATCAGAGTGTTACGTTTTCCCATTAAACGCCTCAGAAAACTATAGAGAGGTCTGAAGGTTTCTCCAGGCTCCTATAATTCTCCTACATGACCAATCAAAGATAGCTAATTTTAACAGCCTGCTGGCTCAAGACTTAGACAGTCTTTAAAAGTTCAAAAGGGGACTTAGGCTCTAAAATGAGCGGGCAAAGGCAACCTGTAGAAAAACACATATAAACAATACAATTTTATACAATTGATTTGGGTAAACCTCTTTGTCTTTTTAATTCAATGTACTCCAAGATTATTAATTACTTTATTTTATTACTTTACTATTCTTTTCCCAAATCAATCATACAGACTTATGAAATAAGGACTTAGCTTTTCTCTACGACTCGAACTTGCACTAAGATCAATTTACTTTACGATACTCTCTTTTAGAGTTCAAAAACCAACAATTACACTGACGCTAATTTGTATACGTAACAAAGACGTGACTCGCAACTCGCAACTCTCTCCGACTATCTCGACTTTCTGAATTCCCGAATGCATCTGAACCCCGACTCCAACTCTACAATCGTATTTATGCTCTTGCGCAAACCGCGATCTCCACCCCTCTAGGGTGGGGTTGAATCGTGTGACGTCGGTGCGTCACCTCGTAGGAACGAAGGAATTTCATCTTATGATGGCGAATACTCTCGCTTTTCTAACAGCAGATGTCGCTACCAGTCATCATTCCTGAAACTAAAATATCTATTTAAGCGCTGGTTTATTACCATTTAACAGTATTAACTGTTTTGAAAAGTAATCCTGAAATGTCACATTTACATGAACAAGTAGATACAAGAGTTCAACTTATATTAAAGTCATCTTATAATTAAACATACTTAATTCTATTTGGTATTGTAAATTGCAATTTACAATCATGCACATAATCATAATTATTCTATCATTCCTTAATATAAAACCATGCTTTAGTTTCTAAATAATATTACCAATATCATCAACGTGCTATTTTTGTACATTTTAAGTCGAACAACACACAATTCTAGGTACATGACCCTTTTTTTTATAAACACTTCAATGGTATAACCTCTTACTGTTCCAAGAATGGCTAGCCATAAATTTGCCTTCGTTATCTGCTTTTAAAATACTATTGAGAGCTTTCTACTCATTTCAAAAATCAAGCATCTGGTTGTAATAAATTTGGTAATTTATTTGAAGGAAGTAAAAAATTCGGGTTGGCAGAAAACGATTGTCTCGTCTC
The DNA here is from genome assembly GCA_947859175.1 of Gandaritis pyraliata. Lineage (NCBI taxonomy): Eukaryota > Metazoa > Arthropoda > Insecta > Lepidoptera > Geometridae > Gandaritis > Gandaritis pyraliata. Next base: position 3,035,956 of record OX401866.1, on the reverse strand, counting down.
GCTCATTGATGACCATTTTGTTTTAATTTTTGTTTCTTGCACAACAAAGAGCCATATGCTGCTATGTGCCATCACATTCCACCCTCTGAAAATTTTGATATGAAGAAGACCATAGTCTTCGAGTATAAAAACTTTTCACAAACTCTTTGTAATCTTGATAAGTATTACAGTAGTAGTAGTAGTATAGTAGTACAACAATTAAAACATCTCTCATTCATGTGTATTTAAGACACAAAATAATCTTTGAAACTTCCGGCCACCCTCTGACTGAACTCTCTTCCTGAAAATCTAACTTAATCTCTACCTACTAGTCTGTCTACCTATGTACCTACCTACTTATACCTACCTACTTATACCCAGCTACCTATACCTACATAGTATTTAACTGATGGATAATTAAAAAATATCTAATACACCTTAATTAGCTTACATACATTTATAATCTAACGCAGAATTGAGCACGTGCTAGGTGATTTTGCAGTAATAAACACAAGTACTGCGTTTAATCTTAGTAATACTGTAATACCCGCAAGCCCATAAAGTTGATGAAAATGCAGTACTAAGCATTTTATCTAAACAAGGCCATAAAGTAAAGATAAAAATATGTCAATAGAAAGCTTGATTTTTTTACTATTTTTAGGTTACACTTTAAAAGTTATATAACGGAGATTGCTTGCTTAGATATCAAGAAATATGTTTCGCGCGTTTATCTCGAAACCGCCATTTTGCAAGTACTGCGTTTGCAATAAGGAGGGCAGAATTATATTTACATGATTGATATAATCATGATACCTTCACTTATTTATAGGTGTGTCCTATTATCTTGATAAATGAACTTCATTATAATTTCCTGGCCGTCTTCATTTACAAATCACAACTATTTTTTTCCATCTTAAAATGATGAGTCGAGCGGGATTCGAACCCATGACTTTCAATCAACAATGTAAACTTTCTTGTAAGCTTTAATGTTTTGTCCGATTGAATTGTACTTATTTTGTTTCCAACTATTTTAACATCTGTTTAAAATCCTTTAACTGTGGACTGGTCATTGGTCTACCTGGACTTTCCTCCGGTATGTCTGTGCCTTGATAAAAGACCTGCAATAAAATCATTCATCCCTCTTATATACTCAATGCTATACTTAATTAAATTATTCTATGTACTTATGTTATTATAATAAACTCACTCAATCATCATCACACTTAGCGATAAAATCTTGGTAGTTATGAGGGAACAGACAAACATACATAGTGACCAAAATCATAACCCTCTTTTTGCTTTGCCGTAGTCTGATAAAAATGTAAGGCTTTCATGATCTTTTCGAATTACTAACTTAATTCCACTTAAGTAAGTCTCAAACTCGGTCAAACTATAAATGGTATCAAATAACTGCTGCTCTGACACTGGCCAATATATATCACGACACCTGTAAAAACCTATCTGTAAAAACCTTATATCTAGTTTTCGCCACCCTCTGACGGTTATTATATGTAACTCGTAGTACCCATATATATCTTATATTTATTATTTTTATTACCTTATATGTTTTTGTACATCCTGTCCAATCTTTCATACATCTAAAATCATCTTCATCCAAACTTTGACTGGAAGAAACCTCTTTCAGTGATAAGGCCGTACGTTGTACCATCTTTAATCATTCATTATTTCTAATTCATCTGGTACCTATGTTGGTGTACAATAAAGTATTTTCAATCATTCATTCATTCAACCATCACTGCTATTTATTTAAAAATATGTTGTAATAATATCGGCGTGTACTAACATAGCGGTATCTTAAAATATATTTTTACCTTGCTCAGTAGTATTTAATAGTTACTAGGATCCATTCACATTTTATCCCTTATTGTAAAATTTTACAACTCTACACAATGCCTTTGTCTCTTCTTCGTATTTTGGAAATCTAATGTTCGGACATAAGTAGGTACTGCTCTATTGTCATCTCGCTTACTCTGACTAACGCATCTATCGTTGTTTGTTCTAAGTAATTTAACCTTCATTCCTCGTCCAGCTTTCATAAAATGAAACAATCTCAACTCGAGTCCTCACTGCTGATTGATCTACTCTTAAACCTTATTCAGTCTTATAAGTAATACAGGCCTTATCATCATCCTCATAAACAGGAATCGCTTAAAATAGTATACAATCTTCATTCACGACTATCACTCACATCACACAAGCATCACCTGTTTGCTCACACAAAAGAACTGGGCTAGGGTCTCTCTCTAACAACAAACCAATTTCTTGCATTGAATCGTTATCTTTTGGTGTGACATTATTAATCTGGAAATCTATTACTGAGTCCACACTTTCATAACCCTTTACTTATCACCATCATCAAATCCTGACCCTATTAATAACTTATCTCTACTCAACTAATAGTGCCTTTGTCAAATCACTGAGACCACTATGTTCGTCACTTTTTGGTTTTTGGAATGTTAAACATTCTAAAACTTTATAAATCAGTCGCTCAATCTTGCCTCTCACTCAATTTTAACAAAGTACCTCTTTAGTTTTTCTAAAAAAAAGCCGCTATTTGATTCGCATTGTGCCTTCCAATAAGAATCGTTTTATCAATCGTTGGTCTTATAAGATAAAGACATCTGCTCTTATTTGAATTAAAAGTTTCAGACTATATTGACCTGTTATCTTAATCAACATCATGTAATACGTTTTGGATAATTTGCTCGCTAGAAGTACTTAAAATACCATAAATTCCGCTATCCGTCACTGAAGCGTTCATCAGACTAACATTCTTCTCTCTCGCTCTAACTTATCTATTTGTCGCATAATTTTTCATCACTCTAACATTCTTCTCTCTCGCTCTAACTTATCTATTAGTCGCATAATTTTATGTAACTTGCCATCTAACATCTGAAAACCTGAAAATGCTACGGTATTCATCTGTTGATTACCTTAATTCTTCTCAGTATTTGATTCTACGGAACCTAGATTGTGTGTTATTCAGTTGCGACCACTGCGTACTGCATTACCAGGCATTGTAGCTAACTTAAATTTAGCGTGCACAATAAATTAAAAACCACTGAGTTATTTTTAGATTTAACATAAAATTTAGTTTTGCTTACTAAAATAAAATTTATTTTATTAATAATAGTTCACCCGACAGGATAGCTAATAAAGCAATAAAAATCTCTAGACAAAGATAGAAAAGGAAACAATAGAATATTTACATGTAAAAATTCTGGCTTATATTTGTGATCGTCATTGATAATAAAGCTACGTTGTGTTATTTTTTATTTAAACCAGATACTTTTTAGTAGTAAAGCGTTTCAGCGATACTTTAACTAATCCTCGGTCATCGGCAACAACTGTGACGGCCCCCCCCCCCCGGCGACTATGTAGAATGCAAATAGTAAATAATCTACAAATAATTCTATCTAAGTATACCTCCTCTCTCTGTAAAGCCTTTCTTAGGTCATCATAGAGTATGTCTACCTGAATAATTGAATTTAACTGATTCTGAATGAACTGATTACTTGAATAATAAAATTAGTGTCTTGAGCTGATATGTTTTCAGTGATAAAATAGGTAAGAGTATGTTTTTACTTAGGCAATGGGCTGCTTCTATCTTCGGCGAATCAAATCCAGCATTAGTATAGCGTTTCTGGTAATCTAGAATCCCATTACGCTTACTTTTTGAAGTCTTAGATCAGAACTATGTGATGGTGGGGTTGTGTTAACGGGCATACAATGACAGTAGTGATGGGCCCGTGATAGTCTGTCTAGACTTGTTCGGCAGTCGATACAACACATCCGAAGCTTTGACGGTGCTAGGAAATTGAACGCATCGAGATGAAGAATAGCCAATCACTCTTTATATTGCTAATTGCAGCAGCCAACAAAAATGTATTATCAACCTCATTGATCAATATCTACTCAAGACATTCTATATATTTTAAACTGAATGATTCTGGAATTATCCTCAAATTAAACTGAATGATTTTACTTCTTAAACCTTTCTTTAAATTAACTATCCTGTCCTAATTAGGTGAACTGGGAAATGAGTTTAAATGAAAAGATGAATTAGTCTTAAACGAACTCAGTAATTATTAATTTATTCATAAACCAAAATGCATATAATTACCAACAACAAACATTTACAATTTAGCATACACATAAAATGATTAGCAAAACCAACAAAACAGAACTTATATTTAATTCTTAATTTAGTGCTTAGGATAATTGGACATTATTGGGGGTTTTGATATGGTCCCACCCATCTTAACTGGCAGCCGGATATGTTTCAATCCTGGCAAGCCGAGATTGAACCAGATCAGAGTGTTACGTTTTCCCATTAAACGCCTCAGAAAACTATAGAGAGGTCTGAAGGTTTCTCCAGGCTCCTATAATTCTCCTACATGACCAATCAAAGATAGCTAATTTTAACAGCCTGCTGGCTCAAGACTTAGACAGTCTTTAAAAGTTCAAAAGGGGACTTAGGCTCTAAAATGAGCGGGCAAAGGCAACCTGTAGAAAAACACATATAAACAATACAATTTTATACAATTGATTTGGGTAAACCTCTTTGTCTTTTTAATTCAATGTACTCCAAGATTATTAATTACTTTATTTTATTACTTTACTATTCTTTTCCCAAATCAATCATACAGACTTATGAAATAAGGACTTAGCTTTTCTCTACGACTCGAACTTGCACTAAGATCAATTTACTTTACGATACTCTCTTTTAGAGTTCAAAAACCAACAATTACACTGACGCTAATTTGTATACGTAACAAAGACGTGACTCGCAACTCGCAACTCTCTCCGACTATCTCGACTTTCTGAATTCCCGAATGCATCTGAACCCCGACTCCAACTCTACAATCGTATTTATGCTCTTGCGCAAACCGCGATCTCCACCCCTCTAGGGTGGGGTTGAATCGTGTGACGTCGGTGCGTCACCTCGTAGGAACGAAGGAATTTCATCTTATGATGGCGAATACTCTCGCTTTTCTAACAGCAGATGTCGCTACCAGTCATCATTCCTGAAACTAAAATATCTATTTAAGCGCTGGTTTATTACCATTTAACAGTATTAACTGTTTTGAAAAGTAATCCTGAAATGTCACATTTACATGAACAAGTAGATACAAGAGTTCAACTTATATTAAAGTCATCTTATAATTAAACATACTTAATTCTATTTGGTATTGTAAATTGCAATTTACAATCATGCACATAATCATAATTATTCTATCATTCCTTAATATAAAACCATGCTTTAGTTTCTAAATAATATTACCAATATCATCAACGTGCTATTTTTGTACATTTTAAGTCGAACAACACACAATTCTAGGTACATGACCCTTTTTTTTATAAACACTTCAATGGTATAACCTCTTACTGTTCCAAGAATGGCTAGCCATAAATTTGCCTTCGTTATCTGCTTTTAAAATACTATTGAGAGCTTTCTACTCATTTCAAAAATCAAGCATCTGGTTGTAATAAATTTGGTAATTTATTTGAAGGAAGTAAAAAATTCGGGTTGGCAGAAAACGATTGTCTCGTCTCGCTCATTGATGACCATTTTGTTTTAATTTTTGTTTCTTGCACAACAAAGAGCCATATGCTGCTATGTGCCATCACACCGTGTGGTTATGGCAATGGCTTTCGCGGGCTTTTTTATAAGAAAGAAGAAGCAGATGTCCTATCTATGTTGAGCGGTTACCTTTGCCTCATCATTATATCAGCCTGCAGAAGTCTACGGCATAGATCTCCCCCATAGAGTTTCGGAAAGAACGATTTTGGGCCATTTTCTGCATCGGCTGCCCGTGATGCAGAAGTAGGTAGTTTTGTTTTTACAGCTAACTAAAATTACGTAAAAATTTAATAGTTCTTATGAGGTTGAAGCCAAGGTCCAAATTAGCATGCCACCTCAATAACAGTCTTACTACCGAGCTCTTGACATGAAGCTCTACCACAACTTTTTACTAAGCGCCTGTTATTAATAAACTCAATGTAAACTTTGAACTTGAACAGTTACACCGTGTTTTGTCTCATTCAATCGTGTTTGAATCGGCTTTCAAAAGACAAAACACGGTTTAACTTTTCTTAGCTTACACCGGGTTTAATAACAGGGTATATAACTACTTCCTAATTGCTTCCGGTATTACCAGAATCGCCTCTCAAATGTCTCGCAAATCATCCGGAAAATTCACTATAATCCCGTCTCAATGTTGAGAAGCTAGTACAGTACGCACAACGGATCTTTATCCCTCTGAAGTCAGGCGCAGCAAATGATTGCGCATGTACTGTTGGCTTGTTCCTTGCTGATAACCAAGATTAGATAACTGGTTATCTGTGAAGAATGTTTTTCCTCCAGCATAACTGGTTATTTCAAATGATTTTATTTTCCTGTTGTGCAGAAAAATTCGTTTACCGCCAATCACCCAAAAATGGGTTCTGCACAGATATTTCAGAGAGACAACGATCCGTTGTAAGTACTAAGAAGTAAGTGTAAAAAGAAACAAAAAAAATTGTATCGCATCTTGACAGGGATTCAGTTAAAAGTGGCTAAGTAATGATCGACAATTTATTCGTAAATAAGACCAATCTGGTTTAGCCGGCTTGATTATAAGTACGTAGATATTACATAATAACAACATTGCAACAAAATATTCAAATCACCAGGATATACAACAATTTTCATTTTAATTGCGCTTGTACAAGTTTGTCTTGCCATTTACATAAAACCACTCAGGTAATTTTAGATCGCGTTTTTAATACATACACTAACTACATACCTATTACACAATCTGAAACCAGTCTGTGAACGAATGGCCCAAAAGAAGGAGTAGATAGTAGTAGAGCTTGTGAAAAAGGTCGTCCGGGGAAGTATACTACCACCACCGTATCTACTCGTATTACTGCCGCCAAGCAGTGGTGCATTGCTGCAATGGTTGCATTGCTGTGTTCCGGTTTGAAGTGGTATATGGGTGCTGGGTAAATAACTAATATGCCATCGAGACCTTTATTATTTGCTCATTTAAGGATCCTCGGCCGAATCGGCTGGTCAATCAATCTCAATCTCCGGCCCTAATACTTACCCTCGATAGATACTTAAGGACTGATAGCTTTTTATTTACAAAATATTTATTTACCAGCCCCCGTATGCCAATCTTTTGCTGTCAAGTTATATTTCACTGCCCAGTGTAATTTCTTCAGGTGATCATTATTTTTAAACACTTGACAGCAAAATATGCGCGAAAACACATCAAATGACGTCATAATGTCACTATTTAGGCACAGAATAACTATGAGTTAGTTGAACTGACCATGATTTAAAACTTTGCAGTTCAACTTTGCAGTTCAACTTTGATTGGCATACCCCTGCAGTGGTTTCTATTTTTATATCGCCTTTTGCAAATTGCCAATTACATAAGTTTTTCTTTAAATATGTTATGAAACAAGCTTCTATCTCTACCTACAAATTTGTTGCATCAAGCACAATTTGAATGTGTAAACTAATTAAGTCAGTCAGGAAACTACCCAACACTCCTAACTCTTACTTCTTTGTGTCTAATATGAAATTTCCTTATAGTTCTGCAGGGGTATGCCAATCAAAGTTGAACTGCAAAGTTTTAAATCATGGTCAGTTCATACTAACTCATAGTTATTCTGTGACTAAATAGTGACATTATGACGTCATTTGATGTGTTTTCGCGCATATTTTGCTGTCAAGTGTCTAAAAAGAATGATAATAAAAAGAATGAAAAGAATGAAGAAATTACACTGGGCAGTGAAATATAACTTGACAGCAAAAGATTGGCATACGGGGGCAGAATTGTTTATTATTCGCCTCGACCATCGTTTTTCATCATTGTTTTGTTCAATAACCAAAGTACGAAAATAAAATAAAAAGTTGCTAAGCCGCTAGTTTTCAGTCATAAAACATTTTTGAAACTTTAACTAATTATTTTAACTGTAAGTAGTGTGTGTATGAGATCGCTGTAATAATAAAAAATGTATAAACAAAGATACCTAATCCATTTTCTTGTTTTATTTTATGGGCAACAATAAAATTCCACGCACTAAAACAAACCCCACTAGGAAGGAACTTCATGAAGCACTCGTATATCACCAAAGTAGGTAGGTACTTGTACCTATACCTTACCTATATAGTAGCTACCTATCTCTTACCTATCAATATCGGTCGCATTAAGTAAATTAAAAATTTTAGTTAACTAAGTACTGATTTGGATCAGTTGGGCTATCTATAAATCGTTTGCAACGGTTTGTAGATTGTTCAACTTCTTCATGTGTATTTTTTATATATTATAAATACTGTATTAATCTGTTCTTTGTGAAGAAAAGTATTTACATTTTAAAAAAAAGTATCTACCTAAGTAATAATTTACATTTGATTTTTTTTTTATAAAAGATCACATTGCAAAAGTTAATTGAATCATTTTTTATATAATTTATTCCTATAAAAATAAAAAAGCTTAACAAAAACGGGAACTGGCAGCGAAGTTGAAGAATATAGTGCTGACGCTAATCCAGTATGACCCAAAAAGTATACCAACATATTCAACCCATCTTAAAAAGGTTTTGACAAAAGGTTCTTATCTCATAATGTGTCGCTCACTAACCACACGAGTTGCAAAAATAAACAAACAAAAGTTATGCACAATATATGCCTGAGTTTCCTCAAAACTGAAGCTGATGAATATCCTTATAACTTGGAAACGGCTGAACCAATTTTCAACAAACATGGCTAAGAACTATCCCAGATAAATCACCACATAAAAAACCCGCGTTCAAATCGGAGCCCTACTTTCAGAGATACGAAGGCACATACAAACAGACAGACACGCCGTCAAACCTATAACACACCTTCCGTTTTTTAGTTGGGGGTTAAAAATACATTCAGTGGTTAGTTTAGCAAGGGAGGAGTCCCACTACTGGACTGAACACTGTAGGCCCTTGCATTTTTGCAATTTTGTTATTTGACTATGTCCACCGTCTTCCTGCGACTTGAAAATACCATCAAGCCTTCCATGCTTGCTATTGAAAACCTTATCAAACATTACAATATCGCCGGTTCAACAGGGGCATTCTTACGCTTTACCTTTCGGTTCATAGTTACCAATTCAAACCCTTACCAGTCATAACAATGAAGTGTTAGCTATTTACTCGTGTGCCAGAGCAGAGCCTCATTCAAAGATGTTCGGTCGAGTGTAATAGAGGGGAAAATATCTGTTTTACGCTTACGATACATCGGAAATGGTTTTTTCTTTGATGGGGCGGTTTAGGCTTCCTTTTGTCGTCCATTTTTGAGGCTAGCCTCGGCATGGACAAAAAGACCCGATAGCATCGTAAAGGTCTTTTATATACCTGCAGAGGTTTTTCAGTATCGTGAAAGGTCCTTTTTGTACCTCTGAAAGAAAATACGAAAATATTTAGGCTATAGATTCCTACCGATGTATAAAATCGAGAAGAAAATATTATTTAGGAGTCGGGCTAAGATCCACAATGATTGTATCGAGTATAGAAAAATATTATTAGATGGGAAAAAATGTGTTATTATTATATTTTCTTGTATTGTGTACGAATACTCGAAATAAGCATATTTCTAAAGAGTTTTGCGAAGCATACGAAATGTTTGCTCATCAAAGCGTAAGTACAATATGTCAGTCCGCCTCGGAATAAGTCTGGCCTACCCAGTCTCTGAATTTTCTGGAAGTACCTACCTACTACACGTAGGTACCTACACCTACAAAAAAATATTTGATTTTTAAATTTTTAAAATGTACGTACCTACTTACTATGATTTTTGCTTGTTACTATGTGTTTTTTCATATTTTCTTTTTAAATATAATTTGAGGTAAAAATATCTCAGCAGTAAGTAAGTAGTGGTATAAAAATCTCGGTTATCGATATTTTATATTTTCTATGGGTGCTTCTTCATACTTTTACACTAAAGTTTATGCTGAAAAATCTTTATAAACATGCCACTTTATTTAAAAGTAGCTTTTTATCTCAAATTATGTACACAATAAGTTTTAGTTTTACGACTTTTAAGTAAAAATTCGATTAAATATACATGAAAAAACACTGGAACATCACCAAAAATACAAACTGGCTAAAAATTTGTATACAAAAACAGACCAGTGGTGTACCTACGACCAGACTCGAACCCAGGACCAGAATCTTTAGGCAGTATAAAAATAGGGTTGAGAAAAGGAGGTCCCATTTTCTTTTCTGTTTCAAAATACGATATTCAGAACGATTACAATTAATTCGTTTGCCGACGTTCGTCCGTCATTAGCTCCGGTACTTCCGACTGACAGACTGACAGCTGTGCTCGTCCAACTGTAATAATCGGTTCCTTAATTGTACTAAGTACCTAACAATTTCTCACATTTATGGGATAGTGATGCTACAGCTTTCAATAATTTTGTGAAAATAGTCCTTATATTTAGCTAAAGCAACATGAAGAGCTTGTAGTTTTGATGTCACGAACTCAGGACACGCTGTTGAATACTTGTTTAACTTGACATGCAATGATTTTATACTTATGCAAAATCTTTGTTGACATTTAGGGCGGCTTGCACCAGAATCGCTAAACGTATTTAACAGCTAAATAGATTTAAATCTGACGTACTTATATGACTTGACAACTCGCTAAATACTATTTAATAGTTAAACGCGTTTAGCGATTATAAGTATGTTATATTAGCACCTATTTTTATTTATTGAGTGATATATTTTTTTACATCGATATTCGATTCTAAATAATTTAGTTTTAGTATATCTGTGGTCCCAATTCAGTAGTATTAAGATTCTTTAAATTAAATATTTCATAAACCATCGTGTTAGAGTTGTTTTCACAAAGTTTTTTAGCTTTTTGTTTGAAGCAAACTGCCCAAAGTTTTAATTGTTATACTTTAGAAGACAAGATACTTCAATAACAAAGACTTTGTGTAAATAAAATGCAAAATAATTTCACTCAGCGCTCTTTAGCATTATTTGTACCTAGAAGTAACCAGCTTTTATTAATAATATACGAAGGGCGGCTTGCACCAGAATCGCTAAACGCGTTTAACTCTTAAATAGTATTTAGCGAGTTGTCAAGTCATACAAATACGTCAGATTTAAATCGATTTAGCTGTTAATACGTTTAGTGATTCTGGTGCAAGACGCCCTTAGTGTTTTATCTCGATTTAAATATAGGTACTTTACTACGCATTAATCCTAACGCGCAATAATATTGTTTTAATTGGTCCTTTTTGTCCTAACAGTTGAATATATAAAGCTTACCTTGAAAATTACATTGTTAGGTTACATTGAAAAAGTTCCTCAAAAGATTAACAAGATTCCAACACAATTTCCACGAGAGGAAAATTACGAGCTATCAACTGACGTTCTAAAAGTTTATTTTGACAGGATACCTTGATTTAACTAATGAAAGTACAATATCTACAGTTAGGTACCTACCAACCATTGTTTTTTTTTTCAGTTGGCCCTTCTGATGTTACCTCTGCCTATAACAATACATTACCTCACAGTGCACTGCGTTCATTACTCTGGTCTCATATGCCTGTGATTGCAACGGTGCGGTGGCGGCACTCATACCCTTCAAACCAGAACACAGCAATGCGAGCATCACTGCTTGGCGGTAGAATAGGTACGGTGGTAGTACTTCTCCGATTGAACTCTTTCACAAAGAGCTCATTGAAATTCTGATAACCAGAGGGTTATCTGACTTTTAATAAATATTTACTTATCAAAAGCAACGTTTTAGAATGCCAGTAGTGCTAAAGTAAATAGTTTTGGCGAAACTCCTAAAGTAGTTTTACAATCTCTATTTCCTGGAAGAAAACATTTCATTTAGATTTTTAGTTCCTTGTTAACGTGCCAAACAAAAATGAAACTAGTTCAAACCAAAAAGACTAAGTAAGTAAGAACAATCTTGTTTTTCTTTAGAAAATTTTATTTATTTCATAGGGACCGACATTAAACAATTTAAAGTAAAGTGACAACTCTGAGTTTCGCAATTTAATTATTATCAATTAATTAGGTGAGAACTTTATTAACTTTTTACGATTAACTTTCATTCCCATTGGCCCAGTCGTTTTATTACCCTCTTAATTAGAAGAGGCCTCTAATTTTATTAGATTTTAGGGAATCTTGTATGAAACAAAATTAAAGTGGTTGACGTTTTTGTCAATCCCTGTCCTGATGTCCGGCCGGTTGAGACTTGAGATGCGGGTTTGATTTAAATGTGTTTTATCGGGGTAGGCACATTTGACTGCACGTACGCGACGCTGCAGTGCCTGGGACATGATTTAGATGCAGTAGGCTTGCCCAGCACCTGTACCATCCTCTCAGGCTAGTCGGCCTTATCCACAGGAAAGACCATCGTGCGCGGAGCTGACTAAGCCGCGAGTTTCCTCACGGTGAAGGAAGAGCCATTGAACCTAACTATCTAACTGAATTTCTTTTAGAATTCAGAAAAACATCTACTTATCTAGTTAGCCCGATGCGCCCACTGCTGGGTATAGCCCTCTCTACTACAAAAAGAGCGACAGATTGGACATTTTGGTCCAATCTGTCTCTCTAAGGTGACAGAATTCGCAGTAAAGCTCAATTTTAAACAAAACAAATTGTTTAAGACATCTTAAAAGTATTAAGAACAAAGTGAGCACTCAAGAGTTCGAAAACGGCCACAAATTAATTCATCCCATTTGCAAACCAAAGTTATAATACAAGGGATTCAATGGAGTCTCTGTTCTGACGCAGTGAAACGAGAAAAGCTGGATGACTTTAAGACCGAGTGTCCTAAAATATTGTTTTCTTGTTCTATACAAAATGCAATAGATAAACTACTTAGCAAAATGAGGAAGATGAGCGTATTTTTTTTTTAATGTAGATCGATAGATTTTTACGTCCAAAACACAACAGTGAAAGAATTTTGGCGATAGCTCAAAAACTGAATTTTCTACGATTTTTTAAAGTTTGGATTTTCAAAATCTGTTTTTAGCCCGGCGATTTCGCGTGTGACGTCAGCCAGGTCCGATCGCTCACCCGCGCGTTTTAAGCGTTTTCTGCCTTTACGTTTCTATTTATATTTCTGATAAATAGGGAGAAAAGTACCAATATTTTTATGTAATATTGTGCCTCTAAGTCCTAAGGACACGTTTAACGCTTCAGATAAACTTTTTAACCACCGACTGAAGAAGAAAGGTGTTCTAAGTTTGAGGCTTTTTTGTGTCTATGTGTCTGTACCTTTCAAGGCTCGTAGCTCCAAAAAATCACTCGTAATTTTATTTATAACTATTCTTGAAATGGAAAGCAGATAAATCTGGCATAGTTCTAAGCCAAGTTTGGTAGAAATCGGTGCAGCGGTTTTCAAGTTATGAGGATGTTTATCAGCCCTCGACACGCATTTTGAAGGGTTCTCAGGCATATATTGATTGTAGTTTGAAACATTTGGTTCTTATACCAGTATAACGTGAGCTACTATTTCTTAGTGTTTCATTGATTTTGTATATCAGGTAAGACTGGTAATGAGCAAGATTGTGTTATCGACGTGATTAGCAATGTTTTTAACCCCCGACGCAAAAACGATGGGGTGGTAAAGTTTGACGTGTGTGTGTGTCAGTGCGTGTGCGTGTGTCTGTGCGTGTATGTGTGTGTGTGTCTGTCGAATGCGCGCGTTGGTGCGCGTGCGGATGCGGATGGTAGTAGTCTAAGTCACATTGTCTACTAAGGACGTGCCTAGTGAGGCATTGTACTGTCAAGTACAATGCCTCACTAGGCACGTCCTTAGTAGACAATGTGACTCTCTAAGAAGAAGAAGAAGAATGTGACTTACACTAGGACGTGCCTAGTGAGACATTGTACTGTCAAGTACAATGCCTCACTAGGCACGTCCTTAGTAGACAATGCCTACACATACATATAGTGCAATGCCTCACTAGGCACGTCCTTAGTTACGAAGGACATTGTACAGTAGGTACAATGCCTCACTAGGCACGTCCTTAAGCAATGCATTGCTAATGCCTCACTAAGCACGTCCTTCGTAACTAAGGACGTGCCTAGTGAGGCATTGCACTATATGTATGTGTAGGCATTGTCTACTAAGGACGTGCCTAGTGAGGCATTGTACTTGTACAGTACAATGTCTCACTAGGCTCGTCCTAGTGTAAGTCACATTCTTCTTCTTCTTAGCGAGTCACATTGTCATTGTCATGTGACTTAGACTACTACCATCCGCATCCGCACGTGCACGTCCTTAGTAGACAATGCCTCACTAGGCACGTCCTTAGTAGACAATGCCTCACTAGGCACGTCCTCAGTAGACAATGCTTCACTAGGCACGTCCTTAGTTTCTGAGGACGTGCCTAGTGAGGCATTGTACTTGACAGTACAATGTCTCACTAGGCACGTCCTAGTGTAAGTCACATTCTTCTTCTTCTCAGCGAGTCACATTGTCTACTAAGGACGTGCCTAGTGAGGCATTGTACTTGACAGTACAATGTCTCACTAGGCACGTCCTTAGTAGATGTGACTTAGACTACTACCATCCGCATCAGCACGCGCACCAACGCGCGCATTCGACAGACACACACACACACACATACACGCACAGACACACGCACACGCACTGACACACACACACGTCAAACTTTACCACCCCATCGTTTTTGCGTCGGGGGTTAAAAACATTGCTAATCACGTCGATAACACAATCTTGCTCATTACCAGTCTTACCTGATATACAAAATCAATGAAACACTAAGAAATAGTAGCTCACGTTATACTGGTATAAGAACCAAATGTTTCAAACTACAATCAATATATGCCTGAGAACCCTTCAAAATGCGTGTCGAGGGCTGATAAACATCCTCATAACTTGAAAACCGCTGCACCGATTTCTACCAAACTTGGCTTAGAACTATGCCAGATTTATCTGCTTTCCATTTCAAGAATAGTTATAAAAAAATTACGAGTGATTTTTTGGAGCTACGAGCCTTGAAAGGTACAGACACATAGACACAAAAAAGCCTCAAACTTAGAACACCTTTCTTCTTCAGTCGGTGGTTAAAAAGTTTATCTGAAGCGTTAAACGTGTCCTTAGGACTTAGAGGCACAATATTACATAAAAATATTGGTACTTTTCTCCCTATTTATCAGAAATATAAATAGAAACGTAAAGGCAGAAAACGCTTAAAACGCGCGGGTGAGCGATCGGACCTGGCTGACGTCACACGCGAAATCGCCGGGCTAAAAACAGATTTTGAAAATCCAAACTTTAAAAAATCGTAGAAAATTCAGTTTTTGAGCTATCGCCAAAATTCTTTCACAGTTGTCCTTACAATCTTCTAGACTTTTGATTTAAGCTATAAAAACAGGAAAAAATGCCTAACTCATCTTCCTCATTGTACTAAACAGCTGGTTTTTTTTTCGCGCCCTGTCGGTACTTTGTTATCTCAGCGGGTGGAATTTCATACTGTGGTCATAAGATCGTCGGATTAGATTCGAAACTGCAAGCGCTTTGCCGCGTCGCAATTAGCAGCTTTTTGATAATAAATTGTAAACTTTAATTTTGATAAAACGGATAGGGGCATCCCTCAAGCAACTATGGTACCTATATTTATCTAATTGTCACCCCAATTAGCGTTGTCTTTGAAATCCAGACTCAAACTCAGAAAGTTAGAGATAAAGTTGGAATTTTTTCAAAAGTATTCTATCAGCCATCTAGTTCCCATATACAAGCTATGCTTAGTTTGGGACTAGAGGGTGTTGTGTGTAAAGTCCATGAATATTTATTTATTTTTACCGAGAAAATATTTTTCTATCGTATTTCTGGATCTCGGGACTATGTTCTGTACCTATTTTGATTTTTGGCTACTTACGTTTACGGGTAACCAGCTACAAAAAAGAACAGCTTGCTATTTTAACAGTATATGCGCCCTTAACCGCCAGAAGTTTTTGCAAGTGGTTGTATTACACCTGGTATACGTGGTCTAGCTTTGTTCCCGAGCTGGGGTCAGGGTCCGTTTGAGGTCGGAAGCACTTTGAGACAAAGGGTAGCTAAGTTACCGTGTAATTAACGACCGTATGCTTCATCTTCTCGATTGTCGCCTACGTTTCATAGTATAATTTACGGCGGAGACTATTGTTTGCGTGATTGGTGTGAATCTTTAACTGAAGTTAGAATGATTGAGTGATTGAAAAAAGAATGAACGATCGAATTGGGATCGAACCAAGATTTTTCTGGCTCTAAGTTTTCTTTCAAATACAATGAAAAGTACAAAATAAAAATTTACATATTAAACAAAACTATGCTATCTGAAGGAAGTAAAATCTTGCAATCCAGTATCTATAGGTACTACATAGGGTATATTTCAGTAGGTACCTAACCTACGAAAAGAAATGTGTTAAGTAGATAATTGCTGTCCTATAATAGTGATCTTATTAAAACTTGTGCTAGCATTAACACAAAATTTAGGTTCTTGTAATTTGTAAAAATGTACCACAAATAACATAACAACAACTTTTGTAATACAGCACAAAATATGGTTCTTGTAAATGTTCATAAAAGATGTGCGTTTCACTGGAAGGACCATAGTGGAATTTTAGGTTTCTGAGCACCTCGTTCTTGCTAGCGACCTCTACCGACAACATGCCAAACTAAAAGGCTAATTGGCTGTGTGTAGTACCAGCGTTGTGCTTACAGAACGTTGGTGCCTACAGAATTCAGTTGCTTTGCTACGCGGCGTAGAACGTGCTACGGAAATCTGACGCTAGATCCGCGCTGCTCTGCATAAAAATGTCGGTGTGTATTTAAACATTTAGACGTACACTGGTGTTTCGTTTTTCTAAACTAACCTTATTTGGCCACATTGTTGCCGTCCCTTTCTCATAAACTGAAACGACAAAGACGACTATAATTTTAGTGCTGTCAAATAAGGTTAATTTCTCAGTTCATTTAGAAAAATGCAACAACAGAATCGCCGTCAACATCTTCATAAGTAATAAATAAATAAATATTCAGGGAAATTTCACACAACGCCCTCCAGTCCCAAACTAAGCAAAGCTTGAAATATGGGAACTAGATGGCTGATAGAACAAATATAAATATTCATGGACTTTACACACAACGCCCTCTAGTCCCAAACTAAGCAAAGCTTGTAATATGGGAACTAGATGGCTGATAGAATACTTAAATACTCTTTTTTTTGTAAATACATACTTATAATACATAGTGTCGTGATTTGTATAATTTAGCAATTTATTTTATACCTTATTAAATATTAATCGAATTTATTGTTTGCGTCGTGTCTCGGCGGAAGTCTGTATTAAATATTTTTTAGTATTTTTCTGTAGGTAATGATTTCGATAATTTTGTAAACTATATTATAGCTGATTAAATGTGAATCTAATTTATAGATTATATAATAGTTCGGCGGAAGCCAGAATTAATTATCTTTAGTATTTTTCTATGTAGTTTAGTTAGTGAGTTGACCACCAAGTCATGACTGTTTTGTGATTGGTCGAGGTAATGAGGTAGCCATTTTGTGCTTGAAAAGGCTGGTTAGGTAGAAAAATATGGAAAGAGCGACCATTCGGAAATGTGACTTGGTGGAGAGAAGTAGTATGGTAAATTGTGTACTGAATAAAGTGTAATTCTTGGACGAGCTGGTATCATTCACTTCAATTCAGAAGTGGGATGAACGGTATGTAAAGTGATAATTTTATATTTTTTTAGTGCACCCCTGATATATTTTAATTTCATTATAAAGTTATTAGTATATAAATTATTCAGCCATTTATGTTAAATGGAATGAAAGATTTTGTTGGCATGTGTCGGTCGGGATTGCCCCGAGACTATCCGATCGTGCTAACTTCTGATTTCAAAAAAGTATAGGTGCCTACCTAATATGTTCTGAAAGACCGAAACTTTGTTTCACGGATCAGTCGGGAATACTCCGAGACTATCTGGCCGTGCAAACTTATCTCTCTTTTGGAGTTATGAGTACCTACCTATACTGTCCATTGAATTTTAGATTGGTTGAATACCTACTGAGATATTTTAATAGCCAGTACCTACTAGCCTGAAACGTACAGAGATTCATAGATTGGGGTGGCATTAAATTCATTTAGATTTTGGGCACCTACTGACTACATTTTTTTTTATATATACGTTTGAATCGCTGTTCGCATTGACTGGTCGGTAATACACCGGGACTATTCGGTAATGCAAACACCCTTCGATTAATGGTTTACTTATTTTGTAGGTCAGTAGTTGCCTTATATTTAAAATAATTTTAAAATATTATGCTACCCGCTGATAGCTATGATTTAAGCTAAGTGTGCTAAGTGAGAATAAAATTAAAATAGAATGATATGGGCTAAGTAAATACTTAGCTACCTACTTAGGCCTCAGATAAATTAAATAAAAATATATATTCATGGACATTTCACACAACGCTCTGTAGTACCAAACTAAGCAAAGCTTGTAGTATGGCAACTAGATTACTGATAGAATTATTACATAATACCTAGGCTATGTATGCCTCTGTTCAGCAAAGTGATTATTACTAAATGATTTAGAAGCAAGACGGCTATGTATGCCTCTGTTCGGCCAAGTGAGCTACATTACTTAATGATTGGGAAGCAAGCCGGCTATGTATGCCGTAATTATTTCCAAGCCTCGTTATTTATGCCATGTGTGCATTATTTAAGATTCTTGTAGCACTACGCACTAGACTTGTACGTGACTAAGTATGTCGCAAAAATTACATAGACTGCGTGATAGTTTTAGGCCAAGTGTGCCATTGAAGATTAAAGAAAAAAAAACACGAGATTAGTTCAGTCTGGTTTTATTTAGTGAATGGTTATGTAGGTAGTTACCCTACTAATTACAATGATTTACTTCTGTTTCGAGTCCATGGATTCTGATGGTGCGATGATTCCTGACGAAGAACTTCCTGTAGCGCACGAGCATTCCAGATGGAAATTGAAAACTTCAGTCTTAGGAGTGCTGTGTCGTCGTTGAAGATCACCGAACCCCTCATTGGAGTGTTGAGTGGTTTAAACAAGGTTAGATCCAACCATTTTTATGTTTCAATCTTTGGTCGTAGTTTGCATGAGCAATTCTTTGTGCGAGGTTAAACGAGTGCGTAAAATTAAGTGCTCCCGGATAGCAAATTGCTTGAAGGGCAATGTTTTTAGTTTATAACCTTTCAAACCTGAGTTGAAACTAAATTTTTGCTCGCACAGAATCGATAATATTGCAAACTTTATATGAGGTTATGCGTGCTGACAGTATGTAGACTATGCCCTGCACTCTGACGTGCGCCTGTGATGTCAAGACATCACCATAATAGTGAATACGATGGTTGTTATTTTTATAAATGGAATAACTGATGCATTGTATTTGTAGATACATAGTTATGTGACTACCTTCCTACCTGGAAACCTAAACCTAAAGTCCGAAACTATGACCTTAGCATTAATTAGCACAAAGAAAATTATGACTAATACAGTATTTACAATATTTATAATACGTACAAAATACACATCAAGCAGTTGAGCTATCTACACACCGACCTTAGTAGGTTTCCTGATTGAAAATTGAGATAGATTGGTAAATAGATCTTTATTGATTACTTACTATTAAACGTAGGTTTTACAAACTTAAATACAACATAAAATAAAACAAGTAGGTACCAGTTAGTAGCGAAAAATTAGATTTGTTTTTTCCGAAATGTTTATTCCATGGTGGTGTTGATCATCCCCAGCACTTGTGCTATCTGACAGACTGAAAGTTTTTCTAGTGCTTAGTACATTTAGTATGTGCGCAGGTAGTAAAGGTTTGAAAACATCAAAAGAGTTTTATTTGTTCTGTAAGTAGCTAGGCCATGGCGTCACTGTTTGTTTTACCAAACTACGAATTATCGCAACAAAACAGATATTATTTTATGTAAAGATAAAGTGTGCCTCGACCAAATATATAGGCATTGGACTGTGGTCGTGCTTCTTTTTTATGCACATTGAATACCTACTCAATACATTTATTGCTTTCACGTGGTAACATAGTCGCAAGTCTACTTATTGTTATAGACTTGTAGATAGATAGCGGACGTGTTTATTTGCGAAATAGAGGCATAACACTTTAGATATTTACAAGTACCCACCGATTAGGTTTTAGAAGATAAAAGGTAACCAAAACTTCGAGTTAAGCTCCTTAATTATTTTGTTTAGCAATCTTCTAGAGAGGTTGACATGTTTGTCACCCATCGAAATACATACACGTGGGTCGGACACCACACCACTGAAGTTTCTATTTGTTTGTTGACAATATGTTAACAAGATTAACTGTCAAATGAAAGCGAGATGAATCGTTGGTGTAGATAGTGTAGTACAAGTAAGTCTACTGTGTGTACTGTGTATCTACTGTATAATCTGATGTGTCGTTCGTTGCACACATCTTGCTGTCACGATCACGATTTTCGTTCGTACGTATGGGTTAGTGGCCAACTGAGGTTACGTGAGTGTTTAGGCCGCCTTAAGGCCTCTGTCGTGTCTTGACGACTCCTAAAGCCTGAACTGAAAGTTTTACGTGCCCTCCAAAGCATGGAAGTGCACACATTAAAACGCCACTAGCGGTCAGCCATCCAAATAGTGACCGCGCAGAACGTTGCTTAACTTAAATAACTAGTGAATATTTATTAAGCAAGCTGCACTCCTACGCCACGAGTGCAGTCGATGTAGAGTCAATGTAGAGTCAATGTAGAGTCAATGTAGAGTCAATGTAGAGTCAATGTAGAGTCGATGTAGAGTCAATGTAGAGTCGATGTAGAGTCAATGTAGAGTCGATGTAGAGTCAACGTAGAGTCAATGTAGAGTCGATGTAGAGTCAATGTAGAGTCAATGTAGAGTCGATGTAGAGTCAATGTAGAGTCCATAAAGATTCGATGTAGAGTCAATGTAGAGTCGATATAGAGTTTCATGTAGTCTTGTAGAGCCTCAAGGTAGAGAATTTAATTATGTAGTCTTCAAGGTCCTTCGTCATGCGAGTTGAAGTCGCAATATTTTATTCGAGTATCACAAAGAGTACGATTTCATTCTGATGGAGCTTTGATCTATCATTGGTGTGTTGGTGTTAGCATCATTTTTAGACAAGCTACAAAGAACGTACGAGAAGCTCTATTCAAGGTTTATAAGTGCTGGTTCCTGATAGTTATCCCAACTCCTTTGACATTCCAACCGGACGTTTTTGGTTTGGTTTTCAACTTTTGATGATCTGAAGTACCTATATAGGATGACTAAGCTAGTTGTTAAACTTGAAGGTTTGTTTACTACTAACGTTTTCGTTTTGTAACCTGAACGGAAGCTGGTCCAATGGTGTTTGAGATGAGGATTGGTTTGATGAGATGATGATGATGGAATGGAGTAAGATGAAAGCGATAGTATACTATTTTTCAGCATGACATAAACAGTTGTAAAATATCTATATAGTGTATCTAGATAATGCCATCAATTATAAAATATAAGAATGATGTTGGTTGACTCAATTTAGCTTTGATTAAGAGCTTGACCAATTTGTGTATGACAGTTCGTTCACTTTAGTTTTGTTAGTTGAGCTGTTTGTAGTAAAGTCAAAGTCAAAATTTCTTTATTCAATAAAATCACAAGGATCATTTAGAATCGTCTTATATAACTAGGTGATTCTAGGTGCCAGTTCCACGCGACCAGAGCCTAGAAGAACGGGCAAGAAACTACGGCCTAGTTCCTAGCGTTTTTTTTTTGTATGATCCCTTTTACAGAGAAATATAATAGAGCAGAAGAATAGCACTGACATTGCAAATCGAGTAGGTAAGAGAAAAGTATTGTGATCTCAGAAGCAGTATCTGACTGTACAGTTTTTGAAGGTTAGGCTAGACTGAGCGAAAGAAAGCTGAATGTCTTTTGCAGACTTGTTCGTCGATAAACGAACGTGAATCACGTAACGGTTTTGGTCAAGATGTAGGACTTGTATCGTGTGACATAACATCTGCTCCATGGCTGATTATTTGCTGCACTGACATGATTTATTTCGAGGACATTAAGACTTTATTATTGTTATTTATACATTTTTTTTGACATTTTGGGTAAACAGACGAATTGATATTAATCGTAGGTAATTAATCTTTACAGTTAGTTCTCTGACGTAAACAGACATTATTCATTCACTAATTTCGTTTATAATTGGTGACAATATTGTTGGTTATGGGCATTTTTGTAATTTGAATCTGAATTTCCAGGTAGCATTGCCATGACATGCAAACTTGCGTCTCTGCCTCGCGTTGGATGTAAAACACGGGTACTACAGTCACTGGTATTACGTAAGCTGTGTGACCGTTCAAGGTGATCCGTAAGATTTTGTTAAAGGCGCTTATGCTAGATAGTGAATTAAGATTTAAGTAATTGTGCTCTGGCATGGATTATTTTTGAACACGTTTCTTTGATGAAAATGTGCAAAGTCTCGATTCAGACTTGAGTAACTTTGGAGCATACGAACCTAAAACGTGCTAATTCGGCACCTCTGTCTTACTTTAATTCATCTTAGCTTATCTCCAGTCAGACACATAAATTTAGCACCTCTGTCTGTTATCGAAAGATATGCAAGTTATCTTAACTTTGTGTTTTCTGTTCTGCAGTTGAAGTAAATACCCCAGGTTCAGGCACCTTTGATGAAAGGCGCTCGTGCCCAGTACATGATAGCGTCATCCCCGCAGTTCGTGCCTGCAGCCCTGTCAACCTGAGTCTACTTGCTGAGCGTCATCATGATGACCGTACCACTGAAGGGAATCTCCTGGAGCTGTGATAGATTAACGTGGCCGAGGTCGACCACCTGTCAGAATGCCCGAATCAGCGAAAACAGTATTCACGATAAAATCCTATAAGAGCAGAGTGCTCGCCTGACTCTCTCACTTGTGTTTTAAAGCCTTTTGCACCCACCAATAGTCCGGTAACGCTGTCAGCAATCGTCAGACGATTACAACAACGTCCTAGTTCGTCCGAAAAATTCGCCCACTTATGTTGCATTTTGTAAAAATAGACTGATACCCTCCCAAATTATTATTGAACTGTTTTTCTTGGCTTAAATTACTTAGATTTTTAGATTTAATTTTGAAATCATTTCGTTATATTTTGCTTATAATTATTTGGTAGAAACTGCTCACTGTATATATATTATAGTATAAGGTCATGCGTCAGGAGATCGCATGATGACGGATGGCCGAATGTCGTGATTTGTATAATTTAGCAATTTATTTTATACCTTATTAAATATTAATCGAATTTATTGTTTGCGTCGTGTCTCGGCGGAAGTCTGTATTAAATATTTTTTAGTATTTTTCTGTAGGTAATGATTTCGATAATTTTGTAAACTATATTATAGCTGATTAAATGTGAATCTAATTTATAGATTATATAATAGTTCGGCGGAAGCCAGAATTAATTATCTTTAGTATTTTTCTATGTAGTTTAGTTAGTGAGTTGACCACCAAGTCATGACTGTTTTGTGATTGGTCGAGGTAATGAGGTAGCCATTTTGTGCTTGAAAAGGCTGGTTAGGTAGAAAAATATGGAAAGAGCGACCATTCGGAAATGTGACTTGGTGGAGAGAAGTAGTATGGTAAATTGTGTACTGAATAAAGTGTAATTCTTGGACGAGCTGGTATCATTCACTTCAATAGTAACACCCAGACATAGAACAAACATCTATGTTTTCCACGCACAAATGTTTGTTCTCAGTGGGGATCGAACCCACGACCCACAGCACGGAAGGCAGAGCTGTTACCGACTGAGCTGTGACGCCTGTCAAAAATACTTTAATATTTAATTATATTTTACTCAGTTATCGTTTAGTTTTGAAAACCTTAGTTTAGTTCAGTATGTAACAGCATCCTTACCAACTAGTAGATATTACTACGCTATGATTTGAGATAGATACCTATATGCTTAGTATAATGGTATCTCCATGAGAGCAGCAGCTGTACCGAAAAGCAATTAACTAAATTGCAATCAATTATGGTCAATATGCGGACAGCTTACGGTGCACTAATACTGTTGCTAATACTTTTAGCATATTACACATAGTTCGTTTAAATATTAATGTACTGCTATGTCAAATATTTTCATAATTATTATATTTGACAATAGAACTTATATTCAAACTTTCTGTTTATGGGTAAAACCTAAAACATCCCTATATATGTATAAGAAAAGTGTGAGTTTTGGAAATGATGTTATATTCTTACACCTGGTATGGTACACACAAAATCGACCCTGTATAATAATAAATTACAAGTAGGTATATAATAGTCACACACAACGCATCTTTATCTCTCTGAAGTATCTGCGCAGCTTAGGTCGAATTGGAGGTACCTAAGCGAATTTTTCCGCACCTGTATTGTATATGCGCAATCTTTTGTTCCACCTAACTTTAGAGGGATACAGATCCATTGTGCGTACTGTACATAGCTGTACCTTAATTAACATATACATGCATGTTTATAATTTAACAGCACAGCCTGTCTGTCAATGCATGATTAAACGATTATTTATATTAGGTATATTATTTGTAAGTAGATTATCTTTTATTATAAATATTAAGTAGGTAATTTTTATATATTGTTAAAGGCGTTTCTCCCTACCAAGTTACCCTTATTATTAGCACTACCTTTTCTCCACACTTCACAAAGGTTGGTTGGAAGAAAATGCTAAATAGCATTAAGCTCGCCTCTATACATATATTTTTTTTTATGTGCAATATAGAATTTTCTAATCTAATTCTAATCTAAACGAAAGGGCCTATACAGCTCAATTTTAATGAACAATCTGAACAACTGAAAATCTTTCGTACCATAGATGGAACTAAATAGTACATTAACCGTAGTAAGTAGAATTGAGCCCGAACATTACGAACTTAATTACCTTCTTGTCTCTTCCTAAGACCACTTTGCCAGCTACCTGCAATCAGTTTCCTGATATCAAAGGAGCTGATGTAATTGGACCGTCTACTAAGCTGTCTCAGATAAGGTAGACATACACGTGCAACGGTATACTAGTTACACAAGGCAGGCTGCTACACAAAACTGGGGGCTGTGCATGCACCAGCTTTATGTAGAACAGCTGAGCAACTTTGAGGTTCATGAGCTTGGTTCACCGAATTACGCTTCGCCGAAAGAACTCCGGGGTTCCGCTGAAGATTAACACGGCGATTTGGGTTCATTTGAATTTATTTGTAAAAGTACTCGTTAGCAATGATGAGAAAGAATCAGAAAAAATATTATAGCAACTATCATCTTATTCTCATCTCATCGACCTCGAAATATGTAAGAACATTGAGGTGTTTCAGCATGATCAGCAAAACAAGATAAAATAAAAATACCACTCAGACATTTTCATCTAATTCTCATCTCATTCGACATAAAAATACGAAAAAACCTACACAAAAATGTTATCAAAAGATCAAGTTGACCAATATCTATCAGAAAATCGAAAATCAAGTCAGCGAAAATCATTCCAGTCAAAAATCGTTTAGGTATTCAATAAAATGACAAGGATCATTTAGGTAAAGCAATCTAAATATGCTAATGCTGACTAATTAGTGTATGGTTGTTGGAAGAAAACTCTTGTTAGGGTTAAGCTCGCCTTTGTACTGTATATCATCTATTTCTGTATTTTGTTTATGTCCTGTTTTGTATGCAATAAAGAATTAATTAATTAAAATAAAAATAATGTATAAGTAATCACCTTTATTCAGGTTTTTAAAGACAGGTAATCTTAGTATTGGCTAAACTACCGCTCAGCTACAAGTACTTCCGATGGCGATCGACGAGACGTTACAGTATGAGATTGGAACGTTATATGCTTAGATAGAACTATGAATACCTAGGTACCTCTAGCTATACAGCGCACTGCACGCAGTTTAGCTTCGAACCAAGAAGCTTCTCCAAGACTAGATCAGGGAATTAGTAAAAAGATGGATGTTCCAGTAAAATTGGCAGAAAGTATAGTCAACAACATAGTACTGTTCTACCGTTATTTTAAAGATGTTTTAGCGTTTTTTTTATCTTATTAAGTTCACCTGTACCTAAGTACTGCTGCTAGGCAAGTCTCCGCTATTTATTTCTATAATTTACTCTCATTTGCCATCCAATCTAAATAGGTGCACCCGAAAAGAGACATACTCAAATTGCTTGCCTGCATTACCTAAATCCACAGATATTATAACCTCAATGTTTGACTGTAATCTTAGCAGCAGGCGAGAACATGCAAAGCGGGTTTTTCATTATGCACAAACGAGTTCCGACGAAGATCCACAAAGGTTCTTAGTTCCATGGCACTGAAGCCTACAATCTTGTACGGAAGCGTTGATTACTTACAGTTCGATGTGGAGGTAGTAGCTAGCTTTGACGTCACTAGTGTCACTACACGTCTCTCGAAATAGGTAAACCGGTGTCCTATGACTAACTGTAACTATGTCTTTAGCCTCAACTCACGAGGTATGTTTATAGGTATCATGTTGAAAACAAGCCGCTAAAAGCAGCTATCTCACTGAGAACAATAAGCAGCCCCCGTATGCCAATCTTTTGCTGTCAAGTTATATTTCACTGCCCAGTGTAATTTCTTCAGGTCAAGTGGTACAATTTTGTACCACGTGATCATTCTTTTTAGACAATTGACAGCAAAATATGCGCGAAAACACATCAAATGACGTCATAATGTCACTATTTAGTCACAGAATAACTATGAGTTAGTATGAACTGAAGTTTTAAATCATGGTTCAACTTTGATTGGCATACTCCTGCAGGCACGTTTTGTAAAAATAGAAATAGAAATTATTTATTTTACGCAACACACATATACAAATTTACTTAATAATAAAACATTCAAATGCGTAAAAACGGAACCCACTCAGTAAATGCGGCAGGTGCACGGTGGCTCCTTTAGCGCTGGTTTTCAGGGGTGCCGAGAGTGAAGTGGCGCACAGCCTCTGCGACACGCGCTTATTACAAGTACTTATTCTACTAACAGAAAACAACATAACTAACCTACATCTCTATTACAATTACATAATAAAATAAATACAATCAAAAATGAAAACACAGTTAACTGGGTTAAAAACGAAGTACACAAAACTAATTTTTTTTCACATATTCCAAATTCTAAATGTACAAAATAGTGCGTTATAACTATAACTAAAAACAACATGAGGTGGAGAACGACCGCTTATGGAACAGATTTTTGTAAATCTAAGGTATTTTTTGAGGGAGTTTTTAAATGCATAAACTGAAAAACGCGTTTAAAGTTTGATAAAATTGACAAACAAAACCAAAAATTAAAAATATCAATAGATTAATTAGGCACGAACGTTTTCTATTCCTACTAGTACCAGCATAAATAATCGTTTTTACGTATTTATTATTATTTTAGATTACCTACTACGCAATTTGAAGAATCAATAAACTTTGCTTCACAATTTCTTCAATGAAAATTATTGAATTCCCTAAAGTCGTAGAAAAATAAGTGTCGAGTATCGCTTCCTCACGGGATATGATATTCACTTAGCAGTACCTAACACTACATTCCGTGACACCAGTAGGTATACAGTGCGAAAGTTCTACAAACTCTCGGAAAATAATTTTCAAAAGAATATAAAAACCCTCCAAGACCTTATCTGTGCTCTCCTTGATGCAAATGCAGTCGACGATAAAGAGGAAATCCTGGAAATACATCTCGAAATTAATTTAATACGTGAGTGTCTTAGGAAAATAACCTCTGTGGTAGTAGGAATACGACTGGTTTTCGAGTGCTGTAACGTGTGTCTAAGAAATAACTACCGTGGTTATAAGATGACGGTGCAATCTTGTCGGAAATGTTGAACGTGAGCATCGCTGACTTGTAAACCAGAAGAGTTGTGAAGTAAAATCTTTTCCCAACATGCAGCATCTGAACTGCAGGGGTATGCCAATCAAAGTTGAACTGCAAAGTTTTAAATCATAGTCAGTTCATACTAACTCATAATTATTCTGCGACTAAATAGTGACATTATGACATCATTTGATGTGTTTTCGCGCATATTTTGCTGTCAAGTGTCTAAAAAGAATGATCACGTGGTACAATTTTGTACCAAAGACTCGAAGAAATTACACTGGGCAGTGAAATATAACTTGACAGCAAAAGATTGGCATACGGGGGCTGGAAAGATAGCGAAGCCTCGAAAATTTTTGAAAATTCGGAAAACTCTTTAGTTTTAAAGACGTCCATTCGTTTTTTGGTTTGAGGATTGGATTACAGTCACATTACCTTACTTATTACTTGACAGAGGCGTTACAGCTCAGTCGGTATTAGCTCTGCCTTCCGTGCTGTGGGTCGTGGGTTCGATCCCCGCTGAGAACAAACATTTGTGTGTAGCAAACACAGATGTTTGTTCTATGTCTGGGTGTTACTATGTATTATAAGTATGTATTTACAAAAAAAAAGTATATAAGTATTCTATCATCTAGTTCCCATATTACAAGCTTTGCTTAGTTTGGGACTAGAGGGCGTCGTGTGAAATGTCCATGAATATTTATTTATTTATTATTAGTCTATGATAAGTATTACATACTTACCTCTTTCATACAGGTACCGGTACGTCGACAGTCTGTGGGAATATGACACCCGCTATCCTGCAGTCACTCTATCTATGGTACCGTATTTACCTGATACGAGTAAATAGAGCAGACAGCTCAATCCCCGGGACTACATAAGCCAGCTGTATTGATTTTAGCTTTTTACATAGCTGCTATGTAATACATAGCGGCATGAACTGTCCGCAAAATGCGGCGACGGTAACTTCATTTTTCATTGCAATTAGAGTGCGTTTGCGGGTGTTTGCTAAAACGTACCGTGCATTTTTTTACTAAGTTTTGTTTAATCAGACAACCAACAACTTTTTAGACTTTTTGGTGAGAAAGGCGAAATTGTCGTCCGTTGCATGCAATCTACAACAAAGTTGCTAGCGCTTACAGCCCTTGCCGGTTTGTAAAACGGTTCATAAGTAAAACTTTCGGCAACTGAGTTATTTGGAAATTAAGGAAACTAGGTATTAAAGTTAGGTTGAGTTGAAATTGGTTGGGGCTATTAGGTAAGTAGATAAATCATTCATTAAGAGGTGTTTACAGCAAAATTCAAGCAAGAATTTTCTTAGAAATCAATAACTTTGGACATTTCTGCTGAATCAAATAATTGTTTTTTAGAAGCTTGAACTTTGCCGAAACCTAACAAAGGAAACACCGTCTGGGGCTCGTTTGTTTACCATTGTGTCTGTGCAAGTGTGCACCCTAAAGACTCGCGAGCCACCTTGAGAGGAGGCATGCGGCTCAGGTGGAGCGGCAGATGCGAGTCAGCTGCCGGCCCGGCCGGTCCCCGCACACCCGCGCAATCCCGATTCCCGCCGTTTTATTTCCCCGAATAAACTTTATCAAACAAAGCGAAACTTCCCGCATCTGTTCGCCCAGCTGCAAGCCCGGCAGGCGGCTCTCTCGCTCGCACCCGCGCCGCGCCCCCGCCCTCTCTCTCGCGGGTCCCTTCAACTCCCGTCCCCGGTGCATAAACCATTCGTAGCTTGCTCCCCGATGGAGGCAGTTGATAGTGCTACCGATACCAAGATGAGCAACAAGCGCAAGGCCACTGACGAGCCGGAGGACGAGTCGCGGGCGAAGCGACCGCGCTGCCGCCGGCGCTCCCGCAGCGAGCCGCGCAACACCGGATCTGACAGCGCTCAGAAGCGCGACGCTGTACACCGCCTCTTCGGACGGTATTGCTTCCGGGACGGTATTCGCTTCGACGACGACGAGTACTTGTCGGATAACGATGAGAACTACGACCCATTGTACTTCGAAGACCCACTGCTTTTGGATTCTGTTCCGGAATGCATGGATCCGGAGCAGCTTGGATTCCTGCTGTGCGCGCAGGAGACGCTCCGCTACTTGCGTCAGAGCGGCATGTCGGTCCGGCACACAGTCTACATGAGCCTGCGTAACCGCTTCGTGAAAGCTATGAAAGACCTTGGGATTGCCTGAAGGTTCCTGGGGCCGGAGCCGCTCCGCCCCTTCAACTTGTAAGCATCCCTGCACCAGCTTGGATGTTTAGAACTGTCCTCACCGATGGCCATTTTGTTCTCCAGTGAATTGATGTGACTCCTTTCGAATGCCAACTGTGTTACCTCGAATGTTAAGTGTGAATGTCCTCTTCTTAGGCGTGTTAACCTGTATTAGAATTTTCTCGTTGAAACTGAACTTTCGACCGTAGGTACTCTAGTCAATATCTAGTCAAATTTTAAAGAAATGTATTATGATAATCTATTGATGTAATCAACTTCCTTATTGATGTAATAAAATTTATGAAAATGTAGAGTTGTTTTTATTTTATTCCTTCATCTCTTGTAGGTAAGTTGCTAGTTTTTTTTTTAATAATAATAGACTTTGAAGAGCTTTCTTAGAATCGCATGCGATGAATTTAGTAATTTAATATTATTAGAACTTCAATTAGTGAAACATCATTACGCCAAGCGAATAGGTTAAATAACTTTGCGAATAAGCGAACTTAATGCTAAGATAATTTAGGCTTAGCCTAGTAGTAGGTAGGTATAAGTAGTAGGTAGGTACTTGTAGTTACCTATAACTTTTTAGATAACATTTATTGGTTAAATTCCTTTGTCAGAACAGTATTTTTTTAATGTTACTTAGTTGTTTTATACTTAGGAATAGTTCATTAACATAAAACACAGATGAAGTCGAGGTTCGATTCCAGCTGTTGCATACAAAAATTGAATCAACATTCCATTGAGATAATTTCTCATTTGAAGTGAGTTAGCAAGCTGTCAACTGGCGGGAGATGATTAGGGTTGCTAACGCAGAGTTAATGACTCAACAAGATTTACCTATTATGTTTAGCTTTGAGGAAAGAGGAAAACGTGTTATAGAAATACGGGTGTTAGATTAAATAATATATTAGGTAAATAAGTAATAGTAGGTAGGTTAAGTACTAAGTATACCTATTATAAGTAGAGATAGAATTAAATCTTTTATTTTAAAAATAATACATAAGTTAAATTGCAAGCAAATTAAATAAATCCAGATTTTTTCAATAACTCATGAATCAATAACTGGAGGGTGACTAGAAATCACCCCATAGAAATGAACTTATCTGCATACCAACAATGTAGGTTCTATCTTACCAGTGTCAAATCAGCCCTCAACCTGACAGGCGTCACAGCTCTGCCTTCCGTGCTGTGGGTCGTGGGTTCGATCCCCACTGAGAACAAACATTTGTGCGTGGAAAACATAGATGTTTGTTCTATGTCTGGGTGTTACTATGTATTATAAGTCTGTATTTACAAAAAAAAAGTATATAAGTATTCTATCAGCATCTAGTTCCCATATTACAAGCTTTGCTTAGTTTGGGACTAGAGGGCGTTGTGTGAAATGTCCATAAATATTTATATTTATTTATTTATTTAACCTTGTAGTCCCACGAGTGGAAAAAGTCCTTGGACAACCCTATAAAAGAACTGCATTAACTGCAGAGGACATTCTGTCCTAGTTATGTCCATTCCATGTCAAATAAACCCTGAACTAAGCACTAAATGATGGATTTACATACACATACATATGCGATGGGTGGGTCTAGGTAATCGCGAAGCTTTTGGTGATGCGCAAAGACACCAGTGTTAGTTCGAAAAAGATCTATTGCGTATTGAATCGCTAACTTCACGTTTACCTAGATCCACTGATTTTACTGTAACGGTAGCAATGTGGTATCGTGGCCGACACTAAGGGCGGCTTGCACCAGAATCGCTAAACGTGTTTAAGGCCGATATCACGGTCAAACCGTGAAAATGCCCATTTTTGACGTTCTACTTAGATCTCTGAAACTGAAACTCTTAGATAATTTCGATTTATTGTATAGTGTAGAATAGGTATTCGCACTGACCGTAGCGGCCTCGCTTTTTGCAATTTATAATAAAATAATAATTTATAAATTACAGCTAAATAGATTTTAAAATCTGACGTATTTATATGACTTGACAACTCGCTAAATACTATTTAATAGTTAAACGCGTTTAGCGATTCTGGTGCAAGCCGCCCTTAGGCCGTGTTTCACAATTTGTTTTTTACTAGTCAAAAGTAGAGATGTTGATATTTATAACTAACAGATCGCGTAATCATGTGATGGTGAAATAGGCAATTCAATGGAGTTACAAGGCTTTTGCGCTTTCATTTACGTGCCTCTGAGGTTTGTGTACTGAAGCTTTATAAGCTCTAGCTGCGCTCAAACATTTCGTGTCATTTTTCAGTGAAAAATTAAACAAAAAAATGCTCGAGTTGCTAAAATTAAACATAGAGCCATAGGTCCCATTATTAGATTTTTTTTACCCACAAAATTAGTTTTTTTTGTTATTTTATTTTATTCAATAGGCAACGCCAGCAGCACACCATAATACACATTTGAGAAAAATACAATTATACTATGTATATGTAGAATGTGTGCCAATTGCATGCACAGCATTCGCAACAATATTACAGACAACCAGTAAAGACAGTTAGGCAGTAAAGAATAACAGAGAGTAAAACCAGAATTATTAAATTAAATCAAAACATTTTTTGTTTAACGTGTTATTTATTTTATTTGTTTCAAAACATTTATTTTTTGTTTTGAGGTTATTGTGCGACCTGCAAAGTGCACACTAACCTTCTTTGCAGCACCATGTTTGGGTTAGCTGGCAGAGAATGCTTCAGCATTAAGTCCTCCCTTTATATAAATTTTGTATGTTTTATGAAATAAGGTAGATTAAACCAACCTCTTTTTGGATGTTTACCGTGGCTGCATAATTCAGATCCAATTTCTATAATAGGATGAAATTGCAAAAACGATTCTCATCGGATCAAGTCTTGTCCATTACAAAATGAACTGATGCCAATCAGAGAATTGATCTATAATTGTTTTTGTTGTCTACCCTACCCAGCGTCGGTGGACGTAATCAGGTAGATTGGAGGGGGCAAATAAAAATCGATCATCAAAAGAAACTAGAGAGGCATAAAACAGGAGCAAAATTTAAAAAAATAAAAGTTTTTTGATTTATTGCAAAAAAAACATTTGTTTTACTTCATAATATTGCTAGTACGGTACTAATATACTGTGTAAGTGGCGATCACAATAGGCCAGAAGGCCGCAGTGATATCATAGCCGCAAAAAGCTAATAAAAAAAAAAATATACTGTGTAAATACCTACCTAAGAAAATTATTGGATTATAATTTTTGTTGCATTATTGGTCAGACTGTGCCTATTTCACCATCTCATGATAACGTTGTCCGTCAGTTATAAATATCTCCGTCTCTATTTTAGACTGGTCAAAGACAAAGATGGTTATATTACTAATTGACAGATAGCGTGACTCAAAGATCGTGAAACAGACCCTAATTTTTTTTTAATTACGTTGCTTACTTCTTAATTAATAATATACGACTAGTACATAATAATTGCTTATTAAATAATCGAACTACCAAAACTTATTCTATCTTTGGATTACACTTTGGCTATGTCCAAGGCATCATATCGATCAAAAACACAGACAAATTAATATAAATTCAATATGAACTTACACAATATCCGCTTACGCGCTTAGCATATCTATGAATACTGTACGGGCAAAATAGGTACAAGATACCAACATAAATCATGAGTTCCATAAATCACAATTTAGTTAAAATTGATTGACACCTGCATGGGTATGCCAATCAAAGTTGAACTGCAAAGTTGTAAATCATGTTCAGTACATACTAACTCATAGTTATTCTGTGACTAAATAGTGACATTATGACGTCATTTGATGTGTTTTCGCGCATATTTTGCTGTCAAGTGTCTACAAAGAATGATCACGTGGTACAAAATTGTACCACGTGACCTGAAGAAATTACACTGGGCAGTGAAATATAACTTGACAGCAAAAGATTGGCTTACGGGGGCTGGGGGGCGAAGGTGCCCCTTAACTGAGATCCTGAGTGCGTCCATATCGTAAATCGGAGCCCTTGTAGGCGTACTCCTTTAGCAACCTATCGATCTCCTCTGCCTGACTGTCCGTGATGTGGTTTTTGCTGAAAAACATGCGGAGCAGTGCTTTGTAAACGTCATCGGCAGACGCCTTAGAGATGTGCCGGGGTACTGCTTCCTTGGATGTGGTCTCTGGCACCATTCTGAAAGAAAACAAAGGTCTTTAGGGTATGTCAGTTGAGTGAGTGAAGATAAATCTAGAATCAAGCATTTTTTAAACCCCCGACGCAAAAACGATGAGGTGTTATAAGTTTGACGTGTCTGTGTGTATGTGTGTGTCTGTCTGAGGCAACGTAGCTCCCGAACGGATGAACCAATTTTGATTTTGTTTTTTTGTTTGAAGGTGAATTAATCGGGAGTGTTCTTAGCTATGTTTGATGAAAATCGGTCCAAGTTTCGGGGGTTTTTTAAATTTTTAATTTAATTGCTTGATAAATAAATAAACTCATTGAGAAGCAATAAATACGAGCCTAAACACGTGGGAAATTCGATGAAAGCTCTCGAGAAGAATTCACCATCATTATCATTAACAATCTGAGAAGTCCATCGCTAAACAAACTTTAATTTAGTGATTAGCTATAATTTTCTAATAAGAACACGCCTCATACAACATGTTGTCGATAACTATAGCTAGGTAATAGTTTGAACGAATGTAACCCCTAGCTAATTTTGTTGAATAAAAGTTCTTATTGCTCTTTGTGTGGTGCAGAGTGAGCCTCGTCCGACTTTACATCATAAAGAATTTCAAGCGCTAGTTCGTTAGCTCCCGTCTAGCACAGTGATTAATTACTACTTTTTTACCTACTTTTTCATTTGTTTTTATTTTTATTTAGTATAATAATTACTAAACAACTACATGCCACTGATTTAATAATCAGTAGTTTGCTTATGTAGAGTATGAATCTGATTTGATAATAAAGAAGTCATCTATTTAAAAAAATTATTAACATTACATTAAACTTCATTCTACAAACCTATATTTCAAAACAACAAACGAACATTTCGTGAAGCCACAAAACCATCAAACGAATTTACGAAACCCAACCAATGCCCATTTTAATATCAATGACTCACTTGTCCAATTCCTCGAATCCGAAGGTCACAATGAACTGGAGCAAAAAACAGGTTCCTTGCACCTTGTGCCTGTCACCTCTTGGCCTATATCTTGCGAAACTGAACTACACCTTCGGTTATAAAGAAAAAACACAACACACGAGCTCCGATTTGTTTCTGAACTGACAAAATGGCAGGACCAACTTCATTCACGACCACATTTTATTACTTTATGGGAGTTTGAGCCTGATGGTTGTGGGGATAGAGTCGGGATTTGAGTGGGTTTGGGTTATCGAGGGGTGCATCTGGCATCCGTCTGGCCCTAGTCGTTGATTAACCCCGACATGTGGTCGTTGCGTTGGCATCGTACCCTACCACTGAACTTTATATAACTATCTGATGATCTGTGGTAACTGTGGTTTTACAACCATATCATAAAATATTCTGAAAAAATCCAAGTTGAATGAGCTACGATTACCCAGATTAACCTTTCAGTATCCGTGTTAACTATTTCACCAAATCTCCTTGAAGATTATCAAGGGACTAGACAGACTAGGCATATTATTAAAAGATATGCAATAACCGTTGCGTGTAAAATAATAATTTGTTATCAACAAACAAAGCGCGTTCAGTCACTAATTGTAGAGCCTTATTTATATTCTATAACCTATTTTGTCGCGCTAAAAACCGGTTGTTATCGATGTCAAATAGTTCAACCCTTTAGACAACAATAATATTTTTTAGTAGCTAGAGACGAATGTCTATTCATTTAGAATATCTATAATATATAGGGTCTAACCAGATACAAACATAAAAATTATACGGGGTAACTTTTTACTTAGAAAAAATCTTAATGAAGATTAATTTGTATTTAGGTAATTAGGTATTGCATGCAACATTTGCAACACGACTGCGTCTATATAGGTATTAGGTAACTACTTATAAGTCACAATAATGCCCCTCTTTTAGATTGGTACCCACCCACTCTAGCTTAGGGAAGTTAAAGTAGGCAGATTGAACGCGCAAACTCAATTAAACACCTAAACAAACAGATGAACGACAGAAGTGCAGAACATTCATAACAGTATCTAAATCTTTGTTTATCAAAGCTCTGTATCTCGTAACACCCGTCCATGTTCGGTTGTATCATGTAAATCGAGGTTTCCACAAACATTGCTGCCACAAAAAGTTTCATTCGACTGTATTTGCAAAAAACTGAATCCAAGGCCCAAATGATTTTTTCAGTTGGCAACGTATTCACTTGTTTTTTTGTGTTTAGAAATATTGCAGTGCCAATGTAATGGACTGGTCAAAAACTGGAGAATTGAATGGCACATCAAAATAGATTTTCAACCCCTTCTTTCAACCCTAATAAATTAAACTGGTTATCTGGCAATTTTGTCCTTGATAACGAATAGGGGTGCTTTATTGAATAACACCCCATATATCTTCAGCCCTTCTTGCCAAGCTGACATTCTACAATCACAGAGCAGGATTTTCAACCTGACCCCTTAGGGGGTCACAGCCTAGATACAAGGGGGTCGTGAGGTATTTAGTTCTTAAAAAAGTAGTTTCGAAAATTCATCAGATTGGGGATAGTTTTTAAAGAAATTGTGACAAAATTTCACGACTTAGTCGCGTTTTAACTAGGCGTAAGACGATAGTCTCACTACGATAATTCGTATTGTAGGTACTTACCTATACAAAAATGAAGCGAAGTTGAATAAATTCTCAATGCACCTTCGGCGTTGTTGCAATTTTCTTGAAAAGGTTTTACAAGACAAAGAAAATTATAAGTGTCCTTACCAAGACGCTTTAAATGTCTTAGGACCTTATTCATATTTCATGACGTTGCTCTATCTAATAATTGGCCAGTTCTTTCCATGTTAGGTACCTACCTAAAAGAATGAAATAACACCACAGATAATAATAGACTATAGTAAAAATACTTGGCATTTTTTCAATAGGTACCCACCTATATTTTTGGATACTTTTTCGCTTAGTATGAGAATACTTACTTACCATAATGAATCAAAACATCATCAGGACAGCCGCAGATTGAAGCTTTTTTACGGAAATGCGAACTACACGCATAGCTCATGGTTTTTTTTTAATTCTGATTCAAAAGCATCGGACTGTCTTTCACGAGTATTTTCAAAAACCTGTTGGAAGCGATTGGCCGGGCGCAAAAAGCTGTGGAGAGCTATGCTCGGAATTTCACTGCGAAAATTATAGTGGGAAAGGTGTAAAAGAATCTAGTAGGTACATATTTTATTTTATTTTATTTTTATTAGATTTATTTTATTGATATACCTATCTACATTACATGGAAAGAAGCCTTTATTCATAAAGAATATTACGACAAATACAGTATTTGCAATATTTACAAAATACACATGAAACAGTTGGGCTATCTCCAACCGTTGCAAGCGATTTATAGATAGCTCAACTTATCAAAATCAGTAGCAATCGGAAACGTGCCCAAGACTTTGGCTGCATTAGCTATACAATTTATTACGCATTTTTCGTTTTCTGTAACGTCTACTGGCTTGTGATGATGAAGTTTAAACAATGGGAACTAAATTCGAGGGAATTAATGGCGAACATTCCCAGTATTTCAATTTGCGAGGCACAAAGCATTCCGGATTCATTTAAACTGTTATTTGAGCTTTTCTGCAGCTTTGTACTTGTCTGAAATGTCTGTAAATGCTCACATTATTGTACCTGCATGCGCTGTGTACCTAAATGGGCTTATGTATTTGTAACTCAACTTACCTAGATTATTTTGTAAAAGGTTCCTACTGTATGTATGTATGAGAAACAAAAACTCTCGCATGGCGATTACGAACGCCGTAGAACGTAGTACGTAGAACGTAGAACGTAGTAGATTAGAAGGCGTAGAACGGCCCCTGATGATGGACTGATGACATTGTTGTCACATGAAACCAGCGGATGGAAAAATCTCAAATCATTTTGTCTGAAAATCTATGATTCCATTAGATTCCCAAAAAGGGCTGCTGGACGAAGGTCCGTAGCCTATAGGCTGATAAAATGATGATGGTAATGACCTACCATAATTTATTAGTACATCAAGAGATCTGTGGCCTTTGTCTACCTCTCAAAGACATAAAAAAAATTAATAGAGTACATTTTTGTTCTATTTATGCCATTTTTGATTTTTTTTAATGAGAAAAGTTGATGGTTTTAGCAGATGGCCCACCTGATGCCTGTGCCCGTTTTTGCTTTAATATTCCGCCAAGAGGTCACGTTACACCGTTTTTAAACAAGAACATCCTGCTGAAAATGAAGCACCGGCGTAAGCTTCATCTCGCTTGTCTTTTGTTTGGTGTGCTGAGGCACGAAGCGCCCTCATATCTCTATGAGAAGCTTACGTGGGTCTCAAGCTCCAGACCCTGTGGTTCACGCCAGTGCTCGATCCAGCTCTCGATGCAGCGACACAGTTCAGCCTCTTTCAGGGGTAGCTTTCGTAACGCTGCATCGAAGTGCTGGAATAATATTCCTCCACCGATACGGAGCCTGCAAAATTTGCATAGTTTTAGAAGTAAACTTAAAACATTCCTTTTTGATTGTCAGAAGAAGCAGGAAAATCATAAACACGACACAAGCGTCATCTAATGGACTGCTGTAACCAGTCGTCTATTCTTATGGCGCCTGAACCCATAACTTGAGAATATTTTTTTGTTTAATTTTAATTTGTTTTGTTTATTAGTTCCTAAATTAAGCTAATAAATTATAAGTACTTACGGATCTTGCGTTGTAGTGCACACTGCCTGTTGTTTATTTATTGTTGTTGTTTTTGGGTACACTTTTTCTGTTAGTTTTCTTGCCTTTTTCCCGTATTTCCATGTAGGTATATAGTTAGTTAGATTTTCCGGGAAATCACCGAACGGCCCTGGCGGAAGACCAGCGTTGGTTGCCAGTCAACCAGCCTATGCTGAGCCAGGGTACGTGTTACGGCACCCATGTAACTTTATATAGTATAAGTTTTTTTGTTTAGTTTTTAATCGTGCCGTAATAAATGCTTTTTATTCTATTCTATTCTTATTCTGATGTTAAGTGATTACTTCCGCCTATAACAATGCATTATACCTTACAAAGCAAGTCCAACGAGGACGTACCTGAGGCAACGCACTGCGTCCAAAAAAAACTAAGACTATAAATAAAGAAAATATGCGAGCGAGAAGTAGTTTGACATTACACTTCATCTTCCCTGATATGTGACGTCATCTACCTCTAAAGCTTCATCAAAGCCTAGAATGTACTTATTGGTCTCATCATCTATATATCTGCAAGTGCAAGATCTTTAGGCTCATCAAGAAGATGTTTATTGACATCACTGATTATAGTGATTACTAATTCATCATCATCATCATCAACCTATACTCGTCCACTGCTGGACGTAGGTCTCTCCCAAGACGCGCCATTGAGCTCGGTCTTCGGCTCTTCTCATCCAGTGTCTGCCAGCTACATTTCGCAGATCGTCGCCCCATCTCGCCTAAGGATACTAATTACTAATTACCTCTGTGCAATTTTTTATGTAATAAAATTAATATGAGTTTGTATTAATAAAGCTGTCTACTCCGGGACACTAATCAATAAGCTACATTAGAGGGAGACAGATCATACCTAGATGCTGTTTCTTGTTTTCTAAGTAAATATGGAGCTTGTCATTTTTATCGCTAGGAGCGAGCCCGTGAGTTCCGAGAAATACAAACACGGACTTGGATTCTATAAATCCTGAGCTTAGTTCTGTTTTCTGTTTTATGAACACAATATTTTTCGCAAAAGGAATTTTTATACCTAACCTACAACTATCTTCATATAAGGTTTTGAGATAATTGCGTATGAAGGTACTATTGTGCGGAAAAAATCGCATGACATTTGCCCCCATGCAAGCTTCATGGGCAGGTGGGCTTACCTACTTTGTTTTTTAATTGTTTATTTTTATTTTTACTTTTTGTAGGTAGGTAATAACTTACCTGCTCTTATAATAAGTTACTTAAGTTATCTGTATATTTGCTGAGGTCAAATAAATAATTATCTTATCTTATCTTATCTTATCTTAATATCACTTCTGCGCAGATACTTCAGAGGGACAAAGATCCGTTGTGACTAATAAGTGACTAAAGAGCTATATACCGGGTGTTACCAGACCACTTCTGAAAATTTGGAGGTTCCAATCAGACCATGATACTGAAAACATTTAGCGAAAAAAATCGCAAAAAAAAAATTGCCTTGACTATCTCCTTTTCATTTTTTTTCTAGTTACATACACACAGTACAACATAATAAGACATATCTACCTAATTATCTCATTTAAAAAAGCAAAAAAACAAATAAAATAAATAAAGCAGCAATGTACAGTGTACACGCAGCTGAGAGTTCATCGCGGGTCATTCGAGTACGCGACGTGCGAGCGAGACAAGAGACGCCCGTCTTTATCGCGCGGTCGCGCGGTCATTATACCAATTAGGTATAAATAAACATAGTAGGTACCTACCTACGTTAGTAGGCACTTACGACACAGAATTAATAATAGTACTACGCCTCGACCTTACCTACGTAAATGCGTACATTGCGGACTGGCGGAATAAATACAAATCTTTAAACATTGTTTTCTCCGGCTATAATTATTTTTCAGGATAACTGATTTTTTTTTTGTTGGGTTTTGGTGTGCTGTACCCCTCCCTTTCATTTTCGGAAGTGGTCTGGTAACTCCCTGTATATATATATAGGTTTGTATGTATTAGGTATATTTTGTATGTTATAAGTATTGTTTGCCATAAAATTATATAGTGTCTAGGTTTAATTTTTTTTTCTATGTTATCTTTAGATAGCACCCCTAGTTTATTACCTCGTAGTCCTTTCCGTCCATGGTTGTCTGGAAGAGATCGCTCATTAGCGATAAGACCGTCCATTGTACAATTAGTTAAGTTTTGTTTTGTATGTTATAGTAGTCCCTAGGTTAAGGTGTGCAATAAAGTATTTTCTTTCTATCTATCTATCTATAGGTGCCCTTAGCTTAAGGCTGCTAAGGGCACCTATGTAGCTTATATTAAATTTAGCCTTGTCTTTACTATGGATAAGGCCGACTAGGCTGAGAGGAGGTTTAGCTGGGCAAGCCTAGATACTCCATCTAAAACACGTTCCAAGCACTGCAGCGCACCATTCATCAGGCATGGGTAAATTCGGTGGTCCTTGACGCTGTATAAATCATCTATTCTAAGGGCGTCTTGCACCAGAATCACTAAACGTATTTAACAGCTAAATAGATTTAAATCTGACGTATTTGTATGACTTGACAACGCGCTAAATACTATTTAAGAGTTAAACGCGTTTAGCGATTCTGGTGCAAGCCGCCCTTAGTGTTTATTTTCATGTTAACACACAACCATATATTGTCAGCGAAAACTCAAATATCGAATTCAAGTAGCTAAAATCCTCATCCAGATTCATCCCAATGTGTTTCTTTTTATTTATTTATTTAATTACAACGGATTAAAACTAATTACATTAATTATTAATTAGTTGTAATTGATAATTAATTAATCATTATTGTTGTGATCGGTAGGTTAGGGTAGGTATACGTTTTTTGTAATTAAATCTGACTGATTATGTAAACGCAATCAACGTATTAAAACGTACGTACGTAGGTATTGAAACGCATATCATGTATAAATTCACATTTGCATTCAATTATGAAACGCAAAACGAACTCTCAATTTGTGCAGGTCATTACTCGCTATAATTACTAGGCTATCCTGTAAACTGATGCACAGTAGATGCTATCTACAGTAAAGACACACCATTGTTTCTCTATCTCTAAAGTTTCAGCCGGAAACACTTTATACGAACACATAAACACAAACTTTAAAACACTTTTTTTCTATCGGAGATGTCTCTCTCTCGCTTATTTCAATTTCCGTTTCACACTCTTTGTAGTTTTCAATATTCTTTGTTAATTATTTCATCGGTTCCTCTTTCTGATAAAACTGCCAATGGCAAGAACTTCTAGACGCAGTTTTAACAAGGCGACCTACATCGGGTTCGTACCTACAACTCTAGAAATCAAACTGCAGAGTAGACAATGCGTGGTAGAGCATTTTTGATCACTTTTTCGGAAAAATATTGATATGTATAAAGAGAGTGAAGTGGCTAAGTGTAGTTTCTTTTATAAATATTTTTAAAAGATTTATCATTATTTACTTATTAGCTATGTTGACTGTAGCTACATAATCCTATCATACTAGATAAGTACGTTGTTAAAGATTCTGATTGGATTCACCCACAGGACCTGTACGTAGCTTATTTACTGTACTGATAGATATTCGCATCAACAATGAATTTCATTTCGAAACTGATTTTCCAAATTGCAAAGAGTTTTCCTTTCGGATCGATAGACTCGACAAGCAGCAGCGATAAGTGGACGGACGCGTAGTTCTCGTTAAAATCAAAATACAACATTTTCCCGTTAAATTTTGCATTTACCAGGGAAATGCAACATTTGCAGGGAAAATTTCATTACTCGGCGTCACTCGCGGATCCAGGGGGGCTGGGGGGGGGGGGGGGGGGGGGCTCAAACCCCTCGAAAGCTCCGAGTCTCCTCAAGGCTTGTTTCATCATTTAGTTGTATAAAAAAAAGTCAAGGAAAACCATAATAAATAGCTATATAAGCCCCTCTCAAACTGAAAGCCTGAATCCCCACTGTTCGGTGTTACGTACTATCCTGTAAATCCTAGCACAGTGCGGCCCTAGGCGTCTATACCTACACAATGTTGTTCTAGGTATTTAGTAAGGCGCTATACTAGTTAAAGTTAAACAAAGTGAAAATCTGAGGGATTTAGCATCTGGAGCAGATTTTCTGTTATGAAACTGATGATACAGTCGGTACCAGAATTTGAAGACTTTCAGAATTTCAAAATTAGCTCTGTGAAACT
Organism: Gandaritis pyraliata; assembly: GCA_947859175.1. Lineage (NCBI taxonomy): Eukaryota > Metazoa > Arthropoda > Insecta > Lepidoptera > Geometridae > Gandaritis > Gandaritis pyraliata. The sequence continues at coordinate 2,992,795 of OX401866.1, read as the reverse complement.
TTGAGGTCGCCGACAAGAAATGTTGCCAGTTTACAGTCATGAAGCTTTGCCTCGTAAGCACTCAGATTATCGAAATATACTTATTCGAAACAAAAAAAACATTTAAAAAAATCGTTCCAAGCCAAATTATGTCACTCATATTTACGTACTGATACATAGAGATTTTATTCGTTTGTCCTCCGTGACACAAGTGATGAACCCAACAAAGGATTTCTGGAATCTTTGTCTAAAGATCCCCTGCCGGCAGTCGCAGGGCCGACTAAGGGGATTTCTGGACAAAAAGTCTAGAAAACCCCTTCGCAGGGGCAACACGCAGGGGATTTCTGGAATAAGCCCTTAGCTCAACCAGTAGGTAGTTGTAGCTAGTACCTACCTGCCGTAGGAAAATATTATTTGCCATGACACTATATTAGCCACAGAATAGAGAACTGTTCTGTTATATTAGCCGCTGAGGGAATATCACAGGTATCACCTACTATGCCTATTAATATCTACATAATTTTATATACTTACCTAATCTAATCGTATATTTATTACCTAAGCTTAGTCAGTCAACTAATAAAGTCGGTACTTGGTTCAAATGAAACTACACTATCAGCGGTATTCTTTACATTATCAAATTAACATAAAAGTTAGCTGAAGATATAAATGCAAATGTACATTGTATCAGACAGACTTTGTATTTATTTAGGAAATATTACAGCGAACCAAACGTACAACAATTCTGGTTATTGACACGTAATAATGGTTCTTATCACGTAGGTTTAAAGATGACATCACCGTGTGCCCTTCTACTGTGGCGTTCAACTTTTTCTCGCGTGTCAACTCAGGCTGTGTAGCACAGTACCGCCTCAATCGTTTACAAACTAAGGAGAGGTACAGCCGCTTGCGCAATTTGAATAATATATAAGGGGAAAAACTCGTGACAACGAAACCATGATCTCAAAATGTCTAGATGTGATCTAAATGTACTAACAAGTATTGTGATAAGATAAGAGATGTGTTCAGTGGAACTAATGCGTTGTGCTGTATTGTCATGCCGGTCGTTTAACAGTGTGTGATGTATGGAAACGTGAATATGAATGTAAGAATTTTTATTTTTCACTCTCAATGAGATTTTCAACTCCGGCCGAAAAACGGAAGAAGTGTTATAAAGATTGACGGCGTTGTGCGTCTGTTTGTTTGTTTGTCTGTGTGCTCGGAGCTCAGTATGACTCCGAATGCTTTTTTTTGTAAGAAAGATTACTTACATTACATTTATTTACATTGCTTAGTTTGGGACTAGAGGGTGTTGAGTGAAATGTCCATGAATATTTATTATTATTATTATTTGTGGTTTAGATTTTTATCTACTCGACTTATATTATTAAAGATGGTTCTAAGCTATTTTTGGTGGAAATTGGTAGAGTCGTTTCGAAGTTGAGTATATTCATTAACTCTGAAAACCGTTTTTAGAGATCTGGGCCATAATGCAGTTTGAAACATTTAGTCCATACTCCAGAGTTTGATGATGACCAGCATAGAGCATGATAAAGAGGATCTAAAGCGATTTTCATGGTCGAGGGACTTTCATCATTATAAACGAGTTATTTTCATCACTACCTCTTTACTACCTACTCAATTCAGTACGGTAGGATTGATACAATTAGGACCCCATACTGACACTCGAGATTTTATTATGCATCCAATATTTTACGGTATTGAAGTATTTTTCTAAGTACATTGAAACTGGAAAAAACATTGAAACAGAAGAAAATTAGTAGATATGCTATCACCATGACAAGTAAGTAGAAAACTAAGCCATAATCCATGTCGAAATGACGTTATATTTAAAAAAATTTAGGGATCCTTACTAAAACTCCACCCGTGCGAAGCCGGGACGGTCTGCTAGTTTTGTATAATTTGGGCAATTAAAAGATAAAAATTAAAAAATCTGGGTCAAATAATAAAAATAAATCAACTACTTTGGTATTTTATGATGTAAACAACAAAGTCAACAAACTGATATGTAAACAAATGCTCTTAGATAAATATTGCTATGCTATGATACCTACGCATTATATAGCGAGTAGGTAGAATAACCACGAAATGAAATAAATGGGCAAAATGGCATTAATCACATCACCGTCGACCGTAACATTACGATGTAATGTTTGCCTATACTTTATAAAAAAAATATCGAACAAAAGCTGAATTCACTAGAACCGTAAAAGCCATACATTTTCAACCGAAGCGTATTGAATTCAAAGTTTTAATGAACACGTATGAATGTTATTATGCGAAATATACCTACCATTACACGCTTGCTAAAATTATTAAAATACTGCGTGGCTAGGGCTTGGGGGTCAATTCCACTAACGAGATTGTCAGCTGAAACGCGGCTGCATCGTAGCTTTTCATGTGTTTTTGCTGCGTGAAGATCGATCGAACCATAAATGGAACTAAATTACTCAACCGTTGTAAAATAGTAAAATTGAGCCCCTGAATGGTTCCGCAGGTTGATAGCTTTGGTATATACCTACTTCCAGTTTTTTGAATGAACAGAATGGCAATTCATGGAAAATTTATAAAAAGTTGTCGCAGAAATAGATAAGGAGAGACATAATACGAGTCAATGGCATGTCCTTTATTTTGTAAATACATCACGATGAATATTATTGACTAAGCGAGCGAAGCATCGTTGCCAACGATATATAGATGGCTCAACTGATCCAAAAATTGATTTATAAATATAAATTTGATTAATAAATCAAACAATTTATTCACAAAGAAAATTACGACTAAGTAATATATACTGTTTTGATTTATAATATTTATTACAAAATACACATGAAACATTTGAGCTATCTACAGACCGTTGTAGATTAATAAATTGAATCTGTTTCATTCCAGACGTCAGCGCACAGGAAGCAGGGAAAATGTGGACATATTCAAGTATAGACATACCCAGAACCACCCTCACACGAACCGAACGATTCAAGATCTACATTTCAGAGTGTGTCGTGTGTTTCTGTATCGTGTTCTTCATAGTTTGCGTTGCTCTGTTGTTGTATCTATTCTTTCATCTGTACAGTACTGTCAACAGCTCTGGGATAATTCAAGAGCCTTTAGTGGAAAGTTGAATTGCCACAAATTATAGTCCAAAAGGCAAGCAGTGGAAACTTAAACGAGACGCAGATGTGTAGGTAAAGTTCATGTTTGACCTGGTGGATGTATCAAGCCTGTAGAATAAAGATTTCTGAATGTTATTTGAGACAGTAAAGTATTTTATATCAGTGTAATTTATACAAATCTAAAAAATATGAGCAGTGAGTTCTGTCATCAGATCTAACCTGTTTATGGTAATTCCCATTATCCAATCTATCACTGGTTTTATCTACGAAAAGTATATATCCATAGCAGCATAGGTTGTTTCGTCAAAAAGTAATGGCTTTGAAGACACCTAACCTTTACCAGAGGGTTGAATATTGGGTTCAACCGATAGTGTTAAACGAAGATTGTAAATATGTTTCAAACTTCAAGAGACATTATAGACGAACAGCCAGGGTTAGTTCAGACTCGCAGCATCCGTATAAAGAACTTTATCATAGAGTGTACAGTGTGTACATAATATTTTTTATATTCTGCGTATTAACTTGTTTTTCCACCTGTACAAAAACTGTGGTCCTTTCTGGTTACGAGGGGGGAACATTGGCTGAGTGTTGAAATTCTCGTGTATATTGCTGTTGAATTTGTAGTTGGCAATGCAGAGCTTTGGGGAAAGCTCTATTTGTAAGCATATTTCGTCTATTTTAGGTTGTGATTTTTGCATAGTTGTTTAACTTGACCAAGATAATAATCGTCTGCAACAGGGTACTTATTATATCGACCACAAAATCTAATATTGTATGAGAAAAGGGGGGCCCATTGCAGAAGTTTTTAAAGTAATATGGATAAACGTGTTGGTGAATTGAATTATATATAAATAGTTTATAATATTACAATACTGAGATGTATTTAACTTGCAAATAGCATCATCATTTATGGGTATAAACGACTGTCTCTTGTGTAATAAATAAATGTAGGTAACCTAGTTAATAAAGATAAGCAAATGTGACTGAGTACCTAATACGTGCCTTGTAAACTATGCAATGAAAGTATAAATAAATTTTCTTTTGGTTTAATTTAACCATTTTATTGGCTTGGAGTCAGTGGGAAAGGATGAACGTAAACCTTATTCCGGTCATATTGCGTGTCAACGCCAGCTCAACTGCCGAACACTGTAGCGTCACCGCGCAGTATATCTCAGACTCTCCACCATTTCGATACATTTACGATTGTCACACGCAGGCCTCATACGACCTCTATCTTAGTGTGTCTAAGTACCTACTGAAATCAATTTCACGCTGCTAAAACCGTGACTAATCAAACTTTATCACTACAATAACATTCAAGACAGCCAAGAAGATTGGCGACCTAAAAGGCATTGGCAGACTGCATATCGAAACAGCAACATCTATGTAGTAACAAAAAAATAAGCTTAGGGTCGTATGCTCATTTATTACTTAAGTCTGGATTAATGCTTGATCATTGATTTGAGGCCAGCTTTGATTCCAAAACGTTGCTTGAGTGTCGAAAATTTTAGAGTTCAGCCATGTTTGAACTTAAGCTTGAGCATAGATTTCAAAGAAAATGCTAGAAGAGGCCTGTTTCAGAAGGCAAACTGAACTGAGAAGTAAATATTATAAAAAAATATCACCTGTGCATACCGCACTGCAAAAAATAAGGATACAATCATACTCGCAGCTGAATTGTAGGATTCAATAATACTTAGTTCTTCGACTCTTTTTCTGTAGGCCCTGGTTGAAGGTTTGTTTGTATCTTTAGTATCGGAGTACAATATATTCTGTTGTATCGGTCACGGCATTGAAACGTCGAACTACAATCGCGACCATGAGTTGGTGTAAAGAGTGTTATGTACACTGTGACCGTGCCAATGACTTTGTGATAGCACGAAACAATAGTGCAAATGTGTTTGTTGGAAACACTTTGTTTACGTGAGCAATTATTTTCACAAACAGTTTTTTTTACTGTCGGTACTTATCGTTTTCGGTCGTGCGTGCACCAATGGGTTCTTCTTTCCTTTATTCAGCTCCGCACGTATCGACCTAGTCTTTCCTGTGGATAAGGCGGACTAGACTGAGAGGAAGGTATGGGTGCTACAAGCCTACTCTCAATCTTGTCCCAGGCACTGCAACGTCCCGTTCATCGGAGCATGGGTAAAAATTGGCTTTTGACGCTGTATAAATCATCTAGATTAGATGCATTAAGGCCTGATTATTTATTACCCTTGTTATTAAAGACACTATTACGTGCTAGTGCTGTAAACTCATCAGTTCCATTGAGGTGCTGGTCAACGCCTGCTATGACCGATCAACCTCTAGATTAGGTACCTACCTACCGGTCTATTGAGCGTTCTCACAAAGAGATTGGTAAGACGATCATATGCAAGACGTTAGCTTATGTAAATGGAGCCTAGCTTGGCTCTACGCTCTACCATCATAGTTCAGTGAAGTTCTTTAGATACCTAGATATCGATTGATGGTTCATCTTCAAAAATACGCCTACTCATTTTTTGTTAGCAACCACACACACAGCATTGCTGTTCACGTTGCTAAGGCGGAGCAATTTAAAATCTAGATAATGTAAATGTCTATTAGTCGCTTGTTGTATTGTATGACATATTCATAAGCTGTTTTCCGTATGAAGTAATAATTAGTTTGCGGGTTCTCTGCGCAGAACCCATTTTGGGTCAAATTGGAGATACCTAAGCTAATTTTTCCGTACAGCAGTACATGTTTATTATTATTATTTATTTAATCAATATTCACTCTGACAAAAATAGTTTTAGCCTTCTTCACAAAATCCGCGGCCCATTGGCTAGGGAGCTAGGGAGTTATGTACCCTATAACTACTATGTATAATTGTTATAATCTATTATGTTTAATTATAATATAGGTATATGTAAATTAAATTATTAAACAAACGCTAATTCGCAAAAAACCTAACCTACCTTTACCAACTAAAGACATTAAAATAACTAACAATTTTCATCACATATTCTTAGATTAGGTATGTAAGTACTAAGTACCTATATAAGGCCCAGCTTGTTTACTCCAAAGACCTTAGAAGTAGGTACATAATCAATACTCAATATCAAAATAGAAGAGGAGTCCTTATTTCACCGGTACTCCGGTAACTAGGTAACGAAAATCTAATTGGACGACTAATTATACGGGTCTCCAAACGGTTGGCACAAAAACGTAGCAAACCTGTAGCACGCTCCATTGGTGAATTCGAAACCACGATGTGCCGTATTCAGGATTTAGGATAGAGCTAACTGGGGCAGAGGAGATGACCGACTCTACATAATCCACTTTTCAAGCCCGTTAGTAATCAAAATAGTTTTTAAATACTAGGCAGGTATAGCTCGCTTCAAATGCTAGAAAAAATAATCTATGTAAGTAACACTTAAATAACTTTTATATTTTCCCGTGGTCTTCACTTCACTGATGACATATTTCATGGTAGTACATATTTTTCTATAGCTCCGTCTCTGCAGCTCTCCAAACAGCAAGGCAGAAGAAACTGAAATGGAATTAGTTTGTTGTATTATGGAAAAGTTTTTATCAAAGTAATATAACAAAATCACCACGGACAGCCCTGTAGGTATACTTGTTGCCAGACACTCGTCACATTCACAGCTGCTTGTCAATGCAAAAGACACAATACTCACTATTCCAAGCACGGAAGTGATACCGACCTTATATTGACAAGCTGTCGGATTTATTGGTAAGTAACCTAACGAACAAACTCATTGGTATACTTACCGAAAGTTATTTTAAAGTTATTTTAGTTGGGCTCTGCCACAATTCTCCGCGTACACGTCTCTCACCCCTGTAATTGAATTTTTTGGGACAAAACTGTAATAGAAATATTAATAAAATTGAAAGGTAGTGTTTCGTCCCAGTGGGACGTGATACCAATAGTCCGAAACTAGAATAACTCCTGTAAACAGGAGTAAACAGACTTAGATACGTGGTTTACCTAAAGTGGGAATAGGAGTTTAATAAGCTAATAAAACAGCAATTATTTAATCAGGTGATTAAAAACTGTTTGGTATTACGGCCATACATTATCTACATTTTTGTAGCTGCCCCCGGTACCTGCTCTAAATACGCCCACGTGAGCTTTTTGCCTTCCCATTGCAGATCGTTCACCCGCCTGACTGGAGTGAAGATTGACAAGACGAAAATAAACTGACGACACTTCGACGATTTACTATTCGTCTACAGAATGTCGCGAAGTTCATCAACGAACAATTGCTTTATCGAGGCCGAGTATTATATTATGTGCTAGGTTGTTTTCACATTCCATGTATAGGATTTTATTAAGTACCGAACCTACTCCTAAGACTACACTGGATCTCTTGAAGGCAAGAATGAATAGGTGTTTGCTAAATGGTTTTGCTCCAACGTCGACTTCATCGTCACTTACAATCGAAGAACGATCTAAAAAAAATTACCGATACCAAACTGGATGTCTCAAAATCATGCACCATAATTATTTATTTTGATAGTCTAATCTAAATCGTTCTGGATTTACAAAAGTTCCGAAACAGTCAGTATTTTTAAGTTTTTTAGACCGTCAAACGTTTTGACAGCAACTAAAAACTCGAAGAGAGAATAAAGTCGTTTAGTCAGACGAATTTTGTTTTCCTAACACTTTCTAATCATTTGAAACATCTTCTACTTGGCCTAAATAGAAACTTATTTACTAAGAAAAAGGAGCATTACGTCGGTGTTTTACAATAGTCAGCATCAAAAACAGATGAAAATTCAATATTTTTCTATCGCAATATTTTCTACTCTAATTTGGACAGCTCTACTTCTTCGAAGGACTACTCTACTTTCGTACCGGTACCTCCTGTGTGTAGGTAAGTGAGTAAATAAGAAAAGTCTACATAACAGTCCGCGAAACCACAGTTGAACCAATATTTTTTCAGTCTTATTAACGTAACATAAAAAAAAACACAATATAAGCATGATACGTTTTCCGCCACTTCGTTATTGAATTTTTCAGTGTTAGATAATATTTTACCCCAGCATCCCGGATGTGTGTTTTTTTATGTACCTACCTATCTTCTTCGTTACGAATAAATATATTTTATTCTTATCATTCTTATTTGTCTATTTGCTAATGACTATACGTAATATTTTTACCTACTAAAACTGAGTGAGAATTATCATTAGTTAAATACTTTGGCCAATTTAACGAACCCATTTATGTTTGTGCATTATTATCTGTGATCTTACTAACGCAAAAATTGATTTTATTTTTTACAGAAAAAACAAGACGTCTGCCTATTTAAAATCAAATTATAAAATTCATGCTATTTGTCTCGCGCTCCGCGACACGCAAGGCCACGCATTTAAAATGCGTTATCATTATCAGAAAATATCAAAAGATGCGCGTGCGCAGCGGTAGACTGATGCAGGAGTGAAATTTATTTAGTAGCGTGTTAACCGCCTGCTGAGGCGCACAAGCGTACACAACGTGCCAAAAATTTAAACCTCGTGAACGAACCGCGTGCTAGAAAACATGGTGAGTTTTTAGTGATGAAATCAGTGTTTTGTGTCGTGAACTTCCTGTAATTTTCATATAAACTATAGCATTTTGTGGAGTAAACAATTCCCGCGCCTAAGCACGTGTTTGCAATGAAAGAGGTTGCAAAATTGAAATACTGCATTTTCTTTTGCGTCATATATTATGCTGCATATACTTATTCAACCTACTACAATATTTTTATGAACGTACATTTTGATAATTATTTTGATTCTGTTTTGCTTAAATCAAAGTTTGATGCAATTATGCCAGGTGAAATTCCAACTCTAAACCGGTATCTAGAATGAACTGGAAGTATTACCCATGGGGGATTGAGTTTGATATTTTACAAAACACTTTTTCAATTCTGCCAAAACTAACAAAGTTCAAAGTGCAACTCAAAAGTATGAAAAGAGCGAGTCAAGAAAAATCTGCCGTTTTTTAAATAAGTTTACAAAAACGACCCTAATCTCCCCAATTAATGATTATCATATTTGATATCGCAAGGTGATAGCTGTTATCCAGGGATTAATTAGCATTTCCTTTATCGAATTGGCTAATATCTAAGATTACTTATAAAACTTGCTTAATTTATTTTTCTTGTAACCTACTAACAAATAGGTATTTCTCGACTTAATTTAAAAATTGGGGCAGATTTCTTGCATACTTTTATTTTTTTATTTCAATACATACTACCCTTTTTTGGAGGAAATGAGGAAGGAAAAACTAATTGTACGGAAATAGAAAAGCCATGTTGCTTCCAAAAATGTTACATCTTTTTCTCAACTCACTAACATACTACATTTGTATATAAATGTTCTTAACTGCTGCTGTCGTGAGCTTTACAATTTTCTCAATAAGTATAGGACTTGTCAACTTGGGCAAATAGGTGTTGTACGTTTGTTAGAGTAGAGCATAACTTTAGAACCGCGTTTTACTGGTTATGATTATGAGGTAAATCGGTTAAGGGGTTGCAAAGTTATAAGGGTCGAAAGGGGAGTTGAAATATTTAAGTCGTACAAAAAAATCAAATGGAGTGTCATATGATAGAGCTTTGTTAGTTTTAATAATTTTATAGTTCTAGTGAAACTAGTAATTAGCTAGATAGAGGTCTCGATGTGAGTTGCAAAATTATCGCAATCATTATCAAAAATATGTTTTTATTTGCGTTTTATTTTCTTTTTTTGGGAACGTGGGAACAGTTAGGGGCAAATCATTATTTTTTAACAATGCACTTTATCTGTTTGATTTCGTTCTCACCGCATACACTCAAAATGACAAAGCTGCATCGAAGTAAGGTAGCAAATATGTACCGGTTTTGTATATTGCATAACGTGTCCCCATTACGTCAAGGCATTACGGTCCTATGTCGTCGTCCGTACTCCGTACCGTTCTTGGAAGGACTTTGTTACGTTGGTCGTCTTGTCAACCATTGATGGTATACCACACCTGCCAGTAACAGCAGAATCAGCCACAGTTTTTTATACCTTTAGGGGTCTCAATAATAACAATAAAGGATAGGTGTATAAAATCTCATGTTATTGTTGAAAATAGCATGAACTTTTTATAGAGCATTTTTTTCCAAAACAAACTTTTACTAATTCTTCAGTGGTTCATTGAATTAATTGTAAAATTTAGATTTTTATGACTAAAACGATTTCTATAAAGTAGATCAATTCGATAATAAATTAATCAAAATAAGAAAGAAATTTAAGAGATAAACGGAATTGGGGTTTATAACAATGAACACAAATATACTAAACTACCACCTTTCACTTTATAAAAATAATAATTTGAGAGTACACAAACGGTGTATTAGTGATTCTGCAAGTGTAAATAATTATATCGTTATGATTATACAAAAAACAACGCTAGGAACCGGCCGTAGTTTCCTAGTTTCTTGCCCGTTCTTCTAGGCTTTGGTCGCATGGAACTGTCACCTAGAATCACCTAGTTATATAAAATGTGTATAAATACTGTAAATACTGCATAATAGAAATCACGCACATAAGTAGTAATTTTCTTTGAGGATAAAGTCATATTAAATTTAATAAAAACATCAATCTAATCAAATACAACTGTACAAAATCCCGTTTCTTTAAAAAGTTGACCAAATCCGTTTTGTCGGCTCAACTTTCTGTCACTATAAGCCTTGTTTGTAAACGGATACAGCCTATCGATCTGATTGTAACCGATGCTAAATGTTCAATTGGATATGAACGTGCAAGTGTGACTAACATCCCGGTAAGTATCCGCTGGGTAATCAAGCTTAGCACCAGTTCAGACGTTTTCAATCACGCGATGCCGTCGCCTTTTAGACGATCACTGTGATTTAACTGAATAATTTGATTACAGTACCATTGTAGATTGGTATCATAACCAGCAGGGGTATTCCAATCTCAGTTGAACTGCAAAGTTTTAAATCATGGTCAGTTCATACCATACTAACTCATAGTTATTCTCTGACTAAATAGTGACATTATGATGTCATTTGATGTGTTTTCGCGCATATTTTGCTGTCAAGTGTCTAAAAAGAATGATCACGTGGTACAAAATTGTACCACGTGACCTGAAGAAATTACACTGGGCAGTGAAATATAACTTGACAGCAAAAGATTGGAATACGGGGGCAGAGTCATACTGAATCAAGCATAGCACCCCAAGAAAATGACAAGCACAGTCAAGCATAGTCAATAACTATGCTTGTCATTGATGACATTGATCTATGGGTCACCTAAAACAGAGATTTCCGAATTGATCATTGGCGTCGAATGGCGTGCTATTTGGCATAGGTACCTAGTAGTCTTCTTCTCTTATATATGTACCGAGTAGTAACGAGGTAGTCACAGAGGATCTCTCTCACTTTGAAGTATCTACTCAGAACCGATTTTTGGTTCAACTTGGAGGTAAGCGAATTTTTCCGTACAACAGTACATACACAATCGTTATTGCACCAAAACTTCAGAGGGAGAAAGATCCGTTGTGCTACTGTAAAAAGGTCTTCGATGGCGTTCATTATTTCAGGGAATATCTCAAATATATCAAACTAATGATTTTTTTAATACAGTCAAGCGTCGAGAAATTGCAGATATTGTGACAATATTTTTTTAAGTCTCTTCTGTTGTGATTGGTGCTAATAAAGTCGGAGTCGTGTCAAGTGCAGTGAACAGGACAAGACTGTAATAGCCCCTGGCTCATATTCGCTGCTCAAATCCATAATGATGGTACTAGTACCATCATATTATGGATCATATGGAAAATATTATATGATCTGTCTATACGATTCTTACGTATATTATTATTGCTCAGGTAAGTTACCGTTAAGAGTCATATAGACAGATCATATAATATTTAAAAACCGGTTCTGCAGTAAGTATAGAGATATTTCGCAGACACTTATTATAATACCCTTTGCTGATTTTTGAAGTTCTTCGTATCATTTTATTTAGATTTTGAAAAAAATGTGCTAACATAATAATTTAAAGTCAAGACTACACAGTTGGTGATATCTTATACCTTCCTCTATCTATTCTATAGTCTCCATAAAGATACAACAACGCTAAGAATTCTGGCATATTAGACTTTAGCGTGGTCTGACTAGGTAGGTATCAGAATGTATGTTGAACTATACCATCATTATGTAGTTTGGACCTAATTGCCGCTGACATGGGTAGGTATTAATTAATCTCCAGAATCAATTTTCTGTGAACGACGATGTTGTAGTATCGAGCGGAGACGCGGGCAAGTGTTCGCCGTGACGTAAGGTCGAAAATCTCTCTCTGCTTAAAAATAAATAAATACTAATTCATGGACATTTCACACGACGACGCCTTCTAGTCTCAAACAAAGCAAAGCTTGTGATATGGGAACTAGATGCTGATAGAATACTTATATACTTATTATTTTAATAAAATTATGTAGCTAGATGCATTGCAATAGTCAAAGTCAAAGTCAAAATGCGTATTCAGTAAAATCTCACAGATCACTTCGTAACGTCGTAAAGTTTTCCAAGCCTTTTGATTGAATGGAAAACTAAAAAGCAAATAGAAAATAATCAGTAGATGTAGCCGACTGTAATACTTGTCCAATTTATTTTAGTTGGAACACTGTAACTATTACGGAAGTGATATTTTTAACAGACATTAGGTAGGTACTTCTTTTTTTTTAACTACGAGTATAAAAAAACTGAAGGTTACGATATTTTTGTACTGTCTCAAACGTACTTTGTGTCACTGTTTAAAATTCATACATTTCGACATACCATCGGCGTATCATTGTAGAAGATGCGAATTATAATTAAATAGTCCTTTGGTTATACTAGTTGTGGAGCAAAATGTACCTAATTATCTTCCTTTGAAGATGATAAGATTTATTTTCTCCGTAGTGGGTAAATTAGTGAGCTGGTCGGTAAACTTCTAAGAAAAGAGAAAAACTCTACCGCGCAAAAAAAATAAACCGGTCGTGTGCTAAATACAAAACTTACGTAGGTACCTAATGGTGTCAATTTCAATTTATTTAAAAGATATGTCGGTTTTTTTGTTAATTTTTTCTAATCTAAAACGTTTTACCGACTGCACAATATTATATTCCTGAAAACTACAATCTGGGTCTCATGATGGCAAGAGTTAGGTGTCTTCTAGACGGTCCTGCTCCATCGGCTTTATCCTCATTGCAGTCATCCGGTGAGATTGTAATTAAAGGAATTTTTATCTCATATAAAAATAAAAGGCTATTGTTGGTCTCGTCTCTAACCAGCTGTTATGGTTGTCTTTTTTATAGCTTTTTTATCTTTTTTGACAGATTTTGTAAACTTGGCAAACAATAATGACGTCATCTTCAGCCCTTGTAGTACTTACTGAGAGCGAAAGATGACGTGATAGAGATTTTTTGTAGAGCTTTAGGTAGAGTGTAAGGCTAATCTATAAAATATTTGTTTTCAAAGAAAATTATGACTAATGCAGTATTTACAATATTTACAAAATACACATGATACACTTAAGGCTCATATCACGGTCAAACCGTGAAAATGCCTATTTTTGAAGTTCTAGATCTCTGAAACTGAAACTCTTAGATAATTTCGATTTATTGTATGATGTAGAATAGTTATTCGCATTGACCGTAGCGGCCTCGCTTTTTGCAATTTTTCCTTATATATTTAAATAAAGCCAAAATTCCGAAACAAGTTTTTAATAAAACTCGCGCAGACACTTTTTCAAGCTCCTGGATTGAACTACTGTGCAAAGCAAACGAAATGAAAAATATCTACAAATATTTCTTATACAGCGTGTAGCTACAATGGCGACATTAAATGAACACACGGGTAGAGCTACTTGTAAGTATTCATAAAAAAAATAAAAAAATAATTAAAGTCCAAAATAGAAATTTAGATTTTTTCAAACAAACTTAATAGTAAAATACGCAACAAAAATTAATCATCCTATGAGTGTCTTTACCTACGTGTTCTGCATTGAACGGCAACGTCGCAAACCGCGCCGCGCCCGCGCCCGCGCCTGCCTGGGCGGCTCGGTGGCGGCGGCGGAGCGCGGGGCGGGGAAATCAAGCGACACCAAGGAATTCAAAGAAATCAAATAATTTCACTTCACCTTGTTCACTTTACTATTCATTTCATTGTGACCTTATGCACCTAGCGCCTTACACTCATTAAATCTTCAATGTAGCCGCCGCGCCGCCGCCGCCACCACGTCGTCGGACACATAGATGTAACCGACGCTGAATATTCGCCCTCACTTTTGATAATACGTTTTATTTTATTTTTGCATAAACGTCGTCTTTCACAAAGCCCCATAAAAAAATCGAGGGGCGTGAGGTCAGGTGACATTGGGCCACCTAAGAGCTCCGTGTCGTGTCGTCCTATGATAGGACGACAAATGTTTGGTGCTCAGTTTTTCAATCAAAGGGCAAGCGGAGTTAGCTATCCCTTTCATGCACAACGTCGCAATTTCGGGTGTCCTATTCTAACAATACTTTCTTGCTCTTCATACGCGGTTATGACCCGTGAACCCGACAGATGACCTCTGCTCTTACGTACAGGTTGCTCCGAGGCGTTATTTAAGAAAATTGATTTATTTCGATAAATCTTATGTTTAATGAAATAAAAAATATGTCTAAGTATATTCTGAAAACGCGAAACCGGATACGCTGGTTAATTTAATGTCGCCATTGTAGCTACACGCTGTATACTGCCATTGACCGTAGCGGCCCCGGAATTCAGAAATACGTATGGGATATCTACAAAAAAAAATCAATTCAAAACCATAAAATTGTTAAAAACGTTCAGAATTAGCCGTTAATTTCTCCATACTACATTAATATTATTAGGTAAAAATTATACCAAAATAAACGTTAGTTCATAATCAATAAAATTGTATACTTTTTATTTAAATATATTGAATAAACGTAATTTAAAACTGCATAAAATGCGATCTCAGACTCTCAGACATACTCAGACGCGCGCCAGCCCTCGTATCGCGGCCAAACTGTGATAGCCCTCTTAAGCTATCTCCAAAATATTTTACCTACTAGTAAAATTCGCTACAAATAAACCTCGCATGGCTGGTTAATTCAGCTGTACATTTTATCGAAATTTTGAGCCCGATTCACAAAAGCTCTCAATTTTAATTAAAAATATATTCAGCCTTCATGCTCCAGGTACTAACGATCGCTTTTAATATACGCATTAGGGACGTAGGAGTACTGACAAATCAAACATTTTATCGATACCGATTTTAAAAAATATTCCTAAAGTTACCTACACCTAAAGAGGTATAGGTAGCTTTGAGAATTTACGAATCGATAGTACATGTACTTAGGTACCAACCGGAAAAAGATTAAAAAAAATAATTTGTTCCATACATTCAAACTTTTGTATATGTTTTTAGTCTCCAAAAATTCCCGCTTTGTGTTAGGTATTACCTACCCGCCTACGTGTAGCAAAATAATAGATACAAGATACAAGATAAGATACAAGATACAAGATACATTTATTTGCCAAAATAAGTGTTACAATTTGGTCTTATGCTAAAGTCAGAGGCACTTTAAAACTTATTCACCCTTTTCAGGTATCGCAAAAATGTTATATTTGGGCGCTTAAACTTATCTTAAGTAGGTACATATAATAATATTATTCTTTTTCAAAATATTCTTCAGTTGAGTAGAGACATTTTTTGACTAGATATGATTTTAATCCTCTTATAAATTTAGTTATTTCTGTTTCATTTTGAATATCATTTGGTAGGTTGTTAAAGATTTTGACTGCCATGTAATATGGACTTTTATTTAACATTTTTATTCTTGAATATGGTAGATATAATTTGTTTTTATGGCGGGTATTTATGTTGTGTGTTTCACTAATTTTTACAAAATCTTTTTTATTTTTGAAAACAAATATACATACATCCATGATATAAATAGATGGGAGTGTCAATAGCTTAAATTTAATAAAATAAGGTTTGCAGCTTTGTGTGTTATTGATTTGGGCTAAGATTCTTACACATTTCTTTTGAATAATGAATAACTCATTTATATTAACACTATTTCCCCATAGCATGACTCCGTATCTGAGCCAAGAGTATGCATATGCGTAATAAGCTGATAGTGCAGTATCAGTATTAGTAGTATATTTTAATTGGAATAGGGCATATATAAATTTTGAAAGTTTTGTTTTAATGTGATCAATGTGAGCTTTCCAATTTAGATGGGTATCAATATTTAAGCCAAGTAAATTGAAAGTTTGTACTGTCTCTAATGGGCTATTTTGAAAATCTATGTTTAATTTTAAGGTAGGGCTAGTATATGATTTGAACTGCATTATTTTAGTTTTATTGTGATTTATTTCTAAGTTATGTATTATTATGAATTTTATGAATTGAAATTATGAATTAAACAGTCTATTTGTGTGTGGTGTATATTCAATGTTTCTTCGTAGTCATAAACGACTTAACAGATTTAATTGATTCTAAATGATCCTTGTAATAGTCCGCTTTGATAGTCCGAGTCACTTAGATAAATGACCACATGACGTAATTTATGGGCATCGCATTCCTGGAAATAGCTCATTTCATTGTCCAAAGTAATGCTTTTATTTTTCGCTATAACAGAAAATAAAGGCATATTTTCTGCTAAAACTTACGTAATCGGGTCTTTTTTCGTTCGTCGCTTAGCTGAGTTAGATCAATACTTGAATACAAGCTAATTATAGGTTATACTGGAATACGTAAACTTTTTGGTTATCGAATAAAATCAGGTAGTTTTCGAAGCACATCACTATTAAACATCACTATTGAAATTCAACGCAAAGCCCGCGGTAAAATAGTCGATGCAAAAACCACGTCAGCGACAGAAAATGTAATATGTATTTGGAAATGACAGGGGTATAGGTACTTATTATATAGTATGCTCTATCTACGCTTATGTACACTACCCAAATGGCAGTAAAGGTTAGGGTTGGCAACCATACTGTACAGTATGGTTGCAACCATACTGTACAGTATGGTTGCCAACCCTAACTTCTACTCGAATTTTGCTCGAAAATACTGTTTACGTTTGAACAAAAATAAAGTATGCAAAATATTGTTTTTTTGTCACCTACGTCGAGGTATTGAGATGGGGTAGAGTAGAACTGGTGAAGTTCTATTCGAACTGATGATAAACTTGATGTTAAATAGGGTGCCCACTCTCGAAATCTTTGGGGGTTAAAGCAAACATCGTTAGGAATAACTTCTCTTATGCAACCAAAAATGTGAGGGCGAAAAAAAACAAGTTTTCTGAAATTAGCTAGCAATCTTATTAGGAACACAAACAAAGGGGATTTTAAGATATAATACAATAACTTAACTTATCACAGGTTTCAAGTTCTTTTGAAAAAGCAATAAAAAATATTCGACCGCATCATCACTTAACATCAGGTGAGATTGCGGTCAAACGTTTGCCTATAAATTTTAAAAAAATTTGGACGTTCTTGCAAAACAAACATAAAATTATCTGTGTTCTATCTAGATACCCAAACGTTGATCACATCGCATATAAAATACATAAACCTACATACTATTATAGGTATAAAAGTATACATGTTAATTAATGCGGAAAATGAGAATTTTCTGCAACAACAATGTCATTAGCGCTCGCATGCGTATCGATGACTGAAATTTTCAGTTACTTTGTTCAATCAGCATTACCAAACCTAAGCATGAATTTATTTATTGAACGCTTGCTCCACTTTTTTTTTAATTAACAAGTCACACAACTTTTAGCGAAAGCTCAACGGGAAATTGACGAGAACTCAAATCCAGTAAGGTACTATTATTGTGAAAAAATATAAATAAATTAAATATTAAGTTGATAAGAATTAGTTCTAGGCGTTTATTTCCCTTAGTTCGTGGTAGCAGTAATTTCATTAGCTCATTGATTCGCCGAAGGGAATACGATCTCCTCCCCCGCAGCATCCTCAGTTTCAGGTAATTGCAGAAGGCTCAGTTTCGCTTCATCCGAACCATTTGATGAAACATAAAACTGTGAAATTAGTTTCTATTGATAGCAATTACGTGATACTTTTCACTTTACAGAATTATTTGAACTTTTATGTTTCATTTTCATTTGATTTATAATATTTTAATAGGTAATTATAATATTTGACATTATCAGAATAGGTTTTGCTACTTATGAAATACGAATAAATAAAACTTATGACAGATTTCTATATTCAACTATCGAATGTCAGTAATCTTAATAAATAGATTTATGGAAGAAAATCCATGGAATAGTCATAAATTGCTATAAGTTTGAGAGTTTGAAATGAACTATTTTAGCGAATATATTTTTCAGTAAAACCGCAATGTTTGGCTTCTTAGCCAATTTACTCCGGTAGCATTGAGAACACCAGTACTAGCTTAATAACAATATTGTGGTAATTACGAACGATTTGGCCGAATACTTACAAATTTTAGCCTTCATTAGCATGGTCATAACAGTTGGTTGTAATGGTTCATTAGGTTTGATGAAGAATTAGCGAAATCGACCGTAAAATTCTTAGAATAGTCATTACTAATAAAGCATTGACGAAATATTTTGAGATCAGAACTTCTATGCTGACACTGTGGTGGTCACCCGTCCCTATTGATTTCAATGCTCATTCCCATATATGGCGATTACTCACCCCCACTCTTTCATGCAATGGGGTAAAAGTGGAACTCTGGTTCAAAGTTGTTTTCCATGCCATGGACACGTAAGAAGAAGACACTTTCAGGGCCAGTGCGGTCATCACTTTCCGTCCAGATTGCTCCAGATTCAGATAAGCAAAGTTCAGACTCAGGTCATGTTCTTATTCCGAAAACACAACTAAATCTCTATTCAAGCGTTTTCCTTATAAAAATGACAGATGGAATCTATGGTCAAGCACAGATTTCGATGCTTGAGTGTCGTTTCAGAATACCTAAATAAAAACTTAGCTGAACTCTACATAATTATTCGACACTCAAACAACGTTTCGGAATGAAAACTGCACGGGAATGCTCAAAAGCATTATCTCTGTTTTTTTTTTTTCAGAAACGCCATACCCTTGCAGTCCTATCAACAACAGCGTTATGTCTGGGTGCGCTTGTCCAACCTCCTAGTGGCAACGGTAACTTCGAGTTGCTAATCCTCCACAACAATGACATGCACGCGAGGTTCGAGCAGACCTCACAGCTCAGCGGAGCTTGCACTGCAGCTGATAGGGAAGCGGGGAAATGCTACGGCGGTTTCCCGCGAGTCGCTCACGTGTATGTACAGACCTTTAATACCTAATCGTATCCTACTAATATTATAAATGCGAAAGTTTAGATGTTTGGATGAAACTTGGCATATATATAGTTCGTAACCTGGATTGACACTTAGGCCACTTTTTATCCCAAATAATTAACGGGATTTACAGGATAAAATGAACGAACGGATTAGCAGCGCCAGTTTAGCAAGAGGATGATGTCATGTCATGTCACGTTTGACAGGACGTAGTACTACCTCTTTGGTCTAACGACTAACGTTTGACATTCGAGCACGGGTTCGGTGTATTGTCAAGTTTCTCAAAGAAGTATACGCTCGGTACACGCACAGATAATATAGTGTACACGGAAACGGTACTCGCGTACGAAGTCGTGGGTAACTGCTAGTTTTTTATATAATTTATAGACCAACGTTTGACCGCAATCTCCTCTGATGGTAAGTGACGATGTATGAAGTGACGGTGGTAGCTGGTCATAGGCCGCTTCTCGTCGGCATAGCACCACACTGGAGCTCCCTTTGTAAGGATCATACAACGCGAATCGATCAATTTTTAGCTATCAACAGCTAAAACTATGACATGTACCTACTTATGTGAGGTTCGCGCAAGCTTATAAAAAGGCCTTTACTAACGTCTAATATAGATGTTTAAATGCCACTTTTCATCAAAACCGCAACGCTCTGGAGTTTTAGAAACTTTGTAAAAAGAAGCATACAAAAAATGATAGGAATCAAGTCATATGATTCTTACCCGTTCTTGAAATAAAATAGAATAAATGAATTATCAGACTAAATGAATTTTGATTCTGTCTTAGGTAGGTAGGTAGGTATGCCCCTTGTAAATATTGTCAAGGGGCTAAGATAATATTCTACTACATGTAGCAATTAAGTATGTACGAATGCAAACGTAATCCACTTTCTTATAAATTAATATTCAATAAATTTATTATTACGCAAACAAGATCAAGAATATATGAAATACCTATATGAAGAAGATATGAAATTTCCTTATATTGCAGGTACAATAAAGAGTTTTCTATCTATCTATCAATCAAGCAACAAAACAATAAATTCTGAGACAAGGCGGTCAGTTTATTTATTTTTTTCTAAATCATATCAGACATTATAATAGTGTCTGGCGCATACTACACGAGGTCACATCGAGGAAAAAACTCTAGAATTTACCTAGGTACACTTGTCGACTTATGGTTTTTCAGACTATGCGTCATGTAAGGAAATATAGGTTATCATTATACGGTCATTAGCAAGGTTTTTTTCTGGAAAGTTCATAAAAGTCAATATCGGGTGGTGTACTGTACACCACTCTCGAAGACTTTGGAAGGTTAAATATGTAGAGGGTGGTGAAGTTTTTGATAGTGGTCTTATTTACACCCTATATAAGGTTAAGTAAATTTCTAGGGATCACTTTCAAAAGCGCAGTTTCACACCACTAAGCCTAAAAGAACCGATAAGAACTTAATGCTTGATCCTCACGTTTTATTCGCATAAATAAACCGTCTTACAAAAATAATATGACGTAGACTTACTTGAGCTCCTGAATGGTCGAGTGGTGCTATTTCAAGTAAAGCAGTAGAAGAAGCCACAACTCTCTATCAACTGCAATAGCCATCAAACCAAAAACTCATCAAGTTTGCTAAATCCATATGCCAACAAAAAGGTTTTATGAACCAGAATTTTAACCCATACCTACCGTGTGTTTTAAAACTATTGGATTCGTGATAAAAATCATTCGCAGTTTGGATGAAATATCACAAACCAATACGAACACGAACCTTGTACCCACGTATTGACAAAACTATGGAACTGTTCGATTTCAATCCATTTTCCACACACGAAATACCTATCGAAACTCTAGACTCAACAATAAGCTGAAAATGTAAAAACCCTAAACACGTAGGTATAGTTTAGACACAATTATTCGCCTCGGGCCAACCAGACAAGGAAATACTCGTAATCAATGCCAATAATACGTTATCCAACTGTCCAAAATAACACCTACATGTGTTATACCACTAAATACCTGGGCCACAACGCCACGGATGCTACTTTTTGTACCAAAATTCTCGTCTTTAACCTTAATAATTGTGCATTCCAGTGTGAAGGAGGCTCGCATGGCAGCTCAGAGCGGCCAAGGCCCCCCTGTCCTGTACCTCAACGCTGGCGATACCTACACCGGCACCGCATGGTTCACGATCTACAAATGGAAGATAGCAGCTGAGTTCATCAACGCGCTACAGCCCGATGCTGTCGTAAGTATTTAATTGTGCTTTTTGTCGGGTTTTTTTGCATTGTGGCCGTGAGGTTTTTGTTGTGAATTCGTGTTGTGATTGTTGAGGAAAATATACTGTGGAGTGTCGGAATTCTACACGTGGCCAACAGCCTAACTCTTGACGGCTATTCCGATCGATCGGTATTGAATTTGTAGCGTTTCTTACTCTTGAAATGGCGCGTCTTGGGAGAGACCTACGTCCAGCAGTGGACCAATACAGGTTGGTGATTATGACTGTGGCGTGCGACTGAAACGGGTTTATTTACTATAGGCAGGTTTTTTTGGCCTGCTTGTAGCGGAAATCTGTTTTGACTCTACATACACTTCACCACGTTTTTATTCATTATGGTATCAAACTGCAAATGCGTTCTATACGTAGTGTTTTTTGTTGCAAGCCTGGTTGCGGGTGTTGGTAATGTCGTCGCTATAATTTATGTAAGTACCATGTTTTGTGTTTCACCCTATTTCAAATTTATTAGAACCTTCATCGTATAATATCAGATTATTATATTCTTTAAATCTACTATTTTTGTGTTCCTAATTACTTTGAACGTCTCTTCCATATCATGATAGATATCTCAGTAGGTATGCTCAATTTCAAAAGTTAAGCCAACTATCTAGACTACTAGTTGTTTATTTAATTGTTGAACTAGATAATCGATTTATTTCCGATAGCCAATTAGTCAATCTATCTATACTTACACTGAAGTGCGATAAATCCGCGTCATTTTCGTCACGTGTAGGGTACGGTACCGAAAACATTCAACTACTAACTTCAGTGCTTGTGTCAAATAATGGCTTGTTTCGCCGAGTAAGATTGCGACCACTAATAGCAGCAAAGGCCAAATAAACCCATCCAGTAGATGCTGCACAGTTTAGAAAGCAGTGGCAGTCACTCTGCACATAGATTTTTGCGCCAGCTCTCTTGTAACATTCGCAATCCGTTACCTATGTGATTTCCTAGATGGACTACTAACTACCCATAGCAAATTCATTAAAACTTATTAAAGGCTCATAAAACTGATTTTATTTCAACAGGTCAGCTCTCCTAGTCCTCAAGATACCAATAGACCCAAATTCATTGCTATTGAGTATACTCAGAGATACGTTTATTGGTGGTGGGCATCATGGCGCACAAACTATCGACTAAGTTATCGCTAACCATCACGAGACCTACAGGGTGAATGAGGATTAAAAATCACGCCATAGGTACAAGTTTAGTTGAAACTTCACTAAGAAACTAAAAATTACCTTCAATATTCAAACTCTTACATGATCATCGAATTAAGTATAAGGTAATGTTAGTATTGCGGCTACCATGTTCCATGACCTAAATTGCCGACGCCGAACATTGAAATAAAAAAACGTGTTTCAACAAATAGAAGTCGTCAAGGTAGGTCCTGCCAATGGTTGTCAAAGTCGATATTTCTCGATCGAGTTTGCAAATCCATTCTCAACTCAACTGAACCTACTACGAGGTTTGGTATAACAACACAACCCCACACAGCACGTGCCTTAAGGTGCTGTCTCATAAAGTCACCAAATCGAATGCCTCTCTCTAGTAGGTACCTCAGTTTCTGTGATTCTATCTTAGCGGATATTACATCACTGGCTATGCTAATAAGAACGTTAGTTATAAATTCTATGATAACTTCTTCAAATAAGTAAAATGTAAACGATGTTATCATTAACGTACCCTATGTTTTGTTTGTTATCATCAGTGAAAGTCACCTTGTTTTCATCGTCTTTTGTATAATCAGGCTTGTGCACATTGTAGGAACGCTGTACGTTACTCGTTCAGTATCGCAAGCCAGCTCGCGACCGTTTCAGCTTTTTTTACGTTTTATGCTAGTGTCCCAAACCTTTAGAATCCCAATTGGAATTAGGTACCTACCTACTCAAAGTTAGAGGCATGTAGAGCTTGCGCGTTGTACCGTGTTATTTGTCAGTAATGATGATGAGTCTTTGCCGTTTACTTCTCCCGTTTACACTGACCCTAATAGATTAGATTGGAAAATTCTTAAAATCATAAAAAGGCAAGCTTAATGCTAGTTAGAATTCTCTTTCAACTAACCTTTGTGAAATATGGAGAAGATGGTGGTGCTTTCAAATTTTTTCAAATTCAAATTCTTTATTGCGCTTTTATGTTGCATAAACAGGTGTTAAAGTATGTAGAGTATCAAACATGAACCCTGTTAGGGCACAGCAATTAGGTAGGTAGGTAGATAAATACTTAAATGTTAGGTGGCACATTTTTGCAGGTATCTAATGTATTTAATATCAAAGGATGTTTAAAAAGAATAAACGCCTGGCCCTTTCAGGCCCTATATAGTTCAAATAGATGGTCTGATTCTAGGATCTAATTACGCGGGATTAGAGGATAAAAATAGACTTTCTGTTAGAAAATAGAAAATCCATCACAAAATTCGACCGTCCATTGGAATTTCGTCATCAACAAAACCCGAACTCAATTACTACAGCCTACGCAGGGACGCATCCAGAACTATTTTTTATTGTACAACTATATAACTATCCTTGCAATTTTATCTAACCATAATATCAATAGACAATGGTGTCGCATTGCCTCATCGTCTGTTGTTGCATTTTTCTAAACTATTATAATTTTACAAGTTGTTTGCTACAAGGGAACAAGGTTTGCCCCTGACGTGACGACACCGTAACGGTCGCCGCCGCCTTTGCAAAAAGCGTATGATCTTTAGCAGCTGCCGTATTCGATTTATCACTATTTCACTATCCTAACCTAATCAAAGAGAGACAGTTATATGAGCCCTGGGGGTCTAGCACAAAATATGATCATTTTTGTAGTTCCTGAAAGTTTCCGCTAGAGGCGCTGCAAGTAAACGTAGGGAAGGAAATGAAACGAAATTAAGTTTTCTATCCTATCCTATCCTACTATCCTATCCTATCCTATCATATCCTATTCCTACTAATATTATAAATGCGAAAGTTTAGATGTTTGGATGTTTAGATGTTAGGATGTTTGGATGTTTGTGTTTCAATCACGTCAAAACCACTGAACCAACTTGGATGAAACTTGGCATATATATAGTTCGTAACCTGGATTGACATATAGGCTACTTTTTATCCCGAATAATTAACAGGATCTACAGGATAAAATGAACGAAAAGGATTAGCAGCGCCAATTGGCAAGAGGATTTCATTGTCATGTCATGTCACGTCAGTTTGACAGGGCGTAGTACTACCTCTTTGGTCTAACTACTAGCGTTTGACATTCCAGTAGGTACGAGTTCGGTGTAATGAGGTGTAATGTCAAGTGTCTCAAAGAAGTATCCGCTCGGTACACGCACAGATAATATCGTCCCTGTAGTTGGAAAACTAAATAACTAGCACATTTTGCCAAATCGACTTTATTCCACCTTCCTAAAGTCCAATTCAAGCTGCATCTTTCTGTGTCACTAAAGTTCTGATATCATATTTGAATAAAAATATATACAAAAATGAACCTGTCCAGACGTCAAAGATGGAAAAATGAATTTTGAATTAATGAGAAAAAAGTAGCGAAGGAGAAATAGTTAACTCGGCAATAAAATAGCTAAGTGTAATTATGCGTTACTTTGAGGTGAATAAAATGCATAAAGTTACTTATTCAGTTTTCCTTCGACACATTTCTATGCTTTACAGGAACAATGCAGTTAGGAATAATTAAACAAGAGCATTTATATAATTTTCGTGTAACATGATTGTGATATATAGATACTATGCAAATTAAATAAGTACCTTTATTCAATTTTCTACTAAATCTCTCTTACTGTTTATAATTTTAGAACAAGTAAAATTTAATAAGAGACATTGTTTAATATTATTGGACCAGCCGAAACACAAAATGAAAAGTTATTTAGATTTTAAGATTTTTGTGAAATAAATTTGGCGCGTAATCCCTAAAGTGCGCGTAAGTGATCATCAAAAAATATCCTAAGTAGACGCGGGGTGGGGCCCGGCCGGGGTGTGACCCTGAATAGTCCCGCTATTGTTTTAGTTAGTCCATTCACGCATTCCGTGACGCATCTAATAACGCATTTCGACAAAACTTTATTATAATGTTTAACTTAAGAAAGTTTTTTATTGTTCATAATGGATTCCAGAGGACGTGCTTTAGTAAAACTGTGTCAACTACAACAATAATCAATTAAGGTGAGTAAAAACTGCATTTTTATTTATAGGAAATAAATTATATTTGAGGATCTACCATTAAATATCATTGCTCTAAATATACAAAACTTTATAGTGATTAGTAGTTATCAAACATTTTCTATCTGGTAATTTTTATCCACACTTAAATTGTGAGTTTGCTGTTATGGGAAAATTACGTAACTCAGAATAACTTACATCAAAATAGATCTTATTGTTGTAGTAATACTGTTGAAAGTACTCTGAGCATTATTTGAATATTGTTTGTTTGTAACTTAACTTCTCGAACTAAAAATAGGTACCACGTACGCCTACCTACAATACCTACCTAGGTATTGTACCACTATTATTTTATTTTAGTGCTGTAGTAGCCTGTAAAGATGGTTTGTTGTTTAAAAAACGTAATTTTTTATCCGTTTATAAAACCTACTAACTCCATGATCTGTAGCTTAGGTACATATTTAGCTAGGCTACCTAGGTAAAGGTATCCATTTACCTTTTACTTCGGGATTTTTATAGATATTTACCTAGTAAGTAAATATACCTACCGAAGTAAAGATTTAATAAAAAGTACTCATCAAAGCTTTTATTTTTCAGGAAACCGGAATTATAAACCTGGCTGTTGATCTGGTCGCAGAAAAAGATGCATGTGATTTCTTGCTACGAGGAGTAAATGGAGTAGGCTTTAATCAGCACCACCCTCCATCGTTAACCCCGTAGTGGAAATTGATACAATTATTGAACCACGTTCGGCACCACTGCCAATCAATCAAGAGGCTAGTCCCTTAACACTTGACTAACAGTGGCAATGAAATCATCGAAGAGCAACAGCTGGACAGTAACCAAAAGAAAGTTATGCGGTGGAAAAAATCTTGTCCTACAAAATGGACAAGAGAAGTCGAAAAAAAGAAAAAAAAAAGCAACTGTTTACCTTATAAAGACAAAAACGGAAAAATACATGAAGCTAAATTACCCAAAGTCACAAAGCGTGGTACGTTCTGTCGTTACAAATGCAATGAAAATTTTACTCAAGAAAAAGGACTAGAAATTTGTAAAGAATACTGGGAAATACGGGATTTTAAGCAGCAAAAAGAGTTTGACTTTGAAAAATTTATCCATTGAGAAACAAAGAGCTACCAGCAGAGAATATAGATTCCTAAAAAATATGAATTCATCCAAGTTTGCAAAACATTTTTCATGGCGACTCTCTCGATATCAAGTGGCCCAATAGAGACAGCAGTTAAAAATATAAATGTAAAAGGCTCTTTTTCAGGAAATGACAAACGTGGCAAACGCGCTCCTGCTAATAAAATCTCAGAAGACCGGATCAAAGAAGTAAAAACTCATATCGAGAGTTTTGCGGTTAAAGATTCACATTACTGTAGAACAAAAAACTACTCGTCAATACTTAGATGAACCTTTGTCTATATCAAAAATGTACGAGTTGTACCAACAAAAAATGAAAGAGATGCATGTTGAACCAGTAAAGATAAATGTTTATAAAAGAGTTTTTGGTACAAATTACAACTTATCATTTTTTCACCCAAAGAAAGATCAATGTGGCTTATGCAATAAATACATACGGACACAAAATCCTGAAGAAGCACTAAAGAAAGAATACAGTGAACACATAGAAAGAAAATAAGCTTCTTTTAAATCTAAAGATATTGACAAAAAAAATCTGAAGAGGACCCTACTTCCTTTGCGTTACTATGGATTTGCAGAGCTTGCTTCAAATTCCTTCAACTGCAAACAGCTTGATGTATTACTCCCGCAAGTTAAACTTGTATAACTTGTCAGTGTATGAGTTCAAGCCTCCAAATAACAACGCGCATTGCCTGATATGGACAGAAATTAATGGAAAAACAGGCAGTATAGAAATTGCTTCAGCAATCAATGTCTGGATAAAGAAAATCCCAGAAGAAGTGAGTCATGTAACATTTTATTCAGACACATGCTCTGGACAAAATCGTAATCAGTACATGTCTGCTTATTTGATTTATCTTGTCCAGACACATCCAAAATTGTGTGTAGTCGAACAAAAATATCTTGAAAGTGGCCACAGTTACCCATACGAGCATAGACATTGCCCAAGAAGAAGTAAAACCGGTATACGAGCACCCCCTTCCGATTACAGAAGCTAAAAAAAAGACCTGCTGAATCTTTGCAGAAAGAACATCATACCTGCCGAATTACATGCATGGTATGCAAGTTTACCTTCATCAAACACGAAGATTGACGATTTGCAATCGGAAAATGCTTCCGAGATTATGAGCCATTATGAGCCAAGATTATGAGGAGGTTGCTACCAAACAAAAACCAAACAGGTGGTCGCGATGACTTATCTTTGGTACCTACTCGTAGTTTAGTGTCTTTGGTTGTGGTGTTTGTTTTGACGTTGATACCTAGTTAATAGTAAGTACTGAAAGTATTTTGATTGTTATAGTTTTTATTTTAATAGTTAGTTTTTATTTTGGTGGAAGTACTCACTTTTTTTTTGAAACCTAAAATGATAGTGTTCCAAAAATTGGTATAATTTTGTCAATTTTATGAATAGTTTGGAGTTTTAAGTTTTTCGTTTTCGGTTCGTTATGTATAGCCTTTAAGCCTAACAGAAGAAAAAAGATGTTTCAGAGGTTTTTGTTTGCTTTCTTTAAATAAAAAGAACTAATTATTATTATTATTGGTTTTATTTAAGAACAATGAACTAGTTTTATTAAAATCTTAACCCATGAGTAGGATAAAAGGGAAATAGGAGTAAAATAAGTAAATAATAGGTCATTTTATTATTTAGCTAATGTAGGAAAATTGAATAAAGGCACTTAATGTTAGTTTTTTTAAGTTATATGGAAAACATTGACGAAGAAGAACTAAACAACTGACATGATAAAATAAATAAGTGCTTAAAAACTTTAAAACTTTGTTGAGGGAAAAATACATAGTTGCTCTTTATTTTTTTTCTAACAAACAAATAAACTAACGTATAAGACCGTTAGATTGAAAAATAGGTTAAGTAGCAATCTATAACATAGCAAAAGATGCATGTTAAAAATGTTACCAAACAAAAAGTTATAGCCATTTTACACGCAAAAAAATAGTAAATCGCGTTTTTCTCCCGATTTTGGTTTTGCTAGTTATTTAGTTTTCCAACTACAGGGACGATATAATGTACACGGAAACTGTAGACGCGTACGAAGTCGCGGGTAACTACTAGTAACTAATAACTGTCAAATTTTGTACTAGACCCTCTGATGGTAGATCCTGGATAGGTACCCTGCTATAAGCCCGACCACGCAGTACCTACGCATTGCGTTTTTCGGCGCACTGAACGAAATGACATTTGCAAACAGAGTGCCTTTGTATGTACTGGAATGATGAACAATGACGACGGAAAATCGATACTGGACAAATTGGAACGGCTCTCGTATCAATCTCCATCAACGACCAATGAGAGTCATTTTTCAGTTCAGCTTTACTTACCTTTACGTAATTTTAAACAATTGAAAGTTCACCGTACAATTTCAACGTGACAGGAACTTTGAACTCGAACATTTCAAACACTATCAAAACTTTTCATATGACGTCCATGTTTACAAAACTACGTATCTAGGTATAAATGGGAATTTTGAAGCGAATTCTCGATTTACGTAGTACAGCTTGATAGTCACGTAACTATGAGTTCAGTTTACAAATGATTAAAGGAGGGATTTATAATGAAACGTGTTGGTGGAAGTGATTCAAATGATGTAAAATAAGAAGCTTTTAAACTAGTAAGTTGAAACCTACATTGTTATAAGTTTGATTACAAAAATGTTAACAAATACAGGTACCTAACATAAAATAAACAAAAAGGCCAGCAATAACCAGCATTGCGAACTAAAAAACTATCTAACCCGACGCTTTGAGATCTCATTT
This sequence comes from Gandaritis pyraliata, assembly GCA_947859175.1. Classification (NCBI taxonomy): domain Eukaryota; kingdom Metazoa; phylum Arthropoda; class Insecta; order Lepidoptera; family Geometridae; genus Gandaritis; species Gandaritis pyraliata. The sequence goes on along the minus strand of OX401866.1, from coordinate 2,963,004 downwards.
TCATTATCATGCTTTAAAATGTGATGGGTAACATAAGTTTAACTCGTTTATCTGTTTTTAAAGATCGATTTGTAACACTAGTTACACGAACCATTTATTCAATCATTGTTTCAAAATTAAGTAAGTATTTTTGTTTTCAGTCTCTTGGCGACAACGAACTTGAAAATGGTGACCTCTCTCCGTTCCTTAAAAACGTTCACACCAAGATATTAGCTAGCAATGTAATTCTAAAATCAGCCAAAGATAATGAAAACGTACAGAAATCCATCATTATTGATGTAGAAGGCGTGAAAGTTGGTATCGTGGGCTACATAACACCTAACATGGAAAACTTAGACACTACAACTGACGTTGAGTATATCGATGAAGTCATTGCACTGAAAGAAGAAGTGGCTTTACTACAAGCTCAGGATGTAAGCATCATAATAGCTCTGGGACATTCAACTCTTGCTAGAGACATTGAAATCGCAACCGAGGTAGATGGTCTGGACTTAGTTATCGCAGGGTTAGATAATCAATTTTATTGGGATGGTTCTACTGCCGATTACGCAGCCAACAGAGATGCTATTGACGTAACACAAGAATCTGGAAGAAAGGTTCCAGTTATTCCCTCTTTATCATATAACAAGTATCTCGGAAAACTCATAGCCACATTCAATACCGAAGGAGAAATAATGAACTATAACTCTGAACCTATTTTGCTAGACTCAACAGTTCCCCAAGATGAAGAAGCACTTCAGATTGTCAAGAGCCACATCAGTGAATTTACTGCGAGATCTGAAACGGTACTTGGAAAGACTGCAGTTGTTTTGGACGGTGATTCTTGCAAGTCTGAAGAATGCAACCTGGGAAATCTTATAACTGATGCTATAACTTACTATCATGCCACCAAGCTTCAGAGCTCCTCACCTTGGACCGATGCAGCAATCGCCGTCATACCTGGGGGTGATATTACTGGATCCATAGCTCCATCTAATCGTCCAGCCGACATAACTATGGCCGATCTTCTAAAAGCAGTACCTCTAGAAAATAATATAGTAGTAGTGACAATGAGTGGAAATGTCTTGACCGAACTATTGGAACATTCTGTTGCCACATACAGTACGCTAAATCCTACCGGACAATTGCTTCAGTTTTCTGGCATTCGCGCGTCTTACGATTTATCCAAGGAACCCGGATCAAGATTAGTCAGCGCTTTTGCTCGATGCTCAAGTTGTTTCGTTCCTGAGCACTACGTAATTGAAAGCTCTAGAAACTACACAGTGCTGATGCCTGCTTCTATGGCTGATGGTGCTTACGGTTATAATATGCTAGCTGGGCTCGAAAAACAAACTCTGACATACGATGAGGTGACTTGTACCGCTGAATTCATTAGGCTCAGAAGTCCAGTCTACCCCGAGGTTGCTGGAAGAATCACCTTAGCTAACTCGGTAGGAGAAGAAGAAGAAGTAGGCGTAGAAGAAAATGAAGTACCGTCATCTGCTGGCGGACTGACTTCAACAATGCTCACCGTTGGTTTGTTCTCGATTGCTTTGCATTTGAGGAATTACTAGCTAATACGACTGAGCCTTGAACAGATGTAAATAAATGATAACTTATCTGTGTTTCTTAATGTAAATAAAATTTATTTCTCCGTTTCTGTCCTTTTTTTTAGATAAGTTTTAAGACTAATTTATTTATTTTATTTCTTTCCGATAGGTACATATAAAAACAATATCTATATACCTTTGTGTTTTTGTCGTTGATGTATCAAGATTTAATATCCGAGGCCGCTAACTACGAGTATTATTTCAAACCTGTTCTTCCTCACATCAACCACCCATAAAACTTTTACGATTAAGGGCGGCTTGCACCAGAATCGCTAAACGCGTTTAACTATTAAATAGTATTTAGCGAGTTGTCAAGTCATATAAATACGTCAGGTTTAAATCTATTTAGCTGTTAAACACGTTTAGTGATTCTGGTGCAAGCCGCCCTAGGTATTATCAAATTAATATCTACCTACATCGCACCACGGTATTAGACAATCATGAAGTTGTGGCAGCGAGTCTAGAAAATAGATACCTACATTGAATAAGTGAGTAGGTATATTGCATGGCATTCAATCTACTTCAAATATTATACGATAGGATAATTACGGTTACCTACATACAGCACGTTTTTTATTTAATAACCAGTTATTACCTAATGAAGATTAGGATTGTGCATTTTGCATGTTGTTTTGAATGAAGAGTAAGTAGGGGTAAATAGACTAACTTAAAAAACTTGATGTTGAAATACACCACACGATTAAAAATCATTGGCACAATTAGTCAATTTCATAATACGCACTTTGCACCGGGACTTGGTCTTGTAATTAGTTTTAGTTCTTGCACTTCTTTAGTCATCAAAACTAACTCTTTTGAAACAAACAGTTTTGCTACATCATGAACTTAGTAGTTGATAGTTGATGTTTAAGTTCATATTATGTACAAAATGATTAACTATCAGTACCAACACGTACAAAGAAAATTTATTGGGTTGGCTTAAAATTAAAACATTTGCTAATCAAAGTATGGATAGATGCATGCCCTTATCGCATGATATCGATAGGTACATTTGTAAATGATTATGTTTTAATCGTTTGTTTCAGTCACTCGGCAACCACGAGCTTGATAATGGTGTATCAGGGCTGACACCTTTCATAGAAAGCCTGACTTGCCCAGTCCTCGCTGCCAATCTCATCCTCAACAAAGAACCAGATCTAGAAGCTGAACCGAATCTAATGAAGTCCATCGTATTTAATATTAACGGAACTAAAGTAGGCGTTATAGGATATCTCACACCGGACACCAAATTCCTAGCAATCAGAAATAACGTTGACTACACAGAAGAAACTGAAGCTATTAGAGAAGAAGCAGCGAGACTTAAACTAGAAGGAATTAAGATTTTAATTGCTTTGGGTCACTCAGGATTTACTAAAGACTTACAAATAGCTAAAGAAGTAGAAGATATCGATTTAGTTATTGGCGGTCATACGAATACATTCTTATGGAATGGCACAACGCCTGATGTAGAGGAACCAGAAGGTCCTTATCCCATGCTTGTAAAGCAAAAGTCCGGTAGATTGGTGCCAGCAGTCCAAGCCTATGCCTACACTAAATATCTTGGTAAACTCCACCTGGTGTTTGATTCGAATGGTGAAATAGTCAGTTATGATGGAAATCCAATCCTGTTAGACAATTCAGTGCCCCAGGATCCTGATGTATTGAAAATTGTTAATCTTTACAGGGGTGATGTAATGAAAATATCAGAAGCCGTGGTCGGAACAACCTCAGTTATACTTGACGGACAATCTTGTCGACTCAGAGAATGCAATATGGGAAATTTAATAACTGACGCGATGGTCTTTAAGTACTTTGTCTCGTATAGAGGGAGAGGCTGGACGGATGCTCCCATAGCCATAATACAAGGTGGTGGTGTGAGAGCTTCTATTGCTCATTTGGAGCTGCCTGCCAACGTTACAAAAGGAGATCTTTTGACCGTGATGCCATTCGACGGTAACATGGTGAGGCTGACAATAAGCGGTAAGGGTATTTGGAGGATGTTCGAGCACGCAGTAGCTGGATACTACTCCACCCGCGCACCTGGCCAATTTTTGCAGGTGTCCGGGTTGATGGTGGAATATGACTTCAAGAATCTACCTGGTCATAGGGTGGTGGGAGTTTCTGTCCGTTGCGGACTGTGCGATGCGCCCTCTTTTTCGGCGCTGAATAAGAGCGAGGAGTACAATATACTGATGCCCTCGTTCCTGTCTATGGGCGGGGATGGGTTTTCAGTTTTCGACGGGTTACCCGCTGTTTCTCTTAGTTATGATGAGCTGGAAGCCACCGCAGTGTACATCACAGGGCACAGTCCGATTTATTCAGGACTGGAAGGTCGGGTAGTAATTAAGAACGCGGATAAATTAATAGTGAATGCAGCGTCTCATTCAGGCTTGTCTTTATTAGCAGCGCTGATAGCGCTCATTGCTGTAATTATGTAGGTGAATTTACAAGTAGAATTTACAACTTATTATCTGATTTAGCAGTATTATTTACAACTTTTATATTTTACCTATCTTATTTGATAACAATATTTATATAGAAATAGGTAGTAGATACAATGATCAAATACTTCATACATTCCTAATGTTAGTCGGTAGATATTTAAATATATTATTTTTGTTGAACTATGAAGAACGAATAAAAGTATTTATTTTTAGTTTAGTGTGCCTTATTTACCAAGACAAATATAGCTATTTGAATAAATAATGTTGTCGATTGTGTAGTTTGTGTACTTATGTGTTGCATTCTCCTAAGCTGCATTTACTATTTTGTGTGGTTCCTGCATGCATGTTGGTACTTCTACTACACGTATGATACTCATTATTACTTCAGTGCTCCTACTAAAACAGGTAGGTAATACTTACATGCATGTACCTCTGTTACGTATCGTCTTGATGAATTTTAATCTAAAATAGGTTATAGTAAGACTAGGAAAATAAACAACTACCTAGTAATAGATATTTGAAAAAAAAACACGTAGAGTGCACTGATCATCTGCTCGTTTGCTGAAGGTGCTGAATAACGGACTGAAGCACGACAGAGCAATGTACAATTTGAATAAAGTTATAAAATGCTATGAGCAGCCCTTTGAAATAGCAAGCGAGAAAACACAGGTAACAAAAATGACGCTCCTAAAATGAGCACTAGGGCTATAATTTTGTAAGTCGAAAGTCAGTTTCAAAAGAAACTAAACCAAATGAAGAATTAATGACCGGTACCATAAGAATTGGTAAGTCGATAAGCCTAAGAAGTAGCATAGTCCATAATACGATAAAAGCATACGCGACAAGAAGATAGAGCAAGTGAAACGATAATTCACTGAATAGCCCTGTATAACAAAAGTTTTAACATTATGTTATTACAGAAGAAATGCTGCTTTATTATCGTCATATTTAATTTGTTTCAGTCTCTCGGCAACCACGAGTTCGACAACGGCGTCAGTGGCCTCACACCTTTCATAGAAAACTTAACCAGCCCTGTTCTATGTGCAAACCTAGTTTTAACCAAGGTCCCAGAGCTAGCTAGAGAAGAAAACCTCAAAAAGTCCATTGTCATAAATGTAAACGGAAATAAAATCGGCATAGTAGGGTATTTGACTCCAGAGACTAAGGTGGTAGCGAAACCTAATGATGTCGAATACATCGAAGAAGTTGCAGCACTAAAGGTTGAAGTAAAAAAACTCCAGGAGCAGGGAATCAAAATCATTATAGCACTAGGGCATTCTGGTTACTTGAAGGATCAAGAGATAGGAAGAGAAGTAGATGGCGTTGATTTAGTGATCGGAGGTCACACAAACACATTCTTATTTAATGGCATGACCCCTGATGTCGAATACGCTCAGGGCCCTTACCCGACCTACGTCACGCAGGCCACTGGCCGAAGAGTGCCTGTTGTTCAAGCTTACGCATACACCAAATACTTGGGAAAACTCGTCCTAACCTTCGATGCCGATGGCGAAGTTATCAACGCAGATGGACTTCCTATCTTGCTTGACAACTCTATACCACAGGATCCTGACGTATTGAAACTATTGAAAAAATTCCGCGAAGACAGTGCTTTATCATCGACTGATGACATTATAGGCAGTACGTCGCTCGTTCTGAGCGCAACCAATTGTGCCCTAGATGAGTGTAATCTTGGTAATCTTATTACAGATGCAATGGTTTTTCGATATGCTTCAGACTACAAACCTTTAAAGAACCACTGGACAGACGCTCCCATAGCGATTTTACAAGCTGGCGCCATACGTACATCTATAGCTCATGAAAGCATACCCACTAATATAACAAAAGGAGATCTATTAGCCGTGATGCCTTTCGAAGGTAATTTGACAGCGGTGTCTATGAATGGGACGGTTCTTTTGCAGGCCCTCGAGGTTTCGGCAGCCGATTACCAGTCAGACTTCGGTGCGAGATTTCTACAATTTTCTGGTTTACGAGTAGTTTATAATATGAAAAAGCCTAAAGGATCACGTGTAGTTAAGGCTCTGGCTAGATGTTGGACATGCTCTGTACCTACATTCATACACGTACATGAAAATAGTATTTACAAGGTTATAATACCGAGCTTTCTATCTAACGGTGGGGATGGGTACTCGATGTTTAAAGGTTTAGAGTTTGAGCACTTGGGTTATAGTGAACTAAGAAGTACTGAATACTATGTTAGTCACTATAGTCCTGTATTTGCACAAGTCGAAGGGCGAATAACAATTTTAAATGAAGATGATATAAAAAGTTCAACAGTAATAAATGTCATATCTGCACCAGTATTATATTCTCTGATATTAATTTCAATGTTCCTATAAACACCAATTTCCTATTTTCTAATATTTGTTCCTATAAAACCTACAAAAGTATTTTGTATAATAATTTTGTAACTAATTTTAATAGGTATTTAGTTTAATATGACATGTATTTAAACATTTGTGTGATCAATTCTAAGTTTAAACGGTAAAAAAACGTAATTTATTCTATAGATAAGTACCTAAGATGAAAGCATTTGTGAGTACTTAGCATAAGTTTACCAGTGAAAATGAAGACAACTGCAATGTAGATTTTCTTGTATGTAGGTAGACATAGAAAGAGCTAAACACTGGCTGCAAGGTGTATGTCGATAACTCAAATTATGACTCGTATTCTCATAAAAAACGAATCAAGACTCAATCATAGATTTTTTCACTGTTTTCTACTCGTATAACAATCACTACCATGAGTTTGAGTTTTAAATACGAATCTTGAAGAGGACTATTAGCATTGGCTACTTAGGTAAAAAAGGTATTTCGGCCGTCTGCGCTGACCTATAATTTAATGTTTTTATATGCTTTTCTATTTTTGTTTCATATTTTAATAAATGTGCAAAATACTTTGACTATTTTATTTGACCCATTTAATTTCCTTTTAAACACATTCCCTAAAAAATTCAAGTCACAATCAGATTTTTACCTATATGAGCAAATAACGACTGTCAAAGAGTTAGAGAATTTTGACCTACGTAATAAGAAAGATAAGAAAATGCATAAAAACTGCTAGCATAACTACACATAGGAACAGTTAATTGAATGCACTATCTGATAGGCTGACCCTATTTGGAATATTATCGTAACGAAGCAAAATTTTCTTTCAGTCCCTTGGCAACCATGAATTCGACGAAACCGTGGCAGGAGTGGTTCCTTTCATCAGAAATCTGTCAACGCCTGTACTTGCGGCAAACCTCATCTTAGACAAAGTCCCAGAATTAGAACAAGAAACGAATTTACGTAAATCAGTAACATTAAAAGTAAATGGCGTAAAGATTGGCGTTATTGGATACCTGACGGCAGAAACTAAGTTTCTAGCTCCGAAAAATAATGTTGAGTATGAAGACGAAGTAATAGCAATAAGAAAAGAAGTGAAGAAACTGAAAAAAGACGGCGTCAACATATTTATTGCACTTGGACATTCCGGCTTCATGAAAGATCTAGAAATCGCAAGAGAAGTTGAAGATATCGACTTGGTGATTGGAGGACATTCCAACACGTTTTTGTGGAACAGCCCAAGCACGAACGAAGTACCGGAAGTAGTTGAAGGGCCATACCCTGTAGAGGTGCGACAGTCCTCTGGTAGAATAGCGAGGGTGGTTCAAGCGTATGCTTATACCAAATATCTTGGTAGCCTCAACCTTATTTTTGACTCCCAAGGTGAGATCATACAGTGTGACGGAACTCCGATATTATTAGACCAAGAAATGCCACGAGACACGGAATTATTACAAATTGTAGAAAAATACAGATCCGAAATAGACCGCTTCAACAACGTTGTAGTTGGAACATCAGCTGTGACTTTACACGGAGAATACTGCCGACTAAGAGAGTGTAACATTGGAGACGTCATTACAGATTCAATGTTGAATTACACTAAAGAAAGTTTCAGAGGCAGATATAGTGATGTCAACATTGGTGTTATACAAGGCGGACGAATAAGAACATCCATTGATCGTCCGCAGAAGCCATTTGAAATGACCCGAGGAGACTGGGTGACAGTGCTTCCATTCTCAGACTCACTCGCTATAGTGTCGATGAACGGGAGTGTGCTGTTAAAGAGTTTAGAGCATGCTGTGGAGGGGTGGAGAACAGTCGATAGTCCTGGCCAGTTTCTACAGATGTCAGGCATGAGAGTGACATACGATTTGGCTAAACCACCAGGTTTCAGAGTCGTATCCGCTCAGGCGGTTTGCTCAAGCTGTGCACATGGTGAACTAACTGCTGTGAGAGATAATGAAGAGTATAAAGTCTTGATGTGTGTTTTCTTGGCGGACGGTGGAGATGGTTTTTCTATTTTTGAAGATCTTCCTAGAGAACTGCTGCCTTTCAGTGAATTAGATACTGTGATATACTATTTAAATAGAAGCGGCCTTGTATCACATATAGGGGATGGAAGAATACATTTACTGAACAGTGATAAAGTGAAAAATCCTCGAGCTGAATTCATCGTCACCCAGCCAAATAATTCCAATCGAATGCTGATTAGTTACAACTTTGCATTTTATTGTATTTTTGTTGTTTTGTCATCTTTTGTTTTATAACTTTAGGTATCATTGTTTTTTGTTAGAAAATTAATTATTTAGAATTAGTCCTACATGTTGGTTTATAGCTACTTCTATTCTATGCAGGTAGCTATGTAGGTAGGTACTCTGTCATCTTGTACCCAATTCATTCTACGCAGATTAGGACATCAATCTAAATTAGTTGCTAAAATATTATTATACCTTCTTACAAAATTTTCTCTACGACATAGTGTTATCCCAACTAGGCATAGTACCCGGCACGTAAGTTGAGTACTGTCCTGCAGCAAAGTAGTTAAATTTTATGCACGATATATTTTAGAACACTTTTTCCCCATTTTCTTCTTCCACTATGTAAAATAAAAGGCAATATGAAAAATTATGAGAATTTCTGATGCTGACTGTTTATATGTAGTTACTATTGGCTACTATAGGTACTTAGTGTACCTACTTACTATGTAGTAGGTACATAGGTACCATCTTGTACCATAGGTAGTTACCATCTGCTTTTTTTTTCTTCTTATTACTATACATATACCAGTGTGCCAGTTACCGAAACGATAAATCAATAAATTGTCTTGCAACAATAATTGTAGTTGCAACAAATTGTGATACTAAATTATTAAATATTTATTTTAATGGTTGTTTTATGTAGATTATATGTATTTTTTTAATTTTACTTGAATTTAAACCAGAGTACAAATAATGTGAGTGTAGCTTCAATTTATGAGTATAGTTATTACTATTATGAAATCTATTTAAGTACCTACTTACACTTTTTATTAATTTTTTTATATATACCTACCATCGGTTCAGATATTTCTCTAAATTAGAAATTAAAGTAGGTAGGTACCATTTTCTTAAATATTTTTATTAAATCATGTAATAAGATCAACGATAATAATACTAATGAGATTAGTTAAGATTAGTGTTATAAAGTAAGTAAAAGTATTTATAAAATATAGAATTATACTGATTAAATGAAATATAAAATGAATTTGTAAGTTACTTATATCAAAACGTTTAACTTACAGCTATAAACAACTAATAAAGATATTCTAGGCAAGGCATCTCGCATACGAGACTCCGCACGAATAGGATCACACCACAAATAATGATAAAGAGACCTTCGAGAATTTTCAATCATTAATTACGCGCTCTACTAACGTCAGTTGAAGTGAAATAGTCCTTATTTACTAACATCAGAAGGATCATTTTGAAAACACCTTACAAAGTCTCAACGTTTAGAAACCATGGTGGGGTGAGGGGGGTGCGTAGTAGTCAGAAAAGATTATTGTGATGTCAATCAATTTATCCTCTTTTCTCTTTGACTGACTGAAATTAGTGGGGCGCGCTGTTTTAGCATCTATTCTAAACTGACCTAATTTGACAGCACTAAAATTATTGCCATCTCTCTCTCATAAACTGAAATGACATAATAGTGCTCTCCAATTAATAAGTTCAGAAAAATGCAACAACAGAATAGAAGTTCATGCCCCCTACTCTGTGGTTTCATATTTGACAGCACTGAAACTGTTGCTGTCCCTTTCACATAAACTGAAAGGAAAAAGACGGCTATAATTTTGGCGCTGTCAAATTAGGCTAGTATAGAAAAATACAACAACAGAATGCTGGCAATATCTTGAGGTACTTATCTATAAAGGCACTCTGCTTAAGACCTAATAATCGTACTTAGCTAATATGGCTCAATAAAGACTTATAAAATACTACTTATTACTTATTACTTATGTACTAAACCCAATCTACTTTTAACTTATTTATTGTCAGTCAAAAATATGTTTCATAGTCTGTGCAAAAAGAGAATCGTCGTGGCATTACGGAGAACTAACATTAAGATTTAAGATAAAAGCCCAATCTAGCTGTCATCGCAACTGTCAAGTGTCAACTTCGACTCGATACATTTATTGTTGATCTTGTTTTGTGATAAAAAAAATTGCAGAGCAGAGGGGCGAGTATGAGTTGTGTGCAATACGTCTGACGTCCAGCACACCGGTGTGCGCTGATTGGTATGGAAACACTGAGCGGAAGCTTGACGAGACCAAGCTTCTCAAAAAATCCGCTCAGTGTTTACATACCAATCAGCGCACACCGGTGTGCTGGACGTCAGACGTATGGCACACTGTAAACTCGTACTCGCCCCTCAGTATCAACGCAACAAAAGTAGTAAATGGGCACACGCGCGCCCTCCTTTTAGCACAGACTCTAGCACCATTAGATCTATCAGTTGTTGAGTTGATACCAAAGATTGCTTAGTTTAATTACTCAGATGAGAACGATAAAAACACTAAACTGCGCTTTTGCAGTTACATAAAAGAGTAGGTTATTTTTCTTGTTTTTTTTTTAGGTCAATTTAGCTGCGATTAGCTTTTGAGACTATGAGCTTTTGGGGGTTATTAATGCGATGGGCAGATTACGAATTAAAGTGATTAAAATTACTTTCTTTGGGACATAATGACTTCGGTACAATAGGAACCTCTGTTTTAAACCTTCGGTGGAATAGCTTTCCATTCAACCACTTGGCTGTAGCCGTAAGGCACCAAACCTTCAAATATGACCAGGCACTGTTTAATGGTCTCTTGGCAGTCAGCCAGCTCTCTACACGGTGCATACGGTTCTAAGGTTTGCGCTAGTTCACATAACGGCTCAAATCGGTCGCAAGCAGATATCAGATCACCTTTTTGGAGCTTTTCAATAGTTGCAGGACCTAATAGATCGTCAGTTTGAGTTTGAAGTACACGTGGGATCTGACCGTGACTGAGACACAGGTATGTAGGCCAGCTGTTGATGCACGCTTCACAGATGCAATTGAATTTGTATTGAAACTTCAATGTTGCTTGACGACTCCAACGATCTTCCATGGCGTGGTGAGACCTGAAATTGCAAAAACTAGATTTAGATTAGTGCAATAAACCACACAGCGCTTGCGCGTCCTTTGAATAATTGTTGATTTTTAAACAATGATTGCGCTATTAGATTTGATAGCGCTAGTCTTAAAAATACGTGTAACGGATACCCGATAGATGGCGCTATTCTCCAATCGAGAAGACTGACTTAATTTTCTGCTAATCTGGAACTAAGATTAGCCAATTTGTTTGTAATTAGTTATTAAGCTTACCCGTAGTTATCAAAAAGCTGTTGTCCTTTCTTGATAGGTCTCAATGCAAACAAGGTAATCTTCCCTGATCCTAGGGTACTGAATCTTACTACATTTGGAGAGCAAGAATGATTGAGCAAGCTGTGATAAGCATAAGACGCACTTGCTATACTGATCTCGTTCACATAATTACCAGCCTTAGTTTCCATGTTCGAACTTATCCCATGCATGTTTGTGGGACTGGTCATTCCATGAAGCAGGAGTAATCCGGCCACGCATTTCTTTATATTTTCCCGTTCTTCATCATTCTCGCTGTTCATAAAATCAGTTTTTTCAGACAGCACTTTTAGGAACACTGCAGCGGTGACAGATTTTTGGAAAATATCTGATATAGATCTCTTTTCAATATTGGTAGCTAGAGTGTGGATTGATGCATAATGTTTGGAATCAAATATCCATTTACCATTCTGTTTAACATGTCCTCTGTACTCGGTGTTAGCATTTGCTTCCGTTTCCTCAATAGTTTTGAAGAGAGATGTCCAATCTGCGTGATCTGTACGAGCTCTGATCACCGTTCTTAGGGCCAGAAGCTCTAGTTTAGTGAACTCCATGTGGATCAACATAGGCATCAGTCTGCACTCTGTTCCATGATAATCTTTCAAAGCTTTTTCCTTACAATCTTCACTGCAGTACATAGCAAAGCAGCATTTACTACATGGTATCAGATTTAGATCTCTAGACAAGCAATAGCTGCAGCTGAATAAATACTGTGACTTTTGAAGGAGTACCAAGTAGGGTTCCTCTTGTACCAATATTTCTCCTACTTTAATATCCTCCGTGGCCACCACATGTCGACCCATTTCTTCATTAAAAACCACTTGAAGTTTAGAGCTTGCGCACAGGTATCTAGAATCCTTCTCCTGCTTCATTGTTAGAAATTCTTGCCTCTGCTCTTCATAGCAATGAGGAATGTCATCACCTTCTACTTGTAAGGCCTTACAAGCCTCTTCACACGAGCTTTGTCTTTTCAAAAGTTTTTCCTTCAATCTGCCAGGATACTTCATGGAAAATATTGTCTCTATATCTTTTATGCACTCTTTGTACTTTTTCATTGAGTAAAATACAGCTGATCTGTTGGCTAAAGCTAAGGTATACTGGTCAGACTTTAATGGTGCATGAAGTAAGGCCAAATTATAGTATTGCCATGCCTTAAAGTTTTCAGAGGCTTGAAAGCACTTGTTGCCAAGGTTACGGTAGTACATAGAAACATTCTGAGACTTCTGGATGTCTGGAACCTTTGGAAAAGAATTGTTTTCATTGATTAGGCCATAAACAAAAAGTACTCTTTCTTCATTGGTCTTCAGTGATAATAAATCATTGGAAATAGCCAAAATTTTGCCTTGTTTCGTGAGTTTGGCTATCATTTGTTCGTATAATAAATCAATACTCATCTTGACAGTTGTGATAGAAATTAATTTTCTTCGGTGTTACTTCAGTAAAATGTCGCACTTTGCAACGTCGTTTATCGTAGTGAATTTGGGCTGTGAGATGTTGTTTGTTATTGACCAACGCTTAAGAGCTCAAAATATTCCAAATGATAGATCTGAAAGAGGTTAGTGCACTTTATTTAAATATTATTTTAACTACCTACTTACTAATGTTAGTGGTTAGTTATGTTTATGTAAAATCATGTATTTGTGCAGTACTTACAGATCTAGCGACTGTCCTTTTCCATTCGAAGCTGACCAACGAGCTATTTTTACCACAACCGGTGGCAGATCACGCAGTTATAAAACAACTGTTACAAGATATATCGACGACGTCTATTATGAAACTGGACGATTACTCAATGAGTAAACTATGGGACCTAATGACCATGATATATAAATGGCAATTATCAGTAGCCACAAATCAAAACATTTTCGACATTACGCGCCGACATCTGAAAAGTGTTGCCACATTAATGCCACATTATTTCCAAGAATTTTACATTGATAAGGTAATAGCAAAATTCGAATCTTTATTGCATAAGTTTACAGATGATGATTATAAATGCCTCAACAATACTATGATACTATGGTTCTCAGAATATCACACAAAAATATCGGTTCTTCTTCGTTTGGGCCTGCAAAAAAAAGATGGCACTTTCAGCTTACCGGCAACACTTGACCCAATTATTTTACAAAACTTGGGTGAAAATATTTACAAGTATGACAACAAGAAGAACCCTGTTGAAGAGTATGAACAACGTAACTCTGACACCTGTGAAATAAACTGTATTTTGTCAACAATAGAAAAACTTAACTTAAATTCAAGCATCGAGTTAAAGTTGCCGATATTACAGCTTGGGAACTGCGGAGAAAACTCTAGTAAAAATATCATAAAATTATCAAGAGATACAAGATTTGAGAACATTGATACGAATGTAAAAACAAGAGGTACTGACCTTACTTTCAATCCTAACACCCCAAAGTCTGCAAATGAGGATCTATTGGACATGATGAAGGATATTTGATTCTCATACCATCAGTGGAGTCATTTGAGCATAATTTAGTGTTTCCTATCTCCAACACAAATTGCCACACAATTGGGTAACATTTATAGCCTAGCAACACAGTAACTGCATATTACTCCCATTTTGTCTATGACGGGTTTATAACCGAAAATGTAGAACCTCTACACATAGTTTACTAGAAGGATGTGGATTAGACAAATTGCAAATAAAACAAATGATCGCGAGCGTTGTGTGAGTAAACGCTATTCTGATTTTTTTGTAGATAGGTAAACAACAGGCCTTTTTCATCTAAGTAATCTAAGACAAGGTCAATAATGTCGAATTGACTAAGCCGCGCTTTTCCCTAAGATGTGGAATAAGTAGGTAATCAAATTGATTGCAATTTTTACAATACCTACCTAGCCCTTGTTTCAATTTTAAATGATTTGCGTAGCATCTATTAGTTTGTGATGATTTGGGTTCGTATTCGTAAGGTTGTAAAAACTATGACCCAAGTTTTTGAACTCCATTACCATCAAGCTTCGCTCGCGGTATCGATGGTCTGACGTCACCGCTGCGCTAAGTCTATTGGCTAGTCGAGAAGATTTTGTATTTGATAACATAACTCCTTTTACTCGTATATTTGATTTCTGTGCTCTATGCATTATATTTTATACTACGCTTACGCTAAGATTACTGCTAAATTGTTATTTGTCTAATAGGCTCAACATATTAGTTTGTAAACGCTGCGCTCTTTGTTACGGCCCCGGCCGGAAATGAGATCAAAATAACTAACTTTTCCTAGAACTTATAACTGGTTGTTTGTTATCTCAAATGCTACATTGTGCTACATTGTCTATGAATGTAACCTATTCAATAGATTTTCAATGAAAAATATTGTTTTCTTCAATATCTACCTAACCGAAATTGCTTTCGGGGAATAAGTACTTAACTTGCACCTAGGTAAATAAGTGATAAAATAAAAATCGAATAAAAATTTACAAAAATATTTTTATTTCACACATCACATTTTATTTCCCATACCATGTATAGGGCGACAAACACACACTTTTATTAAATTCAGTCGAAAACTTATTATTACCTACTACAATTTAATTATAACTAAACAATGACTTGGATAAAATAATAAAAATATGTGTCTGTTTACATAACCATGTATTTCAATGTACATACCCGCAATTACAATCTCGCTAACATTTGAGATCTTATTTTGTACAAAATTGAATTAACATTATTAGATAGACTTAACTTACAATTAATTTTAGTGTTGTCAAATTAGGTTAGTTTAGGAAAATGAAATAATAATAATTGTTGTTTTTAAGTGTTTTTTTTCGTTGGCGTTGCCTATAGAATAAAATCAAGTGTTAGCCAGATTCATACTTGAGCATTTATAAAGCGTAATGGACCTACAGAGAGGTCAATGAGGAAAATGAGTTAGAATTTTTTTCCTTTTTTTTTTAGCCTAGAAGCCTACAGACTTTTTAAAGTCAAAGTTAGATTATAAGGACATCTGTGAAAGAATTTTTGCGATGTCTCAAAAACTCAATTTTCTAAGATTTGGTTTTCAAAAACTGTTTTGAACCCGGCCGTTCCTCATTCATACCACAGACCAAATTTCATACCATGGATTAAAAAATGCAACGACATCTTACGCCTTTGCAAGTAATTAAGTTTACGAAGCCTAGTTATCGGGTTACGATATTTTATAGGTGATTAATTATCGGTCTACTTCATATAAATTGGTCTTAGATTCATACCAAGATGGAACTGGGCAACAGTACAATTAGACAATTTATTAAAAAAATACCTACCCAGGTTTACATAAAGGGAACACATACCATCACAAAAAAAACTGTCTTCTAACACTTATCCCACGATATTTAAACAACTCCATAGGTAAAAACAGTAATAGTTTATCACGATCCGAAAATTAGACCATTGTTAGGTTACAAATAATACCTACCTACACCAATTATTTAAATTATTTTGACTATTTTCTCAAATTAAAATTTATAAACTACATTTGGAGTTGTGCTTACTAACTAGTTTATACACAAAATAAACATTTTGAAAATTGCAATAAGATTTCGGAATATCAATACTGTTTTTATTGTAAGCCAACACAACCTTGTAATCACAAAGATAAAGCGAGTGCAAGCGATTTTAAAGTTAAAGTCAGCGTTATAGAACTTACAACCGATTGAACGTAGCTAAAACATGAGCAATAATGAATCTCAAGTAATAACTTACCTGTTCTTATAATAAGTTACTTAAGTCATCTGTATATTTGCTGAGGACAAATAAAGAATTATCTTATCTTATCTTATCAAGTAAACGTTATAAACTTATAACGTATTGAAATAAGTAAAATGAGGTTACCGTTCAAAACGTTACAATTTTATTCTTCTCGATTGTGATAAAGTTCGTATGAATAGTGAAAACAGTTCTAAAGAACTTAACCGTAAGATCATAGATTTTTTTATATAACTAAACGATGGAACAAGCCGATGGAACAAGGTGATCAGGCGTCAGCGGTCACTTATCTTTACCCATACCCCTTATCACGGGATATGATTTTATATGGAGTACGCTTGCCTAGCACCTATTTATTTATATATTACTAGCAGTTACCCGCGACTTCGTACGCAAGTACCGTTTCCGTGTACATTATATTATCTGTGCGTGTACCGAGCGGATACTTCTTTGAGCAACTTGTATATTATAAGTATGGGAGCACTATTATTATGACCCTCGACTAGTTCACTTGATACTAAAGTGTAAACCCGTGTTGGGAGTCCTGTTTTAAATAAATAAATAAATGTCAAACGTTAGTCGTTAGACCAAAGAGGTAATACTACGTCCTGTCAAATTGAATGACATCATCCTCTTGCAAATTGGCGCTGCTAATCCCGTTCGTTCATTTTATCCTGTAGATCCCGTTAATTATTCGGGATAAAAAGTAGCCTATGTGTCAATCCAGGTTACGAACTATATATATGCCAAGTTTCATCCAAGTTGGTTCAGTAGTTTCGACGTGATTGAAACACAAACATCTAAACATCTAAACTTTCGCATTTATAATATTAGTAGGATTAAATTCAGCTGGCATACCATCCCCTCAGCCTAGTCGGCCTTATCCACAGAAAAGGCCATCGTGTGGAGCGGACTAAGCCGCGAGTTTCCTCACCATGAAAACTCGTACCGAAGGAACCAGGCCGTAGTTTCTTGCCCGTTCTTCTAGGCTCTGGTCGCGTGGAACTGGCACATAGAATCACCTATATAAGACGATTCTAAATGATCCTTGTGATTTTATTGAATAAAGAAATTTTGACTTTGACTTTGACATGTTTTCCTTCACCGGCAATGCGCACATAAATCCGAATAGAAAAATCGTGGGTTTTGAACCCACGACTATAGGATCTGAAGGCTGGATTGCTACCACTAGACCACCGGAGTTCCACACATGTGACTATAACCACTAATATTCTGTATACCTTCAAAGATTCACGATAATCCTTAAGTTTTTATGACTTTTTAACTTATGATACACTATATGAAAGGATGTGTCCGATTAGACGGAGAGAAACTATTATCGGGTAGTACACTCGTGTCCCCATACAGAGGCATGCTCGGTCCCCGAGCCGCGTACGGACTACGGGACCACGTGCGAGATCTGTTCAGCGGTGATGACTCTGGTAGCACACTCTGTACGGGCTCCGTTGGCAGGCGGATCAGGGCTTTGCGCTGTAGGCGCGATTGAACTGCGAAAAGAGATTTTGATCAGTATAATCCTACTAATATTATAAACACGAAAGTTTGTAGGTATGGATGTTTGTTACCCTTTCACGGAAAAACTACTGGTCCGATTTGGATGAAACTTAGAATACATATAGTTCGAAGCCTGGATTAACACATAGGCTACTTTTTATCCCGGAAAATCAACAGGATCAAACGGGACGCGGACGAAGTCGCGGGCGGAAGCTAGTACAGAATTCTTCTTCTTCTTCTTCTCTTAAATATGGCCTCTGTCTGTCATTTCGACAGACAATTTTTCCAGTGTCAAGTGAATTATTTGAAATAAGTTTAGTCAAGTCGAGTTATACATAAAGTCGTTTGTTTTGAAGACAAAATGGTGGATTTTCCCTTCAAAAAGAATTCCATCATATAATAAAAACACATAATACATTTATTCCAATGGCTCACACTATGCTATGACTGTAAGTATTATTGGTTAAAATTCCACCAAAATTAATGAACAATACTCACTAGAACACCAAGAAAAACAATTAAAATAAATGTGCTATGTTGCTTTTATATGACAGAACTCGATCTCCCTGATCACACTTACTGTATAGATAAGCTATCGTGACAGCAGCAATGGTGACAATAGTAGAGAGGTAAGGCCGTATCAATGAGAACAATGCCCCCAGCAGTGTGCCACAAGCCATGTCACAGTCCCTTTCAACGTCCACTCTTATTTCTTGAGCAGTCAGTTTGGAGTGAACGGTCACCCATCCTAAACCGCAGGTTGATGAGGCTTCGTTTGTAACTGTTATTATCACTTCACCTGGAAAATAAGAATACTTTACAATAAATAAATATTCATGGACTTTACACACAACACCCTCTAGTCCCAAACTAAGCAAAGCTTGTGATATGGGTACTAGATGGCTGATAGAATACATATATACTTTTTTTTGTAAATACATACTTATAATACATAGTAACACCCAGACATAGAACAAACATCTATGTTTTCCACGCACAAATGTTTGTTCTCAGTGGGGATCGAACCCACGACCCACAGCACGTAAGGCAGAGCCATTACCGACTGAGCTGTGACGCCTGTCACAGATATACTTCCAGTACTTTTTGGCCTTGTCGAAAAAAGAAGGAGAGCTCTAGAATTCTGTCATTTGTAGAAGCAACATAGCACATTTATTTTAATAGTTTTACTTGGTGTTGTGTTGTTGCTTAATTTTGCCGGAATTTTAATCAATAATACTTGAAGTCATAGCGTAAAGTGTGAGCCATTGGAATAAATGATAGATAGATAATTTTTTTATTTGGTTCACAATCACATGTAGGTACAGCACAAAACAAGCAGAAAAAATAAACAAACAATAAGTAAGTACTTTCACGATAAAATATAAAATAATATAAATCACTATAATTCTAAGTAAGCAGATGTGTGTATGTGATTTTATTATTTAATGGAAATAGTTTTTACTAACTTTTGACTAAGATACTATCCTACTAATATTATAAATGCGAAAGTTTAGATGTTTGTGTTTCAATCACGTCTAAACTACTGAACCAACTTGGATGAAACTTGGCATATAATATTTAGTTCGTAACCTGGATTGACACATAGGCTACTTTTCATCTCGAATAATTAACAGGATCTACAGGATAAAATGAACGAAAAAGATTAGCAGCGCCAATTGGCAAGAGGATTTCATAGTCATGTCATGTCACGTCAGTTTGACAGGGCGTAGTACTACCTCTTTGGTTTAACAACTAGCGTTTGACATTCCAGTAAGAATTCGGTGTAATGTCAAGTTTCTCAAAGTATCCGCTCGGTACACGCACAGATAATATAATGTAGGTACACGGAAACTGTAAACGCGTACGAAGTCGCGGGTAACTGCTAATAGCTTGTAACTAAGACACGTTTGTCTAACTAGATTAATTGGGCAAATTCCATTAATCCCGGCGTTGGTATAATTTTGGTCTGTTTCAAGTTTCCGAGTGTCTAGACAGTGAAAAGGGCCGGTGGGCTGACCACTGATGCTTTTGACTAAAACACTACTCCTAATATCTAAGACACGTTTGTGACTAACCAGGTTTGTTGGTAGATTCCAGCTTCAGTCCCGGCGATGGTATAATCTTGGTCAGCTTCAATGCGCGAGGGTGTCCGCTGAGGGTGAACAGCGCCGGTGGACTGAGCACTGATACCTTCGACTGTGACACGTGGATTGGCGGTAGTAGAAGCACTTTGGTGCAAGTACGGAGGACACCCCATTCGGCACATAGCTCCACTTCCGATGAGTCAGTGATGAGAGAGGCTGGGATTATCTTGCAGCCGATTTGATCTGCGAAATTAGGTGATGGGTAATGTCAAACAAACTATTCGATTTATGAAGATCTTAGCTGTTAACTAGATGTTTGTGTTTCAATCACGTTGAAACTACCGAACCAACTTGGATGAAACTTGGAATATAGTTGTAACCTGGGGGGTGATTCTAGACCGATGGACTTTTTTATCACGATAGATACATATATCTCCCAAAAACTGTCAAACACTATGGAGTTTTGACAGTTTTTGGGATATCTATCTATCGTGATAAAATGTCTATCGGCCTAGAATCGCCCCCCTGGATTAACACATAGGCTACTTTTTATCCCGAATAAACAGGAACTACAGGATAAAGTGATTGAATGGGATTAGCAGCGCCAATAAAACATACTTTGACACGAGGACGACGTCATGTCAGTTAGTTCAGAGAGCCTAGTACGAGTTTTGGTGAATAAAGTCGTTGTAAAACGTCTGAGCGAGTACGGGCTCGGTGTAACGCCAAGCTTCTCAAGGAATTCGCTCAGAAAACGATATACGCGTACGAAGTCGCGGGGAAAAACTAGTAGTAAATAATCATACCATTGATGATGTCTAAAACCGGTTCAGCGGTATGCGGTGTTTTAGTGCGGCATATAAACGGAAGTTCGACTTGCACGCCTTCCATTGCGTATCTCTGCTCCTCCGTGCACAGCAGCGGGCCTCCGGTCAAGCCAGGCGCGGTAATGGTCAGCGGAACTAGCGATGATGGCCATTCACCAGTTAGGAACTCCATCTGTAAGAAGTAAATGTGGTTATAAAGCTTTTCGGCTGATTTTTAAGAGACAAAAATCTTTTGGAAATCTTTCAAAAAATTTAGGAACTCAAACATCAGAAAATTACTTTGACAGTCATAGACAACTAGTGTTTTTTTAATTAGAATTTTAAACCGTTTGCTTCTCGGAAATAATAATTTTCCTGATTGCATTTTATCGAACAGTCAAAGTCAAAAATATTTGATTCAATAAAATTACTAGAATCATTTAGAATCGTCACAAGGATCATTTAGTTTAGAATATTTCTGTAAGCAAGTCGAAAATGTCTGAACACAACACACAATCTTCAGAGAAATAGGTTTCACGCGACCAGAGGAGTAATCACGAACAAATCTGACAGTCGCCGCGTTACGTAAACCTGACGTATTCCAATCATATTGCGCGTCAACGCCAGCCCGACTGCCGAACGTTGTAGCGTCACCGCGCAGTGTATCTCTGATACGCTAGCGGTGCGATACGTTTACGATTGTCACATTTATTCGTGATCAAGGCACAGAGCCTAGAAGAACGGGCAATAAACTACAGTCTGGGGCCTAATTCTCACTTTGGCAGAGATTTTACTCTAATAAAGATGACATGAAAATGACATCGAAAACTCGTTTAACTTTGGGTGACATGAATTTTCGGCCGAGATATGACGTCATCCCTATTAGAGTAAAATCTCTGCCCCTGGCCCCTGGTTCCTAGCGTTTTTTTGTATGATCCTTTTTACAAAGATATATACTTAAATGCTGAGGAGTATACCTTTTCAACCGCTCTTTGAAGAATAGTGCGCGAGTTAGAGGCGCGCTCCTGTCGCACCGTGTGCTTGGAAGCCGAGTCACGTGTCAGTAAAGCTAGCGACACACCGCTGCCGGCCGATATAGCGACGTCGGCCGGCGCTCGCCAACCGACGCCGTCCAGGCAAATACCCCAGCTACCCGTCGCTATAAAAAAAACGATGATTTTTATTAGACTCATGGTCATAATATCTTTATTCAATAAAATCACAAGGATCATGTAGAATCGTCTTATATAACTAGGTGATTCTAGGTGCCAATGTTATCGATTCTGTTGTTGCATATTTCTAAAGTAACCTAATTTGACAGCACTAAAAATGCTGCCGTCCCTTTCTCATAAACTGCAACGACAAAGACAGCTATAATTTTAGCGCTGTCAAATCAGGTTAGTTTAGAAAAATGCAATAACAGAATCGATACCATTGTCAGATATTAGGACTATATTATTAGAGTAAATACATAAACTCAACTATGAATGTAGCAAGTACTGTTAGAGCGGACACATTCCGAAACGTGCAAATTGCAATTTAGGCAGTAAGTATAGCTGAAATAAAATAAAATCAATGGTTTTGTCTTGATGTTTTCCTTCACCGTTTACCACTTACCAACAACACGATCGCTCTTCGGGTCAGCTCCAGGCACCCACACTTCGTCTCTCACAGTGACTCCACCGGCCGTCGCTTGGAACGTCAGAAATGCACCCGATGCATCTATGCCTGATAAGACTAACTCTGTTCCTTGGATGCTGTGAAATCAGTTTTAAAATGTCTTGAAATATTGGATTATAACAATGAAAATCAAAAATAATAATAGTTATTTGCTTAACAATATGGTAAAAGTAATTTTTCAACGATATCAATAAGTTAAAAATTAAAATCGGCAAAGAAAGTTCACCATGCTTGATACAGGCATACGCCTTTCAATATTCTACTGAGGTAATGGGTAAGGAAGTACAGTACGCACAACGGATCTTTAACCCTCTGAAGTTTGGTGCAAAAAACGATTGCGCATGTACAAGTGCGGAAAAATTTACATACCTCCAATTCGACCAAATATGGGTTCAGCGCAGATACTTCAGAGGGACAAAGATACGTTGTGAGTACTATACACTGCGCGGTAACGACAGCTCGCCTGTGGCGCCTTCTTGTCTTGACACGCGATGTAAATCCGACAAAGACACAGAACAAACATTTGTTTGCCATAAACAGAAATTTTCTCAGTTCTCAATCGAACCCACAATATACCTAGAAGGCAGAGCCGACTGAGCTGTGACACCTGTCAAGTTATGAAGTGTTTTAAACAAATAATTAAATTTAAAATTTAAAATACCCTATTTTCGTCAAACATAGCTAAGAACACTCCCGCCCGACTAATTCACCTTTCAAACAAAAAAAAAATCAAAATCGGTTCATCCGTTCGGGAGCTACGTTGCCTCAGAGTGACACACAGACAGACAGACACGGACGGACGGACGGACGGACGGACGGACGGACCGACAGACAGACAGACAAACACGGACACGTCAACCTTATAACACCCCGTCGTTTTTGCGTCGGGGGGTACAAAACTAGATTGTATGGTATACCTGTCAGCGGTAAGTGGTGAGACCGAGACGTTGGCGTGCGGCGACACCAGCTCTCTGCCGAGTGCGGTCCGCAGCACCACGCGGATAGAGGAGTCCGCCTCGCGCGACGGCTCCGCGGTGCAGTACTCGGGAATACCCACTTCTACGTGAATCGCCTGCAATAACTACCTTTATTACTACTTACCTTACTTAGGAGGTACAGTCGGCTACACATCAACCTATCCACTGTTTAACCTTTCAACTATTATAATTTGAATGTTGCGAATCAGGGATCGCAATAGGTGTAGGCGCGTGGCGCGCAAGCAGCGAGTCTCGCATACAAACATATCGTCCCTCTCGCATTATTCGCAACATTCAAATTATAGTAGTTCAAAGTTCGAACCGTTTATAGGTTGATGTGTAGCCGACTGTACCTTTGTAAAAGAATTCGTCCAGGCCTTTCATTTATAGTTGGGAAAGTGGGTGATTCTAGACCGATAAGACTTTTTGGTCACATAATTGTGACATAATTGTAAAATGATAAATTTAATAATTTAAATTTATCATTTTCGAAAACCCCGTGGCTCGACAATTGCATTGGTGTGGAAAGTCTGCATTATAGTTTTATGAATTAACCATAATGAAATAAAATTATGGTTATTTTCTTACCGTTTCTCTATAGATATTGTTCCTCTCATCCATATGATAAGCTACCACGACTCCATGACCTGGCCTCTTTGCCTTCACCTCTCCATTAGCACTGACTTCAAACGCACCGTCTTCAAACGCCTTCCAATTACCCCGCGGTAGGGATTTAAGTCGGATAGTAGAACCGACTGCTAGGGATAAGCGATCGCCTGAAGATAGGTGTGAAGTTTGACCTTCGATAGTGGTTTTAATGTCGGATATTCCGAGGATTTCGATGGTGCTGTCCCAGGAACGTGTTTCTGCTACCTGGTGAGATAAATTAATGTTTATTTATGCGATTGGATTAAAAAAAAATCAATACGATATTTTGAATCGAATAAAAAGTAGTAGAAGACAGACGTCACAGCTCCGTTGGTATTAGCTCTGCCTTCCGTGCTGTGGGTCGTGGGTTCAATTCCCACCAAAAACAAACATCTGTGTGATGGCAAACAAACATGTTTATTCTGTATCTGTATTATGTATATTAAGAAAGTATTATATTTACAAAATACAAACAAACAAATAAAATATCTTTTGCAGAGTCATAAGAGCGCGTGCCGGCCGTCTCACAACCGAAGATATATCGGACCAAGAACAAACATCTGTGTGTGGCAAACATAGATTTTTGTTCGATGTCTGAGTGTTATTATGTATTATAAGTATGTATTTACAAAAAAAGTAAAGTATTCTATCAGCATTTAGTTCCCATATTATAAGCTTTGCTTATTACCCTCCTGTCCTGTGTGTTTGTCCTGTTTTTTGTGTACAATAAAGTGTTTATCTATCTATCTATTACCGACTGTGCTGTGACGCCTGTTGATATTGATAGACAACCTATTATTTTTATATTTTTCCCTTACCTGTCCCATATTCCGTACTCTAACGTCTATGGTGATCACTCCAGGCCGCAGCGGAACCACCCGAACCGATAAACCTTCAGCAATCGACCTCTCTAGCATATCTGCAAAACAATAATAAGCAATATTCTTTTGATTTGTGCGCTACAATATTGTATATAATTTATGAGTTTAAAAAACTAGAAAAACCGACTTCAATTCGACTACCAGCTTCATGATGATGACAGTTCATTGGGAATGTTCTAGTGACTATAAACACCACTTGAAAGTCACAGGAAAGCAAAATACGCAATTTCGTGCACGTGGTTGGCATATATTTTTTCAGTTATTTCTATTTATAACCCAAACTTCTGAACCGATTTTGATGAAACTTAAATGGGACCAACCTGGAAGTATATGATTTCACATAAAAAAATATTTTTTGAAATCGGTTCATAAATGACAGAGTTCTGAGGTAACAAACACTAAAAAAACGGATTGAGAACCTCCTCCTTTTTTGAAGTCGGTTAAAAATGGATGCCAATGTGTGTACCGTCAGCATGAGAAGTGTAAAGTCTAGCTTGCGCCGGGTCTCGTAATGTAAAAGTGACTCGAGGCGGAGGCTGTAATGCAGATAGTGACGTAGGGCTCAATCCACCAGCTTCTATCCATACCGGACTAGGCGCACCAACTAGTAGTGTCTGCGTTGCTGACCGTACACGCAGCCCTGATATTGGGATCACCTGAAAATAATAATTGAGCATTACGCACTGCGACTTATATGATGAATTCTCATTTTCCTGTTCAATGAGGATAAAATAAATACGTATATACTGGCTCCTCCCGTTCTATATTTTATTATGCAAGCGATGGATTTTGCACTGATGTTTATGCTAGGAGCATAATCATCATATTGACAAGCGTCACAGCTCAGTCGGTAATAGTTCTGCCTTCCGTGGTCGTGGGTTCGATCCCCACCAAGAACAAACATTTGTGCATAGAAAACTTAGATGTTTGTTCTATGTCTGGGTGTTACTATGTATAAGTATGTATTTACAAAAAAAAAATAAGTATATAAGTATTCTATCAGCCATCAGTTCTCATATCACTAGCTTTCCTTAGTTTGGGACTAGAGGGCGTTGTGTGTAATGTCCCTAATATTTATTCTGTAGGGATAAAATATGTTTAGTCCTGTTTGGCACAACACAAATGATAGGTAGGTGAGATGAAAAATGAATAAAACAGAACCTGTTCTATGCATAATATACTTGAATCTTATAATTTAAAATATGGCCGATTTAAAATTTGACTTAGAAATGATGTAATAACTAGGTACCTAGTCGAAAAATCAAGATGAAGTCATTTTACAAACAAGTACTATTCCTATACTAATCAAATGATCACAACACAACCAACTTTTAAAAGCCATTGTAATAAAGCCAGATTTACCATAGTAAAATGACAAAATGAAATACATTTTTACATTACCCAAAAGTACTACAACTACCTATGAAACTACAGAGTATTTTTTTTAATGCTATGCAATGGCATAGCAATAAAAAAATAGTTAAATTTATCATTATAAATTTAACTATTTTACTAGATAATATTCATACCAAAAAAAGAGCTACAGGTAATCATATATGTAAAAATATGGAACAAAACAATCCGACCATGAAATAGCTCTGAATGGTTCACCCAGACTTCAGTCTCTGCGCTCGCCATATCGACGTTTTTAATATCGACCATTCACATGACACAAATGTAACTATTTAAGAATAAAATATGTTTATTTGTGACGAAGATAAAAAATAGCATAGACACGAACAAAGAATTAACAATGAGAAAAATGGATGTAGCACAAATATTTAACTGGATGATGTGTCTGTGTTTGATTACTACTGTGTTATTAGTACTGAAAAAGAGTAAAAAAAAAGTACATAAATGAAATGACAAAGTTCCGACCACCATGGAATGATCCAGAATGATTCACCTGGACTTCAGACTCAGCGCTCGCCATTTCTACGTTTTCGATATCGACAGCTACAAGCTTGACGCGCGCTGTTCCCATTGAAACTCCATGTACGGATCCTGATGCTGTCACCTGAAATGTAATGAAAAACTTTATTAACCACCGACGCAAAACGACGGGGTGTTATAAGTTTGACCTGTCTGTGTGTGTGTGTGTGTGTGTGTGTGTGTCTGAGGCAACGTAGCTCCCGAACGGATGAACCAATTTTGATTTTATTTGAAAGGTGAATTAGTCGGGAGTGTTCTTAGCTATGTTTGATGAAAATCGGTCCAAATTTCGGGGTTTTTTGTAAATTTTTAATTTAATTAGGTAGGTACTTGTTTTACAAAACGCACAGTACATTATAACAACAAAATGTTCCTACATGAGTAACTTTTTGATTTCATACTTTGTTTTTAACCCCCGACGCAAAAACGACGGGGTGTTATAAGTTTGATGTGTTTTTGTAAGTATTTCAGCCACATTAGACCCATTGTTACTTCACAGTAGTTGTTTGTAATCAGGTAGCGGATTGAAATATGCCAAAAAAAAAATCTAAAAAATTTCTTGAAAAATAAATAACTTTTTTGAAATGTTTAAATGCAGTTCTTATTTTTATCAAAATCGAGCCCGTCACTCATAGCAACATTTTTGTATAGCTACAGCCGTTTAGATTTTCCCCTCAGAGGGCGGTCGAGAGTACTCACCTATATACCTATATGTATGTATACCTAGGTATTGTATGTCTGGGTTATTAAGTTTATTTTCTTTCTTTCATTCTATACTGTACGTTACCTCTACAAATTTAGTGGTGAACTATGAACGCCCCAAATAGGGGTGGTATTTACACAAGTGGCGATCACAATAGGCCAGAAGGCCGCAGTGATATCATACCCGCAAAAAGCTAATAAAAAAAAAAATACCTCTACAAAGTTGAGTCCCGAGACAGGTGCATAGTGCAGCGAGGCGAGATGCGGCGGCGGGCCGCCCACGTGCCTCAGCTGCAGCCGCGCGCCCGGCGGCACGCGCGCCGTGCTCGGAATTATCTGCAGCGGCGGAAAGACCAGCACCTGACAAAACAACCAAAAATAAAAATGAGTCATATAAAAGCAAAGGTAGCAACATCCATGTCTACTAAAATGACGGTAGGCATTTTTTTTGTTTTCTTTGCGTGTAGTAGCTGAATAGTAATCATGAGTTACAATAATAATAACCAATGATGTTATTATCAGATATTATAGACCAGATTTACTGAATAAACTCTCTATTTTCCAAAAATAGGAAATACAATTTGGATGAAAAAAAAATGGGATGTTGCTACCTTTGCTTCTATATGACTCAAATATTGAATCAGTGCATAATATTTGTGAGTTGCAAAGACAGATGTTTGCACTATGTGTGGGTGGTAAGAAAAGTATATAAGTATGCTATCAGCAATCTAGTTCCCATATTACCAGCTTTGATTAGTTTGGGACTAGAGGGCGTTGTGTGAAATGTCCATGATTTTTTTATATAGATAACACTAAAGTAGTGGGATGTTTGTAACCGATTTCAAAATAAGGAAGAGGTTTCAATTCGTTTGTATTGTTACCCTAGAACTCTGTTATTTATAAGCTATGTTTTATGCCTCTATTTAACTAGTATGTATTACATTGTACATACCTCAAGTTCCGGACTCAATACGCCGGCGAGAGTAGCTCTGACCCTCCCACCCCCCTCCCTGACTCCACACAGCTTGCCATCCCTCACGATGACGTCACCACTGGCCCGCCACTCCGCCGCCCCGCTGCTCGTCACATAACGATGTGAAACTCCCTTCACAAGAGCTGTGATTGGAACGCACGCGTTTACGCCAACAGCCCGCGCTGTTGATACCTCTACGCTTAAAACTTCTTCTATATAAACCTGTTGAGGAATTTTTAATTAATCACTGTAATTTTATCACATGATAATATCTAGTCTGTTTCAAAACCAAAAACTAAATTCGTATCAGTACCAGTCTTACCTGAACTACAAAATCATTGAAACTCTAAGAAATGGTAGCTCACGTTATACTGGCTTTACCAACATTAAGTTCCCAAAACTGTTAAAAAAAACTAAAAAAAACATGTTATCTCACCTCAACATGTTGTCTTTCCCCATCTACACACATATCTGTCACCATGAGATCATAGCTCCCCGGCCCAGGAACGGTCAATGTCAACGCTTGACCATCGACAACAGCGGACACACCTTTAGGACTTTCCACAGCATAGTGACCGCTGCCTCCCGTGATCGATACTATGTTTGTCAGAGTCTCGCCTTCCCAGGCCATATTCACCTGTTCAAAGAGCCATACTTATTAATTTTTAAGGTAAAAAATGCTGAGTATGAATTTGATGCCAATTTCTACATTCAAATAATTTTTTACATGCAGAGTCAAAGATACAATTAATTTATTGCTAGTGTATAAAGTACTACTGGGGCAGATTTAACGGTGAAGGAAAACATCACAAAGAAATTCGCATCTTTTATTTGGATGTTTTCAAGAGGAGAGTGAATAGGTTTCTTCTAGGCAAATGTGCTACATCGTCGACCGCATCGTCACTTACCATCAGGTGAGATTGCGGTCAAACATTTGTCTATAATTTACAAAAAAAACCATGAAAGAAGATTTCATAATTCATTTACCATCGAAAAGTCTTTGTGGTTGTTTGAATAAGTATGATAAACATGTAGTATTTACCTTGAGTGGGTCACATTTCAACGGAGCCACAACTCTCGCTTGAATACCAGCCGTAGCATCAGGAATACTAGCTTTCAAAGTTCCAGTCCAGCCGACTGCTTTCTCATCTGTCACAACCAACTGAAAACAACACAAAATATACTCTATTCTCAAGCAGCTACGGTGCAATTTCCCATACTAATAACGCACAAAATCCATACCTGATAGTACTTATACGGTACAGGTACAGGGGCGTATTCCGGGTGAGATTCAATGAACAATCTGTCAGTAGATCTGTACGTTATTCCTGGATGGTAAGGCTCAATATCCCATGACACTTTCGGGCCACGTTCGTCTAGTAATTCCCTTCCGATTGCGTCAAGGAGCGTGGTTCTGATGGACACCTCTTGGCCGGGTCGCAGCCAAATTCTGTAAACGAATTATTAAATAATAATTCATGGATAAAAACGTTGGACCCGAGACACAATGACATCCGAGATATTTTGGCGAACGAGCGAACGAACGCGAGCGAGGACGCTAAATAGTTCGAGGGTGTAATTGTGAGTAGCGTACAGTACACCCGAGGATAACACAATGACATGACTTTTCATCATGAATGCCAGGAAATTAAAAGGTGTTTTCAAAGAAAATTTGCGTTCCCGGTTTCCCGTCTTTTCGTCTTCTTTTCGAAAACAGACTGTGGCCAGTTGCATTTTTGAATGGAAGTAAGGAATTCTCACGGATATAGTATTTCACTATAGAGTATTATAGGAGTAACTGTATTAAGCGTTATTCTATTTTTATATTTACTTTCGACCCGTATTTTGTGCTACTTATGGCCTACTTTTTGAGTATGAACAATGAAAAAATAGTTACTTAGCCCCTCCAGTGCAATTCCCGGGAGTTTGGGGCGGTTCTAAGCGTATCCGTGACACGTGGGAAGCACACGCAGCCTCTAAGCTCACTGATTCAGGTTCCTCGTCCGAGTGTGATGATAAACCTAATTTCGCGTCTCCTTTCTGTAAAAAAAATAATTTCATCCTACTAATATTATAAATGCGAAAGTTTAGATGTTTAGATGTTTGGATGTTTGTGTTTCAATCACGTCTAAACTACTGAACCAACTTGGATGAAACTTGGCATATATATAGTTCGTAACCTGGATTGACATATAGGCTACTTTTTATCCCGAATAATTAACAGGATCTACAGGATAAAATAAACGAAAAGGATTAGCAGCGCCAATTGGCAAGAGGATTTCATTGTCATGTCATGTCACGTCAGTTTGACAGAGCGTAGTACTACCTCTTTGGTCTAACAACTAGCGTTTGACATTCCAGTAGGTACGAGTTCGGTGTAATGAGGTGTAATGTCAAGTTTCTCAAAGTATCCGCTCGGTACACGCACAGATAATATAATGTACACGGAAACTGTAGACGCGTACGAAGTCGCGGGTAACTACTAGTATAACATAAAGTCTATAATCTTTCAAGTTGAATCACAGAATCCAACTCAATTGTTCTAGTTGAAATATTTCATTAGAAATCATTTTACCTACGACTACTGCGCTGATATTTTTTGTAAAAATATGTGATGAGACCGATGGCCCACATGATGTTATGTAGTAACCACTGCCTATATCAATAATATTTGTTTGTTTGGTGTTTCAGTGTCTCATGGGCCGATGAACGGAATGTTGTGCCTGGCATACGTTTAATCTTTAAAAAAAATCTTCTTTATTTCCAGCAAAACATACATACATACAGTAGGTAGGCAAGGGTAGGAAGGGTACATAGGTACAAACCCAGCAGGTAGGTACAGTGAGAAACAACAGACATAAATTACCTAAACATCAGGGGTGCCTGATGAGCGAGATGCGCGAGCGAGCGAGATGAGATGACCTCATTAGCACCTACTAATGAGCGCTGAACAATTCGGACATACGATCAAGTTTACGTTTAGTTTAGCATTAGATTGTATTGAGTACTTACTCTTTTACATTTGAAAGTGAACAGCTGTACATCTGGATATCGGTTTGGGGAGTGTCCGTCGCGTGTGGTTAGCTCCGCAGTACGGGACTCACTAGTTTGGGGAATCAGAGCTTCTCCTTCCGCTAGTACCTGTGAAAACCAACAATATTATATACATACCCTGAGTACCCTCTCAAGCAAAGCAACTGACGTGACGTCGTCCTCGTGTCAAAGTATAAATAAATAAATAAATAAATAATAAATATTCATGGACTTTACACACAACGCCCTCTAGTCCCAAACTAAGCAAAGCTTGTGATATGGGAACTAGATGGCTGATAGAATACTTATATACTTTTTTTTTGTAAATACATACTTATAATTACATAGTAACACCCAGACATAGAACAAGCATCTATGTTTTCCACGCACAAATGTTTGTTCTTAGTGGGGATCGAACCCACGACCCACAGCACGGAAGGCAGAGCTATTACCGACTGAGCTGTGACGCCTGTCACAGCTCAGTATGTTTTATTACGTTCATTTTAGCCTCATCATCATCATTCCCCTGCCCTTATCCCGCGCTAGGCGGGGTCGGCACAACATGTCTTCTTCTTCCACTCGCTTCTATCATTCGTCAACTCAGAATCTACTCCTCTCACATTCATATCCTCTTTCACACAATCCAACCACTTCTTCTTCGGCCTTCCTCTACCTGCGTACCCAGTCACACTCATATTCATACCTGTAGTGTCCTATTAATTATTCGAGATAAAAAGTAGGCTACCTGTTCCTGGTTACGAAATATTAGTGGAATTAAAGCAAATAATTGTTTTTTTTTTAATATGTTTTTTAGCGCTGAGTATATCAACTAAATGAAATAATATCTACTAGTTTTTAAATAGATAGATAGATATAAAATTTCTCTTTATCTTTGACCAGCCTCATAACTCCATTAATTGGTATACCTTTTTTTTTAATAAGTACCTAACTCATTTATTATCTCCACGCAAAAGGTTTCCTTATTACATGAGTAGGTAGTTACAATGTAGATGGTAGAAATACTAATAAGTAGGAGGTACCTTTTGCACTATAGGTTGCGGGTTCGATCCCCACAAAGAACAAACATTTTTGTGTTTTTTTATTGTATTTTTTTTTCACCCGAAATATATTTTTAAGATACTTACAGGTATAGTGGCCCCGACCAAAGCAGTGGCATATTTAGGCCACAGTATTGTGGGGGCCGCTCGCACGGCCACTCGCGCGGTGTCGCCCGCGCGGCCCCGCGACACCCGCACGGTGGACACCCCGCGGCTGGTGTACACTACTTCTAGCACGCAGCAGGCACCGTCTGCACACATTTACCAACGACATTTTATACAATGGACTTTATTATAATTTTTTTGTATTTTGTTGTGACTACTTTACACTCAGTTATGGCCAGGATCGGAAAAAATATCAGTTTGGGGTAAGTTCAGTTCTCGAAGAGATATTATTTGTATGTTGGTGAGAAAATGGGTGAACATTTCATGCAACTGACTTTACCATCATGGTAAACAAAATCTGTATTTTATTTTTGAGTTTTTAACTTTTTAGCAATGAATGGAGGTAGATTATGTATGTTATGTTTTCTGTAATTAAATAGTTTACCGTTAGGTTCGATCCAAGTTGCAGCGGTAGTGTTATGTGGTTCCGGTCCTTCTAATAGCGTCACGGCAAATGAAGCGCAGTCACATCTGAAACAAAGTTAGAACTAAAATATGTGACAAAAAGGTGATTAAGAATGTATGGAAATAACACGAGTGTTTCGCCCCGTACTGAAATAAAATTAAATAAAAGTTTGATAAACTTTGCAAATCGCATCGATGCGCTTTAGTAACCAGTCTAACCTGAACTGCAAGGTCATTGAAACTCTAATTTAAACTCGTTTTACAATTAATCTAACTTCACAATAAATCTACCTGACCTAGAATAAAAAACAAAAACGGGTTTGAAATGTCTAAACGAAGCCAATTTATATGGCGCCCCTCTTTTTTACTCCCTTTTAACTTTACAACCCCTTTATCAATTTACCTCATCTTATCACTAACACTCGAGTATTATCCGTAGACCTACCAAATTCTATAGAGATCAGATACGCGGTTCAACGCAAATTGCCCAAATAATAAGATCTACGATTGGAGGGAAGGGGGGTTCAACGCAAGGAAGATTGCACAAAGAGATGGTAATAAATAAACAAACAGAACTAGTTAGCAAATTGTTTATTTTAAAAATATATAAAAGTTAAGACAAGTACACTAGGTACCTAAGATCTAGGTTGGCTCAAGGGGGCACAATTGAAACAGAATGCTGACATTGCAGTCACTTCAATCAAAATCAAAACGCAGAGGTGAATCATGAAATATCAGTATTACATTCCACTTTTAGGTCGTTTGTGGCCGATTTACACTTCTATAAATAAAGACAAGTTAACGAAAACTCTACGAAACGATGCAGTCCGTTATAACTCGCGACTGTACTTATAGAAGTGTATACCGATAGCTGTCACAACAATAAGCGAAAAGAATGATCACCTTTGGAAATGGAAGAGTTCGTCAGTGTTAGGATGAGTAGTCGTCAACACGACGTTCAAATGATGGGAGCGGCCGACGCGGGCGGTTCCGGATGTCGACACATGTATCATCTCGGGTGGCGCTGACCACACCCTGGAAGAAGGAAAATACCGGGTGTAATAAATCTTGCAACCTGCCACAAATTTGGAAACAGCTGCAACAATTTTCACCAAATGACTATGAATAATCCTGGATCAACCACTTTCATAAACAAAAACAGGATTCAAATTGAAGTCCTACTTTCGGAGCTATGCAGCAACAGACAAACACACAACGCCTTCAAACTTATACTTATTACCTACCAATGTAATAAGTAGACTAGTTTAGTTCTAGATTTATCTTTCTGTTCTTTGTCGCATTACCTAATGTTATATTGGCCTGTCATGTTGATAGATAGCTAGTTAGATAGATAGACATATTTATTTGTCACTAAAACATACATTATATTTGTTGTTGTTACATTTTTCGGTCGGGGGGTTAAAAAAGTCTAAACACTGTACTAACTTGCCAGTAGCTTTGACACGGGGGTATTTCTTGAGTTGTACTTGCACACCGATATTGCCCTCTCCTCTGACAATGACCACGCCTTTGTGTGTGAGCGAGAGAGGACCTTCTGCTGCCCCGGTCGCTGTCCATAACACTGCTTCATCACCCCCTCCGATGTATTTCAATGGAATTTCTCTGTAAAATAAATATATTTAGCTTTATAAAAAACTAGTAGTTACCCGCGACTTCGTACGCGAGTACCGTTTCCGTGTTCATTATATTATCTGTGTATTATATTATGATCTGTGCGTGTACCGAGCGGATACTTCTTTGAGAAACTTGACATTACACCGAACCCGTACTCGAATGTCAAACGTTAGTCGTTAGACCAAAGAGGTAGTACTACGTCCTGTCAAACTGACGTGACATGACTTGATATAATCCTCTTGCTAATAATTGGCGCTGCTAATCCCGTTTTTTTTCATTTTATCCTGTAGATCCTGTTAATTATTCGGGATAAAAAGTAGCCTATATGTCAATCCAGGTTACGAACTATATATATGCCAAGTTTCATCCAAGTTGGTTCAGTAGTTTTGACGTGATTGAAACACAAACATCCAAACATCTAAACTTTCGCATTTATAATATTAGTAGGATAGGATAGGATAAACATGGATTTAGTGTTAAATCTGCTTACTATAATAACACTTACTGAATATTGTCTGTCCAAGCCACAAAAAGCTCAGAAGGTACTATTTCCAATGGATCAACAACCACCCCTGATGCTTGTCCTTCCACCTGTCAAAAATATAACAATTAACCCTTGTGGTTTTAAAGAAAACTCGCTCATACTCGTGAATGATCTAATAATGCAGTATTATTTTGTTATGTGTTATTTTGACAGGCGTCACAGCTCAGTCGGTAATGGCTCTGCCTTCCGTGCTGTGGGTCGTGGGTTCGATCCCCACCGAGAACCAACATTTGTGCGTGGAAAACATAGATGTTTGTTCTATGTCTGGGTGTTACTATGTATTATAAGTATGTATTTACAAAAAAAAAGTATATAAGTATTCTATCAGCCATCTAGTTCCCATATCACAAGCTTTGCTTAGTTTGGGACTAGAGGGCGTTGTGTGTAAAGTCCATGAATATTTATTTATTATTATTATTTGTGAGTGAAGTTTTTCTTTTAATCATCAACAAGTCATTGTACACACTATTCTGTTAGACGTAATTTTATGGAACTTGCAAATATATCTAAACTTTAGTTCATCTAAAAAGTGAATATTGTTATTCCAATGATGAAATCCTACCTTACTAGACAAAAGCTTCCCAGCAATCGAATGCAGTTTAGCAGTCACAGTAAAAGTGCCAGAATTCGCTGCAACTGCATTTGTAATTGTCGCATTCGCCGTAGACCGTACCAAATCCACATTCGCTTCACCGTCCACGCTCAAACGTATCAATATCTCATCGCCTGACGATAACACACGACCATCTTTGTCATACAAAATGCAGTGTATAGTAAAGGCATCTCCTTTTATAAGCAGCTGTGGTGGTCGTATCATCACTCTGATGGTGTGCGGAGCGACAACTGTTAGTGTCGCAGTAGCAACTTCAGTAGATCCTGACATAAGTTGAATGGTTGTTGTGCCAGTTTCAGCAGCTCTGACTAGGCTCTTGGAGTCATCTAGTGTTGCTATGTTGTTTTCAGGGACTCTTATATAAAGTGAGTCAGATATATCTTCGGTTGTGAGACGGCCGGCGCGCGCTCTTATGACTCTGCAAAAGACATTTTATTTGTTTGTTTGTATTTTGTAAATATAATACTTTCTTAATATACATAATACAGATACAGAATAAACATGTTTGTTTGCCATCACACAGATGTTTGTTTTTGGTGGGAATTGAACCCACAGTCACACAATCCAGTACGGAAGGCAGAGCTATACCAAATGAGCTGTGACGCCTGTCTACTAGATCTTCTTACTTTTTTTAATTGTAATAAAAATATAATACAGACCTGTATTTCATAGTGTCGCCCGGAGAAATGAAGGCAGTCGCAGGAGTTAGTACGAAACTAGCCATTACTTTCAAGTTGGTGGACGTACAAATATCTTTATGGCATACTGTCAGCTTGCTATCTCCCAATTTCTCTCCGTACAGAAGGGCTGAGTATGAACGGAGTCCTTGGGCCTCTAGTTCCGCAACACCTCTTGGGGGTGCATAGTCTGCATCTTCCCAGGGAATTATTCTAGGAAAATAGTTTTTTTTTATACCAGTTATAAAATGAGCACCCCCGAAAACTTTAGTGGTTAAAGTACACATTAATCCACCTCAACCTAAGGTCTGCTGAAGGAGAACTCTTTGTAGGGTTAAGCTCGCCAATATGTACGCACAATAGGTTATTTAAGGAAAGTTTACCTTGATGTTACGGCGCGAATAAAATCAGCTGTTCTATGATTTGATTTTTATTTCGTGCTTTATTTGATGCTTGCTTTTATTGGTGTACTTTAATCCCGGAAGGTTTTGGAAGTGTACTTAATACACCCTTTACTTAATTAATTTAGTTTTACAAGTATTTTATTCATATAGTATGTATGTAACATGATTTTCAATTTGTGAAACTTACTTAACAATTGAATCATCCTCTTTTGTATCCCCGATATTCTCAATGCTCCATGTGAAACTGACGCCTTCTAGTGACGAGAATGTGTTTCCTGAAAAAATTACTCTAATTAGTCTGGATTCAACTAACTCCGAATAACATTATTCGCCAGATAAAATGCTATCCGTCTCTACCTTAAGTTTGGCAAAAACAAGGATGGAAATATTTTAACCTAAAGAAACCAGCTTAAAACTAGTTAAAGCCAGCCATTTCTTGATGATAATCAATTTATCAAAAATTCGTGAAGTACTAATAACTTATCATAGTTCTATGATATCCTTTAAAATATTGGAATACAAGGCATTTTTCATATGGGTCACATTCACTCGACTATCCGTGTAACTATTTTCCACAATACTGATGCTGTGTTAAAAGACCCATAAGTAGTTTGAGCGAGTGGCAGAATATCATTAATCAATAAATATAAAATAATATGAATTATATCGCTGGCAAGCTTGATCAACACCAACCACCTGAACAAGCTGGTTTCCGCCCAAGTTTTTCTACCACAGACCATTTGCATACTCTCAACCAAATCGTCGAAAAATACACAGAGTTTCACAAACCCCTTTATCTAGCCTTTGTGGACTATACCAAAGCCTTCGACAGCGTAAAACACTCCGCGTTATTTGCAACTCTAGAATCACAAAATATTGACAAAACCTACATTGACCTTATTAAATTAATTTACAATAACAGCACAGCATCCATTAAGCTAAATACTACGGGCCCGGCATTTCAGATTCAAAAGGGCGTCAAGCAAGGAGACCCGCTTTCTCCTATACTCTTCACGAGCACCCTCCAAGAGGTATTCAAAAAGTTGGCACTGTCATGGGCAAATAAGGGCATAGACGTGGGTGGCAAACGTCTGACTAATTTACGTTTTGCGGACGATATTGTCCTGTTTGCCTCAACAGCGCATGAACTCCAACAAATGCTCCAAGAACTGAGCACGGCAAGTCTTGAGGTTGGACTTCAAATGAATCGGTTGAAGACACAGTGCATGTCTAACAGCACGAAACGTAGGGTCGAGGTAGATGGGCAGCAAATACATTATGTCGATGAGTATATATATCTAGGCCAGTTAGCGAGCTTCGAAAACAGGCAGGACAAGGAGATCGATCGCCGTATCGAGAACGCCTGGAAGAGCTACTGGTCTATGAAAGAACACATGAAAGGTAACCTCCCTCTTACACTCAAGCGGAAACTCATCGACATGTGTATATTGCCCGTCCTAACCTACGGTGCACAGACATGGTCTCTAACAGAGTTGCAGAAGTCCAGGCTCAAGATTTGCCAGAGAGCCATGGAGCGCAGCATCCTTGGTTTTAAGCGGATAGACCGAGTGCCGAACACCGTGTTGCGTTCCTTGACGCGAATTGCCGACGTTGGAGATAAAAGTGCTAGGCTCAAATGGGACTGGGCGGGGCACGTCAGCCGGATGTCTCCCGATAGGTGGGCGACCATCTGCACACCTTGGCTCCCTGACGGTCGGCGACTTCGAGGTCGGCCAAGAAAGCGTTGGCGGGACGATCTGGACGCCTTCGAAGGGAGATGGTGGGAGGAGGCTCAGGATAGGGAGTATTGGAAGTCTCTGGGGGAGACCTTTGCCCAGCAGTGGGACGAAACAGGTTAATTAAAAAAAAAAAAAAAAAATGAATTATTCTAATTTGACTCAGCTCTCTTTAAGTCGAGTCAACACGATGCTTTACAACCTATTTATTAAATATTATGTATAAAGGCGCATCAGGACCTTTATCAGAGTGCATTGTTGCCAGCGGCTACACGGGTGGGCGTGGAAATCAAACTCAACGGTTTATTGCACACAAATAAATCTTCAATTATGCCAGTATAATCACACACAGCCAATAACAATAATTTTTGTCAAGATAGTATTCGTTTTACTGTTTTACAAGATATTTAGAAGCGATTTGTCATAGATGTGGTGCGCTGGCTCTCTTAGCCTCCATCCAAAAGTGCCACACCAAGATGGCTGCCCCGCTACCATCAACACGACACTCCGCTAGAGTGAACTCGTTTGTCACCCTTGACCATAGACCCTTTGAATGTTGACAGCTTGACGACGCGCCGCCGTCATATATATATATTTTTTTATTTATTATTAAAATGGGAAAGCATTACATACCTTTTACATCATAAGCCCTCACTACAAAGGCCTCAGGTGCTTCTTCCAAGTACAGTCTCCATGTTGTACTTATTAACTTCAATTTGTGTATTTTGTGAATGTCAACATCTCCTCGAAGTATCTGAGAAATAGTCAAAATTGAGTTCACCGGGTAGATATTTGTGTTTAGGGCAAAACAAACCTTTCTTTATTTTGTCTCAGCAACCTAAGCTTAGTGTACCTAGACTACATAGGTACAAACATGAGTTGACCATAAGGTTTGAAGGAAGATGCAAACTTTATACAAAATGTTTCTTTAAATTTTTGAAACTTTGGCGCCAATTTCTTACTGTGCTGCTTACCTCGCCGGAATTGATTTCTTCAGCCAGGATAATGACTGTACCAGGCGGCACAGACAAATGGGAAACCGAGAGACGCGCAACACGAGAGCAGGAACCAGAAGTATTCTCGTATAATGGCTCCAATTCAATGATGTCATCGCGAGATAGACTCCTAAAATAATCCCATTTATCAGCAATTTCTGTTAGTCTAAAGGCAGAATCCTATTATATTAGCAGGCCTACTTACCAGATGTAACATCCCTCGGTGATTTCAAACGTGGATGTCGCGTTCGAACCAAGTTCGAATTTCTCGAACCAAGGGAGTAGTATTCTTGGTCTGTTAATTTTAGCACTATCACATGTGAACACAACTGTGCTCAATATGAACACAGCGAAGATGGTCTTCGACATTTTAATTGGTGTTTTCACTCAGACATCAGTGTAATTTCTCCAAAATATACAAATTCAAAAGTTTCTCTAGGCAAAATTCAAATTTCACTTCACCACAATCTAACTACATAACCTCAAACCACAGAGTACTTTTTTTGCCTCAAACAAATAATAAAAAAACTAGTGTTGTGGTTGTGTGTGTACTGTGTTGTGATAAATTATGGTTTGCCAAAAACTAAAAAATGCCGTATTCTGAAGTGACATCAAATAATTGCATGATGTACAAAAATCCCATTGTTTTTTGGGATTCCCAATAAATAAATTACTGCATAAAGAATATAAAAGAATATTATTCTTTTGCAAGAAATTTTAAAAAATAAATAAATAGATATTAGTGTAGCTAAACAATGTGTAACTTATTATTAAGATTATGTATCAAATTGTTATTACATTACTATTATTATTTTAAACCTTTATTTTGTTTTTTCATTTTTAGTTCTTGTTAGTGAATATTCTTTTTTGTAAATATGTGTACCTCTAGTGACGGTTTAAATGTACTTACTTCATTTAGATACTAATTCTGTAATCTTACTTTTAAGACTGAATAAATAAATACTAAATATTACTATATAAATTAAAATAAGTCACATAGATTAAGGTCCCATACTACCGATACTTACACTTACTGAAGTAAGTAAGTATGCATACGTCACACTCTGTTCTGCTTTGTCTAGTAATAATCATGAGGAAATCCCCCACTGAGTTCGAATTGTAATTTTTTTTGTCAATAACTGTAGGTAACTGCTTACATCAGGTGGGCCATTGGCTTGTTCCATCATTTAGTTGTATTAAAACAAGGTATGAATCAATATAGTACTAAGATTACTGTGCATGTCAAATTATCATATTTTACGGCAATTTTTTGCCGTATCGAGAACACTGCAAAAAAATAACTCAAGTTCCAAAAAATTTAACTCGTCCATCTCTAGCGATAATCAACAGCGCCATAGTCCAGACAGACAGAATAGTCCACAGAGAACTAACATGCCTCGGCAAATACATGACAAAAATACACTCAGATATATTTAAATAAAAGATATATATAAACAAATACATGATATTAAAAACGCAAGACATTATATGGTAAAATAACACTTATGAAGACGAAAAATGGAAGACGAGGCGGTATGGTCTTAAGATTTCAGCCTGGCCGTAATGGCCGAAAAAAAAAGCATGCCTCGGCTCGTTTCTGTCAATGATTTGATCTGTGTTATCTGTGGTCATAAGAAGCTATACCTACACTTTGTCTTGTCTGTGGTATAAAAAAACAAACAAAGTGTCAAAATGCCAAAAATGGCTGCATTGTGTTGGTCTGTACTTACGCGAATTTTCTAAATAAAAGGTATGATGAGGAGTGCTAGAAAATATTAATTGTCGCTATGTATTATTTCTCAGTTAAATGAGGAATTCATTTATCTTGTAAAGGAATACGCTTTATCACAACAATGTCCATCGACAAAGCTCCAGAAATAAAAGGCTACGAGATCGATAAAACCAAACGTCGTCATAGAACTGACGACACTATTGTTGCGACAGTTGTAGCGTGTGGTGGTGAAGATACATCGCTATTCATCAAAATGGAGAAGCCGGATGAAAGCGCGGGGAAGCCAACGGAGCTTAGTCTTCAAGGCAACTCTCATCTAGTATCTAGTACAACGAGCAGTCTGGCCGATACGCCTGGTGATTCTGGTGTCTTGTGCTTGGATAGTGATGCTTCTGAAGCTACGAGTCAGGCTCTTATGTCGCACAGTCTCATAGGAGCGGAAGAACTAACGTGTGATAGTGTTTACGACGCGCCTCCTTCATGCTCACAAGATATGATCCGTAGCACCACCAGCAGTCTCATGACCCGTAGTGACATCGACAACCAAAACATCGGAGCACCCGACGACATCGTCCCTGAACTGCTGATTGAGACTCACGAGAAACCAGCATATGAAAACTTACCAGATGTAGTTCTAAAAGCATTAGAAAGTGAGAAAGTAGTTGGAGATGAAATAAGAAAGCCAGCATTGAGAACAAACGAACCAAAGAAATCCCTATCTGAAGATATTGTGTACAGGCGAAGGTGCAGGAAAAAGTCACAAAGTGGCCCAAGTTCACAGAAAAAAAGAGTGTCATTTCATGAAGATATATTGAACAATACTAAAACAGACAACATTCACATTGAAAGAGGTTTCATTTCCTATGTGCCTGATGGTTCTTACTGTGATAAGTTTAGACAGAAAAATAGTGGAATGACTGATAGGTTTTCATGGTGTGCCTCTGGAGACAGAACACCTAAATATGCTGCAGACGTAGCTCAGCAGACAATGTCTGATATCCTCACCTATGGTAGCTCCAAAAATGATAAAAGCGGTATATTTGAGTATTCCAGTCTGGATCAGCAAAGCAATGAAAGTGAAAATAATGATAAGGACAATAATAATGATCCACAGCAGTTAAGTAAGCTTTATGGGTGTGACTCCAATAGTTCAGATTCTAATTTTAGTTGTGACTCTGAAACATCATCCAGTGACTCATCTTCATCTCACTCAAATAAAACAGAAACAAGTTTACTGCGGAGAAAGTGTGAGAAAGCACAAAAGTCTTATTCCTGTGATGGCTTTGACAACAATGGACATGTGTCATTCATGAGAAAAACCTACTTCTCTGAAGCTGATATTGATCAATCGCATGATCGAGCAAAACAGCCACTAGAAGTTACACAAAGTCCCAGCAAAATAAATGAGGTCAAATCAGTTTTAAAGAAGAAACGGTACATCACCACAAACATAGTAGAAGAAAGTAAAAAGAACAGGAAAGTCTTGAACTTACTAGATACAAATAACATCATCGACTCTCTAAAAAATTTCTACAGAAACTTCAACTTTAACTTCACCCCTGAGAAAGGATTACCAGAGAGTGGCTTTGAATTGAACAATGTTGTTGAAGCATTAGCCAGTGATGTGAATCAGAATAAAAGTATATCCAAAAGCTTAGACTCTGGATTCCAGATTGAGGATGAGGATGACTTTGTTGAGATCAACTTAAATGGTCAACAGCTTGACTCTGTTAAACTAAACAAGGAAACAAGTCTAACATCCAAGAATACAGTTGCTGGAGAGAGAACACCTAACGGTGGCTCTCCGAGGCATAAATTGACTCTGAACATGAAAAATACTCATGACAAAAAGTCAGCAAGCAAAGGTGACTTCCCACCACTCAGCAGATATGTAGTAAACTGTGAAAGTACAGTTTATGAGCACAAAGGAGTTTCATACAGCTACGTCCATGATACATTCCAAACCGCCTTTGATGCACCTAAAGAATCATTTGTACCTATTCCTGAAACCACCCCAGTTGCTGAAATGGTCACAAGTACCAGTAAAACTGATATTCAGTCATTGGCAACTACCACCAACAAAGCTGAGAACAAATCAATTACAGCCAGTACAAGCAAAAGTGATCTTAGATCTTTAACTGATGCTGACACCTCAAGCAAGACATCCACTCCAAAGCGGCAATTTAACAAAAACGTTCAAGATGAGACTGAACAAAAGAATGGAGTGCCGAAGCATTTATCATCACCAAAGAAGCAAAACGTTAACCGATACCGAAAATCCGCGTCTACAGTCCAAAAACTGGCTGAGGAAACACCTCAAGCAAGCAGCGATAACTGTTCCAACACCGATAACTCTACTTTAAAAGGAGCTGAGGATTTCAATGATGAGCTTTTCGACAGCCCAGCCAATCAGAAGCTACAGTCAAACAAGTCCGCGCTTCTGAATAGATATCTCAAAAACGTGTGTCAACGTAAAGACCTTGAGCTCAAAATCAAGAACAATAAATTCTACCAAGTGAAGCTGCTATTGGAGAAACGGTTTCCGAGCATCATATTCCCTTTCAAGGACGTGTCGGATAGCTTTCACATTTCCGCGGCGAGAATGTCGCGTCTCATAGACAAAGAGGTGATCGAGAACAAAAGGCTCTCGGTCAGGCTTCTCACGG
Source organism: Gandaritis pyraliata (assembly GCA_947859175.1). Lineage (NCBI taxonomy): Eukaryota > Metazoa > Arthropoda > Insecta > Lepidoptera > Geometridae > Gandaritis > Gandaritis pyraliata. The sequence goes on along the minus strand of OX401866.1, from coordinate 2,918,636 downwards.
CGGACGAGCCTTCATACTTTGACAGCTTCGAAGATAACGTCGCTATTGAGTGCAACGAGAAGTTGAGGCTTCAGATATTTTCGTATCCCAATGAGACCTTGAACCGGGTAAGTTACCTATCTACAATACGTTCGGCGGATCTTGGCAAACGTGAAGTTAGCCGTCTGAGCCGTAATAAAGCGTAACGAAGCTTTTTCGAACTAAAAGATCTTCGAGCATCACAAACGATTTACTTCACAATTGCCTAGATCCACCGACCGAACTGTACCTCCTAATTTTTTCAGATACTTTTGAGGCATCTTAAAACAATTCATTTGGTATTCATTTATTTAATCAGAAGATTACACAAAAACACTGAAACCTTACCAGGTTTATCTCATGTTTATTAACCTTGGTCAGGGGTGAAATATTTTCATTGTCTAAGCATGTTTTAGTTTCAGGCATTGTTAGGTAACTTAAACTATGTTCATTGTCCTATGTTTTGGAAGCACTCCAAGATATAACGGAATAGCGAGGATGACTCACTAGCACGCAATGCTAAAAAGCCTTTTACCAGCTTGGCCAAAATATTTTTTAGCCGGGGATGTAAAATGTATGAATCATAATCATATTACATCTCTTTGTTGACCTAGGGGTGACAATTTATCTGCCTAACAGCTCTTTATAATTAACTAGACAACAAAGTTAGAGTGGTCATCATCTGAATTACCTCTGAGATTACGTCTGGCCCCGGGTTCGCCACAAAAGATAAATAAAATTTACGAATATTATAAACATGAAAGTATAATTGACAGTTACGTTTTTACAAAAATAGCTTATTCTGGACTTGAGTTTTCGCAGAAAAGTAATTTAGTCCCGCAAGAAAACAATGACTCAGCTGTCTAAACAGCTAAACTGATCCTAATCACCGCCATTCGAACGAAGTCGTGTAACGAATGTGTAAATAGCCCAACGACTTTACACTTGCAGTTATATTTAGTAGACATACATAGTTTTTATCCAGAAAAACTAACAGGACGAACGAGATGTGGACGAAGTGCCATATATGACTTGTCGCATGCTCTATTAGGTACTGCAAATTCCACTTATACCTTCAGATGATGAGAGTCCAGTCACCATACGCTATGGAAGACGGCACATGGACGCCACTCCTGGTATTCATCACAGACTACGCTCTCTACGTGGCCAGCGTCAAGCAAGGGGGAACAGAGTATGAGATGCAGTGTCGGTTACCTCACAATGAACTCGATGCAATAGCGGTGAGTCAACAAACAAACTTCCATTTTTCCAAACACGAAAAAATATACAAAGTTTGGACGAGTTGTATTTTGGAAACACAGCCAAAATAATATCGTTTATCTGATATTTTAGGGAATTTGTTAATAACTTATTTGTAAACAGCTCAGTCGGTGTTAGCTTTGCCTTCCGTGCTGTGGGTTATGGGTTCGATTCTCACTGAGAAAAAACATTTGTGTGTGGCAAACATGGATGTTTGTACTATGGCTGAGTGACTATGTATTTAAGTACCACCACCACCAATTTAGTTTCCTGAGTTTCCAAAATATGTTTTTTTATTATGTCAGCATTTCGACCAGGGAAATATTGCAAAACCGTTCAAATCGAATGTTATATCGACTTATGACACGCACGACTCCATTATTAATAATATAATGAGCTCTCTCAAGCTTCACTATTATTTGTGATAAAATCACAGTGACTTTAAATAGATTAGTAGATAGATATAAGTATTGTTTACATAAAGAATAATTTATCATTCATAGCTTGTCATAGTAATAAATAAGTTTATCGTCGTGTGACTCAACATCTTGTGGTAGTAGACATGATAACGTCAGAAGGAGCTTGTTAGAAAATACCATGACGATATATCATGCAGCTTCACACACCTAATATTTAATACTTTATTGCACAAAAATACACAAATTCTAACAAAGGGAGGACTTAATGCTTAAGCATTATCTGCCAGCCAACCCAAGCGTGGTGGTATAAAAAGGAGGTTGGCGTGCGATATTACAGAAAGGAAAAACTAATTAAAAACTTAAGAATTAAAACATATGTAAATAAAATATATAATGAGGTAGTAGGTACAAGATATAAGGTTACAAACTTAGAGGTGAAGCGGTGACATTATGCATATAGCTGTTTGAGATAAAGCTCTCGGGTCAGTTTCTTGAAACATTCTATTGATACTTAGATACACATTCCTTGGTTGATTCTAACAAAACTTACAAATAAGTAAATATTTTTTTCAGGTAACCCAATAAGCTCTAGGGGAAAAACATAGACCCATATTGATAGCTAACATACATAAATCCTATCCTATCCTACTAATCCTATCCTATCCTATCCTATCCTACTATCCTACTATCCTATCCTATCCTATCCTACTTCCTACTAATATTATAAATGGGAAAGTTTAGATGTTTGGATGTTTAGATGTTTGGATGTTTGTGTTTCAATCACGTCTAAACTACTGAACCAACTTGGATCAAACTTGACATATATCCTACTAATATTATAAATGCGAAAGTTTAGATGTTTGAATGTTTAGATGTTTGGATGTTTGTGTTTCAATCACGTCTAAACTACTGAACCAACTTGGATGAAACTTGACATATATATAGTTCGTAACCTGGATTGACACATAGGCTACTTTTTATCCCGAATAATTAACAGGATCTACAGGATAAAATGAACGGAAAGGATTAGCAGCGCCAATTGGCAAGAGGATTTCATTGTCATGTCATGTCACGTCAGTTTGACAGGGCGTAGTACTACCTCTTTGGTCTAACGACTAGCGTTTGACATTTCAGTACGAGTTCGGTGTAATGAGGTGTAATGTCAAGTTTCTCAAAGAAGTATCCGCTCGGTACACGCACAGATAATATAATGTACACGGAAACTGTAGACGCGTACGAAGTCGCGGGTAATTGCTAGTATAATTATAAAAATTAAAAAATACAAACAACCGTCTCGGTTACTTAAAGCAGTTGGGTTGTCTGGGGTGAGGTTAGCAGGGGGAGAGTGCACAATACATCCCAACGCGGAACATCAATGCAGATCTTATTCCCACACCTTGAATTAGATTTAGATTCCATCCGATGGCTAATGTTTTTAGGAATCGTTGTGTAGATGGAAAGTGAGTCAACGTTCGTTCTTCTCCAGGTCGGCCCTGAAGCTCAATACATCCAAATCCTAGACGTAGCAGGCAACACAGCGTGTTCGCTGGTAACTGGAGAGTCATCACTTGGCGCCCGACTTGCTTCGTCCTTAGAATGGAGCGCTCGAACCTCGCCTTTACGCATTCTTCGACCTCCGGCAATGATACCGCTGTCGTGTCGCGAGTTAGCCGCGGCTGTTGCTAGGAAACGTTGTGAAAGAAAAGTAAGTTTTGCTAATATTACCACACTAACTACGCAATCGGAGATTTCTAACAGTAAATCATCAATGCATAGTCTATTGACATTACTTACCGACGAATTAGGGTTGTTAGCAACCCACAGTATGCTGAGCTTGGGTCCATTTTGCGACACCATTGCACACTTTGTGAATGTATTCTTCTTTGTATTATTTGTATTTGATAAAAAAAAAAATTATGACGAACCGGTACAACTTTAATTTTAAGTATTATGTAAAATAACTGAGTTTAAGTGATGCTTCTGTTAAACAGTGATATTTTCTAAATTGGTGACCCTAATAGGAAGTTACATCTATTTGAAGTTTGTTTACGTGGGCAGTGTTGTAGATAGGTTTTGTTTAAATTGGTGACCCTGACGTAATACACACTAAACTCGTAATTAAAATAAAGCTCTCAATTTTATTTTAAAACCTCGTGTTACATATCCGGTATATTTTTACAAGCTTTTATTTAACTTGTTTGGTTGTGGTTTTATGAATTTATTGCATAAATACAAATAATTATTGAAACAATGAATAAAAATGCTAACCAAACAAAAACCTAGATATACCTACACCATTGTTTCTCCATTCATCTTTTTTCCTATTATGTACTTACATGATTTTATGAATGAACTGTAGGTACAAAATATACCAATAAAATTCATGAATGTAAAATTTGTTTTTAAAAATGCACACAGCAAATACAAACGTGTATTTTGATATTCATGCACATGTTTATCCTGTTTACAACAACAATTATTAAATAATTTAATCATATCGGTATTATACACGAGTATTTGCAACTTTGCTGACGTATTTTAGCCTTTCCTTATTTACAAAACATAATATTCCTTTGAATATTTCTGGGGGAAATCCTGTGCCTATAACTTACTACCATTCGCAATTATTTAATCTTTGGGAGGTTATTCTAGACCGATAAGACTTTTTTGTCACATTAGATATCTCCCAAAAACTGTTAAAAACTGAGTTTGGACAAAGGTCTCGTAAACATAATAATCTTTATTGAAAAACTGTCTCAAACTTATGAAACCCCTCATTTATCAATAGTTAAAAAGGTTCATACGTGTATTGCAGAGATAAATGACCTTTTGCCTACAGACACCTCAGATTCTGTTCTACGGTCGCGCATGCTCTGGTGACGCTGGCGACCGTCTGATCGAAGCCCCGGGGGCCTTCGCCCCTCCATTGGAGGGCTATCTCATGTGCAAGACTGATAAGGGGCGTCGCTATGAACCGTGCTACTTCTTACTAAGGTAAGCATTGTATGTAAAAAATATGCCTGTGAAATAGGTACCTATTTGAACTTGTTTTGTTAACGAAATTTTAAAGATCGTAGAGGTTTTTTAGTTTTTGTGAGAAAAAGGGTCAATATTTGCTGATTTTGAGCGGTTACCTCTGTCAGAAAAATATTTAAAGTATCTATACTTACTAATAATATTATAAAGAGAAAAGATTTGTTTGTTTGCATTGAATAGGCTCCGAAACTACTGGACCGATTTGAAAAATTCTTTCATCGTTGGGAAGCTGCACTATCCCCGGGTGACGGAGGCTATATTATATTTTCAAACAAAATAGGGATCCTTACTAAAACTCCACCCGTGCGAAGCCGGGACGGTCTGCTAGTTTTTAATAATCGTGACCACAGTCAGAATGACCGACAAAGAATTAACTTCTGTGTATCGAATCATGCGATTACACTTGTCACGCAACGCCAAAAGATTGATGTAACCCACTGATCTACATGAATCTGGATTCAAAAATCAATTATATTTTCAAATTGACGTTTTTATGATTACACATCTCGTTTGCAGTTTTATGCAAACATAAATCGAGACTCAAGTCACATTGTTATTTGACAGGCGTCACAGCTCAGTCGGTAATAGCTCTGCCTTCCGTGCTGTGGGTCGTGGGTTCGATGCTTCAGTATTGTTTCATAAAGAAAAACTTGACTAAACTCTACATAATGTTTATAATATAAATATTCGACGCTTAGCGAGATCTTGCAGAGTGAGAGTTCCACTCAGATCGATGCTCAAGCAATTAATACTCGTAAATAGAGATTAACGAACATCTTCTTCTTCTAACTTAAGAGCTATGCTCTTGTAGGCGTAATGTATCCATTTCCCGCCAGGTTCTTCTTTTCAGGGCAGCTTCCTTGACGTCCTTATACGACATGACATCTATCTTCACATCTATCTATCTATTTTTAATGAATGGCTGAAAAAATTAAGGGCGTTTGAATAGGCCTCAAACGACCTTAATTTTTCATTCTGGCGTCAAAAAAGCATCTTATATAACGTGGTAATTCTACCTTTCAGAGCGGGTGTATTACACTGGGGCCCACATTCACCAGACGGGAACCCGCTACCCAACAACATAGCACTACGTTCAGTGGTGGGCGTGAGACGGCACATCGACGGCAGAGGGAGGCCGCATTGCTTCGAGCTAGCCATGTGTGACGCAACTCGGTTACTATTAGCAGCACCTGATGAACCCACTGCCTCCTCCTGGCTGCAGTCGCTATTACTACACGCGGCACAGGTACATACCGCCGACAGCCGTCACAGCTCAGTCGGTAATAGCTCTGCCTTCCGTGCTGTGGGTCGTGGGTTCGATCCCCACTGAGAACAAACATTTAATTTTGTGCGTAGAAAACATAGATGTTTGTTCTGTCTGGGTGTTACTATCCTACTAATATTATAAATGCGAAAGTTTAGATGTTTGGATGTTTGTGTTTCAATCACGTCTAAACTACTGAACCAACTTGGATGAAACTTGGCATATATATAGTTCGTAACCTGGATTGACACATAGGCTACTTTTTATCTCGAATAATTAACAGGATCTACAGGATAAAATGAACGAAAAGGATTAGCAGCGCCAATTGGCAAGAGGATTTCATTGTCATCTCATGTCACGTCAGTTTGACAGGGCGTAGTACTACCTCTTTGGTCTAACAACTAGCGTTTGACATCGTTTTGACAGCGTCAAAACACATTTTTAAAATTTTTATTAATTCTTGAAGATAATAAAAAAGATTGCATTGTTTCAATAATTTCCTAAACTTACAGGCTCTCGAAGAAAAAGATGGTGCGAAGTTAGACCCTCGTGCTGGCGGTCCACCCCCCGGGTGCACGGTCCTGGTGACTCCCACGGAAGTGATCAGTCTGCGAGACACCCTGGACATGGCCTTCGTGGCAGGTGCCGCCGCCTATCTGAAGGACCGCGGTTCTGACGCATTACTCAAAGGTAACTTGTGCTATGTAAAATTCCTTTTATAATATAAAAGTGGTACTTTTGTCAGCCATTGGAGGATAGCGCAGTGTCTACAACACAAGTCTTGCACTTAAAAAAACTTATGCTGTCGGTCTACGAGACCCCCACGGAGGTAATCACAGTCTGCCAGACACTCCGTACCTGCTCTCCGTGGCCGATGCTCCCGCGCATGTGAAGATAATAACACTGTGTTATTTTTGAGAGTTTACGACTCGTTTGATGGATAGAAATCTTCGATATTATAAGACTAGTTGCGTTGTTCGCCATGACGTGTATTTTTCAATTAATATTTTTTCATAATTATAAAACTCTACAGAATATGTTGAGGAGATGCGAACTGACATAGAGATCTTGGCGTGCGGTTCCATCAAGAACCTGACTTCGTTCAAGATACCCGACACTGATGAAAACTGGTGCTGTTTGGTAAGTCGCACAAACATTATGCAAAAAGTTTAATTTTTTTGTTTCCGTAGCATTTGGAACTTTATTATGAAAAGCTTCTACTTAGTCACTATTCACCCTTATAAAAGAGTTTATTCTATGGTTATGTTAGGTATATATTACTATTTATTTATTTTTTACTTAGTTAAGTATCTATTTATGCGGTTTAGTTTGTGAAATGTAGTCTTTGTTTTTTGCACCGTCACTATCGTACACTTAAAATCCAGTCCATCCAAAGGTTGCCTGGAAGAGATCGCTCATAGCGATAAGGCCGCCCATTGTACTTCGCTTTTATATAGAACTATGTCTAATATCTAATTTCCGGTGCAGTGCAATAAAGAGTTTTCTATCTATCTATCTATCTATGAACCCAATAGTAGAGAAGATAAAGTTGAATATGGTTGGTGCAGGAATGGAGCGTGTGCGAGGCTCGCGAGCGCGGCGCGGGGCTAGCGCTCGTGATGGCGAGCAGCAATGAACTGGAGCGGTTCATAGCAGCGGTGGAGCACGCCTTCTGTGCACTCACGGTATAAACATCAGCGTTGTTATCCATTCTGCTGTTGCATATTTCTAAACTAACTTGACAGGCGTCACAGCTCAGTCGGTAATGGCTCTGCCTTCTGTGCTGTGGGTCGTGGGTTCGATCCCCACTGAGAACAAACATTTAATAATAATCAGTTATTTACCGACTCTTAGGAGCCGAGCGAGACTAGCTTAGAAAAGAATAATAATAATAATAATCTTTATTTCAGACACATGATCCATTATGACATAAAAGCTAAAATGTAAAATAATAATAATAATAATAATCGTGCGTCGTCATTTGTGCGTGGAAAACATAGGTGTTTGTTCTATGTCTGGGTGTTACTATGTATTATAAGTATGTATTTACAAAAAAAAAGTATTTAAGTATTCTAACAGCCATCTAGTTCCCATATCACAAGCTTTGCTTAGTTTGGGACTAGAGGGCGTTGTGTGTAAAGTCCATGAATATTTATTTATTTATTTAACCTCATTTGACAGCACTTCAATATTGCCGTCCCTGTCTCAAACTGGAACGACAAGGACGGATAATTTTAGCGCTGTCAAATTAGGTTAGCTTAGAAAAAAGGAACAGAATCGACACTCTAGTATAATACAGCATTATGCTGAGATAGAGATCAATTTGCCCCCATAACCACTCGATGGGCAGGTAAACTGACTTGTTTTTGTTTTATACCTACCTGTTGGGGACGAAGTACTTAAAAAAAAAAAAGTTTGATATAAAATCAGCAATAATTGGACTCTTAATTCGTTCTGTGTACTTAATATCTATTAAAAACTAGGCCACATTGTTAGCATTGCGCAAAATCATCGCAGTTGTACTCGTAGCATTGAATTTTAAAATTTTAAACCTTATTCCCTGCGCAGTGCGAGCCATTTCCCCTCAGCGTGGTGGAAGGCGCTAAATCCGCGTGCAGCTCAGCGAACAGCAAGTATGAAGCCGCGTGGTCGCACATGCTGCCGGCGCATCAATGACAACTCGTTGTACGGTACAATAGACAATAAGGTCACAAACGGTGTGATAACAAACGAGGTTTAGTTATACCGGGTGTAATTAGACCACTTCAGAAAACTTCACGGAGATCAAAAAATAATAACAAAAACTTTTTATTTCATCCCGTAGTTCGTTACCCGTACTTCTAGGCTCAGGGGCCTTATGCTCAGTTCGGTAGAGATTTTACTCTAACAGGGATGACGACAAATCTCGGTCGAAAACTCGTTTCACCCACTGGTGACAGGGGTTTTCAACGTCATTTTCATACATATTGAAACGCGTCGTCGGGACCTATATTCTGTGGTCTTATATGTGATCTTATAAATTGTGGACAACTTTCTACATAGTTGCCAAGCAAAGTACATATTGCATTTTTTATGGAACTGCTGACTTTTTCTCACTCACACATAGTAAAAAGTTGTAAATATTGGTGGGTAATTTAAACCTCCGAAGTTTTCAGTATTGGTCTTATTACCCAGTATTCAACATCATCTAACTAAACCCTGTATCTTAGTAGCATAATTTTACTTTAATAACAGGTTGTAAGCAACGTACGGTGCTTCACTACTTGTCAACAAATAGTGTAGTCACACTCATACATTCTTTCTCTAAAAGTTATAGTAGTCACAACGGATCTTTGTCCCTCTGAATTATCTGCGCAGAACACATTTTTAATCGAATTGCGAACATGCTAAATAAAATTCTATACACTCATTCAAATGACTTCGATTTTGAAGTTGACCTGCTTTGTAAAAAATCTGTCCTCTACAAATCTCAGTAATAAAAAAAATACTCAAATATTACCCGTACTTAAAAACAACGTCTGTGTGTGTCAGGGAAAAAATTATAATTATGTTGAATGCACAATTTAGTTAAATTATGTAAAAATGGCTTCCTTTATTCTGTAATTGTATGTTACACGACTTATTACTGTGTTTGCAAGGTAACTAAATGAACATGAAACTAAAGAACATATTATTGGTGGCAATTCTGTGGTTACAGCAAACTAACTAAAATTATGTTAAAACAAATGTGTAGGTCTTATCATGTTTATGCTAAGGTTCAAATTAGCATACCATCTCAATGACAATCTGATTAACAATCATAAAATTACCTAAAATTAGAATTTTTCTGTTCAGCCGCGAGTACTTTTTCGTCAAATTAATCGACATCTTTGCTGATAAATAAGAAGACTTATCGGACGTTATTTGGTTTAAAAAAATATATTATTTTAGGATTTTCGTTCATGAGTGTTTATGCCAATTTGAACCTTATTATTATTAATAAGAACTTTCGTATTTTAAATAAACAATTTTAGTTGCAACCAAATTGCCAGTCTAGTTCAAAATCTAGACAAATGATCAATATGCGAGGTAGCGATATCGAAAAGCCGAGACGAAATAGACCATTGCTCATGTAGTTTATATTCGCTTAGCTTATCGCTTAGTCATACACTTGAAAATTCTAAAATAAAAATCTATACATTTAAAAAATAAAACGTTTAGTAACTTTGTGAACACAAGTGGATAGTAGAAGTAAATAGTTACTTCAGCAGCTAATAATGAATACATTTGTAGATACATTTCCTCGTTAAGTAGGTCACAAAGCCGGTGTCTTATCCACACTATTTCCATAGAAATGGACTTGTGGATAAGACATTAGATAGAATAATGTTACTTCCTAGATTTAATTCAATCATTCATAAAAATGTATTTAAACTATCACTCATAATCAAACAGGTGGGTTTATCTATGAAATAAAATAATTATATATTTTTTGTATTGGAATGATATTTATTTGTATGATCTTATTATTTATTAGATTGGTACTTAGAAGAATAAATGGCTTTAGCTGATTGTTATGTGATCGCGCGCTATTCTAAAACTTGACTTTATGCAGCAAAGTATAATCGATATTAAATTTTCGATCGATAAATCGAAAGCTCAATATCGATTATTCGAATCATAATTTTACTGGGATTAAAGACTGTCAAGTTTAGCAGAATAAATAAAGCTTGTGTGGTTTGGTAGATTTTGTACGGAAAATTAAAGATTTGTAACATGACCTTATGTAGCTTTTTCATTTAAAAGCTAATTTTAATGGTTTTTTTTTAAATTCTGATTTGTTCATTTATTTTTGAAATCGTGATGGGAAAGTTGGGATGGATTTATTTTTAATCAATTTTGACTGCTTTCAGTTTAGTTTAAATATTTGTTACCAAATATATCAATGAACATATGATATTGTTTCATATGTGTATTAGGCCGTTATGTAGGCCGTGTGATATTAATGTATATTAATGTAGAAACTAGAACGTTTCCTTGCATTTTGCGAACAAAATACCTTCCAATATTTTGTTTGTAAGATGCAAATTCAAATAATGATAAGTATCGCAATGTATTTAAATTCTTCATCCGCGTATCAAAGAATCAATTTTTATTTTCATAACAATTATTTATAATGAGTTATTTTATTTTTAAACTGTTATTATACTTACATCGATTTATGAATTGTATTGTTAATTTTGTATAGCGATTGCTTGTTATGCAGCTAGAAAAAAATTCGTTGTAAGACTGTAGGCCTTATTACAAGGGTGGAAAGTTGAAATTGGCGATTTGTACTCAGATACCGCTTAGCTGTGATGTGTTTTCTAACTATTAAGTTTGTTGTTTTATGCATAATATTAGGTTTGGTGTTTAGATTATAAATTCATAGTTTTCTGAATAGAAAATTATGTTTATGAAGGCATTTTGCAACGTTTAGTCGTCATTATCTGAAAGTAAATGAATCTATCTATTATTATGTAGCTTACAAGTTAATTCACTATTATATTTCAAGATATTGGTGCGTATAAAAATATTACTGCCCTTTTAAAAGATCTCAATCGTATACCAGTGAAAATCGAATATCAGCATTTATTTTTGTTTCAAAAAATTTCAGATTTTGACAAAAAGTTGCCTGTCTGACTGAAATCATATTTATTAAATTGGCTATTAATATTATTCTTAATTATATTCTAATCATTCATCACATATTATTAATAATCATACTCTCTAATCGTTACTTATAATAATGTATCAAGTAATCGAGTTGTATCGATTTCATTGATTTCGTACTTCACTTAAAAAATTATAACCGATTTCGATTATTTCAAATAGAATAATAGTTTCTCGAATATTCCAATAAACTAGAGACAATACAATCTTCCGTTCTATAAAAAATGGTAGCTAAAGTATTAATAAGAACAATAATAATGTTATGAGACGCTGTAAGTTGTAGATGCTGAATTTTTTAATCATTCCTAAAATATATAGTAACTTTGTGATGTTATCTTACTGAGAGCGCGCTCTGAAACATTTGACAGAATTATTGGGTGAGATAATGTCAAAAATAGTTGTACACACGGCCACAGGTCATGTTAGACACCCAATATAATCATAACTACGATATTTACAATGCAGAGAATGGTTGGAAAGGGAGCGCAATAGACGTAGAAGCGCAACGCGTCCCGCACAAAAACACCATCTCCCTCTCGCACGATTCGTAACGTTCAACTTCTAATAGTTCAAAGTCGAAACAGTCTAGGTCGACGTGTCTTCGTGTGTCCAACAGAAGTTATGACGTCATCTCACCAAATGATTTATCGAACGTTTCCGAGCATAGCCCCCTCTAGGGGCTTGTTGAAAGCGAGTGTCTTTTTATGTTTTGATTGTTTATAAGAAAACAGCAGCATTCAGAAATGCTAGTCAAAATAGAAATCAATTCTCTATTGACATCTCTTACCAATGAATAATGACGAACAGAGGTACCGCTAATTTTACGTAATGTATGTTTAATTGATGTTTCTGAGTGCGGCTGTACGAGAAATTTATCGATCCCGTTCTTAACTTTGTCACAAAAGCCTGGTAACATTTATTTCAAGTAACATTGAAAAGACACTCGTTACAAATAATGTTACAAACATGGTAATTGTAATAGAATAGGTCATTTGAATTATTATCGCTTGACATTATTGTTCGTATAAACGATTGTAATAAACTCTTTGCGAAAGTAATTTTGTTTGAATAGCCCACTGTTTTACACCCTGTAGGGGTACATATAAGTCTATTACTTGTTTGTAGGTATTTCAGAGGGGTAATCACGAACAAATCTGACAGTCGCCGCGTTACGTAAACCTAACGTAGGTATTTGAATCATATTGCGCATCAACGCCAACTCGACTGCCGAACGTTGTAGCGTCACCGCGCAGTGTATCTCTGATACGCTAGCGTTAAAAATACGTTTACGATTGTCACATTTATTCGTGATCAAGGCACTGTTTACCTAGAAAGGCATTTTACAACATAAATACCCCAAACAAAAAATATCGAATACTTTATGTTAGCAAAATCTGCGCATTATGCTGGTAAATAAGATATCTTCTTTTTACTCCATCTTATGAAATGAGATAAACAGCATTTTGCCAATACCCATTCTAGAATCGAAGGACCTAGATTGAAACTAGTATTATTAACATACTGGTAGACATACCTCCAGTTAGACTGGGTCATTTAAACTAGTATTTTGTCGGCGATTTTTCTCGGCATGTGTTGAATCGACAATCGAATCTATGACGATTCCAAATACGCTATTCTTTAGACCATCGTTGTTTTTAACAAGTTTTAAAGTAGGGACTGATAGTAAGTATACCCCAGCAGATAAAAAAAAACATTCTTAATAACAATAGAGGGACAATCTTCGAGGCTCTCACTGAGGCTACTTTTACCTTCAAAACGAGTGCTCTTATCACAAGTAATTCAATTAAAAATTTAAAAAACACCCGAATCTGGGGCCGATTTTCATCAAAACACTCCGGACTAATTCACCTTTCAAACAAAAAAAAAACAAAATTAAAATCGGTTCATCCGTTCAGGAGCTACGTTGCCTCAGACAGACACACACACAGACACGTCAAACTTATAACATCCCGTCGTTTTTGCGTCGGGGGTTAAAAATATATAGAAAGAATCAAAGATTTACTAAATATGTTTGATGTCTCTGGAAAGGTCAACCTAATTTCGACATTATTTTTGTAGGTATTCGCTATCATTATTTCTACATCTTTATCAACTAGGAGAAGTGTTTATCGGGTAAGACTTGCTGAACCAGTAATAAACAAACCGGCTACATTTACATACAAGTCTGGTAAACAACTTTTGTAGGTATTTACCTATTTACTTAGTAGGTACCGCCGATCAGAGCTAGTCTGTATAAATCTGTGTTGGTTGATTGCCGTGTTCAAAATGACGGAATTAAAGGTGAGTTTTGAACTGAATGCGTGCTAGAGTTGTTATGGCCTCAGTTTTGGATCGGTAGGATGTTCCGACGCATACAAAAAACCTTTGAGAAAATTATTCTACTTACCTAGAGCTCTTCTAGAGTCAATTGCAACCTCAATGAACGAGCCGATTGCAAACATGATGCGAACCACGATGCGAATATCCTACAATGAATTTGTTAATAAATCGTCTTTTACTATCGACTCAAGTTTTTGAAACTGCCACACTCCGTTTCAAAAAGTTTCACATCTTCAGAATTAATTTCCCTTCAGTATCTCTCCGGTTTCGGCTCGGAGTTTACTTCTGAGGACCCGAGGAAGCCGGGCGCCCTTCCCAAAGGCCAGAACAGCCCCCAGCGATGCCCTTACGGACTCTACGCAGAGCAGCTATCAGGAACTGCCTTCACCGCTCCGAGACATGATAATAAGCGCTCCTGGTTATATAGGTAGGTATAATAAATGAAAGAAAACAGCTTTTTACTGACCCCAAAAAGATTAAAATCCAAAAAAATTACAGGATCCGTCCATCTGTAATCCACAAGCCATTTAAGAAGTATGATGTCGCTGAGCACTTTACGCACAACTGGGATGAACAGGAGCCAGACCCGAACCAGGTAAAAACTCCTGATTGTTGCTACCTTACCACCATTCCAAGAACACCAAAACACTGAGTCAGAATTTTTTTTTAATGCTGTTTATTCAATCAGTTGTCTAAACGTGTGGAACCATCTCTGGTCACCACGCGTGGAAAATTCCAGTCACTTTTTCTTCCTCTCTAGTCTCGCTGGCTGCCTTTCGACATTCCGACAGCACCCGTGGACTTCATCCATGGCCTGCACACGGTATGCGGCGCTGGCGATCCTCGCGCCCGGCATGGCATCGCGATTCACTTGTTTCTGTGCAATACCTCGATGGAGAACAGTGCTTTTTACAACAGCGATGGAGACTTTCTTATTGGTAAGTGGTAAAATGTGGCAGAGCTCGAAATATTGACAAATCTCATGGTGAGATGATAAGACATTTTGAGCTCCAACAGATGACACCAAACATTTGGAGAATATGTTCATAAAGCTTTGTAAAATTTGCCACTGGCTAGTAGGTAAATGGCAATATATCAAAGATAGTAAATAAATAAATATAAATAAATATTCATGGACTTTACACACAACGCCCTCTAGTCCCAAACTAAGCAAAGCTTGTAATATGGGAACTAGATGGCTGATAGAATACGTAAATACTTTTTTTTTTGTAAATACATACTTATAATACATAGTAACACCCAGACATAGAACAAACATCTATGTTTTCCACGCACAAATGTTTGTTCTCAGTGGGGATCGAACCCACGACCCACAGCTCGGAAGGCAGAGCCGTTACCGACTGAGCTGTGACGCCTGTCAATAATTTCGTTATAGTTCCTCAACAAGGAACCCTGGAGATCACAACGGAGTTTGGAATCATGACAGTGGCGCCTAACGAGATAGCCGTCGTTCAACAAGGCATGCGGTTCTCAATCGGTGTCAATGGACCAACCAGGTTAGAACCAGCCTATGGCTGCTTTTCTATCAAAGATCTGCGAGGAACATATGCGGTGTGAGGGGAAAAAATAGCAACACTTCATTTGTCACGTGAAGTGATACTATTGGTGGATTTTTTCCACGCACACGCTCATATGCTTCGCACATCTCTGGTGGAAACGCAGCCTAATGGTTCCAATGGTAGGTACCTACCTAAGTGGATGGGTGGTTCTTTTGACGAGCAAGAATGGCCAACAAGGCGTTTTTAGGATGTCGTTTACTGTTTCACAGTCTTATTATTCTTCTTTGTGGAACTAACTCAATCAAAATACCTACGGCTTTGGAATAAACCAATAGCCTTGCTGATAAGACCTATAATTGAAAACACCATATTTAATTTTCCAGGGGTTACATTTTGGAAGTATTCGACGGGCACTTCAACCTGCCTGACCTTGGTCCTATTGGGGCCAATGGACTGGCCAACCCTCGACACTTCCTAACACCTGTTGCTCATTACATTGATGAAGAAATTGCAGGTATGGCTTTATTAAACGTTTTGCTACTGCCAAGAATAAAGTAGAAAATACAACGCAACCTACAAGTTACATTTGTTCTCTAGATTTTTGTAGCCCTTATTTTATGTCAATTTAGGGGGGGTTTTCCTCACTCATGACTTGCGAAACTAACTTGAAATTTCAGCAGTCATAAACAGTCCCCATTCTATATAGTCTTTAGATATTAAACCAAATCTCTTGAATTTCAGGATTCAAAATAATAAGCAAATACCAAGGCAAACTGTTTGCTGCAGAACAGAATCACTCCCCATTCGACGTGGTAGCCTGGCATGGGAATTACGTGCCTTACAAATACGACCTAAGCAAATTCATGGTCATCAATTCTGTTTTGTATGACCACTGCGTAAGTTTTAACTTAGTACTTAGTGCCTGTGGTAAAGCACAGTAAAAGACAGACAGATTCTACACACCAGTCTCTAAATCGAAAAGCTTGAAAAAAAAAATGAAATTTCGTCTCCAGATTTGTCTGGGGACGAAACGAAACGAAAAATGGTGAAGAATAGCAATGGAACTGCAAAATAATAGTTTCGTACTGAGGATAACACAACGGAAGTAGGTCACCTATGATAGTTATTGAACGTAGGTACATTTTACAGGACCCATCAATATTCACGGTGCTGACTTGTCCATCCACGAAGCCAGGCGTGGCGATCGCAGACTTTGTCATTTTCCCGCCTAGGTGGTCTGTTCAAGAGAACACCTTCAGGCCTCCATATTATCACAGTAAGTTTACTTTTTGTAATCTTTTACCTTTTCATTGTCATGCAACTGTCATGAATTTAAAAAAAAACCATTTTAAAATAACACGGAATTATAAATGGCTATACCTAATGTATTTTTGTAGGTAATATTGCTACTCGCACATCTTTCGATGAACCAAAAAATTGCGTTGGCTATTATGCTTTGAATAAACCTCCAAGATTCACCATCGTAATAACATAAAGTTCGATAGATTTATGAAACCATGAATACTTTTTCCGCAAATGTTTTAACGCAAAAAGTCGCTGAGGACAGGATTCGAACCTGCGCGGGTATAACCCATTGGATTTCAAGTCCAACTCCTTAACCACTCGGACACCTCAGCTTCTATGAAACCTCTCGAAAATTTGTATTAGAAAGTGGACGTTATTGGTGTCGAAACTGATTTTTTTTGGTGAATAAAACTATTATTCTTTTAGTGGTGAACGTGATTTGTCGTCACGATTCTTAGTTTATTGAGTTCGAACTAAGTAAATACCTGATGTATGTATACTTTTAACATGATTCGTTGGAAAGTTAAATTATTAATGTTAATTTGATGAAACAGATATTTTTAGTCTCCAAAACTTTACAAAAGGTATAACTACATCCCCAGGTTTATTCTCGTAGGTATAATAAAAACAGATGTCCTGGTTTCCAGGTTGCCAGCAGAAACCTAGGAACCATTAGTTAAGCCATTGATAAACCAATGCTCTCTTAAATTCTATAACAATTGATCCTTATCAGAATTATCAATTCAGATACATACAAAACCAATTTACTCATATTGTTTGATGATCCGCTGACAGCTGTTTTAAAAAAATTGCTTGTGGAATCTCGAATGTTCGCTCACTTTCACACAAGCTGAGGTGTCCGAGTGGTTAAGGAGTTGGACTTGAAATCCAATGGGTTATACCCGCGCAGGTTCGAATCCTGTCCTCAGCGAGAAATATTTTTTTGCTCGTGTTCCGGTTTCAAGGGTATGCATGCCTATTATAATATTACAGGCACATGAAATTTAACATCCTTACGTTCCAAGTTATTCTGAGCGATGGGAGCAGTGTAATGCCTTACAGGGCACGTCCTCAATGGACGTGCACGGTGAGACAATGCATTGTTGTAGCCAGAAGTTACCGCTTAACGTCAGATGGGCTATCTACTCGTTCCATCACTTATTCTCAGAAAGAAAAGAAAACTAGCTAGCCACTTGAGTTAATAAATCGATGAAAACCTAATTGTAAGACTCAAACTATGAATAATTTCGTATTTGTATTCATCAGCTGAGGTGTCCGAGTGGTTAAGGAGTTGGACTTGAAATCCAATGGGTTATACCCGCGCAGGTTCGAATCCTGTCCTCAGCGAGTATTTTTTGGCATTACCATTTATTTTTTAATGGTGGTGGTGTTATAATACGATAATAAATGGAATTTAATAACGGATAATGTAATTACTCGATTGTGTGTTCACATAATCACAATAGGACACTTCCGTCAATCATTTGCTGTGAGCGCCATTGTCATCGGTCCATCGAGGTGGTTCTACATTGCGTCATTTTGCAAGAACCCTCAATCATAATGCCCAGCCAATATCAATTCCGCATATTCTGCGATGTCTCGCTAAAATAATAAAATAGGATGCCAGATTTAAGTTTTACTTTGACAGAAATTGTTTTAACAAGTATCGATGATAACTTGGCGGAGGCAACTTGCGTTTTGCGTAAATAGGCTAGGTTATTCTTGTCCTGTTTGTTCTTTTACTTTTGTGTACAATAAAGATAATGCTATCGATTCTGTTGTTGCATTTTTCTAAACTAACCTAATTTGACAGCGCTAAAATTATAGCCGTCTTTGTCGTTTCAGTTTATGAGAAAGGGACGGCAACATTTTTAGTGCTGTCAAATTAGGTTAGTTTAGAAAAATGCGACAACAGAATCGATAGCAATATCTATAAATCTATATTGTAACAAAGCTAGAATTTGATACAAACTTTTTCCAGGAAACTGCATGAGCGAGTTCATGGGCCTGATCCTGGGTGCATACGAGGCAAAGGAAGGTGGTTTCCTACCTGGCGGGGCGTCGCTTCACTCCATGATGACGCCACACGGACCAGATGTTAAATGCTTCAACGGAGCTTCGTATGGTGAGCTGGTGCCGCAGAAGATTGCTGTTGGCACTCAGGTGAGCTCCCGATCGGTGAAGTTGTACAGTGAAATGTGAATCCTAGAGCCTGTATAGATGCCAATACTGGCCAACACTTCTGGCACACAATAGATAGTATTGCATATTTTTAGCTTAGAAGAACTGGCACTTTTTATGCTTAATTTGTAGAAGTAATAGTTAAATTAGGCATCGTGTTTTATTAGTCTTTTATTCTGCGTAAACTGTACAAGAATTTTGGTTTTTAATTTGGTCGCTAACGTCTGTTTAGACATGTCTATATGTTATAGGTGTCGATTCTGTTGTTGTATTTTCCTAAACTAACCTAATTTGACAGCACTAAAAATGTTGCCGTCCCTTTCTCATAAAATGAAACGACAAAGACAGCTATAATTTTAGCGCTGTCAAATTAGGTTAGTTTAGAAAAATTCAACAACAGAATCGACACTATTGTCGTTATTTATTTCCAGGCTTTCATGTTCGAATCGTCGCTCAGTATGGCTATTACAAAATGGGGTGCCGAGACTTGTCAAAAGCTAGATGCGACTTACCACGAATGCTGGCAAAACTTGCCCAAATTATTCTCAGACAAAATCAATATTTGAAACATTTGTTATTATTTTTGAGTTATAATTTTGATAATGATATTTACTTACAAAAATATTATTTAAGGTTGTTAATAATAACAGTAACTATCATATATTTTGTTACAAGATGATCAATAAAATATGTTTTATTTTACATGTATTTTTATTTTATAATTAGCGGAGCTTAAAATAAATTCCATTACACAATTTTAGCAATACGATTACCCTCGGTCAGTCGTGTCACCAGACAAAGACCTTCCCTTCACACTTTTCCATCATATTTTGACAATATTGGATGCAATCGGGATAAAAACATTCGAAATTCGTGTCACTATCTATTACCTAGTTGTAACAGTAGCGTTTACGATGGAAATGTGAAAGGAAGTCTCACCTAACGATTTCAGAAATGGGGACTTACAGGATATAATAAATTAAAAATGGAATTTTCGCGGCCAGCGATGTGGCACTACACTTCATAGGTGGTACAAATATTCAAGTTTGTATGCACAAAGTTATAAAAATAGTTGGGAATCTTTTCACGACAATTGAGATTCTTGTGCATACAGATTGGATTCCTGCCTTATCGAGACCGAATACTGATTACCTAATTAACATTTAACTAAACCTTCTAGATATACCGAGAGACTGAAATGTTAGTTTTGAAAATCAGACTGATATGAATAATATATGGAGTAAAATTTATAGGAACTCTTTCAAGAATTTGCATAAAATAAAATAATATAAAAAATATTACAAAACAAAATTTTCAATATTTACGTTGTCTAAGCGCAATTTGAAGAATACAACTTTACCGCACATTTTTTCAATGAACATCATTGAACTTATAAAAATCGTAAGACGTTTGTTGTTCCCGTTAATAACGAGAATAGCTCCCTCTCGGGGATAAAATACTTCAACGACACCAAAATTTCCGACCGGATTGACTTTGATATCTAAAAGTTACTAAAACTTAACTTATACAAACATCGAATCGACATTCACTTACAAACTATGATTATTCGTGTCTGGATAAGGCAGTGCACACATTAACAAACTGGTTTATGTATCAGTATGCTACTAAAAACAGAAGTTTAACTTCTGCCTCATAAAATATTATGCTTGCTATTTCAATTTGCACACAAAATTCGGGTTTTATAAAAATGCTGATAAAACATCAACTTCGACATCTTTATTTATGGCTTTTGTGGTCTCAATTCAGCCAGTGTTCGATAAAAGGAGTGAGAAGATACCAAAGGTTTATATTCGCATTTACTGCTCAAGCACAGATTTTTTGTCAGTTTTCTGAGAATCTTTTCTATGAGAATCTTTACTCAAATCTATGCTTGAAGAACGCATATCTGTTCTTTATCAAAATACGAGCCTAAGTAATTTAAATAAAGGAAAGAAAAAGAATGCGTCAGCGCGACTAACTGATACACATTTTACCTTGTGACAAAGCTTATAGTGGGATAGATATAAGAAAATATCTAAAAAAATCCACGTCCCACACGAAAGCTACAATTCGCATTAATTTATGAACATTATTCTCATTATTTTCCAAAAATAGTTTTATTAATTCTAGATCAATGTGGACTTTAGAAATATTTCATCAGCATTAACACTTTTTAGATTTAGTAGCATACATAGTACAGTTTGTGTGGCGGTCTGCAATTAGAGTATCATAATTGGTAAAGTCTAACCATGATTCACGTTCACTCCAGATTCCAGTTCCGAGGCTGGCGTTTCCGGCTCTTCGTCGTTGTAAATATTCTCCGCCATTTGCCATACCTGCAAAGTAGAAAAAAAAACATGAGGAAACTCGCGGTTCAGGTAACTCCGCACGTGAATTAGGCCAACTGGGGTGAGAGGATGGTATAGGCTTCGCTTTTAGCGATAAGGCCGCCCATTGTACTCTCTATTTTTATGTTTATCTCTTTCTGTAATTTATTTTTTTCTGTGTGTGCAATAAAGTTTTAATCTATCTATCTATAGGTGCTGGGCAAGCCTATTCCACCTAAGACCATGTCCCAGGCGCTGCAGTGTCCCGTTCATCGGAACATGGATGAAAAGTGGCCCCTGACGCTGTATAAATCATCTACAATTTAATGCAAAGGTGCTATGCTAAATGTAGACTAAACACTCAAGAGTTTCATTCTCGAAAAAAGAAATAATGAGGAACGCGTGTAACATAACACACTCACGACTTTTTCCTAATACAAAGTAGACTGAAACATTCTCTTGGACCTGTTAAGCTTGGTACCTCTACCAAAAAATGGTAGTCGGTCAATTTGGATTGAAGATGGTAAAATGGATATAAAACCTCTACTATTTAACAACGTATGACTATTTTTTACCCATTAGCTTCTTCAACATCAAAATATTTCAACACAAAAACTGCAAAGGTGAATATAAACACACACCTGCATAATATTATCCTCCGAAACGGAGCAGATAACCCAAGGTTCGTTAGGGTTCCACGAGAAGTCTGATATCTTGGCTGTGTGCCCTCCGTGAATGAACAACAGCTCAGGAGGGCCATCTTCTGCATCTTCAGCTGTTTGTTCCTCTCCTATCTTGGAGAGGTCCCATACGTGCAGTCTGGTGATCAAAATGTTCTTTTATGTAGTTTTATCCTTTTCGGCTAGTTGTAAGGTGCATGCATGTATAATAAATTATTTTCATTTTGTTCATGAATTCTGTTACAAAAAAGCTTAGTTCAGAACAATTCTGAGACTACCTATACCTTACCACATTCAAATGGGTTATTTTTAACCGACTTCAAAAAAGGAGGAGGTTCTCAATTCGGTTGTATGTTTTTTTTTTTTTTTTTTTTTTTTTAATGTTTGTTACCTCAGAACTCCGTCATTTATGAACTGATTTCAAAAATTCTTTTTTTATCTGAAAGGATATACTTCCAGATTGGTCCCATTTAATTTTCATCAACATCGGTTCAGTAGTTTGGGTTATAAATAGAAATAACTGAAAAATATGCCAAGTTGCGGCGTAGCGCCTACCATTTTACTGCTAGCAACGATGCAATATGTCAAGTTGCGGCGTAGCGCCTACCATTTTACTGCTAGCAACAATGACCCTTTGTGGGTGCACACCTAAATTATAACATTTTTCTAAATTTGTCAATAAACCCAGTTTGTACATTCAAACCGCATTTAATTGGAGAAAAGCAAAAACCCACCAGTTGTTCCTCTAAAGAATCAACACCAACCACGTGCACGAAATTGCGTACCTATTTTGATTTCCATGTGACTTTTATGTGGTGTTTATAGTGACTAGAACATTCCCAATGAACTGTCATCATCATCATCATCATCTCATGATGAAGCTGGTAGTCGAGTTGAAGTCGGTTTTTCCAGTTTTTTAACTTATAAATTATTAAAGGTTAGAATTTACTTGTATTTTTGTTTGAGTTGGGCTAAAATAAATTTACAATAAGTTGGGCGGTAAAGTTTATAGTTGATCGAAGAGAATTACTGAAAAAAAAAATTTTATGACCCATCCATTGAATTTCCGTGTCAATGTTAGTTGGTATCAAGTCTCATTGTGCTGAATATGAAAGCAGCATTAATATACCTTCTGTCGGTTCCACTGCTGGCGAGGATAGTTTCGTTGTGCGGCGACCACTGCACTTGGAAGATCTCGTCTTTGTGCGACTCAAACGAGTGGAGTTTTAATTTCAGATTACGCAGATCCCATAATGCTACCTAAAACAAAACTATTACAATATAAAAGGTGTATAGGAAAGGAACATGAATCCTTTATAAGCGGCTACTCAGGTACATGAGACTCGATATCTTTACGTCGAGTCTGGACGCAGTGCTATGTCTCTTTGTTCTATCACTTTAATACTACAGCTGTATTGAAACTGACCGTTTTATCAGCACTGCCGGTCGCAAGAATGAACTCTGAATAAGGATTGAAGCTCAGACAGTTGACTTCAGCCGTGTGCGCATCCACAGTGTGAGAAGGTTTCGATGTGTTGTTGGATCTGCAAGAAAATACAAGTTACAAATATGCTCAACTGCAAACTATGACATGGTTAATTAAATACATATTTAAGAGATTAATTTCGTTATTTTTAACGCTCATCACGTAATTACAGGGATTATAATTAATAAGTGTTTATGGGCATTTCACACAACGCTTTCTAGTCCCAAACAAGGCAAAGCCTGTACTATGGAAACTAGATTGCTAATAGAACTATAAAAGCCTGTATCTAGAGACAGATATATTTGAAAGCGATGGATAGCGTGAGAAGATGGTGAAATAGGCACTTATACCAGGAGAGGGAGGCTGGGGGGCTCGATCCAGGATGGACTAGGATTTGATCTGGATTGGGCACCGGGCACTAACTACCTTAAATCTATAAAAGTAGAAACAGCAGTTCAACATACACAGACCTGGTGTCCCAAATCATCAACTTCTGATCATCAGCCACTGACCCGAAGAGGGACTCGTGTAAGAGATGCCATGCTACATCTTCAACCACGGCTGTGTGGCCGGTGAATACCGATTTGGCTTCAATGACACGGCCCTCTTTCGGCGTTGCGTTTATATCCCACAAACAGATTGTGTGGTCATCACTGCGGACAAAATATTGTTAGAAACTGATAACTTTTCCCTAAGTGCACATCATACTGGCGATTTGCAGGCGAGTTCAAAGCGAGGAAAACGAGCGAATCACTCGTTGCGTACTCGCGACGAATACGTCGCGCAGTCAACACTCCAGTAAAGAAAAGACTCACCTGCAAATCGCACTATATAGAAACAAAAGACTGACATATTGAATTAAAAAAATCTTGACGACAAAACGCCAGTGCGAATGACGAGCATAAAACTGCTCATTTTACCTGGCAGAGAGAAGATAACCATTCAGGTTTGGGTTCCAAGATAGACCATAGCCTTCTTTTTGGTGACCTCGCAATCTGAAATGAGAAATTCGTAAGTAAAGTTTTTTTTTATATTTATGTAATAAATAGTCATACTTGTAATTATAATAGTTAGAATACAAAAGGTTCTTACCTAAGATCAGGATGGCATTCACCCGATGGCTCAGGCTTGGACGGATGCTTAGTATAATCAAAGACAAGTACATCGGAGGATGGAGTCTTTGTTGCAATAACGCAAGGGTTCTGGGGCATATACCTCGCCCTGTTCACTTCACCTTCATGGTTGATTTTGATCTCAATGTCTATCTTTCCGGATACAGATCCAAAACCACCAAATTCTATGAAAAAAAACCATAACTTTATAAGAACTAACGAGAAATAGACCTGAGTGCATATAAGGTCATGTTCTGTGCCACTGGTGTAATAAGTACTTAGATAAAAGAGGCCTTCATAAACAATAATAAAATAATTCACTTTCTAAGATTTCCTTAGGAAATTATAGATTCTGTTATTATCCTTTAGAAATTTAGAGTATTCACAAATATTTAAAGTATTCATTCACACAAACATAAATAATGTGTTATAGAAAACATTTTTTCTTATTTTTTTAGCAAATAATTTAAATAATTTAAAAATAATAATTTAAAATAGATGAATTCAGAATATTAACCTCCTTTGTCATTATCGTAATGACTGGCATCAAACTGGGCATCTTCATTGGGAAGCTGGACACTTGCAATCAACAAATGGTTTTGCTCGTCCGATGTGTGTGTGCCCAATATCAATCTAAATAAGAAAGCAATGCAGTTTTAGAGATGGTGTAAATGTACAATTAATGAATTTTTAAATTATGTGCCTATGAAATTTTGTAGTGTAGGTATGCTTAGGTGAGTATTTGAGGAGTTTTATTTTACTCAGAATATAGATAGCAAGTGCTTCAATAACCAGTGTGTATGCTGAAAGTTTAAAAGAGACTAAAGTATGACTCAAACATAGTTTGAGTAGATTTTCATCCCACTGATATTATAAAATGTCAAAGTTTAGATGTTTGTGTTTCAAACATGCTGTAACCACTGGTCCAATTTGTATGAAACTTGGAATACCTATATTTTGTGTAGCCTGGATTAACACATAGGCTACTTTTTATCCCGGAAAATCTACAGGATAAAACAGAACGCGGACGTAGTCACTGGCAGAAGTTAGTTCTAAATAAATTTCCCAAAAAACCTAAGTATGCCTTATATAAATACTATTAATAATTGAATACCTATTTTTGGAGCATACCAGGCTAAGATTTGGAGAGCAATGGATTTTCACGTATGGATCGTTTACAGAAACAAAGTATGCACTTACCTAAGTCCCTACCTCACTATACTGTTGTGATACGTAAACTTTTAGCAATTTTATTTACAGGTGGAAATTATGATTCTAGCAAGAATCAAATTGAGAAGAGAGTTCGAAAGTTGGTAGACTAATGGTAGTTATAGAGCAGTTCATAAATCCAGAAATTTAATTGTTGAACCATCAATGCTGTCGTGGTTGCTACTAGTACCTGTGAACTGAATAATCCTTCCCTTCAGGCCGGGTGACGTCGGGTAACCACTGCGCCGTCAACGATGGCCACTCAAGAGCATGGGTCATCACCAGGTCATACAGGAATGGAGTATTCTTCTTCCATATCTTGTACTCCTCGTTTATCACGCGTTCTTCAACAGCATCATCGAAAGTTTCTACAAAAAGATAGCAGCTGAACAGGAATTCTCGCTAACCACAAAATCAAAGCTGTCAGGCTGGCAGAGGACTGCTTCGCGGTCTCGGGTCCACCGACACCAATTATTCCACAAAGTTACCTCCGTCTCCTTTATCGCCCATTTTATCGTTAGATTAGTTATCAAAACACTCTAGATTGGCAGGTTTATTTGCAAAATCAACCGGCCCCGTAAAGGCGCCAAACAAAATTTCTTGGCGTTGTTGGTTGTTTTTTTATTTTTTTGTTTGCTTGCTCTTGCTTGTCGTCAAGCAAGCAAGTTACAAACTTCCGGTTGGCCAGACTTCTAATATAATATATTATTGTATTTTTCGAAAAAAAACCACAACAATATCCATCTACTATACTAGCAATAAAATTAATATTTTAATAAATTTAGTAAAATATACATAATTAATTCTTATTTACATTACATAATAAAATAAGCAACGTAAGGAGCGGAAATAGAATAATATAAAAATGACATTTTCGTAACTTTGATGTCATTCTCGAATGCATTGTGTATGATAGCAAACATCGAGGCAAAGGAAGAGAGATTTTAGTTTGATAAATCGAGAAAAGTGGCAACTTTTTCCAAACTGCCAAACTGTCTGACTGACATACTTTGACAATTTTGACATAAATAAACTTGTGTCAAAAAATGGCTGATGCTGCAGCAGCACGTCGCGAAGCTCGTCGCAGAAAAATATTGGAAAATTCTGGAAACAGGCTTCAAAAGATAGCTGGAAAAAGTGACGATGAATGTCCCAGAGGTATGTTGTCTAAATACTTGACCGACACATTTGTAAAACTAACAGCGGTTCTAAACTAGTGCTTACCGTTGCAGAATCACCTATCAGGAGTATCAGACCTATTCCTGAACCAGACTATGAAATTCCTGTCTCAGCATCCAGTAGCAGTTATATCAAACCCTCGCAACACAATGGCTTGCTATATATTGAACCAGAACAGATCTTCACACAGCCCAGTCACGAAATTAACGCAGCAGGTGATGGCGAGGTAATAAGTGATTTGGCACCTTTAGTGCCTCCTTCTTCTGTTTCGGAACCGATACCAGCGCCTGCAGTACCTCTTTGGGAGAAAATAACTCTAAACAAATATGATTTAGTACTCCTATCTCTTTTTATACAAATGTTGTATGGAATGTCAATAATCACATTTGATAGAGGTGGATACTTTTTCTTACCTGTTATTGTTTACACTGTTACCAAGTTAGTGTGGTTCCCAGTGCAGAGTACCTCAAACATTGCCAATGTACTGCTACTTTTGAATGGCATGTCCCAATCAAGGGTACAGAACATTTTGTACATAACACAATGTTTTAGTGTCATTTCCCGTGACACTTTTGTTTACATATTTACTACGATTTGCATACAGTCATTGTGGTTAACTGTGCATGACCTCCTGGTTATATAGTGCAGTATTTGAATCCCACTTTGGGCATTACACCGACAGCAATAATGATGCAGGCTTGTATTTGACCTGCATTCAAAATTACAGATCACATCTCACCACAATTTTGCTTGGCTGCTCCAACTGACCATAATAATTAACGGAGCAGTCCTGAGATCAATTTTGCATGCAGTTCACTGGGTCCCATAAATTTAATTGCTTGTGCCTTTACATGGAGTGAAAAGTTCTAAAATATTGTGCGTTTTAGTCACATTCTGCCATTTTTAGTTTAATTTAGAATCAAGTTGTACATACTAGCTATTGAGGAGATTGTTGAATTGTAATTCATGTTATTTAACCAATTATTCATATAATGTGACTTTGACTGTTAAACTTTAATCAGCATTTAATCATTATTCATGAATACATAGATATTGCATTATTATAATAATCTGTTGAGACTCATCCAATCCATAGGTACATGGTTAATAAATCTATTGCAATGCATTTAAAACTGTATTTACTTCCAGATAATGCTTATTTTATAAAATGTTTTATTATTGATTCTGTTGAAATAATCTAATTAGAATGCCAAATTAGTCTTGCTGTAATTTAAGGTGTAAAATTGAGGACCTCATGTACTGTGATGACTATGGTAAAAGCAATTATTGGCCTCAATGGTTGAACTTGTGTAGGTATGTTACTAGTTTTATATTTTATAATACTGTAGCTAGATCTGTAACATGGTTCTGTACCGGCTGTAGCCATTATTTGCAATATTGTATTGACACACTGCAAGTCACTCCCATTTCAGGCTTTGATGTCCAGTGGACTTAATGACTACAATACAATGCAAAAGAATTCATAACAATTTTTTGTGTTCTTGTTGCATTTTATAAAATACCTTATTTCATAATCTGATCACCACCAAATAGATAAAAACAACGAAAAATCCAAAATTGTAAGGCATTGGTGAATACTGAAAGACAATGTTCTATTGTTCAAAGGGACAAGGTTTTCAAAAGTTGGTGATTGGTCAATTTTATAAGGTAGGTGCTGGCTAAAATCAAAATGAAGCTGGTAAGGTAAACTACTTAGTATAATTATACCAAAAATTACGAAATTACCAATTTTCTACCTGTTACTATTTTTTAAATACACTTTTTACATCATATAGTGCACTGCACATTTAAGTTTATTATTTTTGTTCTATTTAGATATCAGCTTAGTTCAGATTATTTATAATAAATTAAAGGTCAATCTATAATAATAATGTAATGGTATTGTAACAATTTATATTTTGTAACACAACAGTTGAAATAAAAAAATGATTCCATTTCTTTTGTTATCACTGGCTGGTGCAATATCAGCTGAAAATAAAGTTGAATATTATTATTAAGTCATACAGGGTGTGAAAGTCCCTAGATACTACAAAGGGCCTTACAAGAGAGTAAGCAGGATCCTTTAGCATTATCTAGGAACTACCACAGATAATTAATACTACCATTAGGAATTACCTAGCTATGAGATGTACCTACTAATGTTTTCACAAGCTCTGCTGTAAGTATATGAAGTAAAAAAAAACTATGACATGCTAGTCATTGGCCACAGGTATATACTCCTCAGAAAAATCTAGTGGTCCAGTTTGTCCACTTATTAATCATCAACACATGGAACACTATGATCCATGTGATTTTACTGAAATAATAATTTAGTAGTCTTTGACTAACAAGAGATTAGCGGTCACCTGTCGTAGTAATAATGACCGCATCTCAATTTGTTTATTGGAATCTACGATCGCTTAGTTAAATCTATTCAGTCTTAGGTACTTTAATTAACTGATCAGGAGTGGGAAATTTTATTTTTAGACAGTTCAGACTAAGTTGATTAATACATTAATTGCTATTATGGTACTTATTTTAATACAAAGCAACAAAAATAAAACAATAAATGACTTAAAATACTTTTAATACTACTAAAAAACAATGTCAAACTAAATGGCAGAATGTACATGATACTGGTATGGAACATAACTAGAAAGAAATCATTAGATGAATGTAGAATACTATTCTACATTCATCTAATGATTTCTTTCTTTCAAAGTAGAATATTGACCACATTTTTAGTTTTTAGTACGTACCTAGTAAGATATCTAAATCTAGTTCTATCGCTTAAAAAAACGTCTAATACTACTTAATAAGTCCTTACTCTGTTCAGGTTTTGAGGTTTCTGTGGCTTTTTTGTGGACTTTTTCACTCGTGCTCTGACTTTCCACTGGCTCCTTAATCATTTCATTGTCTTTGATACTGTCCAAGTGACTTTTAATTAGTGGCACCTCAACTAGTTTCGTCATTTCTAGACTAGAACTATTCTTAACAATACTTTGTACAGATCCCTTAGGTTCTACAGAGTCAGTTGATTCGTCAGAGCACCCGAGTTCCTATTGTGATCCTACTGCACTTTTCGGTTTCTTTTCTCGTATCGGTTTCACACGGACAAGGTCTGAACGGCCAATTGATATCATTTTTAATTCCCATGCTTGCATATCTTTCCTGTAAAAATAATCAATCGTTAACTTTGTAACTATAGTTTTAACTAATAACTAATTATCTGTGCTGTCTGTCTAGCTGGTACTTCTTATAGGGATTGTTTTTATTTTCAAAATATGTAGCTATTATTCTGTGCATATTATAATTAGTGCCTCCTCAAATAGGTGGGAGTTCAGCAGAAGTACATAAGTAGTGTACTTTTGTTTTAGTAGACAATCCACCGAACTGCCATTATCCATTTATTTTGTACGTAACCAAAATTGCTCCTATGAAAAACGATATTCGCTGGTTCTTGTGAGTGTCGTTTTGAGTTACGCTGTCACTCCGTAAGAGCTCGCGTCATAGCACAGGGCGGCCGCGCAGTGTAACACATGTCACTGTCGAATGTTCGTTAATCATTATTCGGAATAGAGAAGGAGGGTAAGGTACTTTATTACTTACATGTACTGTTTCATCAAGTCCTGTGCTTGTTTTTCTAATTTTGCTTTCTCACTGGCGGGTATTTTCAGCCATTCTGTCTTGATTTGTTCTTGGAAGTCTTTGAGGTTCTTTCCTTTGAATAACTCTTTTCTAGACTTTATAAAGAGGAAGTATGAGGACATTGGTTTTTTTGGTTTGCCGAGTTCTTTGTATTCCTGCAATCGAAACAATTGCACATTTGTATAAACCAGTTAGTGTTGTCTTGGCAACAATTTTGTTACATAATAATCCCGGGTGTAAAACTAGTACTCTCAAATGGTAAAGGAAAACATTATTAGGAAGCATCAACCTTAGGAAGCCAGATAGTCTAGCAGTGCAGTTGCGATGGGTTTTCCTCTGAGTACCCCTTAAGCCATTCAAAAAGTATCTTGAGATCAGAGATGTCTGGGGATAAAGTTGTGACCTTAAGGCGGTATTAGACGATTCAGTTATTTCAGGCGTTTCCGATGCTTCTTCGAAGAACCATCGGATATGAACGCATTTTACTGTTTAGACGCAGTTTTTGCGTTGAATACGAAGACAAGCATTTTTCCAGTGTTGCCAGTGGCAAATAATCAAATATAACATGAGACAGCTCAAAAAGTAACATAGATCCCCCGAAAAATCAGGAGATCTGGCAGCGCTGGACCTGCTGCTACTCAGCTGTGAAAGAAATATGAGCGCGCCGCTGTTTGTTCACTTTTTGTTCATTTTCGATGAACGATGCCGATGAAAGCGTCAAGTTGATAGTGACTTTCACTAAAAAGGCGCATCGATAATGAATGATGAAGCATCCAATTTAGACGTGTCATTTTCGAGGCTTCATTGAAGAACCATAGAAAATGAAAGCAGAAATGAAACATCTAATACAGCCTTTATTTTATTTCATTTACACCAAAATTAGTATTAGCCATTTCAACAAGCTTATGCTGGGATTATTGGTACCGGGCCTAGTTACCAAGTATTTAATACGTACAGCTTTTAGTTTTCTCTTCTCTTTAGCCTCTGCCATTTCTTCCTTTACTCTTTTAATGTCTATTTTTTGTTGTTCTGTGAGTGAACTTTCATACATGGCCTTGATTTTTCTGTAGTCTTCCAGGTCTTTGGAATATTCCTTTGACATTTGTGATTTTGTCTGAAATAAAATACCAATATCTACTATAAAATATGTACTGTTCAATGATTTTGAAAATAGAAATACTCGGGGAAGTATCTGCTATATTGTTGATTTTAATTTTAAAACTGAGATCAGTGACTAGGTCAAATATTTGTTGACATATAAATAGGGAATATCGGTACCTCTTCATCTAACTCCTGCCAGTGTTTGGATGTCCATGTGATAGCCTCTTTTGCACTTATACCAGGGTTCTTAGCCAATAATGCTGGTCTCATTTGACCCATGAACTTAAAGAACGGGGTCAACGGACGCTTCGGCTTCTCGAGGCCAAGCTTGTCTTCTGCAGACTTTTTGGTGTAGTTGCACGATTGTATTGCAACCACAAAGTTGGTTCTGAAATGAGTTGGATTTACTTAACGAGTTTTCAAATTACTAAGGTAGGTACCTATTTGAGATCTAGGTTTATTGCCAGACAACATAATAGATGTTCGGTCTCCTCAAAAATAGAAATTCGCAAAGAATTCGTAAACAAAACAATGGTTTTGCTTTTGAAAAGCATTCTAACCTAAAACGTAGGTACCTTGTATGCGCAGCGGTTTTATAGCTTCCTAAAACGAGGTTACTCAAACGATATATATGAGTAAACGAAGACATCGTGAAAATAACTTGAGTAGATAATTGAAAAGTTAAAATAAATTCAACAAACTCGCTCGTCTTGAATGTTTGAATCACAGTTCGAATGAAAACACTCGCTCGCCCCCCGGCCCCCGCACGCACGCACTGCACCGCACACAACCAAACCAAACACACAACAACCGAGGATATTAATATTGTCTGTGGTCTGTCTGACAGTTTGTTAACTGCTCTGCTTTATATAACCCATTGAGCTGAATCAGAGATATAACCAATGGTTGACTGTCAATGGTAAAAAAAGAAGAAGCTGAGCTTACTCTGAACTGCTTCGAACTTACTCATCACTAGATGGTGCTGATGGTTGCTCTATCGTGGCCATTTGTGGCGTAAGTTTTCAAAATGGCCCAAGCACGGTTAGAAAATAAAATACGGTAGTTTCAATAATGTCATTGTTTTATTTATTACACAATAGGCATTTATTAGTACCTAGTTATTTTTATATAAACTATTAGGTCCAACCTATCGAGACCGCCTATGAAATATTAGCCAAAAATGATGATGATTCTAATAACGTTCTAGAATAAATACGTACCTACAGGTGTCCCAATAAATAATAGCGTCTCAAGGGACACTGAATAATAACAGGTTCGATCGGATTAAATCTTGGAGACTATTTATTAGGACACTTGTATTATTAGGTTTTTAGTTTACCTACCCACAAGATAAGGAAAACCTTCACGCTTATGTT
The DNA here is from genome assembly GCA_947859175.1 of Gandaritis pyraliata. NCBI lineage: Eukaryota > Metazoa > Arthropoda > Insecta > Lepidoptera > Geometridae > Gandaritis > Gandaritis pyraliata. The sequence continues at coordinate 2,885,484 of OX401866.1, read as the reverse complement.
GTATTATTTAATTACACTATTTTACAAACATAATATATTTACAAAGTTTTTCAGTCATTATTATAGGTAAGTACTTGCACCTTGACAAACACTATGGGATAAGGGGACAGGGTAAGTACCTAATTACCACCCATCCTACGTCCTAATCATGGACCCTGGGTCACTTTTAAACATTACCTTTATAATAGGTAAGTTTGACTAGGGGAGTTGTGTTCAAAATTATTTTGGCAAGGAAGAGGAGGTGGGCTTTCATGTCATAAAATGGGATAGGGATAGGATTCTTTTAAATAGGTAATTTTTATCCTATTTACCTAGCTATGGAAATTGAAACAGCCCCTCTAGTCAACGATATTTCATAAAACATCTTAGCGTCTAGCGGGCTTTTTCGAAAACAGTCGCCTAGACCAGGGGTCGGCAACCTGAGGCTCGCGAGCCACATGCGGCTCTTAGGATGTGAAACTGCGGCTCTTTAGTTCCATACGCAAATATTATTTATTTTATAAAGAAAAATCTTTCTGAATCGATTAACGATTATCGAAAACACTACTTATATATGAATAAATAGTTTTTTTTTATCAAAAAACTTTATTTATGCAAGTACTTACCGTTTATTGTTGGCAAAAAAATTTTGTGGCTCTTCAAAAACTTTGAAATTTTGTATAAGTATTGTAATTTTCGACTCTTCCGACTCAAAAGGTTGCCGACCCCTGGCCTAGAGGCAAGGCGCTTGGAGTAGGTGGACTCGAATTATCTTTGAGGTAGTGGATCTAATGAATTATTAAACAAATCGTCAAATCTGTATTAAACTAAGTATTATAATAATCTTATCTACATATTTTACTTACAATAGTTACAATACGTTACCTTAGGTATATTTAGATACATTCTTTATTATCAAGCCTACACAGTAGACATAACACAACACCGCAAACTTAGATCTAATGGCACTGAGATAAACAGTTCAAATTATAAATGCAAAGGTCACCACTTCGAATACTGTCACTTTCTCTTCATAACACTACCAAGACGTTTCCACGTGATTATCCATAGCATCCGTCAAAGGATTGTCTCGCCCGCGGAGTAGTGGTAATGCCTCGGTTTTCTGTAAGAGTGCTGCTGTGGAGGCCTGTACGTCGCATACTTCTGCGGATGTCGAGGGAGACTGTGCCCATGCGTGGCATAGCAGTGCAGCGTCAGCGGCGTCGGAGGAGGCCCGGACGGGCACTTCGCTTGTGCAGGCTTCCGAGGGCCCGTCATGCGTCGCCACAACGCCTTCAGTCTCGGAGTGGCTATCCAAACCGCGACCATGACCCCGAGGATCTGCGACGCGAATATCCGGAACAAGAATACCCAGAACGCCGGATGCGGGTGTGTCGAGGGCTCTAAAGACGGCAGCGGAGCGGCCAGCCATTCGTCCCTCCACGCGTACTCATACACCCACGTGGCGAGAATGCACGCCGAAGGCACCGCGTACAACGCTGTGAAAGCGCCGAGCCGCAAGAGGCTCTGGTCGGTGCGCGGCTGAGGAGAGTTGAGCAGCACCGACGGAGCCGGGGTCGGGGTCGGTCGCCTCAGCACCGCTCGGAGACCGGACGATAGAAACACGCAGCCCAGTAGCAGGCAGATCGCTTCCGGGACGATAACTAACGCCAGCAAGGATTTGCTCGACTGGTTACCGACGTAACAAGTTCCTGGAACAAAACAAACAAAACCTTAGATTGTTGAACTCTGACTCGGCCGCACGGTGCGACCTCGTTCGGCGGGAGTTCGGCGGACATGATTTTTTTATCCAAGGAGTGCTGAATAACATTCCGATTTCAACTAAAGCAGCCCTCAAAGCGGACACCTACACAAACACACGGCGAGTAAAAAGGCTTGCATTAATAAGGCGGTTAAAAAGGCCGATTTAAAATTGAAATACGAGCGCGAGAAAAGGAAAGGTGTCGTATTTAACGGCTCGAATAATGGACGTGCATTTCTTTCGACCGCCATAATGGAACGAATGAAATAATAAAAATAAAATCACAATAAGTACTCGGGGCATGATTGAAACTGCAATATGCCTGAGAAACGGTCGTGTGGCAGCACTGGCAGCACTCACAGATTCGCACTTATTTAAAACACAAAGCACCAAGATTTTGGTATTTTAAGGAGAGTAAAACTGTTGACCCTAGAAATTGCTGTATAATTTAACTGCGTATACGCACCTATCTAAGTACTATATAACTATGAATTGCCCATACAAACGGTAGGTAGGTAAGTGCTATTCGAATACAACTGCCTTCCTTGGAAACCTGAGTCGCATCTACCGTATTTACAAACCAAATACGGCAGAGTAACTGCAAATACCGAGATACACTGAGACATTCCAGTCCCGACACGAACAAACCCTATCTCATTTACATAAAGCCTGCGTTCTTCCAAGGATTCGTCGTGCAGTGCGTCGTGCAGCTTCAAGTTAGGTGTAATGTATTGGTGTGCTGTTTTTGCCGATGCAGAAAACCCTGTTTGGCCTGTCCTCTGATCCCAAACCGCTTGATGCGTCTTATGTACCGTACTAAGTAGGTAGTTATCAAATGTACCTACCTACCTAGTCAAAGTTACAAGAAACTGGAAGCGGAAGGCGCTAGATCGAATTTTATCTAGGCGAATTCCTCTAGTAAAGGTTATGCATGCATTAGAAGAGACCTTTACTAAGCATTGGGTGGCAATAAGTTGAATATGAGAGAGAAGAGTACCATGTACTTATGGTTCAAAACAATATTGACACGACACGCACGATAAGAACGACGCTTCAGCAATTTAGCCGAATCGAACGGTCACAAACAACAAGACAGAGGACGGGCATTCATGATTTATCTCCAAAAGTTATGCCGGTCCAGTCACATATTTTAAACAAAAATGCATCGAACATCGATAAACACATTTGGCTTGAGTTGGAATATTGGTGCATTGTTTATGTCAGTCTCTGAACAACTAACTTCTTTTTGTTGAACATTTTTATCACCTTAAAACTTAACATAAGGTATAAGCACTTTTAAATTTTTAGTGTTCCGGTTCAGTTTTAGAAAAAAATAAGAAGCATTTTTTTAAATCTCGCTTCGAGCTATGAAAAGAGTCTCAAAAAGATATTAAAGAAACCGTACTTCGTAACATTATTTGCCGCTAGTTCTAAAATAAGTCTACTGCACCATTATCAGTGCGGTGTATTTGAAACACAAGAGTCCGTTGAAGTTAATCTTACCGACTTACTGTGATAACCAGATATAATGAGTCTTTATGTTTTAGCCGCTTACCTAATAGAACGAGCTACTGTTTGGAGTTAACTTGTGATCATTCCGACTTGAACAAATAAGTTTTTAAGTTATTCAAATAGATTGCGAGCGGTTAAAATGAAATAGGCAATCTCTAGTGTGTTTTACTGACTATTAGCTAGGTAACCTTTGGTATTATAATTACCCATTGAAAAAGCTCTGCAATGTTGAACTAAACAATTACCTACTTCTGTAATATGTTCAGTACCGGTAACTATTTGGTAAGGCATGTAAGTGAGCTTAACTAAGTCAACTTTGAATGCGCAGAGGCTTAAACAATAAGCCGGTAGGTACTTCTATACAATTCGTACAAACAGACCGAATGCCATTATCGTCTGAATGCGTGCTCCAGCACACTCTTGCCTGATTTCATCGCTTTGAAAATGCCGCCGATCAAACAAGAAAAGGTTTTGAATATGAATCGCCATTTTGCCATTGTTTCGATACGGATGTGTATTAGGATGTATTGATTGAAAAAAGGTATGGAGAGCATTGTGTAGAAACTTTTGCTTACTTCCTTTACTTTTTGAAAATAATACCTTTTTAGGTTTCACTAGACAGATCATCATCATCATCAACCTATACTCGTCCACTGCTGGACGTAGGTAGGTCTCTCCCAAGACGCGCCATTGAGCTCTAGAGAGATCACCTTGGTGCAATTTTTTTTAGTTGGTAAAGCTCAAACTATGGCATCCTAGCATATTTTTTAAATGGTAAGTTCTGGAAGAGATAGCTTGTGGTGACATTCCACACCAAACAAGCAAGAGCCTATTTAGTCTTACCGTTAAACACCAGCGTTTTGATGAAAACGCTTTTGATGAGACTCTACGTTCTACTTGACTTAAAAGGAGTGGTTTATCCTTACATGGTTAGGTATATTTAAGCTCAGGTTTCCTGAATAGCGTTAGCCGGCATATGAAGGCCGTAAGACTTGCCATTGTACAGCAAAATCAGCATAGGGTTGGCCACTACTGTGATGTTCATCAGGGTTGGGATCTCAGGCAGTGACCGTGATCTCGTGCAGTTACGTGTGGTTTATATCAAAGCATTTGGATTTGTCCATATTCCAAGGTCTAATGATGATCAGTGGCTTATGATGAAGAGGATTTATTATTAGTTTTTAAAAATAGACCATCCGTTGACTTCAATCTCACCTAATGGAAAGTGACGATGAAGCTGACGATGGAGCAAGACGGTTTAGAAGACACATATTCACTCTTGCCTTGAAATGATCCAGATTGTAAGTAGTGTTCAGGAAAAACAGATGCCAGTAATTTTTAAAGGTCGTCGATTTTTTATATTTTGTAAACCTCGGCAAACATGTCGGTAGCCGTTTTTTAACAAACTGAAAACTTGCAATATTGAGTAGTAGAATATCTGTATTCTATGGTAGAAGGCGGCAAGAAGCCTATCGGATACGTCAAGGTATTTTTATCGGCTGTCTCTATACCGATAAAATTACCTTGGTGCAATAATGGCGGACCGCTTACAAAGAAATAGGGTGTTAAAGAACAACTGGTTATGGATAGAGCCGTGTTCTTAGGTTGTATCGACGACAGTAGATGTGTAATGGGGTAGATATATAAGCTTTTATAAAGTTAGGAGTCTCACCATATTAGTATAACGCTTCTGGCAAACAGAAAAAAAGCGTTTTTTCTGCAATTAAATAAACTATTCGAGATTGGCGATGAAGAGAGCTTTTTGACCAACGCTGCAGCCAAATACTTACACCCTGCTACAAAAAGAGCGACAGATTGTCACCCTAGGTGACAGATTGGACATTTTTGTCCAATCTGTGACAGACAATCGGTGACAGAAGGGAATAATCTAAACTAAGAGGTAGGTTGCTGTTGCTAATACGTTCTTCGAGACTCGAGTATCGGCGCTAGACGTTCTAACGTGATCTTTGACATTCTACTGTTCTGTTCTTGTATCTAATCTTTATAACTTTATCTGTACCAACCTGTGAGCTCATCAGCATCGACATCTCTCGTAACAAGCACAGCTGCTGCCAAAGCAGCTGGTACACCCCACGCGCAGAGCTGCAGCAGTGAAGAATGCCTGTCGTCGCGGCCGCTGCTTGCTGCCGCTGTGGAAGGCCGCAGCACGCTGGCTCGCCATGCACCAGCTACAACCACCCACCTGGAAAGGAAACATTCAATGTAAAGCAAACAAATCTTCTTTACTAATCGAGTTATATTAAAATTTCACACTCGCAAGTATAGTCTTAGGAAAACTAAATGCTAAGAGCATTAATTTCCCAGTCTTCTTACTGCACTATGTCAGCCTATATCTACTCTTAGCATTTCAGTCGTTGTTCTTTCGGGTATGAAACCCATGGTAGTCAGTTCCCTACCCTCGAACCATCACACCTTAACCCTCACTTAAACGATAGGTAGATGATCCTCTAGTATCGGATTCAGGCGTTGCACTAGGTAAATGCTGGTTGAAACTAAAACAGGCTGAACAGTACCTACTTACAAAAACAGTAGGTAGTATGCGACTGTTCGATGAAATTATGTTTTAATGTGACCTAGCCCTAGCTTTTTACTTACTAAGGTTTACGAGCTCACAGACAGAAGCCACTAGGTTAATTAAAAATAGTCGGTAAAGGAGTCTAAACTTAGCCATCAGGCAGGTGTGTGACCATTTAATTTGTGTAATTGAAATGGAAGGACTGTTACAGATATTTTTTTTTAATTAATTTATGTTATCGGAGCGAATGTACCACCTCTTTCTACGCTGTAAATATCCTATGTAATTGTACTTTTATAGTACATTAAATAATTAACGATGTTGATGGTAGATACAGTTTTTGTTATCAGAAAAAGCTCTCTACGAAAAACAACAAAAACATTTCCTGAAAAAAAAAAAAGATTAAAAGCTAGTAGGTGTACATGGACGCTTAAGTATGTGCTTACATGCAATTTGGTTAAACGAATGCAGCTATAAGTAGCATCATAATAATATGATGACAAAAAGTGGTTGTAATCAAGACGCTGTAATACACGATGCCGCGGTAACTTTGTCTTCGATCATAAACTTTTTCGTTCATATCCTCAACGACCGCAGTCTGATCGATAGATCTTGGTTTCATCAACCTGTTTCTGTCTTCTCCAGTTTGCGATATGTAATAAACTAGCTATTACATGCGACTTCGTACGCGTGTACCTATCTACCTTTTTTTTTCAGACGTTTTACACCTAAACTTACTTACTAGGTCGTCTGAAGCAACTGACGTGACGTCGTTCTCGTGCCAAAGTAGATATGTTTTATTGGTGCTGCTAATTCCGTTCGTTCATAAAAAGTAGCCTATTTATATATCCAGGTTACGAACTAAGTATAATATTATATTTCAAGTTACATCCAAGTTGGTTCAATAGTTTCGACGTAAGTAGGTAATTGAAACACAAACTTCTAAACTTTCTCATAATGGAATGAGATGGGATTTTTATTTTGCTTTACCATTTGATCTATGATCAGCATCACCTTTATATTCTTGGCACTCTACCTATTTGCCCAATAATAATATGAATCCGGTAGAGATGCATATGATTTTAGCCCAAGAAAAATATAGCCAGTGTCGTGTCAACCCTTTATACGTACCTACCTACATATAACGTTGGACAGGTAAATCCATCGCAGAGAAAGGTGTCGCCTGGTTTCGACCGGCACCAGCCGACACAGACCTTATAATCTCCATGGGATATACACAAATGGTGGTGTCATGAAGGTCTGGTGAAGCTGGTCGTGTTTGCCTGCAGTGGCGTGTCCCTAGCACTTGTACAAACACAAGCCCCTGTTTGTAGAGAACCGAAAGTGGCGGCCAAACACTGACTGGTTGTTTGCGTGCTGGCATGTTTGATCCGGCGAGGCATGTTGGCTAACATTTTACTAATGTTTGTTGTATTTGCATCTTTATAATTACAGTTACTTAGCCGTGGTAGTCCTGGTATGGAAGAAAACGATTTCATATATAACTCAAAATGGTAATGAAAAAAAAATATCAGTCCTAAGGTGTCTCCCTAGTAGACCCTAAAGTCAAACCACAACAAATTATGAAACAAGCCAATAAAATAACTTGAAGTCTCATAAAATGAATGACATACGGTAAAACCAGTATTGTTAAAGCTAATATAAAATAGCTGGCCATAGGAATGGCTACTTATTTTAAACTCAACTCATTTCTCCCATCTCGTAAGTGTTCATAAAAATAACGATGATGGTATTTCGCAACATGGATAAAATTCCCATTGATGACGCATAAAAATATTTATTTACGGCGTGAAACCGATCATTCACTAGATAACGTTATCGTAATGGTCACTTGAGTCGATACGACGACGCTAAATAAAAAAGCTCCTTCGAAAAAGTGTGCGTTTCTCAAAAGCTCTTGTTCTGTTCGCGCCTCGACCGCATTTGCATTTTGCCGTTTGGTTACGGTTGTCGTCTTTATTTTATACTTACTAAGACCGCTGACTTATTAGGATGGGCATGGGATTGTTTTACAATAAGTGGATACAGGAGCCTGAATAACGAAAGCAATTTTATGCCAGGCTTCACAAAGATTTACTTTTTTCCCAGATTGCTGATGATGAGTAATCATCAGCTCTCTACAAAGGTAGAGTAGGTGCCTGTTTTACGTGACATTAGATAAAACAAGGTACGTATACCTACGTAGGTAAGTATGTAAAAAAATAATGAGAAGTTGAGGACACCAAAAAGGAAGGAAGGCTCTACCACTAAAATATATTCTTAGAATACCTAATCCTACTCGATATAATCTAGTAGATTTACCTAGCTTTATTAGTTTGTCAAGCATGTCAAATGAACACTTTTTTATTAAAAATGTGTCGACCTTCTCACTATGGTGTCAGCTTTACGAGGCCACACACGCTGCGGTGGTGGTCCCATTCCAAATGTCAGACTCGTAAACGTCAACTTGCAGTCACCTCGGTCGAGAAAATATGATTTACAGTCAGAATAACGATATTTTTACTGCCGTTCTGTGGAATTTACTTTATTGCCCAGATTCTATTGCATTTATGATCCCCCGTCAAGCAGCTCTACAAAATATTCTGTCATTGTCATTTACATGTCAACAAAAAGAGATGCAACATTTAACAAATGGAGTCTCAGCGCAGCGACCAACATGAATAGGAGCAAGGTTTAGTAGCCTAATTTTGACAAACTTTAATTTATTTCATGGTAGGTAGGTAGGTAGGTACTGCGGCGTGACATACTTTTTGTCGCTAGATCTAGCCTCAATACGTCTAGTCTGGTGGTTGCAGTAGCCAAAGAGCGCAGTATTGTATCTATTAGCCATCTGTTCAATAAATTGATGACCTAGTTCTTGATTATCAAAGGGACCTTGTTTAGAAACTCTTATCAATAACTCCTTGTATTCTTTAGATGAACTTACCAAACGTGAGGACACGCCGGTAAATAAAGTAGGTAGGTAACTCTGTCTCCGACGAAATAATAAGAAATATGAATGAGTTGATGTCCAAAAATGCCTTCGTTCATTTCAACGCCAATCCCCATTTTTTTTCGAAAGCTATCTATCCGAAAACAACAACTTCAAGAAGTCCCATAAAACAAAGTCAGCTGACGAAGGATTCATGCATCATCCCCAGTATCTAATGCGTCATGAAACATTGCTACAAACAGACCAATCCCTCTAATTAGCCAAGACAAGAGTGCATGCTATTTTCACTCACGGCGAACAAAGATTAGGGCTGGGAGGAGAGATTTGTGAAACCACAAAATCGATATACAATTTTGTCAAATCGCGTAAAAAAATATCATGGACATTTTACACAACGCCCTCATAGTTCCAAACTAAGCAAAGAGTGAACCTACTTCTGGAACTTAAAATTGAGCTTTCTTCGTTCTACAAAAACATTTTCGGTTTTTTTTTGAGCAGTTGGGTAAAAAGATAAAAATTATTTTACTGAAATACACAAGTCTACAAAAAAGTTACTCTTATTCTGGGCAGTCTAGTAAAAACACTGAAATCAGTTTTTGAGAAGTAGGTACTAAAATCGTCGCTGATTTACAAAAAAAACTCTTTTCATAAACAAGAAAATGCATCAGCATAAAGTCGGAAAGATTACGTGTGAAAATTATTAAAGCCATTTTGAAAATGGAGGCTTATCTGAAACTTAATAGCATAGACTGCCCCAGAAGGATGTAACAAGCGTCCACAACATAACATATAACAGTGTAACATATAACTAGGATGCAATCCCGGACTAGGGCCTCGTTAAGCCACATCGTAACAATAAAATCTAACACCCACGGCTGGGTGAACGCACCCATTTATACACGGGGCGGGATTGAGTAATGGATAGTGTGGTTAGATTAGAATAGCTACTACCTACTATGCTGTATCAGTTTTTGATATACTGATAGTCGAGACAACTTTTGGGAAATTCCCAAGATTCACGCATTGACTTCTTGAAAAATGTCACAAAAAAATCGATAGGAGTAGAAAACCAAATCCGTCAGAACTAATAATAATCGAATGTGCAAGTCGCCACGCCACAGACTATGTAGGTATAGGTTTGCTGAGTAGGTATAGACTGTTCGAGAGAGACCCGATCAAAATCGAATTCCAAAATCAAATCATCAGAATAATGTGAGCCTTCCATTCTCTTTGAATGAGCTTTTGTTTTTAATTTTTAAACAATCCGAATTAAATTGTGTTTAATATCAGACGACCCAGACGATAGGTATTTTTGGTGTCAGAGATTTTATCACCATAAAAGTTGGAACATAAATCAAGCAGCGAATTTCTATTTCTCCTAACTAAAGATCACTATCGCACTGTAAATTAATCTTCGCAGATAAGTGGTAGGTACTATTTGTGGGTACGAATACGACTAGTGGTTGGGATGGTATAGCTATAACACTGTTTCAGATTTACAACAAACTATTTTCATAAGCTTTAAGATACAAAACTAAATAACCAGTCAGTACTAATACTAACCCTCAAACTCTAGCAGTTAATAGTCTGGAGACATATTCCTAGAGGTAAAGATAAAGCTCCAAAAAACTTGACATCAATTTTGAAAAATAAAGTTTAAGTACTCATCCTCCGACTACAAATATGTTTCGATAATTTCAGTTACCGTATGTAACAACATATAAAATCACAGCCGTCCAGGACAAGGAACAAGCCAGAACGGCGATGATGCATGCTGCAAGGGTCGGGCTATTTCGGGAGCTCGTAAAATCGATTGCCGTCCGATTCCAGTGCGTCTCGACAAGCTAGCCTGAGCTAAGACAGCTGGCTCACTTTAAACTTTCAGTCATTCATGCGTTGGCTTGGCTTACTTTAATTTTCGCGTTATTCTCTAACAATTCTTTGCTCTGTACAGAGATCGATGTTCGCAAAAGAAGAAACCCAAAATACTTAAGCTTCGCAAAAAATTACTATCGCTAAAGGAGGTCCTACATAAACAGTATTGAATGAATTAAATGAAGGAATGTAAAACTCTTTATTTGTACACCTTACAAACTATAAAAAGAAAAAAGAAGATTACAGAAAAAATAAATAATTATGTATGTATTGCTAAACGCGCTAAAAGTTATCGCTAAAAGAGTGAGTAGTGCCTAAGAAAAGAAAGGATTTGAATGAAGTAGCTGTTTAAATTTTTTTGTATAGTAGCCTTACGACCGTTCTGCAGTAACAGGATGCTCTATTTCTGACTTGCTTGAATGCGATGATATTCTGCTGATTCCAATCTATTACGACAGTGGCAAGCTCTTTTAGTATCGGTGATGACAACACAGACGCAAATAGATTTTCCAATGCCTTTATGTTATTATTCTATGGTTTTTATAGCAGAGCTTTTGGCTCTACCAGAAAAAAATAAAGTTTTAAAAATAGAATGGTAAAAGCGGTTTTTAAGCAATAGATTTCAATTTTGGAATTCGTTTTGAATACCTCTTATCTAATGCTGAAGCAAGGAACAGAAAAACGGAGTCATAGATTTTGCTTTTTTCTCTAAAAAAATCTAAAAAAAAAAGTCCGTTGAAGATGTGCTCTGGTGAAGCAAAGCACTGCTACTATCACTCTAGGACGCATGAGATTGATAGTATTTTGGTTTTATGGGTCTGGTAAGTCAGTAGAATGTTATGGTTCCTAATTAGGGGGTAGATCTATATAATCGTGGCTGTTGTTAACGCTTTGAACCCAGCTAATTGCCTTACATGGCAAATAAGCTCAGTACATAGGGATGCTCTAAACTCTACCAGCCTTAGAAGAACTTCTTTTTTAAACAGTTTTTGGCTGCTAAAGGGTCTGGGTATGATGAACAGGTAATGTAAAATTAGTACTCGATCAATGTCTAGATTTGATTGATGATTTCAAGTGAAAATAAATGGCGGTTAAGTACGGAAATCGTTGCTGCTGTGCAAACTTCAACCTTCATACTCGGTGATAAGGAATATGATTATTATTAATAGTAGTTGAACCTCGTATAATAAAATGTTTAATTTATTCCCCCGTCTCGTTGAGACAAGGTGATTCTTCAAGCCAATTAGTAAATTAATTATTCGTAATTTATTAAGTCCTCCGTGATGTGTGATGTAATGTAACTGAAGATTTAATTTATTTTATTAGCAGCTGCGTTTAAAAACATCAAACAAAAAGGTTTTTTCTACGTTGAAAAGCAGTAGCTTGTATTTTTTAAAGTTAGCTAGAAATTTTAATTTCATTCCTATTCATCGGCCTGGAATGGTACCCACTAAAACAAATCACACGCAATCTTACCTTTTTCTACCGCCGCTACCAATAAACTACTTGTTAATGCGGGAGGTTAGGTTTATTGGTAGCGGGATCCGTATTTGTATTTTACTCAAGTACAGATTTTTTGACAGTTCCAAATCTATGCTAGATTGTTAACGATACTATGAGCCTTAGTAACATCAGAAAAACGATCATAATCGCATAGTGCGTTCATGCATAAAACTCATAAATAAATAATGATTGATACACCCTCAGGAGCGTAGTCTTGTCTTGTTACCGCGGTGAATTATTGATAGCTTTGCGAGTTCGATAAATGTTGTGTTGCAAATTGTAAACATGCCGCATCCAAGAATGATAAATAATAGATAAGTTAGTCATGATTCATGAATAGGAAATTGATATCTACTTAACTTACCACTAAGAAAAAAAACTTACTCGTTTCAAGCAATTACAGTACCCACAACAGATCTGCATCCCTTTGAAGGTAGGAGCGACGATTGCGCATGTTGTGCGGAAAAATTCGCTTACCTCTAATTCGACCCAAAAATCGGTTCTGCGCAGATAATTCAGAGGGACAAAAGGTACTTATATTTTTTATGTCATAGTAAAGCTTACAGCCCAACTGATCGTAAGCAAGGAGATAATAAATAATTTGGGATGCAAGAGCGTAAAGTTACTGAAAAAAAAAATTGTTTAAAATTGTAAGTTACTATCTAATATACTAATACTACTTGACTCTACTTTTTTTTTACAAAACACATAAAGTTCATCGTCAAGTACAATTTCAGAAATAAGATATATTTTTTTGCTTGGAAAGCAATAAAAAAGTTCCTCTGCCGGAACCACATTTAAGGACATTGTTACACATATTTACATAATGGTGCCCCGGGTACGCTCAACGAAACATGCACAGCGCATACAAACTACATATTTACATATTCCCGACGTACCATACCGCTGATTGGTGACAGCTCTCTGGAATAAACAATAGACTGAGTAATACAGAATATAGTACGTACAATATACGTACAGAATACGTTGGTACGAGATCCGCACTACTCACTCTCTAAGTAAAGGCCCACGAGGCCAGATTGCCGGCGACAGGTCAAGATGGCGAAACATAGTCAGGGACCAAGTAATCCATGGAGAGGGTCGCGATCCTCTGCATTGAGGAGTACGACGCGAGAAGAAGGAGAAATACAGAATACAGAGTATAAAAAGTTCACTGAAAACTGAACGATACATCGTGAAACGTGAGTCCTGTAAAAGGTTAGGTAAATCCAGAGATAGATGAATAATAAGAATCCGGGTAGCAGACCGAAAGCTAACATAATTTTCACTGAAAACGGGACATTTATCATGATTTGTAAGTTTTATTGTTTCCCGATATTTTGTCACAGTTACATACGCCATGATCACGGTGCGAATTCATTCACATTCATGTTGATCGACCTGTATGTACCCTGTAAGTATTTTATAATCAATCCAGTCTAGATTATTTTCATTTCCATCGCCTTATAAGTGCATGTCGGGCTACATCGACTAGCCTAACCAGATTTCCACCGTCACCGCTCCATCAATCCTAGGTAATTATATCTAGAGGGAATCTAATGAGCCAATCTCTATACGGTGGACGCAATAACTCGATAATTGAAGGGTTGCGATGGCCCGCAGCAAACTATCGACGTCTAGAAAATAGATTAGAAGCCCTATAGTATCAGAGTATCAGTTATGTAGAGATAGGCAAAGAAAAATACGAACTTGTCAAATTGTTATTTTGAAACTAAGCAGTTTTGTAGGGAATTTCCGGTAACGATAAACACAATAGTAAACCGAACAGAGTAAAAATCTAAACGAATAATCTCGAAGTTATTAACGTGTATGGGTTACGAGGTTCCAAATTTAAAAAATGTGACACGTATCTCAAAATATTTGTCTAAATAATCTTTTACGTGGTGTCTTCAAATGTAATAAAGGAAAAACAAAGTTTGTTAAAAAGAAGGTGAGCGTTATTCGCAAGCACAACAGTTTGCAGAAGCTACCATTCCCATACTTTGACATATCCTACTCTCTAGCGATTGTAGAATGTCAATGGTTTATGGTTGACCATGTACCCATTTTAATGAAATATCATCGCAAAAGCCATAATTCAAGAAGTTGAAGTTGTTTCTACGACTACAGTTGGTTTTATTGCGATTGCATTTCCAAGTTTAGAAGGTTATACCTTCAGCAGAAAACATCAGATAGTAACATTCGGGAGTTTTACGATAGCTTTGATCGTGTTGCCAAAACATTATTGAAAACATGTTGACAGCAGGATTTCCGCTATTAAACCACTATTGAGCTTATAAACAGCTTTTTAGCGTGTTTTAACTTATATGCCTGGGTTAAATTGCTCTCGTTGAGTTAATTGCCTACGAATATTAGATAGGTATCTAACTATCACAGCTTCTACCAGTATCTTGTATATTATGTAGCTATAAAATATGCTATAGGTCTTCGGACGAGCTCTTTCACAAGAAGCTTTACTATTAGGTACGTAAATACTTATGACATGATATTTTCTAGGCTTTGGCTGGAGCTGTAGTCCTTCCTACTTATACTGGTCGCAGCATTGTTTATTTATTTTTCATGATAAGCTAACAATATTACGAACTAAACACGTTACTCCAAATGATGGAGAATGATGGAGAAACTCGAAAGCTTTTAAAATCGTTCCCCGATTGCTCAACTGCGGTAATTTTCAATTCAATAACGAACGTTTGAGTGACACGTTCTAAAATAACTCGAAAATATGTCCGATATAACAAGATTCGATGCTTTTAGCTCCGCCGTGAATGACAGTCGATTCTCTAGAGATGACTGCGCTGGTTTTAGAGCAGGCTCACAACGCCCGATAATAGTAATCGATTTATCGTAATAATCGAACCAAAGAGAGAGTTTATAAAGCTCAGACGAGTTTCTCTAAAGCCTTCTTTGACACCGTAGTAGCCGTAGTTTCTTGCCCGTTCTGCTAGGCTCTGGTCGCATGGAACTGGCACCTAGAATCACCTTTAAAGCTTTTAAATTACCAAAAGAGAGTTTAATATTCTAAAGGGGCAGCCAAGCAACTTTCCAGCGTTGAATAGTATCGGATCGTAAGCTATGAACTAAGACCCTTTTATTGTAGGTAGATCGAAAGGCGCTTTCAGAGTTATTTGAAAGTGGTGCTTTCGTACCTCGTTTAGAACGATTACTATTTTAAGGCAGTTGCACGTGGGCTCAAAGCATTATCAGTATTGTATTATCTGTGGCTTTATCGAACGGATTTCGTAGGTGTAACCAACTGTTTGGTAATCTGTGACAGGTAAAAGCTCTTGAGATTTAATAAACAAGACTTGTCTATTTTGTTTTGACGGATTCGACGGTTGAAGCTATGATGATCAAAACAGGTGTGCAAGTACCGTTCTTGTCGATCGCTTAATTTGACATTTAGAATCGTCAAAATTCGATACTTCGTACTTGCAACTATTGATAAAACCATTTTTATCGAATTTTGACGATTCTAAATGTCAAATTAAGCGATCGACAAGAACGGTACTTGCACACCAGGTGTTGAATAAATAAAACCCAATAGTCAGATCCTGGAAACAAACTAGAATAGAAACCTAGGTTGGATATTTCAGTGATGTACCTATCAGATACGTCACAATACCTAACAAAAACCAATAATTTGCTTGTATATACCGCTCCAGAAATTCTTTAGCGTTGTTTGTTTGTTTTAAAAGGTTTTATATCCTCTAGCAATTGAAAAATGATAACTAGGCTAATAAAGCTGTTTGTCATTTAGACCAGCATCATTTTTTTTGTCGACTATTGAAACTTACTAAAACCAATCGAGTTAAACTTGTTCACTGTCATTTTGCAGTTTAATTAATTCCCTTATTTAACTAATTATGATACGCAGATGTTATTTCCCTTCTGTTTTCTGAAAAGCGAGCCATTTTTACTAATGACAAGGCCGTTATAACCTTCCCTACAACATTGTTTACCTATACCTTGTCTCTCAGTATCCATATAAATATAATGTATGTGCAGAATGGTAGGATTATACTTGGTATTTGCCCACCGCGAAGCTTTCAAAAACATAATAAGTACAAAAATACTATCTACCTAATTAACTACCTACTATCGTGTAAAGCTTACTCAATGTTAAGAAAATTGGACATTAGACCTTCAAGTGTCAAATGAGAGGTTATTATAAGACGAGGCTGTGGCACTGACCAGAAAATCTACAGAACAACATCTCCTAAAAACGAACTGCGGCAAATCACTCTATACCCCTACATGCGCAGCAATGTGTGGGTAAGCTCTCACCGATAGGTTCTCAATGTTCTCATACGAGTGTCGAGCGGCAGCTTCGGGTATCTCCGGCTGAGCCGAGCGGCTGAGTTTTTCGAATTTCGAAAATTAGTATTATAAAAATCTTTGGTAAAGGTATTTGAAAATGATTTCACCCAAGGCCGTACAAGATTAGACTTTTCTGCTTTTGTGAAATAAGCTCTCAGAGAACTAACTGTTACTGTATTGTGGTACCTACCTACCTAGAATTTCTGCTCCATGGCTGGTCTGCTTGCTAGTGATTAGTCTGACGTATCGGTCTGTCGACGCATGACCAACGAAACAGTTTTATTTTAATGGCTCCGGCTATAGCATCCATAATTCATGTCGATCGTTCAAACATTAGAAATGTTATGACAGGCCGTTCAATTATTTTTGGCTGGTAAACAAAAAGCTTTTTACATAGTTCTGGATATGAAATGTGGATTCATTTGAGTTTCCTACCACCTACAGCATTTGAAGAAACTGTAGTGTTGGTGTTGAAATAGGAAAAAAAGTTAGTACCTAGAGAGGTAACCTAACCTAACTGAGTGGATATTCTGTGATGTCGCATTTGGCTGTATAAAAGATGTAGAGAAAAAATTATGTGATCCGTAGTCGCACTCGGTTATAGTAAAAGTTGCAGAGATGCTTAACCAACGTAACATAAAAAATTCGTCACCACTTTTAAGGAGACGAAATATTTAGGAAAGCTTAATTTTAGAAGCTTTTTAATACAAACCAACCAATTTAGGGTTTTCGATGTTCAGCACCAAAACGTAACCCACTAACTGAAATGGTATTAAAATGAACATTTACGATCACGACAGTTTCTCTATATGAACTTGATACAATACGATCGCAAGTATCGATGGGGCCGTAACGAGGCAATCGAGTTGTTTCCACTGAATACCGTGTTTTTTATTATTTTCTTCGGCGCGGGAGCAATGCCTCCGCCATAATAAACAAGTAAGCAGGTGACCATGAGTTCTGATAAAGTTGAAATATTTTGAGCTTAGAAACTTCATTAGCATTCGAACAAGGTTATTTTTTTATCATAGACAAACTATGAATAAAACAGGCATATCCTAATTATTCCTAATAAAATAATTAGTTTGCAGTCTGCACACAAGTATAAAAAACTGGGTCAGCTATGCGAGCTAAACTAAGCTAGTTTAGATTTTAGTCTGCAACCAGCTTAGATTGGCGTTAAACATGAACAAACATGTTCAACGAAAAAAGGTAACATAAAAAAATACATACTTATGTATTATTTATTGGAAGCTTACTAGACACTTTGATCTCACGAGATGTCGCATCAGCTGATTGTATGAAGTAGGAACTATATCTAATCTCTGCTGATAGGGAAGATTAAAGGTTTATTATGATGAATCTTCTACGGTTTAGGTAAGGTTCAGAATATGAACCTCTGACAAGGTAAAAAAAATCCTAATAGAATGTACTGAATGATAGTGTCACGACAAAACATAACCCGCTCAGTGTGAAAATGAGATAGCGCTATTACGCAAGCCGCAGGTGTGAACGGGACACGCGCGGAATATGCCCTACAAGCCTTCGTCTGTGGCTCTCAAACTTGCCATTGACATTTTAATTTATCATCATTTTAATATTTTTTACTATTTATCTAGTACTAGTACTCTTCTGATTTAATGTATCTCTCTGTAACTCTATAATATTCTGTCCCATTACACCGAGAAATAAATCTACCAAATCGGGTAGATTTGACCAAGAGCAAAACCTTTTATAGCGCCTTATACCATGTCGTCCAATAATTTAAAAGATCCAATAAAAAGTTTGACAAACAAAGAGGCTCGTGCTTTTCCTTCGGCTATCGTTAAGAGCTTTTAACGAGCAACCTTGCCGTAACGACTAGACAGAGAAGCACATATCACACCCGCCCACGCTAAAACGAGACAGAAAACGATATAACAATAAGCTTACTAACAAGACACGCTACCAATTTGAGAAGGAATTAAACGCCGCAATCATGCATTGAATTATGCATCTTGTGTTTGTTTATTTAAGGTGTCATTTCCCACGATTTGGTACTGATTGTTGTAATGTCAAGCCCGGAGGTCGCCTGATTAACGAGAATGACTCAGGCGCACGTTGTTGTCGTTTTTCAAAAATAAACGTTTCAGTCTAACAGGAAGGTTTAAATTAGATTGGAGGGTTGCCGCACTATGGGGTTTTCTCATAAATGCCTTTTTTGAAATTTATTTAAATTGGTTTCGAGAGCTAATCGTAGCTATAAAGAATGTTACAAGCGCATTTTTATTTGATAGTTATCAAGAGATAATTTAGTATGTAAGTAATAAAAGTTATGAGTTACTGTTTAGCTTTCTCTGGGATTGGCGAATGTTACAATTGTTCTAATTTCATAGATAAAACCATAGACTTAATTTTATGATCCGTAAATGACTAAGGGCGGCTTGCACCAGAATCGATAAACGCGTTTAACTCTTAAATAGTATTTAGCGAGTTGTCAAGTCATACAAATACGTCAGATTTAAATCGATTTAGCTGTTAAATACGTTTAGTGATTCTGGTGCAAGACGCCCTTAGAATAACTTGGTAATTTGGGCATACCATACCTAAGTGAAATTCTACACAAAATATGTAGGATTTTTTGTATGATGGGAGTGTTCATAATATAAAAGATCTCAACGCGCTTGCGTCTCTTGGGTAGTGTTTAGTTGGAAATGCGAAATTATGATATTTCATTGTATTGTATACCTAGTACCTACCTACTTTGTACCTCTGATTATTTGTCGAAGAAAACTGTAACTAGACTCTATATACAATTGTGTAGAAGTACTTCCCGTATGTTTATATCTGTGTCGTTATGTACAAAATGAATGTAATTATGTATGTTTTAAATATAAAATACACAAATTAAATTCAAAACACAAGGATTAAACGTATAATCGTTCATTCCACCTGCCTATCTGTCAGCTTAGAGTCCCGCTGAGTTTATTTTTCGAAGCTTTGCTTAGTTTGGGACTAGAGGGCGTTGTGTGAAATGGGCATGAATATTTATTTTATTTCAGCGTCTATTTTCGTACTTCCCTAAAAGTGAGTTATTTTATAAAAACTGCACATTTTTAAAAGTTGGTTATACAATAATTTGATCCGAACTTCTATATTTTTTATCGATCGCTCAAGTCAAAACAAATACTTCGATACATAAGTTTTGGTTCAATTATAAACAGTATTTGAAACGAAATCTATTCTTGTGTAGTAAATTACGAAAACGTATACGTTGAACGAAGAGTAGTAAAGTGGCAAGTAAAATAATATTATAGTGTGTTTTTGTTAGGTACCTTGTTCGTTCGTACTTATACTTATTCTTATGTAGAATTTGTTGATATCGTAGCATGCTACGACGTAGCCAATGGGTGTTTATGGAAAAAATTATATTATCCCCATTATCTGATGGGGATTTAAGTAATAAAGAAAGAAAGAAAAAAGTTTATCTCGTATCACTAAATAATTACAACATAAGTTGGCTTAATATTGAATTGACTACGTGACTACAAAAACGGTCCCCATTCAGCATGTGCTATAATGCATAGGGCCCAGAGAACTAATAATATAACTAAGAGCCACGATATCATTTGAGGACATTAGTGGACCCAGGGGGTCACTAGGCCCCCCCAGTGTCCCCCTTGCCTCAAGAATTCTAAAACCGATGTGTCTACACAAAGATGTAATAAGGGTTTCCCTTACAAATCCTGTAGCTGGGTTAAGTCTCAGAGACAGATCCTGGATCGCTGTAACACGGTTTTCAATGTGTTCATAGTGTTCATACTCACACACAAAGCTCAATAGGTTGCTTATTACTCCTATTTATACGTAAAGGCTTACACGGCGGGTCGTCAATCATGTCCAATTTTATTACACCACGCCTTGTTGCCCAATGCCGAAAAATGTTACTTCGTAAATCGGCCGGTAAAATGACGCACCGATTTGTTTCGTCTATAGATATGAAAATTGAAATTAAGTTTTTTTTATCTAAAAAGAATATTATGTTTTTTATGACAAAATGTATTGGAACAAACTGATGGTCCACCTGATGTTAAGCAGTTACCTCTGCTTAACAATGCATTACAGAAGTGTAGTTCATATTTTGCGATGGCATAATTTGATTATTTTTAACTTTTAAGCACACTTAAAAGCACAACCAAAAGAAAAAGCAAAGAGCGCAGGTTGGATTTCTCATTTATTTGTCATAGCTACCTCAAGAAAAAACATCCTACTGATAGTACCCGATGAATTAAAAACGTTATATACGAATGTTTACAGGCACATTTGTGCCTTAATTCACAGTACGTGTTGGAGGCAACTGACTCCATTACGCGTTACGTAGCGGCGGCGGCACCCGTCGTTTTAACAAAACTTGAATAAATTCGTGTAACACGCAAACGAAGCCACGGGCAATTACAAACAGAGTAAGTATACAATAGGAAAATACCTGTCAAAACTTACACATACAACAAATCAAATTAACCGCTACATTAGTGAACTAATCGCTATTCTGTGTCCGCACCAGTAGCGGAAACGTTAACTAGCAGCATCTTAGCGCTTTCAGAGTGTTGTTATAGATAGTATTGGTGGGCCGTGATTACCTTTGTCGGCGCCGCCTCATCGAGATGCAAAATAGAGATCACACGCGCCGCGGCCACGGCGTCATTATTATCGTAATAGTTTATCACTATGGGAGAGCGACGCACGTATTTCTGCCATTAAGATGTGCGTAATAAGAATTTTACGCGTTTTACAACACAGAGTTAATCACTTACTAATATGAACTACTTTTACAACTAGGACATCATTTTTAATGCTGATATTATTATGTACTTAAAACTGTTTTTCTTTTGTTTATTTTATTTATTTATTTATTTCCATTCACTTACATCTATTATTACAGGAGACCTAATGCAATAATGCTAATAATACCGTGAAAAAACTTAAACCCTTCGCCTAGCGAGAGAGAAAAAATGAAAAACTTAAATAATAATACTAATGTTTTTGTTTTTCTTTTGCGTTTTGGGCATATTAAATTTGTCAAAATTACCTACTCTATACCGAACGTAGAAGCTGATTCTAAGTATCGTAATTCTAAATGTTATTATTGAAACATAAAACTACAGCGCACATGTAGTAGCATCAAAAGTATTCCCCATCCTTCCTACAGATGCGTGAGTTTATATGTAGTTTCACCCTAGAGGTGTTGTGGTGAATGTGTGCGAAAAGATCAAACGAGCCGCGACCACGCTTTGATTGCTATCGTAATGTATAGTTTATCACTCTATGGGTGAGACACGCACGTTCTTTAGATTTGGTATTTATAAGACACATAAAGCTAGAAATAGCTCGAGTTCTAAGGAAAAATACGTTCGCAGAGTATAAGTCAATTGACCACTTACTAGGCCCTAATAAAGTTTATAGACTCCTTTTTGTTCGCCATAACATTTGACTTTTCTGGTTTTGTGAATAATGCGAAGATTACGACATGATTTACACTTTCATAAGTACTGAGGCGTGTTAAATAGCGTGAAGAGTTACTAGTGCTATGGCAGTGCACCACTACCGTAGTGTAAACTCTACTCGTTACAGTACTTAGCTCGCTCAAATGATTAGCACTCAATAAAATAATTACAAAAATATGCTTTAACAATTTTCGCAGAGCTTTTATACCTATAAGAAACTAGATAGCGTTACTTTCAAAAGAGAATATAAGTAAATTCCTAATCTTTGTTAGAACGTGCTACTTATCTCAGAGGAATGAAGTTCCTCTGAGGTAACCAGTTATCTGGTCTTGGTTATCTGTCAGGAATAAGCCCTACAGAAGGCATTGATCTTTTACAAATAACTAAGTTATTTTCAGCGTAAAATCGTAAATTTTAAGCGAGTATTTTCGACTTAGTAGTATTAGGTGTAAATTCTACCAAAAACATTAGGTACACGCACAGGCGTAAAACTAAAAATAATAAATAAAAAGAAGTTACTCGTTATGGACATCGCATTTAATGTTTAGTTGAAGTTTTACACACTTCATTGTAAAATAACTACTGTTATACTTTTTTATAGTGATTTTAGTTCGGGGATAATTTTATAGCCACATCAAAGTTACGAGGTATGGAAATTGTTACTATAGTTACGGATCTAGTAATAGTTGAAGTAAGAAGGTACTTATCTTGTTTAAAAGAACCTACTTGATGCATAAATGGATTGATTAATAAATATTAGGAACCAGGAAATTAGATTTAAAATTTATTTACGACTAAAATAGTAAAACTAAGGGCATCTTGCACCAGAATCACGAAACGTATTTAACAGCTAAATCGATTTAAATCTGACGTATTTGTATGACTTGACAACTCGCTAAATACGATTTAAGAGTTAAACGCGTTTAGCGATTCTGGTGCAAGCCGCCCTAATATTAGTACAAATACTAAACTTAATATCTGCTTGTATCTAAGCAATCTCCTCTTCTTTTTATTTATGGCCTGCGGCATTTGACATTTACTTGACAATAAATAATTTCCATTAATTTATAAAATCAGATAAAAAAAAACATTAATTTGTCAAACCCACACTTCGCACAATCCACAGCAGACTCGCATGAAATACCAAAATTAGTAAGTCCTTGTGTGAATTTTAACGAGCTAATATTTAAAATGTCATTCCGGTGCCAAATTTATTCGAATTTAACAGTGATCCCTCGAGATACGATTCCAACAATTATTATTGTTGGTAAATTGGGTAAGTAAATAAAGGTTCAGCCACACGCGGGAAGTGTAGTTTATTTGTACCACTTCTAAGATAATTACCATACTTCACAATAATAAAAATGTTCATGTTATTTCATGGTAGTATTATTATACGCAACGTGGACTAACCCAAGACAGGGAAAACTGGAAAGAGTTAGAGGAAGCATTTGCCCGCAAATGGGCGACCCAAGAACCATATGAACATAATAATTAAAAAAAAATTGGCATATAATAATAATTATTATACGCTTGTAGATCTACGATAACATACTCTTTCGTAGCAAACTTCTACGTCGTAGATGATCTACGCTTCTTTCTTAGATATGGTAGCAAACCTCTTCCAAAAGATTTAAACGTGCTGCCCTGAGAACAAAACTATGCTAACATCCAAATGTCCTTATCTAGTAGTAATTTATTGTGTAGGTACTTATTGTTTGTTTTTTCTGCTTGTTTTGTGCCGTACCTGTGTAGTGACTGTGTACCAAATAAATATATCTCTACCTATCTATCTACCTACTCATTTGGATATTAGCATAGTTTCGTTAAATGCAGTGAAGTGACCAATGCATGTTAAAATGACAATTTTAAATAAAAACTTATTTAAGTTAATTAATTATGATGGCCTCCACTTAAAAAGGAGGACAATGAAATAGGTATTGAAACTTAAATGGCTCGAGTTGGTTGCAGGCTATGAGCCCTTGTTAATATGAAGCTTTATGATCCCTTTACGGGGCTTACGGACCCTTGTTTTACATACAATCGAGCATTTCTTATGCAGTGTATAAAAACATGAAGAGGTGGTACCAGGTTTAGTGTGAATACGTCTTACCTTGCTGTATCAAATATTTATTTTCGAAAGGAGGTTTTATTTTAATGCTGTCCACCTGTCTTAAAAAATAACTGTAGAAATATTTGTTTTAACATCAAGTTATTTAATAATTTTATTTCTTTTAACAAGTTCTGTGAGCCCTGCGGTAGGAGTAGAAAGAAACCCGTTGAAGTTGATGTTGAAGTCCCATTTCCACGAGTTTTACATGGGTACCTATACATAGGTTAGTTATATATAGGTTAGTTAGGTATGAACAATGTTTAGTTCATATGAACCCAGCAATTAGTCATATTTTTACAGAAATCGTGAATATGTAATGTAATGTTGCTTACCTACAAAAAATGACAAAAAATGTGTTGACTCGCTCCTGCAAGACATGTTCACGTTAAAAACAGGTTGCATTATTATGACGAGAGCGTTGGTACAAGTTGATGGATGCGAATGACCAGCTCTCGTCGACTTCTCGTTATTATCGATAATGCATTCCTTTGAGCTTTCAAAAGAAATGGAAAACCAATAAATATAATTTAATACTGATTCAATAAAGAGTACCACTTTTTAGTACTTGGTAGGGTGGGTCGATTTTTACAAATGTCGAAAACTAAGTATGGGTAGGTCTCAAAAGTTGCATTGGGTGATAATAATTAAAAAATAATTAACAAAAAAATTATTGCATATAACTTTTAGCCCTCTACCGGTGCCTAAATAAAACGAAAAAAGCTAATTTTTGACTCCACTTCCCAATTGATTTACTTGTACGTAATATTAGTTTCAGTGCCTAAATTGTACTTTTTTGTAACATAGTATAATCTATCAAGTGATATGTGAGATTGCAGCTTTATGCACTCATTAGAGAGCGAGATAGATCCACTTGCATATCATCAAAATTCCTAGATTTTCGCAGTGCACTCGTGATCTTGACGCGGGAAATCGACTATTATTTTTGTTTTGTTTTGAATGTGTTTGCATATTGATACGGTCTCGCGTTAAAAAAAGGCTCATTAGGACTGTATTTCCAGTTAATTAGAAGTGAAATTGGCCTTACGTGTGTGTCAAATACCTACTTTTTCAAAATGAATTAAAAAGTGTTAAAAACTCGAAGTGACGTAAATTTTCCTATTTTTGAAACAACCATTGTATTATGAGCGAATGTATTATCTGCTGTAAGTGACGTAATAAAGTCCATTTTGTATGTGCGACATGATTTGCAAGAAAAAAACAAAGGAAAACAGCCATCTGTTACCGAAGTTCTCGCCTCTGTCTGCCGCGAGATCGAAAAGATCTGGACTTCCTTCGATTCGGACTGCGAGCACTAAACTCACTAAGGACTTGCTCAAGAGGTATTATGGTGAATACGTAAAGCTTATTCGCTATCCTAAACAAAAAAAGAACTGATTCTTATGAGGCATAAGTCCGAATTTTTCGACAAACGGCTATGACAAGTCTCTTTGATATCGCGGCTTCTAAGTGCAGTAGTTTTGATTTCTGCACCTGTTCTAGGGATGAGAAGGTTTCTATTATTGAACGGTCTTTCCTGTTAGACCAAAGAACCAACGGAAAAATGATGATAGGTAGAACCTCGATCATCACGCAACCCAAAAAATGCAGCGAGCATTTGAAAAGCGCATGAAAGTTCGCAAGACGGAAAATGTCCGGCATAAAGTTCCAAGTGCAACGCGAAAATTCATTCTGCGAGTAGAGAGATGACAGACTCTATTGGTGACAGAGAACCAGTACCGTCCACATCAGCTGCAGTTCAAAAAACCATGGTAAAATACAACACCGTAGATCTGCCGAAGTTGGCGAGGGTATGTGACCGATAGGTACGGAGTTTCTTATTGATGAGCGGCTGCTATCGCAAGTGCAGTGCGATAGTGCAAGTGCAGGACGTAGGGTTGGTGTCTGCTGAAAAAAACCGATTTGCTGCAAATGTTGCGTATTAACTAATATAAGTACTTAAGTTTAGAATTTTCCAAATTTCCCTGTTACACCCAAGCTGTTGAGCGTTGTGTGAAGCTAGTCACTGAAGCTTCTATCATAGTAGCAGGAGAAAAGGCTCGCGATGGTCTCATCCGTACGTGTCCGTATGAAAATTCAGTCTAGATCTTTAGTGCCATCCTTTTATTGTAAGGCCGAATTCAGATGCTAAAATCAGAGATTTTCCTCTGATTGACATACATTTTTCACACAATATGTCAATTAAAATGGTACTGTCTTCTCTAAATATTGTTAAACAATGTTTGATTAATAATAAAACGTATTGTATTTGGAATTAACTTGTTTTATTTTTAATTTTTATTCACTTAACTTTGGTTAGAAAATATCAAGATTTCCGAAATTTCAAACGCAGGTAGAGGGCTATAAGTTATATTACTTGAAAAAACTAATTACTACATTTTATTGTTCTTATTATTCTGCATCTTTTGACACCTACCCATCAGCAAAAATCCAAAAAAAAGTTTTTTTCACTCAAATCGACCCACCCTAGTACTTGGGTACTATCCAGGTCGGTATTTATCGAGTTTTAATGTATGTGTGAAGTTTTACTTAGTTGCACCTATACTTTGCTACAAAAAATGTATGCTTTTTGGAACTGGAGCTATTATTGTCAACGAGACGAAATATAAAATGCCGATACATGCTTCAAATTGTGTGAATGGCATCTCTGCATCTCTGATAAAACGTGATTACAGAGCAAAAAGTTTGGTCGCCAATGCGTCTAAAAATATTCAAAAAGTTAATTTATAGACTAACATGGCCGTAAAGTGCTGCTTTATACCTCCATACTATAAAGCTATTTGAAAAAAGAATCGTAGAAAAAATAAAATAGAAACGAAATCACATAATCTACGGCCAGCATCTAGCATGGTTACGAGTCGGCAATAAAATAATTTGTTAGTCATGCATCCCTCTTCTCTAATTGGGACTATGTGTGTGAGAGTGTGATGGAGATAGTGGGATGCAGGTATCCCGTAGGCATGTGCATCTGCTTAGCGTGCCGGGAGAACAGGAATGGTGGAAGAGAGGTTTTTAAGATCGAGACATTATATTCTCGATGGTCTCGATTACAAGATCACCTACGCTAACGCAGAGGCGATAGAGTAATTCAGTTCGGTCAGAGAAAACACTGCACAAATACACCAACCTAGCCGGCGAGGTCGAAGACGCATCTATGTGTATAAGGTAGAGTATTATAGTCGTACATATTAGACATTCAAATGTAGAGACCTTAAAACATTCTATAGGTAAAGGCACTAATGGAAATCGATATCTCCAATAAATTCCGAATAAAACAGAATTAATCGAAAACTAAACAGAAAATCTATAAATAAAACCAGATTTATTTATTCGATCATAAACGTGTCCAAACATTTCCCTGTTCGGTGCAGCGCCGTCTGACTTTAGTTAGTTTCGGGTTGAGCAGGCCTGGGTCAGTTTAATCTGCTTTTGTTTTAAAATAAGCTTTATCTATCTTACTTTAAGATTCAATATGAATGTGACTGTGTCTTTAACTATTAGTGAGACGCTGATTATTATTTATTGATACGATTTAGTTGCTTTGGGTGATCTAGTAGTTCAATGGCAAATTTGATCATGAACATTTTTGGTTAATACTTTTTTGTACACTCACTGCCATAAGAGTAACTTAGTACTAATACCCATGGTAGGTACTTCATGTTCTAAACTGTTATTTCTCCTGTTTTGTTTTTTCTTTTACTTTGGTGTCCAATAAAGATATCATCTATCTAATGCCTATTATAAAACGAAGTTACATACTAATAAATCTATTTATCTTAATTTTTACCACATTTTACATCACTAAGTGAAGACTTTCCGTTCTCCCATCGTCGTCGTCGAGTGAAACTTTGCGAGTTCCAATGATGTATTCTGTGGCGATACGGGATTTCTCCTTACGATCAATAAATCAATAAATACGGCTAGGTCCGTCCGTCTGTCCAACTTTAATGGAAATAGTGTTTGTTTAGGTCGGTCCGTATATGTTATTAAACGGGGGCTGGTGTTTCCTGCTTTTATACATTTATAGGCAGAATATCAGACTCAAATGTGATGGGTATGTTAAGATTAGTTTAATAGCTGGGGCGTATAAGATCTGTACTAGGATTAACATTTTGTTTACAGTCACCTACTTTTTTAAATAGAACCTAAGTAATTTTAAAACAAGTAATTTAATTAAAAAATTAAAAAACCTCCGAATCTTGGACCGATTTTCATCAAACATAGCTAAGAACACTCACGACTAATACACCTTTCAAACAAAAAAAAAACAAAATAAAAATCGGTTCATCCGTTTGGGAGCTACGTTACCTCAGACAGACACACACACACACACACACACACACACAGACACGTCAAACTTATAACACCCCGTCGTTTTTGTGTCGGGGGTTAATTACTAGAACTAGAATTTTAGTATTTTATCGAAGCTATTTTAGAGGTCGAGTGCTCATATTTGAGATTGCTTAATTTCTTCCAGTTGTTCCATTGGAAAGTATTATTTTATGAGAATAAATTGGGAACAAAATCAGTTAAGCTAAGGTACTTGTAATACTAATTATTCTCTAATTGCTCTGCGGTTAAAGTTTCGCAAGCTATCGAAAAGTATGTCACCTTGAAGATAACTACAATTATCGGAAGAGCAGGCAAAAGAATGTCATATTCGTTTATAATGCGAGAATTCTTTCAATGTGAATAATATAAAAAGCTTCTTCAACCTTGAAGATAGTTGATTTGAAAGTAAAACAATTCTGTAACGAAACCGTCCCCAAAATATTAGCAAGTATAACATCGCAAAAACCAAGACTGCAAAAAGTTGACTTTCTCTGTAAACGCCCGCAGAGTCCCCTTAAGTCCTGTTCCAAAACACCCGGCTACAATAAATTTTGTATTTTTTCAAACCTTACAGGGTAAGATCGGCAAAAAAGCCTACCTGCGCCCAAACAATGGACCCTCGTTTATTTGGCTCAGCATCGTAACATTTCACGTTTTGGTAAAAAAAAAAGAATGAAGCCTTCGCATTTTGGAGAACCGATACGAGTTTACTTTGGAATCAATTTTCAGAATTCAGATTTAGACTCAGAATTCTAAATCAAACAATCTGAAGTTCAATTTTCGAGGTTTTGTCTTAGAGTTTAAACCCAGTTTGGGTCATTTCTTCATAATGTTTATGAGTCAGACTGTCCCGCTAAGTTTTTTAATCTTCATAAAACACTTAAAAGAACCTTTTACGGATTTATATGAGCCGATAATAACTTCACACCTGCACGATCTTAAAATAGAATTAACTTTTAATTCGATCTCGTGATCCGATCATTCACTTACGACTTGTTCGCAAATGGCGTAGTGCTCGATAATTGTGCTTATTATCATAATGCTACCTAGATATTATGCTCAATTTTAAAATTCTTGTCATGAGCAACTCTGCTGCAGATAATCGCCCTTAATTACACGGCTATCCATCATCGAAAACTAACAAACGAGATGGTTTCCGAGCCGACCACCCACGCCCAGCTCGACGGCAAAATTGACGTCCTGCCTCTCCTCATTCGCCACAGTCAGTAGTGACTCGAACGTTGTATATTTAGCCAAGCTGAAAGCAAGGAGACTTTACAACCGCGCCGTTACAAATCTCTAACGTATATTAAGATAAATAACCGAACTAATATTCCGATGGGGTCTCGGAAAGTGCAAATACTTCTCTAGTTTTCTATCTGATGATTATGATATCCTAACAGCCAAATTCACACTCAGAGTAGAGAGCGTATCTACTTAAAAATCAATTGACATATGTGGAATCTTGAAACCATCGTAGATGATTGCATAATACCTCAGCAAAATCCAGACAAAACCTGGTCCATACCACATTCCTCATACCAAAGGTTCGATAAAAAGAGAATAGTCATTTATATCCAGGTTTCGTGCCGTGGAGCCACAATGGTGAGATTATCATCACGTTTACAGAAACTGGCTTCGCATAGTATCGGACCGTACATCGCGGCTAACGAGGTGGTCCACGTAAATGTAACGAAGGGAGAAATGGATGGAACTGGATGGTTGTTTTTCAAGAACTGATGAAAATTACTTTTTGTCTTACTGCAGCTTTTCTTGTGTTTCTATTAACTTTAGAGATAGAGAATTATTTATTTGGCAGACAACCACAACACGGGTAAAGCACTGGCAAAAAAATGATAAGTAGTAACTTTAGCTAAAGTGTAACTTTAACTGAATAATCACAATTCATAACGCAATGTTGCTCGATATGCAAAAAACTTAAATCGCTCCGTGTGTGTCCTAAACAAAAAATTAATTTACAAAGTATGTACATATCATTATTGGTGCTATCGTTACCCTCATTCAAACGAGAAGCCACCAGACCATGAGGTAGTATACTTAGTAACGCGTATAATAGCAACAATTATAAACCAATACACCAATAGTAAACACCGCTCAGATAGCGTTTTATTTTTTAAACACTCTCTCAATTCTATGTACATTACTATCTGTGTCCAACAAAGCGTGTACCAATAATGAGGATCGTTCGATACCATCAGCTGCGCCCGCGCCGCCGATCATTCTCCGAGATATGTAGAATCCTCGCCGCTCGGCTTCTTTGTACTCGCCAGGGCCATAGTAAACACAGCTTTGTTCGCATAATGGATTAGCCTGCACTGGCTTTCTTTATCCTAATTAAAAAGATTCTAGCATCTGTGATTTATGTTTGCTCTAAAATATAGTCTAATTTTTCTTTTTCTTCGAAATACCGATTCTAGTTTCACTAACATTTTCAAGATGTGTTCTTCTCGTGCACTAGTCCAGGGTCATCGGCTATAAGAATATTTATAGCTCGTCTAAACAAATGACTTCTTAAATATGCGTCTTTTACGATCGGTAATCCTAGAATACATTTATTGCTTAGTAGAATATTACAAATGCGAAATGCTTTTTGAGATGAAAGAATTAAATGTGATAATGGCTTGTTAAAAAACAAATAGTCACGTGGTAAAAGCTGTAGGTAGATTAGATATGAGCGCCGACAGCAAGTCGGTCGGCGGCGGCGCGTCAGCCTCTGAGGGTCGGCGGCGGCGGCGTTTTCGGCGCGGCGTGACTCTATAGCGCCACCTGGCGCCCTACTTAAGAACTACTAGAACTACGCCCTAATCGACACAGACAAATCCTAGATTGCGCAATCGAAGTTATTACAGAGTTTGAACATAAGTAATACTATCGAATACCATCCATTGGTCCTCGGACCCCAAGCCAAAGGAAGTAAAAATCCCTGTTGACGTAAATGCGAAGTTATGCATAGGAACAGTCATCATCATCATCATCAACCTATATTGGTCGTAGGTCTCTCCCAAGACGCGTCATTGAGCTCGGTCTTCGGCTCTTCTCATCCAGTGTCTGCCGAAACATTGACACATTAACATTTCCCAGATCATCGCTCCATATCGCCGGAAGGCGTCCTATACTACGCTTGCCTTATGTGGTCTCCACTCAAGTTTTAGTTTGCTCCTATGATTGTCGGTGCTATCGCAAAATTCGCAAACATGGCCGGCCCACTGCCATTTCCGCCTGGTAAGTTTCTGAGTTGTAGCGACAACCTTGGTTCTCTGTCGGACAACTTCGTTACGGATTCTATCCTTGAGAGAAATTCTGAGCTTAGCTCTCTCCATAGTTCCCTGAGCAACTTTCAGCTGATGGACCGGCCGTACTGTCAGTGTCTACGTTTTAGCAGCATAGGTCATGAGTCATGACCTATGCTGCTGAAACGTATTCGATTGTTAATTGCTTCAATTGATGCGTCCTATCTGTCATGACTCATGACAGGTAGGACGCATTAATTGAAGACTTTCGTCTTCAGACATTGAGGAATGGGTGACTTGACGGAGCTTTCCTAACGCCAACCAGCCCAGCTGAATTCTCCAGTTTAGGTCTTTCTCATAGTTGTGTCTACCCAAACGCAGGGTCTGCCCCAGGTAGACATATTCCTGCACAACTTCGAGAGACATTCCGACGACAGTGATTGGCTCTGGGGTTATACTATCATTGATCATTATTTCCGTCTTATCCAAGCTCATGCCAATCTGTCGTAAAGCATCAGCTAAGCTGTTTAGCATCTGTTGTAAGTCCTGCAACGATTCCGTAAATATGACGATGCCATCAGCAAATCGTATGTGTGAGATATATTTGCCGTTAATGTCCATTCCATTCCAACTCAGCGTCTTAAACCAATTTTCCAGCGCGCTCGTATTTAAACAGTTTCTGGACTTGGACAGACATAGTGGCATCGATATATAAAGCATCTCAACTCTTCGATGCGATGCAAATACATCGCATCGTTGTAAGAACTGTAGAACAGCTCAGGTTTCAACAGAGTCAAAGACCTTCTCATAGTCCATAAACGCTAAGCACATGGACTGATTATACTCTTCTGATTTTTGTATGATCTGCCGCATTGTGTGAATGTGGTCTATGGTGCCAAATCCGCTGTGAAACCCAGCCTGCTCCGTTGTTAAAAACTAGTCAAGTCTCCACGCAAGACGGTTTGAAATAATCCTGGAAAACAGTTTGTAGACATGGCTCAAGAGTGAGATTGGTCTATAGTTTATCAATAAAGCTTTGTTGTATTTCTTGATAAACAACACAACGACACTCTTGCTCCATAGCAACAGTACGTACTAGGATTTAAATAAGAACTCCTGATTTTAAATGAAATGAAAAACTTTATTTGATAAAACACAGTACCTAGTAGGTACATTAGAATGTGTAAATCAAACATTCATAAATCTCTATAAAGGACTAGGCTCTGATATTTAGGTCAGAACCGGGACCTACTATGCCTCATTTAGGTTTGAACTGAACAATTTCTTTCGCTCGGCGCGCCGACTGCCATGGTCGGCGGCGGCGGCGCGAGAGAATACCCCGGCGGCGGCGGCGCGCCGGCGTGGCGCTCATACCTAAGGTAGATACTCTTATGAAATTGCTCGAAATCAGTATCGGTTGCAGGTTGTTAAAAATGAAAATTATTCTGCCAGTGCGAAGTACAATGATTACATATCAGACGGTGGAGCCTGGGGGAAGCGTCGCTCTCGCTTATTGCCAGATGATTGAAGACCCGCCGCCTCCATGCAGCTCTGCTGATGTGTAAGCGAGAACGAATATCATCTCAAGTGAATAAGAAAGGGAGAGAAACAGCTCAGCATCTGATTAGCATCCCAATTACGGTGCGAGCGCGCAGTGGGATCAAATCTTCGAACGTAGTGTTGTGCAAGGATTATGTTGGGTGCAATGTGCTATCGATGTTTTTGTTAACTCGTGTTTTGCTCAATAATCCAACAAAATACAATTTCTGGCTACAACATGCTGTATTTAGTCTACTAATAAATCGATAAATTCCCACTCCACATTTACAAAACTAATAGGAAAAACAATATATCCGTATCACGATATAACCATGCCAACATGGTTGAAGGTCTTTTGATCTTAGAGTGATGATGGACGCAGTGCAATGCATCACAGGGCACTCGAGGCCAGCCACCGGGATGGTTTTAGTGAGTCGACGAGTCCGTCAACCTCACACTACCTCGCCGCATCCCTCAAATGCAGCGAGGTGTCTGGATGCAGATATCCCCCCTTTAACAAAAAAAAAAAGAGGGCACATCCAGAATAGTGCAGTGCAGTGAGGCAATGCATTGTTATAGGCAAAGGTTACAAACGGGTGGGCTATCGACGTATTCCATCAAATAGTTGTATAAAAAAAGGCACTACCTAATTGACTATTATGAAATAAATATTCTGTCGTTTTATTTCATCGATAAGAAATCATACGTCAGGGACAGCCCTAATAACGAGGATGCCGGTTCGATGCAGGCGTGGCGCATGATTACATCGCCGGCGCAAGGAAATTTTAAATAAACAAGAAATTATGAGCCGACCTACAGATTATACACCTTGGTATTGACCGGACGGGACGTAACTAGAAAATTACGAAACCTATTATCGGTTATTGCAAAGTTGAGAATTGTAGCTTTAATTTTGCTGTGGGTAATGGAATTTTGAGTTTACATAGTGGGATATGAGTCAATATTTAGCAAACACAGGGATAGTGCAGGCAGGGATGATACCAACAAATCACTTTTCTTATTATCGTAGGTCATTTTTTTTGTCTATAAGAAGTTTGTATATAAGAAGATCTAGACTACGAATTTTTAAGTCTGTATGCCTGCGGTAGATTTGTCAAGCTGAAGGGCATTCTTTACACTTCGTAATGTCGCTAAGACAGAACTTATACGTGCATAACTTTTAAACTTATCATCACGATTAAAAAACTAATGGTCTGCGGAGCTACCTGCAGCTAAGTGCGGAGAGACAAGGTTCGAGTGTGTATGTATTTTTCAATTTACTTAGACAGTAAATACTTACAATGAGATATTTTTCCGTAACTACATAACCAAATTATGAATATTATAATATAAAAACATAAATAATTAGTTTGTGTCTGGAAGAGATCGCTTTTAGCGATAAGGCCGCCCATTGTACTCTCTATTTTTATGTTTATCTCTTTCTGTAATTTATTTTTTTCTGTGTGTGCAATAAAGTTTTTATCTATCTATTTTAATCCGTATGAGAATGTGTATCATATTGATAATTTTCATTATCTTGAAGACGTTCACAGAGATACATCAGATACTGAAAAATCCTTAAATATTTCTTTGTGAACGATCATAACCATAACGGCACTTCAGAGCACGTAGTAACTGACGTAACACTCTGCCCGGGCGCAGGCGAACGAATACAAAAACCAATTTGACGTTTCTCATTACGGCGCGACCACAAATGTGTGGAACTATGACCCCATCTGTGTCATAGTTTAGGGTTGGCATACGTCTTGTAACATCTAATACCCAAGCTTAATAGAACTCTGAATCTAACCTAACCTACGTTTTACCATCTAACCATAATAGCAGCCCTGTTGTGTAATCGGCTTCATCTGTCAAATTAATTATGTATTTGATATTTTGAAGTCGATTTCGAATATGAACTGGCTTTCTCCTGTGTTTTCCAGTGAGTTGTGCTTCCACGTTTGTGACACTGGCAGCCCTGCGGCTCTTCCGTGTAGGTACAAATCTGTTATTATGTTAATAGGGCTTGTTTCAAGACGTGGGCACACGTTCAGTGTAAATAATTAAATCTTACTAATGCTATGGGGCCTGAATAATTGAACATAATATTTACTTGTACTGAGACCTGTGTCGTCTCTAGGGCAAACCGCATAATATAAAAACTTTACATCAAATGTATTTTTTTTCTTTGTTGCAAGAATTGTTCGTCTACTTTTAATGTAGGTTTGCTATGCGGAGATGTCTGCAGAGCTTTTAATTGTAGATTTCCACATTGATCTATGATTGCTGTTGTGCGTAACTTCTACGAGCTTCTAATTCCTTCATTGCACTTGTGTTTACCAAGTTTTCCATTCGTAATTTTCTTTTATAACCATACATAGTGTTTAAAGAATTTCACCGCGTCTTGTACGAACTATGTAGTAAATAAATAAATAAATATTCATGGACTTTACACACAACGCCCTCTAGTCCCAAACTAAGCAAAGCTTGTGATATGGGAACTAGATGACTGATAGAATACTTATATACCTACTTTTTTTTGTAAATAATTTTGGTATAGTTTTAAATAACAGAAGCATCAACTGCTAAAGTGGTACTTAGGTACAAGAACGCGACACATTACGTATTTTGCTTTACAATAAAACAACTTATCGGTGCATTTACGGAAACCTACAACTTTTATTGCTTAGAAACCTTTTGTATCAGTTTTTCAATCTACCACATTATTTAACTAAACAAACATCTTTTTAGAGCTATCTACAGTCTTAATATATCAAATGAGCTGGGTTTTACATAAATCTACGTAAAATTATCATAACGAGTCGGACTGACTGTAACTAATTCAAGCCTTTCTAAGAAATTAATAATGCCTGCCATAAATTTAAGGTTTTTTCTTACTTGTTTATTTTTTGTGTTAAGATCCCATAAGTTTCTTAACACTTTTATTATACCTACCTACTTACAGGCTGTAAAAAAGCTCTCGAAAACTTAGATAAGTATGTAGGTACCTTAAACTTATAGAGATAAGTGTGCATATTATATAATCTAACATCTAAACAGAGGATATAAACTTACTTTGCAGTTGCACCCATAAAAATCATAAAATGTGTTTTTCATTCAGTTTGTAAAATAATGAAAAACACCAACCTATTCAAAACATCATAAATGCATCGTACGTAAGAAACATAAAATTATAATTATAAATTACTTTGCTAATTACCGAGCACGCCATAATCCGAGTTTTTTACTCTAAGTAATAAAAACTGAATACAGCAGGTGATTAAAAGTATAACAACCTTAATAAAATTCCGGCGAATCATTGCAGAAATTCATTAAACACCTGACTGAAGATTGTATCGTAAAGTTTATAACTGCAACAAGGGGTTATCGCAAGAAACGCACCCGATGGATGGAAATAAGGTACTCCACCCACTAAAACATCACCTCAAAATGTGTCTCATAAAGTCACTTCGATGTGACTTTTAATTTTAATTCAGTAATTTATTCGAAAAAATTACTTTAGGGTTAATAGTTATTAGTTAAGTACTTACCCTAAATAAGAAGTTTTTCACATAAAAAACAAAATTATTGGAATTATGGACACATCAAGTCACTTCCATGGACATGAAAATGAGAATTATCCAAATAGCCTACTATTGCTAGAGAATCGAAAAAGTCATTTTCATAATTTGGATTGGTTTTAATATTTTCTAGAGATTATAGAATGTCAATTTGGCAGACAGATGAGCCTGATCAAAGTAATTTGGCCCAAATTGTCTAGTACTGACGATGAAGCAAAGCAAAGCAACCTTGTAACCTCAGACGTAGTTATTGATCCGAGCTTGTAACTCTTTGCAAAAAGTGAGAGGTACGACTATCTCTGACTCTCTCTCTCTCTCCTATCAGAAACTTGAGTACCGTGAGATCTGATCTGACAGGGTGTTTACTGTTACAATCGAGCCTTTTTATAATTCTTATAATTAATACAGCTTTGTTTGTAAATCTGGAGCGTCTGGGTCTCGTCATTGAGAAAATACATTGTCTGTTTTATGTCTATAAATGTAGCGATTCGGTGGACAGTTCACTTTATTAATTTATTGGTATTATTTAAAGGAGATTTAATTGGCGAGGCTCGAACACGGTTTGGGCTGGACAACGATCTAAAGTTAACTACCATTCTAGATGGTTCTTTTGTAAATACTTATATTTATTCTTCAGTACAATGATACCCGCGAATAAATCAGACAGAATCGATCACCGAATTGGTTATTGTAGCCCCTTATCACATGTATACGGGTGGCGTGACGATTGTGACGTTATATTAAAACTAAAGGTATGATGATTAATAAGATAGGTCACATTTTGGTATACTCGCGATTCGTGCAAGTACGCAATTACCCACTTTAAAAGTAAGAAATCCTGGTACCGCTGTCAGTCATCAAAACACACTTGAAGTATTTATAACCCTTAGTTTATTGAATAGATGTCCTTAAGGATTTTGTGCCATAAGGGTAAAATAAAGTCCCCACTCAAATGTCAACATGTCAATAACTCCCCAAGTCCCCAACCTAATTCCATTGAAAGTTTGAATCGGGTACTTGAAACTGTAAGGACTTATTTGAGTAACGTGTGCCGTTGGCATAATTAAATAGAGTGGAAAATACCTAAGAGATTTACAAAAGCTCAAGTATTTTTAATACGAGAGTTAGGGATAACTCACGAATATTATATCATAAAAGACACAAAAGAACACATTAGTCTAGAGTAGAAGATCCTAACAGATGTAGAAGATACATAATTTTGCCTGACATGACAAAGTCTACTAAAAATATGAGTAGAATTTTAATCCCAGAAGCTCAATTTGCCATCCAAGGAATGGTTAATGGCGAGGCGTTATGATTTCTAAAAATGTCTTCATTAGCGCTGCGTTTTGCGAGCGGACGAGAGAAGCAGAAGAAATGCGCTCTGGAATGGCGAACTTGCCAGAAATGTCGGATATTTACCACTGAGGAAAGTGAGGATACCAGAATTGCGTGAATTCAATGGTTTTAAAATAAGCTCATGAGCAAGACATAGAGAGATTTTCCACGCACGACGACGTATTAATTAGACGCTATGGCTTTTCGCCACAGAAATATAGGGCTGTCGTAAAGCGACAGTAGGGTTATTGATATTGATATTGATGGGACTCCCGTTTCCGCATTTAGGCTCAAAGTTGGCCCATTATGCGTGGGGGGTGTTCTGGCTAGGAGTGTAGCCATCCTAACTCCTCCCAAAAGCACAGAAGCTTCCTGAGGGCTTCGCAGACTTGGAGGAGTGACCTAGGGTTATTTAGGATTTCTGTTCGTTGTGTGGTTACGCCCTCACATTCCAGGATTACATGGGCAGCTGATTCTTCTTCAGTTCCCTGGCGACAGTAGGGTTATTATAATGTATGTCACATAACGTAGTGAAAGAAGCCTAGGATGCAAAGTTAAACCTAGGTTCTAAAGTAGGTACAAAAACAAGACCATAAATTCCGATTTCTGAGATTCCAATACCAACTTCCAAGTTCGCAACAGTATCAAGTATACCAGAATTTATGGAGAAATGTGAGACTTACTTTTTATTCGTTGCGTCTCCGCTTACACGTATCTATTTACTAGCATTTTCAACTTTGCTGCATTGGCATAAGGGCTGTTCTGTTTAACAATATCACATGTGGTTCCAACAGGCCCAGTTTTTCTGAGCCCTCAACAACGTGTATTTTGTTACAAAGTTTTATAAGTATTATACAGCTGCTCCGTATGATACAAGTATTTTTTGATACGTCATAATCGTAACTCATTTCCTTTGCAGTTAGTGTCACTTAGAACAAAATTAATAGCGGCGTCATATACGTGCCTAAAACAGTAATTATTTATTGCTTTGCTGCGGCAGTTGATTTGAAAATAACATGCAAACGAGATTGCACTTTTATCTGGTTCCTGCTTCATTTTAGGACCTGTTTTATTAAAACTTAATAATACTTGGATTATTGGTTCTCAGAAGGTTCTAAGGAGGGTTGTTCAGTTCATTTTCAGTACGATTTTTTTGTAAAGAATTAATAAATATGTAGGTACTATACTGATTATAATGTGATCACAACACATCACAATAAATCTTAGTAGGTCTGTTGTGTGCTGAAAAAACGCTAGTCATATCAAAATGCATCGATAGCTAACGAATTTCACAATTTCAAGCAAAATGCATACCCATCTAAATTAATGTTTATACAACAGATCTAAACTAACTTATGATGATATTTATGAATATATTGCGAAAAATAAATGTACTCTGTGGTAAGCTTTGAATACTGCATTTGTTGTGTATTGTTCAACGACAGTATAAATATTTATCCAGGCTTCGTACCACTGCCGATCGGATACCTACCTACACCCTACACCATTTGCTTTTTCTTGTTAAATTTTAGTGGGCTTTTACGCGGCATTCTGTCGGTCGGTCGGCCGCTCTGTTCTCTATAAATTTTATCTCTCCGATACATATTCAGTATTTTATAAGCTAGTAAATCCAGCGACGGGACTGAATGTTTCATCGCTTTCAACCAGCACCGTCTACACCTTGTGATTTATAGGACCTCGTTTATTTTATTTCCCAATTCGTTTTACTTTACGGCCGATGCTCCTCTAGCGTTCTAAAATAGTATTTCCAAGAACAAGTGTGATTTATCGTCTCGTTCTGATAGGAATTAAAATATAGCGAAGCCAAAAATGGTTTGAGGATCTATGACTATTGAAACCAATTAACTGCCTACACCATCCCATTTTATTTCCGTAGCTCATTCACAATAACAAGATCATTCATTTTGAACCATGGTTAAACTTTGGATAGTTTTTTTAAGCTTTAATCATCGTTTCATAGGACCTACTTAAAACCTTTATTATAAAATACGAATACAATACTAATTTTCACGTGAAAATAATACTTTTAAAAGTAGACGGACACCTGTACAGTTTCCAAGAAACGCTAGTCTTCAATTACATTGCATTATCACACGGCTATACCACTGAATATAAACTAGCGAACAATTTATGATGAAACTCGATTCAAAGCAAGAGTTATTACTGACTGGAGAAACAATGTAGCTTCTGACAAGTAGCTTAGGAATTCGAGCTTATTCAAGTTTAAACGGCATTGTCTTAGCCTTGCTGGACTGACTACGAACAATGATAATGTTCGATTTGTATAACAAAGACAGCATACAGTGCTGGCAAAGACGAAGTTGAACAAATGTACCGCAGCAGTGGTACCTACTTGAAGTTTAGAAAGGAACTGCTTTTGAAACCATATTTATTGTCTAAGTTTCCGCCGGCATGGCAATGAGAAAACGAAGTGACAAAACGTAATTGATTGGCGACGAGTTTTTAGAAAAGTTAACAATAAGCGCAGGTATGTAGCTTGTCGCGCGCACTAACAATACGGTCGACTGTATTGTCCAAAGGTGCGGAGGTGGCAATCGTTGCAGATTTTTTGCTGAGGGATTGTTTTGCAGA
The DNA here is from genome assembly GCA_947859175.1 of Gandaritis pyraliata. NCBI lineage: Eukaryota > Metazoa > Arthropoda > Insecta > Lepidoptera > Geometridae > Gandaritis > Gandaritis pyraliata. Next base: position 2,844,758 of record OX401866.1, on the reverse strand, counting down.
TGTGCCGGCAGTATTGCGACGTTTATTATCATTCCAGGTAGCTAAATAAACACAATAAACAAACAAATCGCAGACAATGGAATACAAAAATCACTTACCAAACTGAAGCGGCGAGTCCGAAGTAGTACAGCAGGAGGAAGACGACAGCGCAATTGGGGTTGGCCAGTCCATCGTGAGCCAGCAGCATTCTGGTGGGCGAGGTGGAGTCCTTGGCGCAGCCAGCAGCGGCCCGGCCCGCGGCCGCGCGCACGCCCCAGCCCGCCGCCGCCGCGCATCGGCACAGCGCCACCAGCACCAGCGCCCTCTCGCCAGCGCCTCCGCGGTCTCCGCATGCCAACTGCGCCCCCACAGCCGCCAGAGTACACGCGAAGCTCAACGCAGCCCACGTCGCCAGCCAAACTTCCGCAGCCTTCCTCTCCCCGGCCTCCCACAGCACCTCCGCATCACAATATTGCGCGCAGCGACCCGAACCCCTAACCCAGACCCAACTGTTCGGCTTGATTAGCATCCGACAGCCAGACCGACCGCTTCCGTTCACATCCAGCGGCACGGTCCCGACGGGTGGAGCGCGCTCTCCCGGCCCCTCCATGCACATGTGCTCGTGGTTGTTCTCAGCTGGAAATAGCGAGCATTCCAGTTCTAGAGGCCACAGGAACCCGAACCCGCGAAGCACCGGGTAGCATCGGGCGTACACGCTCTCGCAGAGTCCTCGGCAAGGCCCGATCGGTAAAGCCACCTTGTCCGTACACATCGGAACGTACACTGAGCAGAGAAACAGGTGCAGCTGAGACGAGCAGCCATACTGGACCAGCGGGCTGAAGGTCTGAAGAGTTACGTCCGCATCTGCCTGCAAGGTATGCCGCGCAAGGTTCGGCATCCCGGTCTGGTTGTATCCGATGTTCTTGCACATTGCCACTTTGATAGGTTCACATGTCCGCACGGAGGCCTCCGCGGCGACTCCGGTCACTAGGGTCACGGTCAGAACGAGGACGATGCACTTCATGACGGTATCCTTGCACTGAACGATCACATGAAAGATGTCATTGTAAGTCGCGAGTGTTTACGCGCGGGCGCAGGCGGTGCGCGGAGCGTGCGTTCGCGAGCGCGTCTCGAGACGGTTTGTTTGAGAGCCGCCGGCGCGGGGGGAGCGAACCTACAAAAAAAGGTACGCAGGTATGCGCCACAATGTAGCGAGGAACAGGGAGAAATGAGCCTCGTTGCGGAGTCAGCGGCCCTGCGCGTGCCCGCGTGCCCGGCACAGCGCGCTTATCACTCTTATCATTATCACCGAGGGTGGATACCGAGCCGCGATGCGTATCGCATTTATCTGTCGTGCCGTTCCGATTGATCCGACCCACTCGAAATCGATTTTTCGATAACGCGGTGCGTTATGTTTGTACCTAAGCCGTTGATAACACGCTGCCCACAAAAACAAGCGTAGCTTTGTTTTGAATTAAATTACGACAGTTAAACCATTTTACTAACATTTAAATACAAGTAACTTTTATAATATATTTATTGTACATAATTAACTACTATATTTTAAGCATTACCGTATAAATTTTATGAAACATAAATAGGTAGAAATATAATGGTGAACACTAATTTTAAGTAGTACAAAAATTGGACCGAAAATGTAATCAGTGGGTCATAAAGCTTTACGCATAACGCGAAATTAACCAGAATTAGAATTATTTACAAAGATGCTAGGCTGGTCGATTGAGGATTATACTCTTATGATATGACTAAACAGAAGATAAATACTTTTACAAATATACTTATTACAATATAGACAATATCAAATGACATTCTGTAACTCCATAGTGTGACAGGTGCGGAATGAACGCAGGACATACACTGAGACGACCAACAATACTTACAATTACAATCTTTATAGCTACCTCTCCGTTCAAGTCTTAATAAATGTCTTTCTCCTTAGTTCTTAACATGACGTTGACACTCTTTACTCTAATATTATACAACATTCACAAGTTTAATAAATATATTTTTCTATATGAATCCCTCTAACATCGACAAACCTGGCTGCAGTGTTATTTGTTACGATATCTTTGACACCGCGACCATATTTGCCGTGATGGTAGATGGTTTGTTATACAGATTTTTTTATTAAAACAATAAGCAAGATTAAAATAAGGAATGCTATCAAGCAACGTTTAAATAGTGCCACTCTTTTATTTAACAACAAATATGATTAAAATGATATTTATAGCTAATTTATAAGCTTTCTATGCATTTCTAAATGCGACGTTTGGATAAGGGTAATTACCTACTACGGGTTTTATGAATTTTATCTAACACTAAATTCTAGGGAGAAAATAACATTGTGATTCTAGTTGTATTGTACAGGTTGTAAAAAAAACACTTGCTAAAACTTCAAGGAGTTAAAGTCATCACTATGAATAACATTTATATGTACCAACGTACCAACACTGTAAGCGCAAAAGAAAAAGTTGTTTATATTGGGTACTTTAATTTCCGAAGTTTTGGCGAGTAGTCTCATTATACCCTGTATTAAAAATCATAATAATTTACAAAAGAAACAAATGAGTGGTTTAAAAATATAGAAATGGTTCTTAAGCTTATGGAAAAATATTTTTTTATTTTTATGGAAGTATTGAATTCATACTAATCATTCAGTCAAAGAGTTATTATAAGCACAACCACATAACATAATACACAAATTCATGGTTTCAAAGATATACAAAATAATGAACCAGAATAGAAATAATTAAAAAAAAACTATTATGGTTTTCAAAGTAAAGAGCTGCTATAACAGATTTTTTTGGAGTTTTCAAAAACTTAAATACCTAATTAATCACAAAATTAATTTTTACCTTATTTTTTAGCTAAAAAATTCAGTATTTTCATAGTATAGACATACATAGTTTGGCCGAATTTTATTATATCAAGGTGCATGAATATTTATCTATTCTAATTTGGGACTGACTTGCACCAAAAGTTATATACCGATTAATGAAAAACATCACGTTTTCCTAACTAAACTCAATTTGCAAAGTTGCCGATATTTGATGATGAATTTATGGTTAGATATAAGCCTCTTATTGCCCCTCTAAATGTTTAAAGTGTATTGGATGTTTGTGTAAGGTTGCAAAGTTCTCCAGTATGTTTTACTTAGTTTTCTGTTTATTTTACAGTATGGGGCAGCTAGAATACAAATTTATGGGTAGAGATTACGATATTAATATTAAGCTTCATAGAATAAATACGTTAGCGGTCACTAATATGGATTCAAGCGATGTATTCACTTAATATAATCAAATCAGTTAAGAATCTGGAGTGAACCAAAATTCGTAGCGAAAAAAAATACATTTAGCTTTCATATTTCATGCCGCAGTACTTATAGTCAATAGAGTCTTAAGTGTTTTTACGATGAAACCATTTCATATAACATCCTAGTTACAACTTACATTTTCAAGATTCACATTTTAATAACCATCTGAAATCACTTTTAATATTTCTGTCAACGGCTGGTTAGCTAAGAAATCTATGGGGGTGTACCCAAGCAATGGATTTCTAAGCTGATATGATGGTAAAGAATAATCAAGCGAATACATCACGCAGTAGATGACTAGAGCTGCGATTCGCGGTCATCGCTAAGCCGGACACGTAGCCCCTCCCTTTCTCGTTGCACGTCCGCCAGTTCAGCACAGAGCGCGCGACAGACGCGGTGCAATACTGCATTCTGCTCCAACAATGCTCGGACATCCGCTGCGGGCTCCGCCACCCGACGGACCACGACCTCGAAAGCTCCGCGAGCACGCATACAATCCTCTCTATTATACCCGAACCCCTCAGCTTCGTACTCCCCGCTCACCCCTCCGGTACCAGGCGATGTCCTCGGAGGGGGGATAGGAGCTGTGTTTGGGATGTTATTAGGAGGAGGACCTTTCAAGCGAGTGAGATCTAAGGAGCTGGATCGCGCGTGGTTACGTAACGGACGCGGTGGGGGCGGCGGGGGTGGTTCCTTACGTGGGGCTAGTTGCAACGACTGAGGGCCATCGTCGTGCGGAATTGGGTCTCTAGCCGGAGGAGGCGGAAGCACCCCAACGCTTTTGATAGGTTTCCGCGGCTGTGGACGCGAGATAGCCCTAATCTCCTGGCCGTTCGGCGGCGGGTCAGGCGGCGGCTGGGAATGTAAGCGCTTAGGGCTGGCTAGCTCAAACGCGTGAGAGATATCATCGCGTCGGGGTGAGGTAGTCACTCGCTGTTCGTCTAAAGGAATCGAGTTAGCATCGGGTGTGACGCGCAAAGCGACGGGGTGGAAAATCTTAGGGTCGCGTTCAACTGCCGCGCGCTGAAAGTCGAAGTTGACAGGTTTTGGACCGGGACTAGAAATGCTCGAGGTCGGTGAATCGACGAACTTCGTCCACTCGCGATTGTTCGGCTGCGCTTCGGGTTTCGGCGGCGTCAGCGATGCTTTTCTCTCATCGGATTTTGCAGCTTCGTACGGATCGGTCGTCTCCGGTTTGGGGGCGAAATTAAAATCTGCGGAAGTTCCCGATCCGAACATTTCAGCTCCTAAATCGACAAGGTCCGTTGTGACCGCGCGTTGCGAGAAGCGAGAATCGACTCTCGGTACAAGGCAAGTAGGTAGAGTTTCGGGTACCGGGATGTTGTTCCGCCGAAGCACGATGAGATGCATGGCTATGCTGAACTCCTCGAGGGTGAGAAGGCCGTCCTTGTTGATGTCGGAGAGCTGCCATATCTTGCGCAGGTCCGGGACTGAAAGGCGGGACTTTTCGAAGAACAACCTGTAAATAGACATTATTTTTATTCAACAGTAAATTCAAAGCACGTAGATCAATGCAATGCAAATAATCTGTTTCAAAAATCTAACCTAATATTGTTGTATAAAATTCATATTAGAATTAGTCCGTCATGTGTTCAGATGATTTTTGTGACCTCTTACCTCCACAACGAAAGCTCCAACTTTTACTACCTAGCATCTTCACATCTGGTAGGCCTTTTGCTTGTTCCATCATTTATGACAATTATATTATACTAACAGTTACCCGCGACTTCGTACGCGTCTACAGTTTCCGTGTACATTATATTATCTGTGCCTGTACCGAGCGGATACTTTGAGAAACTTGACATTACACCTCATTACACCGAACTCGTACCTACTGGAATGTCAAACGCTAGTTGTTAGACCAAAGAGGCCCTGTCAAACTGACGTGACATGACATGACAATGAAATCCTCTTGCCAATTGGCGCTGCTAATCCTTTTCGTTCATTTTATCCTGTAGATCCTGTTAATTATTCGGGATAAAAAGTAGCCTATATGTCAATCCAGGTTACAAACTATATATATGCCAAGTTTCATCCAAGTTGGTTCAGTGGTTTTGACGTGATTGAAACACAAACATCCAAACATCTAAACTTTCGCATTTATAATATTAGTAGGATATATTAGTAGGATAGTTGCACCAACAATTTGATGATTACCTGGCTGTATGTCCCGGCAGTAAGCCGCAGTCGGGACGTAGCTGCGCGAACTGCGCCGCATAATGCCTCGCTTGCGCTTCGCTGATGGCCCAAATATCCTCTGCCACTCCGTCCCCTTCGTCCTCCGACGAATGTCGGTCTGATGACTCTTCCTCAGTTCCTGTCACAAAAATGATTAATGTAATACTATTTGGATGACTATGGAGATCGTGTTCGACATACAAGAACCTCGTACTATTAGCTGTTGGTTCTAAGAGCTGAATTACACACTCATAAGTTACTTTAGAGTGTCGAGTCCAGTAGGGGTAGTTACACTACGCGGCAACGACGATTCGACCGCGTCTCGGTAGCGACGATTACTAATTAATCCTACTGTATTATTGAGTGTGTGAATCGGCTCTAAGATTTAGACCTTAGCTCTCCCTTCTGCGATGTAGATTGTGGGTTCGATCCCCATCAAGAACAAAATATTTTGTGATTTAATTTTGAGTCTGGGTGATGATATGTGTTTACAAAAATAAGTATAGAGGTAACCTAAGTACCTTTCCTACCTGGTACAAGCTTTACTTAGTTTGAGGTAGATGGCGTTATGTTAAAATATCGTACAATATTTATTTTTATTGTCTTCCTCACTACCATATTTTGATGGTACACCAATACAATATGCAATACAAAAATATTAATGAAAAAAAAACACAACTTTATTGTCAGGTGTGGGGTTCGAACCCACGCTCCCTCTCGGGAACCAGAGCTTAAATCTGGCGCCTTAGACCACTCGGCCAACCTGACTTGATCGAGAATGACGAAATTCGCGGCGTATTTCACAATGCTGACGCAATGTTGACGTACACGTACTACTCTTTGTTTGAGAATTGCGCATTGTGTAAATGAATTTACAATCATTCGAAACTACACGTTACAGACACCTTTTCATAAAAATGACTATGGTATGGATGGAGCATCTGTTTACATATTTCCGGTGTTACGATGACTTAACGGAAAAAAATAGCTGTATTTTACTTATAAATAGAGAAAAATTCAGGAATGACACTTTCACCACACTTGTTCATTAATAGCCTTTTTCAATGCTTCAATGCATGTGGTATTTTTTTTTACACAACTAAATGGCGGAAAAGGCCAATGTCCACGTGATGTTAAGCGGTAACCACTGCCTATAACGATACATTGCCTTACTGAACACATCCACTGTAGACGTGCCCTGTGATGCATCGCATTGCGCCCGTCACTCTTAGACAAAGATGTTAAGTCTCATATGCCTGTAATAACGCCAGCATCATACCCTTCAAACCGAAACACGGCATCACTGCTTGGCGGTAGAAATAGGTACGGTGGTAGTACTTCCCCCGATCAGCTCTTTCACAAGAAGCTCTACTACTAATTATTATGAACTTACCAAGGAGTTGAGTATGCTCCTCACCAGTATTCGCCGGCCATACACCCCGTCCAGTCGCACTGTGCTCCCACACTGGATGCACACGCTCGGCCACACTATTAGTTGGAGTAGGGCTTTCACTAGCTGTACTCCAAGGTGACCCACTTTTGCCTCTTCTCTGTAATTACATGTATATTCATTACAAAATGTTACTCTGTTAGTTCGTACAAGTTAGTCGCCAACTGTAGTGATGGGAGTCTTGAGGCTATGGAGGCCTTTTCGTAGCAGGTTGACGACTGGCTAGAACCGGGACTGACAGTTTAACGCTCACATGTAAATGCCACTTGAGGTCACCAATCCAAATAGTGACCGCGCAGAACGTCGCTTAACTTAGATAATCAGTGAAGATTAACAAAGCTAGCTACACCACGAGATCACATTAAATAGGTGATACTGCTATTAGCTACGAGTAATAGTTAACTTAATTATAACAACCTAGCAAATAAAGCATGCGGTTTCATACAAAAATTTTCTTTTATTAGTAGGTATTACCATAACTAAGGTATCATCATCAGTTCACATTAATTAGTAGGGGTAGCTCTAACAGTTAAGCTTTTTCCAAAAACTAATATCACACCAATAATATTAATCAATCCATATTTTCATAAATGAAGTAAAACAACTATCCACAGATTAACATCCTACAAACTTACCCCTCTAGAACTAGATCTCTGGGACATCGTCTCAGACTCCTTTTCTGAATCTGTGCTTAGCCCTTCAGCTGCATCGTGAGACAGGGTCTGAGGGGCATCACTGTCAGACAGATTTGAAGCTGAAAGCCTCATAGGTTCATAAGCCCCTATGCTGCCAACAAAATTCCGCTCTCGTTTCACTATGTGTTGCTCTTTGGGAGAGTTTGAGAGTTGTATGAGATCAGCGCTAGCTTCAGGATTAATTGTCCATGTAAATCTCGGCAGTGGCAGGTCGAGAGGAGTCGATATCAGTTCAGGTTTCAAAGGCATGTTTGATTGATGTGCAGCTATTAGTTTTAGGGCCGAATAAAATTGCTTTCTATTCAAGTGATTCAGAGACGTGCAGTTATTAGGGGAGACGCTAATATCCATGATCTGAAACGTTTATTAAAATCATTGTTTATACAATAACACTTGTTTGTAGGTACCTACTTATTATACCTAACCTGTACCAATTTTCACCTGTTTTAGGACGTCATTTGATGTATTCGATGATCTGAACAGTTCTGTTGCTTTTAAAATCGGTATTTTCCCATTAGATTCCTCGTCGCAACATAAAAACAAATCACCGAAATATCTCATTTCGGTTTCTGTCAAATTAAGATCCTCCATTATAGTAGAATTCAAAGAATTTGTTAGCTTCTGCACAGCTGGTTTAGATTATCGTAATAAACACAGCAAAATTAGACATTATCTATTCGTATAAACCATATTCATTGTAAAATAGACGGAATAAAAATTGTACAAAATTTACACGAAGCAAACGAACGAAATGTCAAATTGTCAATCATAGAAAAAGATACTTTTGTCAATGGTTGCTTGAAATATACCACAGACTTATAAGATGCTACGCATACGTAAAGTGCGTGACAGACACGGCCAGGGGTGTGGACAAATCGAAAAAAATATTAATAACCGGTAGAATGCACGGGCGGTCCCAGTCAGTTTCATTTCTTTATGTTGGTACCCAAACAAAGGGACGTGGACGTGTTGGTTGGTATTTCCATCTTGATTTTGGTATTATTCTGGTAGAAAATATTTTATTCAATATTAATAAAAAAAAAATTTTATGAGTACATAGGTAATTAATTAAATTATATAATATTTAGCTCTCTGTATCCCCCTGCTGAGCAAAGTAATAATATTTTTTTTATATAATCCATATTAAATAATTTTATAACCAAGGTAGTTAGATACCAAATAACCCACCAAACAATTTACTGTTTCTTGCTGTACGTAAGTAGATTTTTTTTTTCATTCATATATAGTAAGTAGATTAATATAAAATGTAGAGGGCGTTTTTTATCAATTGTGCGAACTCAACACAATGCACATCGAGGGACGCTGCAGTGACCCCAGACACCTAATAGTTTTTAAAGGTACTTTCAAAATATACCTCACGTATACCCAAGCCTACTGGATTCATCTCTCAAACATGTCTCATGCAATACCTACAGCAGCGTCTCGTTCATAAGAGTAATGGTTCCCCTTCTTGACGCATGGTTTAGTTTAGATCATCTTGATTTTATGCAAAGGCCTGTTTATTATCTTATTTTAATACTATGTAAAGCCTACCTACTAAACGGGCGGCATGGCAGAGGGGGGTAAAATAAACTTTAGTTTAGAATACAACTTTATTTCAACGTCACATACATGCTTTTGATTTTCTTGCTATAAGCCATCAACTGTTGTTAACAAATTGATTTTAACGAATCATGCATATAACACTACTAATAAAGTAGTAGAATAATTTAGAACACGTTACAACTTACAACTTAAAGCAGTAGGGGTCGACGATCGACAAAGTAATGAATTATAATCATCCAAGTTTTATGGTAAAATTACTCTTAATGTCTATATTATTTAATCCTTGGTTTGGATGTACTTGATGAGATCGATGACTCTGCTGGAATAACCATATTCGTTGTCATACCAGCTGATGAGCTTAACAAAGTTGTCGTTTAGGGAAATACCAGCGGCAGCATCGAAAATAGAAGAGTGAGTGTCACCAATGAAGTCAGAAGACACCACTTGGTCTTCAGTATATCCAAGGACGCCCTTCAGAGGACCTTCAGCGGCTTCCTTGACTTTTTGCTTGATAGCATCATAGGTGGCAGGCTTGCCTAGGCGGACAGTAAGGTCGACAACGGACACGTTGGCAACTGGTACACGGAAAGCCATGCCTGTGAGCTTTCCATTAAGAGCGGGAATGACTTTACCGACAGCTTTAGCAGCACCAGTTGACGCAGGAATGATGTTCTGTTGAGCACCACGGCCATCACGCCACAACTTGCCAGAAGGTCCGTCGACAGTCTTTTGAGTAGCGGTGGTGGCGTGTACGGTGGTCATCAAGCCCTCAACGATATCAAAGTTGTCGTTGATGACTTTGGCAAGAGGAGCCAAACAGTTGGTGGTACAGGAAGCATTAGAGATGACCTTGTACGAAGGGTCGTACGCTTCAAGGTTAACGCCACAGACGAACATGGGGGCATCAGCACTGGGAGCAGAGATGATGACTTTTTTGGCACCACCTTCCAAGTGAGCGGATGCAGCAGCGATGGTGGTGAACACCCCGGTAGACTCTACAACGTATTCAGCACCGGCCTTGGCCCAAGGAATGGCTTTAGGGTCCCTCTCGGAGAACACGGCGATTTTGTTTCCGTTAACAATAAGGCATCCATCCTTAGCTTCAACGGTGCCCTTGAAGCGTCCGTGAGTGGAATCGTATTGGAAAAGGTAGACCATGTAGTCCAAACCGATGAAGGGGTCGTTGATGGCAACCACCGAAGCTCCCTTCTCAACGGAAGCACGGAGCACAAGGCGCCCAATGCGGCCAAATCCGTTGATTCCAATTTTCGACATGATTCCTGTAAGAACAAGATAAACCTAATCTTTAAATTTTATTATGTTGAGTAGGTAAGGGCAAAGCGTATAGATGTTTAGGGCGGCTTGCACGAGAATAGCTAAACGCGTTTAACTCTTAAATAGTATTTAGCGAGTTGTCAAGTCATACAAATAAGTCAGATTTAAATCGATTTAGCTGTTAAATACGTTTAGTGATTCTGGTGCAAGACGCCCTTAATGTTGTAATACTGATAAACAGCTACCTAGGTATCAATTGTTTTTTTTTGTGTTTAGTTTATCAAACATAGTATTACTTACTTAAAACTATTTTTACTGACATTTCTAAAAAATACCGATGTTTTACCGTGACCTACCCCTTTCTCAAACTTCTTATTGAGAATGCGCAAGCATTATTACTGTTAGGGCAAAGTCAAGGTCACGACCTGTCTCTAACTTCTTTGCGAATTTTAAGAAAAGTTAACTCTATCCTAATCCTAAGATGTATTTTAAAATAGCCAGGTAGGTCATTATTTTTTTCTGTACGTATTATGTTACCTATTGAATAAAATCAAATAAAAAGATCAGCTGGTTACCTACCTACCTAGGCACCTAATTATCTTATAGTAATAATGATAGGTAGGTACTTTTCAAATGTTCGCTTATTTTTCACTTTACAGTCGGTGGGAATGGGATGAATATTTCTCCGGCGGCATACCGGCGCAGCGCAACGCGTGTAGGTCGTTTAGAGGTCATACGAAAACCCTCAAATAAGTATTATCGAAAAACAAAAATAATATACATTGAATAATTTATAAGTTATAAAAATGAGAATAACTGCTAGAAGGAAATTAAAATTATAATTTGCTATGACGAATATGACGATGTCTACGTGATCGGTATGAGGTAATCATTGTGTAAAACTGTAGTTACTCAATAATACCTATCTCAGATAAACTAAAGTTATTTACAAAACATAAGAAGGTTAAAGTGTATCAAAACATAAATTGTATTTCTAAATTCACTTACCGGAGTTATTTATTCACTGCCTTTTTAGCACTGCACGTTCAATCTCCACAAGATGGAGTTTTGAAATGTCAGCTGAAGGACAAAGAGGCGAGGCGCAGAGTTAAAAATAGACAATTATAGAAGATCGAAGATCCACAGAATATACAAGGCGTAGATAGGTCAAATAAGTTCGGGTATAAATATTTTTATTATTTATTTGACTCCATCTCTTTACTTAAAGTTGTTCTTTCCTAAATAAAATTAGATAGATACGTACCGATCTATTATATTATGTATAATTTTTAACATCGGTTGGGCTATCTCCTTGTTTCATCACTTTTTCTCAATAAAATATTAATAGTACTTACTAAAGCGTGTTAAGTTAAAAATATCAGCAAAGGTTCATAACCTACATTTGTTTTTATTAACTTTTTTTTGTTTATTATTTAGTATTTATTTATTCAGCCTTAAAAGTAACATTACAGAATGTTTAATTTGTAATATTATTATGATGTAGGGCGGCTTGCACCAGAATCGCTAAACGCGTTTAACTATTGAATAGTATTTAGCGAGTTGTCAAGTCATATAAATACGTCAGATTTAAATCTATTGTACCTATTTGTAATGTCTCATCTTTTCCTTTCACTTCTGGTTTTACTTATCTATGGACTGTAGTGATGTGGTAATGACAACTTTTAGTTAGAAGTTACCGGTTTTAAAAAAATGATACTATGAATCAAACTCTTCGTTCGACAAGAGACAAATTGTGATTTTGGATGCCCGCGAAATTCAAAATGACGTGTTGAATGTGACTAAATATAATTTCCAATTAATTTTCCAACAATTTCCCTTTGCAATGGTTATCAAAGTGGGAATCAACGGGTTTGGTCGAATAGGCAGAGTTATTTCACGAGTTTGCTTACAGCACCCTAACCTTCAGGTGAACTTATTCATTTTTAGTATAACGAACATTTTATATTTCGATTCGAATGTTTTCATGTGCCTTTTATTTTCCAGTTATCAGCGATTAATGACCCCGCTATCAGTGTTGAGTATATTAGCTATTTGATTAAGTTCGATTCCACTCATGGGAAATTGAAAGGAAATATTACACACACCAGCGATGAGATTAGTGTTGATGGTAAGGTACCTACACTTTGGAATTCGGATCAGGATATAGTTATCAGTTGGTTGTAGGTACCCACGCACTTAAGTCAATCACTGCACTGCATTTCTATTCTACCTAGGTAGGTACCTACCTATCATTTGGGTTTGGGTATGACTTGGTAGGTTAGGTTTAGGTACCTAGCATAATTAATTAGTCACAATCACGGCGGATCTTTGAAGTATCTGCGCAGAACCTATTTAGCGAATTTTTCCGCACAATAGTAGGCGCAATCGTGTTGCACCTAACTTCAGAGGGATAAAGATCCGTTGTGCCTTGTGCGTACTCTACTATCATGGTGCCTCTTTAAATTCGATTAAATACGTAAGCGCCAGCTAACGTGTGTTTGCTGTGTGCCTTTGGAAATCTCTATCTACCCACTTCATAAATACCTATCTATATTGTACGTAGATACGCCCGAAATGGGCAGGCTGTTAAAACTTCTGTAAGATCTATTTTACACAGATTTCAATCATAGATTTGAGTAAAGTTTTTCATACAAATCTAGGTATGCTTGAGTCCGGATCAGTGAGTAATAAATACGAATACGGGCGTTATTCTTAATCTATTTAAGCTGATTTCAGATGACCATATCAAAGTATTTCATGAGAAACTGCCCCAAAGCGTGCCTTGGCATACAGCTGGAGTTCAATACGTTGTCGAAGCCTCAGGAATGTTCACCAGCCTCGAAAAAGCATCTGTGAGTTTTGATGAAGCTTGACTATACCTACATAATTATAACCAGCTTATAAGTACCTATAAGGTACTTATAAGGACCAGGAGAGAGAACATTGGAAGTCCTTGGGGGAGACCTTTGCCCAGCAGTGGGACGAGATAGGTTAAGGAAAAAAAAAAAAAAATACCTAGGTATAATTATAATGTTCCTTTTTTACACTGTATTGTTCCTACCTATTGGATCTTGGGTCTGAAATAAAGATTACTTATTTATTTATTATAATAATAATATCAAAGTTAAAGTCATAATTTCTTTATTCAATTTCTTTATATTAGTACCTATATCAGTATGGCTGAACGACTTCATGATACTTTTTTGATCATTGTATGCTTGTAGGGACACCTTGCTAGCGATGGTGTAAAACGTGTCATAGTGACAGCTCCAAGTGCTGATGTACCAATGGTCATTCTGGGAGTCAATGAGAACAAACTCACCATAGGTAAGCGGCTCATGAGCATAACTTCAAAAACCATTTGTCGTTTTCGGGATTTTTGAAGACAACAATAAGTTGCTTTGTCATTTCTAATCGATCATAGTTAAGCAACATTCTGTGCGGTCATGATTAGGATGGGTGACGGCTAATGGCAAGAGCGCTTAATTTTTAGAGGTCAAGGTCATTGGCAAGCAAGACGAAGAAGATGTTTATTCTATACAGCAGGCGTAGCAAACATAACCTTTGGGCTTTGATTAATGTTTAAAGAGGCCTCATTATTATTAAACATAACCCTTATTTCACCATCTCATGATTACGCTATCCGTCAAATATAAATATCTTCGTCTCTACTTTAGACTTGTCAAAGGCAAAGATGGGTAGGTCTAGGTACCTATAATTTTTAACCGACTTCAAAAAAGAGGAGGATCTCAATTCGGTTGTATTTTTGTTAATGTTGGTTACCTCAGAACTCTGATCTGAAAGGAGTGTATCCTTTCAGATAAATTCAATTTTCATCAAAATCGGTTCAGTAGTATAGCTTATAAATAAAAATAACTGAAAAAAATATGCCATCCACGTGCACGAAATTGCGTTTTTTGCTTTTCTGTGACTTTTTACTTTTAGTGATGTTTACGATCACTAGAACATTCCAAATGAACTGCCAACATCATCATCATCTGATGATGAAGCCGGTAGTCGAATTGAAGTTGGTTTTCTTAGTTTTTTAAACTTATGAATTTTATTAGATGGATAGCGTTAAGCAGAGATGGTGCAACAGGCCCTAAATGTTTTAGTTACATTCAGCAAGGCCTTCCATCAAATTATTGAATTTTCAGAGCAGAAAGTGTTATCGTGCGCTTCAAGCACGCTCTACTGTTTAGCACCCATCATAAAAGTTCTCGAGGACCAGTTCGGGGTATCGGAAGGGTTTCTTACAAGTATCCACGCTATGACGCCATCGCTGAAGCCACTGGATGGACTTTGTTTGAGAGGAAAGGTAATATCAGCCTGTCCATTGTCCAAGCCTGTCAGAAGAAACGAGTTTGGCCTTTTGCCGCCCATCGACTTTACGGGGTGAATGTGAATACTGTTCACCAATGAAATTGACCTTGGTCATTTCTGTAAATTGGTATTAGGTAATATTTGGTCATTATTCGTTGGTCACTTCCGACTGCCTAAGATGATGATGATTCGATCCATATGCCGTCGCTACAAGACGAACGAAATTCCTAGATTTCATTTTATTTTTGTTTAGCATTGGCGTGACCACAGAAGTATTCACCAAAATATAATCCCAGCGACCACAGGGGCTTGCAAAGCTCTCGGCAAAATCATTCCACAGGTCAAGGATAAATTATCAGGGTTGGCCTTCAGAGTTCCTATCGTCAACGTTTCTGTACTTGATCTGTCTATACGGTAAATTTTTATTTTTTATATGAAGATAGTAATATAGATAATGTAGATACCTACCTACATAACATGATGAAGTTACCACACCGCCTTTAGAAACTCTATAACATTATGGACGTGCCGCGCTGAACTAAATCTAGGCCTTATGCAAAATAGGTAATAAGGTCCTAAATATTACATTTTCAGGTTGAACAGCAATACGTCTATAGCAGAAATTGTCAAATGTGTAGAAAAAGCAAGCAAAAACAACATGCAAAATGTCATAAAAATATCCAACGAAGAAGCAGTATCCTCAGATTTTATAGGAGAAAGTCACTCTTGTATTTTCGACGAAGACTCGAGCATTCAGCTGAAACCCAACTTCTTTAAAATCATTTGCTGGTATGAGAACGAATATTCCTACGCTTGTAGAGTCGCAGACTCCATATTTTTCTCAGAAAAACAATTCGCCGGTTTGGAACATACAACCAACAAAATGACGTACGTTAGACCAAGGTCCTTGCGAAAACATGACGAAATGCAACAGACTGAAAGTTACAAGAAAGAAAAGTCTGTATCGTGTTGTGATTACAAAATTGATAGTAGCTCCAAAGCCACATGCCATTGTTATCAAGAAAAAGAAAATAGTATACCCCGTCGCCAGTTCATAAAAACTTTATCAACTGAAACTACTTCCCTACCAACCTATAGTAAAAGAAATAGTGAACTGTTTAGAATATGGAATGACAGCAGTGAATTAACTAAACCAGGGGTAAATCAGAATAGGAATTCGTTCTTCCAAAGTTGTTTCAGCATAGCTGCCCCAGAACCTAAGCAGACAGAGGCCACAAAAGCTCAAACGCGTTTAGAAAATGTAAAGCGAGAATTTACCAAAATGGTCAATATAACTGAAGACTTGTTAAAGAAAACGCATAGTAACCAATCCGATGTACATTTAATATCTAAGAGCGAAGTCATGAACAAAAGCGATTCAAAGTTTAAGACAAAAGATAAATATTTCATAGCCGATACTGAAAGATATAGAAAAACAGAAAACGATCCAGTCGAGAACTGTGGTGATTGTAAAAGTCAAAGCTCTAAAAACACGAGTCAACCAAATATTGATAGCAGTAACGAGGAAGAGCTATCGTTTTATTCTTATGAAAAGGAAATATCTGATTACAATAGAAGTGACAACAAGATTATGGAAAAACAAGAAAGTATTAAAGTTACAAGGTCGCTTAATGTTCCCAAAGCAATTTTACCTAAAAAAGTCATAGGAAACACTAAAAACGTGGACGATGAAAGCTTGAGAGGCATAAATAGATCACACCATGATAATTTCAAAGACCAATTGACCAAAACAATAAACACCTTAATTGAAGGGCTAACGCAAAACATTCAAGTTCGCTGTTTAAACAACGACCCCAAAATAAATACTAATAGTACTGAAAATATGAAAATAAATGATGAACAAGCTACTGATAATGAAGCATCCTTATCTGTAGGTAGCCATACCAGTGTTTGTCGCAAAAAAGTGAATGAAATCACTGAAGCTCAACAACTGCTCATTGAGTCGAATGTGAATTTAGACCGAAAAATTAATTTATATGAAAAATATAAAATGAACAACGATAACACAAATGTAAAACTAATTGATGAAGAATTAAGGAAACGTAACATAGTACTTGTAGACAGTTCATTTGTAGCGGAAACTGTTTCAGATGAAAATATTTTCAACGATTTAACAGTAGGAAACGTGGAACCTAATAAAGATATAAATAGAAAAATATTAGACGGACTTGAAATGAACCCTGACACAGTCGTGGTAATCTCTGAAGATACCTCAAGATGCGACAGTCCCGAGAATACGAATACAACTATTAGCAACCGAAACGAAACTAAACAAGATATTTACGATAAGCTTGATAGTGCCAGTGCAACCGACTCCAACAATTCATTTGAAATCAATGAAAGAAAATCACAAGTCATTCACATAACAGATTTGACGAACTCGTTCGAAGATCTAGCGCGTTTGGATAAAATCTGCAGAATTATTGAAATATCTGACGAACTATCCGACCAACTGTTTTCAGCTTTGGACAATAAAGAAAATGAATTGAAAAGGAAAAGATGGTCGTTCAGAGATTTGTGTGAAAGAATACATCTGGATGACTTCTGTAACAAAGTGTTTGGGAAAAATACAGTGTAATGTGTAACTTGTGTGTAAATTAAACAAGTAGTTTGTGACAACTAACGCATTTTATTTAAAAGCTATAGAACTGAGTTTAGAGTATTATCTATGAGTATATTACTTTTTAAGTAAAACACATGCGATAATTAAGGCACTTCATAGAACGTTGTATAAAAATATAAACTAAAATATCACAGTATTAAGTAACTAACAGATATTATGCCTCAGAGTAATTATGTACACTATTGTACACGATTGTCATGTAACAGCAATGCTACAGACAATATATTATACTATGGCAATGCTGTCCTAAATGTACAACAAAATATAAATCACAATTAAAAGTAAAAAAAAAACAGGTACTTTTTTTGGAATAAAATGCTCACGCAATACATGTAACATATTTCCGAATCCCATCCCATGTTACATAAACAAGAAATATATCTAAAAAATAAATCTTAAAGTCAAGTTTATGCAGAAAAAAAAATGGTACTTTATGAATAAAATGCTCGCGGAACACATTTAGCTTAGGGCTTGAACAGCTGTAAATAATAGTGGGAAAAGTCACGGCAAGTTTTAGGGAAGGTGTGGGCAACAGTTTCACTACATGACCAGTAGAAATCAATGCAGCTAAGGTCACCTCCACAATTATTAGACGAAGATTACTATCCTTACCCGTAATTATGGTACACTATATCTGTATTTTTCAATAACTTCATGTTGAGTTGTATGATAGTTTTTGGGAACACAGCATCGTCCATTTCCACATAATCTGCTATGACTACGTTTACCGGGGACCAGATTCCCGCGGTGGAGTTCCCGGGTATTGGCGGTCCGGGAGAGAATTCTGACAGAGTTGGAAGCACTTCATCTTTAACTGGGATGGCGCATTTCTCCCGTAGGTTAGAGATCCACCTGGAATTAAACAAACAAAAATGAGATGAAACTTAACTTTGACTTTCAGGAACTTCTAAACAGTTTCAAGATGTATGCTCAACGGAAATGTAGGTACCTAACCTACCTAAGTACCTACCTTACCTACCTTCTTTATCTATGTAACTGTTCCCTATTGTGCAGCCCTTGTAGTTGTGTACCTAATTTCATTTTATTTTATTTTTTAACCTAAACAAGGCAGTGTGATGTCATCCACTCTCAGGTCCTGCCTGAAAACCAGCGCCGCTCTGCTTCTGCAGAGCTGCATTAAGAGGATATACGGGCGGAGAGACTTTAGAAAATTAGGTATTTGAAGAAACTATCGCTGTCGCTACCGTCCCCCCTGCCCTCAAATTCGTGCAATAAGGACAACTGCAGATCCGACTCAAAAGCTTAAGTAAAAAGTTATAATTCGAGGTTTGGCTCTCGCCTATTTCCTCCTCCAATATTAAACCAATTTAAAAGATATTTTAGACACTGAATATAGAGGATATATACTACGCCGCTATGTTTTTCTTTTTTCGTTAATAGTTGTCAAATTTGTACACTAGGACTCTGTTAACAGCGATCTAAATAAGCAATTTTGAGCATTTTTTGAGGGTTCTAGTGCTTATAAAAATAATTTATCACCAAAAAGAAAAACATAGGGGCATAGAAATAGTGATTATTTATTATTCTATGAAAAATCATTGCTCTAGGGTCATTAACCAAAAAGAAAACAGGCGAGAGCGTTTGTATGGAGAAAAGACCACCCACGTTTCCTCTTAAGCTGAGGCAGGACCTTTTTGACTCACATCAACGCGCTGGTCAGCACTCACACCTGCCCAGCCTACCTACCTACCTAGCTAGTAGTAATTGTGTAGGTGATTATTGTTTTCTTTCTTTTTTATGCTTGTTCTGTGCTGTACCTGTGTTGTCATTGTGTGTCAAATAAATAAATCTCTATCTCTCTATCTATCTCTATCTCTAAGAACTAGTACTAGAAAAACACGAATAAATAATATACTACAATTATGTAGTTTAGTCAGATCCATCCCAGCAATTTTTAGTGGTTGAAATAAAATGACTATGTCCCAGGCACTGCAGCATCCCGTTCATAGGGGCATGGGTAAAAAGTGGCTACTGATGCTGTATAAATTATCTAGATTAATTTAAAGGTCTGAATTATTATTTTCATTGAAATTTTGTAGACCAAATGAAACTTTCAAAAATAACATGTAAATATTTACCGGAACAGAATAAAAGCTGGCGTCGGTGTCAACACCGCCTGGTGTACAAAGCCCATGCCGGGATGTCGCCTGATGTGCTTCAGATACGAGATGAGACCACTGACGCTGTCCTGCCGTGGCCAGGGTGATGGCAGCATCTGTGGTACCCAGAACTCACCCGTGGAATATACTGACTCATTGCGATATATCACTATCACCTGGAATTTGACGAGATGTCTATCAGTAAATGGACATGCATAGTATAGTATTCACAAAGGATCTTTGTCCTTATGAAATATCTCCGTAGAACTCATTTTTGGCTCGAATTGGAGGTAACTTACCATCAGGTGAGATTGCGGTCAAACGTTTGTCTATAATGTATTAAAAAAAAAAACTATTTTTCCTCCGCCTGTACAAGCGCAATCGTTTGTTGCGCAAGTATAGGTGCTTTTACCAGTGCTGATGAATATCCTCATATCTTGGACACGCCTGCACAAATTTCCATCCACAGCTAAGAACCATATCTGATAAATCAGTTCTCGTACAAAAAACCGCATTCAAATCGGAGCCCTACTATCAGAGTAACGAGGCCATAGACAAACAGACAGACACAACGCCGTCAAAATCATAACACCCCCTTTTTTCGGTACGGGGTTAAAAAAGGTTTATGAAAAGTTGGTTTACCTGCTGATTCAGCCTGGCTAATGAGTTAAGTGTGAAAGAACGAGGATCTGGTTGCCGTGGCACCAACTTGGGTCCGTACAAGTTGAGTAGATATTTAATAAGTCGCTGATGGTCTTGAGGTGTGAATCCGTAGAAATGTTGGCAATCTAGGATCACCACCTGAAAACATTAATAGTACCTAGTAGGGCATTTTGTGCAAGAGCTCGTCCGGGAAGTACACACGGCTACACGTCAAGTTGTACATCCTACATGCCCATAACTACGCTACATACAATGCAAAGAATCGTTGAAAAGAGAGTGCATGGTGGCATTCAGTGATTTCTACTTATACTTACGCCGTCTTGAGTTGGGGTGTGTTCCTTTTTAACCGAATTCAAAAAAGGAGGAGGTTCTCAGTTCGGTTATGGGTGTTACCTCAGAACTCCGTCATTTATGAACCGATTTGAAAAATATTTTTTTGTCTGAAAGGATTAACTTCCAGGTTGGTCCAATTCAATTTTCATCAAAACCGGTTCATTAGTTTGGCTTATAAATAAAAATAACTGAAAAAAAATATGCCATCCATGCACGAAATCGCGTATTTTTCTTTTCTGTGACTTTTTAGTGGTGTTTACGGTCACTAGAACATTCCCAATGAAATGCTATCATCATCATCATCTGATGATGAAGCCGGTAGTCGAATTGAAGTCGGGTTTTCTAGTTTTTTAAACTTATAAATTATTAAGAAAGGTTTACAAATATTGGTAGGTTTAAAAGTACCTCTCCAGGGTGTGTCTCTATAAACTCCTTGACCTCGCGCAGTGATTGTGTTATCTCCCCAGCATACACTCCATGAGTGAAGTAGAAACTGCTCTCCCCTTTCTTTGTCGCCAGTCTTAGGTCAAAATACCTGAATTTAAAAATTATAAATTAGAATTACAACCATTATAGCAAACATTATTTTATTAATACTCAAAAGTATACAATGTTATCATTCTATTTCGTAACGAAAGTCAGGGATTGTGACGCCTGTCAAAATATATAATATGCATAAATCGCTCCTATACTTCTGAGTGTGTAAATCAGATTTAAGCCAGTATTAGAAATAAGGTGCATGCTGGGTAGGTATGTGCTCTTACTGTAAAGGTACCTAATGCCAATAAGTAGTTGGTGCTTCGTGTCTAATGTCTGCGTAATAGTCCACCGTAATATCGTACCTCGGAACAGAGGGTACAGACGTTGCACTATAGGCTCAGCATCGGGTGCTAGCCCGCTAGCCCTCGTAATGCCATATGTCATGGAGTCATGGCTACCTGGAATGTTTTAAACGTACAAATGAAATAAAAAATACATGGTTTAACTTTTCTGTTTAGAGCACAATATTTTTATTAGATAGAATATGGCATTCTTAATGATCCTTGTGATTTTATTGAATAAAAGAATTTTGACTTTGTGAATTAAATAAATATTCATGGACATTTCACACAACGCCCTCTAGTCCCAAAGTAAGGCAAGCTTGTAATAGCCATGAATTACACATTTATTTATTAAATTACCTAGTTATTTATATCTGGAGGATTTGGTCAAACCACTGAACAAAAAGCTGGTTAGGTAAACATCACTCATTATTGTTAATGTTTTTTATGCAGATAGCACACTTGATATTAGGTTACTTTGCCTGTAACAAAGCATTACCTGATGGATTATGTGCAACAGGGTTTTTCTTTGTAAAGCATCGCACTTTTTGAGAAAGATTTTTAAAAGAGTTGTTCATGAACTACTTAGGCAAAAGACACAAACCTGGAATGGCAAGATATATAATCGGGATATCTTTCAACTGGGCTGGCAGCTGACTCATCCATGCTTCTAAATCCAAAGCTGTGCTATCTTCACTCATGGTTACTGCTGGAAACAGTAGGTACTTATTTGTTACAAAGTTTCAAATAACAAATGACATCAAAAAGGTGGTGTAGTACACTGTTAATTTTGACTATTGCGTGAAGGGAAGCGATTATAAATATACTCCTACCTTGAACTGAGCACTTGAAGGTTCTAAACTGTATCTACTGGCGACCTACTGATACAAACACAACGAGAATCACGTCATCAACGAAACATTGATTCCGATAGGTTAGAGTGTAATTTTCTTACTTTGTAAAACTTTGATGAGTGGTTTTTCTAATAAAACTGAGTTTTTTAGATAACATTCTATTTGGAGCAATAGCAATTGCGATTCAACAACCGCAAATCCGCAAAATATATGAAATACAAAAATAAATAAAATCAAAATAAACGGCCAGCTGTGTGTGAGTGAGACATTTTATGTCACTGTTTCTGTCACTAGAAATGTCAATGTCATTTTCATCATATCCCAGGTCCATGCCACGAGCTTTAACTGTTTTTGTATAACAAAACTGCTTTTTCAAGGAATATAATAAAGCACGATTAGACTCTGACGTCCGTTTAGGTGTTTTATTTTGTGAGGCTACTTATTATCACAGAACACCAGAGAAGTCGTGTGGTGGCCATTGTGCCATCAGAGGTCTGGCCAACTCTGGAACTCCTGCATCCGGCAACATGCCCTCTCGCTGCCCGTGCCCTACCAGCCGCCTGCCTGCGAGTGCTCAAATGCTAAGAATGCCCTATTAGGGCATAATGGCTAGGGCATTAACTAGGTAAGCCCTAAGCAACGCTCCGCTTAAGTAGGTACTGCGGTCACCCATCTAGGTAAATGGTAACCGTGCTGAACGTTGCTTATCTGAATAAATGTTATTAAAAAAGTAGGTTCCATACCTGCAATCAATAAAAAGGATCCAAACTTCATGTTATCGCGTGAAAAATCTCAAAGCAAAGTACAAAAACAAAGAACTTGGCAAGCAAGAAACTGGTAACTTAAACTTTGATTAATCGCACGTGTGTGTTCTATCGGTGTTGCACTAAACT
Organism: Gandaritis pyraliata; assembly: GCA_947859175.1. Classification (NCBI taxonomy): domain Eukaryota; kingdom Metazoa; phylum Arthropoda; class Insecta; order Lepidoptera; family Geometridae; genus Gandaritis; species Gandaritis pyraliata. Next base: position 2,821,609 of record OX401866.1, on the reverse strand, counting down.
GAACTTATCATGCACTTGAAATAGGATTAATCTTGCTAATAAATGCAAAAAGAGTTATTAACCTGTTAGACTCAACATTAACACCGGCTTCGATAAGACTGGTAGCAGTCTTCATGTCCGAATGTCCACTAGATTAGAAAGGAGATTACCTATAGTTTTTTGCATGATGTTCGAGATTCGGTCCTAAGGTGCCTATTAATAAGTTTGACCTTGATTTTACTTATTTCCTATGGTTTAGTGTCACCGACGACAACGGCGCAATTTAATTTACTAGACATACCTATATACCTTTGCGAATCATAAGATCCATCAAAATTGAAAAAGTAGAAGATTGCGTTGCGTTGCTTTAGAAAAAGGTCTAAGTAGGTTTCTTGTCGTGCTGGATTAGTGTTATAGCTACGCACTGAATAGAACAGGTTTTTAATGGACGCCTATTTGATAGGCGTCAATTAAAAACCTGAAACAAAAAACAATAACATATAATTACTGTAATGTGATCTCGATAACCACATCGGTCAGCAATCAATCAGCAACATGCAAATGTCAGCTCACGTAGTACTTATGTACTCGGCTTCTAATATAATGGCGGCTGAACCTAAACTGTACCTACTACATAGGTCTTACCTAGAATCAGCTTTCAAAGGTCTCTCAAAAGTTGAGAGACGAATAAGCAAATGATCAGAAAAATTCGTCTCAACTTTGAGAAGCTAACTGTCAAAACTAAACAAATAAGAAAAAGTTAAACGTCGTGCAGTGCAGCTTGAGAGTTGGTTCAGTTGAGAGGTGGCTTAATTATGATCAATGATTTACATAAATAGGACCGATCTAGCATGCTACTGACTGATTGCTGACGAGATCGCATCGGTGATCGGGCTCGGGCACCGGTGAGACAACACACAAGACAATGCTGTCGATTCTGTTGTTGCATATTTCTAAACGAACCTAATTTGACAACACTAAAAATGTTGCCGTCCCTTTCTCATAAACTGAAACGACAAAGACAGCTATAATTTTAGCGCTGTCAAATTAGGTTAGTTTAGGAAAATGCAACAACAGAATCGATACCAATAGCTGATAAAATAATATTAGGGTAACTACCTTCGCTAGGCAGTAGGTACTAGAAGCTACCGATTAGCGACCAGAAAGTAGAATAGGCATCAAAATAAGTACAAAACAATTTAAGTACCTAGGTACTTACAGATAGGTAAGTACCTATACCTAACAACTATGTTGGTAGTCAAAAATATCAATATGAACTGGAAGATGTGACATCAGAGATGATGGGATTAAAAGGATGGATGAAAGAAGGTTGACGAAACAGGTGCATCAAGAGAATGTGAATATGGGGCTGTTGGGCATAAGAGAATAAGAAGAAAAGGCCTCAGTGTATCATCTCAACCAGACAGTCATTTTATAAAACGATCTAGGAGTCAAGAGTAATCTGCTTGTGATTTTGAACGTTTGTTGTTGGTCGTAAGTGTAAAAATATGTTGGTTTGAAAAATCATCCCTTCCAACTAAGCCAATCTATGTGTTACGTTTCAGCTTCCTCAAGCACAAGATATTATACCATAGTAAGTACCTATGTCGGTAAATAAATGAGAACAAATTGAAAGGGTCGTCGGTTGCGGACTTGCGGGTGTTTTTTGGACCAAAAATATCGAAACCCGAAGCTGTCCGATAAGGAATCGATGTCACCCGAAGTCAGCAGCGTCGACACTCGTCGTCACTCCGCCAGACTCCCTCCCAACGAGTCGCTTTCGCCTCCCTCACCGCCACGCCGCCGCCGCACTCCCCTCCGCGCAAGCCCACAGTCCACGTTGCCCATCGTACGATAGCTACGTAAACACAGCCAGCACACGCGAATTGATCAAACAACCCAATATTGTCAAGCTTGTTACCCAACGTGGGTCTAAATCCGAGTTACAATGAGCAAATTAAGATCCGGAGTGAAGTAAACACGAAGAATTCAGTATTCCATACCGTGAAAGAAGACTGAACCGAACTATAAACTACAGTGTTGTCTCCGTGCCATGTTTGGGGAGAGTTTTGGATAAACAGTTAATATTGTTGGACGTTCACTGGGACTTATTGCGAATGTGTATTGAAACGTTCATCGCTATCCACGGGCGCACGGCTATGCGCCACGATTTGGGACATTTCATACGGCACACATCCTCTGACCACTACTGCGAAGGAAGAATTTAGTTGTTGTGGCAGGTAAGCGTTAAAATTGCCCTGGAAATTTCCAGCATACCTACTAAGTAGCCAAGGTCTCTTAAATGTTTGCAACGCACTAACCACTCGTAATTTCTAATACATAAATACGTAATCATGTAATGCATCGCACGCAGTCATTAGTCACATTACATTTACTGCACGGACAGAGCTTAGTTTGCCTGTTAGACTCAACAATAAGTTAAAACACTGAAAGAGCTAGGCAAGTAGTTATATATCTACCTACCAAACTGGTTTGATATTTAAAACCAGCGATCCAATAACCTATAGGTACTGCCAACAATCTCCACGGCGAAGACAACAAACATATAACCGAGCTTGATGAACTCAACATTCTATGATAATGAAGCGAACTTTAACGAAAATAACGATCAAGTAGTAGTAAATAATAAAAACATAGCGAAGGCTAAACTTGATGATGAGCTTAATATTCTTGATCATAATGAAGCCTGCACACTAACTTAGGGTATAACTGTAGATACTCGTCAAGTAACAGTACTTAAACAATCAAGAGACAGGGAAGGCTGCGAAAGAAAGATAATAAACAGTGCAAGCTTGGGGCTTTGTTTATACAATGTCTGCAACAAAGGAATATTATTATTCTCGACTCGTCAGCCTTGTAAGTTCATGCTCCGTTTCACCTCAGAAACTCTGGTACCTACCTCTACTTGATAAAATATGCAGCGGGATTGTCTGCACAAAGCGCCCTGCAGCTGCACAATTGAAAAACATCCGCATTGCAACCAAGAATTAGAATAACCTTATGTACTTATACCTACTTTACTTAAATAAGTTAGAGAAAAAACTAAGATTAAAAACATTAGAGATAAAACAAGAGGTGTCTATAAAACAAACAAACAGTCCTATTTCCAAGAGCTCTCGTAAACCAACTTATAAGTAGGTACCTAAGCACTAAGCACTCATTCCTAGACCAACGGTTAGGACTTGGTTTATGAATTAGAAACATAAAAACTTTGAATGTCATAATTGTAGTAGCAGTATAAAGCAGCTTTATCCAGTTTATACAGTTTATCTTTTGGACACATCAGAAATTCGTGATTCGTATCTTCAGAGAACTCAATATGTCAAATGGGTTATCAATTCTGAGTTCAAGCTCTCTGTATTTTATGAAAAGTAAGAAAATTAAGTTGTCTTTGAAGTTGATATCGATTTCTCCAAAAACAACTAATCTTCTCACTTTTTTCATAATCCATTTGATATCGATTTCGAAGAACATTCTCACCTAATGTTCTAGGAAAGCAATATTGGCAAAATTTTGCGTATCGTCAGTTGATTTCAAACCAGACAAAAACAAATAATGTTGATGCCGTCGGTGGAGCTAGAAGCAGCGTAGATTTTGGATCTAATGGACAATATTGTAGCTAGAAATTAGTCTCCAAAATTATACATTCCTGGAAAATGCAAATAGATTGATACTTCCCAACCTATTTGATTGTGAGAGTCTTCACTGCATCAGATGATATTGAGCAAAGTAGCAAGTACTCTGTCGAATGTGTACATTAAAGGACACTTTTATTCAAACAAATCATGAAATCGTTGAGAAGTGGGACAACGTTAATATGCTATGAGTAGGTATAACAATTAACTTCGTAAATAAATTAGAAAGAAGTGCAGACAAGTAGAAGGACAGAAAACAAACAAACAAACAAGAAAAATATAGGTAATCGAAGATGATGGCGCCTAATTTGCAACAGCTTTCCATAACTAATAGTTTCGGCTTATTCCTGACAGATAACCATGACTAGATAACTGGTTATCTGAGAGGAAAAAAATTTCTCTCAGATAAAAAGTTATCTCAGAGGAATTTTATTTCCTCGCATAGAAAACATATTTAAGTATTGCAAAAGTAAAACAAGGTATAATGGTACCTAGCCATATAAAAACCGATAGCTAACTACAGTAGGTAATGACAATAATGAAAATTAATTATTAACAATAATTGCTTAATTAGGTACCTACTAGTTTGAAACTAACGGATCTCGCAACGTGTTGTGATTGCAACAGGACGTTTAAACATCTAATTTAATTAATTGTCTGCACGTTATTGATCTATTTTTGCTCATGATCTTTGGCATGGATATCAATGTCATTACATACATAGATTTTTCAATCTTTAGCACTCTTAATAAGAGTAAATCAATCCATGTGCCTGATATGCCTACGATTCATCTCCTCCATTCTTTAAAGTACTTACCTATCAAAAACAATAACAAAGTTTAAATAGTACCTACCCGCCTACGTTATATTTTACCTGAAATGTTCTAATATATTTTATTTTGTGAATTACTTTACTGTATATTTGTAAAATGCTATATTTGTTTGTTGCAGGTCGCTGATGGCGTTAGTAAGCATCAAGGGCGATTGGTATATATATTTCTGGTGCTTATACTGTAAAATCTATTCATCCATTATATGGTGGTTCGGCAATCACTGCCACGGAACTGATAAGGTTCGTTCAGTGATAAGCACCGGAGACGTCGGTCAGTCCGCTTCGAGCCTTCATAGAGCGCGCACGCGTAAGAAGAGAACGCCTCAGCAACACCGATCTAAACACATTATAGCTCTGACAAGGAGACCGTCTTTGAGAAGAATAGTAATGGCACCTGGATCTAACACGGCTCACGCAATGATGGAGGACAAGGAAAAAACGCTGCATGGAGCTTTGCCGACTGGTGAGCCCTAATACCTAAATCACAGCTGTTAGACATGACACAGTAATATAATTTAAATAAATAAGAAAAAACTGGGCAAAATGGGATATTTAGTAGGTACCTAGGTAATAAAAATAATAAAAAATACATACTAAATAATAAAAAATACATATGGGAGCCAATCGACTCGAAGAAGAAGAAGTAAATAAGACTCATTTACAAATTCGTTGTCAATGAGGAACTAATAATACCTACTTTACACAAGCAAGTGAATCACTCAGTCACGCCTAGAAAATAATTATTTAGTTATTGAGGACAAAGTTTCAGAGAGCTGAAAATGCCATTGACATACATAACGTCTTCTAACAGAAAAACGACACGTTTACGAATTATCAAACAAAACAATATAACACAGATAGATCCAAGACTAATGAACAAGGAATACTTACAAGACCAATGTTCTATTCCAATAGTTACATGAGCTATTTGCATTTATATAGGTATAAATGGTAAATTAATACGCACATTCATTAATTACCATTTATATTTATTAGGAGAATGGCTTCAGCAGCTGTTCTAGAATCAACACTAGGTATTTGTTAAGTAGGTACTTGTCAATCTTCTCACAAGAATAAAATTAACCTTTTATATTGTACCAGTGAAACTCTGTGCACGAGTGTCCTCGTAAAAGTAAAAAACAAAAGAGTAAATAAACAAACAAACCTACAAAGACCTTCAAACAGTGCGTTTTCTAGCATAGACAAAATACAATTTAGATCAAACGTTATTAGCCATTCTATAGCAGCTTCACTTCCTATAGTAACATTGTAATATTGAAATCGTAAAGGTCAATAACAATGAGAGAATATACATCAGCGATTCTAATAATAGCAAGCAATAAGTATTCACCGATAAAATTTTATGCATGTTTCGTTAAAAATGTGCGAACACAAATAAGGGCTTAAAGATACATAGAAAAACAGAATTACTAAACCATCAATAAAAAAAGTGGCTGAGTAAGTAAGTACAACTTAAAAAACTTACGACAATTAATTATAGTTAAAATAATTCCATGATGGACGTTATCAAAACCTAAGAGTTTTTTGAAGAAACCTAGCATAAAATATTGGATAGGTAAACTCAATTTTTAAAAAAACTAAAAAATATTAAAAATCTTGGATCCATGAATACAATATCCAATATAATTTCCATGGTGATAGGTAAGTATACTAGGTATAGTACCTAATATCAAAAGTTATCATGAAGTTGGTCACCAGATTTACTTTCTGGCAAATAACTAAAGGTGATCTAACTGCTTTCTCATGAATTCTTCGTAACACCTCGTCTCGTTAAAAGAAGTGATGAACGAGTGGACATCACGTTGGCAAGGTAGTTTACATGACGCGTTTCCTAATAATCTGGTAAATTAAAATTTGTGTAAAGAATTTTTGCATAACTATTTCACGTAAAGATGGATCTAGCTTTCGATATCATAACTGAGCACAAAAAAAAATTAAGTAACCACTTTTTTACAAAACTCGTTGTCAAATTGTCAAAAGAAAAACACAAAAACATCAAACGCTTTCATATGTTTCGCAATACGAGGTTAAAATTGTCATAGTGATTAGCGAACAGTACGCTGTACTTACCTACTTTTAAAATAGTGTACCTATACTGTTATGGTAATTCACGTACCAAGCAAAACATGTCCAAATAATTTTTTGGTTTCAAAGCTTATACAAAATTAATTTATCAAAACGTTGGTTCTGGTCAAGGGCTAACGTAACCTACCATACTACCTGCAAACTTCCTTGACAGATTAACCTGCCTGCAAAATTGTCTGTCGAAATGACGGACAGAGGTCAAAGAAGAAAAAAAATACCTAGCAATGTTACAAAGATTTGTTACTAGCAGTTACCCGCGACTTCATACGCGTCTACAGTTTCCGTGTACATTATATGTATTATGTGTGCGTGTACCGAGCGGATACTTCTTTGAGAAACTTGACATTACACCTCATTACACCGAACTCGTACTGAAATGTCAAACGCTAGTCGTTAGACCAAAGAGGTAGTACTACGCCCTGTCAAACTGACGTGACATGACATGACAATGAAATCCTCTTGCCAATTGGCGCTGCTAATCCTTTTCGTTCATTTTATCCTGTAGATCCTGTTAATTATTCGGGATAAAAAGTAGCTTATGTGTCAATCCAGGTTACGAACTAGGTATATATATGCCAACTTTCATCCAAGTTGGTTCAGTAGTTCAGACGTGATTGAAACACAAACATCCGAACATCTAAACTTTCGCATTTATAATATTAGTAAAGTAATTAGTAATAGTAATTAGTAGGATAGGATAGTAGGATAGGATTAGTAGGATAGGATAGGATAGTTTTGGTAATCTGAGGAGTTAGTATACCAAGGTTAGTGTGATAGTGTGTTGATCTTTATCAATACGCAGTTTTATTTTATCTAAAAGGAAGTTGATTTAGCAATGTATAGAGCCTTTGGTGTTTATGATGTGATAGATGGGTTTGCGTGACTTCTAGAAGTGATTTTAATTAGTCAGGAACTTCAATTGCTTCGAGCATCGGTCAATTGCCTTGGGCCGAGAGAAGGAATGATGGACTTTGTACTTGCTACTAAAATAGCAGGAGTATCTGTACTGAACCTCTTTGTTTTGGAACAAAGTTAATATGTACTTGATGAGGTTGATATAAGAATAAGAAGGAAGCCGTTCAGAAAGTACCATCTTGCAAACTTTTTTGAGGGTAATATTCATACATACCCACAGCACATGTGAACATACCTACACCAAACACAACATAACTCTTGTAAACAATACAGACAGTTAAAAATTAAAAAGGTAAAAAGATTGCTTCACTGATTCTGCATTGTTCAAAATTGTGGCTTGTGCGCAGAGATGGGCAAAATACCGGGTTTTTTCAAAATACCCGGTGTTTTGGGTTAATACCCGGTAAAAACCTTGAAACGGGTATTTTCAAGGGTTTTTTCAATTTTCAAGAGATATTTGTCATTGTTGACCTTCAATTGATTAAAATGTAAATAGTATTGGTTATTTACACATATTTCAATTATATTAATTTGAAAATACAGTTATTTTCTAGTAAAAAAGTGAAAAATAAAAATCTAATACGTTTTTTGTATAGGAGTCTGACTTTTGGAGTTTGAGGAGTCAGGCAGGTTCACATGAATGCTTTTTTAACCGACTTCAAAAACGGAGGAGGTTCTCAATTCCGTTGAATTTTTTTTTTAATGTTTGTTACCGCAGAACTCCGTCATTTATGAACAGATTTCAAAAATTCTTTTTTTATCTGAAAGGATATACTTCCAGATTGGTCCCATTTAATTTTCATCAAAATCGGTTCAGTAGTTTGGGTTATAAATAGAAATAACTGAAAAATATGCCAAGTTGGGGCGTAGCGCCTACCATTTTACTGCTAGCAACGATGCAATATGTCACGTATCGGCGTAGCGCCTACCATTTTACTGCTAGCAACGATGGCCCTTTGTGGTGCACACCTAAATTATAACATTTTTCTAAATTTGTCAATAAACCCAGTTTGTACATTTAAACCGCATTTAATTGGAGAAAAGCAAAAATCCACCAGTTGTTCCTCTAAAGAATCAACACCAACCACGTGCACGAAATTGCGTATTTTGCTTTCCTGTGACTTTTATGTGGTGTTTATAGTCACTAGAACATTCCCAATGAACTGTCATCATCATCATCATCTGATGATGAAGCTGGTAGTCGAATTGAAGTCGGTTTTTCCAGTATAATTATCTAAAAGGATATACTTCCAGATTGGTCCCATTTAATTTTCATTGAACTCGGTTTAGTACCTAGTTAAATTTTTTTTTTGACGTGCTGCTCGTGCCGTCTAATTATTTGAAGTTTGGTGGGAGGACATTTGTTTTTTCTTTCTTTTGTTTTATTTGTTGCACCGGTCGCACCTTGGTGGAATTGAATATTTGAGATGTTGTTGATGTAAAGTTATTTTTTTTAAATTATTTATGCTGGCTTAAAGTTCAGAATGTAGGTGCTCATATCTCCTGTCTCACTCAGGTTAGGAGTATGGTGCAAAGACAAATGTTGAAGCAGGCGACCATACCTTTCTGATGGTAGGGTACCTACTCGTATCTTCTGTCTCACTCAACACTGACTGATCGATTTGTTCTCCCACTTGCGCTGGTATATTGCAAAAATTTTTTCGGTGGATCTATTTCGGGGGTGAGGTAAACATGGGAAAAATACGAAACCCCCCTAACCCCTCCCTTCTTTGACTTTTAGCTCGTAACTTTTAAACGGTAAGACTTAGGAGGGTTGGTTTTTGAAACAATTTTTTTCGGTGGATCTATCTCGGGGGTGGGGGTGACCATGGGAAAAATACGAACCCCCCCCTATCCCCCCTTTCTTTGAGTTTTAGCTTGTAACTTCTAAACGGTAAGACTTAGAGGGTTGGTTCTTGACACGATTTTTTTTCTGTGGATCAACTTCGAGAGGGACGGTGACCATGGGAAAAATACAAAACCCCCCTTATCCCCTCCCTTTCTTTGAGTTTTAGCTTGTAACTTCTAAACGGTAAGACTTAGAGGGTTGGTTCTTGACACGATTTTTTTTCTGTGGATCAACTTCGAGAGGGACGGTGACCATGGGAAGAATACAAAATCCCCCTTATCCCCCCTTTCTTTGAGTTTTAGCTTGTAACTTCTAAACGGTAAGACTTAGAGGGTTGGTTCTTGACACGATTTTTTTTCTGTGGATCAATTTCGAGAGGGACGGTGACCATGGGAAAAATACAAAACCCCCCTTATCCCCCCCCCCCTTTCTTTGAGTATTAGCTTGTAACTTCTAAACGGTAAGACTTAGAGGGTTGGTTCTTGACACGATTTTTTTTCTGTGGATCAACTTCGAAAGGAACGGTGACCATGGGAAAAATACAAAACCCCCCTTATCCCCCCCCCCTTTCTTTGAGTATTAGCTTGTAACTTCTAAACGGTAAGACTTAGAGGGTTAGTTCTTGACACGATTTTTTTTCGGTGGATCAACTTCGAGAGGGACGGTGACCATGGGAAAAATAAAAAACCCCCCTTATCCCCCCCTTTCTTTGAGTTTTAGCTTGTAACTTCTAAACGGTAAGACTTAGAGGGTTAGTTCTTGACACGATTTTTTTTCTGTGGATCAACTTCGAGAGGGCCGGTGACCATGGGAAAAATACAAAACCCCCCTTATCCCCCCCCCTTTCTTTGAGTATTAGCTTGTAACTTCTAAACGGTAAGACTTAGCGGGTTAGTTCTTGACACGATTTTTTTTCGGTGGATCAACTTCGAGAGGGACGGTGACCATGGGAAAAATACGAACCCCCCCCCCCCCCCCCCCCTCCTAATCACCCCCTTCAATGAGTGTTAGCTCGTAACTTTTAAACGGTAAGACTTAGAGGGTTGGCTCTTGAAACAAAAACAGGTAAGTACAAGGCGCTTCAGTAAATGTTGCTAAAATCTAATAGATCTTTCTATAGGTAGGGTTGACAGGTACAAGGTGCATCAGTACTAATGCCGAAATCCTAAAATGCTCGTATCTCATCTCCCACTGTAGGTAGGTACGAGTACAAGGTGCTTCAGTAAATATCGCTCAAATCGAATAGACCTTTCTAAAGGTAGCGTGGACCGGTACAAGGTGCATCAGTATTGTTGCCGAAATCCTATAAATGCTCCTATCTTATCTCCCAATGTAGGTAGGTACAAGGTGCTTTAGTAAATATTGCTTAAATCGAATAGATCTTTCTATAGGTAGGGTTAACATGTACAAGGTGCATCAGTACTATTAACAAAATTCAACTAGTGGTTTGATCTCCTATCTCACTCACTCATGGTAGGTATAGGTACAAGGTGCTTCAGCAAAAATGACCCAAAATATTTTTGGACCGCAAATTTTTTTTTTACTTCAATGTTTTTTAACCCGCTTTTTTTGACCCCAAATTTTTTTTTTTGACCCCAAATTTTTTTTGACCCAAAATTTTTTTTTGACCCCAATTTTTTGACTCCAAATTTTTTTGACCCCAATTGTTTTTACCCTATTTTTTTTACATAGTACGACGTAGGGTTTGGTAAAAGTTGGTAGGGGTTTACAGGATTTGTAGGGGTTATAGGGGTATGTAGGGGTTGGTAGGGGTTTTAAGAAAAAAGTATAAGGTAAAAAAAATCGCATGCGAGCTGCATGCAGCTTGCGCACCACGCAACCTAGTTAGCTTTATAACGCTTCTAATGAATAAATTCAGCTGGGCGCGTGGTGAACCGTGCAAACGACAGGCTTTCAGTCAGGATTTTACTTAGCAGGTTCTGAAATGTACCACTCAAAAGCGCGTCCCAGGCTCTGTTTACTACTCGTAGCGACATCTACTTGTCAGATTTGTACTAAGATCTAAGAAGCACGGGTATAGTATCGCATTTTTCCAGAGAATTATTAGAACGACTAAGTTGTCAAACTGAAAGTCAAACGACCTTATCTTGGAAACTACTCATCTTGGACTTCTCGTTCCATAACAAAATGAAAGAGACAATCTACAATGACCATTATATTCTTCCTGCATGTTCTTGAGTATTTTCTACCAAAATCTACCAAAATATGTTTGGATCCAATACGGTGACTATAAAACCTTCGTAGGAATCACCGGTTCACAGCGTACTGCATATCTATTAGGTATGTATGGATTTCGGAGCGGGTCGATGTAGTGAGGATGTATTGGAAGTGTTTAATGTGCAGATCTAACAAAATATACGCCTAATACCACCAAGAGATACCTTACTGAATACGGTAGACAGACACTAGTAGGTAGGGTATCACTTGGTGGTAAAAAAATGTTTTTATTTTGCGTAAATTTTGTTAGACGCTGCACGGACACGGAGTTTCATTGTTTTTCTTATGTGTAATACATAAAACGTTAGTAAATTTATTTTTTTCTGGTTGCTTTTATTTATATAACCCAATAAAATTAGGTAAGCACTCTAGAACAGTAATACTTTCTTTGAAAATCGTTTTTACCCGCGAAAATACCCGATTTTGGGTATTTACCCGGTAAAAACCCGAATCGGGTATTTACCCGGTAAATACCTTTTGGGTAAATACCCAGCGCCCATCTCTACTTGTGCGTGTCAAGTAGGTAAAATAAAGCAATATAATAAGCATAGTCATCATTTTTGATAAGCATGAGTAAGCAAAACTAGAATAGACCGCATCATAAAATTAAATGATGATAGGTACCTCTACCTACATATTTAAAAAAACAATGATTTTATTTCGTTCATAGGATTACAAAAGGATGATAAAATAAGATTGTAGGTAATGATAATAATTATAACAAAAGGCATATGATAAAAATGATAAGCCGTTTTTACCTATCTACCACCTATCACACAAGATAATATGAAAAATGAAATCTCTTAAATATTTAAAAAAAATTAATATACACTCGAGAGCAATGATTCCGGGTCACTTAAAGAATGTTAAAAATCTCGGAAACTAAAAATGATAGGTTAATGCAATAAATTGTATTTAATAGACAATGTAATACTCCTTAAATGAAAGTAAAAAAATATGAGTCACCATACATTTTATTAACACAAAATTACATAAAGAAAAAAACTGCTGATCTCTCCTTAAAACAAAAATAGGAAACATGAAATTTTTGAACTTTATTACGATTTGACTTGAATTTTAATACTTCGTATTGCCTCCTCGTGCTTCCATTACTGCGTTTACGCGGTTTGGCATGCTGTACACCAAGTTCCTTATACGATTTTGGGGAATATTCTCCCATTCCTCTGTGAGAGCAATTTTGAGCTCACGAAGCGTGATTGGGGGAGGGTTTCGTTGTTTTACGCATCTGCCTAGCTCGTCCCAAGCATGCTCGATCGGGTTGATATCCGGGCTGCGCGCTGGCCACTCCATACGAGTAATGTTCATCTCTTGAAGGTAGTCATTCACAATCCTACCTGTATGAGGTCGGGCATTGTCATGCATAAATATAGCATCCTCACCTAAATTGACCATAAATGGACCAACATGATCATTGAGGATTTCTTCCACATATCTTACGCTAGTTAAAGAGCCGTTTTCTATGATCACCAGCTCTGTGCGACTTTCAGAAGAAATTCCGGCCCACACAAGTACAGACCCACCACCGTAGGCTACTTTTTCTTCGATGCATGCTTGCTTGAATCTTTCCCCTGGTCTTCGATACACTCTGTGTCTTCCATCGTGCTTGTAGAGCATAAATTTTGATTCGTCGGAGAACATAACTTTTGACCAATCTTCAATACTCCAATTTACGTGGCTCTGGGCATATCTTAGTCTTGAAATACGATGCCCACGCTCCAGTTTAGGGCCGTTTGCAGGTCTAAGGGGTTTTAAGTTAGATTCAGCAAGCCGACGTCTTACTGTCCATGCACTTGGGTTACTTCCTCCGAGGCGTCGAAACTGATTTGTGAGTTCAGTTCCTGTGAGAAAGCGATTTCGAAGCATGGTGTTCACCAAGTATCGGTCTTCTCGTGCTGTGGTACACCTGGTTCTGCCCGTTCCTGGTCTGCGTAGGTTAGAACCAGTTTCTTCGTAACGTCGGAGAACTCTTTGTACTGTTGACAGCGACACACCGACAGTCCTGGCTGTATCGCGCTGACTCCGGCCGGTTTCCAGCATTGTAAGTATTCTGGTGCATTCTTCAGGCGTAAGCGACATAATTTCAGCTTGAATAATGAATATAGAGCACTATCAACATGGTTTATATACCCACATAAATGACAGATTACAAACAAAAGCAAAACCAAATGCTGTAATTTCGTAGTTCCATCTTCGAAAGTGGCCCTTTTTCAAATTTGATTTTTTTAAGATATAACTTTACAATAACTAAGAAGTTTTAATACCTTCATTTAAGGAGTATTACATTGTCTATTAAATACAATTTATTGCATTAACCTATCATTTTTAGTTTCCGAGATTTTTAACATTCTTTAAGTGACCCGGAATCATTGCTCTCGCGTGTATGTTAAAAATTTAAAAGAGTAAAAGTGACTTTCAGCATTTTGCGATGCTCTAAAAATCCTTGACAAAAATAAAATTGCTAGAGCACGTCCAGACATCCAGTTTGTAATAATAACTAACGCTTAGGAAACAGCGGCTGCGCAAGCGATGACGTAGTGCCACACCTCCTAAATGAGGCCACTTAGGAAGTCGCTCCTAACAACACAAAATAATTCAAGTACAATAATAATCGAAAGTCGATCGATAATAATAAGAAAGAATCGATTGATAGCAACAAACTTGATGATTATCTTTGCATTACTTTATCATGTTGTTGTTACAGAAAAAGCTCTAGATTGTTTTATATAAAAGCTATAAAAACAACGATAAATATAATTTAGATTGTTGGTAGGCGGAGATTAAAAATGTTATGAATTGATAACACTATCACTATGCCCCCAACGAACTACAATATGACAGCTAACAACGAAGACGTCAGCTAACTGTTTACAATACCTACAAGACAAAGACATTGATTTTGTAATATTGAGTGACCTAACGAACGTTAGTCATTTATACCTACAACCACAGATTATAGAAATTCTAAGCCTACAACAATTAAAAATATTAAATACTTAGTTGAAAAAAATAAGAGAGATATTTTGTTCTTCTAGAAGTTTAAACTATACTAAAAATTAAAATAAAATGACGCAATATTTTAGTGGTTGGTAAAGAACTAGGCATATTATTAAAACAAAGAATTCACGAATTAATAAGATAAAATGACGCAATATTTCTAAAGCTGGTAGAATGCTGCCATATTATTATTCTCTTTATTATCTTTACAAAAACAATAGGTATTACTCGATCTTGTTGAATTTGATTTCGTATCGTAAAGTTAGCCAATGTTTGTTATGATTTGAAAATCAAATATTGACAAAAATTGTTGCTCAAGAGATAAATTTTGTTTTGAAGGCAAATCGTAACGTCACCTAAATGAACGAACTCAAAGTGGGCGTTGGTCGGTTGACATTCTAGATATTGTAAGAAATGTACAGTTGACCGCTCTCTACGATAGGTCATGAATCTTTTTCTCTGCTAAATCTTTGTACTATTCAAATACCACTGAATCAATCAAGTCTGATACTATCGATGTCTTTAATTAAATTGTTTATAATTTCTCTGTTATTCATAAATGATGCAAATGGATCATCTGTCGGGTCAACTTTATGGGAAAGTAGCTTCGTAATCGAACGCTAATGACCATTGGAAAATCAATGAATGGGGTTCACGCTGTGACTGCATGGCATACGTCAAACGTTCAAAGGTCTGCTTATTGCATCAATTTGCGGCGTTGGTTAAAATCCACAAACAAAAGACCTATTAATCGTAGCATCATCTGATTATCCCTAGGATTTTTCCTACGTCTGTTGTGTCAGTTATTTCTTGAACATTACGTTATTAAGGCATGTATCTAATGTAGGTGTTCCCAAATCTTGATGATTATTTACACGAACTCATGTGTCGCTTGCTCCATTTGGTTTCATGGAATCCATCTATTTCTATTTTATAGTGTACTTAAACTGTTACAGTATTCTGTAAGTCGTATGTCCAAACAATCTGGGTAATAGCACAGAATAGCTAATAGTAGAAGTAGCAATAGATAGATGCACGCTTGCTCCCATTTGGACGTCGACATGTGGTAGACAACGTGACGTGACCCATCAGGAAAACTACGCGATGAAACCAGATAAACTTCTAGCAATAAACAACACAATATTGTTGATTACAGCGACAGATTTTCAAAAAGCTATTATATTCACGTCAACATCTACGCTGGCTAAATCTTATTTTAATTTTGACTTCATCTGAAACAGGATATAGTTTCGCTGTTTGTGCCTACAAAGAAATAGCCAGTGGTTTTTGCTGTCGTGGTCGTTTTGTAAAGATAGCAACTGCCATCTGGTATGTTCTGAATGAGATCACGTTCTTAAAATATATTTGTGCGGCCCCGCCCCTCACAGCACTAATAGATGGTGGCAAATAAACTGTATCTCTACCATAAAAATACAACTAAGAGAAAAAGTCAGATAACATTGTTACCACGTGCAAATCTAACAATGCCCGACAGATTAATGTCATAGGCTATTGTGATTCTAGATGACAAAGATCGCCAAAGAAGAGAATGTAATGTTTTATTATGTCAATCGGGATAGATGTTGAATAGGGATAGATGATGATGAGAAGGAAACAATAAAAATAATAGAGGAAAAACTAGGAGATCATACTATTCATAGGTACTAACCAAAGTCAAAGATCTTTTATTCAGGAATATCCCAACAATCATTTAGAATCTTTAATACTTACTTTAACGTCCTACCTAACCGTCTAAAGAACTAGGTGGACAACGTGGTTAGTGGGTTGGTAACACATTGAAAATGTGAATACCTAGGCACGAATATAAAATACATTTAGAATGACTATCGACGAACTCACATAAAATTATGTAACCAAACCGTTGCGTTTTGCAAAATTGCGTAATTGCGAACAAAGAAAGTTGTGACACGTGTTTTGTGTGTAATGTAAACAAAACAGTTTTACAAAAATTAACAGTGCTAAGTAGGTGAAACAATGCTTGAACGGCAAAACATGGAAAGATTTTTTGAGTCCTCTAAGTAGCTCGATACACCTATTTTAAAATGTTTTTGAATATTTTAGCAGTACCTAAATAGGTAGGTAGGTGTATCACCTACTTAATTTTATCGACTGTACCTACCTATCGTTGTATTAGACCAAGCCGCTTCAATGAAGCAATAAAGTCTAGCTATCAACACTATAGCGATTCATGGTTCGTATATAACGATGACGACACCATCAGACACACCTCCAAACTAACTGTTTATAAAACCATAGACTAATCTTACCATAATTCGCGTACACAATACATCGTCGTTACGCTACAAAATCTAATGGAGCTTGTAGATGAAAATTGGTAGTAGGTAGAGTAGATGGATAGTAATAGATAGTACGTCGATCGTTTCCTTGAAATTGATGTTGAGTCCAAAGTACACTTTTCTGGCAAACATGATACTCCGGTCGGCCAAGTTAGTTTTATCCTTATTTGAACCGTATTTCTAAAGTATAATAGAGTCGAATTCATATTGATGAGAATATTTGTTCAAGGGTTGGTATGTAGTGTTATTAGCATCGTAGGTACCACAAAGTACATTTGTATATTATACTGCATCGTACCTTCACTGATATATTATGCATTATGCGTATTCTAAACATAGTACAATTTCATAAATAAGTATAGTACCTACTTAGAGACCGAGATTGTAGGTCGGTACATCTACTTGTGCAAGCGAAATTAATATAAAAGTAGGTAAGTATACATACCTACCTAAATTACTACTGAAATGGCTGAAAAAGTGCTACGGGGACAACTTTGAACTGGAAAATGAAATAGAGTAGACTAACAGGCTTAGTAATAATAGATCCACTGTCAATTAAAATAACTGACGCCCATATTCTTCTAACCAGTTGTTTTTTGACGTTATTCAAATTGCCAACACAGTTAACGAACTTGTTTTCCTTCTAAAATAAACGACTAGTTATTTGATACCTTTTCCTATTAGTGTTTTACCTACCGAATAATTATAAAATGAAAAATGTTCTCTCATTCTCACTAAACATATCTATCAAGATTCCGTCAGATTCCGCAGAAAAGTTATCTCATAGGTAAACAAGCAGACAGCTAAAGTAGCTCACAGAAATAAATAGCAATATAAAAATAAACAAATAAAATGCTGGTTTTTAGAAACTCGACACGAGTGAAACACAGCAAAACCAATCGATTTCGAAATGATACAGGCTAGGTATGTTTACCAACCGTAAAACTACAAGTGGAATGATAAAATGTAGCTAGTTGCTATAAGTAGAGGCGTGCCCGCATACGACATTTTGATTGGTCGTTTTGTACGTTTCCAGTTTTATCGAATGCCATTTGGCTTGGCTTGTTGCAGTTGTGGTTAAACTCTGACGTCAATTCATTTTCAACAATAAACAGAATGTTAGAATTGAACTGGTGGATGTACACAGGTGCACATGTTTACCACCACCACTGGGTGTTTGTTTTCAGTTCTAGCTAAGAAGTTTATGGGATTCGTCTAAATTGAGAAAATTCCATTCAAAGCCATGAATAATATCTGTTAACGTCTCTGATAACATCGGTATAGGTACAGTTGGTATACATTTTTTAGCCATTAGGCACGGCATCAATCGTTTTAGATAAAAAAGTACATTATTAGGTATCTGCCTACCATTAGTAGAATTATCTGATTAGATAATTAAGCTTTCACATACTTTATGTGGTTTTTATCTGTTTATTTAGTTTGTTTCTACATAGTTATACTTACCTTGAAAGTACCTAATAGTTCATTTCCTGCATCACCGCTTACCCAGTTTTGTTAGCCATTATGTAGGTAGATACAATATAAGCACTAGAGAGACAGATTTTGCTTAACTTTTTGTTTTAGTTCTCAACTTATCTACTTTATTTTTTATACAAGTAACTTTACCTCCGAATTCATAAACAAATGCTGATGAATTATCCCCCAAACCGTTTCAACCAGCATTCTCCTAGCGTAGCGCTTGAATCGACCTTAGGAGCCCCTACATCCGTTATGAATTCGACGGATATATTATTATAATGCGGAGTAAAACACGCAAGACTTGTTGCGATAGGTTTGCTCATATCGTATAGGTTGACCCAACGTCTGGTAAGGTTAACACGCGCGATAATATAGTGCTTAATTAATGTCTGAGAATGTATTTCTATGGCCAAGTAAATGTTTTCGAAATAAAGATAAAAAATATACTCAAAATAAAAAAAACGTTAGGTAAAGTAGAACGTAGGTAGGTACTTAATAATCTACTTAGTAGGTAAATGAGCATGCACTGTAACTAATTACTCATATAATTAGGTATGCAGCTGAAAAAATATTACCTGTATTGTGTATAAATAAGTAAGCATTCCTAACACCTAAGTAGGTAATACTCTAACATAATAATCATCTTACATAGGTACGAGTTTCGGTAAACTATTGAAAAAAACAAATATGTACCTATAACTATAGGTACTTACTACCTACCGAAAAACAGCACCTTGATATTTACAAAACATTCGATATGAATTAACGGTACATAAACACAAAACAAGCTGCCATCCATGATCGAGAATTGTCGAAACTATTCGTCGGTAAAACGGTTTTGAATCGGTTACATTGTAAGACGAGGCATTTGAGCAAGCCTGTGGATAGACCGGTTGAACAAGTCACTAGAGAGCTGACAGAAAGTCGAATAATTACGATTCCCACTTGTTCCTGTTAACCATATCGTTGATACTTACAAAAAGCGAAAAACAAATAAGTAAGCATCGGTTATATCTTTACCGCTTTTTGTTACTGGCCATCATCAAAAATCCCCAGTTAATAGCTCCTAATAAAATACTTACTAGGATAGGACTTATGAACCTTGTTCACAGTTTTTTTAAAATGCATTCGTTTGACCGCAATCTTACCTAATGGTAAGACAAGTGACGATGCGGTCGACGATGTAGCTCATTTGCCTAGAAGAAACCTATTCACTTTCCTCTTGAAAACATCCGAATTGTGTTTGGAAACACAGACGCCGGCAAAGAGTCAAAATCTCTTTGGCAGTCCTCATGCGTGAACGAAATCCCGGGATATATCTAATGAATGATATACCTACTTCTCTTTTTTCTGATTCCATGTTCTAAAGTTGACTCTTATTTCCAGGACCGATGCGTTCTCATCGTATCAGCCAGTTCGCACCGCTCCTGATCGCCCTGGTAGGCCTCCCCGCGAGAGGCAAGAGCCAGCTTGCGCACCGCCTCTCCAGACATCTCAACTGGAACGGGGAAAGCACTAAAGGTAACGTGCTATCTAAACTATCGTGCTCTTATTCATGAATGAATGAAAACTCTTTATTGTGTACAATAAAGAGTTTTCATTCATTTTTTTTCCTTTGTTATTAGTGTGTAAGGAGAAAATTACAGATAAAAAAACAAAAATATAAATGTAAATTTATATCGGTCTTCTAAAGCTCCGCTAGCTAAAATGACTGCTAAATCTACTAAGTGACAATGAGCATGTATTATCTATCTGCCAGATATTTTAGACGGATCTAAAGCTGGACACATTATAGGACGTGGCGGTCACGTCCGTTGGCTGTGGTAAAAGTCATATTTTCCGGTGCATCTCTTCATATTTAAAAATATCTGCGAGTACCTACCTTTCCGGTAGTAGGTAAATTTATTAGTTGTTTTTTCATTCTCCCACTTTCTACTTTCTTTTCGGTTGTGTCTACTTATTTTTCTTTTAGTCTGTTTAAAAATAGTCGGATTGTTGCTGAATTAAAAAGGAAGGTATTTATGTAATAAGATACCTACAATGTAATGTAGTAGGTACTTTTGTTTCTTCTAAGCAGCATTGTTCGTTTGATTATGCGCAAACCCTGACCCAGATGAAGGCATGATCTTGAGCTATACATGTATGATAATAATATGCGTGTAGTCTGTTAGTATGCTATTTCCAAAGCCTATTTAATGCTGTACAGATAAGATTACATGTCGCTTCATCTTTCTGTCATTTTAAGATTTCACTCTTAAAAAACCTTGGAAAATCAAAATTAAAATGTTCTACAAAATGTAGGCAGTATGGGCAATAAAATAATAGCTACTTTGCTGTACTTAGCTAAGCATAACACTTTTCGATATTAATCTGGTTTTCTTTCACGAGGCTACGGGTAAAATTCTGGGCCATCGCTGGGCAAAGCAATAAAACCTCAAAGGAATTTCAACTCTTTATCAGTAGGTAAACAGTCTTGTTTTACGGGAATTCAACTATCTTCATTCTTCCAGTGTTTGACTGCAGCGAGTACCGCCGTCGTCACATGGCCCTCTACGGTAGCCATGACATCTTCCGTGCAGACAACCAGCAAGGTTCCGCGATCCGCCGCCAGAGTGCTCGCGAGGCTGTCCAAGATGCTGTTCTCTGGCTCAAGGAGGGGAATGGTGTCGCTGTAAGTATTTTCTAGCCATTACGCTACAGCCAACTTATCTTATTGCTTGTCCCTTTTTTATACATTACTTACTAGCAGTTACCCGCGTCTTCGTCCACGGAAAAAATACAAAAAATATAACCTAAAAAAAAGCGGGAAAAGTAGCCTATGTGTTAATCCAGGTTACGAACTATAATATATTACAAGTTTCATCCAAATCAGACCAGTGGTTACCTACAGCGGGATTGAAACACAAACATCTAAACTTTGACATATAATAGTAGTGGGATAGACAATTTGTTTGACCGCAATCTCATCTGATGGTAAGTGACGATGCGGTCGACATTTGCCTAGAAGAAACCTATTCACTCTCCTCTTCCCTAACCACAAATGGTGATTGTTCGATATACAATTGCATAGATTTGCCATCGCATCACAGCTAATAACAAACGTTTTATTGTTAGCGGATAATCTAGGTAAAGTTAGCATCATAAATGATGATGAGACAAAGTTCCAAAAATATTTCATGTATAAATCTTAAAAGTACTTAGTATTTAGATAAAAAATTATGAAATTCTGAAAAGTGTTCTTCTCATGCTGACTGGTACTTTATCTCAGTAGACTTTTATCTTTAGACTTTTATAAGTCCATAAATCAGGGACTATTTCTAAAATGGTAGGTAAACAGTTATTTCTAAATTGACAGGACTATTTCTAAATTGGCAATTACAGTCATCATGATATTTCATGATGACTGTAATTGCCAATAAAAACAAACATGATTACGAATATCTATCGTTATTTATTGACTCTCCATTGATGGATGATAAAAAGCTTGACGTAAAATAAGCACCTATTTAGATCCTGTTTACGCCGTTCGATGTAAACATAAGTAGTTCTGACCTTTCTCGGAAATCTCCAATCATAGTGACCTCTCTCACAGTTCATTTGATGTGATAGGGGAAATCTTAGTAAGGTTTAGATGGGTACTTTTCATCATCTGTTAGAATAACAAAGTCATTTACCAAATGATAATTCAGGGGGGCTTATTCCCAGAGGTCCATGATTCTATTGTTTTCAAAAAAATTAGGTTCATACATTTATTTCCAAGAGGTCCACGACATTTTAAATTTAATAATATTCCTTTCCCAACAGGTCCATGAAATTGTTTGGTACAGTAAGCAACAAAAGGTTTCGATAAATAGTTTTAGGGCAAATATTTGTTTAATAAAAGACAATGGATAGATAAATCAGGACTCTATAAAGAACGTTGAAAAATATCAATCTAAGGCATTAAAAGTTAAATTAAATAATATGAATTTTATACAAATAGTTTGTAGAAGTTCTTGCTATGCACCAAAAGATGGCGTCAGTAGGCACTTTTTTTCAATCAATTACTCAGTCACTGTGAATCCGACTTGACATGATGGTGACAGATTGGTAGCTTGACGACTGACATTATTTAGTGTTTCTACTTCCTGATACGTGGCGCTAATAGTCCATAAGTCAGGGCATTTTCGTAACATTATCAACTGCCAAATTCATAATTTTGTTTGATATTCGTTACATCTTTTCTAATATTTAGGAACTAGGTAGGTATAGTAATATATGTTATACTGATCAACTGATATAAAAAAATGACATACAACGTTTAACATATTGTCCCTATAAGCCGAAAAGGGGCTTATTCTGACCAAACATATAAATAGATTGACATGTTCAAAAGTTGAATACAACATATTTGAAATTTCCATATTTTTTTATCATAGGAATTTGCGACAACCAATTTGTGTTTATTTACTTTGCGTGTGTATCCAGCCTGTTAGTATACACGCTCACGCACCCTCTTATCTCGTCACACCCACACATAGACCTGTAGTCCTCTCAAACCTGTAGTCTGTTTCGCTCTAAGATTAGCTAGCTAACTAATCAAATACTCTCATGTATTGTTTATACTGACTGTACATTAGTTAAATCTCATGGACCTATTGGGAATTAATGTAAGAATATTTTAAATTCTATAAATATTATTCATGGACCTACTGGGAAATGGAGAACAATAAAATCATGGACTTCTGGGATCAAGCCTTCAGGGGGGGGGGGGGTTAAAAGGGAGGTGGAAACACCAGTGTGAGCGAAAATGACCAGTAGAATTTATTTTTCCACGACACTTGGTTTCATAAGAAAAGTTGTTCCTATGCTACGATTTTAATAAATCACACATAAATGAAATAGTATTTTATTTGCGGATAAAACACGTGTAGTTTCGTGTAGACTATAAAAGTTACTATTTCTTATTTTGATGCTAAAATATGCAGCGGATAGTACCTAACCAGACCCCATTTTTCGGTAATTTCAGCGATTCTTAAAACATTGATATTTGTTAGTACATCCTTGAGTTTCCGGTAGTGATCTTATGCTCCTCAGTATGTGACAGGGTACTTTTTTTCCAGATCTTTGATGGAACTAATATCACACGTGAACAGCGTCGTGAGCTCGGCGAGTATTGCGTCTCAGACATGGGTTTCAGGATCCTCTTCATCGAATGCGTCTGCGAAGACCAAGAGCTGCTTGAACGAAACATCATTGAAATCTTACGTTACTCTGCCGATTATAAATCTATGAGTGAGGAAGAAGCAGTTGATGATCTTCGCAAGAAGTTGGAGCATTACATGAGGCAGTACGAGCCTATAGATGCTGGATTGGAATCTATCAGTTTTGTGCGAGTGGAAGATATGGGGGAGACAGTCACAGCGCACAAAGTCGCCGGGCAGAAGGAGTCTGGGATTCTTGGATACTTGTCCGGGATGAGAGGCATGCCACAGACATTATACTTCACTCGGGTAAGTTCCATTCACAAAATTCTGTAGGTATCTCATTTTTATCACACAGTTTATGCAGGCGTCGACCGGGTTCTTTTATTTGGTGGATTCACTCGCTAGTCAAAAATTATTTCTCTCGATTTTTCTTATCGATTGAGAATTTATTTTCGCAAATCAACCAAGTACTTGATTAAAACTTAGGCTACGGGCTCGGTTCCACTTTGAACACTCATTCTTATCTGTAGATAAACATGTTTTGTCTTTAGTACGAATAGATTCCGGTATCGTCTATGAATAACAAGTGATTGCAATTGATTGGAACAACATTGCGGATGTGATACGTTACGTAATTTGTCTATTGCAATTACTTATAAGGCTGAATAAATAAATACTAAATAATAATACTAAATAAATAAATAACATAATAGGTAATCTTAAAAGCTAGAAGTTATGGCATTGAATTGATAGTGAATAGGTACTTAAAATATACATTAAGGGCGGCTTGCACCAGAATCGCTAAACGCGTTTAACTCTTAAATAGTATTTAGCGAGTTGTCAAGTCATACAAATACGTCAGATTTAAATCGATTTAGCTGTTAAATACGTTTAGCGATTCTGGTGCAAGACGCCCTAAGAATCAGACAATCGCGTTGTATTAGGACAACACCGCATTTTGTTTGTAAAAGTTTGTTAACCTAAGTACTTATAATTTTTCACCTTTCACTACACCGATGTTTATTAGGTAGTTACTTGATGAATATTTAAATGTAGGCAAGCGTGCGATCGTAAATACTTCGTGGAAACCGTTTTCCCGTTCTAAGAATAACTTCACACTCATTTAAGTGGATACTTTTGCAAACAATTTTGGATGCTTTTAACCTCTTTTGAAAGCAATATTAGCTTGTGATTGATACCAACACTGTGTGAGTGTTTGCTTCCAAATATCTACTTATTAAAGTATAAAGTTTATTTTGTTTTCATTTTTTTAGCAGAAGAAGCTTGACTGAAACCACACACTCTAAATTAATGTCTTCCGACTGTTATATTAGGTACTGAAAGTTTATTGTATCTGCATTGGCTTCCTGTTTAAAAATACCTTCGCAGATATTTCAGGATTACGCATTCGTTATTTTTCCTTTATAACTTTTATAAGAAGAATCAATTGTTTACTTATTTATTACATTCACTAAGTTGCAACCTGAATCATCGACATTCCCCATTGAATCATTAAAACAATTGTCATTCACCACGTTGAGTGACACGATGGAATTTTCTGATCGAAAATTTTACGGAAAGAACATTCATCATGAGGGTTTCCTCATGAACGTAAGGTGTTCTCTTCCTTATTATACGTTTTTAAATCATTTACTTGATGATTCGGTTGCAGTTGCAACTTATCATTTCTGCTGCAAAGCGAAGTGCCAGAGTTAAATTCGTTATACAAACTGTAATTATATTGTGTTGTGTAGCCGTGTGTACTAGGTACCAATTGATTTGAAAGGATGTCTGTAGTAACATAGTTTTTTCTGCCAACAGCATGGTGAAAGCGAATATAATGTTCTCGGCCGCATAGGCGGTGACGCATCTCTTTCGCCCCGAGGCCAGCTCTACGGCAAAGCATTGTCTGAGTACATCAACGCGCTGGCTGTGAGGGAACCCTTCACTGTGTGGACGTCGGAACTCAGGCGCACGAAGCAGACTGCTGCCGAAATCAGAGCTTCCAAGAGGGCTCTACGCGCGCTCAACGAACTTGATGCTGTAAGTTTTTATCAACTTTGTGCTATACTTATAATCGTTGATTACTGCTATCTCTTACTAAAAAGTAATGTCAAACAGTGACAGAGCTAGATTTTATTATAAGAAACCAACCAAAAACAACCTACACATTTCACCACTACGGTATTTTGATCTTATTTATGTAGAATTGGATGCTATTTAAAATATTTGACTATGATGGACGTTTTACTACAGGGGTATTCCAATAAGGATCATAATGTTAATTCGAGAGGCGCTCCGCAAAAAGTATGAAGCAAAGCATAATTTGGAATACATTTTGTTCATTTTTGTCACCACTTTAAATAGATTGGGAAAACAGCTATTTACAAGCTTATTAAGAAAGATTATTTTTATCATCTAATTATGTAACTTAGATATTAACAACTAAATATAGAATTATGAATAATCGACACGTTCATATCGATTTATTAAAATATCGCAAAACAATTCCATAAGTATCGATCTTTTGAAAAACATGTTTTGCGAAGTTGTTTATTCAAGTAGTTCATATACATAGTTGTTTCAATCACGTTTTATTTACCCACAGATATTATCGAGAGCTAGACATTAATAAATATATATTTATTGATAGTTAGTCATTTCATGACAATGCCCCATGCAGTGTCTAATAAAATAAAATAAATAAAATATAAACAAAACAAATCAAATTTTCGAATATACTTTTTTGATATTTTTAAATGCAGTAGGTACTTATTTTTATCAAAATCGAGCCCGTGACTCTTAGTTATAGAAAACTATAGTTATAGCCGTTTAAATTTTCCTCTCAGAAGGCGGTCGAAAGAACTCACCCTGTCTATGATGATTCTAAATGATCTTTGAGGATTTTACTTAATAAATACATAGTTTATTGATTTTGACTTTGTAGCATCTTGGACCTACATCAATATGAGGATTCTAGATCGTTGTACAAACTACAAAGCTCGTGACGAAAGAACGAAACAAAACAATGAACAAATAAAATAGAAAATCACGTAGTAACTTTCCACTATGCCTTTGCCAATTTAATCGCACGCGACATTCTAATTTTATTGCTTGAGTTACATACACATTATGACTCACAATCGTCTATTGACATTGAACTGTTAAAATAGAAAAATACTATTCACTTTTTTCATTCACATTTGCTCAAAGTTATGCAAACGAAATGGTTCAGGATATTAGATCACTTTTAGTGGTACATTACTGCTTAATAATTAAACACATATTATAGGGCTAACTAAAGTGAAGTGTGAGACCGCAATGTATAACAAATTCACTAACAAAATTAGTAGAGGTACCAAAGTAGTGATTTTCTAACTTCACCGTAAAATAATACTGCGTTCAATGTGACTAAAATATAATTGGAAAATAGTTTGTGATATCGCACTTTCTATGCTAGAAACATCAGCCTAACTTTTATATGTGTACGTAAAATTCCTTTTGTTCGTCTGATAAGATTGATAACAGTAGATAATTTTATTGTTCTTACTTATAATTGGGCGTAATGTTGTGTGGTGTGACACATGTAAAATGCGTATTAAATATAATCCACGTATAGAGTTATTTTTGGGCATGATTCGTTGGGTTGCATAGTGAATTTTGTTTGAATAAAGTAGATATAGAAACACTAGAGGTTATTAGGAAAAAAATCAGTGTTATCGGGTACATAGTAAAAACTCCCAAAATGGCGAGATATCGATTAAAAGAGTATCGATTTTATATCTCGCTACTTTGGGTACCACCACCAACGCAGATCTATAATTGATTAGATAGACAAATAAATTTATAATACATTTTTGTGGGTAAATAAAGATAATGTAAAGTCCAGGTTCAACCAACTCTTAAGATATTTGTTAGCTACAGCGTGACACCCACTTTTACTGTTGTTTAAACGTAACTGATTATGAAACTGAGATAGGATTCGTCAATAAAGTATTGTGTGAATTGCCACTCAAGGAGTTCTTGCGAAATAGGTACCTATCTATCTAGTTATTTATTTACCTGCTTCACTCACTATAGGCAGATAAATAACACTCTAAAAAAATCATGTTGTGTCATAATAATTTACCTATTGACTGAGTTACTTGACACACTACCTATTATGTAAACAAAAATACATGTCATAATAGTAAAACCGACTATAATAAAGTATATAGTATATAAGTATTCTATCAGCATCTAGTTCCCATATCCCAAGCTTTGCTTAGTTTGGGACTAGAGGGCGTTGTGTGTAAAGTCCATGAATATTTATTTATTTATTTATTGTTTCCAGGGTATCTGCGAAGGTCTAACGTACGAGGAGATGCAAGAGCGTTTTCCGCAAGAGTTCGCATGGCGCGACCAAGACAAGCTCCGCTACCGCTACCCATGGGGTGAATCCTACATCGACATCATGACTCGCCTGCGCCCAGTGCTGTCGGCTTTGGAGGACGAGCATAATGTTGTGGTGGTCGGCCACCAGGCGGTGCTACGATGCATGCTTGGGTACTTCTTGGATGCTAAGCTTGGTGAGTGGAATTTGTAAACTGTTTAGAGAATTCCAAGAGGGTTGCATTTTGTAAACCGGGTTCATATAATGGTACCCTACATTACACCAAAACACTTCATAATATGTTAAATAAATGTATTGAGTATTGAGTCTGCTACAGAATAGAAATAAGTACAGACAAACATTTAGTAGTCGCGCTATGCTACAAAGCCACGCTACGCGGCGTAGCGTGATTCTCGGCTACGCTATTAGACGTAGACGCACTACGCCGCATAGAGAGCTAGAGTTTCTGGTGCCAACTTCGACTCGAGAAATTATTGTTGATCTTGTTTTTGTGATAACAAATTGCAGAGCAGTGTCAACGCAACAAAAGTAGTAAATTGGAACACGCGCGACCTGAATTCCTAAGACGATTCTCTTTTTGCACAGACTCAATGTTACATTTTGTAGCCGCGCTGTGCTACGCCGCCGCGTAACCATGCTACGCGGCGTAGCGTAACTCGGCTACGCTACTAAGCGTAGACGCACTACGCTGCGTAGAGAGTTACGATACATTACCCGTAAAATATAGTACTTATTGTTGTATAGTGATGCTCATATTGCTGTGTCCAGAACAATGTGCAGATCCAAAGTTTTTTTTCATGTTTACTGTTTATAAACAAGCTATTTTATTTTCAGATGAGCTCCCATACATGAACATCCCACTCCACACCATCGTGAAGCTGACCTCCTACGGCTACAAGTACAAGGTGGAGATGATCAACATGAATGTGGACTGCGTCGATACACATCGCAAGCAACCAGTGGTAAGTTATTTTGTAAATACATATTTATAATATACTAGCAGTTGCCCGCGACTTCGTACGCGAGTACCGTTTCCGTGTACATTATATTATCTGTGCGTGTACCGAGCGGATACTTTGAGAAACTTGACATTACACCGAACCCGTATTCGAATGTCAAACGCTAGTCGTTAGACCAAAGAGGTGGTACTACGCCCTGTCAAACTGACGTGACATGACATGACAATGAAATCATCTTGCCACAATTGGCAAGATTTTTTTTTTTTTGGAAGAAGTTTTGAACGAAAAGGATTAGAAGCGCCAATGCGCTGCTAATCCTTTTCGTTCATTTTATCCTGTAGATCCTGTTAATTATTCGAGATAAAAAGTAGCCTATGTGTCAATCCAGGTTACAAACTATATATATGCCAAGTTTCATCCAAGTTGGTTCAGTAGTTTTGACGTGATTGAAACTCAAACATCCAAACATCTAAACTTTCGCATTTATAATATTAGTAGGATAGGATTAGTAGGATAGTAATAGTAATACCCACCCATATTTATTTATTTATTCTATCAGCATCTAGTTCCCATATTACAATCTTTGCTTAGGTTGGGACTAGAGGGCGTCGTGTGAAATGTCCATGAATATTTATTTAATTTATCGTTATCCTTGTTTCAGAACTGCTCCATAAACAGAACAGCTGTGGACGCTCTCGTAACTGTTCCTTCTCACTACGACACTCTCCCATCAAACCTATGGCAGAACACAAGCGAGGCACAAGTTTAGGCGTCATTCAGCGGCCTCGGGCCTTGACGTCTACTCATGCACACCTCGGTAGTGAAATACCAGGGAATATACGCCACGCCAACATGTTTTGGAGTCACCTAGCGACCGTTGAGACTTTGGTGTGAAATAGTTTTAAGTTTAATTTTAATTTGACACTTGAAGTTCCAAACTCGCCAGAATGAGGAAAATCTTTCGTGCTTTTTACAGAAATGCCTTGTAAAATCAAGTTTTTTCATACTCTGCAGGGGTATTCCAATCTCAGTTGAACTGAAAAGTTTTAAATCATGGTCAGTTCATAACTCATAGTTATTCTGTGACTAAATAGTGACATTATGACGTCATTTGATGTGTTTTCGCGCATATTTTGCTGTCAAGTGTCTAAAAAGAATGATCACCTGAAGAAATTACACTGGGCAGTGAAATATAACTTGACAGCAAAAGATTGGAATACGGGGGCTGGACAAGTTAATTGTATTTTCGCTGTGCTTTTCCAACAATTATAAAAGACTGAGAGATTTCTTAATCTATCCAATCCATGTCAGTGTCCGCGAGTTTCTGTTCGTTATTATTTTCTATTGTTCATATCTTTAAGTTTCGTGGTAGGTTCACTCTATACTTGCTATGATTTGATTTGTTAGTAGTAATGCATGTTTTAGTCTATATCTTTAGTAAATATAATGACCGTATCAGTGCCGGCTACTTTATAACTTATCATTAAGATAACTTTACTTTGAGCTTTATTCTAAGGTAGTTTAAGTTGTTTCTCTAAGCCGGGATTTGTCTAGCAATTTACGAATGTTTTCAGTCGCTTTATTCTTATTTAGATAATATATACATGCTTGTAGCTTCACGTAAATCAATCGCGTATAATAGATGAGCAAGTACCTACCTATTTATTCTGGTGGTTGAAATAAAAATAGAATTCTATGACAATTATTATGTGTAGAAACTTAGGACGAATTATAATGAACTTTAAAGTTATTTTAGTTACTTAAATTGTAGTGTAAGTAAAGTCAATTATGGCTGATGGAATAACACTGGAGGAGTTTGTAACTGTATGACAAAAGTAGTGTCTTTATGAGTTTTTATAATAAATGATAGATTTATATTTAAAACTTGTTTCTCTTCTGTCTTTTATTTAACCGATTTAAATATGCAACGTCGATACTGACGAGAATAGATTTTTTATAACATCTTAAATCTACGATTGGATCCTGTTGATCCTGTTTCGCAGGCCACAAATATAATGTATTAATGTGGACGTGCTCAGAGAGGCAATGCATCGTTGTGATTCACATCAGGTGGGCCATCGGCTTGTTCCATCATTTAGCTTTATTAAAAGTAATTCAAAAATTTATTTTGAATAGAAAGTGCGCTAAGTAAATATAAAATAAAACACAGCGTGCTGTTTGGAGGTCACGCCGCATTCTACATCGTATGCAAATACACTTATATCATTGAGCAATAACATTGAAATTAAAGCTAAGTACCTACTTACTAGGTTACCTAGTTGGTACCTACGTTATTCTCACATACGTATCTAGGTATCCTATCTAGGTATTATTTTAATCATTTGACTTGCTACTTTATCAGGCACTATTATTAGATTTATCAGTACCTACTAGGGCATGCAGTACCGGTACTACTCTCAGTACCGGTAATTTTCGGCCGGTACTGGAGCCGGTACCGGTAATTACCGGTACTTTCGATACTTTCGATACTGACCCGATTTTCACTAAAAAAGGACTAAAACGAAGTAAAAACCTGTAAAAGTAGAAAACTTTGGTTATTTCTAACTTTATTATCACACTGGCAGCTTCAATTAGTCCACTGGTGGACACAAAGGTCCCCCATAAATTTGCGCGAAAAAAGATTTTAAGCGTTTTTTATCTCTTTATCTACCGACTTTACACAATCTATACAGTCGTTGGTTCTTTGGCTATGTGGTCATTCAGTGCGTTACCTTTACGTGGTTCCATGCTATAACATCTTTACCCCATTGAATGTTAGTTCCACTAGCTATACGCCCTGCTACAAATCACAATTCCTGCTCCTCCTTAATCGTTTTCCCATTGTTGGAGATCGTGGCTCCGTGGATAGAATCTTTGGATAGCTTTTTTCCGTCTGTCATGGTCTTACTGCTTGATAGATCGCGACGTTGACGGAGATCTCCAACTGTTCTCCAGGTTTCTTGCTCTGCACTTTGCCTGTTATCAGAAGAGTCTCCATGTTGTCTGCATTTCTGCGTGCAATATGACCGTACAAGTATCTGGTAAGGCAAATGGAAGACAAACACTGGGCACGTTCTTTAATATGGAGACGTTGGTTCTTTTGGCCATCCACGGAACCCTCAGGAGGCATATCCGACACCACATCTCAAAAGCATCGATGTGCTTGCGGTCATTGACTTTCATGGTCTATGTTTCAGAACTGTAGTAGAGAAATATGGAGAAGATCAGTGTGCGAATCACGTGGACCTTTGTCTTCTTCTGAATATTGCTGTCCCTCCATATTCTGTTAAGTTGGTTCATCGCTGTCTTGTCCATGACAATACGACGGCATATTTCAAGTTCGTTTTTCCTTTGTTGTTGATGGATGAACCCAGGTATTGGAATTCTTCGACAATTTCATACTCTTCCAGTGCATCCAACAACTGGATGGACTCAAAACGATGTATAACAATTAACTTGGTCCTGTTTTTGTTAACAGCCAGGCTTAGATCGACACTAGCGGACTTTAGGCGCTGCAGAAAGGCAACCAATTCAGATGCCGTGGATGCAAACAAATTCCTATGATCGGCGTATCGTAGCTTAGAAATTTTGACGCCTCCAACTTTAACACCGTCTTTCCAGTCATCTCAGGTCTTACGTATGATGTGTTCACCATATTTAATGTATAGCATGGGTGAAATGACGCATCTTTGTCCTACTCCTTTCTCAAAACTGAAAGGTTTAGACGTGCAATTCCCCAAAGTTATAGTAGCATAGCCGGTTTCGTAAAGGTTTCTGATGAGGGTCTCTATATGTTTGAGTACTCCAGATTCCTCAATAACAGAACAGAGATGTTGCTATCTGATACAGTCATGTTTCAGTTCGTGTTTACAACCAATAAATAGTGACTACGGGTCAGTCCTATAGTCATCACTAGTAATCAGGCCTTTGCATCTAATCTAGATGATTTATACAGCGTCAGGGGCCACTTTTCACACTATGAACGGGACGCTGCAGTGCAGTGGGACATGAGTTAGATGAAGTAGGCTTGCCCATCACCTAGATCATCCTCTCAGCCTAGTCGGCTTTATCCACAGGAAAGACAAGGTTAATATGTTTAGTTAGGTGAGGTTTGTTGACCTCTTTATACGAAGTTGAACCTAACTACTAGAATATTTTGACTCAAATCCACAATAGCGGTCAACAACTCCAATAATATCACTCGATGCAACGTTTTCTATGTTCTTATTGCGTCAAAACATCTTATAATTCAAAAAGTAAGATGAAACTTTACCCAGAGTGTATGTTTTGAGTAACAAATCGACAATAAATAACAGAAAAGTTGAGTATCAAAAGTATCGAAAGAACCGAGACTGGCTTCGTCAGTACCGGTACTGGAATTTTTCAAAAGTACCGGTAATTCCCGGTACTTTCGATACCGAGAATTACCGGTTGCATGCCCTAGTACCTACCTAAAATATGGTGGTAGGCGACTTAAGTAGGTAGGTCTAAGTGAGGTTATATTACCAATCTAGAAACAGGAGAAACCAATGAATACAAGTCTAGGCTAAAACAAATAGATACCTACCTAAGTAGGTAGGTACGACTAAAATAAATTGAGACGTTATAAATAGAGTTCAATTTTAATTAGAAAATTCACAAAACACGTTTTTATGACGAAAAACTTCCAAGTTTTTACACGGAGACCTTCAATTTTCTGACAGTCTCGAACGTTTTTGCTAAAATTATCATGATTCATGATGATTATTTGATGATGATAGTCAGGTAATTTTTAAAAGTATTTTTAAACAATAATAAAAAATTGCACACCATTACCTAAGTACCTACACTAATACAAAAGTACCATACCTACACTAATAAAAACAGAAAAATCACAAACTCGAATACTGGCATATACTATGTACCTACTACTTTACAAAAGCTACAGCCTGTGTTCTTATTCTTTCTGTTTTATTAGTAAGGGCAATCTCTTCCAGACAACCTTGAGATGAACTGGATTTGGCAAGTACGATATCTAAGACTAATTTAATACTCTCGTACCTATAGATAAGATATTATAGGTACCTACTTACTAGAACTAATTTATCAGTGTCAAGCCTCTACCATGGACAATGAATAAGTGAGTGCGCACACCAATAACCTTAGAATCATAGGCAAATTAATCGAAGCTTAGAATGCATTAAAATTAAATAGTTTACTTTCATTACTCTCTCGTCGATACTTCTACGCATAGTGGGGAATTTTTCAAGCATATCCGTACTCAGATTAGCAAAGTAGGTACAGATTCAGACATAAATAAAAACTCAGGTACCGTCAAACGGGGGAACTTGGGACGATTTTCAACTTCAAGAACAAAAAAAATATAAAAATCATTGCTTTAGATATCTGATTCATTTTTTTAAATTACAGTGGGCGCTTATATTTTATGATTTCCATGTGAGCTTAACGATTCTAGCGATAGTTTTTATTATATTTTTTTAAAAGTGCTTGTCCCAAGTTGTCCTGTAGGAAGGGGTAATTTGGGACACCTATGCTTTTGACAGGTTTTAACCTAGTTACACTGCTGTATCTTTAACTTGAGCCATTTAATATTTTTTTTAAAATCACTGGTGACCTAAATTATAAGGTAGCATTCATATTGGAACATTTTTATTTAAAAAAAATCACAGAATTCTGTTTTAAAATGAACTTAACCAAATAATTTAGTTGAGTTTGAAATTAAAGTCTTATTGACTTAAGCTGAAGAGATATATATTAGCTTAGAGATATATACTATCCTTACCTAACAAAAATATAAAAATTTAATCATTTATAAGGAGTTAGTATCAAAAGTAACATAGGAAATTCAAAAATTACGTAAACAAAAATTACCATCTTTCGAACATTATATGAGATCGTCATTTAAACATTTATAATAAAGAATAATATCAAAATACAACTTAAGCTTAAGAGATCGTATTTTTCACACTCATTGGCTTCATTTCTATATCTACTTAGCCTAATAAAATGAGCAATCAGTTAACAATTTTAGATTAACAAAAACATAACCCTTTAAAGGCACTTCTAACTAAGAACAACAGTATTCTTTGATAAACTTAGGGAAAATATGTCTTCCTCTCGAAATACATTCTCCGGAGCAACTAGTTGCTCATCATCCACTTGAGGAAATATAAATGTGTTTGTCCCAATTTACCCTAATGTGAATACACCTTAACATTTTTTCGTTTTATTTTTGAACGGTTGGTAGCACTGTCACGAAGTAAACGTCAAAATTACGGCCATAAAGTTATGTTATGATATTTCCAAACAAATTTACCGTAACTCTATTAACAAAGCCGAGACAAACAAAGTTTTACAGCTTATTTATATTTCTAAGTTGACAGGTAACGATCTATCGTATTTTTAAAGAGTTTAGGCTAATAATAACAAACTTTTGCGATACCTGAGTAATATTCTTGCAGCTCCGGGAGATTTGACAGCAAAATGGCTGAAATATCTACATTAGTTTTGCCGCAACGAGCAAATTAATTTTGCATACACTTTTGTCCCAAGTTTGACTCCAGTCTTAAATTCCCCCAATTGACGGTACCTATGTTCATTAAGAAAACACAACAAAAACTCTCTCAAGCGTTTTCCTTACAAAAATTACAGATAAAATCTATGCACAGATTTCAATACTCGAGTATCGTTTCAGAACATCGCTAAACTCTACATAAATATTCGGCACTCAAGCAACGTTTTGGAATAAAAGCTCCACTCAGAATGCGGCTGTCCAAAATCAAAACGTAGTGGGACTCGAGACAAATTGTAAGTAGGTACAGGAGAGCCAAAAAAATTACCAAAGCTTACACTCGACCATCCTGATGACGTGTAATGTCCTCATACACGCACCCGGTGGAAAATTACACTCGGTGGCCTCCGTCGTGACTGCTAGAGCCGACTGGCAGTTTAACGTGCCCTACGAAGCACGGAAACGCTCGTCACCCATCCAAATAGTGGCTTATTCAAGAAATCCCCTGCGTGTTTGACCGCGCAAAACGTCGCAGTAATCGGTAGAGCATGGACTATCGGAGCATTTGTCCAAAACCGGTATTGTTTCGATATCAATTTTATTTCTATCGGTTTTCCGGTATTTCGATATTTTTTCGATATTAATGCAAACAGTAGGTATATTTTACCTACTGTTTGCATTAATATCGAAAAAATCTTAACGTTGTTAAAAAGTTTGGGAATTCTATGAATAAAAGAGTATTCAAAGTAAATCAACGATATTTATTAATTACACAGTCTTTCTATGAGATCACAACACAACATTTCTTTTTGAATTTTTCGTAATTCATTATTTTTTAAAAGAAGTGTGTCTGTTTGCATAAATGTAAGACCTGCAAGAAAATACATTGACTAAATTAATTTTTTTACAGATTTTCAAAGAGCCAAAGTCAATTCAAAACAAATAAGTAGGTTAACCGAATATATTGTCAACTGCAAAGTCGTATCAGCGGCTTCGCTTTAGCTAATGCCGTTGTATTTCGTTAAGAATGACTTACATTACAGCGTGAGTGTATGTCACAGTTTTTTGTTACACTAACAACCGGGGAATGTACAGCCTGGGAATAGATTGATCCTTGCAAACGAAGTTGCAGGTAGGGTCTGCTAGTTAGTTTAATATAATTATTGTTATCGAAAAACCGATAGTAGTCGCGTCCAATATCGGTTTATTTCTATCGGGCTTTTGGTCCGATATTCCGGTATTTCGATATTATCGAAAACCGGTATCCATGCTCTAGTAATCGGTGAAGATTGACTAAGCAAGTATAATAAAAATGCAACAGCAGTCGGTACTAATACACGACATTGACGTCATATCTTTGGTGGGCACTCGGTAAGACAATGAGCTCGTCCACGGAAAGTGCCGCCTCATCTAGGCCTCATTACTAATCGATGCAGCACTTAATCGAGAAACCCAGACACAAAAGCAAGATAAGAAGCGAATTTTGAATTTAAACGTGACTTATCTCGAACATTATAGGCGTGAAACCGCGTAATTACAATTGCGTATTTCTGCTGCAAGTACAATGGACACAGCTCCTGTAAATCTAGCAATGGCACAAATACAAGCTAAATGTAATTAGATAAATGTGGTAAAAGCCAAAAAAAAAAACTAAAAAAAAAAACTAATTCTGATGCTGGTTGTAGTAGGTACCCTTTTAAAACAAGACTCACATCACTATGCAAACATTAAACTATACCAACACAGAATACGCAAATATGTTTGGAAAAACAATTCTGAAAATATTAAATTACTTAGTTTGAGTCTGAATGGAAACTCTTTATTGATAGGTTTTTTATTAAAATGTCGCATGAATCTCTAGATGATTTCCATTACTGAACTGCGGTTTTTTTCTGAAGTGAATGAGATCTCACTACCAGGTTGGTGCCTAGGTCCAAACTCTTAATCCTAGGTCCTAGAGCTAAAAATTATGATGGCTATTCAACTCTCGAGATCTTCGAACCTACGCCGTGTGGCGTGAAAGTAGATTACCACAACCGCCTTGTCCATTGATCGATATCATGCACTCGGAAGAGTGAATGGCTCTATGGGCGACCGTGACTTACTTCATTGACTACAGCCACAGTGTTCAGAAAACACCTAGATAACTATGTGCGTTCAAGTGTCCACTACTACTGGACACTTGAACGCATATAGTTATCTAGGTGCTAAAACTCGACTGGATCTGCATCCAGTCGAGTATTAGCACCGAAAGCCCGAACTATAGAAAAACACTCCTAGGTACAAACGGAACTCTAGCACTTTTACTTACATAAAATAAGTAAGTGTCGATTCTGGTGTTGCATTTTTCTAAACTTACCTTATTTGGCAGCACTAAAAATCCTGCCTTCCCTTTCTTATAAACTGAAATGATAAAGACGGCTATAATTTTGGCGCTGTCAAATTACTTAGTTTAGAAAAATGCAACAGAAGAATCATCTCTAAAAGAGAATAAACAAATTAAGAACTCTATGGGTCGTATTCTCCTAAGAAATCGCTACTCAATTTTGAGTGGAGATTTTTATACAAAAATCTATCAGTGTTTGAGCAGTAAATGCGAATACCGACCTACATCTTACGTTCGTACGAGCCTCTACCGGATGCTACGTTCGTAGCAAAATCGTTTGTAATCTAAATCTGCGTTGTTCGTTTCAAATAAATTTTGTTGGACCGAATTCACCAGCCGTTTACCTGAGGCTGTGACTCACACAGCCTGCGACCCAGCGAACCCGAGTAAGTAGTAACATTTGATTGTCATACAAATCTCGCTGACTGAGATGCACACACGTATTGAGGACCTGTGATACTATTTTCGTTCTTCGAATATAATGAACTTGTGAAGTGATCGTGACTTGGAACACTGCAGTGGAGAATTTTTTTAAGTGAGTACCAATTTTACTTGCGTATAATAATTAATTATCATGGCAAACCCTAATCTTAATTGGTTTGTTTACCAACCAAATATGGCAAAAAAATAAATATAAAAAGTTGTGATATCAGCATCGTTTTTAAAAGGTGTTTTTTCTAAACACCTGTTGAACCTGCTAGGTTACGAAGTTTAAATGCTATATTTGTTCGTACCTAGATACATTTTGGAAAACCTACCTTTTTCATAGTAGGTAGATGCTTACTACACCTGTGGTATTTGTTATGTTTTGTTTGCTTGAAGAGAAGGTACTTGAGTTCGTCGGTATACCGATAAAATAATCTGAAGTCTGAATCGTCAAGCATTTTTGGATTTTCATTGAAGTCAAAAAATTTATGCTTGAATCACGCTCACCTACCTATCTAAGTCTTGAGTTTTTTTGAGCATATTAAATTGTAATAAAGCATTGTCTTTACGGATGTACATAAATTAGGTATGATGATATCATAGCAAACACTTTGATTAGTTTGTTCGTTTTCCAGTGCGTGCTATGACGTGATTTGGCAACCTTTATAGATTGTTTTTATAGATTTATTTTCTCAACAATGTAGAGAAAAAAAGCATTATTAACATCATATCAGCTTGGCACAATAAAAGTTTAGATTGCTGTCAAACGTTTGTCTTTAAATTGTAAAAAAAATATAGCTTAAAGAAGTCCATACGGGCATCGGGCATACTTAGGCCTCTTCCATAGATTTCTAGAAATAAATGATTTGAGCCTCTCCATCCGGCATCCACCGGCTTCCCGCAATCGTAGCAACGTCGGCAAAGTCATGATCATTTAGAATCGACACTTCATCGAGTAGATGCTGTCCTACGTTATGCCTTCCGGTTCTTTGCCGCCATTAGACATATTTTGTTTTGTAATTAATGTCATTAAAATATTGTAATTGTTTTTTGGTCGACCTTTTACAAACGATCGGTTCCGTTTGACAATTGAAGTTGAATTTGTATTTGTCCCGAACAAATTCGTCGCCATTACTTTATGCCAATGCCAATCTTTTGCTGTCAAGTTATATTTCACTGCCCAGTGTAATTTCTTCAGGTCACGTGGTACAATTTTGTACCACGTGATCATTCTTTTTAGACACTTGACAGCAAAATAACGCGAAAACACATCAAATGACGTCATAATGTCACTATTTAGTCACAGAATAACTATGAGTTAGTATGAAGTGACCATGATTTAAAACTTTGCAGTTCAACTTTGATTGGCATACCCCTGCTGTACTTATATTATACGAGTATGGATACTGGCTGTACAAATAGGTCTAACCTATAATTTTGTAATAGAATATTATGTACTTAAGTGTCTGTAGGTACTTATAGTTAGAAGTAGAAATGATTATGTAGGATTAGGTAAACGTTTTAACTTAGGTATTTACCTACCTTTTACTAAATGGCTTCCCTTTTTGGTTTAAATGGTTATTATAACAACAGGCACTCCATAATTTATGATTTATGCCACATAACATGTCTGTAAGCTCGTTACTTTTAATGAACGATACCTTGTAGCAGGGAGTTTGCCTTGGCCAGAAAACAGGGTCCAATTTTATTTATTCGATGTTTATGGTATAATTTAAGTTTTATGGGCACTTATTGTATCAAGCAATTACTATTCAAGTAGCTAAAACTACTTATCTAAGTTAGAAATGAGCGGCATGTTGAAACACCTGAAAAAAATGCACGAGGAAACACCATTTATTTCGGCTTCCAAAGTTTTTCAATAGATGGCGCTACGTGTCTTTTTCTTCAGTACCAATCACCAAAACATTATGAATAATTTTATTATTTGTGGTAGGTATCGTAAATCAAGTAAGGGAAATGATGATAAAAACTTTTTTATAATATGTATCACTTTGTTTTTTAGTAAATCCAAATTGTAATTATGTACCTACTTACCTACCTACCTATCTTATGTTTACAGAAATGAACGAGCAAGATCTGGCGGTGGCAAGGGCTCTGGCGGCGGAGTCCAGAGAGAGTTCGCCTGGAGGCTCACCGAGACCTCTGCGGAAGACTCCGTTGACTAAAGTAGCTGATAGACTCAACATGTTCAGGTAAATTAAAATATGATGTCTAGAGAAAAAGGTACCTGGAAATGGTATAGGTTTGCTTTCTAATAAAATAGATGGCGTTACCGTCACAGGTTACCTCTACATTAGATAGGTATCTACATGAAAACAATATAATACAATTTTCTCAAAGTACCTACTGAACCTACAGATTGTTTTCCATAAAATCCAATTATCCATGCTTCCACATTCTTTAGACAATTTATATTAAGATTCTTTTTACCTCGTAACCGTCACAGTCATATCTTTTTCGGTCACTCTCGCAGGAAAGATCAATACCCTTCTCCCTTTACGATGCCCATCATACCCATGTATGTTTGTTCTCTGTTTCTTCACAGCAGCTTCAAATGACAAACAAAGAATTGACAGTTGCTGTCAAATTGTTTGTTTGTCATTTGAAACTGACATTTAGCTGACAGTTGACAAATCATTGTTTCTTTTCTTTCGGTTCGCTCGCGAAAAGTAACCTCTGAAGGGTGGATTTCATGAATTTTGTGTTATTTTCATTAACAATAACTTGAGTTTTAAATTAAACTGTTTGAAATATATATCTAGTAAACTAGTCGCGCTGCTAGTGATTTAAATAGAACAATAAATAAATTGTGTTGTGAAAATGGACACGATCGGTAAATGTAGACCGCCCACAACAAGCAAAGATTCTGCTGAAGAAGAAGAAAAGTACGTAAATTATCTACCTACCTATTTAATTGTTAACCCCTTTTAGTAGAATTCACATATTTTGATTTTGTGACACCAAAATTGTTCAATAGTCACTATTATTACTTCTGTGACACTGACTATACACACACAGCAGTGACATTCACACGCACACCACGTCACGTCACAATCACAATACAAATCACAATTCACAACAAAGCGGTTATTAGACTATGCAATCTCAAGCACGCTAACTAGTCCGTGCTGACTGACTAGTAAGTCAGTCTACCTGTCTTTCCCTTATTACACTAAGCTTGATGCTAGTTAGCGTGCTTGAGATTGTGCAATCTAATAAGCGCTAAAAAAAACAGAAACAGAAGTTGAACTTCGTCATCGAGGGTGCGAGACAGTAGGTTGTGTAGTGTATAGGGCATGCAACCGGTAATTCTCGGTATCGAAAGTACCGGGAATTACCGGTACTTTTGAAAAATTCCAGTACCGGTACTCACGAAGCCAGTCTCGGTTCTTTCGATACTTTCGATACTCAACTTTTCTGTTATTTATTGTCGATTTGTTACTTAAAAACATACACTCTGGGTAAAGTTTCATCTTACTTTTTGAAGTATAAGATGTTTTGACGCAATAATAACATAGAAAACGTTATATCGAGTAATATTATCAGAGTTGTTTACCGCTATTATTGATTTGAGTCAAAATATTTTAATAGTTAGGTCCAACTTTGTATAAAGAGGTCACCAAACCTTACCTAACTGAACATATCGACCTTGTCTTTCTTGTGGGTAAGGCCAATTAAGCTGAGAGGATGATATAAGTGTTCAGCAAGCCTACTTCATCTAAATCATGTCCCAAGCACTGCATGCAGCGTTCCGTTCATAGTGTGAAAAGTGGCCTCTGACGCTGTATAAATTATCTAGATTAGATGCAAAGGCCTGATTACCAGAGAAGACTATAGGACTGAGCCATAGTCACTATTTATTGGTTTTCAAAACGAACTGAAACACGACTGTATCAGATGGCAACTCCTCTGATCTGTTCTGGAGGAATCTGAAGTACCCAAATATATAGAGGCCCTCATCAGAAACCTTTATGAAACCAGCTATGCTACTTATAACTTTGGGGAATTGCAAGTCTAAGCCGTTCTTTTTTGAGAAAGGAGTAGAACAAGGATGCATCATTTCACCCATGCTATACAATAGGTATACAGCGTGTAGCTACAATGGCGACATTAAATGAACACACGGGTAGAGCTACTTATAAGTATTCATAAAAAAAATAAAAAAAAAATTATAGTCCAAAATAGAAATTTCGAATTTTTCAAACAAACTTAATAATAAAATACGCAACAAAAATTAATCACCCTATGAGTGTCTTTACCTACGTGTTACCGCGCCCGCGCCCGCGCCTGCCTGCCCGGGCGGCTCGGTGGCGGCGGCGGGGCGCGGGGCGGAGCGCGGAGCGGGGAAATCAAGCGACACAAGGAATTCAAAGAAATCAAATAATTTCACTTCACCTTGTTCACTTTACTATTAATTTTATTGTGACCTATGCACCTAGCGCCTTACACTTATTAAATCTTCAAGTTCTCAATGTAGCCGCCGCGCCGCCGCCGCCACCACGTCGGACACAAAGATGTAACCGGCGGCGCTGAATATTTGCCCTCACTTTTGATAATACATTTTATTTTATTTTAGCATGAACGTCGTCTTTCACAAAGCCCCATAAAAAAATCGAGGGGCTTGAGGTCAGGTGACATTGGGCCACCTAAGAACTCCGTGTCGTGTCGTCCTATCCAGTATCCACTGAGCACCAAACATTTAATTTACCCGCTCCCTAGTCGCAAAGGTAGACAGATAAACAAATAATAAATCAAAGCGTCTTTATCGCTGTACCTACGTAGACCTGATTGGGTACTTAGAATAGAAAAGCTAAACTAACAAAACCAAGCGTCTTTTTCGCGAAACATTGAGAATAGGTAGATAATTAGCAAAATTATTAAAATAAAGTGTGTCAAGGACACCGGCCCGCGTATCACTGGCTAGGCGGCAGGACGAGTCGGTCGAGCGAACGGCGCGGGCGGCGCTCTTCAATAGTTAGCTATCCCTTTCATGCAACGGCGCAATTTCGGGTGTCCTATTCTAACAATACTTTCTTGCTCTTCATACGCGGTTACACGCGGTTATGACCCGTGAACCCAACAGATGACCTCTGCTCTTACGTACAGGTTGCTCCGAGGCGTTATTTAAGAAAATTGATTTATTTCGATAAATCTTATGTTTAATGAAATAAAAAATATGTCTATATT
This sequence comes from Gandaritis pyraliata, assembly GCA_947859175.1. NCBI lineage: Eukaryota > Metazoa > Arthropoda > Insecta > Lepidoptera > Geometridae > Gandaritis > Gandaritis pyraliata. Next base: position 2,778,153 of record OX401866.1, on the reverse strand, counting down.
CTGAAAACGCGAAACCGGATACGCTGGTTAATTTAATGTCGCCATTGTAGCTACACGCTGTATATGGCGAACCCACCGTGCGTTAGACCTGAGATGACTGGAAAATCATTGTTAAAGTTGGAGGCGTCAAAATTTCTAACCTACGATACGCCGATCATTCGTTGCTCGCATCCACGGAGTCCGAAATGGTTGCCCTAAAGCAGCGTTTAAAGTCGGCTAGTGCAGATCTAAGCCTGATTTTAACAAAAACAACACCAAGTTAATGATTGTCGATCGTTTTAAGTCCATCCAATTGTCGGATGCACCGGAAGAGTATCAAATTGTCGAGGAAGTCCCATACCTGGGCTTATCAGACAGCGATGAACCAACTTAACAGAATATGGAGAGACAGCAACATTCAGAAGAAGACGAAAGTTCACGTGATTCGCACACTGGTCTTCTCCTCATTTCTCTACGGTACTGAAACGTAAACCATGAAAGCCAATGACAAAAGAACCAACGTATTTATACTAAAGAACGTGCCTAGTGCCTGTCTTCCATTTGCCTTCACCGGATACTTGTACAGACATGGTGCGCGCAGAAATGCGGAAAACATGGAGAAACTTCTGATAACAGGCAAAACGGAAAGCAAGAGGGAGGAGCCCATAGCGCTGGTCTGACCAGGTGTCCGAACAGCTAGAAACTTCCGTCAGCATCGCGATCTATCAAGCCGTAGATCGTGAGCCGTGACAGACGAAAAAAAGCTATCCAAAGATGCCATGCACGGAGTCACGAAGTCACGGAGGCACGGAGTCACGGAGTAGTGTTAGGGATAACAACGGAAAAACGAATAAGGAAGAGGAGGAATTTTATTTTGGCGTAGGGCGCATAGCTAGTAGAACTAACATTTGTTGGGGTAAAGATATTATAGCATGAAGCCACGTGAAGGTGCGAAAAATGACCACATAGCCAAAGAACCAACGACTTTGTATCGATTGTGTAAAGTCAGTAGATAAAGAACGCTTAAAATCGGTTTTCCCGCAAATCTATGGTGGACCTTAATGTCCACCAGTGGACTAATTTAGGCTGCCAGTGTAATAATACAATTAGAAATAACCAAAGTTCTCTATTTTATAGATTTTTACTTCATTTTAGTCCTTTTTTAGTGAAAATAAAGTCAGTATCGAAAGTATCGAAAGTACCGGTAATTACCGGTACCGGGTCCAGTACCGGCCGAAAATTACCGGTACTGAGAATAGTACCGGTACTGCATGCCCTAGTAGTGTACCTACCTTATCTACCACACCTACCTACCACGGTATAGCTTCTGGGAGCATTGTAGATAATTAGATTAATTAGGTAATAAGTAGTTCATGCTTCACAGAATTCAATTTCCATGCCGACGACTGCCGACAAAAATACAACCTACCTTTTTTTATACAACTCAATGATGGAACAAGCCGATGGCCCACCTGATGTTAAGTGGTTATAATTTTATGTAAACGAACGCCTTACTGTATTTAATTGGCAAAATTTCATGCACACCGCAATCATGTTATCAAAAGACGGCAATTTTGTCACTGGCTACTTGGATGCGTGTCTGTGCATTTTTCAATGCACCTTTTAGGTAGCTGTTTCTACGTACTGTAATCCTATAGGCACCTCATGCCCGTGACCCTATGAAACTCCTCACTGGAACTTTCTGTAGGTTATTAGGTACCTAGTAGGTACTTACCTCCTAATGTACCTAGATCCAGCTGTTGAAAAATTACAGCCTTTTTTGTAATCACTAATCACCAAAAACGCGGTTTTCGCGTTTTGCAACAAACATTTTCAGTCACAGAAAAAATAAAAAGAATTATCTTGATCTGTGACTTCAACTAACTAACCTATCTACCTACTGAAGGTATAGTTGATCGAAGACCTACTGAGGTTACCAATTGGTCACTGAACGCTGAAACTCAAATCCTGTTCATTAAACCAAATCCTATGCAAACCTGCAGCATGGTTTTCGGAAGACCTAAAACAAACGTAAATTAATAAATTAAGCGAGTTCCTTGTGCCACCTACCTACCACACTTGACCTACAGCTTTGAAGAACACGCTGACACGGGCTGTCGTTAATCTAAATTGCGTTGATTGCTGAAATGTAACTGAACAACACCATTTTACGCTTTTGTCTCTGAGTCATCGAAGTTTTACACACACGTCTGTCAGTCAAAACACAAGCGCACTCTTCCCGATTTCTGCAAGATCTGACATGAGCTTTCTTTCGAGGTGTAGACGCTAAACTACAGCATAAACAGATCCTCAGGGAAGCAATATAACCAACGCCCATAGCGTTGTGGATGTCAATGGGTAACAGCATATCGACAGAGGTCCGTAACTCGTGAAATAAGCCGGTTTACATTTACTTCCAAGTCATAAAAAAAGCCTCGTCATGCCTACGAAAAAGACTACCTCTAAATAGACTTAAAGCTTTAAAAGCAACCATAAACTAGGTATTACCACAGATATTATAAACTATGTATTACCTAACATAAACTAGATAGTTACTTAGTATTCGTTGTTTTAGTAAACCTACGATAAAATTGTCCTACACGCCAACAAACCGATAAAAATGTATCATATCTCAACAGAACTAGCCGAGATTAATCCCCTTCACGTAATAATTGCTTAGTAAAAGAAACGATCACATAGCAACAGACTGTAACTACGTAGACAAGACACTTTCGTTGGAGAAATGCTAATATAAATAACTTATAGTGACCACCCCGACACCATTTACAAGATGCACGTAAACTGAGTCTTCCAAAATAAAACGGGTATAATAAAACTCCCGTAACATTTGAACGACGTGAAAAGATACAAACATAAGACTAAGCGAACGTTGGATCGTCTCAAAAACTAGGAGTATCTAAGCTACATCCACAACGATCCACATAATCATGGCACACAGCTATGAGCTATTAACAAACTTACAACCTATTTTGTACAAAATTCTAATAAAACTTCACTATATCTTGAAATTCCCGAAATTACCTGCTTTATCCTCACAAAGACATGAGGAAATGTCAGTTCTGCCGTCATTTACAAAAACCGCTAATAAGCAACCGTAAATGCCAACGAAATGCACTCGAGAGGATAAGATCACGTGAAAGTGAAACTTGGGACGTAAACATTCGAAATCGCACTGGATTTATTTGGTCTACTGACTTTTGGTACAATTACGACGAATTAGCTCTAGTAACAAGTGAAAGGAAGTTCTATCTGGTAAGTCTAATTCGTGGTTTCTAAGTTGTAGAAAACTATTACCTACATTACCTACCTGAAATGCTACAATACAACCAAATGTACCGACAACATCTTGTGATTGATATCCTGCATAAACGATGCATATCTGCTGTGGTCTATGGTAGCTGGTAAACCGGAGATGAACCCCGTTAATTCTTTTCGACATAGCGACTTACATTATTGACTAAATGTGCTACTCCTGATAAAGATGGACATTTCATGTTATAGGTCCCTTTTCGCCATAATCTCAACCTCACCTGAGGCGACTCGAGGTGTCGATGGCAACTGCTGAGTGCTGACAATGAAACAAGCCGATCTAGTTGGAAGACATTTCTGGAACGAAAATAATTCTTGAGATTTCAATGAGTGAAAGTCTCTACCCTGATAGAGTTCAACGCTAATGTAACCATTATGCTCTTGTCCGGAAATGCTGGATTCGTATAGCACTTCAACGGATAACTGTTCTGGGAACCGACCATTTGTCATTATCGACGAATTCAAGTGAACACGGGTCGTCAATTTACTGATAAAAACGAAAGTTACAATGTGACCCTATCGAAATATTGTGCACGTGCCGAGCACTACATGTTCATCCATTATTATGAGACAGGAATTGATAATTGAGATAATTCTAGAAGAAATTATAGGAATTTTCGTGAGAAGCGTCCGTCCGAGCCTTATTAAATAAGTAGAACAAGAAATGTTGACTTGTTTTGTGTCTTGTATATCTGCGTGAGTTTCCGTTTCGGCGAAGGACGAAACTGGTGGTTTGTGGGACTAACGCAAATTTCTAGTCTAACAAAAAGCTTGTGTCAGTTTCCAAAATGTTATGTCTGTTATTTCTGTGCCCAAATAAACATCTATTGAAATCGGAACAGATTATTGATTTAATTTGTTTTAGGCCAATAAACAACTAGCACTTTCTCCGGCGTGAATTCACAGCATGCTAATATTTGCAATGATAACTAAACGCCTTTTGTTTTCAAATTTTCGAGCACTCGGCAACTTCGTGTCGATGGCGGGACCTAGTTTCCAGGCGGGGCAGTGGCTGTTCTAGGAAAATCATACACAACAGAGCGGCACAGTCGGTCAGCTGCTCCTCGCGCGCTCTCACGTATTCAGTCGCGGCAGGCGGACGTGTGGGCCGCTTTGCGCGATCGAAACCGCAGTTTCCGCACACTTCAATAATTCACTTTTCAAATTTCAAGCCCCAACTCTCGCTCAACCTTGCAGTATAAAACGTACGAGCTTCGTTCCGAAATTTTGCAACAATTCGCGCGTCGAGTGCCGTCAAACCAGAAGGTTGCCGTGCCAAAACAACGTCGATTGCAAAACTTTAGTGGACTTCTACAGTTGATAATCTTTAATTCGGTTGCGGAATCGGTGTTCCATAGACGTTTTGTGATGTGCTAAAGTCTGCTAAACGTAGCCTTTGTAATGTTGTCGATGGATAAATTATGGTGCGGGTCGGAGGGCAAGCTATCAACATTGAGACTGTGCAAGAGCGCGGTGGAGAGAGCGGAGAGACCCGAGTATCGGCTGACGAGGAGGAAGCCTTCCAAGAGCCTAATTCCTCAAGCCCTGCTGCACGCACTGCCGGATCCTCAGCCCAGGACTCACAGAAGAAGAAGGTCCGGCACATGGCCGTAAGTGATACAGCATGTATCACATTGTTATTAATATGAAGCTATATTATACGATATGTACTAACTCTGGTAATGATATCGTTTTAAAAGGGTCAAAGCTGGAATTCAGTGTTGTCCAGATAATACGAGCCTCGAGGCTAACTATGCAAACTAATTGAATTGACCATATTTCGCCCGTAATAATCCCCGTATGTTTTGCCTTGTCTAAATTATAGTAGGGCGGTTTCTATGTGTTCTAATATTTCATATTATGATAGCTAGCACAGCTGTAAGGCCTGCTTACTAAGCTAACTATAATAAAGAGGTTAATATACCGTTACCGTTCTAGTCTCATGACATGATTAGAAGTGAACCTAGTTAGACCTGTTGTACAAATGACTCGCGGTAATGACAATATAATGGATATAATGGACAATATAATTCTTGCAAATTGCGATAATCCAAGATACTCGTAAGCTAATTTAAAACAATTCATACTAGGTATAATGTAGTTTCCTTAATTTTACCAGGGAGTTGCAGGGTAAATGTAAATGCAGGTAAATGAAAGTAGGTACAATTAGTTTAGTCTTGAGACAAAGACCATTGAAAAAATTAATCTTCGTGTCATCTTAGTGTGTCTTAGTGTGTTAGTTTGGGACTAGAGGGCGTCGTGTGAAAAGTCCATGAATACTTATTTATTTATCTTGCATTTAATTTATTGTTTTAATGATGTCCTCGAAAAACGTTATTTATATTTCGCATGTAGAAAATACTCAGGGTTATTAAAACTCTGTGGTTGTCAATTTCCTGTAATTTATCGGCAGGAGGTTTTATCTAATCTTACGACACGCCAATTACTAGATCAAAGTAGAAAGTATTTCCATCATATGTAAGTGTCAAAATTACGAATAAGCTGGCTAGCTTTTGAGCATAGAATCCTTCCTATTCATTCAGTCAACTATCATAAACATGTCAATATTGAGAGTAGGATATAATATACACTCGAGAGCAATGATTCCGGGTCACTTAAAGAATGTTAAAAATCTCGGAAACTAAAAATGATAGGTTAATGCAATAAATTGTATTTAATAGACAATGTAATACTCCTTAAATGAAAGTAAAAAAATATGAGTCACCATACATTTTATTAACACAAAATTACATAAAGAAAAAAACTGCTGATCTCTCCTTAAAACAAAAATAGGAAACATGAAATTTTTGAACTTTATTACGATTTGACTTGAATTTTAATACTTCGTATTGCCTCCTCGTGCTTCCATTACTGCGTTTACGCGGTTTGGCATGCTGTACACCAAGTTCCTTATACGATTTTGGGGAATATTCTCCCATTCCTCTGTGAGAGCAATTTTGAGCTCACGAAGCGTGATTGGGGGAGGGTTTCGTTGTTTTACGCATCTGCCTAGCTCGTCCCAAGCATGCTCGATCGGGTTGATATCCGGGCTGCGCGCTGGCCACTCCATACGAGTAATGTTCATCTCTTGAAGGTAGTCATTCACAATCCTACCTGTATGAGGTCGGGCATTGTCATGCATAAATATAGCATCCTCACCTAAATTGACCATAAATGGACCAACATGATCATTGAGGATTTCTTCCACATATCTTACGCTAGTTAAAGAGCCGTTTTCTATGATCACCAGCTCTGTGCGACTTTCAGAAGAAATTCCGGCCCACACAAGTACAGACCCACCACCGTAGGCTACTTTTTCTTCGATGCATGCTTGCTTGAATCTTTCCCCTGGTCTTCGATACACTCTGTGTCTTCCATCGTGCTTGTAGAGCATAAATTTTGATTCGTCGGAGAACATAACTTTTGACCAATCTTCAATACTCCAATTTACGTGGCTCTGGGCATATCTTAGTCTTGAAATACGATGCCCACGCTCCAGTTTAGGGCCGTTTGCAGGTCTAAGGGGTTTTAAGTTAGATTCAGCAAGCCGACGTCTTACTGTCCATGCACTTGGGTTACTTCCTCCGAGGCGTCGAAACTGATTTGTGAGTTCAGTTCCTGTGAGAAAGCGATTTCGAAGCATGGTGTTCACCAAGTATCGGTCTTCTCGTGCTGTGGTACACCTGGTTCTGCCCGTTCCTGGTCTGCGTAGGTTAGAACCAGTTTCTTCGTAACGTCGGAGAACTCTTTGTACTGTTGACAGCGACACACCGACAGTCCTGGCTGTATCGCGCTGACTCCGGCCGGTTTCCAGCATTGTAAGTATTCTGGTGCATTCTTCAGGCGTAAGCGACATAATTTCAGCTTGAATAATGAATATAGAGCACTATCAACATGGTTTATATACCCACATAAATGACAGATTACAAACAAAAGCAAAACCAAATGCTGTAATTTCGTAGTTCCATCTTCGAAAGTGGCCCTTTTTCAAATTTGATTTTTTTAAGATATAACTTTACAATAACTAAGAAGTTTTAATACCTTCATTTAAGGAGTATTACATTGTCTATTAAATACAATTTATTGCATTAACCTATCATTTTTAGTTTCCGAGATTTTTAACATTCTTTAAGTGACCCGGAATCATTGCTCTCGCGTGTATTTTGTATACTCATACTCCTTGCAATGTTCCTTTGCACTGCGCCACGCACGCGCACCCCTTCCGCACAAATTGGTGCTAAACCACTGAGCATGTAGGTCACCCTAAGGATGTCAGTGCATAACTATGGTTTCTTCAGGTCTCGCTGCATATCACTGGCGTGGCGACCCAGATATGCTGTGATGCGTTCAAGCAACCTTCGACTTAAGGTACTCATTTTACTGACTGACGGTGGAGTTGGAATAGGTACCTCTTACATCATACGAAATATCTCGATTATTATCGATTGATAATATTTTCATATATCCATCCAATTCTTGTTATCTTATTTCGTTTATACCTGCTTCATGCATATGCGTCATTATTGTTCGAAAGCGTTAGTTGGTAATATTTCACAAGGTCTAATTAAAAAAACCTTCATCCTTTTTATTGATAGCAATATTACACGCCTAATTTAGATGGCGAGATAAACCGACTTATGGTTCTGGTGATTCCTATCACGGTAAGGGTATACTTTTATTTCTGTTGTCAACATACATCATTATCACTATCATCTTATAGATCATTCAATCCGCCAGTATCTTCTTTTTTGTAAGTGGTATCCATCGTTTACTAATAGGTAGGTACCTACCTAACCTAAGATCCTTCTTATTATAAATTTTAAAATAATGTGATCGTATTGCTTAGCCCCTGATGCGTGTTGTTCTTTGTTTCGCCCTCTGTACTTTCCGAGAATGCTGTACTTTTAGAATTCTAAAGTCGTACTAAGCGCTATCCTAGACCTTAGATCTCTCCTAAGTTATTCATTATGTTGTAGACTTGGTTCGGTCCACAGCATTACAAACGTGTTTGCGTATTACCTATTCAACATTACGTGTCGTGCTGCCGGCGAGCCATTATTTCATAACTCGAAATTGCTCGTAAAAATACTGCGTTTGTTGTGTTGATTTAGTTCATTTACAAAGGTTTGAGGATCAATTTTTTTTTATTTTATGTTTTTAAGAACAATGTTACTGAAATTGCTTTATACGTATCTTTTGCAATGTTTGTATTGTCGGTCGACTGGCCTTGTTGATATAAATAATCTTTTTTGATATTGATGACTGAAAGTAAACAGTGCATACGTGCATTTCAGCTATGCCGTGCGTGATCTGCGTCTATCGTATCACCAATAAAATTCCCTAGTTATACACTTGTAGATGAGCATGCTTGAAATATATTTGTTTTTTTGCTTTATTATAATCCTCCATGTAAATGCAATTTTCATAGAACAGTTGTACCGCTGGTGGCGTAGCCTGCTTAGTCAATCTTCACTGATTATCTAACTTAACCTTGTTCTGCGCGGTCACTATTTCGATGGGTGACCGCTAGTGGTATTTGTATGTGAGCGCTTCCGTGTTGCGGAGGACACGTTAAACTGTCGGTCCTGGTTCTAGCAATCGTTAAGCCACGACCGAGGCCATAAGGTGGCCTAAAACTCTGTCACCAGAGTTGGCCTCTAACTCATACGAACGAACGAAACCAATATTTACTAGCCTCTCATCTCATTCTAAACATTTTTCTGCCCTGCTATACAATGGCTTATTCCAGAAATCCCCTGCGAATATGTCAGATTCTAAACACGTCCAGACAAGATCTGATTGTGATTTACCTTTGATATTCGTATTGTGATAGGTACTCTTGCATATTGGGTAATACCAACGAACATCCGGGGACATCTATTTACGGACAAGTTACTGTCCTCAGAAGAATACGACGGTACATTGTCCGTTTATATTCCTGTCCTATGTATGACAAACTCAACACAATTTTCATTCGATCAATCGGATTTTCTTAAAGCTTTGTCATCGATGGAATTGAGAGTAACATCCTCTTTATCTTTTACTTCTAATAGTTTTATTTCCAATGACGGGGTAGGTGGTTCGTTTGTTTATACGGACTTGATATTATATTGTTTTTATCTAAATATGCGTGTTGTAAACTAATAAATAGTGTTTATTTTTCTCACATAAAGGTTAGCATATGAAGACAGGTAGATATAAATTTTCAACAATAACTTTTGTTTGACGCCTTGGTTGCCATAGAAAATGAAGAACAATTTTATGAAGGTTCATTCAACATTATAAAGTAATCTTTTAGTCTTTACACATAGTTCTAGGTTGTAGGCAGAAACTGTCTTTGTTTCTTTAAGTTTATAGATGTTGTTTGTTATTTATAGGTATTCCTCACCTTTTTATTATTATCGTTGGCAATTCTAGATGTTGATAAAACATTGGCATTATGTGTAACAATTTTTCATTAAAATATTAGATTAACGTTTATAACGATTCTATATGTATCAGTCACAGAATCTATTAGGTTTTTAATATAAATCTTTAGACTTATAATAAAAACCGCAAACAAGGTACGTACGTAATGTAATGTCACAATGTGTATGTACATATAGGTACGATTACCATATTAAGTAGGTTGGTATACCATTATGAGACAGCACACATGATCGAAAGTGAAAGTGATAAGTCGTTGATATAATATTATGTACTTACTTTACTACTTATGCTATATACGTCCACTTCTTTTACTGATTAATCTTGGTCGTGATGTACGTTTAGGTACCTACTGAAATTATCCATACCTTTTTGCACCTACTGTAGGTTTTAGTCTATGATTCTTCATCTATACTTAGGAGTTCTGATTTATTTTTGTGTATTAGAGTCCGTAGGCTGTGATTTATTTTGGTGAATTTCAAATTTCGCGAATCAATCAAATGAAACTCAGACTCGACGCTCTGTATCTGTATCAATCAAACTTTAAGTCCGGAACACTATTGGGTCACCATCATCATCATCCTTTATCTGTCTACTGATGGAAGTAGGTTTTTCCGAAGACCCACCACCAAGCCCAATCTTCGTTTATTATCCAGTGTTTTCTGAGATATTGTGTAAATTGTTTATGTTATATCATTAAGCATTCGTTGTTCGTTATCATTAAAATCACTTTCTGACCACGTGATTGGTAGTCTTGCTGTCAAATCTCAGAGAGATAATAAATCACCTACTTTGTCAATGTTTTATTATGTAATTTCCTAAAAGCCTTAAAAAACATTATTGATATACGTACTTAATAACAAAAATAATTAAAATAAAACATAAAAAAATCCGTTTCTAAAATTATCAATTTGAAGAATTTATCTCTCAATATCAAGTGATATACTGATATAGCATTGAGGAGTACCTACCTGTACATTTTTATATTTTAATTCTTCATTCGTCTGATAATTTCACACACAACACTGAACCTAAACCTAAACCTAATGTATTACATAACATTCATCTAGGAAAAACGTAAATATTGTGTGAATTAGCAGAAAAACTCGTCATGTGTCAGAAACAATCGTTAAAGTTATTATTTTATTCTTAGAACCATAAAGATGGTGATGTGCATGGCTGGAGTAATTACATAAATGCCTGCTATAGTTACCACCGACTTGATAATGAAGGACTGAATCGATTACCTATCAATAGATAGGTAATGGGGTGTTTGCATCGCATTCTTCGAATAATGCTAACCAGAATACTTTGTCGTTTCAATGTTTTAAAGAAATTATAAATTGACTCATTTACAATCTGGTTAGCAACTTCACATTGTTTTTGATACTTATTGATTTTATTTCACTAGGATTGAGCGAGCGATCTTTCAAACTATCTGTCGTATCGAAAGTTATGGTTAAGCGTCTCGCTTTTGCCTGTGAACTTGAACAACTTTCCACCCTTCTACAGCGGAGGCTAATGATCACCTCGCACCGGTTTCTGATGAAATCACTGTGACGTGTATATCGGTCAATGCTGGTGTTGTCATCTAACTTCTAATGGACGGCCAAATCGCTTGACCATAGGCACATATCATCTAAGGGCTAGTGTGGAAGCAATGTTTGTTGTGAAAATCAGACTTCGGACTTTCGAAAATCGGACCTTTAAAACCAATGAAGGTAAAAATAGAACAACAGCTTGAAAAATACTAAAACAACTACAGAACATTTTTTATATAAAAATTAGTGATATAATCATATGGTGCATCGATGTTGAGTGTTTACAGACAACATTTTAGGTTAGATGAATCACACAAAGAATAAATAACAATATATGGATATAATGGAACTTAGAGAACTAATAAATACTCATAGATATTAAAAACAAGGCCTAAAATTATTATTATAGTTGGCACTTAGCTGTCTGATTACTGTACATACGAGCTACTTCGTAAGCGGATGTATGGCAGGTATTCGAAACTATATAGATATATGTTTCTTCAACAATTATGCCAATTACTATCTTCTTGCAAGAGGAAGCTAACTAGTCTACAAGACTTCTATTTGTAACAACTAAATGTCATATGACTAATTTTAGTTAAATGGTTCACTATACTCGTACCTTCTGTTGAAGTTAATGGAATCCAAAACAATAAGAAGGAATAAAGAAATAAGAGATTAATCCAGCTTCCAGATATCTACAGATACTAATGCGACTATTTCTATGAATAAAATATAAGATACCATCACGTCGATATAACGTGTACTGATGGAGGTTGCTCACCCCTCAGGCAGGACCGAGATTTGTGTGAATGCGTGATAAGATCATTAGAATCACATTCACTCAGAATACAGATTGCTGGTGCTTATCTTATCGGTGCCTATAATGAACTCGCTCACGAAGTCAGTGTTTGTGCCCGTTAGTGTAGTGAAGATCTGTTTTAAATGTAAATGCGACCTTAGACAGGCATTGGTCCGTTCGTACAGCGTCGGTTCATGATAATCGCTCGGCGAACACATCAAGGTCAGTACTGTCACTTAGAACGCCAAGAGTCTTCTTCTTACGGTATCCATCGCCAGTCGGTCCTCAGCGTCCGTACATCTCACCTCACCTGTATTAACTTCGCATACTAAAACACGACTTCGTTTTGAATGAAATCTTTTGATTACCACTCGTTATCAACTAATGTTCTGAAAATGTTTTACAATTTGTGTTTGTTCATTGACTAATAAATTACGTGTGTGTGTGTAGACTGTTGTGGCTTACGGCTTACGATGTCGTTGTATAAGAATACATTGCGGAGGCAGTTCTCTCATGAGTCCGGAAAAACAGAGCTCGTTAGAGCTAAGGAGGAATATCTTGACAGGAGGTAGGTATATCTTAAGTTAAACATTGTTTCAAGCCTTATAAATTAAAACTTCAGAACTAGGTTTAACTGCTCCTTTCAAACTATTAAACGTTGCATAGTTCAAATCAATACAATATTTGCAACTTCTGTCTTTGTTAAATACATCTTGTATGTTTAATTACATGTTGTATTGAAAACATAAACTTATCCTTATACATGCCAATATTATTATTATTATGTATTTCCTTTGTCTAAAAAAATATACACTACTTTTATCAAGTTTCCTAGAAAATCAAAAATCATTTTATTTAGAAATAATATGACACAGTTACAAAATGAAATAGAAAAGGATGTGACTGCGAAAGTTATAAAAACAGTGTTGCAGACACAATCACAACGCCTTAAACGAGCTACAAATTTACGAAATTATGCACAAAAAAACAGGAAACAGTCAAACATACAGGTGTACTTACTTTTACTAAATCCGATCCAATATTATTTATACCTAACTTGTTACCTTTGTTAATAGGTACAATATATCATAATTATTATATGGGCTAGAGCCCATAATGTGGTTATACTTACATATAAACAATTTTAGAAAATTGTTTATATGTAAGTATAACCACATTCTTGTTTTGTACTTTATAACTAGTTGGGTACTAACAATCTATATTCTTATCAAGTCGTGGTGTTATTTTAATACTTAATAAATTATGCGCTTCTTTTAGATGGGGTCAGTGTTAGTAAATAACAGTTATTCTGGATCGTTTTGTTTCACTTTATCCATCAAGTGCTTTACGATTTGATTGATCGCATCAGTGTTTGACATATTGCCAATTGTTGATAATGTATTTATCTCTCATCGTATCAAGGACAGAATATCGTATCGTATCAGAATGACTGTTCACTTCCAGTATCATTTTGAGAGACTCTCTTTTCTTCTTTATTGTCGTACTCTCATGTTGTTTCTTTACTATTAGTAACTTCAGTGCCTTCTTGTCTATCACAATACATATTTAATTTTGGCAGAACAAGTTTATTTTTCATAAAAAAAAACTGGTTTATGTTTTATTTTCAAAGTTATTAATTTTCTATTTTCGTACATGATGTAATCTAATATTCAAAAGAAAACAGAATACTCACCGAATTCTCTATGTATCTTCTTTGTCAACAACAAAAACTGAAAAAATCGCAGTAGGTATACTAAATATACCTACGTTCTGCAGCATCATCTAGAATTATGACTTGTCATGATATTTTCACGACTTGTTTTAATAGTAAAACACGTGAAATGACTGCCGTGTTATGCTCATTAGCAAGGTCATCCAGGTTAATTTAAACTTCAATCGTATGGAGGTAATGTAAATTCATACTACCTACAGTATGATTTGAAAATATCGCATTTTGAACAATTTATTACAATATTTAAAAAAAAATCACCGGATATATATACACTGTCATTTGAACAGGTATATAGGCTCTTCCTTCCTTAGAGTTCCCATATTTTTTCTTAGTATGTATGTACTGTGTGTTGTTATTAATAACAACAAAAATATCATCATTAACATCCATAGAGTATTTGCCTGTTTCGTTGATTAGAATGAATATGGAGTTTTTTGGATAACAGTGTTATTTATATACCGCAGCAGAACTATAATATTTTGTAAGTTAATGAGGGGCATGATGTTGTTGCATGATAAATTATATATTAAAATGTAACGAACCTTCGTCAATGCATAGTACAGTTTTTGACGGTTTAGTGTGAACTTGTGTCGGCCTAAATGGATTTTAACTAAATGGATAGTCGTTCAGGTATCTAAATACAATATTTAGTACATTAAAAACACCTACTACTTCACCAACATTACTATTACTTATAATAAGCGACATATACTTTTTTATTTCTAAAACTTATATCGGCTACGAACCGTTCAAAATTCCTTCTCTCATTCCGTCTGAAAGCGTTATAAGTTTAAGTTGCCAAATATACTCTACAATTGCTTTTCGTCACGCAAAACGATATATCAACTTTCTGCACAAAGCCGCCATTTGTCATATCAGGGCAGTATTATGAAGTGATTTCGGTGATATTTACGCTATATACAGTACACGAAACCCTCGGGTAGTTAGCCGCACCCTGCCTATCGTGTCGGTCTACTTTTCCATCATTATCAGCCTGAGTTATTAAGGTAATAACTTCCACTCTTGGTCACTGAACCAACGGTAATTCTACTGGTACTTATATTATTTTCTATATTATTATATTTTAAGTATCTACCAGTAATAGAGTACCAATTCTATCACGACGCTTTGTAATGTTTAATGTTCCGAAACGTTTTAATCGCTAGAGGAAGTGTGTACTGCGCCTATTATTTGTATTACAATTTTTATTAGAAAGTGTTTTTATATTTTTATTTAATAGAAAGTCTATAGCAGTGATTCTGTCATGATGAAAAACAAATTAATCATTAATCTTTTTAATGAAAAAATCTTTGAATTTAGTCTTTATAACTCTTTGAGTAGTATTAAAAAATAACCAAACTGTTATCTGCTATATTAGATTCGAATATTTCGAAAATAAATGATATATATTTTTCCTTATATACCTATATATTTTAACATGTCCCCAACTAGTAATATTTCATACCAGTTACACCAGATGTTTTTTCTTTCCCAAAAAGAAAGGAGATGGTGTTCGCATTGCAACTAATATAGCGTAAAATAACTTCAGAACTTGTTTGTTACAGGAGAACCAGATCTCTGAACGCACCTTCGCCTATACAACAATTCGGACCATGCGGGAGAATAATGAAAAACTCTGCGATGGTTATGTAAGTATCAACATGATTCAACTGTTTCTTCATAGTCCTCGATCCTAGTGTGGACTATAGTGTTCCCTGTGTCGATACATCCAGTACCAAGTTAATACTTAGATTTGGAACAAATTTTTGAATGTCTAGAGAGTTTTGATGTATACAACCGGTGTATTGTGCCTGGTGGTTAGCACACTAGTGTGCGCTGATTTTGTATAGAGTATGGAGACCAGCCCTAGCTTCTCAAAGAATCCGCTAGAGGCTCTCACTAGACCCTCAGCTATATCTAGATTCAATGCCTTTGATATGGTTCTACTTAGTATTCCAGGACACGAATCGCAACTAAGCTTATATTGGTTCAGCCATCATGCACGGTGTGCATATCGTATGTGCGGTTGAACATAATAATTTACATAATAGTGATAATATTTTATTGCTTATAGAAAAAAGAAATGATGGTATTATTGCCAGTTGACTTACTGTTGATGTAATCGTCAGACCACTTCAAACAGTACCTACTGATTACCGTTGAATAGGTAATAACATGACTTGACGTTCCCACTTCCGTGTACTGTACTGCTGTGTAATAAAGACTAATTTCGGATGGTAAAAAAACTCTACTTGATGCGCATTACGTGGCTTCGTCGTCAAGTTTTTGTTGAAATGAGTAATGAAGTAAAAATCCAATATACCGAAGAACTCAAAAAAGCTCCAACACTCATTATTATGACTAAAAATGTTTCTAAAGATGATTAGTTGTGAGTGAGAGCCGTTAATCATCGCTTTGTTCGGAAATGTGATTGTAACGCGCAATATAATTTAAAAGCTGAATCTAAACTCAAGCTTGAATCACCCTGATTCATCTGATTTAGATAGCCGTCAAAGAAATGACGTCACGATACTTGGCATAAAGGGTTTCATTGTGCATTGTATGCGAAAAATCCAATTCAATTTATAAGTTTAAAAAACTAGGAAAACTGACTTCAATTCGACTACTGGCTTCATCATCAGATGATGATGGCAGTTCATTGGGAATGTTACTAAAAAGTCACAGAAAAGCAAAATACGTGATTTCGTGCACGTGGATGGTGTATTTTTTTTCAGTTATTTTTGTTTATAGGCCAAACTACTGCACCGATTTTGATAAAAATTGAATGGGACAAACCTGGAAGTACCTCCTTTCAAATAAAAAAAGAATGTTTCAAATCGGTTTATAAATGATGGAGTTCTGAGATAACAAACATTTAAAAAAACATAATTGAGAACCTCCTACTTTTTTGAAGTTGGTTAACAAAAGTGACTGTATATTACTGTACTATTTTGTTTTGCATAGAGAGAGAACACATTTCTATCTCAGTTTTTCATATCTGTATTCGACAAAGTATTTTATTATATTTTCAGGCAAATTCAGGACCCAGCATCGCAGCGGCTGACCTGGTACAAACCCCCCCTCACGGTGCTTGTCATCAAGAAAGTGCACGATGCTACTATCCTAGCACCATTCGTGCAGTTGGTACACTGGCTCGTTCATGTGAGTTTGTTTGTATATATTCACAACTAGCAGTTACCCGCGACTTCGTACGCGTCTACAGTTTCCGTGTACATTATATTATCTGTGCGTGTACCGAGCGGATACTTCTTTGAGAAACTTGACATTACACCTCATCACACCGAACTCGTACCTACTGGAATGTCAAACGCTTGTTGTTAGACCAAAGAGGTAGTACTACGCCCTGTCAAACTGACGTGACATGACATGACAATGAAATCTTCTTGCCAATTGGCGCTGCTAATCCTTTTCGTTCATTTTATCCTGTAGATCCTGTTAATTATTCGGGATAAAAAGTAGCCTATATGTCAATCCAGGTTACGAACTATATATATGCCAAGTTTCATCTAAGTTGATTCAGTGGCTTTGACGCGATTGAAACACAAACATCCAAACATCTAAACTTTCGCATTTATAATATTAGTAGGATTAGTAGGATAGGATTAGTAGGATAGTAGGATAGTAGGAAGTAGGATAGTAGGATGAAAATTACGACTAATACATACAGTACCTATTTACAATTTAATTGTAGCTTAGACTGTAACCTAGTCTAGGCTATAGCGACTGGACCAGCACTTACTAGACTGAAAAGCTTTGCAGTCGCGGGTTGTCAGTAGTAATTAATACATGGAACGCATTATTTTATTTTTTATAATTCATAAATTATTTATGTAGGTGCACCCTAATACACAATTTTCTAAAATGATATAACTTTGGAACTGAACTCAGCAAAGCAACTTCCTTTTTCCAACGACAGTTAGTCGTGTTTCAAAAGAGATTTTTATGTAGATTTCTTATTTTTGCCTTTGAAATTTAGGCAATTCTTAATAACATTCTTATGTTCGCGTCCCATCTTGTTTTGGTTTCATATCTTGGTTTGATTATTCTGTTCGAAGAAAACTCAGTGAAATAACAGATATCAGGAGTTAGTGGTGGCCTTTAGACCGGATATCAAAAAATTCCTGCTCGACCATGCACCAGAGCGTATCAGACCCAATTGTCATTAAAGACCATGAAGGTCAACCTTGGCTGTTTTTGAACATAAACCATTTTATTGCTTCGAACGGTTTTCTTGTGTATTTGACCAGGGTTCCTCAAACTTATGACCCCACGAACCTCTGTTAAAGTTCCCAGAGGACAAGCGAACCCCTGAGTAACCTTGTAAAACAGCTACCAATAAAACAGCTAGGTACACTCCTCAATAACGACATATGCACCAATCTAATCGAAATCTCTCGATTATTATATTTCTACCAGTCGGTAGCAACATGCTTAATATAATAATTACTCGCAGCAAGTGTGCCTTCTTATATAAATGCATATAGCGATAAGGTACTATAAGTTATCTATTTAACCATCTTATTTTATAAGCGCTATGCCACTTTTCATCTTATAATTGTCGGGCATGGACTGATATATAAAATCGTTCTAGTTCTAGCGAAAGCCACATAAATTAGGTGTCTAGTAATTTTATAATTGACGTTATAAACTGCTGCTCAGTCGTCTCGTGTCCGGGACCTCTACGATAAGTATTTACTAGAGGTTTCATAAAGTTATGTAATGTTTTAGGATATTTATTATGTACATGATTGTAGATTGGATCCTTTTGCTATAAGTACCTAGTCATTTATATAACACATGTTATTACTATTAATTTTGATAATACAGATTTCTGGATTAATACAGAGTTAACTCATTTGATAATACTTACAACTTTTTTGAATACCTACACAGTTATATAAATAAAAAAATTTTTGTTACAGAAATTAATAAAAAAAATGAACATTGTAAAATAACTAACCAAAAAATGTAGGTAAAACATAAAACTACTTACAATCTGATTCCTTAGTAGCACAAAAGTACCTGCTCGATTCGTCATAGGTCCTCTATTTTATATATCAGCCGAACAAGGTCAACGTCGCTTCGACGACATCAATAGTTTCGCTCCGTATCAGAAGGTCTAGACCATTCGCTATGCTGCGGTTTGACCGGTGGTTTTCGTGTTGAACGATCGATAACTGAAAATGTAACATTAATGAGCGTGGAACTTTCCAGAATACTGATTGTTATGTGTGACGTGGGGTGTGATTTCTGAAGCTCATAAATTTTTCATATAGTATTACTGTATTCTGTTATGTAGTAGTATTTCTTGGAAAGTATCAATATACAATTTTTTGTAAAATCGGGATGCTGTCGTCATCTCTCTCATGTGTTTACTTTAAAAACAGGCTAGAAAGAACTGTATTGTAGGTAGGCTTTAAAAAAAAGGCTTATTCCAAAAATCCCCTGAGTGTTGCCTTTACGAAGGTGATTTCTGGATTTAAAGTAGTAGTCTTCAAAACCTCTGAAAGAGACTTTGCTCCTACCATAGCGTTAGGTCGCCTATCCACAAGTCAATTAGCATCTGTAATAAGCAAATTTATTCACAAAGAAAATTACGACTAATACAGTATTTATAATATATACAAAATACACATGAATCAGTTTAGCTATCTACAAACCGTTGTTTTATTTCGATCATGTGGTGAATATTAATTTTTATGATTTTTTTTTCAGGACAAAAACATGGTGGTGTTCGTGGAAGCGGCAGTATTAGAAGACACGTTACTCAAAGAGTATGGTGACTTCTCATCAGTTAGAGAAAAACTGATGACTTTCAGAGCAGGCACTGACGATCTGACGGATAAAATAGACTTTATTATATGTTTGGGTGGTGATGGGACGTTACTGCACGCCAGTTCACTGTTTCAGGTACGTAAAAAACTTCATTGGTATTGGCGTTTCAACTAGAAATGTGTGAGATGGATGATTGGTTTGCGACGATAAAAATCACCAATAGTCACTTCAAGAGGCAAATGATACTATTGGTTGATTTTTTCTTCGCTCACTGTACATTTTACTCGCACATCATTGGTGGAAAAGCCGTCTTAGACTGTTGCGTTATTTTTGTACTGTATAGTTTAGTTACCTTAATGACGTACGGATATCATAATGTATATTCTTTTGTTTTTATAACCTTGCTCTTTTCGTGTGAGGTGTTTAATTAGTTTTATTGTGTTACATTTACAATGTACCCACATTTTCAACTTTTGAAGAAAACAAATGGTTGCCGGTCCAATTTGAGTTGCTGAATGTAATAACTTAGTCGCGTGTTAATTAATTTTAACAGAGTTCTCTTTGTTGTTCCAGCAATCAGTTCCTCCAATAATGGCATTCCACTTAGGCTCGTTAGGATTTCTCACGCCATTCGAGTTCAACAACTTCCAGGACCAGGTCATGACTGTTTTAGAAGGTATGTTGTTCACAAATTATTAACATTATTATCAAAAACATTCGAACATACGAAATACATTGATAAAGTCGAGAAAGCTGATTCATAGATCGATTTTAGACTCTCGATATAGTCTTAATTTTTACAAATACAAATACAATTACAAATTAGATATCATCACTGACTGCACTCATTACTCTGAACGGTTGCTACTGATTTCTGAGGAAGTGCTTTGGATTGCAGTATGCTCCGCGTTGTCCCAATAATATCACAAGCAAATTACTTTCACACACGTCATTTGACATGTAATGTTTGTTTAAACATGCCATACGCAGATGCCTATCATACAGGCTTTTTAATCTAGTTTAGGCATTTGAGGCTCCATTCTTTTGATATGGTATTACTTCTCACTACATTTAAATTTGTCTAAGTAAGTATTGTTATCTATTTTATCTACATCCAAAAGAAATCTTGGGCAGGTACTAGCTACCAAGACATCTACGAGGCCGTCTACTGAGCCGTGACCCCATTTTTTTAAATACTTTTCAGGACATGCAGCTTTGACGCTACGATCACGTCTGCAATGCGTGGTGCTGAGGAAATCCAGTGATCAGGGCAGTAAAGACAAGAAGAAACCCACCAGGATACTGGTACTAAATGAAGTCGTCGTGGACCGGGGGCCTTCTCCATACCTATCTAATATAGACCTGTTTTTGGATGGAAAGCATATCACATCAGTTCAGGGCGATGGTGAGTGACCCTACCATAAAATATGGAAAAATTCCGAAAGAATCTTAAATAGAGTAGCACCGTTGATCGCATTATCACTTACCATCAGGCGAGATTGCGGTCAAACGTATGCCTAATGTAATAAAACAAACCTTTTTATGGGGTGCATTATAAAACTGAACTAAGGGCAGCAATGTTAATAATCGCAAGAAAGGTTGAACTGGGTCTTGAAGTTTATTTAAATATTAATTATTTATTTATGTGTAAGGACACTGCTTTGAACTAATTATCCAAAGCTTCACTAGTCTAAAGTAACACACCTATATTTAATCACATGTTTTTTAATTTCAGGTTTAATAGTATCAACACCAACCGGCAGTACTGCTTACGCGGTGGCAGCTGGCGCGAGTATGATCCATCCTTCAGTCCCGGCAATAATGGTGACCCCAATTTGCCCCCACTCCTTATCCTTCAGGCCAATCGTTGTGCCAGCTGGGGTGGAACTCAAGGTAATTTCTACCATCTTTTATTGAGGATAGCGTTTAGTTTAGATCTTTGAAGTACACATTTAGAAACAATACTCAAGACTGCTCAAGGTTTTATTAAGTTTTTTTTTTCCCATTTTTTCTTTCAATGAGAAATGTCGAAAAATCAAAATTAGTGCATAGCCATTTGACCATCTGTAATTAAAGTGGCACAACTAAAATTCTTGAAATTATGCCCGTATATAAAAAAAAGTCAGTTCGTGATTGTTTTAAAATTGTAGATCGCGCTATCGCCTGACGCGCGGAATGCGATGTGGGTGTCATTCGACGGAAGGAATAGACAAGCGTTGCAACACGGAGACAGGTAAAGGCTTACGCAGTTTAACCATTCTACCTTTTTGTAAACTGTGTAAACTATGCGAGGGTTGAAAGCTTACGCAATTTAGGCAGAGTTCGGCCAACTCGTAGTAAATGAATAAATAAATATTCATGGACATTTCACACTTTATCGTTTCCTACGAATCCTGACCCACACTTGGGTGGTAGATTTTGGGAGGCTGAAACCTTCAGCTGAAATCACTAGTGTTCGCATATCATTTGCACGCAACTCTTGCCTTTTAAATATATTTGCAGTTACTTCAAATTAGTTGTAGAAAGTGGTCATAATAGTCTAATTTAGATGAATTATTTATAGTTTGAACACTAAACGATTCTTTATGAATACTTATTTAATCATTTTAATATATCAAAAAATACAAAATCCTTACCGACGTAACAACTTCGATATATTCACGTCCATTTTCTCCAGTCACGAACTGTTGAATATCTATTTCATCTTTTACAAAATATTTGATGATCTTATTCAATTGTTTCCAGCCTTTACGTGACCACGTCAGTATACCCCGTGCCCTCAATATGCGCATTAGACCAGATCTCAGATTGGTTCGACTCGTTAGCAGAGTGCCTTCATTGGAACGTACGTAAAAAGCAGAAACAAATAGACGAGTTAAGCGACCTTACGCATTCCTCCAGTGATACTATGGAAGATATGGAAAACAATCATCACGACGAACAACCTGCTGATACATGACCTTATTTTTCTGTTGATAGGCTAAGATGATATATTGCAAGGTGCGAAGAGGCCAAGACACGAAAAATCGAAATAAGGACTGACCGTTGCATTTTCTAGATCTTATTCTCGGTTGATCGATGTTTCGTTCGATAATTGTGTGAACATATTTTTATATCGGTGTTGTTCGGGCCGACAATTCAGTACTGTGTTTCTCATCATCATCATCATCGCAGCCCGACTACGTTACTAACCCAAAATGGACATTTTGAGTTTCATTGAATGCCGTTTGGACTGAGAACAACACCTAATATTAGTAATAGTTGTCTTGGTCTGTAAAGTGTTCTTTGGCACCAATAATAAGAACAACGAGATATTTAATGATGTATAAATTGTATTTTAGATATGTAATCGTGATTGTGATGTTTTGTTTCGTTAATTTTCAGAAGTTTTACGGTTTATGAACATAAAATTACAAAAAGTTTGAAAGAAGTTGTAAAATTTGATATGAAATATAAGATTTTATTAATATAGTCTATTATATAGACACTTCGTGGCTTCAACCATTCCTAAAACAGCTTATATTATGGGATAATGGAATAACACTGCACAAGTAAAATGGTTTGAACCCCTTGTATATAAGTATCCAGGTGCAATAAGTGTTGTGGGCCTACCTACTTCATCACAAAACTACTATAGTAGATTGCAGCGTGCCTCAAATTATATAAAAAGTATTTATTATGGTATGTAAGAGTAGCTTTGAAAAATTGCAATAGCATTCATATTGTTTTTAACTTATAATTGTTGTGAACTACTTGCTTTGTTTTTTACATTATTCAGTCGCTCGTTTAACTATATATTTTTTTATACAATGTCATGTGGTGTGCTTTTTCAAAACAGACCTACCTACATTAGGCAGGCACTTAGTTAAATTGTGTAGAGCTTTATCTATCTATGTTTGAGGGCAATTTATACCTACTCTAATTAAATTAATTTATATTCTGTTATTTGTTGCAATATCTTGATAATAAAATGAAATGGTTGACTGTAGTTATATATAAACAGAGGGCGGTGCTATTGTTATACCTAATATAAAGTGCCAATAAACTGTGTTACACTAACTTAAGTACACCAATGTTGTTCAATAGTTCTGCACAAAACTGATCTTATGATTTTCTATGGACTATTTATAAAAAATTACACTAATAAGTAATGCGAATTCCGTTTAGCCAAATCTTATTTGTTTGGTTTGTGTGTGGTTGCACGAGCACAATATATACATAGAACAACTGTGTAAGTATATTCATATATAATTTTATACTCTGCCATGCATTATCATTCCGCACTGTACACAGCTTTTAATATTATTTGATATAAAATATTTGATATGAATAAATTAAAATAAAAAACGAGTAGGTACTTATTCGTTTCCTATCTGTGAATGTACTATTGTTTGGTTTTAAAAGAATTTATAAAAACGGTACCTGTATGTTGTATTTTATTACTAGTAGGTACTTATCCTACGCTACTGTACCTACCTAAATGATAATTATACAAATTGAATACAATCAAAAATGTGTTTTATTTAATACGAAGCGCAAAGTATGTAAAATATACTCTTCAGTCTCTAGGTGTAATAGTCGGTGTTGCTTTTTTGCTCCTACCCTACGGAGGCTGGGGGTCCCACCGAGTTCTAATGACACCCTTTATTAACCAGATAATATAATCCCTGAACAGTAGTATATTTTATTGTACCACCTATTCTAACTGTGCCCAAATTCTACCGGTTTTTCTAGACATATTTTTCAACTCCGATTTTATATACATCACTAGCACTCGCTCTTCTATATAACAAACAGAAATATGCAAGCACTAGGGTTGCATTGACTGAAGCTTGAGTTTTTGACTTTGACAAATTGGTTTGACACTTAAAATAACCTCAAAACTGTTCAATATCATAACAAAACAATAATTGTACTAAATAAATAAGAGGAGAAAATGTCCCGAATAACGGTGTTACTCAATAACATTTCAAAGCGGAGCATCTCCGTATCTGCTCCCCGCGAGGGTAAAAGAAATTTCCGGAAATTCGTCATTGCAAACAAGAGAGGCTCCAACATACACAAAAAGCAGCAAATGTCTGAAAACAGAGAACTAGAAATCGACAAAAGAGGAGTACGCGATGTTGGGTACACTCTCAACGGTAAATTCTATCCAGTCCCTGAAATGGTGCCTGAAATAATTGTCCCAGACTTGACAAACTTCAACCTAAAGCCCTATGTATCTTACAAGGCAGCGGATGTCATCCAGAGCGAGTTCACTTCACAACAGCTGTTTGACGCTATTTACAGCAAGAAGATTGTTCTAGATTACAAACAAGGAAAGTTAGATGAGGAAGGGAAACCGCTCGAACCTTCTGATGAAGAGCGGTTACAGCCGGAGGAAGCTGTGGCTAAAGCGAAACAAACAGGATCGGATATATTCTAAATATTTAATTTATTGTATATGTAGTTGTAGTTAGAATTAGGTAATAAATGAGTCTACTGCTAGACATTTGCAGTTATAATTTTGAATTCCGCCTTCTCAAGCAGTAGGTACTTAGCAAAAAAAGTCTACTATTAATATAACCCATTCATAGTTGACAGGACATCCTCTTCAGATCTTTTATAATTCAAGATATTTAATGCAAATAATTGAAACAACCCTTTTGGAATGTACCTAGTTACGATCAGCTTACCCTATTTGTACCTAAGACTGATCAGGTAAGTATTAAACAATTTTACTTCATAAGCCCTCAACCTACCTAATCTTTATTCAACATAAGAGTTGCTTAAAATTTTATTTAATTAGGAGTCCTGCTACCTATGCCGTTTGACATAAGTACACTTCTTGTAACACTGTCAAAAAGTGAAGAAAAAAGTACTCTAAGGTACAGGTAAGGTACAGAATCATACCGTTACCATAATATATTATTTGTGGTTTAGATTTTTTATTATTACCGTGTCTCAGGTAGGTACATTACAATTTGCAGATTTTGCAGCACCCGTTTGCCCCAATAGGGGCAAAGATGTCCCTGACCATCCCATGGAAATCATATCAATAGATAAGTGTATTTACTTGAGGATTGAGGGTAGATGTAAATAAATGAGTACCTTTCAATACGACACTAATGATTACTAACAAAGTACCTACCTACCATTAGCACCAACGAGTGGAGAAGATTATCTACATCGTGGCATGACCTGTAGTTTATCTCAAACTCAGTCTAGTGGTAAAATTGAAAGCTTTTATCATTTAAATACGAGATATCGTTTCCCGCGGTTGTGAAGCGCCTGCGCACCGCGATCCGGTTTTACAAGCTATAGAACACAAACACATAGATAAAATGGGCGGTAACTATTCAGCAATGGATCCGATGGAGGTTCCCGTGCCGGACTTGCCCAAATTATTCGAAAGGGACGAGTATTTGAAGCCTTATGAACGTGAAATAAGACGCAGGTGAGTCGCATTTAGTTTATAGATTGTTTTTACATTTTGAAATTTATTTTTTGTAGTGAAAACAATGCATTTAAATGCAAAAAATAGTCTAAATGACAAAACAAAGTTGTAGGTTAGTCGACAGTGTTTACTAATCACTGGCAATAAAGCCATTCAGCGCTTGAAAATGCTAACGTAAATAAAGAGTTTGCAATTGATATGAATTGATAATAACACTTTAGTCATTTATTTGATAAGAAAATAACTCGAAATAACAAATGGATTTCCATCATTTCTTTAGTAATAACAACTCCGTTTTTATTTAGCTGGAATGAAAATTAATCTCGTATAACTAGAGCGCTGCAAGCGCTTTTGTTATCAACTAACGATTCCAATGTCAAATCAAAGGTCATTGCTTTACTATCGAACCTTTGATCAAAAAAACAATGGTTTTAAATCAATGTTAGCTTATAAATCTCGACAATTAAATAAAAAAGCTATGATAATTAAATAATCTAAAACTGAAAACCCCGACCCGGCCAACAACCTACCCTAACTACCCGGTACCTAGGTACATCAGAAAGTAATAATTTGAAAGCAGAAATTAGCTTGAGAGACATCAATAGGTTTAAAGCGCGTTTGAAGTGTTGTGTTGTGGTAGGTAGGTTAGGTGCCTATATGTCTGATGGAGGCCACGAGCCCAGTAATAGCATGGTAGTAGCCTACGGTTCAGGGAACCAATATGGGTTTAGAACTTGCGATTGTTACCTACCTACCTAGGTACTTATAAATAAAAAAAAACAGATATGGCTGCTACAAGGACCTATACGACCGGATCGAGAGCTGGGACGGTGGCGTTGATGGATTTACAAAGGGATACAAATACTTCGGCATGCAGTTTAACGCAGATAACTCCGTGACCTGGCGGGAATGGGCTCCGGGGGCGCACAGTCTGCATCTACAGGGGGAATTCAGTAAGTTACAACCATGGCAACACTGGCGGATTTAGTTTAGCTCAAGTCCCCCCCTCAAAAGCATCCAGTTATACCTACCACCAGGCACCTAAAATCACCTAGTTATTAGGACGATTTTAAATGATCCTTGTGATATTATTGAATAAATGCTTTTTTAAGTTTGACTTTGACCTATCTACATCGACAAACATTTTACAAAACTCTTTTTTTACAGATGGTTGGAATTCTAAAAGCCATCCTTTCGAGAAGCTGGAATACGGAAAATGGCAGCTCCACATCCCAGCGAACGATGACGGATCCTGCCCTCTGAAACACGATAGTCGCGTGCAGATCATAGTCAATGACCATTTGTACCGCATGTCCCCTTGGGCCAGCTATGTCAAGCCATTTGAGGGGTTCACATACCAGCAGTTTATTTACAGACCGGAGCAGGTGAGCTGCCCATTACTGATAAGACCTGCAGGGGTATGCCAATCAAAGTTGAACTGCAAAGTTTTAAATCATAGTCAGTTCATACTAACTCATAGTTATTCTGTGACTAAAGAGTGACATTATGATGTCATTGGATGTGTTTTCGCGCATATTTTGCTGTCAAGTGTCTAAAAAGAATGATCACGTGGTACAAAATTGTACCTGAAGAAATTACATTGGGCAGTAAAATATAACTTGACAGCAAAAGATTGGCATACGGGGGCTGAGGTATCATAGGTACCGGTATAATCATCAGTCTGAAAAAACTCATTGGATATTAGTCTTAAGCGACCACTGTAGGACATAGGTCTCCTCAGATTTCCTCGAAGAACGAACAGACTTCCCCACGACCTCAATGTTCTCGCCACGACAACCGGTTCTTTGCCACTTCATACTTCTTTATTAGGATTCCATTACATGAATTGATAAGTTATCTCTGATATTAGATGTAAAAGACATGGCTAAATACAACCAGATAGTGACTATCATGCCAAATACTAATGTTATACATTGGCGGACTGGATTATCAATAGGCTTATCCCACTTATGAATAATCCTAAAATAAAATTGATTGAAGAAGGCAGCAGTAGGTACATTCATCTCTGACTACCCTCCTACATCTTCTAGGTCTTGAGGATTTTACATAAATCTGAGGATAACAATTGAAAGCTA
This sequence comes from Gandaritis pyraliata, assembly GCA_947859175.1. NCBI lineage: Eukaryota > Metazoa > Arthropoda > Insecta > Lepidoptera > Geometridae > Gandaritis > Gandaritis pyraliata. Next base: position 2,750,015 of record OX401866.1, on the reverse strand, counting down.
TTACATATATTTTTAGTGGTTCGATCCAGTTTTGGAAAAACGGAACACTATTTAGGCACCTACATACTTAATAATGCACTATTTTTAATTTAATACCAAAACTGTTACATATTCTAGCTAATAAACATAGGTATCTTATCTTAAACTTATAGATTTTTCACATACCTCAATAATGTCAAATTGTTTTCCAGACATATCAGTTCAAGCACCCGAAAGTGGCCCGTCCAGCGTCTCTTCGGATCTACGAGTGTCATGTCGGTATCGCCACTGCCGAGGGCAAAGTCGGGACTTACAACGAGTTCAGGGATAACGTTCTGCCTAGGATAAAGAAACAAGGTACCTACTTACACTAAGCTACCCTGCCCATAGCACACTCACATACCACTTCCTCAATGGACTTGCTCTGTGAGGTAATGCATTGTTACAGGCAGTGGTGACCGCTTTTATCAGGTGGGATACTGTTTGTTCCATTACTTATTCTTATAAAAATAATTTATAATTTTAAAAACCGATTTTTATCTGATTCTATCCGGCTTCATCATCAGATGATGATGATGATGGATGGTCTGAATTCTTTGTGTGTACAATAAAGTATTATCTATCTATCTATCTATGGCAGTTCATTGGGATTATTCCAGTGACCATAAAAACCATTTAAACAGAAAAGCAAAATATGCAATCGGGATGACATATTTTTTCCAGTTAAAAATCCTTTAGATTAAAATTAGGAGCATTTGAGGTTTTGAGACGCCAGATTGCTTAGAAGCAAATATAAATAAATAATTTATTAAAAGTTATTTAAAACACACGTGTTTGATTACAGGATACAACACAATTCAGCTGATGGCTATAATGGAGCATGCATACTACGCATCATTCGGGTACCAAGTCACTAGCTTCTTTGCAGCTAGCAGGTACAATTCATAATCATTGGTCAAACAAATAGAATAAATAAACTTTGTGATCTAAAACTGGCGAAAACTGGTGGAAACCAGACATAATTTTAGAAAATTAGAGGTAACTTTTGGATGTCTTTTCTATCGACCTAGCCTTTGCTCTACAAAGGTCGGAAATATAATGAATTTTCTATACCTATTTTTACTTTTGGTTTATTGCTTGTATTTACGGATTACCGGCGAAAAGCAACTTGCGATTTTCACTATAGCCGCAGCCTTAGGGCGGCTTGCACCAGAAACGCTAAACGCGTTTAACTATTAAATAGTATTTAGCGAGTGGTCAAGTCATATAAATACGTCAGATTTAAATCTATTTAGCTGTTAAACACGTTTAGTGGTTCTGGTGCAAGCCGCCCTTAATATATTATGAACTTTGTTTATAGAGTAATTTTGTGCAATAAAGTATTCAATAATTATATAAACTTTTTCCAGTCGCTACGGCACACCTTGCGAGTTAAAACAACTGATAGATCGAGCTCACGAGCTAGGGTTGTACATTCTGCTGGACGTGGTGCATTCCCACGCCTCTAAGAACACGCTGGACGGTCTGAATGAGTTCGACGGCACCTCGGCGGGGTACTTCCACGACGGAGCGAGAGGCACGCACTCCTTGTGGGACAGCAGACTCTTCAATTATTCAGAGTAAGTTATTCATGTTTTTTAGTTCAGTTTAGTTTTTTAGTTCATTCAAACGCTTGCCTATAAACTACAAAAAAAGAGAAAATTGTTTTAAGGTGGGACATCTACTTGTATCGTTACTATTTCTCTTAAAAAGTTATCGCTCATTGGTCCTTTTATTTTGTACCTATAGTTTATTATATCTGTGCTACAAGTTTAAAATCGGCCCAGGGTGATTTTGGGAACGAATGGCTGAATTATCTCAATATAATCTGTATGTAAACTAAACAGGTTTTAATTGACAGGATAGAGGTTCTACGTTTCCTGTTGTCGAACTTGAGATGGTATCAGGATGAATATCAGTTTGATGGATTCAGGTAAGAATCTTTCCTTGATGTATCCAACTTTGTATTGTCTCTGAAACTCTGAGAGCATTTGCTCCCAGATTGAATTCTCGGAACTCCTATTTATATCCCCCGTAATACTACTGCTACCATAGTCCTATAATAAATTTTGTAATCTGTGACACTACCTACCGGTTTTGATAACCTCGTTCGTTCGTATCGGTTAGTGGCCGTCACTATCGTTCATTTAAAATCCAGTCCATCCAAAGGTTAACTGGAAGAGATTGCTCATAGCGATAAGGCCGCCCATTGTACCTTGCTGTAATAAAAGAACTTTGTGTCTAATATGAAACTTCCTAATGGTGTAAGTACAATAAAGAGTTTTCTATCTATTTATTTAGTGACGGAGTTTTTAGACTGCCTTAAGACCTGTGATTTCAAAGTTACGTAACTAGATGGCGTTAGTGTAAAATGCAAAGGTTAATAATTGTGGTGTACCCACAGATTCGACGGCGTGACATCAATGCTATACCACAGCCACGGCATGGGGCAAGGCTTCTCGGGCCACTACGACGAGTACTTCGGCCTGAATGTGGACACGGAGGCGCTTGTCTACCTGATGCTAGCTAATGAGATCACGCACAAACTGGATCCTAGGGCTGTTACTATCGCTGAGGTAACACATTATATTCCTCTTTACCCCTGTATGCCATAATGACCCTTGTTATACAGGGTGTAGTAAATTACAAAAAAGTTAATAAGGTCGTTTTGCCTTGAAAATATAACTTTAGAAAATAAATATTTGATACAGTATTTTTCTTTCGGAAAAGCGTGTGCTATGGCTCCTTTTCCGAATGATATGTGATGCCTACCTACAATGTAACAACTATATTACCATGTGTAAGCAATAAATGTATTGAGTAAGATTAAAAAAATGTCGTTATTTACAATATTTCTCTCAGGACGTATCAGGCATGCCGGGGTCTTGCCGGCCCGTGTCCGAGGGCGGCACCGGGTTCGACTACCGCCTCGGCATGGCCATCCCTGACATGTGGATCAAACTCCTGAAGGAGGAGAAGGATGAGGATTGGAAGATGGGGCATATTGTACACACGCTCACTAACCGCCGGTGGATGGAAGGGACCGTGGCTTACGCTGAGAGTCATGACCAGGTATAGTTATTTAAACTTTCACACAAAGTAGTGCTAGGAGGACTTAATGTTAAGAGTATTGTCGACCAGTCTTCCTGAGCGTGAATACTAAAAACTAACAATGAATCGCCGAAATGTGGGTATGTATGTACCTACGCGCATAACTTCCGAACGACTACGCTAAATTGGATACATCTTTTTTTTTGTTTGTTTTTGTCAAGACAAGGCACGATTAAAGAAAAAAAAATATTGCGGTACGGAGTACCTATGCCGGGTCAGTTAGTCTCTTAAAAAAATCTACTACTACTACTTACTAGGTACCGACCTGTGTCTATAGTACCATTAATTTGTACCATCAATGGTACAAGTGATACTACTATGTGTCCTTAGTACCGTTGAAAAATATACTAGTTTATACCGTGTATTTACTTGTGACAAAAAAAAGCAAATAAAAAATAATAATTTCGTCTTAATTAAGATACTACGTTATTTTCACAAGAAAATACATAATATAGTTTATAATGTGTATTTACTTGTGAAAATAAAAAATCACTACTACTACTTAGTAAGATTTTTAAAGTAAGTACTTAATATAGATTTATGGCAATGCGGTTTGATAGTTATTATATTTCCAGGCTCTAGTAGGAGATAAGACCATTGCGTTCTGGCTGATGGACGCGGCGATGTACACGCACATGAGCACGCTGAGCGCGCCCAGCGCTGTGGTGGAGCGCGGCCTCGCGCTGCACTGCATCATCCGCCTCATCACGCACGCGCTCGGCGGGGAGGCTTATCTCAACTTTATTGGTGAGTTATCGATGAAGCGGCATCCACCCTTAGAATATAGAAACATCCACCCAAAACTTTCCAATGTTCACGGCAAAAATATTTTTTTGTTATCCTATTTCTTCCCATTGCTGGGCAAAGGAATAGAATAGAATAGAAGAGAAAGAATAGAATATTTGAGTAGAATATTGTAAAGAATATAAAAATGTTATTTAATAATTATGTTAGTAATATGGTTAAAATACCTAGTGACCATTTTTAAATTGTCGTGCCCTAACTGGGCCCATGTTGGTAGCATAAATATATTTAAGACCCTTTTGTAGAACATGAACGCAATAAAATATTGAGTATTGAGTAAGGTCTCCCCCAAAGCCATAGTCATAATTTCTTTATCTCAATAAAATCTCAAGGATCATTTAGAATCGTCATTATATAAATAAGTAACAAAGACTTCCAATACCTACTTCCTAACCCGAGCTTCCTAGTTCCTAGTACCATCTCTCTTGGAAAGCGTACTTATAATTTTAGCCTATTTTATCTCAGGCCCATCCTATCCTTACCAGACTCCCCAGTCTGATGACTAGGTAAGTTTCTTTAAGTTAAGTTAGGTAGAGGACCATAATATTTTTATTTGTTTGTTTGTTGTTAATTTTTCTTTTTAGTAAGTTCTTGTGTTTGTTTCTAGTTTTCTTTTTGTTTCTTTTCTGCTTTACTGTTGTCCGTAATATTGTTGCGAATGCTGTGCATGCCTGTAATTGGCACACATTCTATAATATAATTATTGTTTATAAGTTATTTTAGAAAGTGTATTATGTGTGCTGTTGGCGATGCCTTATAATAAATAAATAAATCCTTAAAATTACCTATATGAAATGAAATGAAATTTTTATGGCTATTTTTTTTGAGTAAACAAATAATCAAATCAATTTTATGTTGTTTAAAGGCAATGAATTTGGCCACCCTGAATGGTTGGACTTCCCTCGTGCCGGCAATAATTCTTCGTACCACTACGCGCGGCGCCAGTGGAACTTAGTCGATGACGAGCTACTCAAATACAAGTTTCTCAATAACTTCGACAGAGATATGAACGAGTTGGAGGATAAATATGGATGGCTGGCTTCTGGACCTGTAAGTGCCTAATCATCATAATCAGACTGTAGAAGTTCACTGCTGGACATTATGCCTCCCATATAGAATTCCAGAAAGAACGATTTCGGGCCTTATTCAAGACTGAGAGTAGCAACTTCATCAAAAGTGTAATTATTTAGTGCTAATACTTATCAAGTCATCTAGATTTAGGGCGGCTTGCACTAGAATCGCTGAACGCGTTTAACTCTTAAATAGTATTTAGCGAGTTGTCAAGTCATACAAATACGTCAGATTTAAATCGATTTAGCTGTTAAATACGTTTAGTGATTCTGGTGCAAGACGCCCTTAGATGCAAAGGCCTGATTATTATCTGACGTCACTTTAGTCAGCTGTTTATATTACTGTTATCTCGTACTATTAGTACCGTGGTTTATTATCTGTGCGAATAGGTAGGTAGGTAGTAACTCTGTCATTGTAGACTGATAGTTGCTGTGCTAGGGAAACTTATGGAATGGCGATTACGTGATTAGTGATAACGAATTGGAAGACGTAGCAGGACGCCCCCACTACGCGATGTAGACATTAAAACTACGCTGAATAGGAATACTAATAGCCACCTAGCGATTAGTCGTGCCCTACTGGGTTCATGTTGGAAACAAATTTTTTGTACAGTCGGCTACACATCAACCTATACACTGTTTGAACTATTATAATTTGAATGTTGCGAATCAGGGATCGCAATAGGTGTAGGCGCGTGGCGCGCAAGCAGCGAGTCTCGCATAAAAACATATCGTCCCTCTCGCATGATTCGCAACATTCAAATTATAATAGTTCAAAGTTAGAACAGTGTATAGGTTGATGTGTAGCCGACTGTACAACATGATCACAATAAAATAGCTAGGTACTTATATATTGTTCCAGGCTTACGTCTCGTGCAAGCACGAGGGCGACAAGGTGGTGGCGTTCGAGCGCGCCGGCCTGCTGTTCGTGTTCAACTTTAACGCCTACCAGAGCTTTACCGACTACAGGGTGGGCGTCAATGTGCAGGGGACTTATAAGGTAAACTATTACACATCACTACGTACAGAAATAGTAACTAGGTGCCTAGACCCGAAGATTGACAAAATAGCGACTTTATCGACACTTCAAGTGTTATTTCTAATTAATTAAAAATTATTGACCGAGCGAGCGAAGCGTCTCAGTTTCCACATTGGCCAAAAATGCGTTTGTCCGGATGTCTATCTGTCTGTCTGTCTGTCTGTTCTCCTCTACGGGTCGCATTTTTCAACCGATCTGGACGAAACTTGGTACACAGGTTATATGAATTATTAGATTTTTTTGTCGTCGGGGATTTTTGATTGGGGGGAAAATAGGGGAGAAAAGAGGGAAAGTTTGCTGTAGCGTTATTTATCGACGGATTTCAATCAAATTTAAGGAGCACACGAACGATTTCATTCTACACAAGATGGTGTAAAAATATTTCCAAAAAGGGGGACTGGAAAGGGGAAAAAAGGGGAAATTATTTTTTTAATTTTTTTCCCGAAAATTGACTTCTACCAATATCAATGAGACTACACAGTCCTCTTCGCCTTTATGAGACAAATCCGTAGATACCAGATTCGACCTCTTAGGACCAAGGGAACGCGAGTAATCGCTAAAACTTATACCCTTATTTTGCTCAAAAGTCTACATAAAGGCCTATTGTAAAATTCAAGCACCTGAAATTAGATTTACTTAGCCAGGGTAAAAGGGAAAGTGTTGGTTATTGCACGGTTATAAAGGCTCGCGAGGTCTATGTTCTCACAGGACAACTAGTTTATTTAGATAACACGATTCAGACAATAATGAGAGGTTTTTCTTTCGATACACTGAGGCGTCTTTCTTTGAGCACAATTACGGCCTTTTAGTCTAAATCATGAATTAGGTCCATGGTAGAAATTCATGGAGTATAGTTCGTTAATGCAAGATAATATTTATTTTGTGTATGTTCTGTTTCCAGGCAGTTTTATGTTCAGACAGCAAGAAATACGGCGGCTTCGGCCGCGTGGAGCCCGGCGGAGATGCACACGACACGCAAAGCATGTCGTGGGGAAATAGGATGGATTCTATACAGGTAATAAATTATTAATTAATGAGTTCTATTCTTGTTCTATTCCATGTTTTCTGCTGTGGGTACCTTTTCGAGGTTCACTTTAGATAGACAGCTACTATGACTACAAAACGTCTATTTTTAAAGCTTTTTTTTTTCAGGTGTACATCCCGACCCGCACTGCTGTTGTTTACGCGAAAGTGGATTAAAAGTGGATTAACTATTAAGTTTTCAAATTGGTACTTTATTTGCTAGAAGTAGCGATGTATAAAGCAGGTAATTGAGAGTGAAGCATGTCAGTTGTATATTGGTTGAAAATTGTAAAAACTAAAATTATTTTTAGGCAGCTCAATTTTCAGATTGATAGACTTTTATATTTATAAATATATATTTTAAGATAAGTATATCTTGTTATTAAAAGATCTGTTACTATTGATATCTGTTTTTATGATGGGACTCCTATAAGTAGGTTATTCTTAGGTGTGCATGATAAAAAGTTTAACTTAGATAGAGTGACATTATAGTCAAACTCTTGGGCTAATCTAGCCCGATCGGAATCTATAGCTGCCATACATCTCATGCCTCGTTCTGTGAGAGGATGGTCTTCATGAGTCTGATCTGCTGCATGCCCTATACACATGTATTGTTCTACAGTCAGACTTGAAAACTTACTGCTCCTTGGGTAAACTAAATTATCTGTAGCGTGCAAGAAGCCATAACAGCACGGGCATATAACAAACTTAGCGCTGGCTTTCAAACATTTGTCTAATACCAAGTCACTGGCAACTCCGCATGCATGCAGTGCAATTCCAATGTCAAACGTTCCAATGAAAAAATCCAGGTTACATTGGTAGAATAGTATGTTTTTCACTCCCATTTTGTGTACTCTCTCCCTGGCTCTGAGCAATGACTGTTCCTTATTTTCTAGTAACAAAATTGTGCATTTTGGCAGAAGCATGGCAACAAGAATACCTAAATGTCCAGTGCCACTGCAAAAATCAACAATCAAATCTCCGTCTTTAGCAACCTTCATGACAACTAAAGCTAAGTTTTCTAACTGCTGTGTTTTTCTAACTATTCTTTTATCTGGCAGGTGACCTCCAGCCGGTTTGGCTCCATCGGGTATATCATCCCAATTTATTGCTGTGTCCATTTCAGTTTGAGTTACATCCATTTCCATTCCTTCTGAAAGCGATCTCAATGCATTTTCAATATCATCTTCTTTTGTGAACAGCCTTTTCTTAGGATTGTGCCTTTTCGGGTCACTTTTATAAAGACTAACATCTTCTGTTGTTGGTATGATTATATTTTGTATTGATAATGATTTTTTTGGGAATTTCTTCAACAGATCTATAAGAGTACCTTCGAGTGTGTTTATAATATTTTTGTACCAGTTGTGTGTCAAAGGTAATAGAGTTTCAAAACAGCTTCCAAATAATTCAACTATAATGTGATAAGAAGGTAATAATATCAGGTCAGCTAAGGTTATAAAGGGTCCTTCAGCAAATTCATGGCTGATGTTCAAATCTTCAATCTTGATCGAGCAATCTACCTCTAATTGCTTTTTGTTGTTTGATTTCCATTTCCTATTCTTAGCTTCTCTGGTTTTATCACAATCAAGTTTCTTTTTTGAATTTGTATCATCTTTATTTTCATCAAATGTTTTCAAGCTTTCCTTTTTCATATCTCTGACTACTTTGTAAACATTGTGTACTTTGACTGGCTTTTTCAAATGGTTTTCAAATCTGACTAAGTTAACGGGCACCTCTTCTAATTTTGTAGAATCTAAAATATGTTTTACAGTTTTTATAATATCCACTTCGCAGAACTTTGTCCATATTGATACTGTGTTAGGTGCTTGTAGGCAACTTTTTCTGAAGCCAAGTAGTCCTTCTTCGTGTTCTTGAGGGTTTGGTGGAGTAGATCGATGAGCACATATATGCCTAGCCACCGCGCACAGGCCTGTTATAATCGTGTCATGAAACATCACCACAGGATATACACAAGATTCCACTTGCCATGGAACCTCCTTGACGAATTGAAGATCATCGCCGAGCACAATATTTATTTCAGCTTCTTGATCCTTCTTATCTACAGAAACAAACCGCAAAGACAATGTTTCAGGTGAACAGTGTTTGTAAGTGCAGAAGGTTATAAACGACTCGATCGGTAGCTGAATCGTATTGGTTTCTGTATAACCAGCAGCTGTGTTATACGCTTCCAAGAAAACTATGTTCTCCATTAGGATGTGCTGAAATCCGAATAATTAGCAACTGTGGACGGGTGACTGACGGACCAACGAAACGAAATAACTTGAAAATAATCTAAATAATCTTCAAAATATAACCATATAATCTAAAAACACGCTCAGCTGATTTTTGACAGTGACAACGGCGGTTACTTTTCCGAATGACAGTGAAAGGAATAGCATGTTTTCTATCATCATAATTATCATTGTCACTGTCAGTCGTGCGTGTCAGTCAGATCAGCTGTACTCCTTGGTTTATATTTTGTTTTGATGATTCGTTTTCATTGATTTTCATATTTTCTGATGAATACAAATATTACGTTTTTGTTTACGTGTTGTGTTGTACTCAATTTCCTAAACTGAAAAGTTATTCAAATCTAATTTATCACAAACCTACCTAAAGTAAAAAATGTTGGAGGTTATAAATGGATTTTTATTACTGTATTTCCTATTTTTATGCACAGTCAGTGCTTTGATTCCTATCTTGGTTAAACCGGTAAGTCTTATACAAGAGCCCTAAAATCTAAATATCAAATATCCTCTCTTTTACATAAATATTTACTTGGTACCCACCTACCTACCTACCTACTGAAGATCTTTTGACTGTTTAAAAAGGCTTGTAGACAACCACATTGCTGTTTAAAGTTTATCAAATAATGGAATAAAATCCCTACATCAAACTAATAATTTCAGATAATAGCATGTTTTGCTCGACCCTCCCATGCGGAAAGATTAATATGGACAGAAATCATAAAATTGAAGGCCGAACAAAAAGGTATATCCATGAAGGATGAATTTGCAGCTTACTCCAGGATCCAGCGTAAAATCAACAAACTTGAGGGACAGTTGAAGGATGATTCCCAGTCCCGTATGGGAAAGAGTTTAGCCATCAAGAGTACTATACAGATTGTCTTTCAAGTTGCTGTAGCTTTGGTAACCGTGATATCTGTTATATACTTCAGACGCGAGCCGATTGTGGCTCTGAAAGGAGACTTGTTTCCATTTACAACAATGCTCAGATATCCAAGCGAAATACCAAATGCTATTTCAACGCACATGTGGGTGTTGATTTCTAACCTATCTATTAGAACTCTTGTGAAACCTCTTATTTCATAAATACCTTTATATAACAGTGTGTGTGTTACTTATTATTTATGGAATTTTGTACAATTAATTTAATGCTAATGAAAACCTGTTCAGGATGATAATTTAAATGGTAAATAAAAAGCTTTGTATTTTTCAAGATTTTATTCACTAAACAAATAGTATTTTATACTCAGTCCGACATAAGTCCAAATAGTGTCCTCTATAATTACAATAACAATGAAAGGCTCATTCTGGAAACAATATTAAGCTTATTTTAAAAATAATTAACTTCCTACCGCTACCACACTGTAATGTTATTACAATCACAAGTGGTATGACAAAATACCTAAAAAATATGATAATGAATATGTGCCTAATAATGTGGTTCTTGAAGGATGACTATGCATAATGAGTGCATGCAATAACATTCATCTTATATAAAATATTTACAAGCTCTATATCACAGCTCACTCGTGTTAAAGGTGTGCTTGAGGATATTTCGGATTTCAGAATCAATGTACTTCTTAAAGCCATAATTGCTTTCTACTGTATATAAACTACCTGAAACCTGCTAATTTCACAAATACAAAAGCTTGGTACTATACACAATAATATAAAATCTATTTTAAACTATACAAATATAACACAAAATTAGTGGCAAAATACTATGCATAGTTTTTGCTTTTTTTATCTTTTAAATTCAAATATGAACTTTGCTTGTTCAATATTTGAACATATAATTTAATAGACGCAAAGCGCATCTTAAATAGCTGTATCAAAAAGCTTACAAAATCTGGACAAATTTGGCACAAGCTAGATTGCTCAAATGTGCATATTTTGTGCAAAAACGACTGAATACTCAGTATCGTATGTACTAAACTGTAGCTAGAGACTAGAACTATGACTACATGTTTACAAGAATGGCTGTCCGGGTGAAATGTTTAGATAAAATGGTTTCTTTTACGAACAGATAAAGTCTGATAAGCTAAAAATCTTAACAACCAAATTCTTCGCATCTATTATGATTTGACAAAGTTTAAAAAAAAAAAATTACTAAGGCCGAGTTTGACCAATCAGGTCACTATTCTTTCGATTAAAATATTTCCGTCCATGTTTTGACAAATTTAAAGCAGAGACCATGTAGAGAGAGATAAATATAATTATCATCTATCGAATAGGGTTATTCAGAGTTGGTTGTCTTAAAGAATTATAATCAGTCACGCGATTCATTTATTTTGGTACAATCAGGAATTTGGTATTACTAGAAGCCAATATAATTTTCTTTAAAAATATTATTATGTACGTTACATTATATCTAGTATCTAATACGCGATGACAATGCAGGGATTTTTAGAATCACCTGCTATTTTTGGACTTATGTGTTTTTATACCCAGCTTTAAAACCATGGTGTATCTTACACCAGCGATATAGATTGCATTATTTGGGTAACCCAGCACAATTACAGTGCAGTTGCAATTCATGAGAATTCAATATCGGAATGACTATCTGATACATTTTTGCATAGAAGTTACCACAAATAGTTTCTGGGCAAAAATAGACTGACAGAGAAATCTAGCACGTTTAACCTTTCATCTACCTTTCATCGACGGTAACGAATGAGATAGTAACATTCTGGAATATTTTCTCTATACAAACACCAATGGGATAACTTTAGGCCAGCCGCAGATTAACAGAACTTTTCTTTTAGAAAAATTCAGAAATGTTGCGCTGGGCCATATTTTGTGCACAATATCAGAATGCATCTGACAATATAAAAAACCGCTATAAATCTGACAAAAACCTAACCACCAAAAAATATGTAGTCTTTTACCCAAGACTACCTACTGCTTACCAGGACTGTTTGGCACTATCAGTAGTTCTATCGGAAAATTTCATTTCCGTTGACACTGCCGATAGTGTCACGGGTAAATTAGTTTTTATACGGGTTGCGTATTTAGCAGAGATGCATGCCGCTCGTCTGCCTCGCACATCTGTGGGTATGCAACTGACGCTACGCTACTATGAGACAGTTGTATCATAAGAAAAATCACGCATGACACTACCCGGGTAATGTATCCCGGGTGTTGATTTCCGGACGTTTTCGTAGTTTTACAGAAAATTCCGATAACATCCTACAAGGACCGCCTTTTCGTCGGCGCTACGCCTAAGTTTCTACGAACATCGAATCTCAGTTTGTTCACCCGAGTTACGTATTCTCGTAGAAGTTGTTGTTGAAATGAGTGGTGAGGAGGTACACCACTGCTTCGTATGTCGACATCATGATCGCTGTGTTTGGAATCTGACGGACTAGTTGCGTGCCCAGGCCCCTGGAATCAAAAACACAAGTTTAAGAGATTTATTTTTTCTTCTGAAGAAACGACGCAAAACGTTAGTCGGAGCAATCTGTTTATTTCAAAATAAGTCTGCAAATATCGATCTGCAAACGTTCGTTCTATAGATATCAACAATAATAGATCGTGTGACAGGGCAATATCCGCTAGTTGAGGTGAATACTGACCTATAAACTCCGCGGTAACCTTCTTCCATCCACACGGTGTGCAGTGTTTGCCAGAATTTGCGGTACTTATCGCCTTCCTCTCTCAGGCGCGTCCTTGCTACTTCTGCAAACAAAATATTCTTGAGTTTAATAAATTGGATTTTTTTTGGAGTAGTGGGCCTTGAGTGGGCTCTTTATGTCATGTTATAAGATTGACGGCGCGGCGTTACTTTGTGATAGTCAATCTATGCCCTTCTAGCTCTGAAAGTAGGGCTCCGATTTAAAGGGCGTTTTTTTTGTAAGAAAGTGATTTATCTGGCATGGATCTTAGTCATTGTTTGATGAAAATTGGTAAAGTCGTTTCCAAGCAATGGGGATATTCATCAGCTCTGTAACCCCGTTTTGGGGAATCTGAGGCACAGTCGAGGTTCGAAATATTTAGTTCATCTCAAAGATTTGAGTTATTAAATACGACAGCACTTCTACAAAAAGTAAAGTATAGCTGAGTTACAATACCAACGATGAAATTACTACAAAAATTAATGTACAAAAATACCTACACGTAGTTGCCGGTTGTTACCTAAACAAATACACGGTCAAGTGTTAACAGATAGCAACCAAATCAAAACCTTGGATAGCCGTAATCCGAAAAACAAATGGTAGGTATACTCAAACTATGTCAATGCACACAGCGGAAGCATGAGATAAAACTCGTGCACAATGTCACCTGAGCCCGTGGGCCGTAGTCTGAATTTTGTTTTGTTGATCTTCGAAAAGAGAGAATCGAGAAACTAGCAGTTCTTGTATTTGTAAATAGAGAAAAATCGTTTGCAAATCTCCCGCTAGAGGCGCTTATCGGGTTTTCATACAAAATATCTCGAAAGTAGCTTTTCAATATTCATTTCGATCAACAAAACGAATCCTATCCTATCCTACTCTCCTACTTCCTACTAATATTATAAATGCGAAAGTTTAGATGTTTGGATGTTTGTGTTTCAATCACGTCAAAACTACTGAACCAACTTGGATGAAACTTGGCATATACATATAGTTCGTAACCTGGATTGACATATAGGCTACTTTTTATCCCGAATAATTAACAGGATCTACAGGATAAAATGAACGAAAAGGATTAGCAGCGCCAATTGGCAAGAGGATTTCATTGTCATGTCATGTCACGTCAGTTTGACAGGGCGTAGTACTACGTCTTTGGTCTAACGAACTCGTACCTACTGGAATGTCAAACGCTAGTGTTTGACATTCCAGTAGGTACGAGTTCGGTGTAATGAGGTGTAATGTCAAGTTTCTCAAAGAAGTATCTGCTCGGTACACGCACAGATAATATAATGTACACGAAACTGTAGACGCGTACGAAGTCGCGGGCAACTGCTAGTAGATTATACATGTGAAAATTGTGTTGTGATGTTTTGTTATGATAAGTAGTTTGTGATTAGTAGGATAGGATACTCACCATGTGGGTAAGCAATGCACGAGGCGACGGTTTTGGAAAAGGCCCCCGCGCCCATGAACTCAACGAAGTCCCTCGGCGAGCGAGTGTCATTAGGCACCCCGTCCACACTCCTGGCCGCAATAAGTCGCGCCTTCACGCCCTCGTATAGCACAAAATGGACTACTGTCTCACTGATGCCCATGTAGGAAGCTGTTATACCCTTGTAGAATCCTCGTATACCCTGGAACAGAACAAAAACATATATCTTTGTTAAGATAAACAATGCTAAGTTTATTTTTTACCAATGAAGAGACACCGCTAATTAAAACAAAATACTTTAAAGTTTAAGCGATGTCTCTGAGTGTGACAGACCGGCCGATAAGTTTTAATAGAACAGGGCAAAGTAAAAAATAAACAGAAAATAGATGACAAGCTCAAAACAAACATAATTAAACGAGATAGCTCGATATTCTACAATAGATAATAATCAATTTTATATTCATTACTTGACGGATGTGCCCCGTATGCCGTGAACGTGTGTAAACCTATTATTGTAAATAAATAAACTTATGTATTGTAAGTTGCCCGTTGTCGCGCCACTTTCTATTTTCTAGGACATTCGAACTATTCACTCCCGAACCAAAACATCCATCTTATTTTACGATGCCAATCGATAAATAGTTGGCAAGGAGTTGAAAAAACCTATTTCTTTAGGCGTCTTCGAACGTATTCTAACACGCTGCTCAAATATATATGCATGGTACATTTTTTTATATATAAAAATTGCAAATGGAATGGGGACCATTTTACTCCCAACTTATTAAGGTTTTTTCAGCGCGTCTGATTATTATAACGACATCGGAGTGAATGAAGATCATTAGAGAAATAGATGCAGGCCAAATAATTAATAGTATTTTACATGAAAAACTTGTTATTTAAGGTTACAAGTTTAGTAACTAATAACTATTAAAGTAATATTTATTCTGTGGTAATGAATTAAAGAATTAAAATTAAAAGTCATATATGGAAGAACTTTTATGAGAAGTACCCTTATAGCACAGGATTGTGACAGTGTTATAATATTATTGTAAATCTTTATTGTTGATACCAACAGATATTATAAAAGGCAGGAAGACAATATTATGAAGAACAGATATCTCACCGTTTTGTGGTATATCCTCTTTATGCATTGTACAGCGGTTACGTTTTGACCGTCTAATTGAAGACGGGTTTTGACAAACCATATTGGATTGGTCATCGTGCATGAGACGAAACCTGTAACAATAATAATAATCTATTAAAAATCCTTACTATTCCATAACCTAATATGAAATCGAATTTAAAAAACAATACAAGTCACTAATTTTATATTCTGGTTTTGAGCACACCGATCTCCAAGGAGATCTAATGATTAATGTAAAACAGATCTAAATAGATCTTTCGTACTCCTATATTTCTCTATGATGTTAATGACAGGATGGGGCAGTTTTTGCGTGTCTTTTGTCATGCCACACGTGCCCCGCCCTCTAGCGATTTTTTTTAAATTAACCTATACTGACCCACTGCTGGGCAAAGGTCTCCCCTTATATCTATTTATCGATGGAATGGATCTAAAGTCATTAGGCTAATATAAATATATCTACTGTTATTTTTACGATAGTCAAGTCATGGCCAAAAGAAAAATTTGCCAGACGATGAAGTGGCCTATCGTAGAAACCTAGGAAGGAGATCCATGACAACGTCGGCCTCTTTTACATATTACTTTTTTAAGTCTTACATATCCGGTATTTCAGGCAGACCAAACTTGACTTTGCAACCAAAACTTTATAAAAGGATCTTAGCGTTTGTTTTGATCAATATGCTAATACTTGGCGAACCTTAGAGCGGTCGTGCGAATATTTATTGCGTTTCAGATAAAACCTGTTTGAGCGTGGATGGTAACTGTTGCGTTACTGTGGTAAGGATACAAAATGATTTAGAACGTGATAAGTTATACCTATAGAAAATACAAATATTACCTAAATAAATCATGTCATGACCTATGAACTTTATTGAAATTGTTGAAAGTAAACATAAGTTTCAGCTAAGTCAATATTTTTTTGTTCAATAGAAGGTTTACGACTGTAATCTGACTGACTGACTGACTGACAGGCGTCACAGCTCAGTCGGTAATAGCTCTGCCTGCCGTGCTGTGGGTCGTGGGTTCGATCCCCACTAAGAACAAACATTTGTGTGTGCCATACATAGATGTTTGTTCTATGTCTGGGTGTTACTATGTATTATAAGTATGTATTTACAAAAAAAAAGTATATAAGTATTCTATCAGCATCTAGTTCCCATATTACAAGCTTTGCTTAGTTTGGGACTAGAGGCGTCGTGTGAAATGTCCGTGAATATTGATTTAAAAAAAAAATCCTCAGGCACGGTACACCATAAGACCCCGTATTGATAGGCGTCGCAGCTCAGTCGTTACAGCTCTGCCTTCCGTGCTGTGGGTTGTGGGTTCGATCCCCACCGAGAACAAACATTTGAGTGATGGCAAAGCATAAAACAAAGGCGTTTCTTCTTTTCCTTGAGGATGTTTTTCTCACCTGCAGCACTAGCGGCGGAGAGATGTACAACCGGCGTGTCCGGAGCAATGTTCTGGTTCAGTATGGCTTTGGCTTGCGAGTATGTGCAGAAGTAGATAGCTCTGGATGGCGCTACGCCTACTATGTTCGGCCCTAGGCCTTTGAAGAGGGCTTTGGGACCTTCGTTTTGAACAATATGTCTGGAAGGAACAGTATTTGATTAATGTGGTGCACTTTCTTGTTATAAATGACTATAGCTACTCTCAAACGGTAAAGGAAATCATCGTGAGTATTACCGCGCAGTTCTACCTCGATTTCTGTTAGCAATAGAATTGTAAATGCAAATTCAAAGTTATTCGTGTGATTTTAGGCTGCAGTCTGATACGGCGTTTAGTACGCGACTGGCTGTTTGCCTCCCCATTTATTTTAGATGTAGCGTTTATTCAACACGTACTGAAACGCAGTTTGTGGCATTACTGCCGACTTATTCAGTCCGCGTAATTTGATTCTGACAGCGCAGCAACGATGACATTACGTATTTATTGCGACAATACTCAAATTCGAATTCAAATTGGAGTTCTCGAATCTCCATTATTACCTCGAATAATCCTCACCTCGACTCGGCTTCAAAATTAAGATTTTGGGAGAACGCAAACCAAAGACAAAAAGTCTTGTCGAACAGTTAGTGATGTGAAACTTCACAGTAAAACTTTTTTAGTTACGATATGCTTCTTTTTATTTGCTGTTTTCGTTACTTGCTTATTTAATGAGAATCATCCTACGTACTTAATAATATTATTAAGTACGCTACATAATTACTTTATATTCTTATTTATTAAAAAAGCACAGTTCATTCTCTAGGTATGTGCGTATAAAGCAATGTTTAATAAGTAGGTACTAAACAATGCTATAATAGATAGGTAAACATAATTTTATGCATGCGTCGTGTCAATTGATGTGAATTTCGTTACAACGAAAACAGCATATGACGAGGAAGCATTCATCATATGCTGTTTTCGTTATAACAGAAAATTTATTTTCACGTCACTAAGTACGCGACAAAACAGTTTTGTCGTCAGATGTGCGTTGGCCCTTTGAGGTCTAATCGAGGCGAGGATTATTCGAGGTAACGACTAAGAATTTGGGCCTCAGAGTCAGCTAACGGTCAGTCACAGTTGTTGTAACTTTCTGAATAATTAATGTGTAAGTGACAACTGACAAGTGATAAATCTCGAAATCGTCGGCCTCATCGTCACTTACTATCAGGTGAGATTGTGGCCAAAGGAAATTCTATATTATATAAAAAAAAATCTACACCGTGTTTTAGGGGTAACGGACAGAGGTTATCAACAGGTGGGTCTTCTGAGAGTTTTCACAAAAAGAACATCGCCAGCCGACCTTTGTTATCTGGAGCTATGACGTAAATGGATATCGCACTAGATAAAGTAACGTCAACATACAACTAAATATAATCCGGTTATTTGAGGCCGAGACTTGACCTCGAAGTAGTTTAACTTTTTGAACGGAGCAGCCCTATCCGCAAGGATGATTTGTAGATAAGAAACATAATTATATAATCGATAATAGTGATATAACACGGAATATTTGATTGATGCCAAAAATATCCTTCGAAACCTCTGATATTTCGGAACGTTTTCGGTTATACCAAATCTCAAAGCAAGGGATTCCAATTTAATGGTGTTTCTGTCATGTCGTGTAATTGACAGAAACACCATTAAATTGATAGGCGTCACCGCTCAGTCGGTAATAATAGCTCTGCCTTCCGTGCTGTAGGTCGTGGGTTCGATCCCCTCTAAGAACAAACATTGGTGTGACAGCAAACATAGATGCTTGTTTTATGTCTGGGTGTTACTATATATTATATGTTTGTATTTACATAAAAAATGTATAAGTATGAGAATTCTATCATCAATTTAGTTCCCATAGTTCTTTGCTTAGTTTGGGACTAGAGGGCGTTGTGAGAGATCTCCAGGAATATTTATTGAACAGTGCCTTGGCGCTGAAACACCTAGAGCAATAATGTTAACTAATCGCGCCACTGGAAGCACCACGTGTACTTGTCGTGATCGAAGCAATTTCTTATCATTAGCATATAACTGATAACTGCCAGTTCCAGCCAGTTCAGCTCATGCTCTATGTATATTTGAGTTATGTATAAGTTGTATCTTCAATTTTTTAGATAAATATAAGAAATAGTATTTTTCCATTCGACGCAGATTGCACGCGGTGAAAACTGCTGGAATAGTACATAGTGTGCGTGCATTGCGTTTGGGAAACAACCGAGCGGCCATTGTCGAACCAGATCAACAACAATTTGTCAGTCTACTAGCTAAGTTTGTATGAGTTATTGACCAACTCTGGTGACGGACTTTTTAGGCCGCCTTAAGGCCTCGGTCGTGGCTTAACAACTACTAGAGCCGGATCTGACAGTTTAACGTGCCCTCCGAAGAACGGAAGCTTAGATGTAAATGCCACTAGTGACCGCGCCTTGACCTATTTACGCCTATTTATGGATTTGTCTGATAAATCCTCGTCCACCCTTGGGTAGACTCGGAGTTTGTGGGAGGGGCTGGCACCACATCAGCGGAATCATTGCACGGAAGTATAAAAGCTATTTGTCGAGTACGGTAGAGCGGTGAGGAAGAGTGAGTAAGAAGAGGTGGGTGGCTGTTAGTGAGTGGAAGAAAAAGACATGTTGTGCCGACCCCACCCAGCGTGGGATAAGGGTAGAGGAATGATGGTAGATACGAGTAGGTCTACATTATGTGACACAATTTTATCAGTTTCCACAGCAGCACACAAGATATGGCTAAAAGCCAAAATTGCATGCAAACAACGTGACATTTACTATACAACTATATACGCACAGCAACAAAGCAGAGAGAAACTATTTTGTGATCACTGATAAGGTGAGATACGGTAGATAAAAAACTTTACGATCTGGAGTTAATACTCTAAAATCGATTCTGATCTCGATTTTGTTGGAATCTCATAAACATTTTGTTAGTTTGATGACATCCCAACAAAATCCCAATGTTATTTTTTTTACTACATTTTATTAAGATAAATTGGACGTAGTTACGCAAGAAGGATCTAACCCACATAAACTCACTTGAGATGCGGCGGGCGGCGGTGGCACGGCGCGGCGGCGGTTTGAAGTTTAAAAATGTAGTGACCTGCCATACATATTGGATGGCATCATAGGTCTTGAACATGTATTACAGTTATATTTCTAAACATAAAGGTAATAGGAACCATTTGGTAAACTTAACTAATTTTTTACCAAAGTGTGGATTGGATCATTTTTGCTTGACGCCCAATTATCCTTCTGAGATAGATTCAGAACAACACATCAGACTTTTTATTCTGAGCCCCCAGTTACAGAGAATGAATTCACAAGGTTTTCTTTTATAAAAAGTATTGAATTCACGTGTAATTTCACGTAGCTTGTAAGTAACCTGATTCTCGAAGCTATTTTAAGACTTTTGGTATGTAAATAAACCGACAATCAGTAATAAGTCAGAGTATAAAGTTTTACGACTCTATTACCGTAAACAACATTGTATAGGAAAGGAAAACAATCTTTAGGAAATGTAGTGATTTTATCTAATCAGCCGGTCGGTAGCAAATACACAAATACTAGCAGTTACCCGCGACTTCGTCCACGAAAAAAAACGTTATCTTTTATTATCTAAACTTTGACATTTATAATAGTAGTGGGATAGGAATGAACAGTCAAAAAGAATTCGAAAGTTCTTATGCAAAGCACAAAATGCACCTCGTATAAGACTGAATGCAGTGCGCGGATTTATATTATGCTTGTGGGATTCGATTATGCTGTTTTTGGGACCATTCAGGCATCATTCAAGATGGCAAGAACTAACAAGATTAGAAAAAATTAAACGACGAGGTAGACTACCATAGTTACGCTGTAACGTATCCGACAGACCCATTACTTACAAGAACCTTTTAACAAGCCACAACTAGGAATAGATTGAATATTGATATTGGCCGGAAAATACAGGAAGTCTCACCTAATGCACTGTATAAGACTCATCCTGGAGTTTGCCCGCGCATGTCCTGCGCGCGCATACTGCTGCACTTGACAGTTGTAGGATATAAGCATACGGTCGGCTTGCTTGCTGTACGCGAACATAGCGCCCATTGTGCGTCTGTAGCCCCATTTTGCTTCCTGTAACAATAAGGTGATATTAAATGTAGTCGCAAATATCAAGTCCGTGGTTGAGGAAATACAAATATTGATCAATCTCATTCTCATACGTTTCTTAATGTAAAAAATTAACTCGCTTTTGTACAACCTGCCACTGTCGCCGCTAGTTGCTACGCAGGTATAATGGATAGTGTTAGACTTAAATGTACAAATAAACATATACTTAAGTACTACTACCTACTACGAGTATGTATTAGGTATTGATTACCTCATATGAGTCATTTACGTTAATTTACTATTCAAATAACAAAGGTACCTACTTTAGTTATACATATTATGAGGTGAAGCCACACGTTTGTTTTGAATATTGTGGCTGTTATAATTTCGAACACATTTAAACTAGTTGTCCTATGAGAACTTAAATTATCCACGGATTACAATGTAAAGCGTAGTAGCACGATTCGTTTTCGGTCAACGCGTTTCATAAAACCTTGTTACTTATTCTCGGTGCGGACAACATCAGATCGTATAAATTGATAGTTTTATTTATGGATAAAACCAGCCACATCGTGAAATTACAAACATCGTCCCACGACCCTGAGTCGGGGTTATTTCTGTCTGCAAAATAAAGATTTATAGCCGAATTTGATTGTTTGATAAAGATACCTGAACTTCACATACTGAATAGTATAGCTGATGATAAATGTACATATATCAGTTAAATATATAAATCACAAATATTCATGGACATTTCACGCTCTCTCGTCCCAACTAATTCGTATAATTATTGTAAACAAATGATAGTTACTATAGTCTACAAAGCTGTCTATCTTTTGTACCTAACAAGGTAACCATAACCACTGTAAACCAGTTCCTATCCAGCAATAGGTGAATGACACTAACTGGGTAAATCGAGATTCATTTTTATCACGAAAACACTATCCAAGGAAAATTACGACTGTAATCAAGCAAGAAGCCGTGGAAACCATGTATGTGTCATTCAATCAACCAGGCGGTCGGATGATCGATGGATGGATGCAAAAAAAACAACAAAACTAACATTGATAGCTACTGGCGTAGATCCAAAGGAATTTGAAAATATTACCAAATAATTGGTAAAGCTTTTAGCAGCAAGTTGTTGTTTATCGAACTGTAACTCTTACAGGAGAAACTAGAACTCTGATTTTTAAATAATAATATTAGGTACCTATTATAATGTTAGTGTAAAGTAAATAGATAGAAAGGATGGCAGTTCTTTTAGAGTTAAAACTAACCCATCAGTTGACATTGACATCTGCACAACTGCCTGCCAACCTGAACATTATAAAGCCATGTTATTTTGATCGCTATCGGAACTTTTTTTGAAAAGGATACTCGAGATATTACGAGTAAATTGTAATATCACGTTTAAGGTAAATTTATCAATAAGAACAGTCTTTATAGCATGTGGTCTAAAAGTAAAACATGGATTAAGATCAGAGTAGTATGTAGAAGTTTATTAGTATGAAAATCGTAAAGAAAATCAACACAACAACGTTATAGCAAACTGTACGCAAACAGCAAAAGCGTTATAGCAAACAGCAAATTGTGATTACAATTTGATGCCTTTAAAATACAGTAAATGAGTGAATGTAATGTTTATTTACTACACAAATAAACAAGGATCGAAATTATATGTAAAATTAGCGCAATTTATATATACAACGATAAACAACATTATCCTTGAGATATCTATCTTATTCATAATACCTAGTAGGTACTAAGTAGGCGTATCAACAAATACTTTGACTTTCGACTTTGTTATTGTGAGGGGCAAGTCCAGCGCGATGTCTAACTTGCCATGCCTGATTCTACTTTTAGCACAGCCTTGGATCTCCGGCAGCTTTGATAGAGAATGACATTGTAGAAGGTCATCGTTAATCGTTCAAAGTACGCTGTATCAACGTGTTCCGATATCTTAGTTACAGCATTTTTTTCTTATATCGATAGCTGAATTGGAATAAAACTGTAAATTGGTATTTATTTTCCTGGCACCATTTACCTACATTCAGATTTGTTTACTTAATGTCTTTCCGCTTTCAGATTTGTGATTTGCGACTTCCTCTGATTTTTAGATTATGTGGATGTATTTTTTATAATTTCAATTAGTAACAAGGACTTCTTCCTCTTCTTCATTTGAAAGTAATACGTGTGCAATGTGCACATTCACTAGTCAGAACAGCAATGCGAGCCACGGAACCATCCTGTATCCGACAAGTTCATTGCGAATACGTTACACTTAGTCCAAAAAGTAACCTTTCGCATTAATCAATTATAGACTGAAAAATATAGATAGCTAAAAGCCAGAGGCAAAATTATTGATCAATGTTCACAACATTAGGGAAAACGATTTGAATAATCAGACCAACCAGTAGCGGGTGAATGACACGCACTGCACACCTTCGCTTCACACTACATCCTATTTTCGTAACGAACAAGGATACACAGTGATGCCAGTGACGATAGATGAAGTAGTTTCATTAGGTTGGAACTTGGAAACAAGCATTGTTAATGCATTGGTCTATTTATACAAAACCTTGGAATTAATCTACTTTCATTTACGACTGCTTTACTGCCTCTTTTTAACCGACTTCATCTTCAATCTATACGTCTATACCTACTACATTTGAATTAGGTTTCTAAAATGTAGTTTACGTCTAAGAAATATGATAGCGGTCCAAATAAGGATTAAATACACTAACTATAAGGTAATCCATCTAAATTGACACAGATGTAATAGGTTTATTGAGGAACATACAAATAAAAACATCCAAAATCAATACATTTGCAAAACCATCCACATTTATCATATTATTAAGCGTGGGAGTTGATTTATGCTTTATTAGGTATGCTAAAGTCTACGGGCCATTATATTAAGGGCTGATGAACTGTGTGTAAATGCCGATAACTATGCCGATTTATGAATTGGATTTTCTCTAACTTTCAGATTTTATGATATTTTCCTGAAAATTAACATGTAAAACATGTTATGTAATTAACTGTCTTACATTACATACTTTCCAAATCCTAATCAAAAAGCAAACAAATAATTAGATCGTTTATTGTCTCATGAAATGCAGCCGGTACTGACAGCATTACTAAACTAAGGTGGCAAAACGTGAAGAATAGCACCACAGGTTAGTTCTGTTTCTCGCACTAAGTCTAAAGAACGAGCAGGAAATGGAAAGAAAATGTAGACGTTGTTTACCGATAGAAGCTCTCACTTATTCGAACTAAAATTAGCTCTACAGAAAGCTTTTCGATACCATCCAAATATACTTTCATGGCCTACATTCTTGCTCTCATACCATTGACTTTAGGCTAAACCAAGCTGAATATAACACACAACACCACCTACCATTATAATTTGACCGAGGATAAATTCATTGTACGTGTGTTTTAGATTTATTAATCAGAATTTGGATATGGGCCAATGTCAGGTCACAGACAAATTACACTTCAATTTTGTCGATATACATAAATATCGAAAGCACTTAGGTATCTTGTTTACCTACTTCCTCGTAGCCTTATAATACACAGGTTCCATTTCAGAGTTGCATGTCACATAAATTATGTAAGAAAATCGACAGTGAATAGACAATGGTAGAACCGTTTCTGTTTTTCTGATTTAGTGCGACTGTTCTTAAGATATTATAAATTCTAAGATAAGTGGAGCAGTGGTCATACCATCAGTGTACCTAAGATGTTTAATTGCCTGTCTGTCAAGAATATTTTACTAAAAATATACGAGTATTATGAGTACCGGTGCAGAGCCGAGACGAGTGGAAACAACAGAGGGACGCCTTTGCCCAGCAGTGGAACAGAAATGGCTAGTAAAAAATAAAAGTATTGCGTAAGATCTAAGATCAAAGTAGTCTTGAGGCGTGGCAGCTGTAAGACTAACTAATCATTTTACCTACAACTCAACAATATTACCAATACAAATAACTGATATCAGAATGATTTATTTATTAGGGTGTGTTTTCAACTTCGACAGAATAGGTATCAAATTTTATAATCACAATCAAATATTAGTCCCTCCCTCAGAAATAAGGTCAAAAATTTGATGGGTCCAGAAATTCAAAAAAGAATTTTTAACGGAGTTCTGCTGTAGTAAACAAGTCCGTTAAGAATGTAGGTGTACGCCGATTTTCAGATGAAGCCACGGACTACTGGTTCCAATTCGTGGAAAGGAAGCTTGACAAGTGATTTGGCACATTTGTTGATAGTTTTAGTGATTAGAAAACACCGGAATGCGCTACAATGATTAGATAGGGCTTTGTCGAGATTTCGCCAAACGTACCTAGGTAATTTTAGAAATGTTATGAACCATTCAATTGTTGAAAAATGGACTTATATCATTTTAGCGGCTATCTTTATCATCGCGATTTTCAACAGGATTGATATTTACCTAATCAACGACTTGCTGTATGTATATCTCTTATTGCCTAGGCTCAGACACGGAGACGAAACATAATAAATCTTGTATTTACATTACGATAAAATATTGGGGGTATCGATAAAACTAGTATCTGCAGATAATGTGGAGAGATATGATTCAAGAAAAATAGTACAGCTTTGTAATACTGAGATAAGTTTGTTGAGTTTAAGATAAGTTCATGCTTCTTTTAAAATAAATAAGCGTTTATTTTTCTATTATATAATAATGATAGAATAGACATAGTACTAGAACTACGGTTATACAATGGCAACAAGTTAAACTGATAAACTTTGTGATTGAATTGCACTGCGCCATTACTATGTATTTTGTAAGTATAGAAAAATCTTCCAACTGGAACGAAATAAGTCACTATTAAATACTTGTTAGACTTAATTGGATTAAATTGCGTGATAATTGTATGACTGCATAATAATAAATTACAGAATGGATTATAACTAGTAGTTCGCCCCGAACTGCGATCTCGTGGTCGCCCGTTGTTGTACCTACGTTTTATTTTATTTTTAAGTTTGTAAAATCAGTGTTTAGTATGTATCTCGTGATGTTCCCAAAAATCGCAACGCAGTACTTTTTCAACTATAGCTGTGAAGTAGTTTATGAGTGAAATCATGCAGTGAAGTAGTTTATGAGTGCATCCTTTCTTCTTAGTCATGTCATTATGATTAGATTAGAGATAATAATCCATTATAATTACGGTACCGACAGTGATTTGCGTATGGCAGAGTACAAACGCGACGGTAAGTAGTCGGTCGCGGATAATAATGCTATCTGCCATGAGAGATTACAATACATTGCGTAACACCATCCACAACAATAATTGGTACTGCCAATATAATCCGTACTGCTTTAGCACAGAGCGGAATATTGCGTGTATTTTCAATAAAGATTTTAACATTGTTTGATGGAATGTCGTGACTTAATTACCTAGATTGCAAAGGTAATTTTTGCTTACTTTTAAAATAACAATAAATGTCGACAGTCAGTAAGGTAGGTGGCTACAATTTTATAAGGTGTTATGTCCATTGCAACATTTGCATCATACATTTTCCGATGCTTCAAACTAGCCAGCGGGGAGTGAGAACTAACATTAGGATGGAATTCATCATGTGACAGGTTTATTGCAATGGCTGAGAATTCAGTTCAACTGAATAATATGAAAATATAATTATCATATGTATTTAAATGTAGGTTTGACAGTTTTTACAATTTTCGTAGTCCCAATTAGTTCAAAAATAGTTATATTAACAAATTCTAGTACCTAATGACATTGTCATAATGGTAAATTTTCAGTAATGAGGTCAACTGCTGAAAACAGATTTTCCAGGAAGAAAAACGTAAGTCCTTCACCCATCACCATCTCATCATCATTATGATCATCATTTTTAGACATCCCATGATCATTATAAGTTTCAAGCCATTACAACATGCTAATTTTGAAGTGTACCATGTGTACCTAAGTTAGGTAGGTACTAGGTATAACTTTTGTGAAACTATATACCTGATGCCTTGGTATCTTGGAGCAGACTTTTCTAGCATTAGCAGTATTATCTGATCTTGGTGGAGGTGGTGGCGGTATTCCTAGACCTTGGGACGACTGCAAGCGAGTCTTCACAACTTCCAGTGGACATGTCACAACAGCTCCCGTTGTGCCGGCCACTCTGAAAACAGTGATATGGTTAAGATTACAGTACTCTCACTAATCCGGCACTTTTAAAAACTGGGGGGTGCCGGATCGGATTATTTATATGTCCAGATTATTGGATTGTATAGAAAAAATCATAATAGTTAAATAAAATACTTAATGCATTTCATAAAGGATATATATAACACATTTATTTGTAATTATGCACTAAATAAATGTTTTTTATAACAATGACATATTTTAGAATTAACTAATTGGTCTCTTAAATAAAGGTTTGTTTTTGTTTTTTTAGTGAGTAGGGAGGCGTGGGCAGATGGTGCCAGATTATTGGACTGTTGCAGTGTCAGATTAGTAAGTATAAGCTAATGACAGCTATAACCATTCCTGAGCATTTAATCCACGATGTTATGATTCCCAACAACGATTTCCTTCACCATTTGAGAGGTTTTGAGCAGAAAAAATGTTACATTATTACATTACATATTAAAGATTATTCTTTAATACTGCTATGATCAGAGATCAGAGTTCAACTTTAATTAGGCTAATTTTGATCTGTCTGTTCGAGTGAAATTTTCCCGCATACATGAAAATGAATGCAGAATGTCAGTCAACCAAGCAAGATAAACAATAGCTGTATTTGATTGAACATGTGGGGGTATTATTTAGATGAGTAAACTGACTATTTTTTGCCTTCCAAAAACAGGCAATGTTTTGTTATTCTGATGTTTGACTTTGAAATTTTAAAGACTGCATTTGTATGGTCTCCAACATTGTTTAGAATAGTATTATTGGGGAATTAGTAGGTAGACCATTATTTACAAAGGTTCTATAGAGCAGATAAGACATACGAAAGTTATTTTGAGGATTTATGATGTTAGGTATTCGGAGTTTGAGAAACTGTGTCACGCGTAGGCACAGGCGGCGGCGCTGCGACCGCGCGCTAGCGTAAACACTGTCTTCAAGGTACAAGCGCCTGCCAAACGCATGCCAGTTTAGATAAAATAATGTACCTATCTACTCTTGTTATAATGATAACAATGTGTATGGCTGGTCTCGACCTGCCGTAGGTACTCACCCACCGGCCACCAAATGTATTGCTGTATCCTTCTGAGACATTTTAGCGCCGCAACAGTAATTACATGTCTGTAATTACGACTGTCTATAAATAAACAAAATGCACTACCACTGATTCTGTGTTCACCAGACCGAGTACCGTACCGACACTACGACGAAAACAAATCAACGAACTGCCAAGAAACGCATCGCTCGGATTCAAATTGTTTTCAATAAAATTATGATCAAATATTTCAGTTAGTTTTACCAAAAATATCATAACACAAACCGCAGCACTTAGTTTTCCTTTTTTTTTTCAAATAAACAAACAAAAACAACAGAATACTCTCACATCACATCTCTGATCTCCTACCTACCTACGCGACCGACCGATGGAGTGAGTGAGTGAAATGAAATGAGCCAATTTTGTTGTTGTACTACGTACCTAACCTACACACACGCATGCGCTGTGGCTGTGTGAGTGGTGTACCTACGTGACGTCTTCGTACCCTCCATTCATATGAAAACCCGTTTGGATTCGAGTTCTGTCATTAAAATTAAATTTGTAA
Organism: Gandaritis pyraliata; assembly: GCA_947859175.1. Lineage (NCBI taxonomy): Eukaryota > Metazoa > Arthropoda > Insecta > Lepidoptera > Geometridae > Gandaritis > Gandaritis pyraliata. Next base: position 2,721,176 of record OX401866.1, on the reverse strand, counting down.
AAGCAATATAGGTATAGGCTATGTTGCTCTTACAAAATGAAGAACTCGAATCAATCTATCTATCTAGGGAGTAGGTTACATAACTATCCCTCTACGTGCTAGAGATCAGCTGGCTGATTGACGTTGACAATGCTGAAAATCTAATTTTTGACGTAAATGTAACAAAGCTACGAAAAGCTGTGCTGCCAGCTGCCTGTGCAGTGCAAATTTTTTTTTGATTGATCGTCTCGTCTGACGTCTGGTGTCTGAAATTCTGAATTCGATTGTACAAATATATTTACAAAAGATATTTGTACATTATTTTCCGATTGCATAATTTTTCCATTAGCCGGTTGAATTGCGTAAATATCTAAGTTTTGTGTCTAATTTGTACAAAATGTTTGTCTCACGCAGAGTCGGTACCGTGTTGTGAGTACCTAGTATATTCGAACGTTTATGTCTAAAGGTCGCTCCACATTCTCAAGAGAATCTCGCGAGAACGCGAGAAACATGCGAGAAACGTGAATGTGGAACCGATTCTCGTATTCTTCTCAAGTTCTCGCGTAGTTCTCCGGCCTTTCTCCACTTTTTGTCGGTATTTTGGCGCGAAACAAAGGAGCGCGAGAACGTGAGAAAAGGCGAGAACGTGTATTGACTCCACACTCGCATGTTTCTCAGTAGCGCGCGAGCCGCCGACTTGAACGGTTGTATGTTGTGTACTTAGAATATAGAAAACACTAGAAGCCGCATTTGACATAATTTGTATGAAGGATTTTGTCACCAAAATGCTATAAAAATGTTCCCGTGCGCATGATGTTCGCGCAGCCCAATGTTGCACCTACAAAACTATTTCCCAATTTTTTGGGGTAATTTTTTTTGTAAATGCTGCTTAGGTACCTAAGTAGGAGGTACTGAAATAGATATTTATAAATTTTAATAGAATTAAGGAAAGACTCAGGACGTGTCTTTTGAATGATTTTTGTCCATTGTTCTCGTCTGAGTATGTCAACAAGAAACCTACAATTACACAAATATTTTTTCAAAATAACAAATTTAGCGCTCTATGATTAAAAATACCTATTGAAATACCTATGCCTAATGATGTGTAGTCATAAAGATTAATATAAATTTTGTTGGGAAAAAAATGTTGGTGTTGTTTGCAACATTATGAATTGATGGTAATTTTTCTTTAAATTGATGATTCCAAGACGATTCCTTATCAAATAGAGACCCAAATGTGATGTATGTTATCCCATCTACTTTGTTTTTAGACCCAGGCCAATTTTTGCAAGTGGGAACCACACACGCCGGCATAATTGTATAAAAATATGTTTGGCATTGGAGGTTACTTCTGCGTCCATCGTCATCGAGCGCGAGAACTGTAGTGAGAACTATTTGAGAACTTTGTGAGAGTGTGTACCCATAGAAGTTCTCGCTACAGTTCTCGCTGAGAATCTCCGGAGATTCTCGCGTGAATGTCTCGTGAGAATATGGAGCGGCCTTAAGCGAGGACTGCGGTGTAGTATGTATCGTGTATTTTCATCGGATTTCAGGCGAACAGTGGGTGCATCTAGGCAGAAGCACACTCTTCCCGAGCTACCGTATGAGTACAGCGCCCTTGAGCCGGTCATCAGCCGGGAAATCATGAGCCTACACCACAGCAAGCATCACGCGACGTATGTCTCCAACTTGAATGCTGCGGAAGAGAAACTTACACAGGCGCAGGCGAACGGTATAAATTCCATCGTTTGTTTGATTTGTTTGGGACAAATGATTTTTTAAGTTATTTCTTTACTTATGTGTTGTACATACTCATCGGTGTCACTGTGTCTGACAGCAGCAGACACGAACACACTCTTAGGCCTTCTCGGTGCCATAAAGTTCAATGGAGGAGGTCATGTGAACCATGCAATATTCTGGATGAATCTTTCCCCGTGCAAAACTGAACCGTCATGCCCGTTGATGCAAAAAATTGAACAGTAACATGTTATTTTATTTTGTAACAGTATAGTAGCATACATATTGGGTTCATTTTTCATGTAATGTAATTTAGGATAAACACTCATGGTTTCATACAAAATAACTAGGTGTTATTAGTTGTTTATTAGTATAAAATGTAGTAAGATTACTCTTTACCAATTTAGAATAGATAAGAAATAAGTAGGAATATTTATTTTGAGTCCTGTACCTTCACGGTAAGTACTGAAAAGAAAAATTGCATCACAATTATCAATACAAACAAATTAAAAAAAAGTTAAATTGCATGAGAATATGTAAGTATATCATATTATTATGCCCCACTATCTTCAGGTGACATCCAAACAATCATCAGCCTGGCCCCTGCCTTCAAATTCAATGGAGGTGGCCACATCAACCACACCATCTTCTGGAAAAACCTCTCGGCCAATGGTGGGAAACCCTCCGATGTCCTTACTAAGGCCATTGAAAAGTAAATTATTTGTCTAATGCATGGGGTTTACATACAACGCTATGCTTGTGAGCACTTGGTTTTGGTTATGCTTGGTTTTGACATGTAAAAGTCTTTGATTTCTGTATTTGTTGGGATCCAATTTCCACCTGTCAATGTTATTAACACTTAGTTTGGCCGTCCCCCGTAAATTTATATAAGATTTTTTGTACCTACCTTTGTTGCTCTACCTATGTTTTATTTCTAAACTGGTGTTTTGGTAAAATAAACTATTTACTTGTTTATTTATTTATTACATTACCAACTATCACAAATCATATTTGTTATTGCTTTGTAGGTCTTTATTTACTATGTTGTTATAATATAAACGACAGCTGTATCACCAGGCACAGTAGACATCCTATCAGATCTCTTGGTACTTAGCACTTACTCAAGATACCTTATGGGTGTCTGTCTAAGGAGGTAGTCAAAGTCATAATTGGATATTATCCAAACATTACATTTGGCACAACCACAGAACAGAGATTCTCTGTTCTGTGGGCATCACCACATGTATTTTTTATTGAATGTCTCTAATTCTGTTGTTTCATTTCCCTAAACTAACTTAATTTGACAGCACCAAAATTGTTGCTGTCCCATTCTCATAATTCAAATGACATAGTTATTGTTAGTTATGTGTTAGTATAGTTAGTTGTTGTCTGTTCTGCTACTAGATTTGTATGGAGTTACTGCGTTCGGATTTCCGACTGTATGTGGCCGACCTAATACACATCTTTTTTCGCAAGGGCCATAAACCAAGAAGTTGAAGTTAGGGTTATGTCATTTCAAGCTTAATTTGGTCAGATTATATCACCAATCTTTTGGATATTTCAGAGACTTTGGCTCATGGGATAACATGAAGAACCAACTGGCTGCAGCGTCGGTGGCTGTGCAAGGCTCCGGTTGGGGCTGGCTCGGGTACAACAAGCAGATGAAGAAACTGCAGATTGCGACATGCCAGAACCAAGACCCACTTCAAGCTACCACTGGTAAACCTTTATTGATATTCTTCAGCTACTTACTTAAAAACCAAACCGACCTAAAAAACATAAAAGGTCACCTTGCTTGCCCACTTAGAAACCATAAAGTACTATGGAAAAAAAACGAAAATTATTTTTGCCATCAAAAAAAAAAGGTCATTAGGTGACTATGCTACGGCCGTGGCCTCATTACGCTCACAGTCAGCGGCTAACTGTTTGCCTCTAGTTCGCCTCCCTATATTTTATATAGAGTATCCTTACAGCACGTACTGTAGGTACGCAATTTGCGACGATTGATTCGTTTCGCAATCAGTCCGCAGCTGAGTTGCAGCGAACGATGCGGTCGGCGGCTCAGTTTGCTCAGTACGCCCGCACCGCGCGGCGTTACGCTACTAACCGTACTATCTACCTTCCCTCGAGATCGCAAGCGCTTCGCGGCTAATACGCTACAGTTTGCCGCTCACGCCCGTAGCACATCTCCGCGCGTTATTGGAGTAGCAAGTCCGCGAAATTCATTCCGCCGCGATCAAGTGTAGTTGTGTTAGCGGTATCGTGGGAGCGGAACGTTACGTCCAACACGTTTGAAGTCAACGCGGCTCCGCTACTAAATGGCGGCCGGAGCGCGGAGGTGTGACCGGGGCGTCGGAGCAGATCGCCGAATCCGCGCGGGGAAAGAGATAGAATTATAGTCAAATCTATACGTTAGAACAGGCAGTCACGCTAGTGTTCGGCTTCTCATATAATACGGACAAGACATGGCGAATTTATAGCGGGTCCGCTGTTATGATATCGCGGCGGTAGTGTGGTTAGGGCGTTAGTCGACATTGAGTTAGCGACCGATACGCCGCTCAGAGTTAGCTAGCGAACAGTCAGCCGCTCACTGTGAGCGTAATGAGGCCACGGCCTTAGCGTGCTGAAAAGTGGTGAGACTGAGTTTTATTTGGTTTGATTCTAAACGTTTTTATAAAATAGGAAGTTACGATAAGCGGCCCTAGCGGGTGAATCGGATACTATTTTTCTCCATACAAAAAGCAGAAAGACCGATGAGCTTTCATAAAATGGCAATTACAATACGATCTAGAATCATAACTGCTGACAAGCTGCCGACCTTGTTTGCAGTTTATGGAAGTTATTTTTTCTTTCAGGTTTGGTGCCATTGTTCGGCATCGACGTATGGGAGCACGCGTATTACCTACAATACAAAAATGTTCGCGCTGACTACGTGAAAGCCATTTTCGACGTCGCCAACTGGCAAGACGTGTCTTCCCGGTTCGAGAACGCACTGAATTAAAACACCTACATACGATAAACTCAGCATTTATATGTTCTCACTCTGTCGATGTCAGCTTTTAGAAAAGCTTGAAAAGCACGCGGTGGTCCCTAGCAATTAGATCGTGATAATAATTTTTTTAAAGTAGGTATAGGTACTACCTACCTATTATACTTTTTTTAATACCTATACTGTTGTTTTATTTTACGTAAACATAAGAATAAATAATAAGAATTTATTTATTTGACAGACATAGAGAAACAGACAAACAAATACAACATTTCACCACCCCACTGTAAATTATTTTTGACCATGTACCATATGAATGTAACGGAACGTAAAAGTACCTTTACTTTACTGTCTTAACTGTCAAAGTCAAAATAATGCAATCAGCTGTCATTCGGCTCGTCCTAGTGATGTGACGACTTGAGTTTTTCGAACTCGAGTTATTTGAATTGAATTGAGCTGTCTATTGACTCGAGTCGAGATGACAGTCTGTATTACCGTAGTGGTAATACAGTGGTGATGCTAATTTTTGACGAATATGAGTTTACCTAAATCTGTATTTAATAAGTTTCGTTTCATTGTTCGATTGAAATAATTGAACTCGAACCTCAAGTTGACGCGTATGAATGAACAAACAGATTCAAGTCATTTTGTGTTGAGCCAACACAATATGACTTCTTCTTCTTCTCTTATATATGACCTCTGTACGTCATTTAGACAGACAATTTCGTCAGTGTCAAGGTGGATTAACTTCAACTTCTTGATTTGATGGCTTTTGCGACTGTTAACGCAATTCTGCCAGTGTCGAGTCAAGTGGATTATTGAAATAAGTATAGTAAAGTCGAGTCATAAGTCAAGTCATTTGTTTTGAAAACAAAATGGTGTATTTTCCCTTCAAAACTTGGAAACGAATTCCATCATATAATAAAAACATAAAATACACATTTATTCGTTGCTTTTACAAATGACAGAACTCGAATCCACAATATGACTTGAATCTGTTGACATTCTTGCTGTAGCAAAGTTGGCATATCATTGAGTGCAGTAAGCGTGAGAACGTGGATTGAGTCCACTCGAGTTAACTCATTAGCAACCCAACTTCAGTTTTTTTGAGTTAAATAACTCAACTCGCATCGCACATTACATCACTATCACTAACTCGTCCTTCGGTCGGTTCGGTTGACGAAAATTGTCTTGCTCAGTGTTTTTTGCCTGTATTCCGCTTTGTGGTAAAGAATATTTGAATAAAAATACTTTTCTGAATAGTTCCTAGGTGATTCTCCATCTCAAGACGTCCAGAAAAACCCCTTTTGTCGGCTGTGAAGTGGTAAGTAGATGCTTTGTAGCAGTTGTTTCCCTAGACTGAGAAGACGAATGGTGTTATTGATTTTTTCGGTCTGTAGCTATTACTTACACATCTGACGATGTTTTAGTTGTTTGGGAACAGAAATACGCAGTTTTCATCGATCTAAACATTTACTTCCAATGTGAGCAATTGAAAATGTGAACTTCTGATAGGAAACCAGACCCTATGACACAAAGGTTTTAGGTCTGACTTACTTAGGTAGGTAGGTACTTATTTAGTTGCAAACGCCAAAACACCACTAAAATAGAGAACACCATTGGGAGAGGAGGCCACAGCTTAACGTCAGGGAGGCCAACTGCTTGTTCTGCCAATAATTCTCATGAAAAATATACATATAAGTACCATTCTTCAACCATAGCCACCAAATACTTATAAATGTAAGTAAATACCTAGCTAGACACCTACTTTGTACCTACTTTTAACTGCCTAGGGCATTTCGGTACAGGGGTGATCTGAATTTGAATGCATTGCAGGAAACGTCAATGCTACAGGCAGCATACAATGCATACACATAAGTTAAAAAAAACCTGCATGTAATCATGTAATTAAATAAATATGTTGTTTGTCCTACTTACTACTCATATTTTGTGAATTAAATGGTTAATAAGGGTGTAAAGAAATATTTAATATATTGACCATCCCACATTACCTACCTGTTATGTCCATTTAAACATCGTATTTCGGTAAATCAGTTTATTGAGCTTGGTAGCAAGATATGTAGAAAAAACAAGTGAAGTGCAATATATCTCTACCCGCTACTTATTGTTTAACAAGCTAGTAACTACACTACAGCATAGATAATAATATAAACTATAGTAACTACAGATACAATACTACCTTTTCTCAAATATTAGTATTGAATTTCTTATTAGAATGTTTCTTGGTAACCTCTTATCATCGATATATCTATCCCAATACCCAACATCGTTTTTTAAACACAATTATGCTGGGTGTCCCGGAACTGGTACGTTATCCAGAATTTACAACAAGTTAAAAAATTTTTCATTTTAAGAAATGTGCATTTATCTTCTTATTGAGTATTGTAGTTGTAGGTATAGTAATACCCAAAATACGGAAGATTTAGGTACCTAGTAAGGAAACTGTATTTACACATTGACTTACTTAACAAAACAACATTGTAGGAAATTTTAGGGCAGTTGGTAATTTATAGCCGAGAGCTACCTACCTCAGAATTCAAATTCAGTATACATGAAGGTAATTATAGGGAGTTGTTGCAAGAAATGTGCCAAGTATAGTGATAGGTCATGTTTTTGTGTTAGGGTGACCATGGTTTTAGGCAAAAAATGTCAGACCATGTGTTAATGGACTGTCAGATGAGATAAAGGATGCAACTTCCGACGCCATATTCATAAGTAAATCAAAGTTCTTTAATAGGAAAGCTTACTGTTCTGTCAATGACTATATCGAAGATAATAATTAAGTATGTTGTCTCCTTATGTACCCATACACCATGATGTTTACCAATAAAGTATCTGTATCTAACGCAACATTTCCCTAAATAATCTCAACTCCATCCATACTAAGCTTTACAGAGTAGTGGGTATCAGGAATGCATTTGAATGTGTACCTGTGGTACCGCAACACACAAATACACCAGCATAAAGTGGTTTTGTAGATTTCTGAGTATTATTTAATTTATCCCAGCAAAGCAGAAACTCATGGTGTCCTTAGCCGATGGATTATCGGTTGCGGCGCCACACGCAAACCCGCCGACGGTGAATGCACTCTATCAAAGGGGGTTTGGGGGAGTGCATCCATAATTGGAGTTCTGGGGTCATTACGTCTCCTGTGACTAGAGTTCTAGGCGACTTATTCCTGTGGAAATTGTTAGTCATAGGTATCTAGTCTATTTTACATACTTACATTCCAGTTGTAGTTTTTCTAGCGGATACAATTTTGTTTAAATGTAAAAAAAATATTGAGCGAATAGTTACAATCGGTATCAATAACATAAATAACTGCATAAAACAATATGAATATGTATCCTCTCAATGATTTTTTAATCGGAAAAGGGACTTAATTATATATTCGTTAGGTGTACTTAATACTGCGGTATTTCATTAAATAAATAATGTAAGTATTCGGCAGCATTTGGTCTGCAAGAAACTTCCAGGAAATGACCGAGCACTGTTTTAGGAATCTTTCTGTCTAGTTTCCTTGTGCCTCGTTAATATCCGGTAACAGTTCGTACAGTCAGCTGCAATAAGATTTCTGCATAATTTTCAAAGATGTGTTACGGTTGGTACAAGATTTATTAAAACTGTATCCAGATGAGAACTTTTACTTGTAAGTCAATTTGCTGTGTCAATTTTTTTTATTGAATCTTATATCTGGAGACAAGAGGCTTGCCTACTCCCATCTACGAGTAAATCATGTCCCTGCAGAGTCCCATTCATAGGGGTATGAGTAAAAAATGGCTCCTGACGCTGCATAAATCATCTACATAAGATGCAAAGACCTGATTTGACATATATTTGAAAGTTTTAATTTTTGTGCATCTTATTATCGCTGACTGTACATGGAGGAACAGGGGGCAACCAAATGTCGTCACTGTCGTCGCGACGGTGAATGAACTCTGATTTTCGCGTCAGGAAATGTCAGTCTCCGTTTGAGCGATTGACGTTCAATTTTCCATTTCCGGAAGGGTATAAGGTAGTTATGAAAAGGCTCTTTGCAAATATGGAAGGTCTGATTTCATTGAAAGTAAACAAGAGGTCTTTTCGAAATACTTGCCTTTAGTCGTATAATTCCATTTAAGAGTAAACTGACGACGATTTGAAACATCACAACTCATCTCCCAAAGCACCTTCAAAGACAAGACATAGACAGGCATTTATGTGCTTAGAAGGTGACACACAAAGTAGGTACACTTACAAAACAGAACTAACAAAGAAATAAAAGTAGAGAGAAAAATCAAATAAATTGTGGATAGCAAAGCTCAAACAATTTCGGGATAAAATTAATATTATCTTCGAAATAAATAAATTAACTTGTGTCTTCAGTTTGTAAAACCTGTGTTTAGTATGTAAGTAATCAATAAAAAGTTTTCTATCTATCTATTTTTGAATCATCAATTTTCTTAGAGAAAATGACTATTAGGGTATTTGAAATCGTATTTTTTCAAACCGTGCTAAGGCTAGAGGCCTTAGCCTCTATTTAGCTTTAGCCTAAAGCTACAGAACCTAGGTTCGCAAATAGATACCTAAGTAACCATAATACCTACTAAATAGAGAAGTATGCAGGTGCAGACTACAGGACGTCTTCATACTTGCAAATGAAATGTAAACTTTTCAGCCGGCCATGCACAAAACATGCAGCATATCCTTTGTACTCATGGACGTCACACAACCACTTTTCTACAGTTCACACTAGAGTCTGACCACGTTACGTCTGCATGACTAATGTAGTTAGTAGTAATACAGCTTGTAAAAGAGCTTGTGGAAAGTTGGCAAGAATCAAGATCAGAAAATAATCAGATATTTAAGAATAATTTAGAAACGTTATACTAGATGATATGGAAATAATTTTTGGGGTTGCCCGTTTATTCCATTGCAGACTCAGCGTAGTTAGGCTCTAGTATTGCACGTGAGCAGGTTGACTCATTCCGAGAATGATGGTATGCAATATGCATGATTCGTTTGCTAGAGACAAACTTAGCTGCGTCGGGCTATCGGAGAGGAAAAATACTCATGTAGTGTTGAACTGCTTAGTAACAATTATGAGTGAAAGTTGCCAGTCTTTCGGTCTTTTACCGGATTCATTTTGGAGAGTGTGCGTTAGAACTCCATGAGTTAGTTCCCCCATCCCCATTCCATCATCGGACCACCAGACGTACGGAGACGCGGCACCCATACATGGTCGACATGCCACCTGTCCGCACCAAGCGCGCCGCCTCAACATTTATCCTGAGGACCGCCAAGGAGTGGAACTCTTTGCCGGCGTCTGTGTTTCCGAACACTTACAATTTGAATGTTTTCAAGAGGAGAGTGAATAGGTTTCTTCTAGGCAAATGTGCTACATCGTCGACCGCATCGTCGCTTACCATCAGGTGAGATTGCGGTCAAACGTTTGTCTATAATGTATAAAAAAAAAAAAAAAAAAAGAGTGTGTACTACTCTCTCTCTCTCTCTTATTTTGTCTCTCACTTTGTCGGTAGTTATGGCATACGAAATCCAAATATTTTGACGAATAAATCAAAACCCCCCCCTGTAATTTGTTATATGTCTGCAGGGAGTGCTGTGCACCTCTGGCCATTCCCAATATTCTATCTATCTTTGGTTTTGCCTTACAGCCCCCGTATGCCAATCTTTTGCTGTCAAGTTATATTTCACTGCCCAGTGTAATTTGTTCAGGTCACGTGGTACAATTTTGTACCACGTGATCATTCGTTTTAGACACTTGACAGCAAAATATGCGCGAAAACACATCAAATGACGTCATAATGTCATTATTTAGTCACAGAATAACTATGAGTTAGTATGAACTGACCATGATTTAAAACTTTGCAGTTCAACTTTGCAGTTCAACTTTGATTGGCATACCAATGCTGAAGGTATATAACACCAAAATAGATTATTTCGTCCAAAAATTAATAGTTCCGACGCAGATTGCTATCTAACCTTTACCGAAGATTTGCCGTTAGTGACTTAGTTTGCTGTGGAAACGAGCAAAGTCACGGGTGTTCTACTATACTACCTAATAAAAACGGATCTATCTAAAAGCTTTCCAAGAAACTGTATGTCTTCATTTGTAACTTTACTATGTAGAGATATAATAAAAGGCTACACAAACTTTTCAGGACCCACAAAAATCGGTTGTAGTCCAACTTTCTACATCATAAATGTGTTCAATATATTTCTTTAGATGGCTTCGGTTTGAAAAGAGCAATTAAAACTTTTGTCCATCATAAACTCCTCTATGATTGTTACAAGCTTCGAGGAAGCGTTCTATAAATAAAAAATCAAAATCTTTATTTTCTGTAACAAAAATTGCTTTATTTTCTTATTTTCTCGAGCCACGCGTTAAATGAAATTCAATTTATGTAGATTGTGTGATATTTTTTCGAAAAATCGAGAAAAAGGAGATAGCCCAAAAGGGATGTGGTGAACATCCCTTTTTTGGCTATCTACTTAAGTTTATTTATCTGTGTGTAAACAGAACAAAGTACAAACAGCGAGTTAAAACTGAGCGAGGCTATAAAAATTCAGTAATAGTCCCAAGACATGTTTATCCCGTGTACACAAACAACAATGTTGCTGAAAATACAAAATTTTCAACAAAAGCTGTTTACTCCAACAAATTAGTTAGTCTGGGCAGGATATTCAATTATTATAAATTTTAATAACTTTATGATTAGCTTCAGCCAGCGGCTACGCTCGCTCTGTACTCAAAGAAAACGTAGCCAGTTTTTGGTGATATTCGAGTTTTTTCAAAATCAGAATCATGATAATGTTTATTGTAAAATCAACACACACAAAAATAAAAAATAAAGTTCGACTAAGGCAGCCAACGTTATGCAGACTTTTTTTTTATAATTTTTGAACATCTTAACTGTGCCGTGTTTAAGTTCCATCCAAATCCGTTCAGAGGTAGGAAACCTTATTGTTATGGCGGAAATTGTCTGTGGTCGGAATTTTAAAACTGTCTTTTCACTTAAATTGTATCTACGGAATTCGTTACCTAACATATACTGTACCCTAAACACGGCCACCAGGGTTTAGCAAACTACACAGTTAATATTAATTTACATTAATTAATACAGCTTAAAGTAAAATACATGCCGCATGATTATAAAATTAAAGCGATTTCTCTCTGGGATTTTTTAAATTGCAAGTTAATTAATATTTAGTCTGTGGTTTCTTTGTAGGACCGATGTTTGTGGGCTATAAATGCATACACACAGCGCACGTATTACAGCTTCCGACCCTATTTTCTACATAATTGACACACAAAAATGAAACATTAAGATGACGAAGGTTATTGTAATAAGTTTAATTCCCGTCAAGACGCCTGCAAGAAATGCTTTCGCACTAAACGCCCATAGAGGCCAGGGCTTCCCCCTCGTACATTCCAATAAAGAAGGACAGGACTCTAATAACGCGACCCCACTAAGCTCCCAAAACGGCACCTCACACTTTCAGACCACCCACTGCACAGAAATGTGCCCTACCACTCAGCAATACGACTCAATTCACCTCGCTCCACATCAATTCAGTAATAAATATGAAAACAGAACCGCACGTCCGGTGAAGTTTTTAAGAGTAGGCGACGTACGGAGAATATTCGGCGAGGTTAAGTAATGGAAATTTGATAACACGTGTCGGAGAAATTACACGACGAGACATTATGCATCGCGAATATAAATAATTTGATTAGACTTTCGGGAGTGTGTTAGGAAAGTCTGAGGAGTTACCAAGTTTTCATAATAATGATACGCCCACCGTGCTCGCTCGGAGTCAGAATTTCGATCAATTTGGTGGGTGACATATTTAGGTCATATTATTTTATACAATGAGTTTAGTTATTCTAAGGAATAAAGTGAGGGTGCTATCGCGAAATCCAATTAACGCCGGCTCATTTTCTGAGCAAATTCTATTTTATTCTGTCTCATAAACTTCCTACACAGTTTCTCATTATAGTGAACTTGAACACGTGCTACGTTTTCTGCACATTTTGCACATCCTATCCTGTCCTACTAATATTATAAATGCGAAAGTTTAGATGTTTGTGTTTTAATCACGTCTAAACTACTGAACGAACTTGGATGAAACTTGGCATATATATAGTTCGTAACCTGGATTGACACATAGGCTACTTTTTATCTCGAATAATTAACAGGATCTACAGGATAAAATAAACGAAAAGGATTAGCAGCGCCAATTGGCAAGAGGATTTCATTGTCATGTCATGTCACATCAGTTTGACAGGGCGTAGTACTACCTCTTTGGTCTAACAACTAGCGTTTGACATTCCAGTAGGTACGGGTTCGGTGTAATGAGGTGTAATGTCAAGTTTCTCAAAGTATCCGCTCGGTACACGTACAGATAATATAATGTACACGGAAACTGTAGACGCGTACGAAGTCGCGGGTAACTACTAGTCTACCGATAAAAACAAGTTGAACTACCGGTTTGTCTAGATCGACGTGGAACAAAGCTTTCGTAGCATTACGACTGCTACGTCGTAGACATGCTACGCAATGGCTACGCCTCTACAATAAAGTGCGTAGCATATTGAATCGCGTAGAACTCCCACTGCTATTTTTTATGCTTTTACATTATATTTTTTATTTTTAAAACTTAACAATAACCGACCATATAACGGATCAGATCGCGCACATTTATAAGTTTGTGTATGCAACTGACCTGGTCAAAGCCAAAGTTACAAGTTCATATTCATTTGTTCAGTTCAGTTTTCTTGTTGGGCGAAACTATAATATGAAGTTACGGCGTGCTATGTAGTTTCATAAGTACATTGTTTAACTGCAACTGGTATCCAATACCAGCATCAGCTTGCAGTACATGAAGTCACGTACTACCGTAAAACGGAACGTAAAGCAAGCACCGGGCGCCGCTAACTGCGTCTTTTATAGAGAACGGAACGCTAACAGTTGTAAAATGTACGTTGTATTTTATTTATGCACTAGGCATAAAGTTACCAGCTTTCTCATAACGAAACACAGGAATAATAATTTTTTTTTTGTTAAAAATGCTATTTTCTTATCAGTATTTGTATATAGTTATTGTTTTATCTCCACAGGAATTATCAACTTTAGTAATAACTTTTACAATTTAAGCATTAGCCAAATCTTTTGAAACGTAACAACTTTTATTTATTTACTAGTTGTTACTCGCGACTTCGTACGCGTATACCTTCTTTTTTCAGACATTTTGAACGGCTTTATACATCAAAACTCGTACTAGGCTCTGAAGCAACTGACATGACGTCGTCCTCCTTGTGTCAAAGTATGTTTTATTAGCGCTGATAATCCCGTTCGTTTGATCCACGTTGATTCAGTAGTTTCGACGTGATTGAATCATAAACATCGAAACATCTAAACTTTTACATTTATCATATTAGTGGGATGGGATTGAGATAGGACTATACGTTTACTTTGATACTATTGATGCCTACCTACCTAGATGATGTGACAAATATATAAATAAGAAAATACCATGAATTTGAAATTTTCCAAAATTAGGTACGTATATTTGATTCGTTTATATAAAAAAAAAATACAACCGAATTGAGAACCTCCTCCTTTTTTTCAGGTCGGTTAATAAGAGGTTTATAATCTCTTAATTGTTACAGATGACACCTTAAGGGAGAACGCAAACCAAAGACAAAACGTCTTGTCGAACAGTTAGTGATGTGAAACTTCTCAGTAAAACTTTTTTAGTTACGATATGCTTCTTTTTATTTGCTGTTTTCGTTACTTGCTTATTTAATGAGAATCATCCTAAGTACTTAATAATATTATTAAGTACACTACATAATTACTTTATATTCTTATTTATTAAAAAAGCACAGTTCATTCTCTAGGTATGTGCGTATAAAGCAATGTTTAATAAGTAGGTACTAAACAATGCTATAATAGATAGGTAAACATAATTTTATGCATGCGTCGTGTCAATTGATGTGAATTTCGTTACAACGAAAACAGCATATGACGAGGAAGCATTCATCATATGCTGTTTTCGTTATAACAGAAAATTTATTTTCACGTCACTAAGTACGCGACAAAACAGTTTTGTCGTCAGATGTGCGTTGGCCCTAAGATAACTGGATTACACAAAAGGTAAGCAATTGTCGTAGTCCTTGTCATAAAGCACATTGTGCACTAAGCTTACTTAAAAGCACCTACATCCTTTATGATGAAGTGCGTTATTATTCTCGTTTCAAACGAATAATTCTTCATTTCAGTTTGGGCTTAAAAGTATCTTGTTTTGAGTAAGGATTTTCAGGATATTTCTCCGGTTTTATATACACTTTTACACTTACTTTACTTTTGGTAAAAGCAATGTTTTTTTTTTAATTTTATTTTTATATTTATACAACTAAATGATGGAACAAGCCGATGGCCCGCCTGATGTTTAATGGTTACCTCTGCCTATCACACTGCATTGCCTCACCGAGCACGTCCACTGAGGACGTGCCCTGTGATGCATTGCACTGCGCCCATCACACTGAGACATAAAGGTGTACTGATGTAAAATAGCCAAATAGCTTTTCTTTGAGAAACTTTTAATGGTATCTAGATCTTTTAGCGCTACCGAGCCTAGTAATTTTTAACCCACTCACCGGAAAGTGGGAGGGGTGTTATAAGTTTGACGGCGTTGTGTGTCTGTCTGTGCCTTTGTAGCTCTGAAAGGAGGGCTCCATTTAAATGCAGTTTTTTTGTAAGAATGGGATGGTTCTTAGCCATGTTTGGTGAAAATTGGTGAAGCCGTTTCTAAGTTATGAGGATATTCATCAGCTCGAAAACCAGTTTTGATGAATCTCGCGGGCATAATTGTTGTTTTAAACACTTAGTTCTCTTAACCGTTATCGTTAATTTTTGTAAAATTAAGTTATGCTACTGTATTCAAAAAACTCAATAATTAATCGCGGTCTTGTGCGACCCTTATTCCTGGAAGACAAATTAGCTCTGCGACAGTTTAATTATCTGTGGAGGTTTATTTGTCGTACACCCTAATTGGTTTCGTGTTGCTGTTGAGGATAATTTGGATACCTGTACTTGTATGTTTACTGTAGAGATTATTAAACTAATAATCTTGCGGAATAATAATTTTATAAATCCTATCCTATCCTATCCTATCCTACTAATATTATAAATGCGAAAGTTTAGATGTTTGGATGTTTAGATGTTTGGATGTTTGGATGTTTGTGTTTCAATCACGTCAAAACCACTGAACCAACTTGGATGAAACTTGGCATATATGTAGTTCGTAACCTGGATTGACATATAGGCTACTTTTTTTGTTCTTTTTTTTGTTATATATGTTTTTGGTTTTTTTTCGTAGACGAAGTTGCGGGTAACTACTAGTAATGTATACTATTCTATGTATACTTTAGTTTGTTAAGTCCTAAAACTAATGTACCTTCGTCACTTCAGACACCTAACTTCAGTGGGTGTCCGAATCCCATCTTAGTCAACTGAACCGAAACACATAATACTGTCCGAATAACAAGTCAGGCCCTTTTCACAGTCCCGTTTGCCGGGTGCTGGGTACCCGGTGCGGCGAGCACGTTATCTTTCACACGCACCGACGCAATTTGCCCGGCGAGTCCATACATTCGTCACCGGGTACCTGGCAACCGGGACATGTGAAGAGGCACTGTCGAACCAGGAATAAAACTCCCGACCGGTCGTAAATACAAAATGAACTGGGTAACATCTTGGTGAGCATCTGGATGTACATTAATCTTATTTAGTATACCAACTAAGTTTGTTCTAATTAAGTTTTATACAGCGTCCTAATGAAATAACGCAAAAGGGTGGGGGGTCTGAGCTCCAACTCATTTATATTAGAAAACAAACTGTTCTACTAATAAAAATAATGTAAATATGACGAAAATGGAACCAAACCTAACCTAACTTTTTTTTTCTTTTCTTTTAACGTTGGGAAATCCTCATGGATACTCTTCTGTCGTGGTGAGCGACAAACCTAACCTAACCTAAGCTATTAGATTGTATTTTTTTGTGTTAGCTTTTTTGGATGTCTTAATTAATAAAATAAATCGTAGTATTACGAAAGAAAAAATGGAAGTCGAGGCAGTATTGTCTTAAGATTTGAGGCTGCCTTTATGAGATAAAAATAAAATATGTTATCTTTATAGTGTGAACTACTGCAACCTACATGCAGATCCCGTAGCGCTCGGCAAAAATGGATGGGAAATGGGAAGGTTTTTTTACGCAGTCAAACATAAACTACGTCTTCTGCGCATTCAAGGTTAGCGCTGATAAATCTGTGCCTTGATCACGAATAAATGTGACAATCGTAAATGTATAGTAACGCTGCCGTATGCGAGATACACTGCGCGGTGATGCTACAACGTTGGGCAGTCGAGCTGGCGTTGACGCGCAATATGATTCGAATACGTTAGGTTTACGTAACGCGGAGACTGTCAGATTTGTTCGTGATTTGATTACCCCTCTGGTCGGGACATATACTCGTCGCTTAGAGAAGGCTGTCATCGGCAATGAATAACAGCCTAGCCTTTGATTGTTCCATCCACCACTGCCAGTTATAGGAAACCATGTTGTTTACGATTTGATGACTATTCGCTGTCGGTGGTCCTTCATTACTATAAGTAACATAGTAAGATTACAGCACTCCGATACATGGAACCTTTTGTTCAGTGCCTTGAAGATTA
This sequence comes from Gandaritis pyraliata, assembly GCA_947859175.1. NCBI lineage: Eukaryota > Metazoa > Arthropoda > Insecta > Lepidoptera > Geometridae > Gandaritis > Gandaritis pyraliata. Next base: position 2,703,711 of record OX401866.1, on the reverse strand, counting down.
ATACAACGTTAAGGATAACTTCTTAACCAAACTCCTGAATTCACTAGACATTATGGTCTGAAACTTTTCGCTTCCTTACGTTCTGTTTCTTTTTTTTTTGTATTTTATGCTCGGTACCCTGTACTCTGAGCGCTGAGTGAGGCCCGATTCTTTTGCTATAAATTACTTGAATGGATATTTGTCTACAGGCGTAGCAAACTCGTAGACGTCGTAGAGGCTTCGTAGAAAAGCTACGTACGGATTTGATTCGGGCGGGTTTTGTACTGTGTTATGTTTTTCGCTTTCAATTTTGCAGGAAATAAAAGAATAATAATATTATCTTGGCGGTTCAGCAGTTCGTTTAGCATAGTAATATTCATAATAGAAAATTTGCTACTTAAAATGTTTATGCTACTCCAAATGGCTCACTTTAGTGGCCAATTTACATTTTCCGAACACGTAAAGGTAAAATTATTTTTCTCTAGGTAGGTGGACCTCCTACGCAACCCATGCTTGAACAGTCTGGCTGGTAATATTGTGTCTTTATTAGACAGACGGTCTCGATGGGTGGTAATAGTTTTGGCAAAGTGCGTATGGAGGGTAGACAGTGGTTAATAAAAATCTCGAAGAAAATGTCTTTGTTACTAAAAACTTATCTTATGAAAAAGATAAGTTTAAAGGTTGTTTGTACAACAGTTTGGTTTTTGTTCTTAATTTTATGCTCCAAATTAAACAAAGTCTTGACAAAACATGCAAGTTAATATTTATTAGTTTTAAACTATTTATAGTAGTCGCAACGGATCTTTGTCCATCTAAAGTATAACTCATAACACATTTTTGGGTCGGATTCGAGGTAAGTGAATTTTTCCGAACCTGTACATACGCAATCGTTTGTTACCCATAACTTCAGAGGGATAAAGGTCCGTTGTGTATACTGTACCTACTGTGACTGTTTTTAATGCATACTTTGATGAGCTAAACGTATTCGATGTCAACAAGCACGAGCAGATACGAGGGAGTAACCCTAAAAATAGCTCCTGAAATTGAGCCTCTTAGCTATCTATACAATTTCTTATATTAAAACAAATCCACAAACTTGTAGATTTAAACGCCCATGGTCATGACGTAAATCGCGCTTGAAATTATCTTGTAATCGTGTAAATAAACACGTCTCGTTACAGTGCGTCACAGGCGCGACGCCTAGTCGCCCATAATCAACGAAACAAACACTCTGGGCTAAGCTTAGTACGCCTAGAATTATAAAAATGCAAATTTGAAACGCTCCAAGATCGCATACAAATAGGTACAAATTGTTTATTCCAATTATATTATAAATATATCAATGTATATTTAGTATGTTTAGATGCTTGTATTCAAGACAGTAGTATATTTTATAGAATAACTGTATTTACTGTAACTCCTTTATTTCATTTTCTCACATGATTGACGTCTGTAGACTAGAAAACCTAAAACTTACAAAACTTAAATACACAAATCTTAATTTCTATGTTTGCATTGAACAGTTTGGATGTTTGGATTTTTTACCACCGACACAAAAACGACGGGGTGTTATAAGTTTGAGGTGTATCTCTCTCTCTCTCTCTCTCTGTGTGTGTGTGTGTGTCTGGGGCAACGTAGCTCCCAAACGGATGAACCGATTTTGATGTTGGTTTTTTTTATTCGGGGGTTTTTTAAATGTTTAATTTAATTACTTGTTAGATGTGTGTTTCGATTAAGCTACAACTATTTCAGACTCAGGCTTCAAGATGAACTTTTTATACAACTCCCCTTTTGGCAGTCGGGTAACCACGTGAATCAGCCAGCATGACTGTTCAGACCAGACGTCTCAACATCTGAACGAGTGCGTCACAGTCGCCGTCCTGTCGCCTCGCTTGTCATTTGTAACCGTGCCAGGTTTATTAAAACTGGAGTTTTCTAAAACTCCGGCCAGGATTGCCATTTGCTCTTTTAGGTAACCGTGGTTTTCTGGTGAGACAGCTTGTCGCCGTGTATACATACTCGGTGACAACTAATACAGAGAAGATACTTGTTTTTGAATGCGGGCAATCGTTTGTATTTCCACCTAAATAACGCACAAATTAGAGTGATTTACTCGATCCTATAGTACTCACGATTCTTAGAAACATATTTAATGTGGTTATCGTCTCAATATTTCTCGCACGTTTGAACGTGCAAAATCGTGCGATTTTGCATAATTACACTCGGTGATGTTATATTTTCAAAAATGTTGAAACGTTCGCGAGAAGTTGGTTGACATTACCTGTCGCCTTAAAATATTCCATCGCAGAAACTACCATATCCATAAAATCCAATACTAATACAGTAACTCAGCGTTACAGCACTTGTATACAACCTGATACTCTGTATTTACCCCCTAATGCTTAAATTTAGGTACATACCTGAATTGGTGCACTAGATGGATTGAAAAAATAGCTGCATGTTTTATTTGTCCTTGTAACTTTAAAAATGTATAGCATGATACTCATTTGTATAAAAGTTTGACCCGGTTTCGACGATGTTTTCGAGGTTCTCAGACGCTCGACAACATGATTAAAAAGAGGCTCAGAATAAGAACAGTGCTCTAATTTTACTTAGAATAGTTCAACTTAACAATTCTTGAGATAAATATTACGTTTGCCACAATTTCTAGATAGGGCAGACAAAACATTCCTATATTTACAATGTCTTCAAGCATTTAATATCGAAACATTCATTGAACTACTCGTATAAGATAGCATTTTATTACGTACCTAATAACTTTATCATACTAATATTAAAAACGCGAAAGTTTGTAATAATGTCTGGATGTATGTTTGTACCTCTTTCACACAAAAACTACTGGTCTGATTTGGATGACACTTTAAGTACATATAGTTGGTAACCTGGATTAACACATAAGCTACATTTTATCCCGGAAAATCAACAGGATTAAACGGGACGCGAACAAAGTCGTGGGCGGAAGCTAGTTGATTATATTGCTATGGGACTTTGTTGTCTACGAGAACTGCAACGACTACGAAGAGCCTCTGTTCGAATAGCACAAAGCTTCCTAATATGTTTGCTTACGTCTCACACATACCTTACTATACCACATAACATATTTCCAATGCTAAGCGTTTAGAAATGACAAAGGTGACCTTGAAATTCTCAAGTGCATACCTCCCCTCGGCTCTTGAAGCTTGTGAAATAGGTCAAGGTTTTCTGCGAACGTTTATTGGCATTTTATGTTTGCAATCAGCATAATGAAGTGCATGCTGTCTATACTGTGATTGGATTATAAGAGTCACTTTCTTGTGCACAATGGAAATAAATAAATAAATAAATATTCAGGGACATTTCACACAATGCCCTCTAGTCCCAAACTAAGCAAAGCTTGTAATATGGGAACTAGATGGCTGATAGAATACTTATATACTTTTTTTTGCAAATACATACTTATAATACATAGTAACACCCAGACATAGAACAAACATCTATGTTTGGACACACAAATGTTTGTTCTTGGTGGGGATCGAACCCACGACCCACAGCACGGAACGCAGAAATGAGTGCTTCATTGTATTGGTGAGCTTGCTTCTATACATCTCTCTTTCGCTTCTACATCCAGCGTCGGCTATTCTGAAACTGTGTAGCGCCATCTAGCACGCTATATGAGAACTATCCTAGATCGCACAAACCAAGTTATCACGGAGTTTGGGCCTAAATAATACTACCGAATACCATCCATTGGTCCTCAGGCCCTGAGCCGAAGGTCGTTAGATCTTCCCTTTTCGTAGGAGGACTCACTACCTATTTTGTTCTCGTCAACAAAATTCAAAATATAAATTGGATTACCTAACATTTTTCTTTTTTTGGCACAGAAAAGACACCGTTTCTTCTTACCCATGTCATCTCGCTGAAAAATACCTCGAAGAAGGATAGTTTTAGTGAATCTTGCAGAAGCTTTTCACACAGAAATGTACATAAAATGTAACGTTTCCTACGACCGTCAATATCCTGACAATAAGCTTCGTGGGAACTACGTTGCGTGCCGCCCGAAGGCTGTAATGTACTTCACTTTACGTTGATTGGCGTTTGTTGCCGACCCAGCGGCGCCGCCCGTCATGTTGTCTTAAATTGCAGCACTGTGGAAAATCATAGTATCCTATTACACTTTGTAAAAACTATTCGTGGAGCCATTAATATTGCTGATTTTATTATCGAGTCAATGGCACGTGCCTTTGAAGAGGCGTCTCCAATCACCCTACTCCATTAGCTGGTGCGGATCCTCTCGTGTGCAGAGGGGTCAGCACGAACTGCGCCGCATTACGTAAACCTGTGTTTATTCGTCCAAGCGTAAATCTAACGTATTTGAATACTCTGCAGCGGCCAACATGCCTGGTAATTTGTAGCTAATCAACTGAGCAATATTCTGGGCAATCACAGTTATTCAGTTATCTCTCTATTAAAACTGAGAGTATTCTAAATTATCCTTGTGATTTTATTGAATAAAGAAATTTTGACTTTGAGTACCTTTAGAAGAAAACCCGAAGAGGTTGAAAAATCTGAAAACTCCTAAAATTTTAAAGTCAACTCAAAAGCGTCTCGGAAGATCATCTGAAGGGTTTCTCATCTTCGCTTGAAACGTCCATTCTTTCATTCCTCGCAGATGTATTTACGTCCATTGAATACATAAGTGGTAGTAAGAAATGCAACAGCGGATTGTTCGGCCGATTGCCCCAAGGTCTTGGTGGACGTAGACCTGTGTGTATTATACGAAGTCTCATTTCTGTATTTACTATTTATTTCTGTATAATAATGTGTGATGCGAATATTAAAAGAAAATTTTAAGATGATTATGACAAAAAATTGAGTTCGTGAACACGAAAGTCCTCAATTCATGAGAGAAAATATCGCTTTCAATTTCGTGTGATAAATTCTTTGTGCGATATACCTACGTTTTTTTTTCTCATAGATTTTTTCCGATTATCTACTTGTCTGACGCTTATAATCGAATCGTGATGAAGGTCGTTTTTGTGAATAATTCAGCATTCAATCCATAATGAAGTATTCTCTGGCCTGTATTATGTAAATCCCACAAAAGATTAAGTTTTCCATCGGCAGTCAAGTGAGAAAAGTTAGAATAGGTGATTTTTGTAATTCAATGAAGACGCGTAAAATGTCTTGACACGCATTGAACTACAAGGTCAAATACCCCTGCGGGAGGGAAATATTTTAGGGGATTCGAAGTACTTTGCGCGTGTTTTGAATACGTTTTACAGGAGCGTATCTAGGGTTAGGACTAAGGGTCAGTAAACGGACTTTTAAATACATTATTATCGAACAGTGGTGCATGTTTTACAGCTGGGCTTAACAAAAGCCGCTGATGAACTCCAACGTATACACTGAAAAACCCAGCAAAGGACTGTTTCCGTCTTCCAGTAAACGCGGCCTAATAAAAGGTGCTAGGATTCGTTGGCACAAGATCAGTCTCTCTGGATATTTGTGGGGGAGACATAATATTCAGTGGAATTTCTGTGGCTAAAATTATCAAGATTATTTATACAACATCGAGGACCTTGTTTGCCCATGCCCGTATGAACGGGACGCTGTAGTACCTGGGACATGTTTTATAAGGAGTATGTTTGCCCAGCCCCATCCTTTTAGTCTAGTCGGCCAGGAAATTGTGATGATGAGATAAAAATACTTAATTATAATGACAATTTCTTAATACGTCCATCGGCTTGAGAGGTGCGTGTGCTACACTCGATTTACGAGTTTTATCTGCGAATTTCGCTCTCCCCGGGGTCTATCCTGTTGGTTTGTTTATGCTCGCCTCTTTAGAACGCCGCCGTGTGGGACGAATTAAGGGTGATTGGTAGAGTACGTGTCTGTTAACAAGACACAAAAGTTAGGCACATACAGGTTGTAACTCAGTGCGCGAAAATTGTGTCCCTAGTTACATTACATAGCGATATACAAAACAGATTCCATTTACAGTACCGTTGTCAACTAAAACTGAAGATAATATGAAGAACTAGCAGATACCCGCAACTTCGTATGCGAGTACCGTTTCCGTGTACATTATATTATCTGTGTATTATATTATCTGTGCGTATACCGAGCTTTGAGAAACTTGACATTAAACCGAACCCGTACTCGAATGTCAAACTGACGTGACATGACATGACATCATCCTCTTGTCAATTGGCGCTGCTAATCTCGTTTGTTCATTTTATCCTGTAGATCCTGTTAATTTTTCGGGATAAAAAGTAGCCTATGTGTCAATCCAGGTTACGAACTACATATATGCCAAGTTTCATTCAAGTTGGTTCAGTAGTTTCGACGTGATTGAAACACAAACATCCAAACATCTAAACTTTCGCATTTATAATATTAGTAGGAAGGATAGGATAAACAATTCAAATAGTTAATATATCTAAGGGCCTATCACTATATTTGAGTAATGCTATCCGTCAAATAAAGTATTTCTATCTTTGTTTTAAAACAAGTCTAAAGTAGAGACTAATATTTATAACGGATGGTTTGTGTAATCATGAGATGGTGAAATAGGCACATAAGTAATTACAATCTTTTAAAAGGATACGTTTAGCCTGTACGGATGTGTTTCATGCTATTTTACTAAAATACATTTCGCTGATGAGTATTTTCGAGTTAATCTTTCTTCTGCCGTTTTCAATAGATGTTATCGCGAACTCTCATTATTGATAGCACCGCCAAAGTTAATGCATAATGGAAAAACGCTCATCCATCATTTCGTAACATATGGCGCTAGGGTTCCAAGATTTTCGTATCAAAGTATACTTAACGAGCTACTTTATGAAAAAATATTTAGGAACCGATTCTTTGTAACGAGAGTTTGCGCCCTTTTCCACTTTTAAAGTAAATATTTGTCTCAATTTCAAAGGTTACATCACATCACACATCATTACTTAACTTGGTAATGTTACATTATTAAAGCACATATTTCTTCTACGAAGTTTCACATCTGAGAAATTATATTTTGTAAGTTTTCTCATCATAAGATTTTTGTTTCTTAGTTAGAAAATGTTCGCGGCTGAAAGACTTCGTTGTGTTGATTCCTAAATCCAATTCTCATGAGCTCGAACCGAACTTTGCTGAATCCGATCATCATTTTGATTCTATCTACATCTAGATCACATACGTATTTGAATATTTACTCGCATATCGGTTACCTTTAATAATAGTTCTTTTTATGTAGAGGTTAATGGAAATTCAGGTAGTACCATGATGACCGATGCTGGATATTTGTGAGTCGATCACGTGGAATCTACTGCGGCTAGACAGATTTGAATAACTCGTAGCTACTTTTTTGGGCACTGCCACGCGAGCGAGCGAAGTCGCAAAGAGTCTCATGTAATGTCACGTGTACTGGTAGCGTGTGACAGACAGACGGACAGACCGACACCGGAGTGAGGCCATAAGTGTTCCGTTTTTCCAAAACTGGATCGGAACACTAAAAATTATCAAAATAAGTGATGGAACAAGAAGGCTTGTATCTGTTTTCCATACATCACATCATCATAGCATAGACTAATAAAAACTTTATTGCACACATAAAAGAAATAAATTACATACAAGAAAAAATAGAGAGTACAATAATGGGTGGCCAAAATTATCACTAAAAACGCTTTTTTCCAGACAACCTTTTCAAACCTTTCCAAATATAATGATGACGTCTGATGATCGAATGATGATGAAGATGTGTATTAGGCTGTCTGGTCCATCTAAAAAACCCATTAAAACATTAAACCCTAAACATTAAACATTAAAACCCTGAAAGCCCGTTGCCGAACACCCATACAATACTTGTAATTGGAGTTTTTATGGAACGGTAGAGTAATCGCGACGATCGATCCTCGAAACCACAATCAACCCGGTAATTAAAATTCCGGCGAATCAACCTTTCGCTATGGTTTCAATTGATGCGGGCACAGTAACAAAACCAAACAGTAGGAGAGAAGATCAAAACAGTAAGACCGTTTTGGTACATCAAACAATATGGCTAAGTTACTGAATATGACTTTTCTGAGAAAGATATGGACAGACATTTGCTAAACGAAACAAATTATAAGTGAAAGAAAACTGAAATGTGTCATGCCATGCACAGCGAACTCATGTTCTGGCATTATTATAGATGTAGCCATATACTGGTCAAAGTGGCGTATAACAATTTGTAGCAACTAAACGACAAAAAGAAGGGAAACGAAGGAAATAATTAGAACAGAATGTATGAAGTGGTTGGAAAATCGTGCAAAAACAAAGATATACGAGTAGAAAAATGTTTTGTAACTTTGCTGTTTGCTTTCATTTACACTGACATTTGTTAATTTCAAGGATACAAAGTCGAGGTTGAGAGAAATTCAATGTAACTTTCAGAGTGGTCTTACTGTTTTGTGTATTGTGCTACGATGCGGGCCTGAATTTACATTCAGATGCCATTCCTGATACCCTTGAATGCTTTGGATTGCAATTGTTTCACTGACAGCCTTTTGTCAGGGTGGAGTGTGAACAATACGGATTCCATGAGGTACAGTCAACCCTCAAAAATTAATCATTATCATACTTAAATCTTTGTGATTTTACTAAAATGACTCATCAGTGTTGTTATCACATCGGCTATCTATCATGCTATCATGTCTGCTCAAAGTTTTCGAGATGTATGTATGTAAAAGTAGTAACATACCTACTTATACTAGTCGAATTGTTTTACTATATTTTAGAATGAGAAAATTAACACCAAAAGTGATGTTGAAACCAAAGTTTACAACTTTTCATAATTTAAAAGTAAAGTTATGGTGAGAAGTCATGATTAGAAACAATGTATAAACAAATTTAAAATTCTGAAAAAGTGATAAACTTCTGATGGCGATTGTACTTCATTGTTTTCGTTTATCATTCTTCTGTTTACAAAGTGTTCTGTTTGATCGAGAACATTTTAGCTCTTTTTCTAGGTTAATATAGTGATCGAGATGAAGGCTAGCCTACGAGTACTTCGTAGCATCGTTGGCTACATCTGTATGACGGTCCGTCTCCAAACCTATGCCCTTGAGGCTTCAATCGATAGTGTTTACATCGAAATCTAATTCCACGTCGCTATGTTACTGAATATGTTTCACTATGTAGTTTATCTGGGTTTTCAGATCATATTATGTAGGTATTCGTAGGTTAGATACCTATTTCGTAGTGAATTATGAAGATCCATAGGTCAGCTCAAGTGGTGCCGACAAATTACCATGTTTTAGATTCTGACCACGCGAAGTCTGCAATGGAATAAATAGGCAACCAGAAAAAGATTTTAACATGTTTTTTTTATTTTGCCATATTTCAACACTTGCAACCATCGGGTACTGTTCCCACTAGAGGTCAATAATGAATGACTTTCCTAACCCGTATGCAATTTACTAACTAGGTAGCTACTATAATGTGCTGGATACTCAAACACCATTTACTGCGTATTTTATTCTTTCTTTTCATATCTTTACATCGGTACCGCGAGCGATAGACCGAAAAAAAATCTGTCGACGTATTAACAAAGCCTTTTAATTCATTACGTATCGAAATACACTCGTCGCAACAACCAATCGCGTGTGAGCTGACAGGATGACGCATGCGCGCGTGGGCGTCGCGTCGGGTCGATAGTGTGACGTCACAGTAGCGGACCAATGGCGCCGGCCCGTCGCACATCAATCGATGCCGCGTTTGCTGAAGACTTTGGAAGGAAACGACGCCATATGTGTGCAATTTTCATGATGCGCTGTAAAATGCACTTTTGTTGTTTATTACCAGTCCCTACGGAATATCTACAAGTAGGAGTTATTAATCACAAGGGAATTACCAGTTGTTATCTTTGTTTTCTTTTTAATTCAAAGTTTTGATTTAATGTACAAAAATTCCTAACCTACCCGTGTGGGGTACAAACAGCAGACGCATAAAAAATGATTTCGTAACTACCAGACGATGAGACCTCAATCGTCAGACACATCTCATGAATTGTAATGTCACGTAATAATGTGAGGTCTTATCTGGTCGTGCATACTTCGCGGTTCGTTTCTTTAGCCAGATTTTCTAGCGCTTCTACAAGAACTCTGCTTGTGTTCTATATTCTCTTATCGGAAAACGACTGGTTAGTGTGTTAGTGTTACATCTCCACAATGTTTCGGCTGCTTAGTGTGCGCAGACCCTAAGATATTTCGCGGTTGGAAACAAAATTTAAAGCAGCGACTATCCATATAAAAATTTATTACATCAAAAATGCCATCCAGAACTATAAGAATATTATTACCGGACTAGCCAGAATATTATTATAAACGTAGGTAAAAACATTTCATATATTTTTAAATTAAATAGCTTACAAGAGCGAAAATTTAGAGTGCATCGCATTTCTTTCGAACGAGTGACGAGTGAAAGTTCGTTTTTAACCGACTTCAAAAAAGGAGGAGGTTCTCAATTCGGTTGTATGTTTTTTTTTTTTATTATTATTATTTTTTTTTTAATGTTTGTTACCTCAGAACTCCGTCATTTATGAACCGATTTCAAAAATTCTTTTTTCATCTGAAAGGATATACTTCCAGATTGGTCCCATTTTATTTTCATCAAAATCGGTTGAGTAGTTTGGGTTATAAATAGAAATAACTGAAAAAAACATGCCCGGCGCGGCGCAACGCCTACTATTTTACTGCTAGCAACGATGCAATATGCCAAGTTGCGGCGTAGCGCCTACCATTTTACTGCTAGCAACGATGGACCCTTTGTGGTACACACCTAAATTTTTACATTTTTCTAAATTTATCTATAAACCCAGTTTGTACATTCAAACCGCATTTAATTGGAGAAAAGCAAAAACCCACCAGTTGTTCCTCTAAAGAATCAACACCAACACGTGCACCAAATTGCGTATTTTGCTTTCCAGTGACTTTTATGTGGTGTTTATAGTGACTAGAACATTCCCAATGAACTGTCATCATCATCATCATCTGATGATGAAGCTGGTAGTCGAATTGAAGTCGGTTTTCCAGTTTTTTAACTTATAAATTATATGAAATTGAAGTGGTCTGGCGTTCACTCTTGACAAGCCTGAAGCATAGGGAGCATTATAGGCTGATTATTAAGTGCCCTACAGAGCCTTTTCAAACAAGAGCACTTGCAGTTTATTTTTTGAAATGCCGTGTTTTGTACCTTCATCGAATACCTTATAGCGTGTAGAAAAGAAACTCCTTTGAATTCAGCGTAGCAACCGTCGTCTGACGTTACACTTGCATTCAGATGATTTTAATATCATGTAATGAAGATGTGTGCTAAACAAATGATCCTGAAAAAAGCTATACCTACTTTGGTGATACTATTTAGTTAGCCAAATGTTGTAATACACCACACATGAGCGCTAGCACATCACAACAAAACTTTTGTTGTCTAGCGTAACAACCAAAGTTGTCAGGGATTTTCGTTTCTATACACTTTTAAGATACTAATATTCTAATGTCAGTATCGAAAATTCAAGCTTGTATATTAAACTTGGCCCTCGAGATAAAGTTTTGAAAGTTGAACGTGCAAGTAGCTCGTTGGGGCCTCGCTTTATATTAATTTGCGTTTAATTAACGAATATTAAGTAGACAGCTCGTTTACCTGGTAAATTATTGAGAAAGTTTTACCTAATAGGTAAGCATATTGAGATTAAGTTTACACATTACATTTATTTACACAAAAAATTGCTATGTTGCGCTTTGTGGTGTCAGGTCCTTGTAATTACCGGGGTTATATCCTTTAAACCAGAACACAGCAACGTGAGCAAGCTGTTTATAGCGATTGTACTAATGTTTACGATGGCTTGGCAAAGTCAAAGTCAAAATTTCTTTATTCAATAAAATCACAAGGATCATTTAGAATCGTCTTATATAACTAGGTGATTCTAGGTGCCAGTTCCACGCGACCAGAGCCTAGAAGAACGGGCAAGAAACTACGGCAGCCAGATTTAGCTCTCATTTCACTGTCTGAACATGAGGCTGACATTCATTGACCTTGGTGTTGGGAGGAGTTTCGGTGGAGTTGGCAGATTTTGATCATTTTAGTTTAGATTTATGAATGTCTGAGTACCGTCGAAAAGGTTATATGGAAACAGAAGTGTATAAAAAATTAGTCAAGGTTATTTAATTTAATCAATTGACTTTTAAAAAAAAATTCTACGTTTTTTTATTCAAAACCGTTTTGTTTATTTATCTACAGCCTGATTATCTGTTATCGGATAGACGCCTCAAATCATTAACAGTTTGTCTTACATATAACCAGTCTACAATGAACTCTACGTAAAGTAGATAAGAAGTAAAATTTCATTTTTTAAAAGAATTCACAGACTTCCACAGGAAAAGCTTATTCAACATCAGGTCGCATAACGGGAGCAGCAACAGCATCCTAAAAGTGATTGCGGAAAAATATAATTGTCCTTTGGTGTGGAAACTCACCCAGAGGACAAAATCATTATTAGTTATAAGTTACTAACCTAGTTTAATAAGTTTCTGTTACTAACAATATGGACTAAGTTGTCCCAATAAATGAACTTTTTTATTATTATTATTATAACGAAACAATGAAGGTTTATATTGTTGTTTCGAGTTACACTGCGCGGCGACGCGGTGACTCTGACGCCCGTAGCACACCTCCGCCGCGATATTGGAGTAGCGAGGCCGTTGAATGAATTCCGCTGCGATCAAGTGTAGTTGAATTTGCGGAATTGTCGGAACGTTCGACATCCACAAAACGTGCGAAGTCTACGCGGCACTGCAACGAAATGGCGGCCGGAGCGCGGAAGTGTGGCGTCGGAGTAGATCGACGAATCCGCGCGGGGAAAGAGATAGAATTATAGTCAAGTTTATGCGTTAGAACAGGCAGTCACGCTAGTGCTCGGCTTCTCCTATAATACGGACAAGACACGGCGAAATTACTGGTATTCCGTTGTTATGATAACGCAGCGGAGGTGTGCTACGGGCATGTAAGAGGCAGAGCAGAACGCACAAGGCGGCCGCACAGTGTAAATCGTAAAGTGCAAACGTACACTAGTAAATCGGTAATCTTCGTGGTAGACACCTGAGAATATTAAATTCCGCTGAAGTATAAATGCGCTCGCTGAAAGGAAGCGTCACGTGGGAACTTAAACTAGAATCTGGCAGTTGGAAATTGCTTGAAACTTCTGCATTACTGGTTCACTCGTTTCCATTAGTTTTCGCGAGAACCGGAAACCCTATATCTATCCAAGGTTCAGTGTTCACTAACATAAGACGAGTTTTAGCACTTTTTGTTTACTATACGTCTGTGGTTTGGCTAAAATTAGCCCGCTAACTAAGTATTTCACATAAAAAGTATGACTTTTAATTATAATTCTTTAATTCACTACTTCAGAAAAAATATTACTTAAGGGTTAATAGTTATTAGTTACTAAAAATGATACTGACAGCTGCCCTTTGCGCCACCAGAATCGATTTGGAATATACAATCTAATGATAGCTCATTGTTTGGAATGAAAATATGTGTTCAGTAATGGGTTGAGTTTTGATGTTGTTTCGATTATAAAAGTTAGACGGTTTTTGTTGATTTGTCGTAGGTAGACAAAAATATCTAAAATGCTGGATCAGTTGAGCTATCTATAAATCGTTTGCAACGGTCTGCAGATGTAGCTTAACTTTTTCATGTGTATTTTGGAAATATTGTGAATTCTGTATTTATCGTATTTTTATTTGTAAATAAATGTTTAGTGTACCGTTAAAACATTTAAAATTATATTTATTTCTTTCTTCAGAACTATATTTTGAAATAAAATACACCTTGATATAAAATTACAATCTTCAAGTGTTAATCAATCTTATTCTATAAGGCTTGAATTTCACAGAAATGTATAGAATAACTGGGTATTGCCACTGCAATTTCTTTAGAACCCAGTAGGTTCTAAAGAAATCCATATTATGAAGGCGTCGACGACGCCCACTCTCTTCTAGTAAATTGCGTCTTTGCTATTTCATTATAGGGTTTATTCAATAAATAGGTATAAATAGAAATCTTAAAAGAATCTTATCATCATAATCAGCCTGCGTAAGTCCTGCTAAACATCTTCTATAGTTATCCTGAAAAAACAATTTTTGGCCATCTATCGGCTTCCCGCAATCCTAGCAATGTCGTAGGCCCATCGAGGCTGTCCTACTCTTCGTTTTCCGGTCCAAGGTGGCCATCCCAGAATGTTCTTTCTATGCATTACGTTCTCATAATAATATCAACCTTTTTGCGTAGCACTAATTACAGAATTATTACGCGAAAATCGTTACACAATACACACAATTCAAAATTACACACCAACTCTAATTAGCTTCACGCACAAAGAGTAGATTCATTAAAACATTGAAAAAGCTTGCTACGCCATGCAAACCACTTGTGCTACGTACGTAGCAATGATCTACGAAGTTCGTAGATGCGCTACGCAAGCGCGTAGTAGCAAGCTTGTTTAGATGCGTATGTGTTATCCTATGCAATATGCATGTGTGCAACATGAGTATTAATAAAAATAATTCACGTAATTTTCACAAAAAAATAGTATTATGCTCTAACTACCTAAAATATTTTTTTAGTCAATATTATGTAAACATGGAAGGTTTCAAAAAGTATTTTAAAATTACCTGGTTATTCGATTCAAAATACAAAATAGTATTGCAATGTAAACGTTTATAATGACACTTTTTTCGTCTCCAGCCTAAACAAAAACCTCGTTCGCTCTCTACTAGATTAAAAGCACTTTGCCCAGAATATCCTTTCACATGAGTACGCTGCAGACAAAGGAATGAAATGGCCACGTAAAGTAACATACGTTTTTCGCTTTTAGTGGAATTACATTTAAAGCTGGTCTTCTATTTTACTTCTTCGGTAACTCCTAACATTGGGTACAGAACGACAGTTAAAACGCAGCTAAATCGTAGTTTTTAAATTAGTAAACGACAATAAACACTGACATTGGCAAATTCGAAGCAACCCTAGCCACTAGCCACCGAACAGCCACAAGAAAACAAAGAAGAATCGGTTTATAGGCTATAGATCCAGCTGCGAAGTGACGTTTCAGCTAAGCTGAAGATCGATCGAACCTTAGTTGGAACAGAATGTCAACCGTAGAATTAAATAAATAAATAAATATTCAGGAACATTTCACACAACACCTGCTAGTCCCAAACTAAGCAAAGCTTGTAATATGGGAACTAGATGGCTGATAGAATACTTATATACTGTTTTTTTTTGTAAATACATACTTATAATAGTCCCTATACTTATAATAGTGTTATAGTAGTCCCTAGGTTAAGGTGTGCAATAAAGTATTTTCTATCTTCTATCTATCTAATCTTCTATCTATCTATCTATCTATAATACATAGTAACACCCAAACATAGAACAAACATCTATGTTTTCCATGCACAAATGTTAGTTCTCAGTGGGGATCGAACCCACGACCCACAGCACGGAAGGCAGAGCTGTTACTAGAATGATACTGTTGCTAGAATCTGTCTTCTTTACGTGCGCGGAGTTCGTTCATGCATTGCACATGCTCTACTATAAAGTTTAGTGCTCGAAATACTAAGTTGGATTTGTTTTTTTGAATATTTGACTCTGTTCTTATGATATTGAGGTTTTTATTTTATTTTTTATAAACATTCTATATTACCTAACTTATTTGCAACGCCGCTATAGGCTCGGCGAAAACACTCGTTTAGTCAAAAGTGTTGTCTACGGCGTATGAACTCTGTCTAAAACTGGTCTAAGGAGCGTAGGTACTTTTATTTGTTATATTAGAATTAGTAATTTTTATATTAAGTTATGTATCCATAAAAAGCTAGCAATTTAGTCACATTGTAATACTACTTCAAATATATCCTCATACAAAAGAAAAACAACTATAGGAACTACTTCAGATCTTTTATTCAGTAAAATCACAAGAATCAATTAGAATCCTTATATACTCGTACTAAATGATTCTAGGTGCCAGTACTTATCGGTTGCATTGAGCCAAGATTAGTACGCGACGTCTACTTAGTAATACTAAGCTAAGTCATCAAGCTAACCGACCTATAATTCCAATTACAAAGCAATAACTCATCACAGAGAGTAAATCAGTACCTCCCACTCCCTCCGCGCACAATGTATCGATCAGCGCCGCTTGAAGCTTTGACCTTTGCCAAACACAACTTGCAAGTCGTGCAACCTACATCTGTGCTGTTCTGTGCTGTGCTGGTGACAGCGCCAGTAGATTAGTAAATGTTGAAGGTAGTACACTTCTCCGCCGGTACTGCTCTGCTGGACTTTTGAATGATAGATTAACCTTTGGTATGCCGGAGCGTAGATCTACGCGAGACAATACATTTTTTTTATATAATATGGAATGTCCTTGAATTTGTCTGAAATCCAGGCATACGAGGTTAACGGACATATTATGCTGATTTCCTGAAAAACTACTGAGCTTGTGGTCAAAAGCAAGCTTTAATTGTAAACTGTTATGATGGCACAAGCCGATGGCAGACTTGATACTATGTGGTAACCACTGCCTATATCAATACATTGCCTCACTGAGCACGTCCTCTAAGGATGTGCCCTGTGATGCATTGAACTATAAAATAGGTACAATGGTACTTCAGTGGTCCCCGGGAGAGATCTTTCACAAAAAGCTCCACTGTTACTGTTTATTTTTGTAGTTTAATGACACTGTCGGATCTTGAGAGAATATGGTGTCCTCTGTCGAGTTTAGATTTTTAAGTGGCTCTAGATTTAGCTAGATTTATTACTCAGCAGCAGACTTAGGCTTCGCATGTACCTACCCAATCAACCTTTTACCTTTTGTTAACTAGAGTAAAAATTGAGGATAACAGCGCAAAACGGGGTAAATAGGTTTATGTTTTGTTCTTAGTCATATTGGGCTTACAGCTTAGGCCTCTATAACCTTAGTACAACGACCTGGGGTGCAATGCTCCAGACTGGGGCGATAGACTTCTTAAAGAAAGGGCGTTTACTTTATGAGCTCCCAAATGGACCGTTAGATTTCTCACCTGAGCACCAATTAGTTATATCTTCTCAATTATTTTAATTGATATGGCTATTCGATAGCAATCGGTATTGGTTTTGTTTGTAAAAAAGATGGGAAAATTCTAAAACAAATATATTTTAAGACAGATCTGTGTGCTATAACTTAAAAAAGTTTCGTTAATTTAGTTCGAAAACTAAAATAAAATTGAATTTCACGATTAAGGGCCGTATTAAACACGCGTCTAGACTTCCAAAAATAGACACCATAGCTTGGGATCTCATGTTTACATTGATGTACAATATATTGCCACATAGTTTATTGCTGACAAAGTAATAATCCTGACTTACACTGCCTCTTTGATGTATCAGTTGGCGCAAACATGCCATGATGCCCTTTGACGCCTGTTAAATATTCAATTATTCATGAAATCTCGAGTTCTAGACAAGACATGATGGAAAAAATGCTTTTTATATTCGGCAACTATATTAGAGACTGCTGGTTATTCCTTGACTAATTTGTTTCTGGAATGATATAAATTACAATATAATATCATAGTGGATACATTTTATCGAGTAAAAAAGTACATTTTCGACCGAGCGAGTGAAGCGAGTGAAGCCTCTCTACTTGAAGTCTGGCAAAATTAACTTTCCTGTGTCAGTTTGTTGATACTGTAGAAGACTATTAGGTCGTATTTTGCAACCGATCTAGACCATAGTATACAGGTTTTACGACTTTTTTTTGTCGTTGTGAACTTTTGATGGGAGAGGTACTTCCACCAAATAGGGGGCTACTGGATATCTCTACCTTATGAAATCCGATTGTAGAACTAGAATATAAACCTGCTTTCTTACAGTATTACTATTCGGTGAAACCACGTTTCTGAAAAACATCTACCTAGCAGAAAAAATGTAACAAGCCTTTCAAGTTACATTTCTTCTTTCGCTGAAAAAGCGAAAAAATACAAGCTGGTAAAAGCCGTTCTTGTTTTTAAAAAGACTACAAAAATCAACGAACTCGCAGAGTGCTCGGAAGCGCCTCCATTCGTTCAAATTAATTTCAGGGAAGTCTCGGGAGACTCCACTGTAAACGACTTCAATATTCAACACTGTACTGTACATTCTTCCTTTGTACAATGCGACAAAAATAAAGGCTCCAAAAGCTGTACTTATTTTGTACCAAAATATTACTTATAGTACTGGCCAAGTGCTGGCTTTATTTTCTCAACTTCAAGGTTCAGCGAACACATTTAACTACTTTGTATAGTGCGACAAAAATACCAGGTTCCTTGTAGGTAACTTTACAGCAAAACTTTATAAAATTATAGTGCTAGCTTAAACATTTAACGAGTTGAAGTTTCGTGCACTATAAACATTCTTACTTTGTACAGTGCTACAGAAATAAGAGATTTTAAAACTGCCATTATTACAATGAAATACTACGACGATACACTACAATTCCGGAATAAACCCTTCCCGTTGTTTTTACGATAGCGAATAATACAGAGTTTTTTGTTAACGGAACTCCCAACTTGTGGTTGACTATATCCACTGTTTCTAAATTCTTGCGACGACGCAGCCATACTAAGACTGAACAACAGAATTAGTACCTAATTGGTAAAACAAACGCGTTCTAATTAAGGTTGTAAGATCATTCAAGTATTGTTGTATTCATTTGGTTTTTTTAAGGTTTTTTTAGTTTCTTTGTTTAGATTGTTATAAATATCGTTCTTTGTAGAACAATTGACGTGTAACTTCTTGACCTGAATCTTCAATGTGGACCATCTGTAGACTTTGCCACAACGTTTTTACATTGCCGATTAATCTTGAAGCACTTTACACAGTTCAATCAATGAAACTCCAATCTCAGAGAGAACGATTGTGACAAAAAACGAAGAGACAGTGAAATATAATCGGTTGTTTTAAATTAAATCGCAGATTGACCACGATATTCCTCTGTGGAAAATAAAGTTCTGTTAAATAGGGCAGGGCACGTCCTCAGTGGACATGCTCAGTGAGGCAATTAATTGTTATAGGCAGATGTAATCGCTTAACAACACGTGGGACATCAGCTTGTACCATCATTTAGTTGTATAACAAAAACTGGTTATGAAACAGCGAAAAAAGTTATTTTTTTGTAGCAGGTGTTATGTATATGGTTGAAGGGTGAAGGCGTCTAATGCACGCTTTACTCATGCTGCGTCCTCTTTCCTTACATAATTTTATGTATCATGTATCTCTATTTAAAATCTGACCTGAGTATGACCTGCGGCTGGGTATTTAGGTACACTGCGATCGATCTATCTAGCTGTCGGACGACCTGCGTCTCGCGGAAAAGCCAATTTGCTTCGTGAAAGATTTTGTTTTTTATTATTGTCAAGCAGTATTTTTTATAACACATGACTAATTATAGGTCTCAGATTATACTATCACATTTTTTATAAAAAAAAACCTTTTTTTTTAAGTAATTTTTTTTTGACCTTATCCTATGACCAAATACATACTTTTATGTGTTCCATACGTATAGAGCTAATGATCCTGAGTTCTAAAAATAGATTTCACAACGGTAACGCTGCAAACTAACTACAAATTGGTTGGACAAACAGTTGAGCTTCGCACAATTCAGACCCAGTCATAGGTTCCAGTGGACAGCTGAGTAACTTCTCAATGAACACAAATTCATAAGAAAACAATAGAATATCGTGATCGCTTCACAATTTCCAATGTGTCTCATCAAACCTGCAAACTTGTCTAGTACCATCGGGCAGGTTTGCTAGTTCAAAGTGGTCCAGCTATTTTATTCAGACTATTTAAACTTAATTTGACTATCGTCCGCTTTCTCATTGGATTTACTACTGACCGAGTAGAATTAACGATATTAGGCTTTACCCTTTCATCCGAGGGTAGTTTAAACTTCTATTTGTACGTTTCTATTGTAATGGCTGTATCCCACTAATATTATAAATTTCAAAGTTTAGATGTTTGGATGTTTGTATTTCAATCACACTGTAACCACTGGTCCGATTTGGATGAAACTTGGAATACATATGGTTCGTAGCCTGGATCAACAAATAGGCTACTTTTTATCCCGGAAAATCAACAGGATAAACCGGGACACGGAAGAAGTCGCGGGCGGAAGCTAGTTAGAAATAACTATAACATATTTAATTCCATATAGATTACGACTTTCCAAATCTATGAAATCAGGTCTTCAAAGCAGATTGGCTTTGTGGCATATAGCCTTCCAGTCCTATTTTAAGCACCAGACTACGAAACTAAGAACGTTTAATTCTTCTCTCTTCTAACTTAAGAGCTACGCTCTTGTTGGCGTAACATATGCATTTCCCGCCAGGTTCTTCTTTTCAGAGCAGCTTCCTTGATTTAATTCTTACATCTCATAAATAGCCAGCCGACGAAATAACATGAAGAAAACTAAGGACTAAAAGGAAGATATTCATATGTTGACGGAAACATGTATTTCTCATGTTTCCGTCCCAGAGGGGAGGCTGCGTTGTTCTCCTTCAATTTCATAGCAATATACGGAATCCGAAGCGTACTATTATTTATTCTGCGTCCGTAGGGACCGGGGAATGTCGGTCGGGTATGAGTTGTGACATTGCAAAGGCTCAAGAAGGTTGGATGGAGTCATTTATTCAGGAACATGTCTCAATTTCTGAATAAATTCTTGCCACGATTTACATAATTGAAGGAATTGTAAATACATGCATAATCATGGCACAAGCGTGTTACTGCACAGTATACATATTGCGAGTTGTTGCTGAACGCTAATAGTGTTAAACTTTGCACCATGGATTAATCAGTAGTTTATACCACAGAACAAAGACAATGACAATGATATTCCCTGACTAGTTCTATTGATGGAACTAATGTGATTTTTTTTGTCCCAGTAGTAACATTAATTTGAGATTTTCATAAAATGTAACTAAGGAAAAATCTATTGGTAGAGCTAAATTTTTCATTACAATTTACCGACACATAATTTATTTTTATACAATTCTCAGGACGTTAAGAGAATGTTCCTGGAAGAACTTTAACAACTTCAATATTCGGCCCCAATTTTTATTAGCTGGGGCTTCTGGCATTTGAACTCTAGAATTCGGAAGTCCAATCACAAGGCTTAAAACTTCTCGTTCTCAAAAGATCAGCGGGCTTCGAGCTCAGAACTTCTTGATCAGTTTTTCTCGCTCAGAAATTTTCTCATCTACGCTCGCCATATCAGCTCTGTGGTAATATTTCACCCCTGACCGAAGGGCTTTATTACCTGTCACCTCAAATGCTTAGTAAATAAGGCTTTGCGTGATGCGAGCTCTAAGTTCGCCTACTGAGACCTCTGATGAAGATTGAGGGGCGGTGTTATCTTATTTACTTACATCGGTTTTCCGCCATTTTGTTATTATGGTTCCAAAGCTAAATTGCGAAATCGTTTTTGTCTTGTCCGTCTTTCGTGAGCCTAATATCCTGACTAGAAAATATGTTTGTAGAATACTTTCAATCAACTATATTTGAATTGTAATGTCTAGGCAGGTAAAGTGCCAGCCAAGTTCATGTCAACCAGAAATTCAATAATATAAAATACTCATCCTTTGTATAATTTAGTCACACTACGAACTTGACCGATTTTGAGCATTCGTAACGTTTGACCAGGGCGGCGTATGGACCCAACGGATCGGACTAACTGCCAAAAAGGTGTGACCCTGAAACTATGACTTTGTGACGCAATAGACGAGGTACCTTCCCCAGTGAGGGTTTGAAATTAGTAGGGTTCTCTTAATTTAATAGAGTTATTAGGTTAAAACGTGGATTACAGTACGTACAACGGATCTTTATCTCTCTGAAGTTAGGTGCAACATGATTGTGTATGTACTGTTGTGCGGTAAAATTCTCTTACCTCCAATTCGACCCAAAAATTGGATCTGCGCAGACACAGTTCCGTTGCGACTACTATACCTTATCCATTTAGTTTTTGGTCTAGTCCAAGGTATTTTCTATACTTTCTCTCTCTTATCCTACTGTTATTTTATTAATTCTTACAAAAACTTTCATCTATTGTGATAACAATTACTGTGTACAATAAAGTTTGACAGAAAATCGTGTTTTACAGCAATGATACTTTCAAATTGTTCTTGTAATTCTGAAAACAGTTCAATACGTTTCCCTCATACATTATTGGTATTGTTTTAGTTGGTACTCAGCGAAACTGATATGGTTATTGCCTGAAGGATTTTTCAAATGATATTGGTATACCGCTACTTTTATTTATTTGAATATTTGTATTTCGTTCGTTACTAAAGTTGGTTCTGAATTTTAAGATTCGTATTTGCTGTCAAGATACAAACATATTCTAAACTAGCTGTTCCCCGTGACCGTTTCTGTTTGTACGCGCGTACTGACACAAGATTCATACGTCAACATCACCAATATACATACCTACATAGCCCATTTTGAGGTCCGCAAAAAAAGCTTCTAAATTATATTAGGTTTGGTAATTATTCATTGAAATCGGTCCAGTAGTTTTGGCGTGATCCTCGAACAAATAAAGAGAAAAACTCGATCTTATGATTAAGATTTATTTATTTAGTGGATCTGAATTTTTTTTAATTAACCTATACTTGTCCCACTTTGGGCAAAGGTCTTCCCCCTCGTCTTCCACTGATTTATTATATCTTATGTTTTAGCTTCTTTACAATTTAAAAATAGTAGAAGAAACCAAATAATAGAAAGCTAAGTTCCAAGTTTGTAGGATTGTTATCGAAAGGATCGTGTAGGAAGTAGTAATGGAATTGGCAAAAATCTGCGTATACCTAAGTAGTCAAGGGATTCATGTAAATTAGAAGGCCTTTTTATGTAAATCGGTTAGGACTTGAAACATTCAGGAATTGAAAATAGAAAGGAAAACAACTTTTTTTTTCCGTTTACAATAAACTCTTGAAATGCTTGCACACTAACCTATAACCGAAATAGTAGACGTGCTTAAACTCATTTTAAACTGTATTGATTGACCTGGCTAGTCATCGGTAATTCTCAAAGGCCCAATTACAAAACGTTTTAGATAAAACAATTAATATTCGTTGTATTAGCCATTAAAAGCCCCATATTACTTATACTTCACATCACTCCATAAGTCTAGATTTTTCCAGCACTTGGAGAGCTCAAAGCTGAGAGAGAAACTCCAATCGATAGACACTGCGTCATCGTCCGCTGCCCAGCCTGACGGAATAAA
Organism: Gandaritis pyraliata; assembly: GCA_947859175.1. Classification (NCBI taxonomy): domain Eukaryota; kingdom Metazoa; phylum Arthropoda; class Insecta; order Lepidoptera; family Geometridae; genus Gandaritis; species Gandaritis pyraliata. The sequence continues at coordinate 2,680,412 of OX401866.1, read as the reverse complement.
TGCGTAGTTTATTAATTGTTTGACCTAGGATTGGTAACGGGATGTCTGCTGGTATGAGCTTTGAGTACACACGAATCTCCCAAATTGGATAAAACCAGCGAGTACCTATTTAATTTTTATATTAGACAGGCGACACAGCTCAGTTGGTATAGCTCTGCCTTCCGTCCTGTGGGTCGTGGGTTCGATCCCCACTGAGTACTAACATTTGTGTAACGTGTATTTTTTTCTCGAAAAAAAGCTCGCATAATATTTGTTGACGGTGCTTAAAAGTTATGTTTTAATTTCAATTTTGAAATTCAGATCAGGCTACCGATGGAGTGGATCGAGAGAGCTGAAATCAAAGTGCACGTGCCTGGCATGCGAATTGAAAGTTTCATTTCCAATCCGGTCGCCCCTTTCGTCTCGTTTGCATTTCCAATTAAATAAGCGTTATTGCCACTCTAATGGAAGCCCTTATGTTTTATGAGGAGCCTATACTTAGGGGTTTATGGCAGACGCTGTTTCCATAATTTATCAGGACGAAGCATTAAACTGTTTAAAAGCTTTTGCATACGTAGGTGTCAGCTAATATCGGTTGACGCAATCATCTACGTTCAGCTTCCATCCCTCCTTTCAAAGGCTCGATCATAAAAGAATATTAAATTCGAACGTTGGAAGTTTAAAGTAAAGGATTGATTCAAAAGCGCTCTCAACTGTGAATTATTGGAGAGTTGAAACGGTCAGGTTTGTGTATTGTGTTATTTGCGGTGTAGGGATGCGCGTTGGAAGGGTGCGCAGCCAGGAGTTAGATCGAAGGCTCGGGGCCGCGGGGAGCGCATGCTCGGCGCCGCCGCCCCTCCGACGCCGCCGCCGGCCCGCAGTCGTGTCGCGCACCCGGCCCGACGCGCCATGTCGGCCGCCGCTGCAACCTGACCGAGCACCCAGCTCCAGCTACAAACAAACCCGCTGGAATATACCTACTCAGATCGACTACGAAGATCCGGGTAAGTCCGCAGCGGTTAGCGAGCTCCACCAGTGCGGTGTCCAAGGTTTTCGTGTTCGTGCTTCTCCCGAATCGGATCTTTGAAACGAGTTGTAGGTGGCGCTAGTGCGGCCGGTGAGTCATCTCTGCGACACGTTTTTCATGGCCGCCCCTTCGATCTCGCGTTCGTTTAGTTAGGTGCTGGAAGGTTTTGGAAGATCGCCTGCAGTGGATGTTACGTAAGTGCGTTGGGAGTGCAGCGGCATTGGGGCCGACACTTTCGATCCACGAAGTGCGCACTCGGCTGTGGCCAATTACAGCACGCGAGGTGCGTTTTCAGGAAAACATTCACCATTTTGTTCGCGGACCTGGTGACGGCAACTGTGTTTTTGTGCTCTCTTCTAACGATCTAGACACGAGTCTGTTTGTTCTTGTGCGTTTTGGAACTATAACACGTTCTTTGGGATGATTTTATTACAAGGTTTTCTTTGTGGAAGTGTTTTAAGACTGACAAAAAGTTATTGTTTATACAGTGCAGTTCAAATTACATAACCGATTTCTTCATCGCAAGTAGGTATTTTTGGTGTTACCTGTATCTACCTAATTAAAATATGCTTTGTATATATAAAAGAATAGAAGACATAGCTTTTTGCACTGATTTATATTTTTTCGGAACTTGAATACGGAGAAGGCTGTGTTATTTTATCAAATTGTTTTTTTATAGTAACTGGGTTTATAATAATCAAAGACTGCTATATTTTTATCAAAATTAAAAGCTATATATCAGTTTCGCAACAAATATTTTTTGTGCTTTAGTTTAGTTTTGGTATTACGGAACTTCTTATTTTATTTTAACTGCTTTTCGATAATGCCCCTTATCCAAGTCGGTCATAAAGTGCAATGATCAATAAAACAATGACATTAATCACCGGTTTCAAAATAGAATGCTAATTGGCCACCTAATGCTATGGTATCAGCTGTGTTGCGCACACTCAACTTGCAGTTCGGACATGCGCACTACCGTGACTGCAATCGAACGGTCTCTTGACCTGCTAGCAAAAAAAATACCGTAACAATTGCAATGCTCCAAATCATGCGAAAAATAACTCTAGGTGGATGTGCATAAGGTCTAGGATAAGTTACAATGGTTGTTAAACTTGTAAGTAATTTGGGTGTCATGGTTTCTTTTTATGATTTCGCAGAGTATCTTTTAGACACAATGGCAGCTCTTAGCGGTGATTTGATAGCGGTGTTTTATTAGTCAACTTTTATTACAATGAACAATGATGCAGAATGCGTTGTCGAATAAAACATTTCTTTGTTTATTTAGATTGGGTTTATTTGTAAAACATCATCGCCTCTAGAATATTCGGCACTGCTCAAGACTAAGTACTAAATCGATCAATAATTATACCAGTTAGGTACCTATGGTTATGGTCATTATTCCATCTATCTCTGGGTTAACCTATCCTACTTCTTACTAATATTATAAATGTCAATGTTTAGATGTTTGTGTTTCAATCACGCTGCAACTATTGGTTTCAATTGGATTAAAATTATAATACATATACCTATAGAGTTCGTAACACATAGGCTACTTTTTATCCCAGAAAATCAACAGGATCAAACGGCACGCGGGTCGAAATAAAACGCTGAACTTATTGCTACTGGTTGGATTGTAGGTACTGTTGGTAGAATAATGCGTGCTTATGTATCTTTATGTGCAACATTATTTAAACTTGCAACACTGCATAGCATAGCACAATAAAATTGCAGGTTAGAAAATAGCGATATTTTAAAGAAAATCTTATAATATCGACTTTCAATTACACAGTTATGTATTTTTGGATCTGCCCAAGATCGAGGGGAGTGCAAAAAATGTGAAGACCCTTGCCTAGTAGTTGGACAGTAAGTTGGGGGAAAAAGGATGAGAAAGATGGGAAAATACGCGGAGATATGACTTGAAAAAAATCGATTCTGAAACAAGACGCATAAAAACCGTGATACACCAGCTCAAAATCTTTCGTCCAAATAACTTCAAAACTTATCGTTCCGGTGACGACAGGGGAATATTCAAGAGCGTTAGCATAATTTGTTATAGCGTTTAGTACCGCCATTACAGGAGGCAAGGCTCACAAGTTTGACTAAAAGTTAGATAAAATCACCTTTAATGTCTGTTTCGAAGAGCCCTTAACGTTAAGGGGGAGCCAACAGCCAGTATACCCGTTTATATCTTCTAACAGATTTTTTTAAGCAAATGTTTTGGTACATATTTTTAACTTGTTCCAGCAGTACCTAAGTAATAAATATGCTGTCTCAATGTTATTTTAAAATACCTGGATTTTCTCACAATTTCTTTTTTGTTCCAAAAACTTGCTAAGTGAAAGTAACATATTGCAAAAAAAAAGGTAAGTCGTACAAAGTCGCGGGTAACAGCTAAACGTTTATAAATTCGTGGGTTATACAAAGTTACACGTGGTTATACCGCAGAATTGGCTCTAAAAGCTAGCATGGAACCACAAATCCTGGTCGTGATGACATCTATTCTCAGGCCATTTAAAGCCTTAGCATAATTGTTATTGCTTCAAACGCTGCTGATGTGAATTCGTGAGGCTGGCGTCTGCGTTTCCGTTTCGGTATTTTATTTTACGACTTTACGAGTCTTGGATGTTTTGTCGAGGGACCTTCATGTTAAATGATTACAGTCCTTAGCATCTATAGTTTCCGAGGGCGTTTTTTCATAGTCCCATTATTCCAACATGTCTTGGTCATCCATGTACTAGATTAATTTATTACCTTTGAGTCGTACACGAAAGCTCTATTTAAATTTTATTTTAGATATGGTTAATTTCTAGGCGTGTTTTATAAAAGTCCGTGCAGCTTGCCAAGATCAGTGCCGAGCTTTGTTTATTGAAGTTTCATGATGCTTGTACAGATCGCATCCACTCACGTTTTTAGCCGTGATCAAATAGATTACATCAATAGTTTGCAGCTATCTATCGGAACTATTGTTTGTCACTAACGAATGAATTTTCCAAAACAAGTCTGCTAAAAATATACAAAGAATAAACATACAAAGATCAGACAATGCTCTTAGGATTAAGTCCTCCTAGCACTACTTATTTGTGTGAAATTTTAAATAAATAAATGATCGGCCAGAAAGATTCTATCACAGCCAACATAATTATTCACCTCTAATTTCTCGGCAAGCATACTTTCAATGTGGGCGAAAGTCTATAAACGCCTACGACCTCAAATGCTGCTAAAAGTCTGATGTAAGTCTAGAGCTGTGGTATAACGTCACGGTACCATTAGCAGTAAGCCTTAGCACAAATTGTTATTGCTGCTGGTAGCATCGTAAGCGAAGTCTAGAGTTTACCAGACTCCTACGCATTCTCATTAACTGGTTTACGATGTTCATTTTCCTTTGTACTTTAGAAGAAAACTTTTCATTTTAAATTGAACTGAAAATCGAACTGAGATGTTTCAGAATTTGAGAAAAGTTTTGAAAATTCAATACTAGTCTATCAAAAGGGTTATTATAAAAGGTTTTAGGCGGGTTAGTCAAGTTTTAGCTAAAATACAACATTATTATAAAGTTGCTTGGCTGCAAACTTTTCATTTCACCGTGTTGCCCGCAGGCTTTCTTCATTATTTTTACTGTGAATTCAACATCGGAATGTTCCTTGAGAGTTTTTGATTGAGAAAACTTTGATGAGGGGATTTTTTTTCTGTGTTTTTTGAGACAAGACCAGACGCTTCATCTCAAGTTCTAAATTATACGAATTGTTGTTACACACGCAAGGTTCTTTCTTCATCATAATAGCATACTTAGGTTTTTTCTATTCTATTCGTGATCAATGAACGACCGAACGTTTATTCCTAAGTTTCTGCAGGTTTAGCATGAGCACCCTAGACAACGATTTGGTCTATAAAACAATTAGATAAACTGGTTCTGTCTGTTGTTTTCGTTAAACAAAAGAAAACGACTAAGTAAAAGTTCTCTCCTCGGCAGAAAGAAACGGTGTCTCACGCTAAGCGTGCGTGCTGCCTCTAGTACTTTGTTTAGTTTGGAAGCTAGATAGTGCTGTGTGAAATATCCACCAATATATATGTACCTACTATTGTATTGTTCCAGGCGTAACGTGCCCGCACCCATGCAGTAGCGTGCCCGAGACAAGCAAGCAGCCGCCATGTCGTCGGTGAAGGTGGCGGTGAGGGTCCGCCCCTTCAACTCGCGGGAGATAGCCAGGGAGTCAAAATGCATCATCGAGATGCATGGCAACACTACAGGTCAGTACTTACACTTACACTGTCTTGTCTAGAGATAATTGATACTTTCAGAAGTACAGTCGCGAGTTGAGTAGCGGCAACGACAACTCTGCTGCGGATGCTATCCGCTGGCGCGATATTATCAGTACTGTACGTGTGAAACATGACTAAAAATCAACGCGGTCAATGATCACTATGCCTAAGGGTTAGGTTACTTTGATCGTCGAAAAACGCTGCACTGAGATACAGTCAATTTTAGATGATACTTTGATTTCTTTGAACCTTTCGGAGGGCTTGGTCAGCTCTGGCTACAGTAGTTTTTAGCGGCTCAAAGTTACTTCGAGTAACAAGATTTTTCATACATTTTTCAAAGTAGAGTTCTACTCATTTTATTAGGCATCACAATACATACACAATTTGACTTTGGATCGGCAAAAGCTAAAATAAAAGACTCGACCAAATTAAACAACAGATTTAAATAGAACCATGTACAGACTATCGTATTACCTGATAAAAGCAGACGTGGGCGTGCTATCGTGTGTAATGTATTTGTTATCAATCCATTGATGCATATCGCCTGAAATAGATGTCCTATCAATGTTTATAGAAGACTTTTATAGAAATAGGTAGGTAACAAAGGAAAAATAGGCTTGATATTTTCAACTGTTTTCGGATTTTCAAACACTTTGAACTTAGGACCTCGGAATTTTGATCCTAGTCAAGGAAAAACTACAAAACCCGTCATGTGAAAAGTAAAATGAGTCCACGAATGAATAAAATAATCTTACGAGTAACTAATTCTCATTATTGAGAGGTACAGACATTGCAAGTTATTGCCGTTCTTAGAATTGTGAAGTAAGGTTATGTCCAAATATGCATTTAGATTGCTTTTGATTCACCCGAGATCCCGAGAAAATAGCATTTCGTGCACAGACACTGAATAAATAATAGATGAAAAGTTGAAGTAAAAGAAATCTCAACATTTTATTGGGTAAATAATGCATTTTTGAAGTCGACCGTCATGTGGGGTCACATTGAAACTCGACATCGCAACTTGAGGTTCGAGACAAAGCTTAATTAAAATGTATCGGATACCGAGGTGACATTAATGGCCGTTTTATTTACTCCGCTACTCAACAGTCACCTTGGAGACCTTTTACATTAGCCACTTCTTCTGACCCCCAGTAATGAAGATTGAGTTTACACCCCAGTAAATGCCCTCGCCCTTTCGACTTAAATACTTATAAAAGCGGTTCATAAAAACCCCCGGAACTTCGCCAGTGAAAACTTTACCGATTAGTTTGTTGATGAAAGAAAGAAAGAAAAAACATTTATTGCTTTAGAGCTTACGAGCTATATTAAAATTAGATACATAGATTAATTCTCTAAGGCAAAGGGGGTACACTCAGCATGAATGCGAATCGTTTAGCAAAACAATTTTCCTCTTTTGGAAAGAAAAGTGTTCAGAATATAAAATTAAGAAATGCTCATGCTACTATTTACTCTCATTACGCTAAAATTCTTGTTGAAATAAACATATCGCTGATTTGACCCACACTCCTTGAATCATAGATCCCTCTACTCTCATGACAGAGTCATGATTGAATCATTTTCCTCCCGACATTGTATCGCTGACTACTTCTGTGTTTACGTCGTGGACGTTACATCATAGTTTCTTGTACATAGCTTGATACGCATTTGGTTGGAACATCTGAGCGTTGTCCATAAACCTTCCTGGTAGCCTTCAGTTGTTTAACAACATGCACGTTGAGCTATTATGTTCTCTGGATCGGTTATCGTCAACTTTGCTTATAGGTCCCGGTAATTTTCTATGACAGAATAAGCAGAAAACCCGTCAGTTTCCTGTTCCGCCAATGCATTATTCTGCAACGTTTAATAGGTAGATGTTTGAGCCTCTCGTTTACTTACATGCACATAAATTTTTGTGTCTCAACTGTGTAGTTATTGTTGTGTGCGTGTTGCGAAGTAGTCTGGTGGAAGGTCGCGAACGAAACCTTATAAGTTACCAATGTCAGGAGAAATCAATCGCTTTGTTTACTTAATACTGCTTGTTCTTTGCTAATCCGGGTTGTAAACTGATATGGTAGAATACTATAGGACTTTTAAATAACTTACACTTACACTCGAACACATAAAATATGTACAGGCTCTTCCAGAAGCAGATTCAAGCACTTCGTTAGGCGAACGCTGGATGAATTCGGGGCCTCTGTTAAAAACAAAGGAGGTTTGAGTAATTTGGGGCTTAAAATTGTCAATGTCATAATAATTTATAACTCAGTGCTGTAAAGGAAGTTAAAGCAAAGGCTAAAAGTCGAAAGAGATACAGACTTTTAAAGTGTATTAATTTTTTTCTCTGCACCCAAACAGATTACTCGAATTAAATAAGTTAGGAAAACTACTAACCACAGTTATATAATTACCATATTAGAACGAAACATAAATGTAATAGTCTGTGAGCTTAATGACAAAGTCTTTTGTCCGGTTCAAAACACAGAGCTGACTAAACGATCTAAGTAGTCATTATGAATCTAACGTATGCCTTTTGGTCTGTTTCCTGCGCCAATGATATTTTTGCAAGATTACCTATGGAAAGTTATTTACAAAGCAAATAGAGCTATCGCCCTGTGCCAATTAAGAACATTAAGAGTTTAGCAGTTCAGTTTCAGTCACAGCCTCACAACAGTTGACGACGCAATCGTTTCTGCTGCCCTAGACAATCGGCAAACGAAACTGAAACGCATAAGAAGAAATGGCGAGACTAAAACAGTCTACGTACATGCTGAAAACTAACGGATCGTGAATTGAGACTAGAACTTTAACCCTTTCTTATTCGTATTGATCGCAGCTCGCAGAGACAAATTAAAATTGCCGATAAGCCTCCTGCCATCTCTTTGTAAGTGACAATGACAGAGAGGTTTATTATTATTTATTTAGTTTCACTAAGCGCATACTAACGAGCTTTTAAATAACGGGTATAAAATAAACGTTTCAGTGATTGATGAATGTAAAAATTATACGCTGGTTGATGGAAGCCACAATTTTTCGGTGAGCGTTTGCGCTTCGTCGAGACTTGTTTAGGATGGCAGTGCCGACTAACGAGCTGCAAACCTCGTTAGTGCCGGCACCTGATGCGTACATATTTTATACGTTTTTTTTTCTATCTGGCCGGTCTAGTTAAAGAGAATGTTGTGAAACGGTACCGTAATTACTATCAGAAGATTGCAGAGCAGTTATATAAAATGTCCACGCTGTTGAACAAATGTGAAGTATGGTTTCTCTCTACATCTTTCTGAATACACTGTAATCTTGTTGGTCTATCTCGTTTGCTTCTCTAATTATATCTTCACCGTCCACCGGTAATATCTCATAAAACTGTTTGTGCCGGAGATTCAGGCATTCAAAGAATAAACCAGTCGAGAACAAGAATTAACATAATCACAATCCTTTAACGAACTTCATCATCGACCCAAATATATCGGTTCACTGCAGAATGTAGGTCTCGCCCAAGACTCGCCACTCAGCCTGATCTTCGGCTCTTCTCATGCAGTGCAGTGTTTGCATTATATTTCGCAGTGCGTCACCCCATCTTACCGGACTCTTACATTGATCCTTGGTCTTCACCAAATCACCCTTAATTACAACCGCGGTCATCGATCGCTATGAAGTTATTTATTCAAGTTATTATTAGCCATAATAGGAGGTTTCAAGTTCATGAATTCTCTCCTCCATGGGCGTTGACGTCACACTCGTAGCGTGCGTCATCAGAGTTTCTCCGTTTTTAATATGCATTAGGTTGGAAATGAAGCTTTGAGCTTTCTTGAATACCTTTCTGTATAATATACAATAGAATATAGTTACCTACATTGCTGATAGTGAAATGTATTTGAGAAATCGCTGCTAAGCTTGTCATTTAGCCAGTGATTCCATCTTTGGCAAGTAATTTTTTTGTGAGTCTTCTATTTGGAAATGGATGATCCTATGATACGGCTGAAGTTTAAATTCCTAAGCTTCGCTGTAGGGTATATAGGGTGTTTCTAAACCCGCGGTATATTTCTCGCGGTGCGGCCGCATTGCGACTCGATGGGCTATAACGCGCTTAACGCCCCATAAACCTTGTCCGCGAGACATTGAGGATACTTGGGAACATTTGCGAATTCACTGTTTGTTTTCTTGATTTCAGACAGTTGTTTGAATGAATTAAGTTCATGGTAAATGATATTCTTAAGTTTGAAACAATAAGATACTACAAGTAAATAGTATGACTTAATTTTAAGCATTTCAAGAGGAACTTAAATCTGAAGGTCTTTTAACTGAAGAGCACCAACGGTATTCCAAGAATGCGTAGGCAATATATGTAGGTTCGACTATTTATAATTCAGTATTTGTTGAAAGATTGGTTAAGTTTTACTAAAATTGAATCCTCTGGACTGGTACCGTTTAGGAGTTTCGTAATGAAACGAAAACAGAAATAATAAATTAGATTTCGCCCGTTTGGTGGGTCAACAAACCTAACTAAACAAATCTAGAAGGATCTAAGTAAATCGAGTTGGTTTATGATTTAACTGGTATTTCCAAAAGCGTTTCCAGTATCGATATCCATTTCTGTAATATTCTAGTTTATGTTGAACGGTTATGCTAATCGCGAATGAAGCACGCAACCTCGTCCATATCGTTTTATTGTGCAGTGGGCATTTAGGTTGAATAATCAAGGTCTGCATGCTATAATTTTACTTAGACTTGAAAAGAAATACGTGAAATAGTTTCACGAATTTAGTCTGTATGCCACACTTTTGAATGCCAGGGGTGACACCAACATCTTCACAAATAGCGATCATAAAAGGATATTTGGCCTATTGGCCAGGTTGCAACGATATTGCAAGTTAAACTGTCGATATACGTTTCTGAAAAGCCGCTTCAATGAGTATAGATGGTGTAATTGCTATACTAGTACAGGTTAGATAATTATATCAGGTAATTACGTGGTAACCTCCGCCTACTATTTGTTATGGTAGCGTTTGTGATGATACCCTTTGGTATACGAATCACTCGAGTAACACTATCAGCCATCATATTTTACTATCCATCTTCACTTGGATCCTTATTGACTAACATGACATTTTCGCACTTCCTTACACCTCTTCTGAAGTCTGCAACTAAGGGATACACTGATAAAGTTCAAGTACTACTTTGCTAAAGGTTATCCATAAAAATACGGCGCAAATCACTCCAAGCCGGCTACAAGTATGGTTGGGTTGGGCCTAAAACTCCCATTGAACAAAGTTAACCCTACGGAAGAAATTTGGGCGGTTGAATTGGATAACCCTTTCACGCAAGGTCAATAAAGGGCGATCCAAGGCTCCAGAGGCAAGGTTTTGATATCCCAGGGTTATCCGGGAAGGTTAATGAAGGAAAATGGTTCGATATGAATGCATTAGTTCAGTCGTAGAATAGATGTTGCTGATTTAGATACGCAAACATTTATGAACCATTTTTACAAGAAAAGTCGGTGTTAATCCTGTTTTAGATAAATTTTCAAGTCTTCATAAACCAGTAACCTATTTTATGGGATCAGTAAATTGAAAAAGTTAAATTAAGTTATTAAATTCAGCCGTTACTGGCGCTAATGAGCAGTTTTATAAAATAAAATCAAGATTGCAGGCATAAATTTTGGGATAAGCTGAGATAAAGTTTAACGAATAGCTTCATTAATTTTCTATTGAATAAAATTAAGTTGCTTAACTTAAGTAGTCAAAATATTTAGGTGCCTTTTTTTATTTATTGGAATTGTTTCTTATCGGTCGTTGATAAGTATTTTATTTGATGCTTCAACGAACGAGCTTTCTTCGGTTCAAAATATTTCTAACACTTATCCTAGATTTAGTACTAAGATATTTGCAAAATTTTTAAACCAAATTCTTTTACGACTCTCGCGCATTATGCTCTGTGAAAATTTCCATGCTTCAACCTCCGCGTAAATAACTCGAAGAGTGGTAATAGTAGTTCTCCCAGGCCTCCCTCGTTGAATTTTCCGCCTCATCACCGCCCAATGCCCTCTTTGCAACTTTGTATTCTAACCTCGCCCCCTTTGTTCATCAACTCATTGTCTTTTGCACCAATTTTCCTTTCCAAAAATTAAAGGCTTTCGAAAGCGCTTATTGGAACCATTCAGGTGCGCTATGTTTTCATTGTTCAGGTTGTTGAGCGTTTGGAACAAGTGGCTTCAATTGGCGAATTTGGTTTGATTCTCTACGTTTTCGGAGATTACGTCAAAGTAGAGCGTTTGGAACAAATGCGGTTCTGATTGGCGGATTTTGTTAGGTTCGTTATGATTTCGTTGCTCATAGTAGAATCTTATTGGTGTATTTATATGGGTTCGTTATGTTTCCATTGCTCAGGTTAAAATAAGTTATGAAGGGAGTGGCTATAAAATTCTACTTTATTATGCCGTTGTCAGTAGTCTCATCAAAAAAGCAATATTTATAGCTTGGATCTTGCCAAACACCTAATTAGAACTTTACTCGTACTGGTATTTTTCAGTTCGAGGTAAGAAAAATGTTTTTGAAAGATTCGTGCGTGTGATGTTTAATTCAGTTTTAATTTTGTCATGAAATACGAACCTTTCGTATGTCAAAAGACATTCTCAAACGTCGCACGTTAAGATATTCACGATTTCACAAAGCTCCCTTTGTCACAGTTGGAATCCAACCTTGAATCTGCTGCTTTGTAGTTCTCTATAGACTATACCTATGTACTGACGTCTCTCTTCATTCGCCCACGGGAAATGGAAACAGTTCACGTCATAGTTTTCAAAATGGCGGATGTTGTAGGAGGAAAAACATCCGATCTGAATAAAGTTCCGGTTCTATTAATTGAAATGAGGAGAAGGATTTTATAAGAAAGATAATTATTTGGATTACTGTTTAACGAATTAGATAGGCACCAGAGGTCTTTTGGATAGCATAAAAACTTTATTGTCACGTGTCGTTCTTAAAGACGCTTGACCATAATAAAATTTAGAATTTTCTTAATCTTTTAAAGCATCTAAAAAATGTGAGATCGCAACTCCTTTAATTTCAATTGCTGCAAAAATAATGTACAACCATCAATAAAATCCAATAAAACTTGAAAATGTTGCCCACAATTCTTTATTTTCCTGCATCCAATATATCTACAACAATGTCAGAGCAGACTTTAATAACATTGCTCTCAGTTTGATTGCAGCACGAGACGTCTCGGAATAAAAGAATTCCCTCTTGTATTCCATTCCACCTGCACTCTTGCCGCTGTAAAACAGGCTCTACCTAAGAAGGAATAGGCTACAAATCATATAATATTGTTTCTTGTTTGCCCGCAGCTGGGTTTTAAAATACACTCTAACTTTATAGAAATAAAGTTCAAAATTTAACGGTGGTTCGCTGCAATGGGGTGCAGTGGTGAGTCATAAAAGTAATCGTGAGTGTACCGACGTGGAAACTGTTTTAAATTATACTGGTTCAGTTTATGGGTTTCGAGATGAGGTCTGTGCGCTGTTTGCAAACACGTTTACTTCTTTATTAAAAGTTTTATAGACATCCTTGAATACGGGAGAACACGAGGTGTAGGAAATTGCAATGAAAGTACCTATTACTTCTTAATGTTGTTTTGTTTAGGACACAGCTACAGTTTCAGAGGGTTTTGGAGAATAAGTTTTATAATTCTGGTGTAGATTCTTGTTTGGAATCATTACTGAGATCAATATACCTGACGAAAGATTTTAAAAACATATTTATCACATCAACGGTATTTTTTGAAACTACCTAACCTATTGGAGGAAGTTGTTAGTATCTGCGACACAGTTTGACACTTCTGCAGATATCATCGTTTCACCGACGTTCTGTAAAACTATACTTGCTGCTTGAATAAACATTATTTAATTTTTTTTTAAACTAGAACTCAAAACTTGCTTATGTATGTAAAAGTTTTTTATTCACGTCTGAACGGGCACTCTTGTAGCCGCGGACGCGGTCGATACGAGACTCGACAGCGCAACCACTTCGATTTGAATAATTGAGTGAATTACGTTGGAAACTTTACAGTTCGTTTTGGAAAAAGGTACTTTGATACAAAGGAAACTATAATAAACAATAAATAAATGGTCATCGACATTTCACACGACGCCCTCTAGTCCCAAACTGAGCAAAGCTTGTAATATGGGAACTAGATGCTGATAGAATACTTATATAAATTTCTTTTTCATAATTCTTAAAAAAGCTCTGCATTATGGATATACCGACGCTACACGACGAGAGGTCAGTCTCGGAATATCTACATTATTCCTATCGATAGTTTTATGACTCTATTTAGCAGGACAATAGGAAATCGAAATCAGAAAAAAATATAGGTCTGAGCCCGTGGAGTAGTCTTTAGCGGGAGATTGGCAAACGGTATTTCTGCATAAAAAAACTGCTAGTTTCTCGATTCTCACTTTTCGGAGAGCAACAAAATAAAACTTAGACCATGGGCTCTGCGTTTTGTAGTACCATGGTACGAAATAAACGAAACTCCACGAAATAAAATTGAATCAATATCAAGTTTAGGAATTTTCTCATAAGTAACATAATTTTTTCGTGCATGATAATAATAATTTGGAAATAACATTATATATCTTTGTTGCAGTGATACAAAACCCGAAAGCTCCACCAGGAAGCAAGGAGCCCCCGAAAAGCTTCAATTTTGATTTCTCATATTGGTCACATAACGTAAGTAATTGCTTAAATTTTTGATTATAGCCTTTATTTTATAAAAATTATATAAATCTTTAGTTTTAATGAAACAGAACCATTTTCGTACCTCTATACCTCGTAGTTATACCTCTTAATTCTTTTTGACTATATACTTGCTTTCATTTTCCAACAAGGTAAGTATTGTAATAGATAAGACTTTTTATTCCGTTTTTATTTGTATTTTTAGGTGTTTACATTAAGACGCCGATGTTTTCATACCTAAGAAATATTCTACTTTAAGTATTGGTGTATCTCTAAAATGTGTTGTAGTAATATGTATCTTAGTTAAACTAGATTTTTGTGTATAATTGTAATAAACCTATATATTTTGTTGTAAGGGTTTGGGTATCTACAAAATATATTCGGTTTACTTTTCTACAAAATCAATATTGAAAATCCAGATCCGCTGCGCTGCTTGCTCGGTTTCCTCATTTCAATAAAGAAGTCGGAAATAGGATACGAATGCTTCGTTGACATCAGTCGAGTTGCTTGAACAAGTTGCTGAGTTTATACAACTGATATCATCTGTCACACACAGCGCGAAATGTTTCGATTTCGGCACATCATTTTTGAATTTTCAGATCGTACCTATGAGTATGTCTACTACATACATACCTACATACATTTGTATAATGGTACTGATTTGGATCAGTTGAGCTAACTATAAATCGTATGCAACGGTTTGTAGATAGCTCAACTGTTACGTGCGTATTTTGTAAATATTGTATCTTTGTGAATTTATTTTAAATAAAATTTAGTAGATATTTCATATACTAATCAGAGTTTATCTAGAACGCCTAGATACTGGTAGTGTTTTAGCCAGACAAGTCCGAAAAAGAGACCAAATGATTATAATATTTCCTCATTTACTTTTATCGATCATATTAAGCGCTATATCAAGGTATGAAGATGTGACCTTCTTTTATATCTTTACGCTGGATTAGTAGTTTTTGAGCCACAAGGATAGCATATAGCAAGCACTTAATATACCTACATTACCAACCCTTTTAGCTACTTACTTGCCACTCTCCCGATGCCAACAAGGCACTAATGGAAGTGCACTCTATCTGCTTGTATTGGTTTGACGTAGCTCCTCGTTTCCTGTTTAGTGTACCCTGGAATAGTGTTTGCAAATTGGGAAATGAATTTTCAACGAGGTTTGCTCACAATTGGTTGTAAACTCTTCTATTTTAGTTTGATATAGTATAGGAACATTCTTCGTTAGCATAAACAGTTGTCATATTGGATTTTACCGCAAATTAATTTATGTAATTGCAAAATGTTAGAAATAGTTCATGAAAAATGTTTAATCAAAAGCTTTGCATTTTAAGTGTGCACCTTTTCCTGGTTTCCTCTTCCTGAACCGGTGTTAACAGTCAACAAATTGAATATTACCGCAACTTAATTATTGTAATTGCAATTTACGGCAAAAATAGGACGTGAGAGGTCTTCCATCGTTGAATCAAAAGGTCGTAAATTCAAGTCCAATCTAATATAGGCCTACCCTAAAGGCCTATACCATTGGATGAGGGTAATATAATGGTTACCGGAAGGTTCCTAACCAGATTTCGCGCGTATTCTGTTTGGGATGGCCGCCATATTGGATTTAACCGCAACTCGATTATCGGATTAGTTGGAAATAGGCTGTGTGGTTTCTGTGAGGCCGAATTCGCAATTAATGGTTATGCAAAATCAGATTTTGCTTCCTCAATACCTACTTGAGGTTATCTAATAGGAATATTATCAATGCCCTTAATACTTTTCCCTAAATGCTTCCAAACTCTCTAAGCAATTACGCCATTGCCGATCCGAAAGTTTTACAAACTAATCATTATGCATACAAGCAAGGGTTGATTCCCAAATATCAACAGCTGGCTTATTTCGTGGTTGTTTCGTGTCGTTGTCCGTTTGAAAACTTCCAATAACGTATTTCAGAATACAGATTCCATTTCGAAAATGGACGGTTACAAACCACAATGTCCAATCGCTCTGTAATGCCCAATCCACTTCTGCTATTAATTCAGAACCACAGGAATATTAGAAACGTTGCGGTTTCATGTAAAATTGTGATGAGAGGTATTCTGCTAGTGATCTGGAAGTTTCGATTTAATTAATCGATTTTATTGATAAGTGTGATTTTATACCTACTCTTAGTTTTATACGAATCACTCTTAAGTATAGTAATGTTTAGACGTTACAATTTGGATTTCTGATGCGACTTTATTTACATAGACTGATTTAGCCGATACTGATGTAGGTAATTATGTCAAAAGAACTACACGAAAAACTAACGATATCGACCGTTCACAGTCTTGACCTAGTGCAGGGACCACCGGTAACCTATAATGTAGACGACGCGCCTCGCGAACCTGAAATAAAAACAAAATATAATCAAGCATGTAAACGTTACATGAAGAAAGAAGAGATGCCTCAGAAGTGACTCTTGGCTTCGGGGGAACCGTTCTACAAGGAGGTGCTCTTTATCTTTATGGAACTGTTCTTCTTAAGCCGGGAGATCAGTAAACGGTGAATGAATAACTGAAGAGATGCAGACTACTGAAGTGACTCTTGGCTTCGGGGGAACCGTTCCACAAGGAGGTGCTCTTTATCTTTATGGAACTGTTCTTCTTAAGCCGGGAGATCAGTAAACGGTGAATGAATAACTGAAGAGATGCAGACTACTGAAGTGACTCTTGGCTTCGGGGGAACCGTTCCACAAGGAGGTGCTCTTTATCTTTATGGAACTGTTCTTCTTAAGCAGGGAGATCAGTAAACGGTGAATGAATAACTGAAGAGATGCAGACTACTGAAGTGACTCTTGGCTTCGGGGGAACCGTTCCACAAGGAGGTGCTCTTTATCTTTATGGAACTGTTCTTCTTAAGCCGGGAGATCATTAAACGGTGAATGAATAACTGAAGAGATCCAGACTACTGAAGTGACTCTTGGCTTCGGGGGAACCGTTCCACAAGGAGGTGCTCTTTATCTTTATGGAACTGTTCTTCTTAGGCCGGGAGATCAGTAAACGGTGAATGAATAACTGAAGAGATGCAGACTACAGAAGTGATTCTTGGCTTCGGGGGAACCGTTTTACAAGGAGGTGCTCTATATCTTTATGGAACTGTTCTACTTAAGCCGGGAGATCATTAAACGGTGAATGAATAACTGAAGAGATCCAGACTACTGAAGTGACTCTTGGCTTCGGGGGAACCGTTCCACAAGGAGGTGCTCTTTATCTTTATGGAACTGTTCTTCTTAAGCCGGGAGATCAGTAAACGGTGAATGAATAACTGAAGAGATGCAGACTACAGAAGCGACTCTTGGCTTCGGGGGAACCGTTCCACAAAGAGGTGCTCTTTATCTTTATGGAACTGTTCTTCTTAAGCCGGGAGATCATTAAACGGTGAATGAATAACTGAAGAGATGCAGACTACAGATGTGACTCTTGGCTTCGGGGGAACCGTTCCACAAGGAGGTGCTCTTTATCTTTATGGAACTGTTCTTCTTAAGCCGGGAGATCAGTAAACGGTGAATGAATAACTGAAGAGATGCAGACTACAGAAGTGACTCTTGGCTTCGGGGGAACCGTTCCACAAGGAGGTGCTCTTTATCTTTATGGAACTGTTCTTCTTAAGCCGGGAGATCAGTAAACGGTGAATGAATAACTGAAGAGATGCAGACTACAGAAGTGACTCTTGGCTTCGGGGGAACCGTTCCACAAAGAGGTGCTCTTTATCTTTATGGAACTGTTCTTCTTAAGCCGGGAGATCATTAAACGGTGAATGAATAACTGAAGAGATGCAGACTACAGATGTGACTCTTGGCTTCGGGGGAACCGTTCCACAAGGAGGTGCTCTTTATCTTTATGGAACTGTTCTTCTTAAGCCGGGAGATCAGTAAACGGTGAATGAATAACTGAAGAGATGCAGACTACTGAAGTGACTCTTGGCTTCGGGGGAACCGTTCCACAAGGAGGTGCTCTTTATCTTTATGGAACTGTTCTTCTTAAGCCGGGAGATCAGTAAACGGTGAATGAATAACTGAAGAGATGCAGACTACAGAAGTGACTCTTGGCTTCGGGGGAACCGTTCCACAAGGAGGTGCTCTTTATCTTTATGGAACTGTTCTTCTTAAGCCGAGAGATCAGCTGGTGAATGAACAACTGAAGACCGTAATTAGATTCTCTATTTAAACTCACAAATCATGGTAAATTTCTCGTTTTTAGTGAAAATTAGATTCTATGTTATGTACACTTTACAGAACTTCATTTTAGTGTTAGAAAAACCGAAGCAAGAATAGTAGCAGAAGTGACTCTTAGCTTCGGGGGAACTGTTCCAGAAGGAAGTACTCTTTATCCTTATGGAACTGTTCTTCTAAGGCCGAGAGATCAGTAAATGATGAATGAACAACCGAAGAGATGCGGACTATAAAAATGAATCTTGGCTTACGAAGAACCGTTCCACAAGGAGGTGTCCTTTATCTTTATGGAACTGTTCTTCTTAAGCTGGGAGATCAGTGAATGGTGAATGAACAACTGAAGAGATGCAGACTACAGAAGTAACTCTTGGCTTCGGGGGAACCGTTCCACAAGGATGTGTTCTTTATCTTTATGGATTTGTTCTTTTTAGGCCGGGAGATTAGTACTCGGTACATCAACCGTCGATACACCAAGAGACGCAGAAGTGACTCCTGGCTTCGGGGGAACCGTTCCATAAGGAAGTGTTCTTTATCTTTATGGAACTGTTCTTCTTAAGCCGGGAGATCAGCACATCGTGGAAGAACAGCTGAAGATAGCGAAGAAGTATGAACCTTATTAGTTTTAAAATGCTTAAATTGTTGAAAGAGGCCTTTTTTTATTGTTGATATGCATTGTGAATTTTATCATGCCACATTGTTAATATATCCTAAAAAATAGGATTGTAAGAACTTAAAGGATCTTTAGATATTTTTTGGACATAATAAGTTCTAACCAATATTTTTGTTTGTTTGTTGCAGCCAAACGATCCGCAGTTTTCATCTCAAATAATGGTGTACAAGGACATCGGAGAAGAGATGTTACAACATGCTTTTGACGGTAAGAGGTTTTGTTATTCGCATATGCTATTGCTCAATCAATCAATGTAGTTGATCTAAAGCCTCGAGGGACTCTCATCAGTTGCCATATTTTGTCTTAACCCAGTTTTATTCCATTTTTAACCCCCCACTGAAAACTTAGTTCATCTCAATGTATTCAAATCGATGAACTGAAGTCCATACTTCATGGTCGTCTGATGATGAACAGCAATGATGAAGACGATCCAACGAGATTTTGATGGTCGGGGTTTTTTGTAAAATTAACTTGTCAACTTTTGTTTATCCTCCAGGTTACAATATCTGCATATTCGCGTACGGACAGACCGGCGCGGGGAAGTCCTACACAATGATGGGACGAGGCGAGAAGGGGGAGGAGGGTATCATTCCACAGATCTGTTTGGATCTCTTCAGGCGCGTCAACCAGACCACCTCGAAAGATCTCAAATACTCTGTAAGTAATCTTGCCAAGTTACCCGTGAATTGAAGTACGTTGATGTGTTTGCTTCGACCGTTTCCAAATCTGGTCGAAGGTTTAAACATGGAGAGCTAGTGGGGCGTTTCCAAATCTGGCCGAAGGTTTAAACATGGAGAGCTAGTGGGGGGGGGGGGGGTCCAGGGATTTTTGTTTGCACTTGACTCAGCTTTTAGGGGTTTCCCTGACAAATCCTGGTCCACTATTGGATAGGCCCAGAGCTCTGGGGCTTGAGCTGTGTAGCCCTGCCCCTCTATATTCGTTATTGTGGAGAGCTGTAGTTTGGACGGTTCTGCTTTTACTAATTTATTACGTAGTCCGTTTTATAATTTTTTTTGCAAGATTCTCAATAGAAACTTCTATCTAGGTGGAGGTATCCTATATGGAGATATACTGCGAACGAGTTCGCGACCTTCTAAACCCGAAGAACAAAGGGAACCTTCGAGTGCGTGAGCACCCGGCATTAGGACCTTACGTGGAAGACCTGAGCAAACTCGCCGTGTCTACTTACCAGGATATTGAAGACCTTATTGACGAGGGCAATAAGGCGAGGTGAGTCAAATGCTCTTAAGCTACAATGGTTCAGCTTCATTTAATGTCGCAAAAAATCCGTGAATAGAGAAGACTCTTAATCGTTTTTCTTAGAAATCTATAGCCAGCCCTTACTAATATTCTGTAGTCTAGTAGTGGACTTCACCAGACTTGTGATGATGATGACGAGCTTCGTTTATTCATCATGAAATTTAATATATTTTGGTAAACGGGATGTGATCTCGTGCTCGCATTGTATACATTTTAAAAATATTACATTTTTTATAGATAATTTCGTAAAAAATACCATTTTCTTTGTTTAGAACGGTGGCAGCTACCAACATGAACGAGACATCGTCCCGATCTCATGCTGTTTTCACTATATTTTTCACACAACAACGACACGATGTTACTACGAATTTGATGTCTGAAAAGGTAATCAACATTCGCAATTTTCATCAAAACATTACTAAAACATTGATACTTCATATATGCAAGTTACTTTAATTTACGAAACGCTGTTGTAAGCACGGCCACAGGTCAGGTTATACACCCACTATAACCATAACTACGCTACATACAATACAGAGAATCGTTGGAAGTGGACCGCAATAGGCTCGCAGCCCGTCCTACACAAACACACTGTCGTCTCTCTCGCACGATTCGCAACGTTCAACTTCTAATAGTTCAAAGTCCTAACAGTATAGGTGTACGTGTCTTCGACTGTACCTAGTACATGATTTTAGACAGAGTAGGCGCTTACCTTATACTATCCTCTCAGCTTTGACAACACATACTCGTAAACCAATGGATACTTTAACAACAGCAACCTGTAATACTTAACAGTTTGATCTCTTAATTGATCTATCAATATTTTTATACTCTTGCGTGTCCACTAGTTTTAGCTTTTCACAGTATGACTGAATGATGTGTTGTCATACCCAGGTGTCAAAAATATCTCTAGTAGATTTGGCTGGTTCTGAGCGAGCTGATTCTACAGGCGCTAAAGGCACCCGTTTGAAAGAAGGTGCTAACATCAACAAATCTCTCACGACCTTGGGTAAGGTCATATCGGCGTTGGCTGAAGTTGTAAGTACTATACTATGGATTGGAATTTGTAAGAAATATGAAATTATTGCTATGTCTAGACGTATTTGGACTTCTAGCGGTAGTATGAATGTAATCGCTCGGTATTCTGGTTCCAAATTAAAATTACGAAAATGTATTTGAAAAAGGACTGCCAATTCATTATGCATATTTTTTGTCAGTAATAACTGGGTATGATTTAGAAAAAATATCTACAGTAAAATTAATAACTAAAAATGATCCTGTTTTTGTGATAAACTTGAATTTTATTATAGTCATCGAAAATGATTTTAGCGCCAATTCATGGTAATTATTGTTCTTCTAAATGATCCTTGTGATTTTATTGAATAAAATAATTATGATTAATATTTTTGAATATCGGATTACCAAGCGAAGTAGTTGACATGTCTAATGAAATACTCATTCATTATTACCAATATTATAAATCATTACTTATACTCATTCTTGACATAACTATTATTTGTACAAATTATATCATGTAGAAGACTAATTCACGTTTTCTACCTTTTTCTTTTGCACCACTTTTACTTTGGATATGACTGTGTAGTCGGTAAGTGTGTGGCTGTATTATATTTATATATTTGGCTGTTAAATATATGCTCGATAAAATATATAAAATTTTATATTCAGGTAAGTAAAACGTGCTTGTGAAAATGTGGTTATGACTGTGGATTGTTTTTATCATGTTATTGATATAACATTCTAACATCTTTGTCATTTTTAAGCCTCTCAACTTAAATAAAACTATTTTGTAATCAGAAAATACAGTAACCCAAAAAACATGTACTATTTTGTACTATTGTTGATTTTGAGTTGCATACGCTCTTGCTGAATCAAAATTCACATGAATTATTAATTTCCATTTATCAACACAGTTAATGTAAATGCAATGCAAGCATTATCTAACTTAAACTAGCAAAGAGTTTTATTAATTAAGAGCTTTTATTAATTGTTAAAGAAATTGCAAGACGTGGAAATTTGAAATAAACCACATTCAAAATCTAATTCTTTTCCCAAATCTTCACAGGCATCGAAAAGTAAGAAATCCAAGAAGGCAGATTTTATACCATACCGCGACTCGGTGCTAACATGGCTGCTTCGAGAGAACCTCGGAGGCAACTCCAAAACTGCTATGATAGCCGCCATTTCGCCCGCTGACATCAATTTTGACGAAACACTTAGCACGCTCAGGTAAACCCCTTTGCAAACATCTTCTTTATTTTTTTGTAACGGGCTGTCTAGATGCATTATCCTATCCTATCCTATCCTATCCTATCCTATCCTACTAATATTATAAATGCGAAAGTTTAGATGTTTGGATGTTTAGATGTTTGGATGTTTGTGTTTCAATCACGTCAAAACTACTGAACCAACTTGGATGAAACTTGGCATATATGTAGTTCGTAACCTGGATTAACATATAGGCTACTTTTTATCCCGAATAATTAACAGGATCTACAGGATAAAATGAACGAAAAGGATTAGCAGCGCCAATTGGCAAGAGGATTTCATTGTCATGTCATGTCACGTCAGTTTGACAGGGCGTAGTACTACCTCTTTGGTCTAACAACTAGCGTTTGACATTCGAGTAGGTACGAGTTCGGTGTAATGAGGTGTAATGTCAAGTTTTTCAAAGAAGTATCCGCTCGGTACACGCACAGATAATATAATGTACACGGAAACTAGACGCGTACGAAGTCGCGGGTAACTGCTAGTATTTATATAATTTGATATCCCTTAAAAGGCCTTTCGAGGCACTTTTACCATATCAATTCTAGATTATTTCATAATCAAAGCTATCATGTAACCTTTAAAAATATTCAGAACTCTCTCAGTATCCATTTTTAAGTTACATACAACTTCACTTTTTACAAACACTGTTTTATGGGACTCCCCAAGGCAGGCTATTAGGTCCTGCGTTATTAATTGTCTTCATCTTTGTAGTGGTGATAATTATTAGATTTTTAAAAGTACTCACGATGAAATAAAACATTATTTGTCGTAGATATGCTGACCGAGCTAAACAGATTGTCTGCAAAGCCGTGGTCAATGAAGATGCGAATGCCAAACTTATACGAGAGCTCAAGGAGGAGATCCTCAAACTTCGAGAACTGCTTAAAGCTGAAGGCATTGATGTGGAGGAGGGTAAGTGACCTTTCTCTGGTGTCTTGTACTTACGTGTTGTGATAACTGTGCCTTAGATAGATAAACGGAGTCATAATTTAGGTGACGATACATTTATAGGCATGCAAGATTTTGAGTGTGAAATGACTGTATTTACCAAAAGACCCAACTTTACGTAGATTTCTGACGCATTAAAAATACTTGTATGACAAAAGCTGTTTGTTATTCAAGTTATTGAAATAGGGTTACAATAGAATCTAATCATGTTAGGTTATAAAAAGAACGCCAAAATCAAACTTCCAATTCGTGATACTAAAATTTGGTCTTCTGTTTTCAAATGGACATTTGACTACTAGGACCAGATGGTAAAGTCGTTTATGAAAAGAAAGACCTACCAGCCAGTAAGTAAATAACAGTAAAGAGGCTTGCGCATTTTGCATATGTACACCCCACCTGTACGCTTCGCCTCGATCCGGTGTTGCCAGGCACAAAAAACACTTGCAAAAAATTGGCGAAATCTGGCAGCCCATCACAAAAAAAAAGCAATTTGATTTGCACCCTACTCCAAAGCTTGTGGCGTCGTAGGAGTAAATAAGTATAGCATTTACACGTTGCAATATAAAAATATTATTTCGTATATATTGGGATAAGGGTCGTATAATTTTATATATGCGCTTATATTTTATACTTGGTGTTGGTACGTTAGATATACTTTCATTTTATGAAGAAGTATTTGTCGTAGTTACCTTTTTGAATGAGTAATAACGTTGACTTGCATTATACCAAAAATATTGATAGGAAAAAAAGAATCTACGAGTAATACAACTGTGAACGAGACATTTTTAAAGTTATTGTGGCAACATTATACATTTCTACGTTGCCAGACGCACTTCAGAACAAGAGTGAACTATAATAGCTCTGAAATACAAAAAAGTATGAGAAAAAAAAGCAAAAAATATTAATATAGTGTTGCTACAACAAAAAAGCTTTATGCTTGAAAGGCCTTGCATGTTCTACTCTTATTTTAGTCCGAATCTCTATGTGTATTTCCTGTAAAATATCTATTGAACTATTCATTTCTCTAATATATATCGGGGACTCACCACTTATTTACTTTACCTGTATTCGATGTTGTAATAAGGGTGAGACACGTTTATTCGGATCAGCTTTTCAGGAAAAATCTAATTTAAAAAGGTCGTTCTTATCGCCGATATTGAACATTGCATCCTCTCGGGATATTTTACAAATCGGGAGATTTGGAATTCTCCGGAACTCTAAACATCTCCTGTTATAGCTAAAGGTGATTTAACTAAACAAACAGTTTTTATTGAAAACAGAATTGTTATAAAACTTATTCTTCAAAATTTGTTTAAATTTTGTAATATTGATTATATCTTCCGAATAAATACGTCAAGTCCTATGTTGTTTAATCATTTTTTTTTTTTAATCTATTTATTGACTGTTTATAAATACCTTGATTCTCATCATGAATTTTATCAAAACGTTGACTGTGTTCAAGAAATACATTGGTCATTACAGTAAATTTTATATTACTACGAAATCTAAGGTCCAAAACAGTGCATTTAATTGGCACGGTGTTGTACACTTTTCAATATTTTTATGCATCGTATACCTTTACCAATCTATGATAGAACCAAAAACATCCATCTCTTTCTAACAACGAATAATCCACAAACAGCTGAAGAGACGACATCACCCGCCCGCAAGAAAAGCGAAGCAGAAGTACTATCACCGAAGCTTTCCCGAGCGGCCACCACTATTGCCGAAGAGGCTGTCGATCAATTGCAGGCTTCGGAGAAACTAATAGCAGGTACGGTGGATTTTGAACCTAATTGAGTCACGTGGAAAGGCTATTTTTCAGAGTACGTGCTCCTTTAAAGATGCTATAACACATTTCTAATTGTAATGGTTGCTATTTGATCTCATATAAATACCTTTTTAGTAATAAATAATACATACAAAACGTTCTGAATCATATTATTCGCCTAAAGCTTTTCTGGCTAAAATGGATGCTAAATATTTTGTCATCTTGTTTTGTTTTCATGCGAGTGACATTGACAAAGAATTTTTTAAGAGCTGCTCTAAAATGATAGAAGAATATGAATGTAAAAGCATATCAAAAATAATCAACAGGGTTGAATATCTTGTCTACGCTTGCAAAAGTTAAAAATACGAAGTGTTTTGAAAACACCAGCAGACCTTTGCTATCTCACGCTAGACTATACCCTACCCTTTCCCACAGAACTTAACGAAACTTGGGAGGAAAAACTGAAGCGAACTGAACAAATTCGAGTGCAGCGTGAAGCAGTGTTCGCTGAAATGGGCGTGGCCGTCAAAGAAGGGATCACTGTGGGGGTTTACTCGCCCAAAAAGACCCCCCATTTGGTCAACTTGAACGAGGACCCGAATCTGTCTGAATGTCTTATCTACTACATCAAAGATGGTCAGTTTTTATTTAGTAAAATAAACTGTAAGATCTCATAGAAGCGGTAATTTGGAATTTAATAACGCAGTGTATAAGTAGGTATGCAGAATATGCACTGAGAAAGCAACTCGACGAGCAAATTCGATGTTTGGTATCTAAAAACATTGATAACTAAATCACGATGATTTTCTATCACAAAAGATTATTATTAATTCGCATTGCATTACAAATAACAATTTAATTTCAAAATCATCGCTTACACCTCACCCCTTTCAAAGTGTTTAATGATCAACCAGTATTGTATAACTAAAAGGTTTGCTTACGTCTGTGAATAAGCACAGTTTTACAGTTCCACGCAGAGCACAATTCTTCGATATTAGATTAATATCTACACAATGTTTTCAGGTATAACCCGGCTCGGTACATCGGAAGGCAACGTGCCACAGGACATTCAACTCTCCGGCTCGCACATACTCAGCGAGCATTGCATTTTCGAGAACACAGATGGCGTCATCTGTCTCATCCCGCATAGCGGTGCTTTGGTCTATGTCAATGGCCGTGAGGTACGCATTCTTTAGTTTTTTCTATAATGACTCATTCGAAATTGTTTTATAAAGTTTAGAAAATAATATACCAGAATAATAATTATACTACCAAAAAAATACCTAATCATATTTTGTATTTCTACAGTACATACTTACCATAATTCCTTCCCTTTCAGATCCAAGAACCGGTTATCCTGAAAACGGGTTCCCGAGTTATTCTTGGCAAGAACCACGTGTTCCGTTTCACTCACCCCGGACAGCCTCGCGAGGAAGCACCAGTTAACAAGGAGCTGCAAGGACAGGCTGACAAGCCTGACACTGAAGGTACTGATCAGGTTATGGTAAACTGGTTATGTTGGTTAGTGAATGAGGAGGGTAAAAATAGTTCTTTCTGGAGTAGACCAAACGGATGATAGATCTTATTTTGTCGGTTTACGACTTCATACGTAGGTGCTCATATAAAAATTATGCTAAGTTTTAGCATACCTAGTAACCTAGATAATTTTACCGAAAAATGAGTTTCTCTTAGGTACAAGACATTAATAAATAACCAGTTTTAGTCCCTGACTGATGCAATGGTTTCAGCAACAAACACAGCTGAGACCGTGGACTGGGATTTCGCCCAATGCGAGCTACTCGAGAAACAAGGCATCGATCTAAAGGCGGAGATGCAGAAACGACTGTTAGCACTCGAAGAGCAGTTCCGACGGGAGAAGGAACACGCTGATCAGCAGTTTGAAGAACAACGGAAGGTACGTCTTGCAGTTTGAAGAACAACGGAAGGTACGTCTTGCAGTTTGAAGAACAACGGAAGGTACGTCTTGCAGTTTGAAGAACAACGGAAGGTACGTCTTGCAGTTTGAAGAACAACGGAAGGTACGTCTTGTAGTTTGAAGAACAACGGAAGGTACGTCTTGCAGTTTGAAGAACAACGGAAGGTACGTCTTGTAGTTTGAAGAACAACGGAAGGTACGTCTTGCAGTTTGAAGAACAACGGAAGGTACGTCTTGCAGTTTGAAGAACAACGGAAGGTACGTCTTGCAGTTTGAAGAACAACGGAAGGTACGTCTTGCAGTTTGAAGAACAACTGAAGGTACGTCTTGCAGTTTGAAGAACAACGGAAAAGTATTCACAGATAACCAGTTCTATCTTATCTTCTTAGTTAGTTCTTGTTTATCTACATAGGGCGGTACCTTCAATTTCAATTCGACTGCAAGAGTTCAGATCAATATGAATATGTTCGCAACTATGATTTTAAAGTTTATTTGTTTGCTCACAGAACTACGAAGCCCGTATCGATGCATTGCAGCGGCAAGTCGAGGAACAGAGCGTTACGATGTCTATGTACAGCTCCTACACGCCGGAAGATTTTCATAATGATGAAGATATATTCGGTGAGTCATTGAAGCCAAGATTTAGTCTTATCCACTCTACAAGAATCGCAAAACAAAGTTATATTTTATTGTCTTTTTTAGAACTCATTGCTAGTTGGTCACTCGATGGCACATAATTCACGGATTGGTTACTTATTGGTAAAATAATAATTTAATTGACCTCGTGATTGTGAATTTGAATACAGCACTTTCCCATTCAGTTAAATGATAGTAAAATATTAAAACAAATAGTGATAAAAACGTCTCAATTCACTCAATGATGTCACAAACGTGGAATATAACTCTTCTCTCGCGAGTTCCTGATGCCATTTTCTCTCGCAACGATATTTATCGAACATTTCATAGATTTATTAGTTCTGTCATCAGTTTGTTGATAACAAGTTTGTGATTTTAGTTAACCCCCTGTTCGAGACAGAGTGTTGGTCAGCGCGCGAGGTCGGCTTGGCTGCTTGGGCGTTCCGCAAATGGAAGTACCATCAGTTCACCTCACTCAGAGATGACCTTTGGGGCAACGCGATCTTCCTCAAGGTTTGTACTGTTCTGTGAACTTATTTACTTACCTATTTGAGACAATGCTATCGATTCTGTTGTTGCATTTTTCTAAACTAACCTAATTTGACAGCGCTAAAATTATAGATGTCTTTGTCGTTTCAGTTATGAGAAAGGGACGGCAACATTTTTAGTGCTGTCTAATTAGGTTAGTTTAGAAAAATATGACAACAGAATCGATAGCATTATGTATCTAACTCACGAATTCATAAATAAATACTGAAAAATCTGCTAAAATAAATTCGAGATTAAATGTTCCGAGTAACATGTCCTGCTCACGATACCATAGCACTTGTAGGTACTTAATATCAACGTGTTGGAAGTTGCGTGTGTTCTAAAATTTGCATGTTAAAATCATAGTGTTCGTATTCAGAACTAGATGGCGCCACTAGTAGATTAGCACGCGTTAACGTTGCGTTTTAGGAATTATGTGGTGGCATCGCTTGTAATGCTTATTATTTGCCCATACTTGAGTAATATAAAACCTATATACACTATATACATACAGCGTGTAGCTACAATGGCGACATTAAATGAACACACGGGTAGAGCTACTTATAAGTATTCATAAAAAAAATAAAAAAATAATTATAGTCCAAAATAGAAATTTCGAATTTTTCAAACAAACTTAATAATAAAATACGCAACAAAAATTAATCACCCTATGAGTGTCTTTACCTACGTGTTACCGCGCCCGCGCCCGCGCCTGCCTGCCCGGGCGGCTCGGTGGCGGCGGCGGGGCGCGGGGCGGAGCGCGGGGCGGGGAAATCAAGCGACACCAAGGAATTCAAAGAAATCAAATAATTTCACTTCACCTTGTTCACTTTACTATTAATTTTATTGTGACTTATGCACCTAGCGCCTTACACTTATTAAATCTTCAAGTTCTCAATGTAGCCGCCGCGCCGCCGCCACCACGTCGGACACAAAGATGTAACCGGCGGCGCTGAATATTCGCCCTCGCTTTTGATAATACATTTTATTTTATTTTAGCATGAACGTCGTCTTTCACAAAGCCCCATAAAAAAATCGAGGGGCTTGAGGTCAGGTGACATTGGGCCACCTAAGAGCTCCGTGTCGTGTCGTCCTATCCAGTATCCACTGAGCACCAAACATTTAATTTACCCGCTCCCTAGTCGCAAAGGTAGACAGATAAACAAATAATAAATCAAAGCGTCTTTATCGCTGTACCTACGTAGACCTGATTGGGTACTTAGAATAGAAAAGCTAAACTAACAAAACCAAGCGTCTTTTTCGCGAAACATTGAGAATAGGTAGATAATTAGCAAAATTATTAAAATAAAGTGTGTCAAGGACACCGGCCCGCGTATCACTGGCTAGGCGGCAGGACGAGTCGGTCGAGCGGGCGGCGCGGGCGGCGCTCTTCAATAGTTAGCTATCCCTTTCATGCAACGGCGCAATTTCGGGTGTCCTATTCTAACAATACTTTCTTGCTCTTCATACGCGGTTACACGCGGTTATGACCCGTGAACCCGACAGATGACCTCTGCTCTTACGTACAGGTTGCTCCGAGGCGTTATTTAAGAAAATTGATTTATTTCGATAAATCTTATGTTTAATGAAATAAAAAATATGTCTATATTCTGAAAACGCGAAACCGGATACGCTGGTTAATTTAATGTCGCCATTGTAGCTACACGCTGTATACATACATAGTTGTATTATTTACTCGCCACCCTATATAAGTATCCTATCTAAATTTTGTACACAACGAGACCGGAAATCTTAGCGCACGATCAAAGCTGTGTATATGAACTGCGTAGCACCTACTCATTTAAGGTTTTCCAACAGGAAGCAAACGCCATATCCGTAGAGCTTCGCAAGAAGGTCCAGTTCCAGTTCACTCTACTAACGGACACCCCCTACTCCCCCCTACCCGCGGAGTTAGCTCCTCGCGATGATGCTGATGATGAATATCGCCCGTCTGCCCCTACTGTGGTCGCCGTAGAGGTCACTGACACTAAGAACGGTGCTACGCATTACTGGACGTTAGAGAAACTGCGGTAAGTACTGCGACTTTATGTTGACTGTAGTAAGGTGCGTTTTGGAACAGTTATATTTGATAAGACCAGACTAAACTTCCCCCTTCTAGTCGTGTTGACTGTAGGGTCCATTTCGAAGTGACTTTTGCCTTGTAAAAGTTTTGACCTTAACCTGACACAGCCATGCCCTTATGTATAAAATCGATAGAATCGAATTCACTAAAACGGCGCATTATTGGCGCTTGAGAAATGGTGAGTACCTACTGCGACTTATTTAGAGTGCATTAAGGTGCATTTTACAATAAATTCTGACACTTGTAACTAGACCAAACTGGTATAAGTCTGCCGCAGATTGTAAGATGTATTTTAGAATGACAAAATATGTTTCAAATAGTCGCCTAACAAGCTGTTTAAAATAATTTGGTATTCCAGAAGCTAAATACCCGTCTTTTGTCTCGAATTAGGGTGATGAAAGATTTTCATAACGTGAAATATATTTCAGTGTTTTAAGTTTTTTCAATTTTTATTATTTACCAAGACTATAAAGAGTGATATAACATCACAATCATTGGTTTTTAATTTTTTTTGCACTTTGTTTTGTCTTTTGTTGAGTGTTATTTTTTTTATTCTTTTTTATCACCCGGTTATGAAACCAAATGATGTGCTACCCGGTTAAAAATATTTTGCTGATGCAGTGTATATTTTGAGTCCTTTAAATTTTTTTTATACTAATCCTTACAATATATCAAACCACATATAACATATGATCCTTGGTTATCTGTAAGTGTACATAACGAATAGTGTTATTGGTAAGTACCTATTCTGGTTTTAGGTGTAAATGTTAGTGCCGATATGTCATGTTTTAAATGCTTGTCTTATTTGCCGCTTTTTATTTTTATTTTTAATATTTGCTACGATTTTACATTGTATTTATATTTCAATCATAACTCCTTTGTAAAGGCAAATGATAAGAATCTAAAAATATTTTTTTATATAATATTATTACTAAATGCACGTTGAAACTGTTTGAATCTTAGATGATTTTTATATTTAGTAGTGTTTAACTTAGTTTAGTTTGTCAAGAGGTTATGTTGGGATTTAAACATAACGGTTTCTTCTTTAAACGGTTTTAAAGAGTAAATGACTAAAACATGAACGTTTTAGTCATTTACTCTTTAAAACCGGACATGTCTTAAGATACCAATGAATCAAATTGGACACAAAAACTGACCATACAATTATATGCAAAAACATATTATACTTATAATATTGAAAGTTTTGCATATATTTCGGCATAAAAAAGCCTTAGATTAAACAACACACAATGCGTAAAAAAATGTGGTTCTTCATCACGTTACTCGATCAAAAATAAATAAATACATAATAAATATTCATGGACATTTTGCACAATGCTCTCTAGTCCCAAACTAAACAAAGTCTGTAATATAGGAACTAGATTGCCGATAGAATATTTATATCCTTTTTTTAAATACATACTTAAGCCTAAAAGAATAGAAAATGAGGGGTAGGGCGACTGGCTACATGGCAGTATATTGTCCATAGCCACCGCCTGGAGTTAATGCGTCAAATATACAACATGAACGAGGCAGCGTATGCGGAGGAGGAGGATACGACGCCTCTAGTCCTCGCCCCGCCCCCCGCAGTGTTAGCGGGGCAGGGCCAGCAGGACATTCTGCAGTGTATATCTGCGTGCGCGCAGCAGACGAGACTGTCGTTGGCTAATCTGCTGCCGTCGAGGTTTGTTGCCGCGCTGTTCAATTAGGCTTTAGGGTGTGCACGGTTTCTGCGACTTCTTTCCAATTCACAACACTATGTAACAGTTATTAAGAGTTATTAAGATAGGATAGAGTAATGGTGAGCTTTATTCGCCTGGTGCAGGTTACAAAAAGCGACAATCTGTGATCACGGCTTGTCTTCTTTCTATTTTTTTAAAAGGCCTCTTATAAGGTGACTTTTATACACCTAGAGCCTTTATGCTCAGTTCGGCAGAGATTTTACTCTAATAGAGATGACGTCAAAATGACGTCGACAACTCGGTTCACCGACTGGTGAGTTTTCGGCCGTGATATAACATCATGCATGTATGAGTAAAATCTTTGCCGAACTGAGCATAAGGTCCCTTCTATGTCACCTTTAGAATTAATTAAAATGTGATAATTTACAAATTTGGTTCACTTGATAAGAACCGTTATTTGATAAATTATTTTACTGAATTATTGTGTAAACTAAAAATGTAACTACGAATTATAAGATTTTGGCTACATAGTTTTAGCCTGAAACTATGTTAATTGTCACATTATCTAGCACCGGCTATAAATAACTTGTTAGATAAAGTTTACGATGCTCAAGTATATTTTTCTTTTCTATTACTTATCATATCATGTATGTTACATAAGTTTAAGTAAAAGCAGAAGGCGTGCACGTAATACTTTAGGAGTGGCACGCAGTGTTCCACAGTCTGTCACTGTGTGTTGGTTGTAATCGTTCAAAGCTGAAAGATATTTTAGAACAGGACAAACATGGTTGTACGAATCAGGGCACTATGCAGAATAAAACGCTTTTTTTAACCTACCCTCAATAATTTTATTTTTATTTGCATTAGTCTAGACACCAGTATTTTAGATTGCGATGTTAGCTTTCTGTATGCAAACGCGTATGTTGTAGAGTAGATAATACCACCGTTGGTTCTTTTACATTTTCACCTTATTATTCCCCAACATTATCCTAAATTCCTTATTTATAATATCAAAATCTGCGTAAGCAGTTTTAAAACGTATTTACCTTTGATAGGAATGAAAAAGTTTAAAAAATTACATTATTACGGAATTATGAATAAGGGAACTTCTTAACTTCCTATTTATGTACTCTTTATTACTCGCTTATCCTTCATTTAAGTTGCAATCCTGACTTCATTCCGCCTACCACATAACCTCCGCTTCTGCCATTCTAATACCAACCGTGCCTCTTCGTACTAAAGTCGAAATTCCTCTATCCAGCTTTAGCATGTCCTGTCCACCCTGCTTACAATCTTATGCGTTCGAGAATAGAGTCTAGAACGGTCCGTTTTTTGCAGACAACGCTTGGAGCTGATGCGTGAAATGTACCACAACGAAGCGGAACTGTCTCCCACGTCTCCGGATCATAACATCGAGTCTGTGACTGGAGGGGATCCCTTCTATGACCGGTTTCCTTGGTTCCGTTTAGTTGGACGGTAAGATACAATAAATATTATTTAACTTTACTCTGTCTGACTTGACTCCATATAGAACCGGTAGTTTTCCTTCGGTTCGGATACATGTATTTTTTGCTAACTTGTAAAGTTGTGAGTTCGAAAACTTTATCTAAAAAAAGTACAATTTTTCAGGAGCTTCGTGTACCTTTCGAACCTGCTATACCCAGTACCACTGATCCACAAAGTAGCCATCGTGAATGAGAAAGGCGATGTGAAAGGCTACCTCCGCGTAGCAGTGCAGGCTGTCATCGACGCTGATAAAAGTAAGACCAGTACTGTAAAATAATATGAAACATTTTTATGTAAGTCAATGAATCAGAAGACGAAGCAAGGGACGTATTCTCCATGAACTCGAAATCATCATGTATGGAGATAGCTTTAAATTGTATATTCCAAAGTGTTCTTTCACAATCTGCCATTATTATCACTCTGCCCGTTATTATACGCGCTGTGAGACGCGCGACGTTGCCGCTTGGTGCACGGAACGGCAACGTCGCGCGATTGATTTCTCGAGATTCGTACTTCGTAATTTAGAACACATACTTTTAATTTTGACAGACAATGCAGAGTTTGCAGCCGGAGTGAAGCAATCCGCAAAGATATCGTTCGACGACGACGTCGTACCTTCACGGCGCGCTAAAGCCATCACCGCAGCGATGTCGAATGTGGAGAAAAACAACGCACTCAATCTAGAAGATCGCATCACAGAAATCACTGACTCGAATATCAAAATTGAAGGTAAACTATTTTAAAAACTAAGATAAAGTAAACTTCTTTCTTATTAGTATTTGTATATAGTTATTGTTTTGATCAATAAAATGAGACCAGTTAAACAGCTAAAAAAAAAAAGTAAACGTGGATGATATGTTAAAAAAACGATGTGTAGACTAATAATGACTTTGCCTACAGAATTGGCTATGGGCGAATGTGACACCGACAGTGGCCGTGGAGACAGTTCCTTAGCCTCTGAGCTGAAGGAGGAAGACCTCCCGGAACACCTTACTCTTGGCAAGGAGTTCACATTCCGCGTCACAGTATTGCAAGCTCATAGCGTCGCTACCGACTACGCCGACGTGTTCTGTCAGTTCAAGTAAGAACTATATTATCTTAAGGTCTATTATCGATAACTTTTTAACCTCCAAGCTGAAGAATAAAGACCTTCCGGATTTATGACAATCTAAAATAAAATAGGTGCAAGATCACTTCCTTGGGGGACGCCACTTTGCTGTCAATGCAATCTATTTTTTGGAGCCGTGAAAAACGCATTTGAAAACTACGATTCTTAAATAACTGCACAAAAAGCTTATAAAAGCTGTGATTTTTCGACGTAAGGAAGACTTTAGAGAACAATATCTTTACGTTAACTGTATCGTAAGCAGTATTTAGATCTGCAAAACCTGCGTCAGTTATTTTTCTGTCCTCGAACGTTTTCTCAATTATTTCCATGTTGTGTCCAATTTCTGCCTGTTTAAATATGAGCTTCAATCCAATGAACTAAGATTCCTTTTATTTTGAGAAGAATATTAACTGTATATTTCATTTCAGCTTCCTTCACCGTAATGAAGATGCATTCTCGACAGAACCCGTCAAGAACACAGGAAAGAATACTCCACTTGGATTTTACCACGTGCAAAATGTAAGGATAATGTAGAAGAATAATAAAGCTGTTTTCTTATATGTCCATAACTCTAAGGTTTAAAATCAGCAAATCCGTTTTTAGTGAAAATTATATTCATAACCATGACAGTTTCAAAAAAATTAAATAATTTCTTGCTAAAAAAATCTATTGTAAACAATTTATGCAATGTCAAAACCATTATTCCTAAGTAAAAAAAAAATCCTTGAAGTCTTTGAATCAAAAATCTTTTATTTAATAAAATCACAAGTATCATTTAGAATCGCATAGGTCTACTACCGTAAACTTCTTTAGAAATGTTATAGTAACCACTTTTATTTAACGTTATTATTTATTTGTTATAGATCACAGTGCCAGTAACGAAGTCGTTCGTCGAATATATCAAGACTCAACCGATCGTGTTCGAAGTATTTGGTCATTACCAACAACATCCTCTGCACAAGGTATTAAGTGTATGTGTGATTAGTATTTGCATATGACATTACAGTCACAGCATTCTTGTTCACAACGAAACTCTCTTTTACATTTCAGATGATCTTTCATCCTAATTTTTTAGATACGAATTTCATGACTAAATTTAAAAGTTGGAAAACTATAAACTACATTATGAAATTAAAATTCCAATAATTTATTGTTTAGTCTATAGCCAAAAGTGAGATAAAATTTTTATACGTGAATATTGTAGATCATATTTTATTCACAAAGACAATTACGACTACTACAGTATTAACAAAATGCACATGAAACAGTTGAGCTATCTATCTATTTATTGATACCTAGCTCGACTAATATTGTAGTACTTGTAGTTTGTATAAGTTACCTATTGTCTCCTACTCAATCTTGCCTATTAGAACATCTATTAATATATCATTTTAGATACCTAAAGCTATTTTTATTGATACTAATATTTAAAAACAGGACGCGAAACAAGATGGCCCCGTCGCGGGTCGAACTCCACCTCGCCGCATGCTGCCGCCATCCATCCCCATCTCAGCTCCCGTGCGCAGCCCTAAGTGGGGCGCAGCCTCAGTGGCGCCCCCTTGTTGCTCCTCTCACTTGCACTCGAAGCATGACCTGCTTGTCTGGTTCGAGATTTGCGAACTCGCACCGAATGGGGAATATGTCCCTGCTGTGAGTAACTAAACCTATACGTATTACAAAGCCTTACCCGTATTCGAAAGATCAATGTTGAAAAAAACATTATTGAGAAATAGTTTCTTTACAGGTTTTTTTATCGAGTGCACATTAATTCGTAAAGAATGTACTCTTAGGAAGTAATAAATTGGATAGTGCAAATCATTTCATAGCTCGATAGTCGTAAAAAGTCTACTACCAGTTTTTTT
The DNA here is from genome assembly GCA_947859175.1 of Gandaritis pyraliata. NCBI lineage: Eukaryota > Metazoa > Arthropoda > Insecta > Lepidoptera > Geometridae > Gandaritis > Gandaritis pyraliata. Next base: position 2,643,922 of record OX401866.1, on the reverse strand, counting down.
GTACAAATTAATGGTGGAACAAGTCGATGACCTGACCACTGCTTATGGCAATGGATTGCTTCTCTGAACACGTCCACTGAGGACGACTGCACTGCGCCCATCACTCTGAGACAAAGGTCTACTTCGAACTGACTAACAGTTGCACGTATTTTGGTGTAGGTGGTGGAACACAGCGATGAGCTTCCATGCCGGGGAGTGTTCGTGCTGCACCAAGGCATCCAGCGCCGCATCAGGATCACGATCCTGCACGAGCCCTCCTCCGACCTGCAGTGGACCGACGTGCGCGAGCTAGTCGTCGGTAAATGTCTGTTTGTGTTCCTTTTCTTTTATTTTGCATTGCTTTCTGTTCGGGAAACTAAAAGGTATCTTTGAAGTACTAATCTTAATATTTGAACGGCCATTACCAATATTCAAACCCAAGACACAGAATGGTAATGGTTTCACAATGTCTGTTTGTGTTTATTTCCTATTATATGTATCATTAACAATTTCATAGGAATGGGACTTATTCTTCTGTAGATATCTGGTTTTTTATAATTTTACTGTACTAACTTGCTTACATTAACAAACTTAGAAATTAATCTCAATTGAATCTTGGGTATTTTCTGAAAAGTTACATCAAAACAAGAAATGTTGTGAGAAAATTATCTTTATTATAATGCCCTCCCAATAAAGGCAGTTGTTATTATATTTTCAATAGAGATTTATAACTCAGATCTCAGTAAATGATTGCTTGTTTATTTTTTTTATTTGATATATTTTGGAATACTATGCTGGTTACTTTGAATATACGACCAAAACACGTCTCCAATTTTAGGAGTTCAGTAAGTTAAGATAAATGTATAAGAGGATTTATTATTTGATTGAAATGTTGTATGTCAGGTCGAATCCGCAACACTCCCGAAGCGAGCGAGGACACGACAGACAGCGATGAAGATGGAGCACTCTCACTTGGCTTGTTCCCGGGAGAACGACCCACACTCGACGATAGAGCTGTCTTCAGGTAATTAAACATCATTTAATTATTAGAATCGCCATGGAATAATACACAAAGCTTTAAATTATCAAACTGCACTATCAGTATGTTACGCATAAGTACACTCTTCACTAAGGTATGGTGTCACGCTGTGGGGAGAGTAATACTAATTTGTATAACTCTTATAAATTACAACCTGTAAGTAAAACTAGTACTCGGCTCTGTGGTATAATCATTTTGGATAATAATCTACACTCAAATTACCTATACAGATATTATTTGTAGAACACATAAAAATCCATCAGTTACTTTGAAATGAATTCTTGTGAAACTTTATGAATATTACGGTACCAGGTTCGAAGCAGCCTGGGACAGCAGTCTTCACGGGTCTCCTATGCTGAACAGGGTCAGCGCAAACGGAGAAGTTGTCTACATAACGCTCAGTGCTTATCTAGAGGTATGGACACTCATTTCAGCCGCAGGAGATCCACTCCTAAATATAAGCCAGCCATAAACTTTGTAGACATATTTAAAAAAAAAATTGTTTTGTACACAAAAAAGTGTGTAAGTAAATCAAACGTTTTGAACAAGGTATATTTTAAAACATTTGGTACAAAAAGTATCCTATCCTACTAATATTATAAATGCGAAAGTTTAGATGTTTGGATGTTTGTGTTTCAATCACGTCTAAACTACTGAACCAACATGGATGAAACTTGGCATATATATAATTCGTAACCTGGATTGACACATAAGCTACTTTTTATCTCGAATAATTAACAGGATCTACAGGATAAAATGAACGAAAAGGATTAGCAGCGCCAATTGGCAAGAGGATTTCATTGTTATGTCATGTCACGTCAGTTTGACAGGGCGTAGTACTACCTCTTTGGTCTAACGACTAGCGTTTGACATTCGAATACGGGTTCGGTGTAATGTCAAGTTTCTCAAAGTATCCGCTCGGTACACGCACAGATAATATAATGTACACGGAAACTGTAGACGCGTACGAAGTCGCCTAGTTTAAAATAAAATGTTATTTCCAGGTGGAAAACTGCGGTCGTCCAGCCATAATAACCAAGGACCTGTCCGTGGTGGTGGTGGGTCGCGAGGCGCGCTCGGGCCGCTCGCTGCGCCGCGCGCTGTTCGGCTCGCGGTCTGCGCGCGCAGACCACTTGACCGGCGTCTATGAACTCAGCTTACATCGCGCCTTGGAGCCGGGTACGTCACCTTGTACCATTATAACATCCTGCCAGAACCTAACTACCTGTCTAGTTAGTAAGTAATACATTTATTTACAACACCCAAGACAATTACAAACACAGATTTGACAGGCGTCACAGCTCAGTCGGTAATAGCTCTGCCTTCCGTGCTGTGGGTCGTGGGTTCGATCCCCACCAAGAACAAACATTTGTGCGTGGAAAACATAGATGTTTGTTCTATGTCTGGGTGTTACTATGTATTATAAGTATGTATTTACAAAAAAAAAGTATATAAGTATTCTATCAGCCATCTAGTTCCCATATCACAAGCTTTGCTTAGTTTGGGACTAGAGGGCGTTGTGTGTAAAGTCCGAGAATATTTATAAAAAAAAAAATTATTAGATTTTACACTAAAGAAAAATAACAACAGAAATAATAATGAAATAGGAAATCTTACAATCTAATTGTCCAGTGGTGCTCCAAAATGTATGATAATAAATTAGAAATTATATTAGTATTCTATCAACATCCTAGTTCCCTCAGTTTTCTGCTCAGCTTGGGACTAGAGGGCGTTGTGTGAAATGTCCATGAATAAATAAATAAATATTCATGGATATTACACACAGCGCTCTCTAGTCCCAAACTAAGCAAAGCTTGTGATATGGGAACTAGATGGCTGATAGAATACTTAAAATATACTTTTTTTTGTAAATACAAATATTTATATATCCCACTAATATTAAAAATGCGAAAGTTTAGATGTTTGGATGTTTGTATTTCAATCACGTCTAAACTACTGAACCAACTTGGACGAAACTTGGCATATATGTAGTTCGTAACCTGGATTGACACATAGGCTACTTTTTATCCCGAATAATTAACAGGATCTACAGGATAAAATGAACGAACGGGATTAGCAGCGCCAATTTAGCAAGAGGATTTCATTGTCATGTCACGTCAGTTTGACAGGACCTCTTTGGTCTAACGACAAACGTTTAACATTCGAGTACGGGTTCGGTGTAATGTCAAGTTTCTCAAAGAAGTATCCGCTCGGTACACGCACAGATAATATAATGTATACGGAAACGGTACTCGCGTACGAAGTCGCGGGTAACTGCTAGTATTTATATATTGAATGATGTGCAGGTGTACAAAGGCGACAGAGGCGTGTGCTGGACACGAGCGGGACATACGTGCGCGGAGAGGAGAACCTGCACGGCTGGCGGCCGCGCGGGGACTCCCTTATATTCGACCATCAGGTCAGTAACTGCACATTGTGACCATCAGGTCAGTAACTGCACATTGTGACCATCAGGTCAGAAACTGCACATTGTGACCATCAGGTCAGTAACTGCACATTGTGACCATCAGGTCAGTAACTGCACATTGTGACCATCAGGTCAGAAACTGCACATTGTGACCATCAGGTCAGTAACTGCACATTGTGACCATCAGGTCAGAAACTGCACATTGTGACCATCAGGTCAGTAACTGCACATTGTGACCATCAGGTCAGTAACTGCACATTGAATCATTTCACTATTTTACTCTTTTGAAACTGGTATAGTAAATATCGCACAGTAATTTGTCTCTTCAATTTATTCCCTCGCATAAAAACAGAGAGAAGAAAGTTTAGTTAGCAAATTCAGCATTTTGAACGTACATGAATAATTTGAATCATGAATTTATTCATGTATGTTTGACATGAATAATTAACGTATTTACACACATAATTATGAAAACAATTATCTATATACAAATACCTAAGAAAATAAAAATTCTTAACTATTTTTTATTAAAATGAGAGTTTACATGTTAGTAGTTTCAGGTAGAAAACAGAGTTCGAATCACCGACCGAATTTGGATCACACCTAAATTGAGTTTTATAGCTCTATCCATAAAATTCATTATCCACTACAATATGTTTTGTTCCACTGAAGTATCTATTGAATACCATTTCGTAATATGTTGGACAGTGGGAATTAGAGAAGATGACGCGGTTGGAGCAAGTGGGCCGCACGCGACACTTCCTCGCATTACGGGAACGACTCCGTCATGGACACGAGAACACTGTCGCGCCCAACGACTTCACTAAGACAGAAAAGGTATGGCTCTTTCAATTATTTGGACAGCTACTGTACAACATAAACTACAAGTTCAGTTCAATGAAATGTTGGCAAATTTTGTATATATTTGAAACTAATATTTTTGATGAGTTTTAATAAAAATAGACACAATAGGTACGACAGGATGATATAATGGAAGAACCGTGTAGGCTAAATCAATAGAATTATTATAATTGCGTGAACACCTGTGACAGGCGTCACAGCTCAGTCGGTAATGGATCTGCCTTCCGTGCTGTGGGTCGTGGGTTCGATCCCCACCAAGAACAAACATTTGTGTGTGGCAACATAGATGTTTGTTCTATGTCTGGGTGTTACTATGTATTATATGTATGTATTTACAAAAAAAAGTATTCAAGTATTCTATCAGCCATCTAGTTCCCATATTACAAGCTTTGCTTAGTTTGGGACTAGAGGGCGTCGTGTGAAATGTCCATGAATATTTATTTATTATTTATCTTCCATTCCATTCTAAATGATTCGTATGATTTTACTGAATAAAACATAATTGACTTTGACAGTGGGTTCTTTCTTACAAACATTGCCCGAACTGAAGATGGTCGTATGTTCGCGCATAGCTATTAGAAACTTATGCAACTTGTTTATACTACCTATGTTTTTGTCCATTTTCCGTAGCAGTTGTTTCTATGTATGTACGATATAACAGGAGGTATGCAACATGGCCGCCAAAGCAGCTGGGGAATGCGTGGGCGTCGCGTCCGGCGTGCGGGACGACAGCGTCTACGAGCCGTGGGACATGACCACGCACGAACGGGACCTCGCAGGGAAATACGTCAAACTCATACAGGGTGAGATACATGCCTATATACAGGGTAGCTATTTGCAGTGCTTCTAAAAATATTATTAGTTTTAGGATTTCTTAGGCGACGGGTAACGACAAACAACTTCTCGATCGCACATTTTAACACTTTTGAATATAAAACGCAAAGTATATTCTGCGAAACTGAGTAGGTACCTAGTTTGGAATTACGATATTTTTTTTATTTATACGCTAGTCACGCAAACCTCTACATCAGTCTAGGTTAACTGGAAGATAATGCTATATAGCATTAAGTTCGCCTTTGTACTGTTATGTATTTGCAATATAAAATTTTCTATCTATTTATTTAGGTACCAGTTATTGGACTATTTAAAATGTACATCTTAATGTAGCAAGGGCTCACCCTGAGGTAAGCCCTAGTAGTGACCAACAGTGCCATACAGCTTCTAATTTTCTATATATCTCCATATTTCATTTCATATTTCATATTTTTTTATTTAAATATTTCTGTGTGCCAAACATAGATGTTTGTTCTATGTCTGGGTGTTGCTATGTATTATAAGTATGTATGTACGAAAAAAAATGTATATAAGTATTCTATCTGCATCTAGTTCCCATATCACAAGCTTTGCTTAGTTTGGGACTAGAGGGCGTTGTGTGAAATGTCCATGAATTTATTTATTCTCTGTTCTGTTTGTATTATCAGGAAGGATAGGCAACTCCTCGACCAGCAAGGAGGTGGAAGCGGCGGTGTCTCCCGCGACGCCGGTCGACGAGGGCGTGTCCGCGGATATATCCACGCCCAGCCTTCTCTCCTCGATCCATAGCGCGAGCAGCTTCGAGTAACTATATACAATATTCATATAAAACTGTTCATAAAATCCTAAGATTTTGTTAGAAAAAATACACACATAATCAATCAACTTAGTAAATATTGAACGCTAAGGGCGGCTTGCACCAGAATCTCTAAACGCGTTTAACTATTAAATAGTATTTAGCGAGTTGTCAAGTCATATAAATACGTCAGATTTAAATTTATTTAGCTGTTAAACACGTTTAGTGATTCTGGTGCAAGACGCCCTTAATGATACTTTATTTAAACAATCGAACACAAGCACTAAGAAGCGTCCGATGCGACCGACGACCGAGCAGAGAATGCTATCGATTCTGTTGTTGCATTTTTCTAAACTAACCTAATTTGACAGCGCTAAAATTATAGCCGTCTTTGTCGTTTCAGTTTATGAGAAAGGGACGGCAACATTTTTAGTGCTGACAAATTAGGTTAGTTTAGAAAAATGCGACAACAGAATCGATAGCAATGACTCGTTTGTCTTTGTCCTGCGCGACTAAATGCTTCTTTCTTCCTTTTCTTCTCCTTCTTTCTTTCTTTCTTCTTCGACTAAATAAAGGGAGGTTCTTCTCTTTCTAATTTGCTTACCACATTGAATTCATAATTATTTGTTCAGACTATGTTCCCCGGAGCGCGCGCTCCTCGAGAAGTCAATGTCCGGCTGGGCGGGCTCCACGGGTGGCGTCGGAGCCCTATACGTGCCGGAGTGCGAGGAGGTGCGCGTGTCGGCCGCCGTGGCGCGCCGAGGGCATCTCAACGTGCTGCAGCATGGCACGCACGGCTGGAAGAAACGCTGGCTGGTCAGTACACTGTCCTACGAACTTGCTTGTACACACGGCCACAGGTCAAGTAATACCTCATTACAGTTTTTAACCGACTTCAAAAAAGGAAAAGGTTCTCAATTCGTTTTTTATAATGTTTGTTACCTCGGAACTCCGTCATTTATGTAACGATTTGAAAAATTCTTTTTGTATCTGAAAGGATGTACTTCCAGGTTGGTCCCATTCAATTTTTATCAAAATCGGTTCAGTAGTTTGGCTTATAAATATAAAATATGCCAACCACGTGCACGAAACGTGACTTTTTAGTGGTGTTTATGGTCACTAGAACATTCCCAATGAACTGCCATCATCATATGATGAAGCTGGTACTCGGATAGAAGTCGGTTTTTCTTGTTTTTTAAACTTATAAATTATCATACAAAATGTAGGTACGCTTCAGATGTATTTTCTACTCTGTAGATACAATTTCTGATCAATTTAAAGATTAAATCCTATCCTATCCTATCCTACTAATATTATAAATGTGAAAGTTTAGATGTTTGGATGTTTAGATGTTTGGATGATTGGATGTTTGGATGTTTGTGTTTCAATCACGTCAAAACCACTGAACTAATTTGGATGAAACTTGGCATATATATAGTTCGTAACCTGGATTGACATATAGGCTACTTTTTATCCCGAATAATTAACAGGATCTACAGGATAAAATGAACGAAAAGGATTAGCAGCGCCAATTGGCAAGAGGATTTCATTGTCATGTCATGTCACGTCAGTTTGACAGGGCGTAGTACTACCTCTTTGGTCTAACAACTAGCGTTTGACATTCCAGTACGAGTTCGGTGTAATGAGGTGCAATGTCAAGTTTCTCAAAGAAGTATCCGCTCGGTATACACACAGATAATATAATGTACACGGAAACTGTAGACGCGTACGAAGTCGCGGGCAACTGCTAGTAAGTAAATACCTGTCTGAGTGCATTAGTAAACAGTAGTATTGGTCAGGTCGTGCGGCGGCCCTACGTGTTCATATACCGCGACGAGCGCGACCCCATCGAGCGCGCGCTCATCAACCTCGGCAACGCACACGTCGAGTACTCCGAGCACCAGGAACAGATGGTCAGGATGCCCAACACCTTCAGGTATCTCTACCACAACCTTACACAAACCTACCTACCTTACCAAACAGAGTTGCATGACATCCTTAAACTTTTTTTTAGATTTTTTTAGGTTATTTACCATTTTAAAAAATTACATAATGCTGTCGATTCTGTTTTTGCATTTTTCTAAACTAACCTAATTTGACAGCACTAAAAATGTTGCCGTCTCTTTCTCATAAACTGAAACGACAAAGACAGCTATAATTTTAGCGCTGTCAAATTAGGTTAGTTTAGAAAAATGCAACAACAGAATCGATACCAATGTATTTTATAGTATAGCACTAAAGAAAACCATAAGGTTTATAGGCATAATGCTATTGGAGTCCGTATCGACAGCCTTAGGTACATTCATATATAAAATATGTAGGTATCATCAGGCCTTTTGCATCTAATTTAGGATCAAAACACAAAACAACTTAAAACAGTATCAGAAGAGTACTGCGCGTGTTTACCAAGATAAACTAAACATATTCTAAAACAGTATCAGAAGAGTACTGCGCGTGTTTACCAAGATAAACTAAACATATTCTAAAACAGTATCAGAAGAGTACTGCGCGTGTTTACCAAGATAAACTAAACATATTCTAAAACAGTATCAGAAGAGTACTGCGCGTGTTTACCAAGATAAACTAAACATATTCTAAAACAGTATCAGAAGAGTACTGCGCGTGTTTACCAAGATAAACTAAACATATTCTAAAACAGTATCAGAAGAGTACTGCGCGTGTTTACCAAGATAAACTAAACATATTCTAAAACAGTATCAGAAGAGTACTGCGCGTGTTTACCAAGATAAACTAAACATATTCTAAAACAGTATCAGAAGAGTACTGCGCGTGTTTACCAAGATAAACTAAACATATTCTAAAACAGTATCAGAAGAGTACTGCGCGTGTTTACCAAGATAAACTAAACATATTCTAAAACAGTATCAGAAGAGTACTGCGCGTGTTTACCAAGATAAACTAAACAACTATCCCAATCAACTGGCACAACAACTCACCAAGCCAACATACACGAGGCGGCTCTAAAGAAAACATGTCATAAATAAATAAATATTCATGGACTTTACTCATAAACTTTTTGTACTTGATTTGTTACTTCAGTGTGGTGAGCAAGGAGCGCGGGTATCTACTGCAGACCCTGGGGGACAAGGAGGTCCACGACTGGCTGTACGCCATCAACCCGCTACTCGCCGGACAGATCAGGTGAGCGCACTATCATTCACACACATGTATACTATACTACCTACGGATCTTTGTCCCTCTCAAGTTGCGCAGAACCCATTTTTAGGTAATTGCAGGTAAGCAAACTTTTCCGCACAACAGTACATGCGCAATCGTTTGTTGCACCTAACTTCAGAGTGATAAAGATCCGTTGCGCGTACTGTATTTATTAACGCAAAGTTGATTGAAAAAACGTTGATGATCGAAATGATTATTGATGCATTGTTGCAGGATAACGTTTTTTAGTTGTTAAACATTTCAAATCACAATAGAGACAATACAGGGTGTAATAAAAGCGCATTCAAGAACTTGGGGAGATCAAAGTATTGATATAACCCATTGATATAAATATCTTTTTCTATAGGTATATTTGTAGTTAAACAATTCACCATGAAACTAGCTGTTTCAAAGATTTCCAGGAAGAATGATTTTGAGTATTTTTCTATTGTCTTATCTTTACGATGTTCAAACATAGCTCTAGTCTCGTAAAGGTAGGTTCATACCTGTGCAGTATCGCTACCGGCAGCGGTAACGCGTTCCAAGTGGGTATGCGGTCAAGCCTAGTTTCTCAAAACTCACATACAAAATACCCGGCGTTACTCCGCGATGTCGCGCGGTATCCGAGCGGAGTTTATCGCTACCGCTCTGTGTAGCGAATACCGCGTAGGTGTGAACAGAGGGGCGATTACGAGTTGACAATGTAAAAACCGGTGTGAAACGTCTGACGTCCAGCACACCGGTGTGCGCTGATTGGCATGAAAACACTGAGCGGGAGCTTGACGAGACCAAGCTTCTCAAAAAATCCGCTCAGTGTTTCCACACCAAGCAGCGCACACCGGTGTGGTTGGCGTCAGACGTTTCACACCCGTTTTTACATTGTCAACTCGTACTCACCCCTCTGAGCCCGTAGTCTGTGTTTTATTTTGTTGATTTGCAAAAGTGTATAACAATACTTAAATGATCTTTAAAAATATTTTTCTTTTCAAAAATTTCGACAATGTAAAATTACTAATTAACCTGCCTTGTGGTTAGATCGTAATATAATTAGGGTATACGTATTATCTATAAGTAAAAATATTGGGATTCACTTTTCGCAACTTAACGAAATAAAACTCATACTCGAGGCTCAAGCTTTTTGTGATATCCGCTTCAAGTCAATACACGTGTAAAGGTGTGTGTGTACAGGTCGCGGTCCGGCCGGCGCGGGGACAAGCAGCCGGAGACGGCATGAGAACACCTCACAATGGAGTCTATCCTCGTTTATTAGGCGCGTCAAACACAACAGAAACGTAGGTCGCGCGTCTCCTTTGCATGCCGGTTGAAACATGCCAATACAATGCAACCTTTTCAAACTGTCACGAATATGAAGATAATTTGTATAATTCCTAGGCACGTACAGTCGACGCAATTGCTATGACAATCATGGTAAAGTAACCCAAACAACAGATATGTTGAGAATTCACCGAAACCGGATTCTAGGCCGCATAGTCAGCGCGCCTAGGCATAAACGAAATAGTGATCATCACGCATGCAAAAATGCCGAGGTATTGGAAATAGTCAAAATCGCAAATCTTGTTTTAGTGAAAATTCTGCTCATAATTATGACAGTTTCAAAAGGTTATTTGATATCAAACAGACAAATAATCTCTGGTTTTTATAATCTACGGTAACTCCAATGGCGAATGCAACATTGACAATTTATATTAGTCAATGAAATAATTTGGTCGACAGACGATGATCCAGAGCTACTAACGGATTCTCGTAGAATATGTGAACCGGGATGATAAATTATAGTCCTCATGATTACTTATGAAGTCCTTTCAATTCCAAGATCCTTGTTATTTTTAACAATAATAGGGGACTCCAGTAATATTTGAGGCTAAAAAATGGCAACAATAAAATCAGTACTAAGATCTACCAAAATAGTTCAAGTGAGGACTATAGTTTTTAAGATATAAGTATACAATCGCATTTAATGGTGCCAAATAATATCGGTGCCATATCACAATAACTGTGCATTGTTAAATATGCACAACTGTCACTGGTTTGGTAGATTTGAGCGAACGTGTGTAGAAAGTACCCAACTATGTGGTCGACGGGTTAAATACCTACTTTGTGAAAGATAATAAGACCACTAAAAAAATGGAATGTCTGAATCAATTATTTTAGCATATCCACAATTTATACCAGTATTATAACCAGGTGCATATAATGCAAATATATGGTATATACGTAAATAGGTATATATTATGTATGTATATTATATTATGTATGTATTGTTTTTTAACTGATTGTATATTTGATGGTTGGGAAGTTACTGATAGTTGGGACCAAACCGGTGCACTATTAAATAACGGGTTCGGGGTAAGGAAATGATACTAATATTATTTATATCAATATTGTATGTGTTGTATTAATCGGCGTGTTTCAACCTATGTATAAGGATATGCGTGGTCTGAAGTTCTAGTGGTGGCACCGAAGCCAGTGGGTTGAGATTAAACACTTATTCAATTTAATGTTAGAAAATCGAGTCCATTATTAATCGATATTTACTGTGGACTTCGCTTACATTTTATAATATCATAATGTTTTACAACAACTTACAATTTACTTACAATTTATTAGCGAAGCCCGCTGGCTCGGGCCGAGAGCGTCCGCGCTTACTCGCATTTGTACAATGTCATGTGCAATTCACAAGATTGCATTGCGCACAAATGTTTGAAAACGATGTCAGATAGGCTCCATTCGGGAAGGCAAGATACGAAGAATTTATCTTGTGAAATGACAAATTACTAAGAATTCTAGTTTTTCTTAATGTTGGTACATTGATGTAATTTACCTTGTATATACGTATGGCGCGAACGGTAGAAATAAAAAGTATATTTTGAGGCTCAAATGCCATTTCGATGAAGATTAAGGGTAGTCCGTAATCGTATGTTGTCGTACGTTAACTATCTTGACAGTTTTAGTATTCATTGTAAATAAAAAAAAACTTAAATTATGACATTGTAGTTAATGTAGACATGCGTTTAAAATCAGTTCATTACGCGATGTACTAATTTATATATATTCTGAATTATTTATTAATTTGTGTTGTAATCGTAATATTAATTGTTGAATGAACAATCTTTGAAATAATTGTATAAAGTAGGTTAATGTTATTGGCAAAATCTCATATTTTCTTGGGTTGTGCTGTCGACTAAACAGTTGGCAACACTAGGACCATTCCAATAGGAACTAGTCATGTACTAGAGTAGGTATTTATGTGATAGAAACGCTTCACACATCAATGCTGTGCTAAAAATCACAAACGTAGATTTAAAAATATTCAGAGGGGCGATTACGAGTTAACAATGTAAAAACCGGTGTGAAACGTCTGACGCCAACCACACCGGTGTGCGCTGCTTGGTATGGAAACACTGAGCGGATTTTTTGAGAAGCTTGGTTTCGTCAAGTTTCCGCTCAGTGTTTCCATACCAATCAGCGCACACCGGTGTGGTTGGCGTCAGACGTTTCACACCGGTTTTTATACATTGTCAACTCGTAATCGCCCCTCTGTTGAAAACATATTTCCATCATTTAGACGGTCCATAGATACATAGAAAATATACTTGAAATATTTATACAAAACATAATTACGTCGTAGTTAGAAAATGAATGTGTAGTTTTATATGGATATCCTTATTTTCTTCCTAACACTTAAGACCTTCGGCTTCTAAAAGTCATGAGTGGAAATTAGAAAGAACGGTCACTGTACTATCGCTTCTAGTGATGCGTATTCTGTGTATTTTGAAACTATTGATCGAATAATTTGAATAAAGTAAATGTGTTTTGTTTTATGAACTTTTCGTGGTAAATGTTTCTAAGCATTTTAACTATAGAGGCGTTGTAAATATCCTATAAGAAGCGTTCGCTACATTATGTTACAGAATTGAATGCTTTCCTGCGTTCGTCTCACTGGCTTACGATGTTATTAGATTCCAATACTCGGCTAACCACTAGTGAATAACCTGATAATAATTTTAGCATAATGTAGTCGTAAGATCAAAAGTATTATCCAAAATTAGTAACGCTGTGTTAGAAACATTATTACAACTATTTGTCGTCGAAGTTGTTGTGTTCTAGTTGGTACTACTGTACCAACTAGAACATGTGTAGCGTCATGAGGAAATGTATTGTTGATTTGTTGCTCGACCTGAGGGGTGAGTACGAGTTGACAATGTACAAAACGGTGTCAAACGTCTGACACCAACCACACTTGTGTTCGCTGCTTGGTATGGAAACACTGAGCGGGAGCTTGACGAAACCAAGCTTCTAAAAAAATCCGCTCAGTGTTTGCATACCAAGCAGTGCACACCGGTGTGGTTGGCGTCAGACGTTTCACACCGGTTTTTACATTGTCAACTCGTACTCGCCCCTCTGACGCTGTGCGTTATCAAAAGAAACGCTCATTTTTCATAACAAAAAATATGTCTTGACGGAATTATTATGTCCAAATACTTCGCCATTACGAAATTAATATTTGTGTAACTTCTTCAATTAAATAAGTATGTTAAGTGTAATGAATGATTAGACCTCATGCTGAAGACACGCATGTTTCTGAAATTTGTTTTTCTAGTCATTTTTGTATAACATTCCAAAGTTTGTAAATTATTTCTTTTTTTCGAATATATAGGGTAATGTATTTTGCATAGCAAAATGGTGTTTTCGTAGTTGAATAGTGAGCAGGAGTTATAAAATCGGGATGAGTCCTGCGATGGATGTTATGTCGTTTTTCTATTTATTTATTTTTTAATTTTCTTTTGCTATTTTCCGATTATGTTGTTATTACTGTAATAAATGAACGTTTTAAATTAGAGATGACAGTTCACGCTGGATTATATTTTCTTATAAAGTATACTAAGCTGTACTGCTATTTTTATAGAACTAGCTGTTATTTCGTTCTCTGTTTATTAATTTATTTTGATCGTTATATTGATAATATTTGCCTCCAGGGCATATTGTAATATATTTTATTTCTCGCTTTATTACGTGGGTGTGAAAGAGACGCCTCTCCTTGTGATTTAGATGGTGATTGTTGATTGTTGGCGAGAATGAATTTGAGAAATTATATATTCTATAATTTTATGGACTTCATTCAATTTATGATAAGAACAATGTAATAATTGGTAATATTACTCATTGCTCTAAATGTACTATCAAAATATATTATACACAGTGTTAAAGGTCATAAATAAAATGCTTTGAAAATTTCCATTGTTGTTTCCATTACTTACAAATAAATCCCTAATAGTTATCTACCTTCTGCATGTCAGCCGCTAAACCTGTACACGTACGTCTGTATGTACTATTAAAAACTAGGTAGTTTTCTCCAACTATGGTTTTTTATTAACTAATTGATGGAACAAGCAGATGGCCCACCTGATGTTAAGCGGTTGCCTCTGCCTATAACAATGCCTCCTCACTGAGCTAGTCCACTGAGGATGTGCCTTGTGATGAATTGCACTCGTAAAATTCATTTTCTGATACTGGCTGTAGGTAGGGGCTTACCTATGAAGCGCGTTACCTACGTCAGTTGCATTCACATATCAATAAAAAAATCCTTTGAGGACGTGCCGTGTGTGATGTTAGGGCTCCTGCCTGCCTCCGGGTTTGGTTTCAATAAAAGATTTCTTTTATTTTTCAGGTGTAAGTATAATTAATGCGTACCATTATCGGAGCAGAGATACAGAGCTAAAGATGCTACGCAAAGTAGAGATACAGGAGTCAATGGGAAGAGTTGTCGGTACTCTGAGAACGTGCCTTGAATATTTTTTTCTATTAGAGCATCACGATTGTCCAGCTATGTGTTGTAACATTTGCAAGAGTCATATACTTACGTCGTACCACAACATACAAATAAGTTCGATAGAACTGCTTACCTATATTGAACGACGACTGCTTTATACACAGATTTTAAAAACAATTGGTTATCTACTTATCGGAACATTTCGTCTTTTTGGCACCTTTGACCTAATATTTCAGATTGCAATAATTATGCACTGAATAATGGCATATTCAAAGGTCTAGATATGTTGAAGCTGGGGACATACATTTAATTAAAATTTCTACCTTGTAAAATGATATAAATAAACTATACAATGTAAACACAGGTTTCGATAAATCATTTTTATTATCACATGTGTACAAAATTTAGTACCTATACGACTTACATGCGCTATATAATAAATATGCACTACATAATATTTGTCTACAACAATATACAAACATCATATTTTCTGAGCGTAGATTGAAATATATTTATTTGTAGCTATAATTTAATTAAAAGACTGTTTTAATACATTTTCTAACTTACTCAATAACTAGTAGTTACCCGCGACTTCGTACGCGTCTACAGTTTCCGTGTACATTATATTATCTGTGCGTGTACCGAGCGGATACTTTGAGAAACTTGACATAACACCGAACTCGTACTGCAATGTGAAACGCTAGTTGTTAGACCAAAGAGGTAGTACTACGCCCTGTTAAACTGACATGACATGACATGACAATGAAATCCTCTTGTCAATTGGCGCTGCTAATCCTTTTCGTTCATTTTATCCTGTAGATCCTGTTAATTATTCGAGATAAAAAGTAGCCTATGTGTCAATCCAGGTTACGAACTATATACATGCCAAGTTTCATCCAAGTTGGTTCAGTAGTTTAGACGTGATTGAAACACAAACATCTAAACTTTCGCATTTATAATATTAGTATGATCCTTGTGATTTTATTGAATAAAGATATTTTGACTTTGACAGTAGGATTTCATTAAACGCTTTTTGCGCTGCTTATACTTATCTCTATGCGTAATTTCTACAGTACAGTTTAAGGCGTTGAGACTAGCCAATTTCCTATGTTCAGAGAAATATATATCTTAAAAAATTGTATGGAAAAATTATAAATGTTTGTTTAGTTTAACGAAAAAGAAATCCCACGAGAATCTATTTTTACCTAAAATGTGTTCTAATATTCATGACGGCATTAACGCTGACTGTACGAATACATGCTAGAGAAAAAATGGTTTTTAATACCTACATTTTATCGTAATATAATTCGCGAGATCAATATACCTAGTAGATAACTAAAAACGTGATTTTAATGAGGATCAAAATAACTATACAAGTTTCAGATTTTAAGTAATCAGAATGCAAGATGTTCGATGCTCAACAGAAACTTACACTCAAGCGTAGATTTACTAATTTCCAGTGAGAAGTTTCTAAAAATCTGCTTTGAATTCTTGAGCATTGTTTAAAAATACGGCACTCAGAAACAAGCTTAACTTTTCAAGAAAACGGGTTTAGATTCTTATCATAATCATCGTCATCACTAAACGGATTCTTTGGATCATCAGTTTCCTCATCAGCGAATGGATTCTTCGCTTCATCGTAATTATCTTCACCAAATGGATTAACCGGACCAGTGTTCTTCGCTTTTGCTGTTATATTTTGTGAGATGGGGGTTTCGCGTCTGATCTGTGAAGGGGAATGGTAAGTTGTTTTGGCGTGAACTGGTTCTAGTTTATTCATGTTTGCTTCTAAGCTGGAGCTGTATCGCGTCTGCTCCAGAACCCTCATTCTGCCTTCTGGAATCGGCACCACTGTGGTGCCCTTCGCGGGAACTTGTTTTGCTGTATTTGGTACGAATACTGAAAAGAAGTTTTAAATTAGTACTCGATTTATTATTTATTATTGTGAAGGTGACATTAAAGCCCATTTATAATGACGTTTTTCTCATCACGTTTGTGTATTTACCTAAGTTGATGTTTTTTCGATCTTTTTAGTTGTATTGTCAAATATATAGTAGGTAGGTATAATACCGATGTACAGTTTTCTAGATTTAAATATGTAATAGCGTTATCGCCTTGGATCTCTGTAATGGTAATGTCTATGTTAAATAAACAATTTGAATTTGAATTCGATCATTTAGAAAACAACGGAAGCGTTGACTAAACACTAAACACCAACAACAACGTGTTTAACAGCTAAATAGATATAAATCTGACGTATTTATATGACTTGACAACTCGTTAAATACTATTTAATAATTAAACGCGTTTAGCGGTTCTGGTGCAAGCCGCCCTTAGTGATGAAGCTTGAATATAAAAAAAATATTTAAGACTAGCTTCCGCCCGCGACTTCGTCCGCGTCCCGTTTGATCCTGTTGGTTTTCCGGGATAAAAAGTAGCCTATGTGTTAATCCAGGCTACGAATCATATGTATTCCAAGTTTCATCCAAATCGGGCCAGTAGTTTTTGCGTGAAAGAGTAACAAACATCCATCCATACATACATACAAACTTTCGTGTTTATAATATTAGTAGGATGTCACCTAATTTGACAGCAGTAAAAATATTGCCGTCCCTTTCTCATAAACTGCAATAATTTTAGCTCGGTCAAATTAGCTTTGTTTAGAAAAATGAACCAACAGAATCGCTACAAATAGTATACATACAGATATAATTAATGTTTTTGTATGTTCCTATCAGTAAATAAATGGCTACTTGTAAGGCTCCACATTTGTTCATTACATGCCTGAAACGGCACATCCAAACAATTCGATTCTGATCTTCTTATAATTATGTTAAACGGAACTGCTACAAATGGTGATGTTACGGGTCAGGGGTGTGATTCTAGACCGATAGACTTTTTATCACAATAGATATATATCTTTCAAACTGTCAAAACTCCATACTTTTTGAGTGTTTGGGTGATATATCTATCGTGACAAAAATGTCTATCGGTCTAGAATCACCTCCCAGGTGTTGATGCCAACTTGTGATGATGATAAACATACCTTGTTTGCTCTGTCCCTCCGCTTGCCTCAGCTTAGCTTCAGCCCCGGGGCCGTATGTGAGGGGGGCAGCCGCGGGGGCGGGGGCGGGGGCTGGGGCGGGGGCGGGGGCGGGGGCGGGGGCCGGGTCCTGCATCGTATCCGTGATGAGCGTCACCTTGTTGAACAGCCCCCGGCCGTAGTACTCAGACACTACGGCATAGCTGGAATAAAAAAGGTTTTTAGTTGGATTTGTTTGAGGCGAAATGGGTGAGATTAGGTCAGGATCGTGTTGGATCAGCGTTGTGCCACCGGTGGCACAGCAAATGCTGAGTTGGGCGCCGTTTGGTAACGTATAATATGTGTTGTAATTATCTTCTTTGTTATTTTTAGTGTTCTATTTTTCCGTTTTTCTGTTTTTGTCTGCTACCTACATGTGTTATATCTATTTTCTTTTTGATATTTCTTTGTTTGTGTGTTTTTTTATGTACCTACCCATGGTTTTCGTTACAAATAAATATATTTTATTCTTATTCTTGGATGGCACAAACTTATGTAGGCCTATTCCCAGCAGTGGGTGAAATCGGGCTGTGGATGATGATGAGGCGAACAAAATCGTGGAGATTGGACAAAGTTGGGATAGGCAAAGGCCACACACAAAAACCACACAGAATTTTCCTAGGGTGTGAGTTCGTTTTTTTACAATTTTATTGGTTGCCAAACAATAATAGATTTTAATGATATTGTCAGGCATCACCGCTTAGTCGGTAATAGCTCTGCCTTCCGTGCTGAGGGTCGTGGGTTCGATCCCCACCAAAAACAAACGTTTGTGTGTGACAAACATAGATGTTTGTTCTATGTCGGGGTGTTAATATAAATGTCAAAGTTCAGGTGTTTTAATCACGCTGCAACTGCTGGTCCGATTTGGATGAAACTTGAATATAGTTTGTAACTTTGTTATAGATCTCTTCATGTAAATTGCATTATAAAAGGCGTAAGCGTGGAGAGTTGAGATGTAAGTGTGCAATTATGGGTAACTATTCAAGGTAAGCCAATAAGTTAAACTATTGTTGGTATTTGTACTGATTCAAAGTAAATATTATGATCACATAGTTATTTTAATATTTTTCCTCGATTAACAAATCATTTGAATACTGTTATACGATCGTATCGCTATTTTAAGGACGGCGTATCTACTAAAACGTTCATCGCAGATTAGCGTTTTAAGTATATTTAAAAAAAGTAAAAGAAAAATATTAATTATTATCACAGAAGCTATTCCAGACGAAAACGTAACAGCTATGTTTTCTCGATAGAAAAAACAATTTAAAAGTTATGAAAAGTACAGTTAAAAGACAAACTACACTCTCTTGTGATCATGAAGAACTGATTTTTACTTAATGTCATTAAAAATATTCAATTCTGGTGCAAATTGGAGTCTTAGTCGGTACCAAAACATACCTTTCATCAGCTCTATTAGAAAAACACCAAGAAAACGGAGGAATCATAACAGATTTGAACACCGAAACCATATTAAAACCACACTATTCACGTCACGATGTCGTAAATCAATTGGTTTGAAGTATAATAAGTCTTCTAGCGATAACGAACTAATGATAAGGCAACATGCTCACGGAACGAGCGCGGACGGTGCACTGAAGTGTACAGTGCCTTCATCACCAATAAATGTGGCAATCGTAAACGTATCGCAACACTAGCGTATCCGAGATACACTGCGCGGTGACGCTACATCGTGCGGCAGTCGAGCTGGCGTTGACGCGCAATATGATTCGAATACGATAGGGTTACGTAACGCGACGACTGTCAGATTTGTTCGTCATAATATTTTGAATTTAATCGTACTACATAACATATAGTTGCTCTGAGCCCGCGAACGACACCGGAATTTCATTTTCCGTAAAATTCGTGTTCCGTTCCGAACCAAGAAACACACATAGTAACACAATAAATATACATCGACATTTCACACAACGCCCTCTAGTCCCAAACTAATCAAAGCTTGTAATATGGGAACTAGATTACTGATAGAATACTTATATACTTTTTTTAAATACATATTTATAATACATAGTACACAGACATAGAACAAACATCTATGTTTGCTAGACACAATTTTTTTATTCTTGGTGGGGATCGAACCCACGACCCACAGCACGGAAGGCAGAGCTAATACCGACTGAGCTGTGACGCCTGTCAAAACTGATGAATGTAAACTTTGTTTTGATTGCAAATAAAAACAAGTTTATGACTTTTTTTAATTACATACTACTGCATGAAGATTTTATTAGTCTGTGCTATATTTATACTATTTCTTTTTTTGTGACATGAGGTGATGGAAAACATATGGCCCAGCTGATGTTAAGTGGTTGTACCATCTATAGTAATTGCATTAGAAGCAATTTATGAAGACAAACCATGTCTAGTGTCCACTACTAGAGCATTGCAATGCGATTAGAATCATCGCTTGCTTTATTTTTGCTGAACCTATTAATTATAGGTATAAGTAATAATTATCCTTGTAGTTTAGGTATTTATTTTACCTCTTGCAAAACATATCCCTAGACACCACAAACATACAGTTAGCATCAAAAGTGTTTTCTGTAAAATACAATATGGGTCTTTTCAAGGCAAGAATGAATAAGTCTCTTCTGGACTGTCCTGCTCCATCGTCGGCCTCATCGTCACTTACCATCAGGTGAGATTGTGGCCAAAGGACATTCTATCTCATTTAATGTACTCAAATGTACTTACTTATGATTTATTCAATTAGTGAGTAACTTTATTATTCATATAATTGTTAAATAATGAATAAATTGATTATGATTGATTATGATTGATTATAAAACAAAGTCTTCAGAAATTCAAAATTGTGTACTGTTGGATTTTATCATATTTTTTACCAAAATACTACTTTTAGGATATAGTTTTTACTTCTTAATCAACCAAAACCAAATGTACCTAGTTTCCTGTCACGAAACATTTTTGAAACTTTGCCTCATCATCATTTACTAATACTGACTGTACTTTTAGTATTATGCCATGACGCTGTCAAAAACTATTAAAACAATAAAAACATGTTTACAGAAACGTCTAGATAAAAGTTGGTGAACTGTGGTTTATTACTTCGTATATCATTATAAGATTATTCATTAAACCAATAATGATTATTGACTGATAAGAAAAAACACAGATCATATGATACAAAAGTCGATATCAATACCGATAAAGATACTCGATATTTAACCTTATTTGTAGACTAACTTTTTTATACGACGAGTAGGCAAGCAAGCTTATTCGGTACGGCCCACCTCATGGTAAGCGGTTACCGTAGCCAATGGATGTTAAGTGCACGTACCCACCACTACCTTAGTTAGTTATAAGTAGTTTTGTAAGTTAGTTATTGTATTGTTAATGTGTTAGGGCGGCTTGCACTAGAATCGCTAAACGCGTTTAATACTATTAAATAGTATTTAGCGAGTTGTCAAGTCATATAAATACGTCAGATCTAAATCTATTTAGCTGTTAAATACGTTTAGCGATTCTAGTGCAAGACGCCCTTAGTGTATTGTTGTGCTGTTGTGTGTGTGTGTTTCAGAATAAATGCTTTTTCTTTCTTTCTTTCTTATGTTTTTGATACAGAGTACAATTTCGACTGTCGGATGCGCTACTTCGCGTTCATTTTCATGTGAATATAATCCATATTTATGACGTCATCAGTTTGTTTACACGGTACAGCTGAGACAACGCTTAACAATGGCTATGAATGAATATATATCGAGTAGTTAATACTCTTGATTCACATTAAAGTTATTCATATCAAATAGTTTTGGACACAGGTGTCCAGTTTGTATGGTATTGCCGTGGTATTTGATAAATATACTGAGTCAGAACTCAGTTGTTAGCAGCTCTGTTTTCTGGGTTCAGTTCCCATATAGGACATATTTTTTTTATTTTGTTTATACTTATTACTATAAGATGGAACAAGCCGATGTCCCACCTGATGTTAAGTGGTTACTTCGGCCAATGCTTTGCCTCACCGAGCACGTCCACAAAGGACGTGCCCTGTGATGCATTGCACTGCGCCCATCACTCTAAGACATAAAGGTGTTAAGTCTCATGTGCCTGTAATTACACCGGCGCCCGATTTATACTAATAACATTTCTTTTAAACTCTCGATGTTATAGTTTGAGGCCTTACTGCCATACAGAGACAAGATAATTAAATTTAAAAAACCCTCGAATCTTGGACCGATTTTCATCAAATATAGTTAAGAACACTCTCGACTAATTCACCTTTCAAACAAAAAAAAAACAAAATCGGTTCATCCGTTCGGGAGCTACGTTGCCTCCGACAGACAGGCACACACGTGTACACACACACAGACACGTCAAACTTATAACAACCCGTCGTTTTTGCGTCGGGGGTTAAAAAAGCTTAAATAATTATTGGGCGGTGAGAGGGCGCGACGGGAGGTCGCGGGGAAGCCCCCCGGTTGTAATACCTCCATTGAACAGTTCAGCTCGGCTTGTTTGCGCAGTGCGTTCTAGGAAGTGTTGGTTCGAGTACTTACACGTCGTGTTGGTTGTGCAGGCGCGCGTGCAGGGTCTCCGTGTGCGCAGGCGCGGCGGCGGCGCGGCGCGGCGGCGCGCACGCCGGACACTCGCACTCGCACTCGGAGTAACTTTGAAAGCAACTGTAATAAACAAAACATAATCATTTCCACATAAACATGTTACCATTTCAACTGAAATTCTGTTTATTTCGGAATCATAAGTCAAAACCAGTAATCAAGATCAC
This sequence comes from Gandaritis pyraliata, assembly GCA_947859175.1. Classification (NCBI taxonomy): domain Eukaryota; kingdom Metazoa; phylum Arthropoda; class Insecta; order Lepidoptera; family Geometridae; genus Gandaritis; species Gandaritis pyraliata. Next base: position 2,621,197 of record OX401866.1, on the reverse strand, counting down.
ATAGTTCGTGGAGAGCTTTGAAATGAATTTGAATCACAGCTCACACATAATTCCGTTTTTTTCTACAGATAACAAGCCTAGGGAAAAAAACGTGGAAATTTTTATCTAAATAATATACTACTACTTGAAGATACTTGATGTCAAAAATGATTTTCTAAATGATTGTTACAAATTGTTGTGTAGAATTTTGGCAATAGATAAAGTTGAACTCGGTTCGAGTTCTGTCATTTGTAAAAGCAACGTAGCACATTTATTTTAAATTTTTTCTTGGTTAACACCAAGAAAAATTTTTAAATAAATGTGCTACGTTGCTTTTACAAATATTACTCACTCTAACGAGTGAGTATTATTCTTTAATTTTAGTGGAATTTTAACCAATAATACTTGCAGTCATAGCATAAAGTGTGAGCCATTGGAATAAATGTGTATTATGTGTTCTTATTATTTGATGGAATTCGTTTTCAAGTTTTGAAGGGAAAATCCACCATTTTGTCTTCAAAACAAACGACTTGACGTATGACTCGACTTGACTAAACTTATTTCAAATAATCCACTTGACACTGACAAAATTATCTGTCGAAATGACGGTCAGAGGGGCGATTACGAGTTGACAATGTAAAAACCGGTGTGAAACGTCTGACGCCAACCACACCGGTGTGCGCTGTTTGGTATGGAAACACTGAGCGGAAGCTTGACGAAACCAAGCTTCTCAACAAATCCGCTCAGTGTTTCCATACCAAGCAGCGCACACCGGTGTGCTCGGCGTCATACGTTTCACACCGGTTTTTACATTGTCAACTCGTAATCGCCCCTCTGAGGTCATATATAAGAGAAGAAGAAGAAGAAGTTGAGCTCACTGCTGATGGAAAGAATGTTGACACAGAAAGTGCACGGTGGGTAGCTCGAGTGGCCGGTTGCAAGCTGCGCAGCGCGAGCTTTGAAACGTCATCGGAGAGTTTTGCAGCACATTTATATATTCCTTCTCCTGTGTGCTCTCTGCTTTGTATTTTTCTGCGAGTTCTTGTTCGCGAGTTATCACTTCGTTTTCTGATTTGAGCACGTCCATTATGTATCTGTGGATTGAGATTTGATTTTTTTAAATTGGAGTTGACTGTGTCTTGAATTATGCATTTTTGTCTATGATTGGAAATGTGCTATGTTTTGTGTTTTTTTTCTTTTACTTATCTATGCAAGACTTTCAAATCTGAAATGTTTGTTTAGCAAATATGCAATGACTTTTTTATAGGACAAACTGATTATCAGAATTTTGTCTCATAAACAAGCAAAAATTACATTATACCTACTTATATCATATCAAACAACTATCAGAGCAGCGATGGTAGCGACCTCGGCTTCCGATCCTAAGGTCGTGGGTTCAAATCCGATCGTGGGCCGATGATTTTCCTACTTGAAAAATTTATGTGCGCAATGGCAGTGCTCTCAAAGGGTGAAGGAAAACATCGTGAGGAAACCCGCTGCTTAGCTTCGCACGTGTTTCCTGTGGATAAAGGCGACTGGGGTGAGAGGTTTGTATAAGTGCTGGGCGAGACTACTCCATCTAAATATGTCCCGGGCACTGCAGCGTCCGTTCAGAGATGTATGGGTGAAAAGTGACCCCTGATCCTGTACAAATATAAATCATCTTGATTACATGCAACGGCCTGATTATTTTATTCAACTTACTAGCAGTTACCCGCGACTTCGTACGCGTCTACAGTTTCCGTGTAATTATATTATCTGTGCGTGTACCGAGCGGATACTTCTTTGAGAAACTTGACATTACACCGAACTCGTTCTCGAATGTCAAACATCAGTCGTTAGACCAAAGAAGTAGTACTACGTCCTGTCAAACTGACGTGACATGACATGACATCATCCTCTTGATAAATTGGCGCTGCTAATCCCGTTTTTCATTTTATTCTGTAGATCCTGTTAATTATTCGGGATAAAAAGTAGCCTATGTGTTAATCCAGGTTACGAACTATATATATGCCAAGATTCATCCAAGTTGGTTCAGTAGTTTAGACGTGATTGAAACACAAACATCCAAACATCTAAACATTTAAACATCTAAACTTTCACATTTATAATATTAGTAGGATTAGCGTCAAAACTTACTTCCTTATATCTCCTAATGTGTAGGAAGGTGTGCTCGCCAGACAATCGATGACTAGAATAGGTGACAGTAGCTTCTCAGTAGCTGAAAATAAAATAGTCTGTAAATAATGGATACCCGCATTGCTCCGGATTGAAGGGTGACGATGTAATTACAGGCACATGAGACTTTAACATCTTTGTCTCATCTCCTGCGTCTGGTCAACGAGGATTGGGAATACTGCTACTGGGAAAGATGTGCATTGTATATATTGCCTTCTGTTTTGTAAAACAGGGCTCGGTCCTTCAACTCTACTGATGAAATCGTTTTTAAAGAGTGACGGGCGCAGTTCAGTGCACGTCCTCAGAGAACGTGCTCAGTGAGGCAATGTATTGTTATAGGCAGTGGATACCACTTAAAATGAGGTGTGGCATGGGCTTGCCCCATCATAGATGTTTAAAAGAATTTTTATTTATTTATTTATTTATTATAAGGCATCGCCACATAATACACTTTCGAAAATAACTTATAAACAATAATTATATTATAGAATGTGTGCCAATTACAGGCATGCACAGCATTCGCAACAATATTACAGACAACAGTAAAGCAGAAAAGAAACAAAAGGAAAACTAGAAACAAACACTAAGCACTTACTAAAAAGAAAAATTAACTAAAAGAATGTTACCTATAGCGTGTAAGAGTTCTGGCAGACAGTCTGCTGGCGCGCGCCGCCACAGCACGTCGAGCCACAGCCGCGGGCAGGCGGAGCCGCGCGCGCGGCACACGTGCAGCGCGCGCGCGGCGCCCTGCACTGTGCTCTCGCGCATGTGCACACTCACTTGACTGCGCCATCTGCAAACACAAACACCCTTCTTTAGTTTCTTAATTCTTTATTCTTAATTCTTTATTGCACACAACACAGGACATAAACAAAAGACAGAAATAGATGACATGTACAAAGGCGAGCTTAACCCTAACAAGAGTTTCTTGCCCGTTCTTCTAGGCCCTGTCGCGTGGAACTGGCACCTAGAATCACCTAGTTATATAAGACGACTAGGTTGCGTGGTGCGCGAGCTGCATGCAGCTCGCGAAGTGTTTTTTTTTAACTTTTTTTTTTCTTAAAACCCCTACAACCCCTACAAACCCCTACCAACCCCTACAAACCCCTACCAACCCCTACAAACCCCTACGAACCCCTACAAACCCCTACGAACCCCTACAAACCCCTACCAACCCCTACAAACCCCTACAAACCCCTACCAACCCCTACAAACCCCTACCAACCCCTACAAACCCCTACGAACCCCTACAAACCCCTACGAACCCCTACAAACCCCTACGAACCCCTACAAACCCCTACCAACCCCTACAAACCCCTACAAACCCCTACCAACCCCTACAAAACCCTACCAACCCCTACAAACCCCTACCAACCCCTACAAACCCCTACAAACCCCTACCAACCCCTACGAACCCCTACAAACCCCTAACAACCCCTACAAACCCCTACAAACCCCTACCAACCCCTACAAACCCCTACAAACCCCTACGAACCCCTACAAACCCCTACAAACCCCTACGAACCCCTACAAACCCCTGCCAACCCCTACTAACCCCTACAAACCCCTACAAACCCCTACAACCCCTACAAACCCCTACCAACCCCTACAAACCCCTAAAAACCCCTACAAACCCTACAAACCCCTACCAACCCCTACAAACCCTACAAACCCCTACCAACCCCTAAAAACCCCTACCAACCCCTACAAACCCCTACAAACCCTAAAAACCCCTACAAACCTACAAACCCCTACAAACCCCTACCAACCCCTACAAACCCCTACAAACCCCTACGAACCCTACAAACCCCTACGAACCCCTACAAACCCCTACAAATCCCTACAAACCCCTACAAACCCCTACCAACCCCTACAAACCCCTACAAACCCCTACAACCCCTACAAACCCTACAAACCCCTACAAACCCCTACCAATCCCTACAAACCCCTACAAACCCCTACAAACCTACAAACCCCTACCAACCCCTACAAACCCTACAAACCCCTACAAACCCCTACAAAACCCTACAAACCCCTACAAACCCCTACCAATCCCTACAAACCCCTACAAACCCCTACCAACCCCTACAAACCCTACCAACCCCTAAAAACCCCTACAAACCCCTACAAACCCCTACAAACCCTACCAACCCCTAAAAACCCCTACAAACCCCTACAAACCCCTACAAACCCTACAAACCCCTACAAACCCTACAAACCCTACAAACCCCTACAAACCCCTAAAAACCCCTACAAACCCTACCAACCCCTACAAACCCCTACAAACCCCTACCAACCCCTACCAACCCTACAAACCCCTACAAACCCTACAAACCCCTACAAACCCCTACAAACCCTACAAACCCCTACAAACCCCTACAAACCCCTACAAACCCTACAAACCCCTACAAACCCCTACCAACCCCTACAAACCCCTACAAACCCCTACGAACCCCTAAAACTCCTACCAACCCCTAAAAAACCCCTACCAACCCCTAAAAACCCTACGAACCCCTACAAACCCTACGCAGTATTATGTAAAAAAAATAGAGGTCAAAAAAATGTGGAGTCCAAAAAAATTGGGGTCGAAAAATTTGGGATAAAAAAATGGGGGGTCAAAAATGGGGGGTCAAAAAAACTTGTGGTAAAAAAGAGCGTCAAAAAATTTGGGATAAAAAGTTGGGGGTCAAAAAAAGGGGGTCAAAAAAGGGGGGTCAAAAATTGGGTTTGAAAAATTAAGGATAAAAAAATTGGGGTCAAAAAAAATGGGGGTCAAAAAAAGGGGGGTCAAAAAAATTGGGGTTGTAAAATTTAGGATAAAAAAATTGGGGTCAAAAAAAATGGGGTCAAAAAAAGGGGGGTCAAAAAAGGGGGGTCAAAAAGAAGGGGGTCAAAAAAATTGGGGTTGAAAAATTTAGGATAAAAAAAATGGGGGTCAAAAAAAAGGGGGGTCAAAAAAATGGGGGTCAACAAAAAAATTGATGTTAACAAATGCTTTGGGTCATTTTTGCTGAAGCACCTTGTACCTATACCTACCATGAGTGAGATAGGAGATACAACCCCTTATTCAATTTTGTTAATAGTACTGATGCACCTTGTACATGTCAACCCTACCAATAGAAAGATCTATTCGTTTTAAACAATATTTACTGAAGCACCTTGTACCTTCCTACAGTGGGAGATGAGATACGATCATTTATCGAATTTCAACATTAGTACTGATGCACCTTGTACATGTCAACCCTACCTATAGAAAGATCTATAAGATTTTAGCAATATTTACTGAAGCACCTTGTACTTACCTGTTTTTGTTTTAAGAACCAACCCTCTAAGTCTTACCGTTTAAAAGTTACGAGCTAAAACGCAAAAAGGGGGGGGAGGTTAGGGGGGGGTTTCGTATTTTTCCCGTTATCTCCCTCCAACTTGAAATGGATACACCGAAAAAAAAATTGTGTCAAGAACCAACTCTCTAAGTATTACCGTTTAAAAGTTGCAAGCTAATACTCAAAGAAAGGGGGGGTTAGGGGGGGGGGTACATATTTTGCCCATGATCACCATCCCCCACGAAGTTGATTTACCGAAAAAAAAATTTTCAAAAACCAACCCTCTTATCTCTCACCGTTTAAAAGTTACGAGCTAAAAGTCAAAGAAGGGGGGGTGATAGGGGGGGGTTCGTATTTTTCCCATGATCACCATCCCCCACGAAGTTGATTTAACGAAAAAAAAATTTTCAAAAACCAACCCTCTATCTCTCACCGTTTAGAAGTTACGAGCTAAAAGTCAAAGAAGGGGGGGTGATAGGGGGGGGTTCGTATTTTTCCCATGATCACCATCCCCCACGAAGTTGATTTAACGAAAAAAAAAATTTTCAAAAACCAACCCTCTATCTCTCACCGTTTAGAAGTTAGGAGCTAAAACTCAAAGAAGGGGGGGTTAGGGGGGGTTTCGCATTTTTCCCATGTTTATCCCCACCCCTAAAATAGATCCACCGAAAAAAATTTTGAAATATACCAGTGCAAGTGGGAGAACCAATCGATCAACCAGTGTTAGAGTGAGACAGAAGATACGGGACCCTACCATCAGAAAGGTACGGTCGCCTGCTTCATCATTTGCCTTTACACCATACTCCTAACTCGAGTGAGACAGGAGATATGAGTACCTACATTATGAATCAAGCCAGCTCAAAGAAAGGGGGGGGTTAGGGGGGGGTACATATTTTTCCCATGATCACCATCCCCCACGAAGTTGATTTAACGAAAAAAAAAAATTTCAAAAACCAACCCTCTATCTCTCACCGTTTAGAAGTTACGAGCTAAAAGTCAAAGAAGGGGGGGTGATAGGGGGGGGTTCGTATTTTTCCCATGATCACCATCCCCCACGAAGTTGATTTAACGAAAAAAAAATTTTTCAAAAACCAACCCTCTATCTCTTACCGTTTAGAAGTTAGGAGCTAAAACTCAAAGAAGGGGGGGGTTAGGGGGGGTTTCGCATTTTTCCCATGTTTATCCCCACCCCTAAAATAGATCCACCGAAAAAAATTTTGAAATATACCAGCGCAAGTGGGAGAACCAATCGATCAACCAGTGTTAGAGTGAGACAGAAGATACGGGACCCTACCATCAGAAAGGTATGGTCGCCTGCTTCAACATTTGCCTTTACACCATACTCCTAACTCGAGTGAGACAGGAGATATGAGTACCTACATTATGAATCAAGCCAGCTCAAAGAAAGGGGGGGTTAGGGGGGGTACATATTTTTCCCATGATCACCATCCCCCTAGAAGTTGATTTACTGAAAAAAAAAATTTTCAAAAACCAACCCTCTATCTCTTACCGTTTAGAAGTTAGGAGCTAAAACTCAAAGAAGGGGGGGGGGGTTAGGGGGGGTTTCGCATTTTTCCCATGTTTATCCCCACCCCTAAAATAGATCCACCGAAAAAAATTTTGAAATATACCAGTGCAAGTGGGAGAACCAATCGATCAACCAGTGTTAGAGTGAGACAGAAGATACGGGACCCTACCATCAGAAAGGTATGGTCGCCTGCTTCAACATTTGCCTTTACACCATACTCCTAACTCGAGTGAGACAGGAGATATGAGTACCTACATTCTGAATCAAGCCACCACCACCAAGGAGCGAGCAGTGCAACAAATGAAACAAAAGAAAGAGACGTAAAAATCTTTCCTTCAAAATTCAAATAAATCAGACGGCACGGGCATCGCGGAAAAAAAAAAAAAAATTTAAAAAAAAAATTAAAAAGAAAAATTTAAATGATCATCTTTCTTCAAACTAATTTTCAATTGTTTTGCGTTCCAAATTTAAAAAAAAGTGGCCAAGTGCGAGTCGTCGAGGTGCGAGGTGCGAGCGAAAAAAGTCGACCACTTTCGATAAAAATCTCGATCACTTTAACAAAAGTTGATGAAAATTTCCATTTTTGAATGAGATTGACCGAGATTGGCCGAGTTTGGCCATGATATGACCATGACAGTCTCTGCTGGTCCGATCCTGACCATAATAAGCACCGATTGATGGAGATTTAGCAAAAGTGGTCGAGATTTATAATAATTTACCAAAATAACCAAAAACGTACGACTTTTGACTTTTTTTTGGACCCGGTCTGCCAGCACTATATAATACAAACCATTCGAGACTATTTACAACCCTATGCGACATTAATTATCCATTATACACAAAGAAATTAAAAAAAATTTAAAAAATCGTTCGAATTTATCTCTACCAATGCCGAATTGACCGAGAACCTCTTAAAATGACGACTCACCCTTGACCGTTTTTCAAAATTTCCTAAAATCAACCATTTAACCAGCGCTTTTTACGTTTTACCAACCAAACCGTTGATTTGAATACTATTCCAATACAATTTGTATGGAAAAAGAGACGGTTTACGATTTTTCGGCATTATGCCGGTATAACGATTTTGGTACGACACACACTTGACTTTTTTCTTAAAAAATATTTTTTTTGGGAAATTACTAATTTTTTTTTTGGATTCGGATGTAAAACTAAATTCTAAACACTTTATTGTATGGCGCCAACTCTCTAACTCTTACCATTAAAAAGTTACAAGCTAAAACCCAAAGAAGGGGGGGGAAAAGGGGGGTTTTCGGATTTTTCTGGGGGGTTGTGGAACCTCTAAAATCGATCTGCCGAAAAAAATTCTTCAAAATGTAAGCGCAACAGGGAGAACAATTCGATCAGTCAGTGAGTCGTAATCGAGCTTTATATAGTATAACTAGGTTGCGTGGTGCGCGAGCTGCATGCAGCTCGCGAAGTGTTTTTTTTTAACTTTTTTTTTCTTAAAACCCCTACAACCCCTACCAACCCCTAAAAACCCCTACAAACCCCTACAAACCCCTACAAACCCCTACCAACCCCTACCAACCCCTAAAAACCCCTACAAACCCCTACAAACCCCTACCATCCCCTACAAACCCCTACAAACCCCTACAAACCCTACCAACCCCTACAAACCCCTACAAAACCTACAAACCCCTACAAACCCCTACCAACCCCTACAAACCCCTACAAACCCCTACCAACCCCTACTAACCCCTACAAACACCTACAAACCCCTACAAACCCCTACAAACCCCTACTAATCCCTACCAACCCCTACAAACCCCTACAAACCCCTACAAACCCCTACCAACCCCTACAAACCCCTACAAACCCCTACAAACCCCTACAAACTCCTACCAACCCCTACAAACCCCTACAAACCCCTACAAACTCCTACCAACCCCTACAAACTTTACAAACCCCTACCAACCCCTACAAACCCCTACAAACCCCTACCAACCCCTACAAACCCTACAAACCTACAAACCCCTACAAACCCCTACAAACCCCTACCAACCCCTACAAACCCCTACAAACCCTACAAACCCCTACAAACCTACAAACCCCTACAAACCCCTACAAACCCCTACAAACCCCTACAAACCCCTACAAACCCCTACCAACCCCTACAAACCCCTACCAACCCCTACAAACCCCTACCAACCCCTACAAACCCTACAAACCCCTACCAACCCCTACAAACCCCAACCAACCCCTACAAACCCCTACAAACCCTACAAACCCCTACCAACCCCTACCATCCCCTACAAACCCCTACCAACCCCTACAAACCCCTACCAACCCCTACAAACCTACAAACCCCTACAAACCCCTACCAACCCCTAAAAACCCCTAAAAACCCCTACTAACCCCTACAAACCCCTAAAAACCCCTACTAACCCCTACAAACCCCTACCAACCCCTACAAACCCCTACAAACCTACAAACCCCTACCAACCCCTACAAACCCCTACAAACCCCTACAAACCCCTACTAACCCCTACAAACCCTACAAACCCCTACCAACCCCTACAAACCCCTACCAACCCCTACAAACCCCTACCAACCCCTACAAACCCTACAAACCCCTACAAACCCCTACAAACCCCTACAAACCCTACAAACCCCTACAAACCCCTACCAACCCCTACAAACCCCTACGAACCCCTAAAACCCCTACCAACCCCTAAAAAACCCCTACCAACCCCTAAAAACCCTACGAACCCCTACAAACCCTACGCAGTATTATGTAAAAAAAAATAAAGGTCAAAAAGATGTGGAGTCCAAAAAAATGGGGGTGGAAAAATTTGGGATAAAAAAATGGGGCGTCAAAAATGGGGGGTCAAAAAAATTGTGGTAGAAATGAGCGTCAAAAAATTTGGGATAAAAAATTGGGGGTCAAAAAAAGGGGTTCAAAAAAGGGGGGTCAAAAAAGGGGGGGTCAAAAAAAAAAGGGGGTCAAAAAAGGGGGGTCAAAAAAAGGGGTCAAAAAAATTGGGGTTGAAAAATTTAGGATAAAAAATTGGGGGTAAAAAGAAATGGGAGTCAAAAAAAGGGGGGTCAAAAAAAAGGGGGTCAAAAAAATTGGGGTTGAAAAATTTAGGATAAAAAAATTGGGGGTCAAAAAAAATGGGGGTCAAAAAAAAGGGGGGTCAAAAAAGGGGGGTCAAAAAATGGGGGTCAACAAAAAAATAGATGTCAACAAATGCTTTGGGTCATATTTGCTGAAGCACCTTGTACCTATACCTACCATGAGTGAGATAGGAGATACAACCCCTTATTCAATTTTGTTAATAGTACTGATGCACCTTGTACATGTCAACCCTACCAATAGAAAGATCTATTCGTTTTAAACAATATTTACTGAAGCACCTTGTACCTTCCTACAGTGGGAGATGAGATACGATCATTTATCGAATTTCAACATTAGTACTGATGCACCTTGTACATGTCAACCCTACCTATAGAAAGATCTATAAGATTTTAGCAATATTTACTGAAGCACCTTGTACTTACCTGTTTTTGTTTTAAGAACCAACCCTCTAAGTCTTACCGTTTAAAAGTTACGAGCTAAAACGCAAAAAGGGGGGGGAGGTTAGGGGGGGTTTCGTATTTTTCCCGTTATCTCCCTCCAACTTGAAATGGATACACCGAAAAAAAAATTGTGTCAAGAACCAACTCTCTAAGTATTACCGTTTAAAAGTTACAAGCTAATACTCAAAGAAAGGGGGGGTTGGGGGGGGGGGGTACATATTTTGCCCATGATCACCATCCCCCACGAAGTTGATTTACCGAAAAAAATATTTTCAAAAACCAACCCTCTATCTCTCACCGTTTTAAAGTTACGAGCTAAAAGTCAAAGAAGGGGGGGTGATAGGGGGGGGTTCGTATTTTTCTCATGATCACTACCCCCACGAAGTTGATTTAACGATAAAAAAAAATTTTCAAAAACCAACCCTCTATCTCTCACCGTTTAGAAGTTACGAGCTAAAAGTCAAAGAAGGGGGGGTGATAGGGGGGGGGTTCGTATTTTTCCCATGATCACCATCCCCCACGAAGTTGATTTAACGAAAAAAAAAAATTTCAAAAACCAACCCTCTATCTCTCACCGTTTAGAAGTTAGGAGCTAAAACTCAAAGAAGGGGGGGGTTAGGGGGGGTTTCGCATTTTTCCCATGTTTATCCCCACCCCTAAAATAGATCCACCGAAAAAAATTTTGAAATATACCAGTGCAAGTTGGAGAACCAATCGATCAACCAGTGTTAGAGTGAGACAGAAGATACGGGACCCTACCATCAGAGAGGTATGGTCGCCTGCTTCAACATTTGCCTTTACACCATACTCCTAACTCGAGTGAGACAGGAGATATGAGTACCTACATTCTGAATCAAGCCAGCTCAAAGAAAGGGGGGGGTTAGGGGGGGGGTACATATTTTTCCCATGATCACCATCCCCCTAGAAGTTGATTTACTGAAAAAAATAATTTTCAAAAACCAACCCTCTATCTCTTACCGTTTAGAAGTTAGGAGCTAAAACTCAAAGAAGGGGGGGGTTAGGGGGGGGTACATATTTTTTCCAGGTTTATCCCCACCCCTAAAATAGATCCACCGAAAAAAAATTTGAATTATACCAGCGCAAGTGGGAGAACCAATCGATCAACCAGTGTTAGAGTGAGACAGAAGATACGGGACCCTACCATCAGAAAGGTATGGTCGCCTGCTTCAACATTTGCCTTTACACCATACTCCTAACTCGAGTGAGACAGGAGATATGAGTACCTACATTCTGAATCAAGCCACCACCACCAAGGAGCGAGCAGTGCAACAAATGAAACAAAAGAAAGAGACGTAAAAATCTTTCCTTCAAAATTCAAATAAATCAGACGGCTCACGGCACGGGCATCGCGGAAAAAAAAAAAATTTAAAAAAAAAATTAAAAAGAAAAATTTAAATGATCATCTTTCTTCAAACTAATTTTCAATTGTTTTGCGTTCCAAATTTAAAAAAAAGTGGCCAAGTGCGAGTCGTCGAGGTGCGAGGTGCGAGCGAAAAAACTCGACCACTTTCGATAAAAATCTCGATCACTTTAACAAAAGTTGATGAAAATTTCCATTTTTGAATGAGATTGACCTAGATTGACCGAGTTTGGCCATGATATGACCATGACAATCTCTGCTGGTCCGACCCTGACCATAATAAGCACCGATTGATGGAGATTTAGCAAAAGTGGTCGAGATTTTTAATAATTTACCAAAATAGCCAAAAATCAACTACTTTTGATGTTTTTTTGGACTCGGTCGACCAGCACTAAATAATACAAACCATTCGAGACTATTTACAACCCTAAGCGACATTAATTATCCATTATACACAAAGAAATTAAAAAAATTTAAAAAATCGTTCGAATTTATCTCTACCAATGCCGAATTGACCGAGAACCTCTTAAAATGACGACTCACCCTTGACCGTTTTTCAAAATTTCCTAAAATCAAACAAGTAACCAGCGCTTTTTACGTTTTACCAACCAAACCGTTGATTTGAATACTATTCCAATACAATTTGTATGGAAAATGCGACGGTTAACGATTTTTCGGTATATTGCCGGTATAGCGATTTTGGTACGACACACACTTGACCATTTTGTAAAAAAATATTTTTTTTGGAAAATTGCTAATTTTTTTTTTGGATTCGGATGTAAAACCAAATTCTAAGCACTTTATTGTATGGCGCCAACTCTCTAACTCGTACCATTAAAAAGTTACAAGCTAAAACCCAAAGAAGGGGGGGGAAAAGGGGGGTTTTCGGATTTTTCTGGGGGGTTGTGGAACCTCTAAAATCGATCTGCCGAAAAAAATTCTTCAAAATGTAAGCGCAACAGGGAGAACAATTCGATCAGTCAGTGAGTGGTAATCGAGCTATATATAGTATAATTCTAAATGATCCTTGTGATTTTATTGAATAAAGAAATTTTAACTTTGACTTCAAACTATACGCTCTAAAAACTTGTTTTTTATCGACGGATTTCCCAGATTTCGTCGAAAGCCGAGAAGTTGAAAAATATATCATACAGTTCCTTCAGTCATTTCAATTGTTTAAATCACATTGAACAATGATTTTAACCTAAAACAAATCAAACAGATCCATAAAAAATACAACAATCCTAAACAATATTTTAAAGTTCATTTTTAGTAGAAATGTAGTAGTAGTACCTAGTAGAATGCAGTTGTTTTGTAAGAAGAGATATCAAATACTTTATTTATTGATCAAAAATATGCACTGAATAGATTTTTAATTAGCATCTTCAGTTGGCTTTCGTAATTTCTTGAAAAATCTGAGCAGTGATTTCCAATACCATCAAATCCTACTAATATTATAAATGCGAAAGTTTAGATGTTTGGATGTTTGGATGTTTAGATGTTTGGATGTTTGGATGTTTGTGTTTCAATCACGTCTAAACTACTGAACCAACTTGGATGAAACTTGGCATATATGTAGTTCGTAACTTGGATTGACACATAGGCTACTTTTTATCCCGAATAATTAACAGGATCTACAGGATAAAATGAACGAAAAGGATTAGCAGCGCTAATTGGCAAGAGGATTTCATTGTCATGTCATGTCACGTCAGTTTGACAGGGCGTAGTACTACCTCTTTGGTCTAATGACTAGCGTTTGACATTCCAGTACGAGTTCGGTGTAATGAGGTGTAATGTCAAGTTTCTCAAAGTATCCGCTCGGTACGCGCACAGATAATATAATGTACACGGAAACGGTACCTACTCGCGTACGAAGTCGCGGGTAACTGCTAGTAAATAAATAAATATATTCATGGACATTTCACACGACGCCCTCTAGTCCCAAACTAAGCAAAGCTTGTAATATGGGAACTAGATGCTGAAAGAATACTTATATACTTTTTTTTTTGTAAATACATACTTATAATACATAGTAACACCCAGGCATAGAATAGATAGATATTAAGTTTTTACATAATTGTAAACTTTTTTATAATAAACTAACTACCTAGGTACCTATTTTCCTTCTTCTTCATTTTTATAATGTTTATTATCAGAATAATATGTTATGTTGGTAGATAGATCCGCGATACTTACAATTTGTTCTCCTCATACAGATGCAAGACCCCGGCTCTGAAGCCGAGCATTTGACAGATGATGAGTGTTTGATCTTTGTCGTAGTTCGCTTCGGGGTCGCGAAGAACTTTTAATATCTTTTCCGAATACTGGTTTTTCTCTTCACCTTCTGATTTTGCCCTGAAATTAGAAAAAAATTATAGCTAGGATAAAAACTGTAGATAGATAGATAGATATATTCTTTATTGTACTCTCCACTTAAACTAATACAACAATAATACAGATTCTTTAGGAGGTAAGTACAATGGGCGGCCTTATTGCTAAAAGCAATCTCTTCCAGGCAACCTTTGGATGGACAGGATCTAATTCATAAAAACAAGGACGGGGGCAATTCTTAAAATTAATTCTTATTTTTTTTGTAATTAGAAACTGTAATTTCTTTATTCAATAAAACCACAAGGGTCGTTTACAATCGTGATAAATAACTAATGTTCCTAGGTGCCCATTCCACGTGACCAGCGGCCTCATTCTCACTTCGGCTGTGATTTTACTCTAACAGGGATGACGTCATATCTCGGCCAAAAACTCGTTTCACCTAGTAGTTAAACGAGTTTTCGATGATATTTTGACGTCATCTCTATTAGAGTAAAATCACAGCCTAAGTGAGAATTAGGCCCCAGAGCCTAGAAGTACGGGGAACAAACTACGGCCTGGGTCCTAGCGTTTTTTTTTGTATAATCCTTTCTTGGAATCTCAATAAACACGATTTATTGTGAGGCTGTAGTTTTATTATAAAGTTCACATAGTCTAACACACTTTTTACATAGTAGGTTCATCGCACACATACAACGGCCATCTTATTTTCTATTTTACTTATAATACGAAACTAGGCATAAGGCAGATGTTGCATTGCTCATTCTACCAACATCCTTTTTACAAAGATATATACATAAAGGCTGAAGTTCCACTATCTAAGGCACTTACCACACATGTATATAATGTTCAATGAGCGCGTCGAACACCAGCTTGGAGCAGTCCAGCGCAGTCCCCGTCATGTGTTCGAGGAAGTCAATGAGTCGTTCGGAGTGGCTCAGGAACATGTGGATGTAGTCATCAGCTAGCGCTCGCTCTGCTTCTTTGAAGCCGCCAGAGAGGGCGCTCTCGTCCACCAACGGCTTACTGCGCGGCTTGTAGTCTGTGCACAGCACTGTCAACAAACACATACAAAGATTTAAAAACATTGACAGGCGTCACAGCTCAGTCGGTAATAGCTCTGCCTTCCGTGCTGTGGGTCGTGGGTTCGATCCCCACTGAGAACAAACATTTGTGCGTGGAAAACATAGATGTTTGTTCTATGTCTGGGTGTTAGTATGTATTATACGTATGTATTTACAAAAAAAAAGTATATAAGTATTCTATCAGCCATCTGGTTCCCATATTACAAACATTGCTTAGTTTGGGACTAGAGGGTGTTGTGTGAAATGTCCCTGAATATTTATTTATTTATTTTATTTACTTATCTATGAAAATCTCCTTAGACCTTCATCATTGAAATCTGAATACTATGAGATAAAAATTTTGAATGCAATTATGCATGAGTTTTTATAAGCCCGAAAGGGGGGTATTCTACACGTTATGACGAATAATGTTTGTTCTACGACTTGAAATGTTTCGAAGTTTCATGAAAATGCGTCTTATACTTTCCTAAATAATAAGTAATTAAATTAAAAATTTAGTAAAACCCCCGAATCTTGGCCCGTTTTTATCAAACATAGCTAAGAACACTCCCGGCTAATTAACCTTTCAGACAAAAAAAAAAACAAAATCAAAATCGGTTCATCTGTTCAGGAGCTACGTTGCCTCAGACAGACACACACACACACACGGACACGTCAAACTTATAACACGCCGACGTTTTTGCGTCGGTGGTAAAAAATAGGCTTATTGAACATTATGTAACACGCTGTATAATCCTGTTAATTTACTTACATTTCAGGAACTGTGTGCTCGCCTCCGGTTCATGCTGTATCAGTCTATGTCCATATTTCTTCATATACGTATCAGCGTCTTCAAACTCCAATTCAACTATATAATCCAGCGCTTGCTTGAAATCCTTTTTATCTTCGATCATCACCTTGAGGTACCAGTCGTGACGCTTGTGGTTAGCGGCGAGGGATAATGCATCGTCTACGCTTACTTGTCTAACAACCTAAAAAAAAAATTTAAATACTAGCTTTTACCCGAGACTTTGTACGCGTCTACAGTTTCCGTGTACATTATATTATCTGTGCGTGTACCGAGCGGATACTTCTTTGAGAAACTTGACATTACACCTCATTACACCGAACTCGTACCTACTGGAATGTCAAACGCTAGTCGTTAGACCAAAGAGGTAGTACTACGCCCTGTCAAACTGACGTGACATGACATGACAATGAAATCCTCTTGCCAATTGGCGCTGCTAATCCTTTTCGTTCATTTTATCCTGTAGATCCTGTTAATTATTCGGTATAAAAAGTAGCCTATATGTCAATCCAGGTTACGGACTATATATATGCCAAGTTTCATCCAAGTTGGTTCAGTGGTTTTGACGTGATTGAAACACAAACATCCAAACATATAGACTTTCGCATTTATAATATTAGTAGGATAGGATAGGATCAAATGCCTCAAACTTTTTACACTTCTCTTTTTCGGTCGTGGGTTAAAAAATGAGCACGCTAATAGGAATGATTTACGCTACACCGTGCCGTGTCTGAGCGCAACTAATCTGAACTTTATTTATAACGAAATAGAGCTGAAGGTTCACTGGCAAAAAATCTGTCTCAGCTTGTTTGTTGCTCCACAAATGGCGTGGCAGCGCTGTTTGACTTAGCCAAAAAAAAGGGGGGGGGGGGGCGAGGGGGGATGAAGTAAGTAAATAAATAAATAATAAATATAAATATTCATGGACTTTACACACAACACCCTCTAGTCCCAAACTAAGCATAGCTTGTGATATGGGAACTAGATGGCTGATAGAATACTTATATACTCTTTTTTTTGTAAATACATACTTATAATACATAGTAACACCCAGACAGAACAAACATCTATGTTTTCCACGCACAAATGTTTGTTCTTGGTGGGGATCGAACCCACGACCCACAGCACGGAAGGCAGAGCTATTACCGACTGAGCTGTGACGCCTGTCAAGTAAGAATACCTTGATAGCAACATCCACATCGAAATCAATAGCTTTATCCTTGGAGTTGATAAAATCTTTCAGCTTCCCTTGCTGGTCGTGCTGATCTATTTTGACGTAGCACGTCAGCAGCAGCGTGGTGTGGTCCTCCGTCGCATACCCAGACTTGTGGAGCTCTTCAAGGTATTGTACTAGAAACAAATATAAATTTTATTCTTCCAAATCTTTATTTTTAACCTTCGACGCAAAAACGACGGGGTGTTATAAGTTTGACGTGCCTGTTTCTGTGTGTGTGTGTGTGTGTGTGTGTGTGTGTGTGTGTGTGTGTGTGTGTGTGTGTGTGTGTGTCTGAGGGTAACGTAGCTCCTGAACGGATAAACGGATTTTGATTTTGTTTGAATGGTGAATAAGTCGGGAGTGTTCTTAGCTATGTTTGATGAAAATCGGTCCAAGATTCGGGGGTTTTTAAAATTTTTAATTTAAATACTTTTTTGCATATACAATTTTTTACGCAATGCTGATGCGTTGGCCCAGATACTCAGCAGCCCTCGGGTCGCGCGTCGCATGCACTAGACACACTGTACCAGCATTAATAAAATAAAATAAAAATGCCTTTATTCCTAACTTATTTTTATAAAATATTATAAACACTTAACTTTAAACTGTATTAAAAAAATTAATTTGTTAGGACCCATCTTGGGTATAGGCCTCCTCCAGTGTACCAGCATTAGTCGTTAGTAATTATCTTTGTGAATAAATCATACAAAAAATACTTACCGAGTGGTTCCAGGTGTCGCGACTCTAGGTATTTGCGAATGACATAAGACGTTTCCAACCACCCAATAGTCTTCACGTATTGCTCAATTGCACCTTTTAGATCACCCTAAAAATTAAAAAAAAAATACGGATTTTGATTAGGAACCTTTTACAATGACAACTAAAACATAGTTCACTAGCTTCCGCCTGCGACTTCGGCCGCGTCCGTTTGATCCTGTTGATTTTCTGGGACAAAAAGTAGCTAATGTGTTAATCCAGGCTACGAACTATATGTATTCCAAGTTTCATCGAAATCGGACCAGTAGTTTTTGCGTGAAAGAGTAACAAACATCCATACTTATATTAATAGTAGGATTAAAATAAATAAATATTCAGGGACATTTCACACAACACTCTCTAGTCCCAAACTAAGCAATGCTTGTAATATGGGAACCAGATGGCTGATAGAATACTTATATACTTTTTTTTTTTTGTAAATACATACTTATAATACATAGTAACACCCATAGTACATACATAGTAGTAGTAGTATTATTCGAACAAATACTTACTTTCCCATATAAATGATCTCCATACTGCTTATATATCTCGGTCAGCCCCTCCTTGTCATAATGCTGGTTACTGGCTATCCGGATCGCGACATCAAACAGATTCTTCTTAAAAAGCATCGTCAATTTCGACTGCAAATCCTTCTCGTCCAAATATATCATCTCCTTATTCTTCGTGAGTATATAAAACGAGCCCCATTCAGTGAGAACTGCGTCGATTTCATCGAATGCTTTTGAGAATACTATGAATTTGTTGTGTATGTCTAGGATTGTGATGTGGTGCGACTTGGGGTTGCTTGTGCTAGTTGATGCGGTATTTTTGTTGGGCGTTTCGTTGGTGGTTATAACTAGGTATGTGCGGAACCAGTTGACGCGTACTTTTTCGCCTTCGTGCGCGTAGCACGGACCCCGGCCTTCGGTCGTGTAGCAGTATATCGCCTGGAATATAAAAACTGCATCGATATCGTGTCGTAAGACTTTTATACCTATTGAGGGAGTTGTGAAAAATATGTAATCCGCCATTTTGTGGCGGCGGCCATCTTGGACCGATTTCATCAAACAAAACCTAAGAACACTCCCGACTAAATCACATTAAAAACTAAATCAAAATCGGTTCATTCGTTCGGGAGCTACGATGCCTCAGACACACACAGACAAGTCAAACTTATAACACCCCTTCGTTTTTGCGTCGGGGTTACAACACACATGAAACGTTACATTATGTATTTCATAATTAAAATATTATATTATTACAGCGAATAAAAATAGTTGTAAAATGGCAGTACATACCTCATTATTAGCGACAGTAAGATGATGTTTATCTGTCAGCGCGGAACAGCCGCTGACTGCCCCCATTGCATCCAAAGACACGCAGCGCTCAGAACCGAGCCAGACCACCGTCACGCATGCGCGCGACACCACGAACAATTTGTCAGCATCCCTAGAAGAGAGATATATTTACGATAAGAAATCAATAATTACAGTAAGTAAATTGGTATTGTAGAGATTTCACACATTAAATTATGATTAGGCCTATAAGATACTTTTTTTTTTTTAATTAGCCTATTCTGTCCCACTGCTGGGCAAAGGCCTCTCCCTCTTCCCTCCACTCGTCACGGTCCCTCGCCAAACTAGGCCAGTCCCTGTTAATAACATCAAGGTCGTCCCTCCACCGCCGTTTCGGTCTACCTCGGCGGCGATTTCCATCTCCTGGGATCCACTCTGTGCTAGCTATAAGATACTAATAATATAAGATACTAATAAGTTTAAAAACTTTTTCCTTTTTAACCGACTTCAAAACAAGACGGAGGTTCTCAACTCGTTGTATATAGTTTAATCTGAGTATACATACTTGAAGTAAAGTCCGGTGATGGGACTGGTGCCGGTATCCGGTAGTGTTTTCATCTTGCCGCTGCGTTGTCTCGCGATGTCGCCGCGGAATAATGTCACTGAGCCGTCTTGGAAGCCAACTGCTAGAAGATTCTAAAAATAGTAAAAAATTATGACATTTATCGATAATAAAGTTTTATTTCACTCCCATAAAGTTCGGTAATATTCAGTGGTTCAACAATCTGAATTTTAGGTAAGAGGGTTCACGCCAGTTAATAACTGACCACTGAGTCTGGTCAGCCCCCGTTTTTCTTTTGCTGTCAAGTTATATTTCACTGCCCAGTGTAATTTCTTCAGGTCACGTGGTACAATTTTGTACCATGTGATCATAAATGTTACTATTTAGTCACAGAATAACTACGAGTTAGTATGAACTGACCATGATTTAGAACTTTGCACTTCAACTGAGATTGGAATACCCCTGCAGGATGCAAAAATATTAAACCTGTATCTATATTTTTTCAAATAAAGATTATGGTTCGGTCAGACCTTTATGACCGAACCAGCTTCATCATTTAACCTAAAAAGGTCTAAGGTTGGTTATAATACCTTGTGTTTGTGAACCGCGAGAGCTGTGGTCAGGTAGGTCACTCGGTAAATCGCAAGATATCCGCGCGGTTGTTGAATTCCAGTTTCAACATCTAACCAATGAGCGGGTTCACGCTGGATTCGTCATAATATAGCTGAGGGCGATTACGAGTTGACAATGTAAAAACCGGTGTGAAACGTCTGACGCCAACCACACCGGTGTGCGCTGCTTGGTATGGAAACACTGAGCGGAAGCTTGACGAGACCAAGCTTCTCAAAAAATCCGCTCAGTGTTTCCATACCAAGCAGCGCACACCGGTGTGGTTGGCGTCAGACGTTTCACACCGGTTTTTACATTGTCAACTCGTAATCGCCCCTCTGAGGATAAACAATGTACCTTGTGTTCGTGAACCGCAAGAGCTGTGGCCGGGGTAGGTCGCATGTGGCTCGGCACGGCGCGAGATGTCCGCGCGAGTGTAGGGTTCCCATGGCGGTCGCTGCGAGCCCAGTCCCATACTTTTATAAGTGGGTTCACTCCAGCTTCGTCGTCCTAAAAAGAGTATCAACCTTTTTTCACACTTTTTTGTTTATTCTTATGGTCTGAAAAAACTGATTCCGTTTTTGAGAGTAGCCTTGTCACATTAGCATTGCTTTGTAATTATACTATATTTCAATCCAGTTCATGAACCAACATTGTTATAGGTAGGTATCTGTATGCATAGACACCATTCTATATTTTCATGCACATTATTCACTCATATTTTTGTGACAAATGTTATTTTTAAATTGGCTAGATATTTCAACAACAATTAATTAATGCTCTTAGATAAATTCATTCAGTTAACTAAAATATGATTCTTATCAGGCTATGAAAATAATTAAGTAATTGTTTTATCCAAACCGTTAGTAAAGTGATATTAGGTTTTTATTTCGACACATTTTCAAATGTGTTTTTTAGTACCTAAATTCTACTGTTTTTAGTTTCGAAATTGCACATCCTATAAAATTTTTAACATCATAATTAGCCCACTTTTTTCAGTGACATCCTTTTAGTAATTTATTCTGTTTCCACATTGAAAACTCACCCCAATAGTCACCAAAAAAGGGTCATGTGCCAACTGCTGTGCTAGCGATATTGTCATCTCATACGCCTTAAAGGAGGTGATCTCCCAGGACCGTGAGATGAGGTGTGCCCATCCCGACACATCACAGAGCACCACATGTCCATTACCACTAGTCGCAACTGTCACATTTGTGTCCTAGGGATGTTGAAATGAGATTTTCTCCGTTTTAGATTGCATCGAAGCAAGTGTATTAACTCTATCTCAATATGCATGCAAGCAGATTGGAAATACCATCAGAAAAAAAATAGCTACTTGCAGTTTCTAAACTGTTTTTGAGATTTACCAGGCTTATATAAATTAATAACTTGTATATTGAATGAAGTACAGAATCTTTGACAATACTAGCTAGTACCTTGTTGTATTTGAAAGAGTAAATTTAATGTTGTATTTGAAAGAGTAAATTTAATAGCAAATATGCAATGCATTTAGTATAACAACATGACACATAGAACTCACTTGAAGGCACTCTGCTATTTTACCATTATCAACATTTTTGTGCACATCAAAGAATGTGAATCGTCTCATCTGAAACAAGATTATTATAGTGATCAACAAAAAGCCTGAATTCATCATGTGTGATGGTAAAACTGTTAGTAGAACAGATACCAAAAGACCAACATCTATTTTAGATTACTCTGCAATGGGTAATCCAGGAGTTCGATCTGGAGGTTTCAACCAGGATTTGCAGTTCGGGGGGCTTGACGCAGCTATTTTACCTACCCAGGTTTTCCTTATCAAATCCTGGTCCACCCTTGGGTAGACTCAAACCCTTTTAAGTGGAGCTTGAGTCCCCTAGCCCTCCTCTGGACCCGCTAGGGTTACTCAGTACCTTGGACTAGGTAACTATCAGCTTACAAAGTGCTTTGTCCTTGCTGAGACTTGCAATATCAACTCTATGTTGCAATTTAGTTAAAATTTTGTGATAGATATGGTTGTAGTAGTCTAAAAGTGATCATACAAACTGGATATTAGCCTTATCCAGTATCCTTCTACCAAATAAAGTAGGTAGTTTAGGTACCTACCTACAGGAAGATGTGATCGAAGTGAGAGGTACCTATATGTTTGTACTGTAAACCTAGTAGAATTACCAAAACATACCTCTAAAAACGCCATATTTTTCGCTAGAACTATATACTGATCATATTTTGCATTAGAAAAATTAGAAAATATCCGAAAATATCGATTTCGGTTTCTTTTCTTTTCCTAATCCTAATCAACACAACACTTAAACTTCTTTTCTTAGTTTATTTTAATTTATTTTCCTATTTTTTTTTATTTTATTTTTAATTTTGTACCGGCGCTGGATACTAGTTCTTTTGCCAAGTCCTATTTGTTTTATTTTCCTAATCACATCACAGTCTCGACACCTTTGACCATGGATGAAGTATAGTTCTCTGTTATGTTATTTTATTATAATAATAAAGAATTTGAATACCCTACGCCTCTGAAGAATATTATAATGTTCCGAGCTGTGATTTGATTTTTGATCTGGAAGATTGACGTTGACGCTTTTACAGGTTTCACCACAGGCTAAATTCAGTGTGTTTCATTTCATAGATTTTCAGCCAATTATGTATTTTTTTTGTTTTTTGGACCAAACATTACATTATTGTTTAATCTATGGTAATCCTACCTCGTTGGTACAACATGGCATACAACACCATCTAGTCTCAAGCAAACAAAGTAAAGCTATGTAGGTAAGGTACCTAACCTACCTACCTAGTATCTTCGTAGGTTTTTTGGTACCTACCTAAGCGGAGGATGATTCGAGTCGAGAAGAGAAACTGCTTGCTTAGGTTAGGGAACAAGCATATAATTATATGACCCTCATGTCGAGTGGTTAAACTAAACTTTTAGAATGGAGTCAGAACATGTTCAAGTCAGCAGTCATCTTTGTGGGACTAGCCACTGAAAGACCTTATCCAACCAAATCTGCTTGCAACTTTTTAATTTTCAATGGCAAAATCTTCACCATTTCCTGGCAAAGGCTAAACTCTTCCTTCATCATGGCGGCTGCATCAGGGTCACTTTTGCATATATCCACAACAGTTTGGTATGACTCATAGCTTTTCATAACATGACTGAGTTGGACTTGCTTATCCAGAGCAATTCTTTTCATACTGTTTCTACCTATAAATGCATGTGCGCTGACCACTGGTCTAATCACATCAAATTCTAGTTTTGCCGGCATTTTCCCATTTTTATCTTTCACTGAATTCAAAAAGTGGTCATAATTTTCAATGCTTTTCTCGCACAGCACATTAATTTTCTTCAAAGAGTGTGGGGTGGGTTTCTCCTTACTCTTAGTCATCTTTTCTAATTTAATATTGAGGATATCTGAATAAACCTCGCCTAGTTCAAACCAGAGCTGCCTGCAGAACTGTAGGTAGTATGTTGGGTTGATTTCTTTGACTAATTCTTCGAGCATGTCAACACGCCTTTTGTGCATCTTTGCTCTTCTTTCATCATCTTCTTCAAAGAAAGCCAAGTAGCTGTATGACTGTGAACAGTCTTGGACCAGTTCTATGTAATCTGAGGCTAAGGTTTCAAGCTTATAGTACTCTTTAGCTTTATTCAGCCATGTTTGACAGCTTAAGAACACTTCTCTAGCATCCTGGTACATCAGAAGGAATTTATCAGATATATTGCTTTCATAAGCTGACACATCTAAGTCTGGGAAGAGCAGATTCTTCATGTCACCTCCACATATGTTCTCATTGTCCTCCAGTGATAAATTCGACATGTCTGGAATGAAATAAAAATGCTAGTAAAGACTTTGTGAGTAATTAAGGATACACCAGTGACTTTTATATAAAATTTAGACTTGACTTTAGATTTTATGACTAGGTATATTATTAGAGTATGCTAATTAGAGTGAAATCCTTAGTCCAGCCATATACCTGTGATAGCTTCTGCCAATCCATCAGTATCATTCATCAGCCTGTTCTTGGAGGCTGTCATTAGTAGAATGCAATACTTAGCCCAGCACCGAGCCACATCAGCTGATCTGTGCTTGAAGGTTTCCAGCTTAGCCAACTGAACTTCATCATTGTTCTCAGCCTCTTGAAGAGTATCTCCGTACTGCTGTAGGATAGTTGAGGCAGCTGCTAAGTGATGTCGAGACTGAAAAAACCCATTTTGCTCAGCAAAGAACTGAGATAGAGTAGCAGAGTTTAAAGCCCAATCTATTGGCTCAAAATCTTGGTACTGTAACTGTCTTCGCAGAGTAACATGGCAGTAAATTGCAGATTTTAAGTTTTCTTTCAGAGAACCATACACCTGAGCTAGGTAGTACAGAGTTAGAGTGTGTGCTTTTTCCATGAGCATGAAGTCGGCTGCATTAGGCTCTGTATTGTTCAAAATGTATTCCAAAGGTAAAGGCATCAGTAAGGTGCATTTAAAATTCTGGTAAGTTTCTCTGGCATCAAGTAAATAAGTTTTTGCCTTCTCCGGCTCCTCTCGATTACACCAGAGAATACCTAAGTTGTTGTAGACATTGATCAAGGTGATAACAATCTCTGGCTTTGAGGAATAAGGTGCAAGAATTTTCACCGCCTCTGATAGAATGTTGGCACTGGATGGTAGTTCATCTGTCTCCATATCTATGATCCCAACGTTCAGTAGAACAGCACCCAGCATGGCTTCGAGCTGGTTCCCTTCAAATAAGTTTTCAGTAGCTGTATATTTCAGGAGTGATTCGTTCATGGAACATAGTATTTCTTTTGCCTTGTATTTCGAGAAGTATGGCTCATTTTCCGGGTCATTCTTGCTGTCTTCATCGAGCAATTTGCGAACTTTACTGTAGTTTTCTTTAAAATCGTTCAGGATCTCTTTGGCACTCATAACGTCGGCCACAGTCATAGTTTCAGCAGAGAATACCTGTCTTGTCAGCTAAATATATGCACCACTTTCTTCCTGCCTCAAACCTAAAAATATTGTTCCTTCTTTCGAAACTATTAAAATTTTTACTCCTACCAGAAAATAGAAAAGGAAATCGAAGTAGACTACGCTACCTACGATGAGAATTGAAAACGAAAAAACTTTTCATCTTTTCATTTCACTGACTGACTTGGACTGACTGCTGTAAAGTGCTGTACCGTACAGTCAGTGTCTCCAACTCTCTCTGTCAAAATTACGGTGTTGCTGGTCTAAAAATACGGTAGATAGTAGAAAAATGGTAGAAAATTACGGTAGGCAACTTACTAACTTCTTACCCGCACTATAAAGTTGCAAAACGCTTATATATAGCCTGAATTATAGTATCACAAAAGGAACACATTGCTTTATAGGGGTCTTTTGGGTTTTCACGTAACCAGGAAGAGAAGTCCTTGTGTTTTAGCCACTCTGCTCTGAATTTTTGCTTCTACGAGTCTTTTTAGTGACTTTACTTTTTTTTGATGGCCCTCCACCACTCGCCTCACTTGAATAACTGGAATCACTTTAACTCTTTATATGGTACCTAAAATAACTAATTTTTATTTTAATAGCAGAAAACCCGCAACAAACTTTTTCAAAATAGTAACATCAAACGCAGAATAGAGCTTGTAGATGGCAGTATGCCTTAATCTAATTACCATGCAGTTACAGTGTATATCCTAAATATTTATGAACTTTGTAATTTGGTCGTATATACTTTGTCATTTTGTCTATGAACACAAGTTAAATCTTGGGAATCCCTTATTTTATTCCCCATTGCAGTGTTGCCGCAATAAACTAGTAATATTTAACTAAATCAAGTGCTACCATTATAGAAATAAGGACACGGACGAAATTACGGTAGAATGTGACACCGTAATAACATGTCTACGGTAGGTGGTAGATCTAGAAAAATTACGGTAGGTCTACCGTAATTACGGCGTGGTTGGAGACACTGCGTACAGTACAGTACAGACAGAGATAATAAACAAAACTGACATCTCAAACTGTCAAAATATCAAATACGGATTAGCCACTTGCTTCGGTCTCGTTATTGTACAACCATGGAATCCACAGCGTGTATGAATACACGCCGCCTGTATGAAACCCCATTTAGGGCAACAGCAATCTTATTTTATTTATGTTGACTTCAATCTTCAGTATTCGCATAATACAATATGGCGCAGTATCTCGAACTATGCCGCACTTGACAGGTAGTTTAATTTTTCAAAGACCGTCTTTACTAGCCAATATAAATAAATATTCTACAATATTATGTCATTATACAGGGAGTAACCAGACCACTTCCGAAAACGAAAGGGAGGGGTAAAGCACACCAAAACCCAACCAAAAAAAATCAGTTATCCTGAAAAATAATTATAGCCGGAGAAAACAATGTTTAAAGATTTGTATTTATTCCGCCAGTCCGCAATGTACGCATTTCGTAGGTAAGGTCGAGGCGTAGTACTATTATTTATTGTGTCGTAAGTGCCTACTGCCCTACTAACGTAGGTAGGTACCTACTATGTTTATTTATACCTAATTGGTATAATGACCGCGCGACCGCGCGATAAGGACGGGCGTCTCTTGTCTCGCTCGCACGTCGCGTACTCGAATGACCCGCGATGAACTCTCAGCTGCGTGTACACTGTACATTGCTGCTTTATTTATTTTATTTGTTTTTTTGCTTTTTTAAATGAGATAATTAGGTAGATATGTCTTATTATACAGTCTGGCAAAACACAACCATGGAAAATTTATGTAGGTACATGCTCCTGATTGGTCACTGTGATGCTGAACGCAATGTACATAATGTAAATAATGACACATGTATCATACATGTGAAATTATTTAGCGTAGATATTGGGCTATTGGCTAGTACAGATTCAGACGGTTGTGCATTCCATGGTTGTACAATAACCAGACCTAAGCAAGCAGCTAATCCGTTTCTGATACTTTGAGAGTTTGAGATGTCAATTTCGACAGATTAAATGTCAGATTTGTTTGAAGTAATATAATAATGGATGCCAAAAACAAATCAGTGCTGCCAGTCAAACAAAAGATGGCAACTCAACAAAAATTATCTGTGTTCCGTAGGCCTAAAAGACTGGCCGGCTAAATTAATTTATTCGCAGTGATTAGTTGTCGATGTTCTTACGTCACTCCAAGATTATTCTTTGCGTCGCTCATAGCATTGTCAAAATCAAAAATGTTGATTTGGGCAATGGTGGATAATTTGATTAAAAATTAGATTACCTACCTACATGTTTGACTAGATATATTTTTGCAAAATTTTCGATTAGTACCTAACTACCTACTTACAATGCCTAAATATTACAGATTTCGAGCCAGAACGCCTACACGTAAAAGTAAGCGCAAGGAGAGAGATGCAGAGATGGAAAGGTTAGTTTTATGTGCTAGGTACTTTTAATTAACTAGGTAGATAGATACTAACAGATAGGTACATTACATTATAGTTGTTGGGTAGGTAGGTAGGTACTTATCTAAAAAATCGCGGTCGTGCCGCTATCGTCACCGCGCCGCTCACGTATTCATAAGTACACCACCTTCGGTAGGATTGGTATATTGGTAGGTATATATTAAATTGCTTGTGTATTGCAGGCAAGTACCCGAATTCTATAACGTCGAAAGAAGCTGGTTGGATTTGACAGTAACTTGCGCACCAGCACCATCTTGGTATTTGCGACGAACTTCGTGGCGTACGTCGTGGCTTCCGAGACAGTTGGCGGCAGGACTCAGAACATGGCTTCAGCTAAACAACCGTTCGATAATGCGATTCTAAATCTCTGCGGAAGACGAGCGACGTAGGTACGGTATTTACACTTTTAAAAGTGGAGCCGAACCGCCAGTAGCGCCATCTGTGTGAATTGCGGAAAATTTTCGCGCGTTTTGTTGATCAGAATTCCGGAACCGGAATACCGGTAAAC
The DNA here is from genome assembly GCA_947859175.1 of Gandaritis pyraliata. Classification (NCBI taxonomy): domain Eukaryota; kingdom Metazoa; phylum Arthropoda; class Insecta; order Lepidoptera; family Geometridae; genus Gandaritis; species Gandaritis pyraliata. The sequence goes on along the minus strand of OX401866.1, from coordinate 2,592,680 downwards.
TGTTTGTTTGGTATTATTTTGAGTCAATAGTTCAGTGTATGCAATATTTTTCAAAGGTGCTGCAATAAATATACCAAAAACAATTGATTAGCCTTTTTTGTACGCTAGAATTAATTGATTGACGGTTTTTGCTGAACCTAACGAGTGTGTAGGTACATACGGCTATAAGTCAGGGGCCCAATCGCGCTAATCTTCAACGGTTCAACCGTCGAATATGGGTAGAGTTGGGATTTTTAGGATTAAATTAGGATTGGGCCCCGTTAGTCATCCAATGTAACTATGATTGTGCTGCAGAGAATCGTTGGAAAGGGAGCGCTATAGGTCTATGGAGTCCGGTTTGCTTACTCCGACGTCCGAACCACGATTAATGTGGCACCACGGGTAATAATATTAATGTAGATAGGTAGGTTACTTTTCCTGAGTGGTGAGCAGTATTATGTGATAGGATAGAGGAAAGACATGGACGAATTACACGTATTTCATCCAAGGGAATGAAATAATAGAGTTGAAATAAAAACAAACAATATATTTTTATACAAAGATTCGACAGTAAAATAATAACTAATAGGTACATTCACTTTCATTGTAGGTACCTAACTCGTGATCCTAATCTATGGTTTTATTGTTTATGGTACCAATTAAAAACCATTTAGAAATTGGTTTTCGAGAGACTGAAATATAAAAATGAGAACACCGCTACTTCCATTATACAAAGATTATAGAAGAAATAAAATTTATTTTCATCATTCATGCTCACAAAGTAGGCCATACGTACCTCAAAATATACCTATAGACTGAGAGACAATGTCTAGGTTTAAATTTTATTATTAAGTCCTTACAGTATTACCTACCTATAATAAGCAAGTGTTAGTAGGATTTAAGGATATCTAAAACCACTATGGAGTATATTATTTTAATTTTATAAAATAACTAGCTAATTGACGATTGAAATAATTCGACATTTTTATTTTTAATTAGGTATTTATATAATTTTGGTTAGTGCCACTATTTTAATTTTAGTAGAAAATCTACCATTAGTAACACTTCATACTAACACTTGCGCTACAGGCCCCCACAAAAAATACCTGTGGTTCGGTCGGTCAACTGGACTTCGTTCAAGCAGTCTGTGGTGGACCTTTGTTGCCGTAGTCATAAGACTATGAATTTTTCGTGCTCTGAAAAGACCGGACAACAGAAAAGTGCTGACTTATGAAAGGATAATATACCTTACCTACTACACTAACTGGATAACACGATCGTTTAATTGAGAAGTCATTATAAAGTAGGTACATAATTTATTTTACCTTTCTAACTTTATGGTACTTGGTACTTTCACACACTTAAATAATAATAATTGTACAAGCAAAGCCCTTTACAAATAAGTGATGTAAAAATGATTATCCACATTTAAAAATAAAACAATATCAAAAATTAAAAAAATGGTGATCTAAAATATGTTTAACATTCATTTAAGGGCGCATCTACATTTTAAACGAATAACATTTCATTTTTTTAGGCCCACCTAAGGATAAGTCGTCATCCATTTCCATTACTAAACGAATCTTAGTGAAATGTACCTACTCCCTGTTATTCAAAAGCCCGGTTAGTATAGCGAAGCTAAAGATAGACTTTGGTATTAAATAAAATGTAATGGTGGCAATATTTGAAGATAAAATAAAACTACTTTTTAGGCTTGACAAACCTTCAAGTTTGAAGAAATTTACCCACACACGTTTAAAAAAACTTGACAGACCCAGGTTTATCGCAGAATTTGAAGGTGTGTGGCCACTATAAGGCAATCTTGCTAGTAATCCCAATTTTAAAACAGCGTTGGTGTATTATGGCATATGAATTCGGAGTGTCATCGTCAATGATCGCTAGCTTTATATCACTGGACGTGTTTTTTTTACAGAAAAGAGTATGATAATTTAAAGCAACTTCATTTTTGGTCTCTCCCAATACGCACCACTGAGTTCGACCCTCAGCTTATCTCATCCAGTACCAGCTAGCTATATTTTCCAGATTTCAAAGAAAATGTAATGAAAACGGATAACGACTTGACCTTCCCACACGCATTGTATCACATGTATCCCTTAAAACTAAAAACCACAGATACGACAAAAGTAAAGAAATCTCACGGTATCACAATTCTTAAAAATCTGCCACACTAGTGCCGCTAACTTATCTGTTCAATTGAATGAACTAAAAATAGCAACTGACAGAAAGTGGAGTGAAATGACCTTATGGGTTCCTCTTAGTTCAATCGAATCGAACAGATCAATTTGTTGCACTGTACACTGGAATTACGTCAAATGCTTGGTTTCCTTACAATAATTTCTCAGGATATTTCGAGTATGTATTGAATAGATTACATTTTTAAAGGCTAAAATTACGTAATATCTATCTACAAAAGCAATTTACAAGTTACGGGGTTGAAACTTAACTAAGATAAGTACGCGTTTTATTTATAAAATCTACTTAAGTTATATAAATTAATAGGTACCTAGCACGTATTTAGAAATAGTGCTTAGAATAGAACTAGATTTATAATTGAAATATTTTTTTTATTTTACAGAGATTCTTTACTTGGATAGTTAATGAACAATAAAAAAGTATCAATAAATTGTAGTTATAAAACTTAAAAAAAAACGAATGATAGTTTTGTAGAACAGATACCTACTTCTTATTATTAATGTGACAAATGCAAAGCATGCTTATTAAGTACCTACCTTAAAAATAGGGTTAGGCCGTGGTACTACTGATCATCGTAATAAAATATCAAATTAAAATTAATTGAAATTAAAATGTTCGAATTATTACATTAATTTTGCGCTCTTAGCGTATTTAATATTATCTATATTGTCATTTCGTAATATAAATGGCCGTAATATATTTACACTATCTACTTTAATTGTAAAGTTTTAAATTATAAAATTGAATATAATAGAACCACACTTGGACTAGCGCTCTATTAAAAAGATATTGATTTATCAAATTATTTATAAAAAAACGGGCTTACACTAAACAAACAAAGCATACAAAATATAATAATACTAAAATGAAGCTAGCTGAAGGTACACTAGTGTTACATTGTAAAATAAGATTGTTCCCAGCAGTTGTTCAACTTCATATCACCCTGAACGGAACTACTGGGTAATACACCAAAATACACCTATATTTGTGTCGATTCTGTTGTTGCATTTTTTAAAGTAACCTAATTTGACAGTGCTAAAGATGGCAACATTTTTAGTAGGTACTGTCATTTTAGGTTAGTTAAAAAAAATGCAACAAAATAGATAACATCACAACGTTTATTATAGACTTCAAAACTCGTCCATTTAGTATTTTGTAATCTACTTGGTAATTTCAACAATGTTGTAAAAAGATTCAATATTCATGCTTACTCTTCGGTTTGGCATATAGAGGGCGTTGTTATACACGACTAGAGCGCCACATCTGGTCCGGTGGCTAAAAAAGGAACTAACTACGTCATAGTCTATCTATTATTCAATCATTGACAGCGCTAGTGCCTTCATTACCGGGCCTGGCCTAAAATTTGTGGCACTAATGTGTCTGTAACAAGAAATGAACGATTCACTTCTGTAAGTACCTACATTAGCGAATAGTGTTAAGTGTTACAGAGCGCGGTATCAGCTCGCAGTTGAGTTGTAGGTACCTAGTTGCCGCGCAGTGTAAAACTTAACTGGCTACTTAACTTATAGAAATGTAAATCGTAAAACACGACTGTCTTCCACGTCACGCCCTTCAATTGCCACGTTTATACAAAAGAGATCAACAACTTTAGGGTAACGATTGTTTTCTTATGTATTTAAAAGATAAACTCAGTTTTCCCTCACCTCACTTTATAAACTAAATAATTCGCAATGGTCAATAAGCGTTTTGGCGTAAATCTTGGAATATTTTGTTTATTTCTGTATAGGTATTTATTTTGTTTTTTTTTACTATTATTATTTATTTAGTTTTAAAGAATACGGACCTAATTATAGTTCTAGACTATCCTTTCACTTTGAAATGGTAATGGAGTTCGAAAACTTTGGACATAACTTTTGCAAAAATCGCATTACCCAAATCATTTAAAACTGAAATAAGGGATAGTTACTATTGTCTGTTAGTCTGATAGTTACCATTGTAGATTATGGTAAGCAAAGTTTTTGATTTCCATCACCACTTGGGAGATAAGCCTCCAGAGAGTGCATTTGACATGATAAGCATGATCTTGTATCACCAAAAAATTCTATGAAACTCTTCCCTCGCGCATTTTGTTCACGCAGCGCAAACGTTGCACCTATAAAACTATTTCCCAACTTTTGGGGTAATTTTTTTGTAAAATGCTGCTTGCGTACATATGTAGGTACTAACGAAATAAAGATTTATAAAACCAGCTGCACAATAAACTTATGCGTTTGATGTGAAAACTGAGTTCATCTTTACACTTAGCTATCAAATGTATCAATGTCCACACTTGCACTGCTACCTATCGTCGCCAAACAAGAGCTTGGCGAAATACATCCATCAGCTTCTCTCTTCTATGTTCGCGAGGATGTGCGTGTAGAGATGGTATTGTGCTACCTTCACTAGCTCGTACTCGAGGGTAGACAGACCATCTTTCTGGAATGTCTTGCTTGTTTGGGATAAGAGTTGATATCTGAAAAAAAAATATTTACGCACAGATAATAAAAATTGTTACAGATAATCTGTCACAATCATTCACTTGTTTTAACAATAAAAAAATTGTTTCTGTGAGTTGTATTTTCTTTTATGTTATGATCGAATCGTCTTATCTCACGCTTGCATGAGTGCAATGTCAATAACGCGAAAAGAAGACAAATCAATCATACTTCGTCCCTTTCTTTTGTTTGACAAAAGCAGAGACAGGACTAACTTTATTTTTCCATTGACAAATCGAGGGCTCATCATGGCCCTGCAGGATTTTTTTTAAATAAATTAAAATAAATTACGTAGATACCGTTTCTAGTCACAGTATTTTACTCTGTAGAATTACCTTTTAGGATTGGGCACAGATTTTTTGTGGTCCAACATTGCGTATCGAGCTATCGACATCTTATACCGGGCCACGTGGTAGTTGACTTTTTTCAACCTAAAAATAAATTAATAATAACATTTTTTTGTAAGTACCTATATATTTACAATACATAGTAACACTCAGACATAAAACAAACATCTATTTTTGCCACACAAACGCTTGTTCTTGGTGGCCGAGTGGCGATCGAACCCACGTCTCACAGTACGGAATGGAGAACTATTACCGACTGAGCTGTGACGCCTGTCATCAATAAAACAAGCAACTAGTGGGAACAGACCTTTTCCTTCCACGCTTGCAATGCTCGCCAATCTTAGGTAACTCACCTGTAAAACATGTCGTCATCTTCACCTCCCCAGCCCCAGTACTTGTTAGAGAAGCCGTTCACTTTGGTGAACTGTTCTAAAGTCACTGCTGACACTCCGCCGAAGATATCTTCATATGGCAACCTGAAATCACGAGATAGGAGATTAAACAACTGAACGGGCCTTATTCTCCATTCGGCGGAGATTTTACTCTAATAGAGATGACGTCAAAATGACGTCGAAAACTCGTTTCATGAGTAGGTGCAATGAGTTTTCGGCCGAGATATGACGCCATTCCTATTAGAGTAAAATCTCCGCCGAACTGAGAATAAGTAAGCTCTCTTCGCTCCTCTTGTATTAATGCAAATGGCTTGCTTCTCTCGCGCACCAAAATCTTCAATTAGGTACACATCGCACAACGGAACTTTATCCCTCTGAAGTTAGGTGCAACAAACGATTCAGCATGTAGTTGTGCGGAAAAATTCGCTTACCTCCAATTCGACCCAAAAATGGGTTCTGCGCAGATACTTCAGACGGACAAAGATCCGTTGTAACCACTATAATTAGAATGTTTCTAGGTACCTACTGAAAAAGGTCTATTCAGAAAATATTTGTAGCAAAATTTGAACTTCTTCAATAAACTAAAAATCGTTACACTTATCCAGTGCTTACCATCATCATCATATCTTGAAGAAGTCCATCTGCTGGACATAGGCAATTTTAAGATTATCAATCAGATTGTCATTGAGGTGGAATGCTTTGGGATTTTAGCCTAAACTTATATTTTTACGTTATATTAAGTAGTTAGCTGTAATACCAGAATTTAAAAAAAAAAAGGTAAAAGTGGCGAAGTTCTATTCGAATTTCGTCTAGTGTTTGTTGTCACCATTGACACGAAGAAGAAGAAGAAGATTTACAGAATTGCCATTAAGTTAAAGAAAACATACTTGAAGTTGAGTTTGTCGATGCTAGCAGACATATGCCGCGGTTGCCGCGGACACGAGTACAAGTTGCGGGTGTCCAGTGGCAGTAGGTCTATGTCGTGGAACACGAAGCATTGCCAACCAGTCTCCAGCCGCTGGCTCTCCACAAAACCGACGTTCATCAGCTTAGCCCGGTTGAAGTCTTTGTTACCTATTTATAAGAAAACTACTGAATCTTAACATCAAAACGGTGTGAAGGTAAGGAAAAAAATCCTAGCCTTCCCACTAGTGTTATGGATAGGAAATTGGAGATAATGAAAAATTTACTTTTTACCTTCTTGTTCAACGACGAAAATACCATACTCTATTTGCTGTTTCATTAGGAACGGATGCATGTGGTTCAGGAAAACCGCTAAATGCTGCTGTCGATCTCTGCAAAATATACGTCACTATTAATCACCTATAAAATGCACCAGCCTGAAGAAGTTTACTACTTGACAAAGGCCTGAGATTTCCAGTACAACAAGCTTCCACTAGATTTTTTCGTGACCTTCGCAAAAAGTCATCTTTGCGGCTTTTTTATCGGCAATTTGAACGAAAATGATTATAAATAAAATGCACATCTACCAATTACCTATTATTATTAAATATATAGATAAACAGACTTCAAATGAGCTGCATGAACTCTGATGAATTATATGATTAGCTATGAACTCAACTGAGATAATGGATAGAGGAAAGTGGTCACGTGAAGTATACAAATTCTCACCGGTATGGCACAATAATAGCTACTTTGTGTCTAGCGGTGCAGTTTGGAGGGGTGTATCTTCCACCCCATTGGATTTCAGGAAACTTTTTCTCCACAAGATCGAGTTCCAGGTCAGTCTTGTTTACTGGGATTGGGCCTATAAAGCAAATACGTTATTAGTGAGAACTTCCTATAGGTAATGCCTAGAAAATTTGATCAACTTTAGATATCAGGTAAGTTTAAACAGACGCTCTTGTAGCTCGTCAGCTCGGCCCGTATCTAAGAAATTGACTCCAAAAGAAATTAATTATTGTGTGTAGACTAGAAACTTCGATGTCAGTTGCAGTATTAGAAATAAAATAAAATGTTTTCATTTACCCAAATCCGGAGGCATCTTAGCACAAAGCGGCAGCGGAGGATCTGTCTTCCTGACAACCTCTTCAGTGGTCACCAGGTTCTGTAACCCTTTCACAATTTTCTTTATAAGCATCGGCGTTCCGATATACGCTGGAGTCTCCGCTCCTGACTGGACTGTCGTGGTCCCAGTTATATTCTGCCTTTGTGTTAGCACCTCTAGCACTTTGTTTTCTGTTACGTTACGTGTTATATTCAACTTATTTATAAATACTGTAGTATTTCTGGCACGCGAGTCTTTACTTGTGGGGTTTTCTTTCGGCTTAGGCCACGTTATTGATTTGTCGCCGTTTCTGTAAATGAAATGATGAATTAATGTCTTTCTTACATTGGCAACAGGTTATCATGCGGTATTAGCTGAGATCACACAATCATAGATTTAAATTAGATAGCAAAATCTTTTGAGAAATGTACCAGGAGAGCATACGAACCTATAAGTAGGCTGCGTGGCGTTGTAGATCGGCGTATAGAGGTAGGTTTTCAGAGGCGATGCGTCCAGTATCCCGCCGAAGAGGTACTCGACAGCCGCCAGCGCTAGCACCAGCAGCAACAGAAGGCGGAGCGCGCGCGTCACCCGCCCGCCGCCCCCGCTCGCGCCGCCCATCAACGCATACGGTGTGTTACCTGCTTCGACCACTGAAACAAACACCAATGAAGATCATAAACAGTACTCGCCTACCGGCTCAAGCTACAACTAATATAATCTGAAAGGGTCTGGGGCAATGCAGGTCTCCACTCGCAACAATTTAATGTGGCAGTAAATTAGTTTAGTTATTTTTAAGTAGTTATTTGTTCTATCGAAATCTCTATCGCAGCGGGAATTATAAAAATGTAATAAAAAGTCATTATTTTGATAACACGACAAGAAACCGGGACGGTGACATCTTTTTTTCATTCCTAATAGAGGGTTAGAAAAGTCTAGAGACTCTTTGGACAGTTTGCTGACTCACTATATACCTACAAGGCCACTACAAGGCAGATAAACTCCGAACTAAACAATATTTTTTTTCTTGAGGTAGGTAGTGTACCTACTGTAATACTAAGAAAATCAAATAAAATAATATATTTTTTTGTTCGGTAAGTACCTACATACTTATCTAGGTAGGTATCTAACAAAACAAGTGACAATGTAGCTAATAAAATAAACATGAAGTATTATTTAGATTAGGTAATACCTTTTTTTTCAATCACCTCTTCCCAATCATTACGGGCCATGTACAACATTTTTTTTAAAAAAGAACGTCCGTCGAAGGATTTTCTGAGAACTTGAAAAGCGCAGGCATAACTATTTTTATACTTTTTGTTTGGCTTTTCTATTACATTGATTTTCCGGATTTTTAACCGACAAAAAATATAGAAGAAGAACGGTGCATCAATGGTAGTGCAGCAACGGTGGTGCAATATGTTTAGGCCCTAGAAGAAGATTTTTGGTGCAGGCTCAACCAGTTAATATTGTTGAAGCTGTGTCATTGTGGATAGCCCCAATTCAGGTATGTTTGTGCTATTTTATATTATACCCTGACTTGTACTCATACCTAAATAAAATGTAATTCATTAACTCACACCACTACTATCGTTTGCTATTATGTTTAAGTAGGTAGGTAGGTTATGGTATGTACCTAGGTAGATATACCTAACAAACATAACAAACGATAGTAGGTATCTATGATATTACTTAATTATCACAAACTTCGAGAAAAGCCGCAGGTGAAAGCTAGTAAGTCAAACAAATACAAACTGTCAATTAAGTCATCGAAAAATACCATTTTCTGGCAGACAACCTTTGTTTTTTGTCGAAGTTTGGATGTCGAATAACTAAGTATTCCCGTTGCTTTTTAATAAAATTATTACGTATATTAAAACTACGTTACAAGTACATTGTTACAAATAAAGTTTCATTAATACGAGTTTAAAAAAATCGGGACCTGGGCTCCATAGAGTTTTGCCCCAGACCCTTTTACTCTGGATTCAACGCCACCCTCTACTGGAATACCATACTTTACCCTCTTGTTGAATAACACTATTGCAGAATATTATTGTAAGTCTGTAGTGAATTTACAACTTCACGTTTTCACAGTCGGCGGCATTGACAAATAAAATTGAACTGATTAAATAGGTAGTATACAAAAAAAAAACAATTCGAACGGTTATAGTTGATAACCGTTCGAATTGTTTTTTTTGTCAAGTCACGCGGCGTGCTCTAATTAAAAACCAAAACAATTAGTCACTCAGTCATTCACTCGCTTTCTGACCATCAAGACGGTGTCAAGGTTGGGAAAACATTTTCCTAGAAATTTGCTAAGTGGGAAGGTTAGGAAAACGATTTCCTAACCTTTACACCAGCGTGACAGAGTAGTGTGAAGGTTAGTCAGCCGCGAAACTTTTGTGTCTTGCCCACCATGACTTCCTATGCCAATAATGGCCACTTTACCGCGTCGTGTAACTCTACTCGCTACTGTACTCGTACGAGTGTAAATCGATACTCAATACTCAATACATTTATTGCTTTCACATGGTATTATAGTTGTTACATTGTAGGTAGGTATCACACATGAACCCTGTTCAGGGGTATTGCAACAGGAAAGTAGGCAGACCGAGGTTTTATTCACGTCAATTTTTCATTTAGTCAATTTCTTGTTGTTAATTCAGTATTATTATATCCGCACATTTTGTCATTCATATAGTCATTTAATTCATAATAACATTTTTTTAAAAGGAAAGATTTTAGTAATTTTATAAATAGGGTATCAGATTGGGCTTCTTTCATTTGTTCTGGTAGCTTATTATATACCTGTATGGTCATTTTATATGGGCCTTTACTGTGTATTGTTAACTTTGATGGAGGTTGAACTATTTTATTTCTACCTGGCCTAAGAGCATAGCGCCTGGGTTCGTCATCTAATTTTTTATAAAGGCTAGGATATTTCCTTACAAACTTGCATAATTCTAATATGTAGATCGAGGGCAAAGTCAAAATTTTAAGCCTCTGAAAGTGCGGCTTGCAACTTTCCGGTTTTCGTATGTTTGCTAGGATACGTATACATTTCTTCTGCAAGATGAATAGGTGTTGTGCATCCGTACTATTACCCCATAAGATAACACCTTGACACAAGTATGGATGTGTGTACGCGTAATAAGCGGACAAAGCGCTGGGAAGGTCAGTTGTCTTTTTTAATTCCCGGAGTGCATACGTGAAGCTAGATAATTTTGACTTAACTTTTTGTATGTGTTGTTTAAAGTCTAAGTGGGTGTCTATATTTATTCCTAGAAGTGAAAATGTACTTACACATTCCAGAGTGCTGTTGTTATATGATGCCTGCAAATTCAATGGTTTTTTTTGGAATGGTCTAAACTCCATGATTTTGGTTTTTGCATAATTAATTTCTAAGTTGTGGTCCGACATCCAGCCAGCCACGTCAGCGAGAACGCTTTGAATAGTGTTGTTGGTGTTATCAGTGTCGGTGCAAGGCATTAACAATGAAATGTCATCCGCGAAGAGGACACTCGGTGTTTTTATGTGCTTTGGCAAGTCATTAATGTAAATTAAAAAAAGTAGACATCCAGCAACACTGCCTTGTGGAATGGAACTAGTGATGTGAAGTGCCTCGGATCTTACATTCTGAATAGTTCGTGCAATAGAATCAAAATGTTCTATTTCTACGTATCGATCCTCACCTCCAGCGATGGCGTTTGTAATGATGGAGCCCGGTGGAAGTGTCCCATTCTTTTCATAAAAGACTTGTATTCTCAGAGTTCAATGAGACACCCATCTTGTCCTCTGAAACAAACAAACAGATTTTCGATTTTATAAATTGGTTTCGATTCGATTTTTAACCGATTTCAAAAAATGAGAAGGTTCTCAATTCGGTAGTAGTTTGGGCTATAAATAGAAATAACTGCGAAAAATATGCCAACCACGTGCACGACATTGCGTAATTTGCTTTCCGTGTTTATAGTGACTAGAACATTCCCAAAGAACTATCATTATCAACTACTGATGAGGAAGCTGGTAGTCGAATTGAAGTCGGTTTTTCTAGTTTTTTAAACTTATAAATTATATGTAGTGCGGGTGAAACGCCTCCAAACTTTGTGCAATTTCTGACATTTCTATTCCTTTTACCCTGTACATGCATCCCCACCAGGCATACAACCCTTTCTCAAAACAACACTGAAATCAACACATTAAAAGGGATTTATTTGCAAGGGTTGAAAATCTGATGGAAAAAGCCCTAGCCTTTTTCGGGGCTAGAAAATTTTATAGCCGGTTTTATGAGTATATTTAACAATGAGTGAATTAGGTACGTCATGCGAACGAAAATACGAATGGGCTATTTATACGTTCACAGTTAGATAGGTACCTACTAATAAAAAAATGTTCTTGTAACGAGTATTTTAGCTGTTTTAGCTCTTTTTAAGCCGGGTTAGATTAACTCCGAATAACGCTATTCGTCTATTGATAAAATCAATGTATTGTCTCTACTTAAGGCTGGGGATCTGCCAAATTGCCAAAACTAGCGAAGTTCAAAATGTGTTTAAAAGAAAAGTAAGATAGTAACTTCATTTATTTTGGTTGCAAATCAATATTCAGGATATGTGTAACAATTACATATTTAATTTAGCTTCATTTAGCTGGTTTATAATAGATAAATCTGGGATCAAACACAGCTCTCTCGCGCCCAAACCGTTTCGAGTCAAGTTTGTGCACTCGGATTAAGGAAATGAAAACAAAATCGCAAAAAGTACTCAGCGCGTCTTGATGTACATATCCTTGTCTCCAAAACGCCCTGAATACATTTTGCGATTTTGTTTTCATTTCCTTAATCCAGGTGGCAGAAGATCTTCGAAATTTTGGATTTTAAATGGTCTATTCCACAATATTCCCTTGTTTTATCTACAAAACAACTAAACTTACGTATAGGCCAAATATTTAAGTATATAAAAAGTGGAAAATCTTTACTTAAATAGTCTTATTTTTTTTAATATTTAATAATTGCTGAGACTAGTTTTTAACCAAATATCGCAAGAAAATTCTTCAGTGGCCTCTAGGCGGCCGAAACGTTCGGACGTCAGGCCCACGCCAAATTTCTCAGGATTTTTAAATGAAGAACACGCAAACGTCTACTCGACAAAAGTCTACAAATCATGGTTCTATTGTATCATTTGAGTACACTACGTAGCAACATGGCAGTTTTTCTCGCGGCTGCGCGTAACGCGTAAGCAGACCGCGTAATAAGCTCATTTGACATTTACGAACAGTCACAATAAAATTTTATCGAGTAGAACTCCTGGTTTGCCAATTAATACGCATTGAAAGTGGCTTTACTTTTTTCTCTTGTATACATGACAATATCCAACAATAACCATACCAATGTAAACTTAGTTTTTATTTCTTTTAAGTCAACTCCGCCAATCAGTCAGTAGCTGTTATTTGTTTACACGGAAAATAGATTTTTCTATCCTAATTCCAATTAAATTAGGATAAGTAAGTACCTAATTATTATCTTGCTACTGCTCATACTTGTATTGCATTTAATTCAACCTATTTTATTGCTTTTGTAAAAACCTTTTTGTGAACAACCTTATTTATTCTAAAGAAGGATCTAACATGGACCGGAGAGGAACATTTGATGAAAGTAGAATACATAGAGAGAGACATTGCCTTCTGGCAAGACAAAATCTACCATAGTATCTTGCCAGAACGCAAAGAACCACATCCTATCCTACTAATATTATAAATGCGAAAGTTTAGATGTTTAGGTGTTTCAATCACGTCTAAACTACTGAACCAACTTGGATGAAATTTGGCATATATGCCAAGTTTCCTAAAACTCAATCCAATCCAGTAGGCACATAGGCTACTTTTTATCCCGAATAATTATCAGGATCTACAGGATAAAATGAACGAACAAGATTAGCAGCGCCAATTGGCAAGAGGATTTCATTGTCATGTCATGTCACGTCAGTTTGACCGGGCGTAATACTACCTCTTTGGTCTAACGACTAGCGTTTGACATTCAAGTACGGGTTCGGTGTAATGTCAAGTTTCACAAAGTATCCGCGCGGTACACGCACATATAATAATACAACACAGATAATACAATGTACATGGAAACTGTACCCGCTTACGGAGTCGCGGGTAACTGCCAGTTAACAATATTTATGCAAAAAAACTAAAATAAATACTGCTGGTTTTTATTGCACGTATATTTTGGAATACTTATTTCTTCTGAAATTACCTACTTACATCCAATTCTGTATCAATGATCTGTATCTGTCTCTCACAATTTGAGTTAAACTCTCCGCAATATGTTAATGTTAAAGATGAGTTTGGAGCAGTACCCTCCCTATCCTTTTTCATATTATTTAGAGAGTTATTTTTCAGTAGTACCTAAGGTTTTAGTTTTTAAGCTTATCTACTATTTATCGATTTGAGAGTTTCCGTAGAATTTACTATGACCTAAATATTAACAAACATACCCACTTAATGTACTTATGTCTACGCCCAGCTACTTTGGATTCACAAGACGGGATATAATTTGAAGATACAATTTCATAAATAAATTTAAATTTGATACAATTTGGAGATAAATGGAGTGTCAGAAAACGAGACCGAAAATCTACTGAACACAATTAAACAACTAGACACAGTCATATAACTCCCTATTGATAATGCGGACATACTTTCATGCTCCAGAGTCAGAAAGATGGATGAGTCTAACAACCATCATCATCATCATCATCAACCTATACTTGTCCACTGCTGGACGTAGGTCTCTCCCAAGACGCGCCATTGAGCTCGGTCTTCGGCTCTTCTCATCCAGTGTCTGCCAGCTACATTTCGCAGATCGTCGCCCCATCTCGCCGGAGGGCGTCCTACACTACGCTTGCCTAAACGTGGTCTCCACTCGAGTATTAGTTTGCTCCAACGATTGTCGGTTCTACGGCAAACATGGCCGGCCCACTGCCACTTCAGCCTGCTAATCCTCTGAGCTATGTCGAAAATTATGATCAATGATCGTATAACCCCAGAGCCAATCACTGTCGCTGGAATGCCTCTCGAAGTTGTGCAGGAGTATGTCTACCTCGGGCAGACCCTGCGTTTGGGTAGACACAACTTTGAGAAAGAGCTAAACCGGAGAATCCAGCTGGGCTGGGCTGCGTTTGGGAAACTCCGTCAAGTCTTCTCGTCGCAAAAATATGTGTGGACTAGGAATGGTCGCATATTCATCCGCAGAGATGACCAATCTCCTGCAAAGCAAGTCAAAAACTATGAGGCACTGGCTGATATGAACTCCATACTGATATGAAACCAGGCTCTGCGAAGTAAAAATGAAGAAGTATAGATCTCACTAAAACTCAATAATACTCTGCCAAGAATATTTAGATATGTGCAGTATACAAACAAACCCCAGTGACTATACAGACTTTGTTTCTCGTCATGGATAATATCAGTAGATAAAGTGACACAGTCAAGTGATATAAGTAGAGACTATAATTTGTTGCAGATTTTAATTTTGACCGGTCTACCTCTAGTGAAGGACACAAAAATTCAAACCCTAATAATAGTAAATATTATGTAGTTTATAAAATACTGTTCAAAGAACTGTAGATTTAGTGATAAGCAATTTTAGTGGTGTAACGGAGTGTGAAAATAAACTACCCCTCAGTAAGTTAGATCCTCATCACCCTGCATTAGATATTATAATTAATGTATGATATAAATGTAATGATACAAAAAATGTTAAAAGTGTAAAAATATGCCACACATATTTTCAAAAAAGTTGATTATTCAAAAGTAACAAAAAACCAATAAATACTTTCATTCCTGTATGATTTAAAACCAATCTTGGCAGATTTTATCCAATTAACTGACTATTTGACACAAACAATAGCGTTCCTTTAATTTTGTTATCATGAATGTTATCATGAGCACTTATTTCTCGTATATTGGAATCCAATCACACACTTAGTTATAAGTTGTTGCTTTTTTTTTCCTTAAAAAATAAGTACTAAATTTTTTAAGACATATTTTACCTACATCAAATCTGTTTATGCCTGTAATGGTATATCACACTGTAGAATGTTATAAGTAATATTTTTCTCCTAAATAACAATTGTGAATATGCCATTGGTGTAACTAACTAAATAAATAAATATAAAGATCGCAGTAAAGCATTTTTCAGTTTAGTTTAGTATTCGATAAAATTTACGAATTGCTTTCCGCGCATGTCATGACAACTCCATTCTTCTGTTTTGCACAGATAGACTATCCCCTTAAAACTTTGTCAAAAACAAGGAAGGAAATCTAATCTAAAAAGTAAGTAAGTTGTTTAGTAGGTACTATAGTCACATTCGATCTTTGTCTTTGCAAACTTAGCCAAATGTATCTCCGCAGAACCTGTTATTGGCTCGGATTGCATGAAATAGAGAAGTGGGGTGTAGCAAAGATAAACTGTAACTACTGTACTCTTTTTGAAAGAATTCGTCCGGGGAAGTGCTATCACCGTACGAAGGTTACCTATTTCTGCCGCCAAGCAGTGATGCTCGCATTGCTGTGTTCCGGTTTGAAGGGGGCTTTAGGGATGACGAAAAGGTGACGAAAAACCTTTATGTCTCAGAGTAATGGACGTAGTGCATTGGGTAAACAACGGGCACGTCTTCATTGGACGTGCTCTGAAGACGATGTGTAAATTCCCATAAATCTTATTTTGTTACGTAATAAAAAAATATTGTTTCAAAATATTAAAACAAATTGTGGTTTAATTCGGTGATGCCATCCTTACAAAATAATCTTCTCTGAAACCTATTTAACCATAATCCTCTAATAGGCTTAAAGTAATTCAAACGATCGAGTAGCCCTAATCCCAGTTTGTAACTTTTAATAGAGCAGCTCTACCATGTGTTTTGTTTGACAAAAGATTACATGGGGATGGGGATTTTAGTATGTAAATATAGCCTTAATCGGGGTATGAAATAAATAGATTTGTTTTAAAAGTATTCTATCAGCCATCTAGTTCCCATATCACAAGCTTTGCTTAGTTTGGGACTAGAGGGCGTTGTGTGTAAAGTCCATGAATATTTATTATTATTATTTATTATTTTATTAAATACATTTTCTCGCAGCTAAGCGAGTAATCCTCTTATAAAAATCAAGTAAAAATATAATTGAGCTCGCAAATTGTGACGTCATTCAATTTCGTGCTTTCTCATATTTATTACACAAATCTTCATTACAAAAAACTTATTTTAAGTAACCTCATAATGACGTTTGCATGTCAATGTCATCTATTAGCCATATTTTCTCTACGTCATATCTTTACAATTTTCAAGAAAATAACGCTATTTACTGATTTACAAACAATAACGCAAACATCTGTTAATATTAAGGCATAATTTACCATTCTAATTGGTTTTAGTATTTCTCTTTTTGCCCTGAGTTAAATAAATCAATTTCATAAAATGGTGGAGTCAGTTCGGGAAAATAAACCTATTCATAATTCAAAGCTACCAAACCAGTTCATTACGCTGAAAAACTTTCCTGACACTTTATTAATTACATCTTAATTAGACTTCATCTGGCAACTAACAACTTAAATGAACTGTCACCTTTCATAGTTAAGAACAAATTCAGAAGCTAATAATGTTATTCTTAAAATTGAAACAACAAGACTTAGGGCGGCTTGCACCAGAATCGCTAAACGCGTTTAACTCTTAAATTGTATTTAGCGAGTTGTCAAGTCATATAAATACGTCAGATTTAAATCGATTTAGCTGTTAAACACGTTTAGTGATTCTGGTGCAAGCCGCCCAATACTATTTAAGAGTTAAACGCGTTTAGCGATTCTGGTGCAAGCCACCCTTAAACACATTTCTGTTTCCTGATTATTTTTAGTAATGTTTTTTCATGTAACTTCTTAATAAATAATAATAAATTCGAGGCTGAATGGCTCACACAGCTCAGTCAGTATAGCTCTACTTTCTGCGATGTCGGTCGTGGGGTCAATCCATATCAAGAACTAACATTTTTGCTATGGCAAACAGAGACAGCGATTTATTCTGAGATAAGTATTTCCAAAAAAAAAATCTATCAGTGATCTGGTTCCATATCTGATATACTTGCTTTACTTCGTTTGGGACTCGAATGTGGGAAATATAAGTAGGTACACCAAAAAATATTTATTGAACTTATCAGCTATTGTTATCACTGTAGGGTCTTCCTGCCTCTTCCCGATTTAACGCAAGCCAAAATGTTATTTATCTAGGTATTTAATAACTTTCATTTCTTTTATTCAAGTTAAAATATAACATGGCAACACAGTCATGGCGATGTTACGGCAATTTCAAAGGAGTACGCATATTTTTTACGCTTTTAAATATAATGTTAAAAGTACGAGCGGGAATGAGCTATTTCAAAGACCATTATGTTTTATTTTGCAAGTGAAATACGGTTTGATTAAACGTAAACCGTACACGTAAACGTATGTAAAGAAAAAATACACAGCTGTTTATTATTAAAATAAAAAGATGTTTGAGTGAATGAATGAATGAAAACTGTTTCTCACCTTACAAACTAATAATAAGGAAAAAAAGAAGCAAAATTACTCTTATACTTTTATTACTTTTTTGCGTATTTTGACCAATCTTCCATGGTAAGTAGTTATTTTTATCACTCAGCGAGAACTTCAGCGAAGTTCGACAACCTACGAGTGAGGCAATTTATATCACTTAAAATAAGGCGGGCTATCGGTTTATCCCATCTCATAGTTGTATAAAAAAAGCAAGGTTCACTTTATCTTAGTTTATCTAGTGAAGTGTGGGTAAGGTACATGGGTACCATGCTAACATGGTACAAATAAATGAATGAATGAATGAACAATTTTTTATTTTCAGCCGTTCATTTTATTCATATTGTGTAACGTTTCAAAGCGCTGAACCAACATGTGGAACTCCATATAACCAGAATGCTTATTTATGATGTAACCCAGGTACGCTTACCAGGTGTCTTTTATGTCCAAAAATGGAAATAAATTTCACATGCATGCTTATTAAATTCCAAGATGTAGGACCCTGGGTGAAATGACATTACTCTAAATCCTACCCTTCTACCCTCTCTACCTCTCAACCATAGAAGTAAAAAGTATTACCATAGATAATATAAACGTATTAAGTACTAGAGAAGCTTAAACGCACTTCATAGCTGTGGTAATTTGTAGTGTTTACACCAATATTCGCACTGGAAACTTTTCGTTCGTTCTACGACTCTCTGAGCGAGTAAAAATTATTGATATTTATTTAACCATTTTGTTACATTACTAACTAATAATTTTTATATAGTTTTGTATTTTCTAGCGATTTTAGGATGACGACTTGGCTGCAAAGCCCCTACCAATCCAGCCACCAATAACATCAGGATAAAAATATTCAATGGGTAGGTTTGGTAGGTACCTACTACCAACCAAAATGTTGGGTACATTTGCCCCAACCCTAAGTGATACTTACCAAAACAGTTTTGGTCATTCGGTTAAAGTCACGACCACCTCTGTATTTTTATATTCATTGCTTGATTATACGCAACCTTTGGTGTCGGTACTTACACCCGTGATTTTTGTAAAACTCTTGACCGGAACCACAAAATAAGTGGCTCTTCAGCCTGAAACTACGCACTTTGTAATAATGAGACGTTTTTATTTTGAAATAGAAGGGCTCAAATATTGCTTGAGAGAGATTCATATCATCGTAAGTTTTAGTTCCTAATCAGAATATGGACTTTAGAGTAAGTAGGACTTATAAATCCTGAAGTTAGCTTTGTCTACAACATTATTGTTAAGCTGGGATATACCAAAGTTTAACAAACATTGTGGTTTAATCGGAGGATAAACTTAAGTTCTGAGAGCGCAAGGGACTTGTTTACAATTTTGGCGCTCCAATGAAGACAACTTTCAAAAGGCTCTTTACAACATTACGTTTTCATGGCGGTCGATATAATCGCAATGCGTTATTTAAAAAAAAGTCAAATTTCGTATACCTTGAAAGTAATTCAGTTGAAAGGTGGTTAGTAACAATTTTTGCATTTTTTTTTATAAAAAAAAAACTAAAGGACCTGCGTCAGATTTATTGACTTTCTAGAACGTAGCGCGTCCAAAAACACAAAAGTTTTTTTTCTCCCCAACAGCTATTTTTGAACATTTTTATTATGTCCGTAACGTTTAATTACCTGTGTACGTTATTGTCTTAGTAATCAACGGTTATATTAACCGCCAGAAAATCTATTGGTGGGCAATGGACCAAATGCAATCCCATCTGCAGTCGTAGATACGCGAACACAGCTGTCTGAGTAATGCGAAGTCGCGGTTTATAGTTTACGTACTTTGAAAGACTTGCGATGTAAAATATGCCTTATAAAACTGCATTTTAGGTTCAATGCAGTATGTTTGATGAAAAGAGTACGTTATTTTGATCGAATTGTGATAGAAATGTGCCTTATTTTGCTGAAGTTTAGGTTCAATTCCGCGTGTTCGGTGGCTGGGCTATCCAATATGAATTGAAATGTCACGCACTAATTTTATTGTGCCTACAAAAGTAGCCATTGAGAGAGGCAATAAATCTACACATATAAAAAGTTATTGCTGATTTTGTTTTTTTCTCTTATTAGTTTGGATTGAAGAGAATACTAATGATATTGAAAGTTGTAGAAGGAACTTATGGAACTAATGAACCGATTCTAAAATCCAGTTGAAAACTTTTAAAAACAGTCTGCGGGTATAAAAGCCGTGTAACTTTTTAGTATAAACTATGTTAAGTAATAGCGATTCGAGTTACACTGCGCGATGACTCTGCAGCGTTCCTCAGTAGCACTATCTTTAACGTGCAGTGTACCTCAAAAACTTTACGATTGTCAGACTATTCGTATTCCCGAAAATAACTTTTCTCTGTGGTTCAGCTCACAGTTTGTCTACACTTTTGCGCGTTAGGAATGCACATTCAACGGATTTCCTTTGGGGCGGTCAAACTTTCCCCACGAATTTGAATAGCATTTAAATATTCTATTCAACTTGCACATAGTGTTCCTGTGACTATAATATATAGATAGATAGATATATTCTTTAATGTACTCTCCACTTAAACTAATATAACAATAATAAAGACTCTTTTTAATATATCTATAATATGTAAGCTTTTATGCTAATATTAATGCAAATAAACGTCAAATTTTTTCCCCACCCCTCCCAAATGGTCACCCACCACTTACAGTAGCAGTATAGTGCGTACAACGGATCTTTCTCTCTGAAATTAAGTGCAACAACGATTGCGCATGTACTGTTGTGTGGAAAAATTTGCTTTACTCAAAAATGGGTTTTGCGCAGGTACTTCAGAGGGACAAAGATCCGTTGTGACTACTATACGTAGTGCTCTGCGTACGTACAGCGGAAATGAAGCTTTTACTTCAGACTTTATGTCTTCCTTCGAGCTTCCTTCGGGTGATACAGCTTTGCTAAGGCCCAATTTTTAAACCCCGACGCAAAAACGACGGGGTGTTATAAGTTTGACGTGTGTGTGTGTGTGTGTGTGTGTGTGTCTGAGGCAACGTAGCTCTTGAACGGATGAACCGATTTTAATTTAGTTTTTTTTTGTTTGAAAGGTGAATTAGTCGGGATTGGTTTTAGCTATGTTTGATGAAAATCGGTCTAAGATTCGGGGGTTTTTTAATTAATTTAATTACTTGTTGTTATTTTACTAGTTATTCAGATAAAAAGTTGTACCAGAGTAAATCTAGTTAGTCTAATTACTGTTATTTACGTAATCTTATTTGTAATTTTCAAATTAAAAGTGAAAAACAATTCTTGATTTATTTTCCATCAAAAGGCTATTTTCTCTTTTATTTTAAAAATGTTTTACCTACACCAGTAAAATAGCTACTAAGCTATTTTCTTTATTTTAGACATATCTTTGCTAAATATATAAAAAATACACAAGAAATTTTAATTGTTTCGTAATTTTTATCTTTTCTCAAGAATGGCTAACAATGATCTTGTACGTAAATGGCTAAGCTAAACATTATTTTAACTACGCCAGTAAACTAGCCACTACTTTCATATATTTTCTACATTTTTTTTCTTTAAATAGCTACTATAGCTAGGCAGATAATTAATTGTTTCGCAGCGCGTTTTCTCACAAATGGCTAAGCTAAACACGACGGCGCGAATTCTCTCCCTGTCGGATGCTGGATTAACGAAGACAAAAGAGTATTCGGCGTCTTCATCGTAGCCGATTTATTCATTATTTTACTGTCAAATTATACAATTATTATAATTGATGTTTTTTTACTAGAATTGTTTGTGTATATGAGTTAATGGCCAACTCTAAAAACCGAATTTTTGAGACCGCCTTAGGGCTTCCGTCGTGGCTTAACAACTGCTATAGCCGGGATCGACAGTTTAATGTGGCCTACGAAGCACGGAAGCACTCACATGTAAATGTTACTAGCGGTCTGATGCTAACATTATAACCCTAGTATCATGAAAACGGTAGTTGTGAATTTATCTCTTTCCAACGCATCTATTTTCTAGTGTGCGTAGGAGATAGCAGCTAATGTATGTTCAGTTCCACTGGCGGATCCAGGATTTCAGTTTGGGGAAGCTTTACCCAGCTTTTTAGGGTTTTCCATGACCAATTCTGGTCCTCCCTTGACCCGGAGGTTTTAGGGGGACGGGGGGGCTGGAACCCCAGCCCCTCCCCTCTGGATCCGCTAGTGTTCAGTTCACTGGTGCGTAATAAAGCTTTGTTGCTTGTGTGCGGTGATGATTCCGTGTATTTTGAATTACCGGGAAATACAGGGTGTCCCGGAAATAGTATGCTAAGCCTGAACAGATTTAGACCATGAAAATGAAACCAGGCGGAAAAAAATTCTAAGAGTTCTTATTTTTCCTTAATATCAAATCTATGTTTAAATCAAATTGGCAACTTTTACAATAATTAGTAGGTACTTAGTACAGGGACAACACGCAGGGCATTTTTGGAATAAGCCCCTATATGCTATGACAAGGCCTATGTACAGCCGATAATACAATGTACAAAGCCATGTAAGTATCCCATATTGTGTTCCAAATGGTGAATAAATATCTATGACTATGACTAACCATAACTTATCAACATGTAGGTTTTTTATCTTCCGTACGACGTGCAACGAAACTAGCACATTTCTTCAAAGAAAATCACTGAATTCACAAAAGTTTTGGAACATTTTGTTCTCTTGCAGGTATTAAGAATCGCCTCACCTCGGGATAACAATAGTTCCGGGACACCCGGTAGGTATAGGGGTGATAGCTTAGTTAGGACAATGGATTACCAAGCTACGTGGAGATATTATGGTGTAAACGGGCTTGCACGTTGTAGCCCGTGATTGCCAATTGACGGCGTGTGCGGGGATTTAGGAGCACGTCATCATCATCATTTTCATCGTCCGTGATTCTAAGGGCACATATGGCGTGCAATCGGATTCATGATTTTACAACGTAACTAACAACTATAAATAATCAGGCCTTTGCATCTAATCTAGATGATTTATACAGCGTCAGGAGCCACTATTTACCCATGTCCCTATGAATGGGACGCTGTAGTGCTGGGGAAAAGATTTAGATAAAATAGGCTTGTAGCACCTATACCATCCACTCAGCCTAGTCGGCTTTATCCACAGGAAAGACAAGGTCAATACGTGCGGAGCTGACTAATTTTCCTTCACCGTTTTTAGAGCACGGGTGGTTTAGTGGTAGTGACCGCGCCTACCGATCCTAAGCTTGTGGGTTCATATCCAGTTGTTCACCAATGGGTTTTTCTACTCGGAAAATGGATGTGCACAATACTTCGCAACAACTACATAGGTGATGAAAACGAAAGATAAAATCGCTGTGTTTCTACGTCCTATCGTAAAGTAAAACCAACTCTGGTCTTTTACCTACTCTGTAACAGAGTTTTA
Source organism: Gandaritis pyraliata (assembly GCA_947859175.1). Taxonomy (NCBI): domain Eukaryota; kingdom Metazoa; phylum Arthropoda; class Insecta; order Lepidoptera; family Geometridae; genus Gandaritis; species Gandaritis pyraliata. The sequence goes on along the minus strand of OX401866.1, from coordinate 2,569,255 downwards.
CAATGTGGTAGTTAAACTTCAATACCAGTCGTTACCCCGACAGCTGACTTAATTAATTGTAGTATTTATGCATAACAGAATTTATGAATTTCCATGCTGGCATTTTCTCCTTTTTATTGGTCGGCATTATTAAATAACTCGGGATTCTTTTTCAAGGGAAAAATATCGTTCTAATATTGTGGGTGGTATTCGAGCTTATTATGTTTCCAATTTTCTCTTTCAAAGTGTTTCTTTTTGTTGGTTATTTTAAAATGAGAACGATTTTTGACTCGACGAAATTTCGGATTGGATAAAATGAGGTTCGATTGAGATTTTAAAAAAGGAACTAAATGAAATCCTTTTTGGACCAATCAACAACTTTATACGCATGTATTTTTTTTTAATAAAAACAGAGTTGGACGAAAAAGTATTTTAGCAGAGACAAAGGTAAATGATTTATGCATGTGATAAATCCAATATATTGGTAAAACTTCGCATGAAAAATGTTTTATTTTATCTCCACACTTTTTATTTGCGGAATAACTTATAGCATGAAGGTTTACTATTTTATTTATTTGACTTGTTTGTGGGTACTTTGGTATAAATGTTAGCTAGCAACTTCCGCAGCAGCAGTATTGTTTGATTTCACGAAATGACGACATTATAATCAAATTGATTCTAATTACATCCCATTTTGCGACAAATGACATTAGAGTTTGCAGATTATTAAAAAATTGACCTGCTGCTGGAATCATAGATAGATAGATAGATAGAAAATACTTTATACTCATACTACTAATACTACTCATACTTTATTTATATTTTTTTTTATCATACTCGCATCCCGAGTTCCAGAGAGGCTTTTTTAGACCATTTTAAGGCCTCCTCCGGGGCTAAACGACTTCTAGAGCCGGGAACGACAGTTCAACGTGCCCTCCGAAGCACGGAAGCGCTCAGATGTATATGTCACTGGCGGTCACCCATCCAAATAGTGACCGCGCAGAACGTCGCAAGTCGCAATCGTCTGCGTAAGTAATAAATTCTAAACCAAATCACAGAGAACCAAAGCGCAAATAAAGTCAAAGAAAGCGTTGATAAAGTAAATAGCTAATGAAATTATCGGACAAATAAATTTCTATTAAGGCGACTGTGTTTCTCCTAGGCGGTAAATTCGTCAGCTATTGTTACTACCCTTTTAGCGATAACATCAGAGAAATGGAGGAAAAATGTACGGGAACCTTGGGGCAAACAATTGAGGCTGTAGTTTGCGAGGTTCTTAATGACCGTAGTTACACTTGACGTAAGTTGAGCGTAAGTAACTACGAAATGTGAACGTTTTAGTGATCGTTTTACTTTGCCGCTTACTGACTTAGCAATTGTTAATTCTTTTAGAAGCATTCTATGTAGTTAGTTTCTTCTTTTTATTAAAATGTACCTTTCATTAGGACCTGCAGGGTCGTCGTCGTAGACTTCGTGACTATCAGCATTTTTAAGGCAACGTTTAAGAAAGAAATTAGTTCGAAGTCTGTTACTAGATGGCGCTGTAAACTTACAGAAATACATAACAAGCAAACTCACCCTACATATTGTTCAAATTCTCGACCTTATTATATTTTGACACCATTCTGTTGTTGAAAAACTTGTTTTTCTTCGAAAAAAAAAAACGCTTTTCTAGGTTCATATCAACCTAACCTTATTTTTTATTTAAAATAACTTGGGTTTACGTTGGTATTATATTACCTATGAATATTATTATGAGTTTAAGCATCTTTTTTAAAACAAGGTCAAAATATAACTTTTGTTACTTATTAAAATCTGAGACGTCGATAATACGGTTGCTCGAACTTAGGTTTCATGAAAGTCACGACTTTAAAAAGACGGAAGTAAAATAGCGACGGGTTTTGTTATCTAAGTACTTACTACTAAGACATTAAGGTTTAAAATCGCAACCCTAATATTGATTCGGACACATTTTTAAATGTGTGTCTTTGTGAGATGGTTGATGACTAGTTGCTGGACAAAATTCAACCCTTCACGGCCGTAATAAGACGTTTTCAGCTGCTTAAAAAAATACAGATTTAGCATAATAATATCGCTCCCAGCCACGAGACTTTAATAACATCTCTTGTGGAAGTTCCACAAAAAAAAACTTATAAAAGGGTTTATAACAAAGCCTGCTTAAAGAGAGCTTAGAGGAAGAAAAATGATATCTAAGGGCTACTGGGATTGAGAGGGCTAGTTTTATATTTGGGGTGTTTTTTATGAATGGCTTTAATGTGGGAAAACTAGGATATTTTTGGGTAGCAAGCAAATAGCACCATCTAAGAGTCTAAGATTACTCGCAGATTGCAGACTTTCTGATCGGCCGATAGTTTAGTGCTGTTAGTGCAAACTGGGTCAATACTGTTTAAATACGAACTTTGAATTTTAACCGAATTAAATACTGCGTTCTAATAAATACCTTTTATTCGACATAGACAGTACTTATTCATTATTTTGATAAGATCATTAATCGACATTTTTGTCGTTGACAGTATTTCACTTAATTATGTTGAGATATGGGATCAAACAGTAATATAAATATTAATAAAGCTGAAAGGTAGTGTTGCGTCCCAGTGGGACGAGATACCGATTGTCCGAAACTAAAATAACTCGTAAAACGATCTTCATACTCATTAAAAGCCAGTCTAAATTATCGCCCGCTCAGAAACACTGCAGTCTGCGAGGAGTATAAAGTAAAATCAATCATTTGTAAAAATATTTCGTGTTTATTTGTTTTCGATGTTTTTGCCTCGTAATTATTTCAATATGTCGCTGTGTTCAATAACGCAATAGATAAATTGTATCTCCATTCTATCCCCAATAGTTCCAACCGCAGACGTACTATAAATGTCCCGACAGACACACCACAACAATGTTAACACATGCACGTACAACCGATATTAACTTTATGCGTGTATTGAACCTGTTGTGTATTTTATTGGAGGAAAATGCTGAATTTATTACTATTCTATCTGTATTGAACCTATAGTGTATTTTATATAGACGAATACTGAACTTCATCTTGTTTATTAGTACTTTAGAAAGTAGTTGAAAAGGGCCATTACAATGACTTTTGTTATCAGTTTTAGTACCTTTAAAAACACGCCACACCATCTTTTTGCACGCCCAGGAAGACTGGCAGACAATGCTCTTAGCATCAAGTCCTCCTAGCACTACCTATTTGTGTGAAATTATAAAATAAATATATAAATATTGTATGTAAAGTATTGATCAATATTTCTTATTATCGAATAGCTAACGTTCGAAGTGGTTAATGAAAGCTTGAATGCAATTAAATTAAAACAGTTTTACGCAAACAAAATTTCTAGGCAAATGTGCTACATCGTATACCGCATCGTCACTTACCATCAGGTGAGATTGCGGTCAAACGTTTGTCTTGTATTAAAAAAAAACCCAGACATTTCATGCGTATATTTAATTCAATTAATTTTTAAATAACGTAAAATATGATTAAGCTCATGACTCTATAAACATTAGTTTTTTCCTTAAAATGGGTAAACTAAAGGAAAGTTAATTACTTATACTTGTAAGCATTCAACAATAGTTTTTTGGGTAAATAAACCCATGAAACTATGATTAGTTTTACAACATTAAACGGTAAAGATTCTACCTTTTCTAGGACATTCACCTGCTCGAAATAACATTTACAGCGACACTACAAAAAATCAGAGAAAAACACCCTATTTGAAAACACCTTTTTACTATTCATTATTACTGTAATAAAAAGCTACGGACTGCGAAGTGAATTAAATAAGAGCTCTAGAACGGTCAAGGCTGCCACTTCAAACGAATAATAGTGATGATAACGTATTTAGAAAACCGGAAAAAGTTTTAAAAAGTCGGATAATATTATCGTCAGTGGAAAAGAAAGGCCTAGTGGCGCTTAAGCATTTTTTTCCATTCCACTGACGATATGTGATATGGGTTGTGGTTATGGTATTATGTTGTGATATGGCTATTAAAGCCGGACTTTTATTTTATTTTAGCCGGATTAATCAAACAAGTCACTTCACTAGTCATTTCGAGAGAGAGAAAACATTTCATTCGTTTTCCTTTCATAAAAGAACACCCACCCCTCAAAATTCTACGAGGTATCAGGAGCAATCTAATTAAGGTTGCCACGCTATCGCATGCCAAAGCAATTGTTTGCAGGAATTCGAAGGTTTTGGTAGCTAATTAGTATTGAAGACTCCAATAAAACTGAAGATATTGTAAAGTAATATGGTTTTATAGTGGTTACAGAGGCAGACGCGACAATTGTGTCAACTTTTATAATAGGTTTGACCGTAACAGCATGGTAATAGTCGAATGAAAGTGGCAATTTGACTATCTAGCGATAGTCAAAAGAGTGCCGAGTGTGGGAAAAAACGGATTAACGGTGTAAAAGAACCCATCAGGAGATTTCTGCCCCCGTATGCCAATCTTTTGCTGTCAAGTTATATTTCACTGCCCAGTGTAATTTCTTCAGGTCACGTGGTACAATTTTGTACCACGTGATCATTCTTTTTAGACACTTGACAGCAAAATATGCGCGAAAACACATCAAATGACGTCATAATGTCATTATTTAGTCACAGAATAACTATGAGTTAGTATGAACTGTCCATGATTTAAAACTTTGCAGTTCAACTTTGATTGGCATACCAATGCTGGACGATTTTTTCATAGAAATCGTTGATCATTAGTTAGCCACCTTTCTACTGAATCCCTCTACGACATTTAACTTTTCTTTGTTTAGTTTTGACAGTAGCTTCTCAGTGTTTATGAGTGAGAATATTCCTGATATATATGATACATCTCTCAACTTTTGAGTGACATTTGAGTGACGACTTTAGGTTAGACCGCTAATTACTTGCTATAAATGGCGCTTTCACTTTATAACCTAAATACTAATTCTACAGTAGAAGTAATATTACACATGCTACTTACACCATTCGCTTGGGAACCGGATAAGTTATAGCATTCTTTGATTTAATTCAGGGGTGGAATGAATGCGTCACGTTGATTTATGAACAAGACTCGTATGTAGCACCAGTTTTAGTTATTTAATAGGAATAGAGTAAACGAGATTAGGTAACCTTAGTGGTCTGTCTAGACATCAGACATTTCAAATTTTTAAGTCTCATCTGTCACCCTGTTGTAAAAAGGGGGACAGATTTGACTCTTTTGCCCAATCTGTCCACCTAGGGTGACCGATCAGTGTGACAGAAGGGAGTAATTCCGTCAACGGACGACGTGATGAACTCGTAGATCGGATAGTTTAGTCTCTCTACTTTTGAGAGACCGTAAGTCACGTGACAGTTGTAGAATGTCAACAGGAGAGCTGCTGCACTTGAGCTACTCTATCATCATCATCATCAACCTATACCCCTAGTCACCTAGTCACCTAGTTATATAAGACGATTCTAAATGATCCTTGTGATTTTATTGAATAAAGAAATGTTGACTTTGACTTTGACTTTGACCTATCAGTCCACTCCTGGACGTAGGTCTCTCCAACGACGCGCCACTGAGCTCGGTCTTCGGCTCTTCTCATCCAGTGTCTGCGCTACATTTCGTAAATCGTCGCCCCATGTCGCCGGAGGGCGTCCTACACTACGCTTGCCTAAACGCGGTCTCCACTCATGTATTCGTTTGATCAACCATTATTATGAGCCACTTGTTATGTAGGATTACTTGTAGAGAGAAATGTGAAGGAATACCCGTGCACCTAATACCGCGCCATTCTGGCAAGTGTTTGATCGAGTCTCGAAAATCAAGAGTCGTTTTTGGTACAAAATAACGATAGGCGCCTCTAGCGAGGAGAACCATTTTTCTTCATGAAAGTATTTCGAATTCAGTCCTTGATATTCGGATTTTATTTTCTAATAAATAAAACTAACATCTTGACAAACTCACCATAGACTATAATATGGCAGAAACTGGTGCTAAAATCACGAAATTGATTAGCGAAATAAGCATCGATGCGAAATAGAACCATCTGTCTTTACAGGGCTGTGTGAAAATAGGCTGTATTGGAGCATTCAGTTTTATTTATGAGCACACTATCGGGACATCGCAATACGCGTAATTTCATTTATTTAGATGAAGAAAATTCTGCTAAGCTGGAGGCTGGAGATTATTTTTTTACCAGCAAAACCTATATACCTATAGTGACCAAATCTAAAGCTTTGTATATCAGACACGTTTTTAATTTTCATAAGCACATTACACCGAACTCGTACTCGAATGTCCAAACGTTAGTCATTAGACCAAAGAGGTAGTATTACGCCCTGTCAAACTGACAACATGACGTCATCCTCTTGTCAATTGGCACTGCTATTCCCGTTCGTTTATTTTATCCTGTACATCCTGTTAATTATTCGGGAAAAAAAGTAGCCTATGTGTCAATCCAGGTTACGAACTATATATATGCCAAGTTTTATCCAAGTTGGTTCAGTAGTTTCGACGTGATTGAAACACAAACATCCATACATCTAAACTTTCGCATTTATAATATTAGTGGCATATGTAAATACTGTATTAGTTGTAGTTCTCTTTGTTAGAATATGAAACTATACAAAAACTCCACTGACACGACACTGCTAAAATAAATACGTAACATATTGAATCCTCAAAGATCCATTTAGGATCCAATCCAATTTTAGAGGTAAAACAAACAGCACCGATAAGGTGATGCTGGGGCACTAATAATGCAAAGGGTTTAAGGTCAAGCTGTACATGAAGAACACTTCAGCAAAGGAATATTTTGAAACGATTCAAATGAGGTACCATACAGTACTGCCCCCGTATGTCAATCTCAGTTGAACCGCAAATTTGAACTGCAAAGTTATAAGTTCATACTAACTCATAGTTATTCTGTGACTAAATAGTGACATCATGACGTCATTTGATGTGTTTTCGCGCTTATTTTGTTGTCAGGTGTCTAAACAGAACGATCACGTGGTACAAAATTGTACCACGTGACCAGTTAGCACGCTGGTGACTTGGGCTAATCCCCTATTTTGCCACACAAACTGAGCTGCCTAATTAAAAGTTACAAAAAGCACCTTTTTTCTCAACTGTTTTACGTTTTATTCTATTTGTAGAGGGTTTTCACTGAAATTTTTTTTACGCCTGTACTAGTACGTGAAGTGTGTTCGTACTGTAAGAATACTTTGATTATAAATACCTTTTATTGTACATAGTCGAATTAAACATGATGATTGAACAAGAAATAAAAATTAGTTTAGTTATCATTAGTGAATGTTAAAATATCCCTTGCTCATTCGTTGAGTTTTTAACTTTTTAATACGTGTCACTTTTGCTAAAAAAAATGCTAAATCTAGCTTCAAAAATCTAAGTGGCAACACTGTTGGTTGACTTACTCAATTGTCAATCGACAGTGTCATAATATTAACCTGTCATGTCAAACTGTGAAATTGTGTATATCGTCGTTAATTCAGATCAATATGACCCGTAAATAATAACAAAATTGGTTTCAGTATGTTTTTTACAAATCAACGCATATGAACATATAAATAACATTAGCATTAACATAGCTGCAGCTTAAGAACAACAAGGTGCCAGGGGAGAACGGCATAACAACAGAACTTCTGAATGCGGGTGGGTTTCGAAAATATCATTAGCACCATAGACCACATCCACACGCTTCGGCAGGTTATACCTACAGAAGATCGAAGAGTAATCGGCCACTTTGTTTATCGTTTGTAAAAAGCCTTTGATTCAGTTAAAACCTGGGCAGTGCGACAGTTACCTACTTAAGCGGTGCCAAATCAACTACCGATATATCGAAGTGTTTGTATTACTGTGTACTGTACACCTATGTAGACTGTATAGTAATGCCACCACGTCGTCCACGTCCATTCGACTGCAATACCAGAGTACAAATCCAATTCGACTGCTAATAGGCGTGAGCCTTGGAGATGTTATTTCTCCGAAACTGTTCACCACTGCACTGGACAATGTGTTCAAACTCTTGCAATGAATGAGTATGGCATCAACATCAATAGTAAACGTATCGATTTGCCGACGATATAGTCATCTTGGCGGAATCACTGGAATATCTAAGAATATGCGTGAAACGAATATCATGTCAAATACTCATGGTGCACCTATGCCGGTACAGGTAGAGTTAGCTAGTTGAAGTTGCAATGGGCTGGCCACATAGCTCGCAGAACTGGCTACCCCTGGGGAATAAAGTTCTCAAATGGCGACAGCGAACCAGAAAGTGAAGTGTAGGATGGCCACCAAACCGATGGACCGACGACATTGTACAGATTGCGGACTTCCCGCAATCTGTAGTTGATAGGTGAAGATGGGCCAAAATAGCTTTTTCTGGAACACTATAAGATGATGATAATGATGATTTGTAACAATATTTGATATGCTGGGTTTATGTGACCGTTTTGAATTGCTGCTGGGTTAATTATGTAACAAACATTGCGTTCAAAAACTCTCCTCGTGGTTGATCGTATTATTTTTACTCTACTTTAAAATAAGCTCATTGAACACATAAGTACTGAAAAATGTAAGTAGATAAACGTCTATAAAATGCAAAAATTAAGAAATGTTTAACCAATCTGATCTAATAAAATGTACAGAGATCTAAAAAACCAAAATTCGTAATCAGACAAAAAACCGGTACTTCACACAAAAATTGATGAATTATGTTGCGTAGTATCTGAAACGCACCATGTCAGCATTTCATGTTTTTTGTTATTGTTCTGTGGTTTGGTTTCTATTAGTCTATGTTTTATTGACATTTGTTATTTGTTGACAGAAAAACAATATGTATATTTTTCTGAAAATGCTTTGTTATTAATATCTACCTACGTTTACCTATTTACTCAGTTTCGTGTTTTGTGTTGATGCTAAAAAACACCTCCAGCAATATACATTTTGCTTGTGTGTGCTCGTATGTTCGAATCGTGCCTACTTACCACATATTGATAGGTACCTACTTCGAACAAGACTGCCAAGGTAAGAATTTTGTATTTATTCTATGAATGTGACTAGGCAAAATTACTCTTCTGTGTAGTGAACAAAACTAGTCTACAGCATTTAGACCCTTTGGTTCCAATCCACTCCACAAATAGACAATAGGAATTAGGTAGGTAGGTACCTATAAATAACTTTAATATCTGAGAATACCTACACCTAACCTGACAACATTTTTACTCAAAGTAGAAATGGCCACTGTTGACTTTCCCATTTCAACATGATGAGAGGGAACCAATTTCAATAGGTAGGCATCTTTAAATTTACCTACCTACATATCTAAAACAAAAATTGGCTCAAACTTATGTAGATTCAAAGTTTCATCCAAATCGGCCAGTAGTTTTTGCGTGAAAAAGTAACAAACATCCATACATACTTACAAACTTTCGCGTTTATAATAATTAGTATGAACTATGATTAAAATGAAGTAGGTATGTCCCGCTGATATTTAATTTCAATTAACTTTTATTTCAGGTCTTCATAATGCATATAGTATAAGACATCTCAGGCGAGGCCTAACATGCTTGAGGTGATATACTATACTATACTATACCGCAGACAGCCGCCAGCAGGCTTCAAAGGTACGCTGTGAAGCTCGCCGCGTACGATTTCGACATTAAATTTGTGCCGACGCATTATCGCGCCTGCCGTTGCAGCATTGCAAAGGGGAGTCTGACAAGGATGACGCCGCATACCTACATTTTGTGGAAGATAGTTTTCCGATCGGTCACAGGGATGTGGCTAGGGAAACCAAGAACGATTTAATATTAAGAAGAATCTACGGATATCTAATGAGCGGTTGGCCGGATAATCCGGAAATCGAGAACGAAAAACCATACTTTCACAGGAAAGATAGCTTACACATAGACCACGACTGCATCGTGTGGGGCTACAGAGTCGTGGTGCCGGCTGCGCTGCGCGCACAGATCCTTGACGAGATCCACTCCGGGCATGGCGGAGTGGTCCGCATGAAGCAGGCGGCCCGCCACTAAGTGTGGTGGCCGTTGCTAGACGCGGACATCGAGGCGCGCGCGCGGGCCTGCGCCGCCTGCGCCGCCGTGCGTGACGCGCCGCCCGTGCCATACGTCTGGCCCACCCAGCCTTGGTCGAGACTACATGTTGACTTTTTGTATTGCCAAAGTAAGACTTATTTTTTAATTATAGATTCTCACTCGAAGTGGATTGAGGTGTTTGTCATGACCGCGGGCACAACGGCGGCAAAGGTCGCGACTGTACTGAGAGACTGTTTCGCTAGATTCGGTCTTCCAAAGCAATTGGTATCAGACGGCGGGCCGCCGTTCACTTCGGTCGAGTTCGAAAGGTTCCTTCGGTGCAACGCCATTCAACACGTTTTGGCTGCACCTTATCATCCTTCCAGTAACGGAGCCGCGGAGAATGCCGTGAAGACGGTCAAAAAGGCTATAAAAAAGGCTATACTTGAAGGAGATAACGTAGACCGTGCACTAAGCAAGTTTTTATTCCAATACCGAAACACTGAGCACGCCAGCACAAAGCGGGCACCCGCCGCAGCCATGCTGGGCCGACGGCTGCGCTCGCGGCTCGACATGCTGCGCCCACAAACCGCCGACTTCGTCGAGGCCGCGCAGGAATCACAAGTACGCAATGCAGGCGGCATACTTCGCGATCTCAAAGAGGGTGACGAAGTACTCGTCAAGGAACTTCGCCCGAACAGCACCGTCAAGTGGAAGCCAGGCATCATCGAAACACGCACCGGTGCTGTGACTTATAAGGTACGTACCGAGGACGTGACTAAAACCAGACACATCGATCAGATTATGCCGATGCGTAAAACTAATCGGTTGTCACTCGCTAGAAGCGTTCAGAGTAGCACAAACGACGCTGGTGAACCAGAACTAGCTACGGATCCAGCGCCTACTGGGCGCACCACTGAGGCGGCATTCCTCGACGCAGAAGAGTCTCCGTGCCCTTCGACAGCGACGTCACCGTCGACTCCACTGCCACCTACTTTCCGGCAGGTTGATGACGAGGGCGCTTCTGCAAGTCCAACAGCGAGCTATCTTCGTCCTCGTAATAAAAGGCCTAATTATAGGATGTGAAATATAGGTACACTTATACCTACCTATACGTAGAAGTTTTTTTTATTTTATTTTACTGTCGTTATGCATAACGTTTCTAGCTAATAAGTTCATATTTTGTAAAAATCATTGGGTACCTACCTGGGTGGGTTGGGTACCTTACCTACAGTTTTTTTTCTCTTGTGAGGGAAAGTACGTAGCTTAGTGCTGTTTGTGGTTTTACCTATTGCTATGTGCACTGGATTTACGTAAACTTACAGTAAGAATCTAGGTAGGTACCTAAGTTTAGAGTTGGTTTTGCCCGTGTATCAAATAGGTAGTAATGTAGCTATTCTGATTCATTTATCCATTAGTTTTTATTTTGTTTAGCCACATAGTTTCTAAGAGGGGAAAATTGTAATGTATCCATGTTTACTTATAGATAGTACCTAGGGATGTGGGTACTCGCAAATACGGTTTGCGCTGCCTACCGCAAACTAACAATAAATGAGTCTTGTTTGAATGGTGTTTTAATCCGCATACTATATATTTCATACACTTACAGACTTTGCAAAACAAGGTACCACTGTGAGCTGAAATCCTAGCAATGCATACAATGTTTTTAATATATTATTGGTTTGTATCTAATAACTGAATAAAACCATGTTGATTATCATTTTAATTTATTCCAAGAGTTATATCTCACTGCCACAGTCACATTGAATAAAACTGAATTTTGCTTAGACAATAACAAATAATTCACTAAAAATAAACTGTAACTAGTAACATCACTTGTATGAAAAGTCCTCCCAGCTGATATTTGCTAAGACTGTGTGGTGGTTAGGTATTTTAAAGACTGAAACAAAATAAAATTTAATTTATTTATCAAGTTGTACATTTCATTATAACTATGCTATAGTTATTACTAATATAAAATGGGATTGGTTTGTCTGCACGGAACAAAAAGCTGGCTGAAGAAAGAGGAATGAGCAATAGCCTATGATTTAGTACCTCCGTAACTAGGTAGGTACCAAATTTTCACAAATAAGTACTTAGTGCTAGGAGCATTGTCTGCCAGCCAGCCACATGATACAACGCTTCAAGAATACAAATTATGTCAAAGTGGTCAAATGCATGTTAATGTCATGTCATGATGTAATGAATTTCATGTCGTTACCTATTTATACTTTTTAACCCTAAGTTAACTATAGAAAATCAAATGCGGGCTTTGTAAAACGGAGTTCAGAATTTTATTTATACTGAAGAAAGCTTTTAACCAACATTAAAAAAATAAGGTTCTGAATTAAATTTTAATTTATCGAACTTAGATTAGATTAGAAAATTCTTTATTGCACATTATAAAAACAGTACAGAGGCGGGCTTAATGCTAATTAGCATTTTCTTCCAACCAACCTTTGTGTAGTGTGGAGAAAAAGGTAGTGCTTATATTATGGAAAACTTGGTAGGGAGAAACGTCTTTAAAAATATATAAAAATTACCTACATAAAATAATAATACACTAACCAAATATATGTATGTATACTACCTAAATACCTATATAAATACATACATGAATTGCTCAACTTTGTTGAGAGATCTGAATTGATAGAAAGTGGCGATATAATTTGGATTTGAAAATACCTAAAGAAGCAGCTTCACGGATATCCACTGGAAGGGAGTTCCACAGGCGTATCGCTCTGACAGTAAAGGAATCATTGTAGAAGGAGGTTTTATGAACAGGGGTTTTGAGGAGAAGATGTTGAGAGGAACGTACGGGGCGGTCGGAACAAGAAAGAGGGGAGAAATGTTCTTTGAGATAGTTAGGGGACATAGGGTTGTGAAGAGTGTTATAAAGGAGACAGAGAATATGGGTATCACGGCGAAAGCGGATTTTCAACCAGTTCAACTGAGAGCGATAATAGGAGACGTGGTCATACTTGCGCAGTCCGAAGACGTACCTAATGCAGACATTCAGTAGACGCTCCAGTTTATTGAGCTGATCTTCCGTAGCGTCGGAATAACACACATCGGCGTAGTCTATAATCGGAAGTAGTAATGAGTTGACAAGAGTTAATTTGGCTGTGAAAGGAAGGAAGTTTTGCATGCGTTTCATGGCATGCAAGGACGCAAAGATTTTCCTACTGACCTCCGTGATATGGTTATCCCAATTTAATCGAACTTAGTTAGTTTTTAGAAGTTAGTTCTGAGGTAACCAACATTTAAAAAAAACATACAACCGAATTGAGAACCTCCTGCTTTTTTGAAGTCGGTTAAAAATATGTTTTTTCTTCAACAAAGTTTTTTAATAAAAAAACTAGATATGAAGCTTTTTAGTTAAGGTTCAAGCTTATTTACATATCCCGTTTGATCCTCTTTAATCCCGTGTGACACGCCTCACAGCTCAGTTGGTAATAGCTCTGCCTTCCGTGCTGTGGCTCGTAGCTCCGATCCCCACCAAGAACAAATATTTTGTGAGTTCAAAAATATACACCTTAAGTTTGTATTATGTCTGGGTGCTACTATGTATTACTATGTAATGACTGGTGCTATAACTCCTAAGCCACTAAGAGTACTAGATACCTACTAGATTCTAAATGAGGTTGGATAGAACATACCAAAACAGTAAAAGCTAAGAAACTTACCAACTGGTTATTTAGTAATCATAGTATTGTCTTGTTATGGTGATCTAGGGTTAAATGCTGTTTCGTAATGTAATCAACATAGATAAGAAAAACCCGATATTTTCCGAAAAAATTCGATTCGTACACCGTGACAAAAAACTTCTATCAGCTTTTTTATTGTGATTTGGTCTTTGGAATATCAAACAATTTACTGGTCAGCAAAAGATTGGCATACGGGCTCTGTGCCTTGATCACGAATAAATATGACAATCGTAAACGTATCGTAACTAGCGTATCCGAGATACACTGCGCGGTGACGCTACGTTTGGTAGTAAAGCTAGTTTTTGTGTATTAGATCCTGTCCATTCACAGGTTGCCTGGAAGAGATTGCTTTTAGCAATGAGGCCGTCTATTGTACCTACTTCCTAAAGAGTCTTTATTATTGTTAAGTATATTAGTTTTAAGTGCAGTACAATAAAAATATATCTATCTAGCGTCGAAGCGCAATATGATTTGAATATGCTAGGTTTACATAACGAGGTGAGTGTCAGATTTGTTCGTGATCACCTCTCTGTTTGTAAAGCGTGAAGACAATTTAATTCGTAAAAGCTCCAATACGCATTGAAATTGCTATCTTTACGACTGCCTAGAACCGTTGGTTTGGTTTTAAAAACTCAGCGTAAATAGACAGTGGAATACGAAGACGTTGCTATGGAAACGTTTTCGAAAACGTTACCTAATGGTAACATTTGCGACTCGCTTTTCGCAAATTGGAATAAATCTTGTAAAGAAAGCTACTTACAGTAAGCTAGACCGCGTTGCTGGAGCCAGCTATCACATGTGGCTGAATCACGCGTAATCACACCAGGCAGGGTTGACACCAGGGGCTCGAGATTAGATTATCGGAAAATATATCACGTCCCGAAGAAAGTTAGTACAACTCCGCAAAGGTAGCATAATTATTAATGTAGCTGTTTCTACGAATTACATCGATACCTGATCTACATAAAGGGTTATGCAAATCCCACAGGTGATCCCTAACTCAACCAAACTGGGATAAACTGGGACTAGATGTATATTTTACTTATCACTGTGGGATGAGGTGCCTGCCTACTATTTTTTATTTTTCTTATACGGTTCTTCCGATGTTCGTGGCTTCACAGACGGCATCGGCCCCGTCTGAAAACCAGCGCTGTATTATACCTGGGTACCTACCTAAGTATAGTGCAGTATTATGCTGAGACGGGGACCATTTTGCCTCCATGCAACGAGCAGGCAGGCTGTTTCAATTGTACCTATTGTACTTTATAATAATGCTATTATGTTCCTACCTGTAGCTACTGTATTTATATCTGCACATGTATACCTATTGGGGAGAAATAAAAATTTACCTTATATTCTTATCTTTAGCTGTTAAACAAGTTTAGCGATTCTGGTGCAAGCCGCCCTTAAACTATACCTCGTTTAACTTTTTTTCTTTATTTAATTTTGATACGTAGTTTAGATAAGGATGAGAATTTTCCTGATCATTTGCTTATTCGTCTCAACTTATGAGTGACGTTTGAGAGGCGATTCTAAGTAAGACCGTAAGTCACGTGATTATTCCTATATACTAAAAATGTCCGCACTAAAATACACACACACAGGCCACACAGGAGATTACATAAATTAAAATCATACTTTTTAGCTAACATAGAAAAAACCCCAATAAACTTAAACCAAAAGCACTTAGCTAAATCCTAAATTAGATGCAAAAGGCCTGATGATACCTACCTAATTTAAATATGAATGTACCTAAGGCTATCGATACGGACTCCAATAGCATTATGCCTATAAACCTTGTGGTTTTCTTTAGTGCTATAATAAATAAAAAAAAAAACATATAGGTACAGCCCCCGTATGCCAATCTTTTGCTGTCAAGTTATATTTCACTGCCCAGTGTAATTTCTTCAGGTCACGTGGTACAAAATTGTACCACGTGATCATTCTTTTTAGACACTTGACAGCAAAATATGCGCGAAAACACATCAAATGACGTCATAATGTCACTATTTAGTCACAGAATAACTATGACTTAGTATGAACTGACCATTTAAAATTTTGCAGTTCAACTTTGCCGTTCAACTTTGATTGGCATACCCCTGCAGGAGATTTATGAATAAAGACTCTTTTACACCGTTAGTAGTAGTAGGGCTCTTTGTGAAAGAGCTTGTCCGGGGAAGTACTATCACCGTACCTATTTCTGCAGCCAAGCAGTGATGCTCGCATTGCTGTGTTCCGGTTTTAAGGGTATGGCGGTGCTATTACAGGCGCATAAGACTAAAAACCTTTATGTCTCAGAGTGATGGGCGCACTGCAATGCATCACAGGGAACGTCCTCATTGGACGTGATCAGCGAGGGAATGCATTGTTACAGGGTAACCACTTAACATCAGGTGGGCCATCGGCTTGTTCCACCATTTAGTTGTGTAAAAAAAGAAAAAAAAAAAACACCATGTCGTTTTGTGCCACTGACATCGTCGTATCGTACAGGCAGTGTGCAAACACCCTTTCTGTGTTTAGAAACGTTCAAGTGATACTACATCACGACCGTTACGCGCAGAATTAAAAAACCCAGACAAAGAATAAATAAATAATAAATAAATAAATGTCCCTGAATACATTTCACACAACACCCTCTAGTCCCAAACTAAGCAATGCTTGTAATATGGGGGTAGAATACCCCCTTTTCTTTAATTTTCCTGCTACTAATGAAGCTAACGCTAAAATATTCCACAAAACATTACCCATTCACTTTTTAACCCAGCACTGTTAATACCCTGTTCGCGACTCGCATTACCCCAATTAAGGGGTAATTTAGCCTAACAAAGACAGTTGATCCCTTTTCACATGCACTCGGTAGCTATGCAAATGTTCTACTTAACATAGTTTATGCATCGCCCCTAGGTATGCGTTGTAAAGATTGCCGGAAAGCCGACAAACGCACGTGAATTGAAATTTTCTTTTGTAAAGGTCTGACGGACAAGAAGATTTTTTTTACCTGATGTTGAGCGGTTGCCTCTGTTACTCGTATAAGTATTAATATTTAAACACGGTGGCCGAGTACATGTGTAAAGGCAATAGCTAACCCGTGTCCGTATACGTAATCCTTGGAATCCAGGCAGACAGGCTCGACCCGGATCTGATCAACCTTTCCGTTTCGTTGGAAAAATCGGGGTAATAAGGGATTCTTAATCTGATGGAGGGAAACTGCAGTGTCTTTGTAGGGTGTTTTTTTTTTTCAGTGAAAGTTTTGTATGCTAGGGTTGCCCGTAGTTTCGCAAAAATCATAATAATACTAATTCGTAAACTGTGGCCCACAAAAATGTATAAAATTTAAAAAAAAAACATTAGAATGTGTACGTAGGGTAAAATAGTAGAATTATGCCTTGTAATAATAAAATATTGGTTGTGGTATGTAAAACAAAAATTAACAAATAGAATTTAGATAAAAAAAGGTGTAAATGTTTTTCGTAAAAAATTTAATGCACCGATATAATAAATGGTCCCCTAGTCTACATTAAGAGCACCGTGTTTATTTTATTGCCGGCGCCAAAATGTTTCATGCCAAAAAAATGTTTTCTTAAAATATAAAATGTGAATTGTGAACGTAAATTACCAGTTTCTTAAAATAATCTGCAAAGTTTTATAATAAAATACCAGTATGAATTATGAGACTAGCAAATTGCAGAAGTAAAAAAAAATACCTTTTAGCAAATTGTGACTCTTTAAGACCGTCCGCCTGGTGCTTAATGTTTCTTAAACCCTTGTTTTTACTTAATAAGTGGCCTTTTTTACAAAAACTACTTTTCAACCGTTTTTTTTTAACTAGCTTCTGCCCGCAACTTCGTCCGCGTCTCGTTCGTCCTGG
The DNA here is from genome assembly GCA_947859175.1 of Gandaritis pyraliata. Taxonomy (NCBI): domain Eukaryota; kingdom Metazoa; phylum Arthropoda; class Insecta; order Lepidoptera; family Geometridae; genus Gandaritis; species Gandaritis pyraliata. The sequence continues at coordinate 2,551,646 of OX401866.1, read as the reverse complement.
TTTTCGGGATAAAAAGTAGCCTATTAATCCAGGTTACGAACTATATAAGTTTTGACGCGATTGAAATACCTAGATGTGCAAAAATCTAAACTTTCACATTTATAATATTAGTGGGATAGGATATCAAAAAGATTATTTATTAAACAATTTTAACTTATGAAGAACCATTTCAAATTTTAGTGCGTTCATAAAACGCTTCATAAACTAAGCTTATCCCTGTTATAACCAAACTTATCTTATATCTAGAACAATATTCATCTCATGAAACTAAATTAAACTACGGCGTAACACCTTCGTAGCCGCGTAGCACTCTTGTAGAACCCTCTACGAGTAGATAGAATTCACGTATTTTATCTGACAACTTTATTTTGACGTTTTCATACAACGATTCAACTTTCTATGGAATCACAATGAAGTATTTTAGGAACATACCATTTTGTGACATAATTTAATTATTAATTAATTAAAATTATAAATCGTTTATTTCCTCTCAACAAAACAAACGTTTACTTAAAAGATAACTGAAAGGGTACCTTAGTTTCTAGGGCCTGCTAAATAGGTAGGTAGATAGAGTCACAATAAAAGTAAGAATATATTGTTATTTTAGTAAGAAATATTGTTTCTAGTTTTTAGTACCTACCTAGCTAAAAAAAGGAATAGAAAATTTTGGTCTCCGTTTTATCACGAGAGTTATGAGACAGAACACGGCTAGAATTGCTTTAAAAATCCTTCAACGGTAATATGATTTTCTGAGGAAAGTAACAAAATACATTTTCCCCTGGGAACGGTTTCAATCCAAATAAATTTTTCAGAGAAGTTCCAATGCGGGTAATTTTAGAAACTAGTTGACCGAAACGCGGTCTGATTGGGGCTATTCTCTTAAATAAACAAGTGTCACAACTCTAGGCGGTATAGCACTGCTTTCCGTGCTGTGGGTCGTGGATTCGATCCCCACTGAGAACAAATACTTGTGTATCGCAAACATAAATTGAAAATAGAAACATGTCTTTATGTTACTATGTATAATTTCACTTTGGCTACACTTCTGTGACTTTTTGAAATCCCAACAAGGTCGAAATAATATTTTTACTAGATTTTATAAAGAGAATTAACCTGATTGGGGTTATTTCTTTACGGTGGGTTACTTTGTCTTAATCGAGATAGGATCTAAGAATAAATAGCTGGGGAGTTTAATCTATGAGGATGAAATGGGTTTAGGGTGTCGGAAAAAATGCCATCAATATATGTAATGCATCCATAACGGACATTTCCAGTCAGTTTATTTTACAAAAACTGTATAGCTCTTTCAGACGAAACCATTATGCCGCGACCATATTACCGTGATAAATAAATAAAATAAATATTCATGGACTTTACACACAACGCCCTCTAGTCCCAAACTAAGCAAAGCTTGTGATATGGGAACCAGGTTACTTGTGCACATCTTTTTTAATAAATGTTTTTGTTCTATTCTATTCTATTCTATTCATATGGCTGATAGAAGGCATTACTGCATTAACGCGTCAAGTCGTTTGATTAAGTTTAAGTTTAATGTAACGAGCGGTTAGGTATTAAAATATTGAAATGCTTTTGGAGCAAAGACTCAATAAACTAGCAACCAACCCTTCATATTTTTCCAATAAGCATACCACTTCGTTATGCTTAGCAGGATCGTGTTGCCAGCTGCGCCCGGTCTAACCACTGCTGCAAGCTGCTCCGACTTTGTAAGCTTTGAAATAAATTGTATTATTTAAAATGACAGAGAATGAACAATTGCACATCTCTGCGCATGTTTTTTTAAATACCTAGCTAGTTATACTAGTCACAACCGATCTTTTTTCTTCTGCATCCCTCGCTATAATGGGGGTAAGCACCTAAGCACGTGACAGTCTAACTTGCCAAAGTTCTCAAGTCGTTTGTAGATTGTGTGCGAGCATACAGCGCTGTGCTTACGCCACGCATGAAGTATCTCAGCCTTCGCTGTGTAGACTGCATAATTATAATTGTTACTTTTTTTTAGACTCCGAAAAAGTATTTTAATGAAATCCAACATGGCCGATAAAGTTTCGTTATTCGAAAAAAGTGGCAGGGCCAATATAAATAACGCTGCCAGCTTGACGAATGAATCGAATTGACTAAATACTGTTTCAATTTATACAGTTGACACTAGCAAAGTTGTCTGTCGAAATGACGGACAAAGGTCATAAATAAGAAAGAAGAAGAAGAAATAGCGCTATATAAAATTGTTTAATGAATGAAATAAGCATAATATTTACGATAATATAAATTACGTATGAAAATCAAGCAGTCCTTATTCGTTGTCAATTCTGCTCTCGACGTAAGCTTTTATATTCTACAAAAGTTTGTTGAAAGCACAATTTTAATTTGTTTCACAACAAACACTATTATCACAACGAGCAATGTTTTGAAAAGCGCTTTACAGGATGTGATTAAAGCGCTTAAATTTAACAAAGGGGTTTAATTAAATCTTGGATATGTCAGTGTTGCGCTGACTTCAAAGTGCACACACACGACGGAGTGAATCGTTGCGACTCACAGTGTATGTGACAAATAGAATAGGTACTTGCTAGGTAGATAATTAGCGCAACAAACGATTCGCGAATTACGCGATTACGAGTTTAGTTATGATTTTCATCAGCTTTGATATCATGGTATACCAGATTGGTTTAAAAAAGCTCTGATTAAATCATGTTTATCAACGCCTTCAAATTGCAGGCGTGAATAAGCGTTCATAATAACCAACAGACAAAGGAGGAAGCTACGTATTGATTTAATTAAGCTATGTCAACTACACATGTTAAAATAAGTAGGTATTTATGCGATATCCCGATCCAAATAAACCTGTTTTGATTTTAACTATTTCTTTTAAACATACGTTTGAATTCAATATTAGTATTCCAATCCAATTCAATAATTTAAGAAACATAAATAATTCAGTGCAAATCGATTGTAGCGTCTGATTTATTATAATTTTCGAGGCGAACGTTTTATGGGTCGTTTTTCACGGATCGTTTCATATCATTTTCGTGAAAAATCAACTTGAATGGAAACGTTTTTGTGAATGGTGCTTTTTGTTGGGCAATGATCCGTGATTTAAATTACGGATTTAAATTACTTTTGGTAGAACGTAGCCTTAGCTAGCGTTACTTAGCATTTCAGTAGGCATTCTCAAACAAAACTGACGAAAAATTCATGTGTATTTTGCGTTTGTTTGCCGTTGTACCATTAGACAGTACCATTGATGGTACTGCGGCAAATAATATTTGCTACAGTACCATCAATGGTACTGTGGCAAATATTATTTGCCACAGTACCTACCATCAATGGTACCTACTGTGGTAATTTTTATTTACCGTTGTACCATCAACACAAAATCAGTACAACTATTATTCGAACCACTAAAAGTTCACTGTGACGTGGAGTTGGCTGCACTAAATGCTTTACTGAAAAAATTTCCAAAAGTGGATATAGTACTATGCTATTATCACTGGACGAAAAACGTTTGGAAAAATGCGAAATTACACAAACAGCAAGGCAGAAAGAAGAATAGTTGCTTTGTGTGCCGCTTTACCCTTGCTACCACCATCGAAATTGCTAGAAGGATGGGAGTATATTAAAGTTGAATGCAGTGCTAAATATTTCAAAATGACCAAGTTTTTATCTTACATAGAGAAGTTTTGGTTAAAGAAGCACTGGAATAAATTATCTGTATTCGGTGAACGCCACCGCACCAACAATCCCGTCGAAGGTCATTTTAAGTTCCCCATTCATTTGTTTTTAAGTTGATTATAATTACTGAATTACATTTTGATTATTATTTATTTTCTGAATGTACCACGGTAAACAAAAAATACTATTTGCCACAGTACCATCAATGGTACAGCCTAATGGTACAACGGCAAACAAACGGTATTTTGTACATATTATAAATATTGTAAATACTTTATTAGTCATAATTTTCTTTGTGAATAAATGTCAAAATATTTAAAAAAAAAAAAAAAAAAAATCTATACTTGAGTCCAGGTCAGTGCTTGACCAGTAAATTTGAATACCTTAGTCTATAATAACAAGGCAACCCCAGTAATATTTCTATCAGCAACTTTAGTTTTTTTTCTTCATTAAAAGATGGTGCCAAAGACTATGTAATACTGCTTGATAGTGCTTCCATTAATTACAAGTAATTAAATTAATAAATTAAAAAACCCCCGACTTTGATACCCATATTGAAGGAGTTGTGAAAAAAAATCCGCCATTTTGTAGCGGCGGCCATCTTGGACTGATTTTCATCAAACATAGATAGAAGCACTCCCGATTAAATTAACCTTTCAAACAAAAAAAAAACAAAATCAAAATCGTTTCATTCGTTCGGGAGCTACGATGCCTCGGACAGAGACACACACACTATACATACACACAGACCCGTCAAACTTATAACACCCCGTCGATTTTGCGTCGGGGGTTAAAAACCAAATTACATAAAATTGAACTAGGATATTACTCGTAAAATAAAGCTCGATTCCTAAAATGTAAGCCTCATTAAATATTCATAAATATGGTAAAGGTAAGAGGTTCGCTCTCAGAAACTTGGCAATAAGCCTACCAAGGCTGATTCGTGTTTCGAACAGGCATTACGTTCCAAATTAACAAGTTTTTGAACCGTCTACGATAACTTTCATAAGTCGTTGCCAGAGAGCTTGCAAATAAAGTAGTTACCTCAGACCTCAGTATTATGAAATCATAATCATTTTATTCTGGTTTTCTTTTTCTTCTTTTCTTATGGCCTCTGTCCGTCATTGTGTTTTTATTATTTGATGGAATTCGTTTCCAAGTTTTGAAGGGAAAATCCACCATTTTGTCTTCAAAACAAACGACTTGACTAAACTTATTTCAAATAATCCACTTGCCACTGGCAAAATTGTCTGTTGAAATGACGGACAAAGGCCATATTTAAGAGAAGAAGAACATAATGCCAAACTTTCACAAAACTTTTATGATTTTAGGTACATACAGGATGACATTATGTAACACCCTGTATAAAATTATTGGTGCGTTTTCTTTTCAAATAAGAGTGCTTTTCCAAATGTTTGAATTTGATATCTCAAATCGAAATCGCGAATGTAGAGTTATTACCGCTATTAGATCATGACCTGCTTATTGTAAAGAGATTATAAAATGAAAAACCAATCAAGCAAACGCGTTTGCCCGACCACAGTTAAAACGAATAATTCCTCTGAGATAACCAGTTATCTAGTCTTGGTTATCTGTCAGGAATAAGCCATAAATTGGCTAGCTAGAGTAAAGTTTAATAAAAAACACATATTCCTAAACATGGCCTCCAGCACACAATGTACATTCATGAAACTCAAAAAGAATGAACGTATTTTTTAACAGAACACAATACCATTTTCCGGAATAGGCAATGAAATTAAAACGTAAATTGTAGGGGTGCATTGAATTTGTATGCACAGAGCATAGGACTTATGCAGAACGCATTGCAGGTAATCGTAGCTTGGTAACTTGTAGAGATGCTGGATGTGTCTCTGGATAGAATTAGCCCTGCCCCCGTATGCCAATCTTTTGCTGTCAAGTTATATTTCACTGCCCAGTGTAATTTCTTCAGGTCACGTGGTACAATTTTGTACCACGTGATCATTCTTTTTAGACACATGACAGCAAAATATGCGCGAAAACACATCAAATGACGTCATAATGTCACTATTTAGTCACAGAATAACTATGAGTTAGTATGAACTGACCATGATTTAAAACTTTGCAGTTCAACTTTGCAGTTCAACTTTGACTGGCATACCCCTGCTGTACTGCGGAACCTATGTGACAAACTATGTCTACGAAAGTACAGTACGCACAACAGATCTTTATCCCTCTGAAGTTAGGTGCAACAACTCTACTGTTGTGCGGAAAAATTAGCTTACCTCCAATACGACCCAAAAATCGGTTCTGTGCAGATAATTTAGAAGGACAAAGATCCGTTGTGACTACTGTAAGTAACTATTAAAATGGATTCGAGTTCTGTCATTTGTAGAAGCAACATAACACATTCATTTCAATTGTTTTTCTTGGTGTTATTATGAGTGTTAGTTTAATTTTGATGGAATTTTAACCAATAAGACTTTTCTGACAACAATCTTATCTACAAAGGACCTTACCCACACAAAGATACATCAAACCCTGCATGAAAACGGCTCAAGTCGCGTATGATTATAATAAATAAATAAATAATAAATAAATATTCATGGACTTTACACACAACGCCCTCTAGTCCCAAACTAAGCAAAGCTTGTAATATGGGAACTAGATGGCTGATAGAATACTTAAATACTTTTTTTTTTTTGTAAATACATACTTATAATACATAGTAACACCCAGACATAGAACAAACATCTATGTTTTCACGCACAAATGTTTGTTCTCGGTGGGATCGAACCCACGACCCACAGCACGGAAGGCAGAGCCGTTACCGACTGAGCTGTGACGCCTGTCTATAATGCGATCATTGGATCTCTCATAGAATACCTTAAACGTTAGCTATAACCTTTTGTACCCAGGATCCACTTTATGAAGATTCGTGATGTTTTAGTTACACTGCGCGCCCGCCTTTTGGGTTATCCGTGACCTTTTTCAAAGTTGCCTGGCCGCCGCGCAGTGTAATTCGAAAAGACATAAATAACCTCCCATAATCTTTATAGTAGCTAAGTTACCCCGCGGTAACATATTATATAATTACTTCGACAAATTGCAGGTTAACTTTAGTGGTAAAACACTCATTACTCCTCGTTGGTGACCTTTTACAGCCCATTAGGTAAAACACTCGTGTGATTGTCACTTGAAAATCTGCGTAGTATAGAATCCACACACGCTAAGAATGTGTCCGGTAAAACTGTAGCGTTTTAACTGAACCAATTAATCATTATTTACCTTATTATTTACAGTTTTTACTTCTCAAACTCCTTTTCCCAGATAACCAGCTTTCTTATAAACAAATTACATTGAAATTGTATTTTAAAGCCCTTCGTAGCTTTAAAATGGACCAACTTATAACACCCCTTCTTTTTCAGTCATGGGTTAAAAAAGAAGACAAATAGTAGGTTTGATTCATAAAACACATTTGATAGTTCAAGCATCATTTACTTTGAGTGTTAACTGTCCATCAAACAAACTAGACTCTTTTTTGAAAATACAAAGAATCATTTATGTAACAAAATAAATACCTATTCGTTATAATGACATCTAAATAGACAAAAACATTTGTTATAAATACATGGGGGAGTAGGTATATATATCAAAACTCGGGTTGCGTGTGTAACGAAAACAAACACAGTGAAACGGGTTTTCTTGTCGTAATAAGTTCAAATATTTGACTCGATTTTTATAAAAGGGTTGATGGAAACCTTTTTAAATATTTGATTCTATACATCCCTTTTCATTCCCGTACCACATAATTTTACTTGTTAAATGTACCCATTATTATAAGCTTACGAAAATATGTCCACAATTGCAGATGTTGAAACAAACCTGAAACAAAATAAAATTGAATTCATAATCTGTAGATGAAAAAAATCGATGTTCCGCTAAATACTGATTTATCTTAGTTATAATGCTTATATAATCACATTGCAGCGTATGATAATATCATTTTAATTTAAATTTAGATTTAGAATCTTTATTTTCAATACCTACTTTTATTATCAGTTTATTTCAAGCATTATATTATTTAGGCATATATAACCGGTTTAATTTTAAGCATTGTTTTAGCTTTTAGGTTTTAGATTTTAGTTTAGCATTGTGTTACCACTAATTACTTTTAGACAATGCTCAAGACTCTTAGACTTAGACTTTTAGACTTAGTAAAATGGGGGTACTCCGACCAAGCACAATGTGACTGCGGAGCCCCACAGACAATGCCTCACCTCCTGTCTTGCCCAGAATGCACCAACACCTGCACCCGGAAGGATCTGTGTGACGCCACGGAAAATGCCATAGACGTATGGCCCGTTTCTATTTCGTGGGATATTTATTAGGTACCTAGGTACTTACTAAATAATAAAAAATACATATGGGAGCCAATCGACTCGAAAAAGAAGAAGAAGAAGAAGAACAATGCTCAACATTGTAAAACTGACCACAGCCAAATTAAAAGTGCGATGTCTTCTTTTACTATAGAAGGCACTAAAAAAAAATAAACGGCCTATCTAGAGTTCGTATCTCTCAGTCGCGGATTAGTTTTGGCCGCACTCCAGCGTCGCAGGTGTTAGTCATATGCAATATGCGGTCTGTTTTCACCGCAGAGTCGATTCCCACGCTCTAGTCCAAGTGACCACATCGCTAGAGAATTGAAAACTGATTAAAATGTGCAAGACAGACATTTCCACAAAAAAAACAAGTTTTATACGTCCAGAAGTTATTTTGTTAGACACTGCTACGACTGTACCAAGGCGTTTGCACACTGGCACGACAAGCACACGATACCGACATCTTATGTCAGTTACTCGAAGAAAAAAATATCGTGGTTTTCGACGACAGCAGGGATATTCCAATCTTTTGCTGTCAAGTTATATTTCACTGCCCAGTGTAATTTCTTCAGGTCACGTGGTACAAAAAGATCATTCTTTTTAGACACTTGACAGCAAAATATGCGCGAAAACAAATTAAATGACATCATAATGTCACTATTTAGTCACAGAATAACTATGAGTAAGTATGAACTGACCATGATTTAAAACTTTGCAGTTCAACTGAGATTGGAATACCCCTGCAGTACTAAAAATTGTGAGATGTCGCGTCGGTGTAAAAACGCCCAATCGATAGATAAAGTGAGCCTGACCGATATACGTAATGGCCTCGTCTCGAACCAATCTAATTAATTGTTTGAACACCCTGTGCGCAAGAGGTTCTTACAAGTACAACTAGATACTTAGTTATCTAAGATACTTAAGTACCTAACTTTTGTAATGAGTTTTTGTGTGTCCAATTTCATTATCACCATATCAACCAGTAAGTTTCTATTTCCTTTCTGCTGAACATAGACTACTGCAATCGATTTCCAGAAATGATTTTAGACTGGAAGGTCGTCCTACGCTTCGCCTTCTAGTTCGTAGTCTCCATCCGAAGATCTAATTCGTAAGTAACAAAGCTCATGAGTAGAGCATCAAGTAAAGAAAAAAAAATTTATTTCTAAAAGAAATTTTAATTTATCAGTAAACAAACTCATCTATAAAATCGAAGGAGGTTTGAATTTTTTTTACCGAAAAATGACTACAGAGGTTACGTTGGTCTCTTTATAGCTGGTTTAAGGTTATTTTACGGCACGCCGGTCTCCATCATCTGCTTTATGTGACTACGGGAGTCTATAATGGCAGTTTAACTTTGGGATTGCTTGTTCAATAATATCACAAGACCCTTGAGGTAACTTTTATGCAGATTGGCTAGATTGCAAAATCAATGTAGATTGTTCGATTGATTCGCGATTGAATATTCAATTTTGCTAACAAGTTAATTTTGGAAATCTTCCGGCAAAGGGTTTACGAAATAAAGTATTTTTTTTAATATCGAAAAATGTGACGAAATCGCAGCGTATTTACGTATTTAAATATGTTGAATGTTCAGTAAAATCGACTGAATTCTTAAGGATTGAATCCCATTGCATACCATCGAGATCAATTTGGAACGAAGCATAATTTTGAATAATTTTTATCACCGGTTACTTCTATACGGATCTATAACATTTTTACAAAACTTGGTTCAAACACCTGTAACAATAATATAATAAAATAATTTATAAGTTAAAAAACTGGAAAAACCGACTTCAATTCGAATACCAGCTTCATCATCAGATGATGATGATGATGATGACAGTTCATTGGGAATGTTCTAGTCACTATAAACACCACTTAAAAGTCACAGGAAAGCAAAATACGCAATTTCGTGCACGTGGTTGGTGTTGATTCTTTAGAGAAACAACTGGTGGGTTTTTGCTTTTCTCCAATTAAATGCGGTTTGAATGTACAAACTGGGTTTATAGACAAATTTAGAAAAATGTAAAAATTTAGGTGTGCACCACAGAGGGTCCATCGTTGCTAGCAGTAAAATGGTAGGCGCTACGCCGCAACTTGACATATTGCATCGTTGCTAGCAGTAAAATGGTAGGCGCTACGCCGCAATTTGGCATATTTTTTTCAGTTATTTCTATTTATAACCCAAACTACTGAACCGATTTTGATGAAAATTAAATGGGACCAATCTGGAAGTATATCCTTCTAGATAAAAAAAGAATTTTTGAAATCGGTTCATAAATGACGGAGTTCTGAGGTAACAAACATTAAAAAAAATAAAAAAAAAAAAAAAACATAAAAAAAATAAAAAAAAAAAAACATACAACCGAATTGAGAACCTCCTCCTTTTTTGAAGTCGGTTAAAAATACGTACCTTTCGAATTAATATTGTGACGTCACATTCCCAGAACTAAAACGCTAATACACACCGTGAAATGTACGATCACAACTTAAAATAGCCTGTATAGTGTACAGGATGTAAAAATGGTTCTACAAAAAAAAACTGCCCTCTTATCTGCTTATATGCGTACCTTGATTTTTAGGAGAATTAATAGAGTTTTTATTGAGTATGGAAATCTGTTAGCCAAGCAGGTAAAAGAGATCATGCTATCAATATTTTCCCTGATATAAGCAAAAAAGCTTTCCACGTCAATTTTTGTAAGAAAATATGCATTTAAGGGCGGCTTGCACCAGAATCGCTAAACGCATAGTATTTAGCGAGTTGTCAAGTCATATAAATACGTCGGATTTAAATCTATTTAGCTGTTAAACACGTTTAGTGATTCTGGTGCAAGCCGCTCTAATTGCAGAATTATCTAGTTTAAAAAAATATCGGTCAACGGGATAAATGTTGAAACAGCCATAAATTATACCTCCTTCGAGATCAAGCCATTTCGTTACGATAATAATGTTATAGGGTAGTCGCCGCGTTACGTTACGTAAACCTAATAGTGATCAAAGACGTCCTTTCAGAGTTTTAGAATGTTGTCTTTTACACCGTGTATATAGGCTTAGTCATAAACGGGACTCGTATAAACGATACGACATATAAAACGACCATGAAGGTTTGATGGGACCAAACCTCTTTGTTCTATTTACATGCAAGCCTTGAGGTTGGGGTTAATCGGAAAACTTTAGTCATAGACAATGATGAAAATAGTTATTACCTTAGAACCTTGGCATATTTTAAAAAAAGGAATGGCATCTTATTGTTTGAAGCTCAAAATGAAAATGAAACTAGAAACTTTTTACACATTTTTACAAAAGGTTGCAGAACATTTTCTTAGATAGCCCCTGGCCTGTAATCCAATTAAAACACGAATGTTTCGCTAAAGCTTAGCCGAGGCATGTTATTATTTCTACTCAACATCACAGAATGAAAACATTTAAGCAGGGCCGAATTTAATGCTACAGTTTTATAAAAAACTTGAATCACACCTCGACTGGAGATAGCTGCCGTGTTATCGCCTAGTATAATAATTACATTCTATAAATACAGTATCATAGTGAGTACAAATATTGTACTCGCTAATAATAATACAGTATGAATATTATTTTAGTCTTCGAACCGATATAAAATTCTATAATTTTTCAGACTAAAAAGTCGTATCGATACATCACCACCCTTTTAAACAAAAACTAATGTAACATGAGCACATGAAGTTTTAATGATGATTCAGATCTAAGGTTGGACAATGCATGCTCTACTTTTTTGCTACGGCGTAGCACAATTTGCTACGACGTAGTAGATTCTGCTACGCTTTTGTTATGTGTCACTCACTATGCTACTGACATGTGACGCGAAATTTTTATTCTTTATTTTATAACTTTTCTTTTTTTTAAATCCAGCCACGTGTTGCCATGTTCGAGGTTTTATTAAAATAGCCAAACGAATCGGAAAATCAGAATATCTGAAACGTTTTAAGCATAAGTAAATTACATGCTAGCAATAAAAATAAACTGCGAGTAAAATCCGGAAAAATTATTCTTATTTATTTAATAAAATATTTTGTCGTACACAGTTTTTTGTCACTAAATTTTATTTTTATTGAAACTGTTAGTTTTTCGGTTTGTTTATTTAAATTGAATTCCAACTTATTGGTGAATGATCCTAATAATATTAGTTGCTAAGGGTTCCATTAGCTAAATTGGCTGGTAAATCTTTTTTAGTCCTATTCCTCTTCTCTTTGACAAATGACAGTGACAGAATATTTTACACAGATTATAAAAATTCAGGGAATCATAAATCACAGAGGTGACATACATAGCTGTAGGCACAAAAGGCTATTCCAAATTCAAAAACCACGACTGATATTAGTTTTTTTTAACTGCTGTGTCAGCCTCTCTACTAGCCATGTTAACATTCTTAAATCGAGAAAAAAAACTAATTTAAAATAGTTTTGTCATTTAAATGATTGTAAAGTGACATTTCTAAACGATAAGTCACGTGACTAATCCTATTTTTGACGTTTTCTAATAGCGCGGTAGGGTTGCCATGAGTATTATTGCTTTATAGCAGAATTATTGGAACTGAAATTGAAGTGTCAGGTCACTAATGGATTGCTTTTGAGTGACTCTGATAGAAAAACGAAAGACACTAAGTGGTAAAATAACACTTATGAAAAGAAAAAACGGATGACGAGGCAGTATGGTCTTAAGACTTTCGCCTAGCCGTAATGGCCAAAGGAAAAAAAAGTGACTCTGATAGTGACTGACTGACCACCTTTGTGTTTTCGGGAAAATAATTCGGATGTTTCGGTCTCAGGCCGCATATGGTTTGGCTCTAGAACTCATAATTTTAACTATTTTATCATAGGTATAAATTTTGAACTACTTATAATCATAATATTTTGTAACAAAATGAACCCCATACTTCTAATTAATGTATACAAGTGATCAGTGTAATATTATAAAAAAAATTCTGTCATTTTGGTGGATTCGTTTAGGTATATTTTTTAGATGATGATTGAAAGTTATTTCTCAGCGCATGTTCAGCCTTATGCAACCTTGTCTGAAACTAGACTAACTGTATTTGGTCCGAAATACTGTTTCAACGTGATCGATGATAGTCTATTCACTCGATACGAGCGATTATTGCTTTGAGCGTTGAATGCAGTCTTAATGAATCGAGATATCGAACGTTTGGGTTGAATGGAGTAATTCCGATGATCGATTAGCCGAACGATATAACTGTTCGATGTTCGTTTTAATTGATTTAAAAGAGATTGAGTTTACTACAAGCGGGAATTTAAGGGCCAACGCACATCTATCGACAAAACTGTTTTGTCGCGTACTTAGTGACGTGAAAATAAATTTTCTGTTATAACGAAAACAGCATAAGATGAATGCTTCCTCGTCATATGCTGTTTTCGTTGTAACGAAATTCACATCAATTGACACGACGCATGCATAAAATTATGTTTACCTATCTATTATAGCATTGTTTAGTACCTACCTATTAAACATTGCTTTATACGCACATACCTAGAGAATGAACTGTGCTTTTTTAATAAATAAGAATATAGTGTAATTATGTAGTGTACTTAATAATATTATTAAGTACTTAGCATGATTCTCATTAAATAAGCAAGTAACGAAAACAGCAAATAAGACGAAGCATATTGTGACGAAAAAAGTTATACTGACATGGTTTGTCACGAAATTATGAAGTTTCACATCACTAACTGTTCGAAAAGACTTTTTGTCTTTGGTTTGCGTTCTCCCTAAATGATTCGGTATAACTCATTTTACTTTTAAGTCGACCAGCAATCTTTTGTAAACTTTTTTATAATCGACTCGTACGAAATTTTTAAGTGATCTAAGAATTTTTTTTTAATTTAATAAATAAATAGCTAATGTTAAAGGTGGTTATTTTGTTACAAAAATAAATAAATAATCAGTCCAATTCATAAACAAAGTAGCCCCGGATAAGACCTATTAAAATACAGTATACATACATTATAATTTTACGCTGGAAACACTGAAGTGTTGTTGGACCGTCGTTATATAATTTTCCGGCTAAAATACTATTATTATAAATACGTAGGCACTATATTATATTAGCTACATTATACATAAAAAATTACATAACAAGTATCTACGGTAGTTTGCATTGAGGCTTTTTCAGCTAGACAGGAAGGTATCTAAGTGTTTTAGATACCTAGCCTATCTATATTATGAAAAATGTATCGGTTTTTTTATTTTTAGTTATATAATTTACGTTAAAATACTGTAGGTTTAGGCGATTAAGTTTTGTATAGATTTTAACTTTTTTATTTATTGGTTTTTATTTGAATTCTTTACGCGTATCCGGCTTTGTTCTTTTACAGGGCAACACTAAACCCACCTAATTATAACATTAATTTCTGCGGCAAGGATCCGGTATTTGGCTGCGACACGGTGGTAATTAAAGCAACCAGAAACATGGCAATTTATGGCAACACTGGGCGATAAATTCACCAAACGACCTCTGAGCTTACGACCTGTGTCAATGATGATATTGTTGCCATGTTTTCATAATAATTTAAGTAACATTTCTGAGATAAATAACACAATCTTAAAATAACAACATACTTAGCTATTTCTTGTTTTTTTAAGCAATAAATGTAACTACATGGCATTCCTAAGCGTAGCGCGTTGGGTAGAGAAACGAGTAAATATTTTATTTTTGTTTTTCTTGGTGTAAAATAAAATTAATTGTTGTATCTAAAGATCTGAAATATTACCTACACAACTGAGTTAATTTTTGATAATTAAATTATAGTTTATTTTTTTGCTTTAACTTGTGTAGGTTGTAAAAGAAAGTAGACATTTTTTGATACCCAAATTCATCAAGACACAGAGACGAGATAAGTTTGCTTTTGAAATATTAGGATGATTCGATAAACCTCTAAATAAATCAGCTGAAAATATAACAATTGATGTAAGGTAAACCTACGTTACGTCTACGTTCATAAATCTCACACACCTTTTTTTACTTTCAACAATGAACAAAGACTACGCAAACAATCCACTACCAGCTTTATTACAAAGAGGTAGAGCTCAATTTGCAAAAAACGGTTAGGTGATTAATATTCTCTATGGTGCGGATAGAATATTATATTTACTAAAATGGTTTTCGTTAAACGGCGCGGTTTTAAAGCAACGATGTTTTCATTTTATTAATATAAATAAGAGCTTTACGTGGGATTAAAATTGCAATTAAAATCATTTTAAATGGAATTAGCTTTGGATAAGTATTTTTTTACTGACAATAAGTGGCCAAAATCTTTGTCAAAGAAGCATCGAAACCTGTGCGAAAAATGACAAATGAAATCTATGCTGAACATAGATTTGATCTGTCATTTTTCTAAGGAAACTATTTGAGTAGATTCTGTTGAGGTATCGCAATAAAAACGTGACTTGAGTCGTGATTCATGTCTAAATTGGTACTCAGTTAATGTGAGTCCGGATCAGTGCTTAGGTATCTAGTGAGCATATGGGCCTTAGACTCCTTTTTAGGACTAAGAATGGTTTTGTCGAAATAATTCGCAATTTAACTTATTTTAATTCCCCCAAAAATAAACATACATACACTGAGATACCTTTCCGACTTATTTTAGACTTGTTTAATTATTCATGGCGTTTTCCGAGTCAACCCAATAATGAATACAAAGTATGAACGCAGCGGCTATAATAAATTCATCAAAGAGCTATATATAACGCTTCAAAGTTCAGAAGGTGAGCCGATCTCGTGAACTTTAACGTGTTGAAAGGGGCTATTTTAATTCTACAGCGTCAAGTAAAAAGATTAAACATCGCCCATTCAGTTTTTCTACACATTTGGTAAGTTTTTTGAGATATATTACGTATGGGTTTTAATGCGTTATGGCCAGTATTACATTTTGTTCACTCAGATATAACCCTTTCGGCTATTTTTGCTTGCTAGAACGGTGCGGAATTACGCAAGCGAAATCCGCTAGATACTGGTGTGAATTTGCAAGTCATGGTGCTTAGAAAATATGCTCTTTGAAGCGTATGTTATGTGCGTCGCGTGCCCAATTAATAGATCCACTTATAAGTTTTCAAAGTTTGGTACAGATAGATCGTAAATCGGCAATAGAGAACTTTTGATCCCAATAGAATTCCCTTTGATATTCCATACGTGACTTCACTTATATCATCGCTTTTCAATGGTGACTAGAGTACTTGACTCGCGACAGGTCTGTGACAGGCATAAATGGGCAATTACTGCTGTCAAACATTACAATTGTACTATCACTTTTGAAACTCATTCAATTTAATCTGTCACATAGTTTTATAGCTAATTTACGCTACCAGTCGCGTCGCGAGACTCGCGAATACGTAATGGGAGATCTAGTTGTTTCGAAACTTCAACTCGCAGGCATCTGTCACCACCACTTTTGCCGATAAATAGATTGTATTCGATACAGTCAAAACTTAGGGGATGGAGTGAATAGATAATTGAGTTTGCTTACAGATTGGATTGGTCAAATAATTTCTAGTCTAGTCGCAGCGACGCGTGACCCGAGGGCTGGTGATTATCTGGGCCAGCGAATCAGCATTGCTATTCAGCGCGGCAATGCAGCCAGTGTCTTGGGCACGCTGCCGATTGGTACTTATTTGGATCAGTTGAGCTATCTATAAATCGTTTGCAACGGTGTGTAGATAGCTCAACTGCTTCATGTGTATTTTGTACATATTATATTGTAAATACTGTATTAGTCATACTTTTTTTACACTGTGCTTTAAATAACTTAAAGGTTCAAAACGATACGAACTGACACGATGCAACACGAATCGTGTTCGTGTTTGTTCGTAAATCGAACAAAATATTTCTATCTTGAATAGGTTCACGAAAGGGTACTTCCCCAATCATAATTTGGACGTTGCACAAGGCCAAACGGAAATTGGGCATTTGTGCCAAATTCCTCAATGAAGGCTGGATGTGCAGCCTCCAAGGTGGCTGAGCTGTAGACCCGAGGACAGTAAGCTGTTGGAACAACGCCAATGGTTATTTTCACACTTTTATAACAACAAATGACAACTCTTTGATCGTATGTCCGAATTGTTCAGCGCTCATTAGTAGGTACCCCTGATGTTTAGGTAATGGCATATTACATTTTTTTTTCACAACTCCCTTAATATGGGTATCAAATGAAAGAGCTTCACTAGTAAAATACAAACACTGTGACTTTCAAATCAAACATGACCGCCACCACAAAATGGCGAATTACATTTTTTTTTCACAACTCCTTCAATATGGGTATCAAAGTCGGGGGTTTTTTTGTTCGAGCCACTGACAGTATCGTGTAGTGTCTCTATCGAGCAGTGTACAAAATCCACCTCCTGCAGTAATTACACTTGTTCCAGAACTAAAACAGAATAAGTGATAGTAGGTACCTACGCTGAGAGCAGTTATCTTGATTTGTGAGAAATAGTTATGGCGAGCCATTTGTTGTGGCGTGTGTGGTTTATTCGTGTATTGTTCGGATTTAGTTTCCTACAGTAAGGACACTGTCGTAACCTTGTGGTTTAAATACTATAGTAATAGTAGTTCAGTGTTATTGCAAAGATTAATGATCAAATCGTTATCAAATACCTACAAACTTGTCCGCAATTTAAAGCCTTACACGTACACGTTTAATAAATATAAATAAAGGTTGTAAAAAAGTTCTTGTCATATTTTATTTAAAAAAAAGGTACCGATATGTTTTTTTTAAACGGTATAGTTATTTTATATGTTTGTTCTATATCTGGGTATTACTATGTATTATAAGTATGTATTTACAAAATAAAAGTATATAAGTATTTTATGGAAGTATCAGCATTTAGTTCCCATATTACAAGCTTTGCTTAGTTTGGGACTAGAAGGCGTCGTGTGAAATGTCCATGAATTTTATTTATTGTTTATAATTTTGAGGGTTAAGTCATACTCCTAATTGCAATAAAAACTACCAACATACTAATTAAATTAGACAAAACTTCAAGTTACCTATGATACTGCAACCATTAAGCCATTAAATTAAAAAGGAAGATAAAGTTTGATCAAGCAAACTTCTCAAAAGTTACGTTTCCCTGGAGATGAGTAATGAGCTATGTTACTCATGTATAAGATAACATTGAAACGGAGTAATGATTATCGAGTTACTGAGTTATTACGAAGTGAATGTTTGTTTTCCTCGAGAATATCTAAGTCGTTTTATAATTTTCTCTTGCCTATAGATATTGAAATATCATTTTGCTTATAGATAATTTTTTGAGGGAGATCATGATAAACAAAAACAGCTTTTCTTTATTTTTTTCATATTAAATTAACTCTTTTTCTAAACAGCATTTGAATATAAAACACTAATGTATATTTACTTTAGTAGCTATTTATTATAAGCTTATTTCATTTTCTTTATCTTAAAAAAACTTGTTTATTTCGAAATAACTTGGAATTTTTGATAAATTGTATATAGTGTCTGTCAGTTAGGGAAGACAACAGATCACATCACATAGAATCGAAATAAAATATTCTTCATACATTCGTTACACAGAAAATGTAAGACGAAAGTGTCAGGCAGGATTCGACTTAAAACCAATATCAGTCAAACGGTACTCGATATGTCACAAAGAATGTTGAATGCGCTAGTGCTTTTTTCCAAACATACATTCTGGGTCATTGTTTCGCAGTGGCGAAATGTATGTGAAATAATCCCATCCCACAAATATTATAAATGTGAATGTGAATGTTTAGATGTTTGTGTTTCAATCACGTCGATCAAGAACCAACTTGGATGAAACTTGGCATTATAATTAGTAACCTGGATTAACACATAGACTAATTTTTATCCCGAATAACTAACAGGACTTACAGGATAAAATGAAAGATCGCGATTAGCAGTGCCCAATAAAACATACTTTGACACGAGGGCGACGTCACGTCGCAGTTGCATCAGAGGGCCTACTTTGGTATACATCAAACTAGGCCCTAAATATCTTGTATCGTGTAGCATAAGCTCATTTCATTTTCTTCATCTTAGAAAGCTTACTTTGTAAACAGTGCATTTTTTCCGTAACTGCGGCACTTATATCATTCTGCAGGTTGAAGTTTCACAATAAATTTCTGTCTCCCAGCTATTTACAACTTCCAGTTTTGAACCTCACCACCTCATAATAAAGTTCAGCAATTTTCAAAGTTGCAGGTATGTGAGAAGTTGCCCGCTGTGTGAAAAATATCCTCTCTCTGGTGAGAAGATATTTGTAACGTTTGTGCTTCCAAATTAGATGTTTTGAACTACTTCCGCATGAGAGCTGGGTGTCGTACTGGGCTGAATGTTTTTCATAGATACCCAACTGTAGCCACATCCATTCTATGTCTACCCGAAGCACTGCACCCCCCACTCCTCACATTCCTCCAATTCGAGCCAAGAAAAGGGTCTGCGGAGATACCTGCAGCTAAATTCGGAGAGATATAGTGTGACTATATTTTTACTTTCATGCTAAAACGCCCGACACAGAGGTATACTTGACGTATCTATGAACAATCACGGTCATGATACTTTCAGCCTAGTAGCGCCACCTAACGGGATAAATAGGCAGTCTCTCTCTCCTTTGACTCGAAGGGAGAAGAGTACTACGATATCGTATTAGGACTCAATTTTACAAAAAAAAAACTTGTCAGCTGAAACGTAGCTGAAGTGTAGCTTTTCATCTGTTTTAAGGCTTTTTCGTATTTTACCAGTGCACTATCCAGCTGCAAATTGTCGTTTCAGCTAAGCTAAAGATTGATTGAACCATAGCTGAACGGAACGTCAACCGTTGTAAATTAGTAGAATTGAACCCCTACTGTCGTGCGGTAGAAGCCCTTTTATTTTGAAAGCAACCCTTAGTTAGGGTCTGTCCACACATTGCCGGGTCAGGGCCTTCCGGATTGCACACATTTGACACTTTCGGGTCTTTCGGTACATTAACGGCCCGGATGCAAATGAAATGAAATAGGCATACCACGGAACCACAGTGCCCAGGTGCGGTAAATCTCCTTTCAGAATATTGTTACTTGTTCAGGTTTTTTTTTCTTTATGGTAAGAACATATACTCTACTAGGAATACCTTTTTTGGAGGTGTGACGAAAAATACGACTCAGGAACATTTGTAGATGTCAAAATACTCGTAGTTAGAAGTGTCGCGTCGCGAGTCATAAATAAAAAGCTTTTCAAATCAAGAAGTTGAAGTTGAAAACCTTTTCGATACGAAAACTTACTTCTTTACTTACTTTTACTTTACTTTTTTCTTTTTATTGGAGAACTGCCCCCGTATGCCAATCTTTTGCTGTCAAGTTATATTTCACTGCCCAGTGTAATTTCTTCAGGTACAAAATTGTACCACGTGATCATTCTTTTTAGACACTTGACAGCAAAATATGCGCGAAAACACATGAAATGACGTCATAATGTCACTATTTAGTCACAGAATAATTATGAGTTAGTATGAACTGACCATGATTTAAAACTTTGCAGTTCAACTTTGCAGTTCAACTTTGATTGGCATACCCCTGCAGTAGGCAAGTTAGGTGCAACGATTGCGCATGTACTGTGCCGGAAAAATTAGCTTACCTCCAATTCGACCAAAAAAAATCTAAAAATGGGTTATGCGCAGATACTTCAGAGGCACAAAGATCTGTTATGACTATTCCTACTTAACTGTTTTCCAAGATGCCATGGGCTTTTGTTCGTTCATAGAAATGGCTTTATATTGTTAGCTTAAACTATATTTTGTGCATACTACAGCAATTAAGGACAGTGGTGATTGCATAATACAAGGTGGCAAAAGTTCTCACTTAAAATCCAACAACCTATTCAATAGATCACTTTTACATCACTAAAAGCTGCTTTGTGTTAGCAATGTAGTGAAAACTAACCTCTTTGTAAACAAAGTATTGGTGCGCGCTGGCCGGCAACGAGTTTTAAAAATGGAAGACAGATGTGACATGAGTCTTGTCATACGACGAGCAACGATGCTCAGAATACTGACTATTTTGTTAATCTGAGCCCTGAGGTGTAAAGTGAATAAACTAAAGCTTGACATTACTGTTTTATTTGTCATTTTTTTCAAAACTTTTTGTAATTTCATATTTGTTCCATGAAGAGCAACAAGGTCTCTACCATATAGAAAGATATTTTATATTTATATAACGTGGGAATCACACCGATTGAATGAATCCTCTAAATGATCCCTGTGATTTTATTGAATAAAGAAATTTTGACTTTGACTTTGGCATTGCTGGTCTGAGCAACGGTCACGTGATCAGTATTAAATTCAAAACGTAACCAAAACTTTAAGCTATAACAATTAATAAACTAACAACAAGTTAGGAGCATAAACATTGGTCTAACTAGTCTGAGCCGATTTCAAACCAAAACTAATATTTATTTATCAAATATTTACGAAAATTATAGCAAAAACAACTTCAGTATTATGACGATGTAATTCTATTTTCAAATCATGAGCATACTACGAGTAGGTACCTATTTCATTGGTTTTCAAAGCTATTCCACTGCAATGCGGGTTTTCAGAAAAAGTGAAGACTTTTGAGGCACCTTGTACTTGCAGTTGGCATATTCACTGAACGTGGTTCGCCGTCAAGGGTAATGTTCTCCGTTCTGAAATAGCTTTATATTTAAGTTTTATCGTACCTACGTTATATTATACCTACGTAACTTATTGTGGAGGGCCATAATCTAAGGAAGAAGGAAATAAAAATTTGGTCCCAGTGGCTTATTTTCTCGTTTCAAACCATCGCGCACCGATCCAATACATTTACCTCGATTTTAAACGATTAAAATTGATTTTGGCAACGTCTTACTCACAACGACTCGATAAGCCATTAGATAGCCGTAAAGTGCACCCGAGCGAGCTTCGAACCCGTTATAATGTTATCCAGAGTGATTACCGTAATCCTTGGGATCTACTCAGCAGAATAATGAAAGAAAGCTCGAATGTTTAGTTACACTGCTCGGGTGGTTCGGCAACGACCGCTCTTTACTGTGGAGCTTTCAGTATAGGATGCCACGTTGTACGCAATGTAACGCCATGTATTAGTAGAGAAAACCCCTAAACGTACTCTGAATAATGATTAGCGAAGATTTGATAGTGACGTTTGTAAACATACACCCTAGAACCAACCATACTTTTTTTTTGTGAAGAGTCTGTCGTATTATTTCATTGGGTTCCTATTAAAGCAGTTTTTTTTGTTGTCGTATCTGATATTCTTTCATTTACATCGATAGTGTCAAGCCCACTAGTAGTAGATAGTGTGTCTTAGGCAAAAGTGGTAAATTCGTGGCGAGAGAGAGTAAAGGCGAGATCGACCGAGTTAGGTAATCGGCAAAATTTCCGCCTTACCACTTTTGAAACTGTTTCGCTTGCAAGCAGTTAGCTACCTGACCCCGCCTTTTTCTTTTGTCTTCTTATTTTGACCAACCAGAAACCTAAGCATCTATTTATTTTTATGACGGCCCATTGTTTTCATAACTTTTACACCCGAAATAATTTGCTTCTATTGGCATTCAAAAATTAACGGCTAGTCGGCTTACAGAAAATGCACCCTTAAGGTGGTAAGGTAGAACTTTTGCTGATAGTACGTGTCCCGTGTGCTTATTCATCCAAGCTCAAACGATATCGGTGTCAGCGCCGATATAGTGTGAAAACTGTGACAACGTCTAGTACTAAATGTATGAGATTAGCTTTTCGCCGATATCGTAGGTGTCGTGTCGTCAACAGCCTATCCCAGTCAGCAGAAAACTGTGTTTTAATGAGTGGTGAAGGAAATGTCATGGAAAATAGTAAGGTCTAACCTCCTAAACCGAAATCCTGGATCTTTTACTGTTACAAATGGTAGAATCTAGCAAGCTAGTAGTTGTACTAAAACTAGACGTAAGATATGTCGAAGAAAGTCAAGGTATAAACCTATTTTTAGACGACAAGCCTCGAACTAAAGCCTTAGAAATAGTTCTCAGCGATCGTAATTTTATTTCATTATTGGCTTCTTGGAAATGGAACTCTATTTCTACTTCTACTACGTTCATTTTATGGAAACTTTATGTTTTGTGAAAATAACAAATTCTACAGGGAAAGAAATGCAGAAGGAACTATTGTGCAGCCTGTCTGCGCACAGCCCTAGGATGGAGAAGGGGAAGACGAGAATTGATAACAAGTAGGCCTTTGCATCTAATCTAGATGATTCATAAAGCGTACAGGACTTTTTCTCTGATAGTTTAGTCAAAGCCTTTTATTTTAGAAATGATTGATTTGGTATGAACGGGATGGCATTATTTTGTACAAAAGGAAGAGAAAGAGAACAAAAATATTCATAAGGCGACTAAACAGTGTCACGACAAATCACACGATGCCAAAATCAATAAAAAAAAATTCATGGACATTTCACACGTCCTCAAACTAAGTAAAGCTTGTGAACTAAATTGCTGATATAATACTTATATATTTTTTTTTGTAAATACATAGTAACACCCTGACATAGAACAAACATCTATGTTTGCCGCTATCAATAAATAAATAAATAAAGAAATATTCACGGACTTTATACACAACGCCCTCAAGTCCCAAACTAAGCAAAGCTTGTAATATGGGAACTAGATGGCTGATAGATTACTTAAATACTTTTTTTTTTGTAAATACATACTTATAATACATAGTAACACCCAGACATAGAACAAACATGTATGTTTTCCACGCACAAATGTACTAATGTGTAAATGTAATGTAATCAATAGTACTAAAACATGAATATATTCGTGAAGGCTGAATATTATTTTTACCCTACGCTAAGGCGGCACATAAATACAGTTTTACGGTATGTTTCAGGTCACCATTCGCTTTAATCACACCGTGCCTTGATCACGATATTGAACGTTGTTCCTAATCGTAGATCTGATGATGACCAACATAATAATATGATGAAAATAATCTAAATTTGCATTGTGAATGTTGTGTTCGCCTATAATTGGTGTTTGCACTAGACATAAGACTACTAGAATAAGAATATAATGTTGTTTCTGTGCACAACACTGTTGGTGATCCTATTAATAAATAAATAAATGTTTTTTCTGGATTGTCTTTTAACCTTTTTATAAAATTTCTGATTCAATTGAAAGTAATCTACACTAGTATTTTAATTAAGTAGCCTATTTGTCAAGTCGTAGTAACATTTTAACTGCCTATTTTATGACCAAACTGAATGCCAGGATTTATTCTTGTTGTTCGGAATGTGTTTGTATTACGATCGAAGCGGATTCCCCCGAGATAAGACCGGGCCAATATTAGCTCATGCCGATTGCATGTCTAGGGAACTACATGTTATATCCAATAATGAATAGTTCTCTAGACTTGAGAATATATATTATACAACTACAGATAGACATAATAAACTCTTATGTAGCTTTACCTGTACATTTATATCTATCTACAGACATTGAGCGTGTCAGACGCGTGCCGTGGCAGACAACATTATACTCAATACATTAAGGACGGCTTGCACCAGAATCGCTAAACGCGTTTAACTCTTAAATAGTATTTAGCGAGTTGTCAAGTCATACAAATACGTCAGATTTAAATCGATTTAGCTGTTAAACACGTTTAGTGATTCTGGTGCAAGCCGCCCTTATTGCTTAATGTTGTTATAGCGTCTGTGAGGTCATGTTAAGATAGATAAATACGATAAGACATACTGTGTTGAAAAATATTATTTTGTCTGCCACGGTACGTGTCTGACACCCTCAATGTCTGAAGATGTAAATCGACCTTTACACGCTTACTGTGGTACACTGCGGAGCATCGCGGAAAGATTCCGTATTTCATTTGTCATTGCCGCGCAGTGTAACTCAGACTATCTTCTTCTTATTTACGGTCTCTGTCCGTCATTTCGACAGACAACTTACCTTTACATTACTACGGTCAAAATTCGTGGTGACGTGGCGGTGACACCCTAAGATAAGTTGTGTCAAAAGTGCTGAAATGCAAACCAAGATAAAGTTGTTGGCCCTTTAGTAAAAGCTGTCAACCTTGCGACAAATATCTATATGCCGCCATTAGTCGGCAACCACATTTCAGCAATCCGAACAGTATACCTTGGTGATTGTTAGCTGACATGACTTAATAACGTTTGTGGTATCTAATGATGCATGTCGTGTTTATGAGCATCAATCTACATGTATAGCGCATTAGGAAGCATTATTGTGCTGTAATAGATAATGGGGCCAGTGGGGATACCCGATTAATAGCCTACGATAAGTTGTTCTTCATGTTTAGTCTATGGCTTCAGAAGCACGAATAAATGTGACAACCGTAAACGTATCGTAACGACAGCGTATCCAGAATACACTGCGCGGTGATGCTACAAAGTTCAGCTGTCGAGCTCGCGTTGACGCGCAATATGACTTGAATACACTAGGTTTACGTAACGCGGCGATTGTCGATTATCATGCTTCATATTGAAACATATTGACGAATGTTGACAGCGTTAACAGACAACGAATAAAAAAATGTATCCTGGGAACGTATTTATAGAGCCATTTATTATTCTATCTGCCTGCATATCTACGAAAGTCTTAGGCGAGTTCATTAACCCTAAGCTCCCGTATTTTTGAAAGAAGAACCGCGGAAATAAAACTCTTAGCACAGATTATGCGCAGGCTTCTTTCAGTATAATATAAACATTCATCATGGGACCCACGGCGCAAATACCGGCTTATTTGCCATTCGGATTGGACGGATCTCGAGATACTCTTTTCAGAATTAAACCAGGGCTGAGCGTTGACACAGTCTAAAACGAAATGCTTCGCTTTTCTTGGTACAGAACGACATACAGAATTGTCCTGTATTGGTATGCCAATCAAAGTTGAACTGCAAAGTTTTAAATCGTGGTCAGTTCATACTAACTCATAGTTATTCTGTGACTTAATAGTGACATTATGATGTCATTTAATTTGTTTTCGCGCATATTTTGCTGTCAAGTGTCTAAAAAGAATGATCACGTGGTACAAAATTGTACCACGTGACCTGAAGAACTTACACTGGGCAGTGAAATATAACTTGACAGCAAAAGATTGGCATACGGGGGCTGATTTTTCACAAAAATTATAATAAGCAGATATTGACTTCGACAAAATTTCATCGTTTGCTTGCTGACTATGGTTAGGAAAATAATTATTTGAAATGTAAATGAAAAAAAAAAACAAAGTACCTATAATGTGAAATGCCCATGATTATTTTTTATTTATTTATATGTATCTTTATTGCGACCAGCGAGAAGTAATAGAAGCAGAATATAATGTCTTGTACTGACTGAGTAGTTTGAAACCATAAACCACCGACCTAGTTCAGAACTACATGGCAAATGTGACAACCCTAACAGTAATCGAACTCGTTTAATTAAATGTCTCTATCAAAGACGCCGACTCTTCGTGGTCTTGACATCTCACTATATTGGAATTTGGTTTATTGAGATTCAGAATGTGACTCTCCGATATTTTATTTCACCTTAGAATATGCCTGAGGTATCAATCGGTAGTATAGGGTTAAGTTTTTTTAAAATCTTTGGTTATTTCTTTAGAATTTCATATCTAAATGCGTAAACAATCTTGAAAAAGATTGCGTAAGGAAAATATCTATAATTTTCGGTTATTCACGGTTATGTAAACACGATGTATTTTATCGAAGGGACAGAATAATGATCATAAAAGAACTTCAATGACCCTTAACCTTACATAAAGGATCATATTGGATAATTGGATATCTTCAAAATATTTCAATCAAGTTGGTAGATACGTGTGGTTGAAATAAGTATTTTTCCACAAGAGCGAAAAAGTAGATAGATAGATAAACACTTTATTGTACACAAAGAAGAAACAGGACATAAGAAAAACAATTAAAGCTAATGTACAATGGGCGGCCTTATCGCTAAAAGCGATCTCTTCCAGACAACCTTTAACATGTATCAAGTATTTAATCATGTTTCAATGAAGATAATGGTAAATCGTTAAACCTAATAGAACCAGAAGTGAACACAAGATTATAGAGGGATATATCGCTGAAGGAACTTTGAAAGTCTTGATATTTTTTTTTATTACTAACTTTTATCGTGAATCTCAAATTCAAGCTATCATAAAAGTTTCGTAATTCAGTGGTTTTACTTATTTCTTAATCAAATACCTACTTATATATTTACACGTGTAATCATGTTTCATAATGCAGTGCAGTATTCACGTATTTGCAAAGCTATTTTAATTGAAAATACCATTTCGAACGCGACCACATACCTACGCATTAAATAACTTGCTTCATTACAGTTGATTAGCGACCAAATACCTTCTGATAGTGAACTAAATAATATGTTTTATTATGTTTTAAAAAATGCGTGAATAAACCTAGCATGAAGGTTACATACCAAACCTTGGTACATTTTTTTTTCTTTGTATAAAAAATAGTAAGTAACTTAGGTGAGTCTGCCTAGTTGTGTGGTTGAGCTATGTACCTACCTTGTAAAGACTGGAAAGCTAGGCAGGTATACTTCTAATTGTAGAATTAGGTACCTAGGTACCTTACTTATTTGCTTACATTATTTTACTTATTTCATTATGTGCTTATTGCTTATGTACTATCGGCAAAATTTCCGCCTTACCACTTTTGAAACTGTTTCGCTTGCAAGCAGTTAGCTACCTGACCCTGCCTTTTTCTTTTGTCTTCTTATTTTGACCAACCAGAGATCTAAACATCTAATTATTTTTATGACGGCCCATTGTTTTCATAACTTTTACACCCGAAATAATTTGTTTCTATTGGTATTCAAAAATTAACGGCTAGTCGGTTCACAGAAAATGCACCCTTAAGGTGGTAAGGTAGAACTTTTGCTGATGGTACTTGATGCTGTGTGCAAAATAAGTTGTACTTCGCAAGGACTCAGTTATTATCTACAAGGTAGTAATATACTTTACCATGGCTATTTAAAAAGAGATCAAAGTACCTAATTTAAGCAAAGCCACAGCTATGTATACACCTTTACACAAGAGCGTCTTCCGACATCTCCTTCCATCCACTTCGCTCAGCAAATACAAAGAGTTCAATCCCGTCCATTTGCAAATCAAAGTAAGCTGTGGGTTCGTAAGATGATCCGAATATTTCCGTCTGTTTTAGATATTTTAAAACATAATATAATAGAAGTTTTCAGGTCGCTAATCCGACTTTCTGTTATGATATGAATTTCATTTTGCGATTATTACTATAATTTTCGGTTGTGACGCATAATGACTAATTCCTACATAATGAGAATCTCTACATTTTCTAGCCAAAGATTTCTCGGTATTTTCTATCGAACTACCTCAATATTTAAAACCTCAACAGCGTAGTTAGGTACAAGAACACAACGTCCATCTATAGCCAAGAAATAGAAAAGAAATGACAATTGACAGTTTTCGACGTCTTTCGTTTGTAGAATTGTCAACTCGGATAGAATGGTAGATTCGTTCACATTAACCACAATGTAGTTTGGCCACATTCACCCAATTCGGTCACAGTTACCGTTTTATTAGATAAATGCAATTACTTCGACTGGATTGGGGCATTGTCGGAACCGTCGGCCGTTCCGTTTGAAATTCAAATCAGAAAAGTGTTGCGGGCGATGTTATAGGATTACAGCGAGTGGGGCGATACGACACAATGGGATGATAAGCTCTTAGATGGTCGCTTTATTTTTTTGGTGGTAGCTACCTACCTAACGCTTTATTCAAACCAGAGCGTAAACGTGAAATAATATAAGTTTTAGCAACAGTCAAATCAATTAAAATAAATGCAATGGAATAATCGCTATATATCTTCATTTCGTTTTTTTAATGACCTCGCCTGAGTGCCGAATCTGAGTTCGAGGATCGAATTCGAGTGCTCTCGATTTTCGAGAATGACACATCCGTTTCAGTGCCGACTTCAAATGCTAATAATTCTTGGAATAATGGAACAATCTATGGGTTTTTTCATACAAATAGCTTTAGAATTTAATTGGTAAGTCGAACGTCGAGCTTGCACCACACGATCATACAGCACAACAGTTTTCGGATGAAGTTGACGGAAATTCCCTGTGAAACTGAAATATGATGCATATTTGATGGGATAAACTAAACTTTACGCTTTGTTTTTGGTAACTTTTAAACGGTTTATGCAAATGAGGTGCTGCAATCTAATGATACAATTGAACAAGTCAATGTTACAAAAACATTAAGCTGAGAAATGTTTCAAACTGCAATTATGCCATTGTCTAGCACGCTCAATGTCTGCAAATATAAATTGACTTTAGGAGTATGTCCTTATTATTTTCTGAGCTCTTCACAGAAAAAAACAATCAAAAGTACCACTTTAACGTCAGTTAAATAATTAAAAACCTACACAGTAATAATTTTAATTAAGGCGGAACGATTTTCATACAAATTTTTCTACACGGATTTTTCCATTTATGGGCGAAGAGAATTTAATTTTGAATTAAAATAACCTGTTGTTGGCTTTTATATTGGTTTTTACTTGCTGTATATCATATTTAGTTGAAAAATACAGTCGATAAATAGCTAAAATAAAATTGAAATTTTAGTTAAAAATTAACAATGTGTGAGTGAACACAGATAATGTCGTACGCTCATCTGACAATGTACGGTTGTGTTGCTGCGACATTGCCAGCTCGCGGACTATGAGCTGTTGCCGATCTTCTCGATCTTGTCTGTCTTCCTCTATCTTCTCCTGTCTTCTCTCTCATAATTTGCTTGTCTCCAAATACATGAAATGTACCTTTGATACCATAAAAATCAAACTATAGGATAGGAAATAGAGTGCTGCCAGTTTATGATTTTTGAATAAATTATGGGAGAAAATTAAATTACGAATAATCTACCTATACCTAATATTATTAGGTAGAAACTACATTTTGTAGAGGAAAATATTGTACATAAAAATTATTAAAATATGCCTTCAAAATGCAAGCTTCGTAAGTAGTTCTTTTCAGAGCAGACCTACATGCTCTGAAAACAACTACGGTACAAATAAGATCGAACAAGTAAGAAAATGTTGCTCTAAAAAAACATTATGTACTTATGAATTATTTTAGAAGTGGATCATAATGTAAGTATATTTATTAAAATGATTTTAAGATATATATTAAAAATATTACGTTGATAAATGATTTCAGGAATAGCATATTGGCAAGGCATGGCCTCACTGAACTCATTTCGCTGCGCTGCGCATAATTTCCGCACAATATGTCAAAATTGTCAAATACGTAGGTACCTAATGTCATTCCGCTCATTCTTGATTACCATGAATTTTTGTGTTTTCTTAGGACTGTGAAAAAAGAGTGCCCTTTCTACTTCATTGATTAATAATACGAAGTATTATTTACATAGTCAATGTGTAGAAACCATGGAGTCACGAATTTCGAAAATTAATACAAAAATCATCAAAAGGTACACCTACTCTGGTCCCAGGAAAAATTGCAAACGAAGTCATGGACAAATGAAATGATTTCTTGAACAAATTAAAAGGTTTATATATCCCGTTTATTCTAATTGCAGTGCATTGTGTAACGTTACAGGGCCAATTGAGGTCCACTGAACATCACAAGTTATAATTTAGAAAGAGAGACCTACCTATCCTAATTATGGAAGAACCCTAATAAAGAAAAGTGGTAGGTGGTGGGTGTATATACAGATTTAATTATAAAATTTTAATATTACCAGTCCCTAATTTAGAACTATCACAGTCACTGATCACTATTGTATGAGGTAGCGGTGATGAAGAGGTTTGTTGAGGGGAGAGGAAAAGGAGGATACCAATGTGCTGCCGGAGAAAAGTCAAGCAGCACGCAGTTGAAGAAGGGGCCAATCCTGGAGGTGGTAGATAGTGTTAGATTACTAAAACTATAGAGATGTAATTTATTAAATACCTGTTGTGAAAAATGAACGACTGACCTTATTTCATAATTTGAGTTAAAAAGTATCGATGTCAGTCATTCGTTTTGGCTTGTTTTTTGAGAAAAAAAGGAGAAGGAGGGGTTGGTAACGGGGAAGCTATGCGGTCGGATGTTTTAGGTTTTTGGTTGGGATTTTTATTAGATAATGCCTGCACCCTGTTTTCTTAAGCCAAAAAGTATAATAAATAATGTATAACAGTTCTTTCATAGTTTAACTTGAGTAGTTCTGTTTCAACTTCAGAAGTGACATAGACAACGTGCCATTGCTCGGTAATAGGTTTGTACAGGTTGGGAGTGTTTGGAATTTTGCAATGACCAAAGACATGAACCCCGGCACCCGCGATGGTCCCATTCTGCAACAGAACTTGGTCCACGAGATAGATGGTTCCGGTCTCGCAGCAGAGGATCGTACGAATCTTCGAGGCAGTCTCGTGAGGTTTCGAGGTCAAGTTACTTCAAGGCAGAGTGCGACGGCAGCGACACTAAACATCTTGGCTTTGTGGTGTGCAGCATTCTTACGAACAGAGGTACCCGCAGAAAAAGAAAATGTTACGAAATCGTCAACTTGATTGTTTCGCATCGAAAACAAGTTGCGGGATGTGTCATGTGTCCGGCTATCGGAAAACGTGTTGTTTTTGTTGTTAATGGTGTTGCTGACGTGTTTTGTGTAACTTGTGTTCTAGTATGTTTTGACAGGTGCATACAACCCATAGCCGGTAAAGACTTGGCAAAACGAGTGGGTATGATCAGCATTGGCTGATCTGCTGTCTGCGGGCGTCGCGCACCTGTTCTGCGCCCTGTCGTGCGCATGCCGTGCGCGCCGCTGCCTGCGTGCGTCGCGCACCTGTGCTGCGCCCTGTCGTGCGCATGCCGTGCGCGCCGCTGCCTGCGTGCGTCGCGCACCTGTACTGCGCCCTGTCGTGCGCATGCCGTGCGCGCCGCTGTCTGCGTGCGTCGCGCACCTGTACTGCGCCCTGTCGTGCGCATGCCGTGCGCGCCGCTGCCTGCGTGCGTCGCGCACCTGTACTGCGCCCTGTCGTGCGCATGCCGTGCGCGCCGCTGTCTGCGTGCGTCGCGCACCTGTACTGCGCCCTGTCGTGCGCATGCCGTGCGCGCCGCTGCCTGCGTGCGTCGCGCACCTGTACTGCGCCCTGTCGTGCGCATGCCGTGCGCGCCGCTGCCTGCGTGCGTCGCGCACCTGTGCTGCGCCCTGTCGTGCGCATGCCGTGCGCGCCGCTGCCTGCGTGCGTCGCGCACCTGTACTGCGCCCTGTCGTGCGCATGCCGTGCGCGCCGCTGTCTGCGTGCGTCGCGCACCTGTACTGCGCCCTGTCGTGCGCATGCCGTGCGCGCCGCTGCCTGCGTGCGTCGCGCACCTGTACTGCGCCCTGTCGTGCGCATGCCGTGCGCGCCGCTGTCTGCGTGCGTCGCGCACCTGTACTGCGCCCTGTCGTGCGCATGCCGTGCGCGCCGCTGTCTGCGTGCGTCGCGCACCTGTACTGCGCCCTGTCGTGCGCATGCCGTGCGCGCCGCTGTCTGCGTGCGTCGTGCGCATGCCGTGCGCGCCGCTGTCTGCGTGCGTCGCGCACCTGTACTGCGCCCTGTCGTGCGCATGCCGTGCGCGCCGCTGTCTGCGTGCGTCGCGCACCTGTACTGCGCCCTGTCGTGCGCATGCCGTGCGCGCCGCTGTCTGCGTGCGTCGCGCACCTGTACTGCGCCCTGTCGTGCGCATGCCGTGCGCGCCGCTGTCTGCGTGCGTCGCGCACCTGTACTGCGCCCTGTCGTGCGCATGCCGTGCGCGCCGCTGTCTGCGTGCGTCGCGCACCTGTACTGCGCCCTGTCGTGCGCATGCCGTGCGCGCCGCTGTCTGCGTGCGTCGCGCACCTGTACTGCGCCCTGTCGTGCGCATGCCGTGCGCGCCGCTGTCTGCGTGCGTCGCGCACCTGTACTGCGCCCTGTCGTGCGCATGCCGTGCGCGCCGCTGTCTGCGTGCGTCGCGCACCTGTACTGCGCCCTGTCGTGCGCATGCCGTGCGCGCCGCTGTCTGCGTGCGTCGCGCACCTGTACTGCGCCCTGTCGTGCGCATGCCGTGCGCGCCGCTGCCTGCGTGCGTCGCGCACCTGTACTGCGCCCTGTCGTGCGCATGCCGTGCGCGCCGCTGTCTGCGTGCGTCGCGCACCTGTACTGCGCCCTGTCGTGCGCATGCCGTGCGCGCCGCTGCCTGCGTGCGTCGCGCACCTGTACTGCGCCCTGTCGTGCGCATGCCGTGCGCGCCGCTGCCTGCGTGCGTCGCGCACCTGTACTGCGCCCTGTCGTGCGCATGCCGTGCGCGCCGCTGCCTGCGTGCGTCGCGCACCTGTACTGCGCCCTGTCGTGCGCATGCCGTGCGCGCCGCTGCCTGCGTGCGTCGCGCACCTGTACTGCGCCCTGTCGTGCGCATGCCGTGCGCGCCGCTGCCTGCGTGCGTCGCGCACCTGTACTGCGCCCTGTCGTGCGCATGCCGTGCGCGCCGCTGTCTGCGTGCGTCGCGCACCTGTACTGCGCCCTGTCGTGCGCATGCCGTGCGCGCCGCTGCCTGCGTGCGTCGCGCACCTGTACTGCGCCCTGTCGTGCGCATGCCGTGCGCGCCGCTGCCTGCGTGCGTCGCGCACCTGTACTGCGCCCTGTCGTGCGCATGCCGTGCGCGCCGCTGCCTGCGTGCGTCGCGCACCTGTACTGCGCCCTGTCGTGCGCATGCCGTGCGCGCCGCTGCCTGCGTGCGTCGCGCACCTGTACTGCGCCCTGTCGTGCGCATGCCGTGCGCGCCGCTGCCTGCGTGCGTCGCGCACCTGTACTGCGCCCTGTCGTGCGCATGCCGTGCGCGCCGCTGCCTGCGTGCGTCGCGCACCTGTACTGCGCCCTGTCGTGCGCATGCCGTGCGCGCCGCTGCCTGCGTGCGTCGCGCACCTGTACTGCGCCCTGTCGTGCGCATGCCGTGCGCGCCGCTGTCTGCGTGCGTCGCGCACCTGTACTGCGCCCTGTCGTGCGCATGCCGTGCGCGCCGCTGCCTGCGTGCGTCGCGCACCTGTACTGCGCCCTGTCGTGCGCATGCCGTGCGCGCCGCTGCCTGCGTGCGTCGCGCACCTGTACTGCGCCCTGTCGTGCGCATGCCGTGCGCGCCGCTGCCTGCGTGCGTCGCGCACCTGTACTGCGCCCTGTCGTGCGCATGCCGTGCGCGCCGCTGCCTGCGTGCGTCGCGCACCTGTACTGCGCCCTGTCGTGCGCATGCCGTGCGCGCCGCTGTCTGCGTGCGTCGCGCACCTGTACTGCGCCCATCGCGCACCGCTGTCGGCGTGCGTCGCGCACTGCTGTTTACCACGGTAGCCAGTTCAACGCTCGGGTTAGCGCTTCATTTAAAACACTATTACGTGTGTTGGTAAACGAGTTATTGGGGATGACAACCGAGGTGTCATCTGCGAAGAATGTGCAAAAATGTCGTGTCGCTATTAGGAGGTCTAAATAGGAGGCAAAGGCGGCCCTAATATACTGCCCTGAGACACGTCGAGTTTATATTTATCAAAGGTACAGATTGGTGGGAGGCATCGTCGTTGGTCTCGTCAAGAGCTCGCATTTCAACGTGTTGGGATCGGTTGCTTGGATATGTAGCTGCAACGCGCTACACTACATTTTCACTGCACGGCGGTATATTCTATCAATGTTTTTGTTACATAGTCAAAGGGTTTGAGTTCGGCCAAGGCGACGATTTCCCTTTTTGAAAACAGCATTGCTCCGGAGACGGAATACCGGATTTATCAATGAACTTGGTAAGCCTTCGGTGCTCCTTTTCGTGGATCTTTGCTAGCACTAGTATTAAGGCGATAGGTCTGAGGTTGCCAGGGTTTTCCGTGTCATCTTTGTTTATACACAGGTTTTGTGATCGTGGGTTTTGATGAATCCGGTAAAGTGAACTCGTTCTGTGAAATATCAGCTAAATGCGATAATATGGAACTCAAAGTTGCGCATGTTTTTGGGATATTGGTAGGAAGCTGATCATAGCCCACGGGTTTTGTTGTTTTAAATTATTCCATTTGGATCGGTGGGAAATGGAGCATATCAGAGTCAATTGGTCTAAGTTTACAATTGTGTTGATATGCTTAATGCTTTTATGAGTCGAATTTGTAAGGTATTCATTTAAACAATTAACTATGTCATGAGGATCAGATAAGATGCTGTTGTCGTAATTGACTTTGTTTATACTGTTGATGCCGGACTTTGTTGGTATTATTTTGGATGTCTCCTGGTTTTCTGACCTTTTGGATGGCCAAGCAAATGTTATTCGAATTTTTAATGATTAAGGAGTTATAAAGCTTTTGGGTTGTAAAGACGCACCTTTTTGGTAGCTTATTATAACTTTGGTACATTATGTTTGTTTTGATCGATCACTCTTCGTGTTAACCTCAGACCTCATTGAGAGAACACAATGTTCTCTTTCCTCTCAGAAAGGTGGTGCGAGTAGACCAACGGCAGTTTAGGTTGCGAAGAGCGAAGCGATGAGCATTAGGTGAACGTAAAAGACCCACACGAGCCGAGCGAGCAAAAGGGCGAGGCGGCGCTCGGCGCCGTCGCCGCGGCGAGTGCCTGGTTGATATGCAGTCAAAAATATATAATTTGATAAAATGACGATAATTGTGATGATTGATTTATCATGTTGTTACCTGAAATGCCTAGTTTGTTTATTAACAAAGATGTTCGTTGTGGACATGAAAACTCTTGGTGAAAAAAATAGAAAAGTAAAAGAGAAACACCAGTGTATGGTATAATGAGATGGGGGGGCTCTATTGTATATGCACCATAAATGAATTTCATATTAGACACGGGATTCTTATATTTCAAGCGAAGTGCAATGGGCGACCTTATCGCTATGAATGAGCTCTTCCAGGCAACCTTGGGATGGACTGGATTTTGGATGAATGATACCTAGTGACGGTTTAATGGGCTCGATTATAAGACTAAATGCGTTACCATAAGAGTAGGTAACTTTACAAACAAAGGCGTTGAAGTTTATTTATTTATACTTTTTCGGAAAATTGATTTGTGTACCTATGCTAATAAACATTGTGCTTTTGGATCGTTATGTCCATGGATATGGTATGACTCTATAGAATGTTATGGTTTGTTGTCTCAGTTATCGTTGTGCTGAATATAGTTATGGTAGACAAGATTATGCTTCAACAGTAATGCCAGTAGAATATTGTGGTGGTATGGAGAATTATGCTGTAATGCATTGTGGCGTTGTATTTTGTGCGATCCAATAGAATAGTGAACTGTGGAATCATACAAACTCTTGTATTAACTGTCAAAGATTATGATTAAGAGGGAGGTTCATCAGATGGTACGAGTATGATCGAAATCAGTCAAGTGTTGATAAATGTGTTTTTGTTGAATGGAGCAATTCAATGGTAATGGTAGTGATTGGCACAACGAAATTTCATACATTGGACTGCAATTGCGCTCTGCAAATGGAACGATACAGTTGTGGTCGGACGAGTGCGAGAGCGCATTTCTTGCAGATACAAGATGTTTGTTTTGCATAGACATTATCCTTACAGGGGTCCAAGGCGATAACGCTGTTGCATTGCTTAAATCTGGAGCGGTGCACAGGTATTATACCTATTATAAATTTAACAATACGAATAAAGAGATCAAAAACTTCATGCGTGATGAGAGGGACGACATTATTTATGGGCTTTAATGTCTCCTTCACAATACTTATTTATTTATTTGTTTTAAAGTTTCGCACAAATGGGTGGTGCTGGGAGGACTTAATGCTGAGAGCAAAATGGTTTTGGAAAGTCTTGGTTGTACATTAATGGATTGATTAGCGAACGCTCGGAGAGGCTTGAGTGCCAGTGTGCAATGTGCAGCAAACATGCTGCTGACAAGCGTCATAACATGACATTTTCAAAGTTCCCAGGATTCTGGCGTTTTTCGTAATGAAATGCTGATTCTTTTGTATTGTGGCTCAATGCATTGGCATGGTGAGGGTCCTAGAAATGTTCAATGTCTGGAAATGTCAATTCTAGCAATGTCCGGCTCAAAGTCAAAGTCAAATTAGATCGGAAATGGACCGGTTGGTGAGTGAACCTCGGGTAAAATCAAGACTGAAAAACGATGTTGCCTGGGTTGTCGGGCCCGTCCAAGTGAAATCACTAGTGTTTGATAAATGAATGCTATGAAACTGTTGATGGTTTTATAGGTGACAGAAACCGGCAAAAGTAATATTGTGTTGTGCTGTTGGTAAAATATTGCGTAGTCGTGTTTTAATGACAAAAACATTGACGTCACCTCGGACGATGATGGTGGTAAAAATGTGGTTAGTCGTTACAATACTAGCCAATAATGTGGTTTTTATTGGGTGTATCATTTTAGGTGGGTAAATGGTTTATCTTTTCGTGCCTGTTTGTAAGGGTTGCCTGCTTGATGAAAGTCGTCACAAACATCAATAATGGTTGTGTGATTTTGTGGTTGCTCGGTGTTATACTAATGTTGTTCTAAAGGTCTATACAACCTGCAAAGTGCGTCTTTCAACACTAGGTATGAATGTATACGCTGTTGGAATGTAAAAATGTGGATGTTAGTTGTATTAAAGCATTAGTTGCTCATAAATTGTCATTGTTGACACAAATGTAAGAATGCCAAGTGTCATTGTTTAGCTGTTTAAGCACAACGTGTGCTGCGCAAAGTGCGCCTTTAACGTGTTTTAGCACAACGTGTGCTGCGCAAAGTGCGTCTTTAACGTGTTTTAGCACAACGTGTGCTGCGCAAAGTGCGCCTTTAACGTGTTTTAGCACAACGTGTGCTGCGCAAAGTGCGCCTTTAACGTGTTTTAGCACAACGTGTGCTGCGCAAAGTGCGCCTTTAACGTGTTTTAGCACAACGTGTGCTGCGCAAAGTGCGCCTTTGACGTGTTTTAGCACAACGTGTGCTGCGCAAAGTGCGCCTTTAACGTGTTTTAGCACAACGTGTGCTGCGCAAAGTGCGCCTTTAACGTGTTTTAGCACAACGTGTGCTGCGCAAGGTGCGCTTTCAAAGTAGAGTTTGTTAATCAATTAGTGTCTATTTTGTTTTTCAGTTAGATTTGCAAATGTTGTGTTAACTAATAAGTTTTAGGTTATCTACGATTTAGTTAATTTTGTTTTTTTTTAATTTGTTTGTTTTGTTTGTTGAAAATTGATTCAATGGTAGTTCACGGGGACGTGAAATTTTATCAGGATGGACGAGCTGTTAGATTACTAAAACTATAGAGATGTAATTTATTAAATACCTGTTGTGAAAAATGAACGACTGACCTTATTTCATAATTTGAGTTAAAAAGTATCGATGTCAGTCATTCGTTTTGGCTTGTTTTTTGAGAAAAAAAGGAGAAGGAGGGGTTGGTAACGGGGAAGCTATGCGGTCGGATGTTTTAGGTTTTTGGTTGGGATTTTTATTAGATAATGCCTGCACCCTGTTTTCTTAAGCCAAAAAGTATAATAAATAATGTATAACAGTTCTTTCATAGTTTAACTTGAGTAGTTCTGTTTCAATAGGGTGCAGTGTCTTACACACGCTCTGCACCTCCAATCTCGCTCTCTTTCTTGGGGATGAGCTGGTGGAAGTCAAACTGCTTCTGTGGACTTTTAGGGCTTTAAGTAGTTTTCTAGGTTTAAGCGTTGGGTTCAGGTTTTTAGTACATATTACCAGGGGTTTTCAGAAGATTCCCTGAACCACAAGAGTATCCACTTTCTTTTCTGATTATTCACAACAAAAACTCGGAGTCGACTGACGGCCCTGTTTACTTTTCCATCTTGACAGAACTTCCCTGAATTCCAATTTCAAATGAGTCTTCACCACCTAGGTAAAAAGTATCCACTCATCTGAAAAAGGTTCTAGGTTAATCAGTTAGCCTAAAATTTTGTTGTTTGCAGCCGAATAGAAGATAGAAATAATAATAAATACATTACATAATTATAAAAACACTACAATTGTAGTAAAGACGGATGTGTTGAGTGTGGTGCGGATCTGTTCAGACCAACAACGCAATGGGCTTCGACCGCACCACCTTGCCCTCCTACCTTGCCAGTAACCATAAGTTTATGTACGCCAAGTACTCATTATTGTTGTAATAGGTAGGTATAGGTACATTTCATAATAATACCGTAGATAAATGCGATTTCAACTTAGTTAGGTATGGGTACCTAAAACCTATACAACCTCTTTGATTTGTTGCAGTCGAAATGAAGTACCTATGGTGCAAAAAAAACAGACTTTCCGATCCTTAGGTAGTGGGATCAAATCCGGTCGTGCACCAATGAATTTTTCTTCTCGGAAAATTTATGTGCACAATGCCAGTGATCTAAATGTACCCCTACCCTACCTAAGCCTATGCTTAATTTTGGCTTTATTACAGATACCTATGTAAAAGAAAAGCGACCACACCCTGCCACAACTATGTGAAGAGGTTTTTATACAAAAGCGACGTTCTAACGAGAAATCACAATGAATCGGAGTCGCGAAAACCGTTCGAAAAAAAGTGAAGAAAACTGTAACAACCCAGGACTACCTATATTGACAAAAAAATTTGACTTTTTAGGAGTTAGTCCTGATGGTGTGTATGATGTACTTACCTAGTTACCTACTGTTTTACTTTTTAAAATGCTTTACATTCCGCGTGCGAAAGTTTGCAAATAAATTAAAAAATACAACTTCTAGCAGGTTGGTTTAGATTACTTACCTACTTATATTTTTTATCGTAAAATTTACGAAAAATTTAGTAAGACATTTTTATAAAAAAAATGTTTTGTTTTGCAGATTTAGGGTAAACTACGGCAATTTCAGCAATGAAGAAATGCTACTTGATCGGGTGCCTTTCCCAAGTCACCGTATTGGAAATATAGCCCAACGGAGTCAGTATATGTTACTGAAGCTAGTGATATTTTATAAACTGCATATGCTCATATTGTCTGAAGTTGTTCTTAGAAGGATACACAGTAACCGAAAGTGCTAGCCAGAGCAGGATCAACTCCAACCTCCAACGACATGAGAAATAGGCTTGGATAGGCAAACCCCATCGGCGGTGAACAAAAACAGGCTAAAACAATATTCAGACAAAGAACATCAGAAATAATAGAAGCACTATAAACTATAACTATACGGAATCAGAACAATTTTTTTAATTAGAATCAGGATATTATATAAACAAATTGGTAGTAGGTACCTATAAATAAGTATTGTGCAACGGTCTGCAGATGGCTCATTTGTTTCATGTGTATTATCAGTCGTAATTTTCTTTGTAAGTAAAAATCTGTAAATAAAGTCTGATGTAAATATCTTTATAAATAATAAAAATGAACTTCATCCAATAAATTGTTTTTATTTTTAGAAAAACAAACGAACACATCCTTTCTTACTTACTCTTACTCTTTCTCTTACTTGGCTTACAAAATTATTATAAATAAAAAATATATCTAAAAGTAAAGAAAAGAAAAAAGATTCTGTACATTTGCAGGGAATCGAACTCGGTAGCGTAGATCTCTAAGCGAAAGTCCTAGCCCCTGAGCCAAACTTCAGATTCTGAAATAGTTGAAATTAGCGCATAGTTTGAATAAAACAAAGTCCTTGTCTGTGTGCGTGAATAGATTTTTGCGAATGGCTGCGATATGGAATTGCGAATTCTCACAAATTCGAGTGCTTTTTAGACCTAAAAAACCTGAAATATAGCTGGGTACATAAAAATAATTCACTATAAGCGGAATATATATTAATATTTGATAATACACTTATTTTCATTTATAAAAACGATAAAATACGTTAAACTGGGACAATTTGGACATCTAGTGTCATTGCTATACCTAGCTGACCACGAGCAACAACCTTAACAATTTACACGCATGTTTATAGAGAGCAAACATGTAAAATAACTGTCCAACTGGATCGTGCGAAGTTAAAAGTTTGCAACAGATTATTCGGTAAAAGGTCGGTTTTGGGATTTGGGCCCGGCGGCCTGACCGCCCAGTATAATGGAAATGAAACTTTGGTTGCCATTTTTACAATATTAGTGTAATCTAAAATGTTTTTAACTTGACACAGAAAACTTTTTTTTGAAGTTTACATAAACTTATCCCCTAATTCAGTTTTAAATGATTCAGGTAATGCTAAAGTGGTAAAAATGACGACAAAAGTTTTCGAAATCTGTTACCATTACACGTGGCGGTCAGACCGCGGGTCGGGAAGGTAAGGTACTCAGCTGACATGTTAAATATCAACAAGCGAAAACGACGGTTGGATTGCCCGGGGGCGGTTGAGCGCCACGTAAAATACAATTTTGTATTATTATGGAAACATTTGGGTACCTAATTCATAAACTTACCAAAGAATGCCCCTGCCTCTGCCAAAGTTCACATTCTACAATAAAAATTACTAATAAACAAATGACATTCGACTTGACGAAATCGAGCAAATACTCCGAACAAATCGTTCCGAGACTAAATACTTATTTCAAATAATTCACTTGACACTGGCAAAATTGTCTGCTGAAATGACGGACAGAGGCCATAGAAGAAGAAGAAAATGTGAAAAGAGTATGAGGTCAGTCACGTGACTTATTAGTAGGTAAAGCTTAGAAAAATTCAAAAATATCGAAAAAAAATACACAAGGAAAATATTCAGAGATCCAGTTTCGAGCCGGTGACGCAATTATTATGACATTGAAACCAGTGGAGCAGAAAACCGTCAAGACGTGGCGTGGTCATAAATCTCAGTAGGTAGAAAATCCAACACCACAAAATGTAAGTTTACTAAGATACTTATGTAAATATTGTTGATCGAGTGAGCGAAGCGAACCGAGAAAGCGTTGGAGGGATGACCTTGACGTGTTTGAGACGGATTGGTGGGAAACCGCTAAGGACCGAGATAAGTGGAAGGGTTTGGGGGAGGCCTTTCCCCAGCAGTGGGACGAGATAGGCTAGATACAAAAAAAATGCCGGTCTGAATACAAATAATCTATGTACTTACTATGGTTTGACGCAAGTGCGACTAAATATTTAACTTCTAAATAGAATTCAATTAAGTTAAAACTACCTTATCGTATTCCACACGACTTTACAGCATTGAACTAATTAAAAAGCTTTCAGTAGACAGGCATTATTAGAATTCTCAGCGGGTATGAAAAGCGAAGTTTCGAAGTTTCGAACTAGTGCGCGATATGCCGCTAACGTTCTTCATTCCGGAGTTTCGAACTAATGACATTATGGTGCGATCTCGCTTGAAATTGAGTGATAGTTACTTTGTGCTTCCCAATTCGGGACCACAAGATTCGGCATGCCGATTAGACGACAAACATCTCAATTTGTAATTTTACGAACATGAAAGTCACTAGACATACGCCTGTAAAGACAGATTTAATGGAATATATATATTAACCTTTATTTTTGTAGATTCTGACATACTTACCTGAATATTATTGAATAAAAAGTTTATAATTAAGATTATAGGGAGATGTGGGAATATTGTTTATCTAGTTACCGAGTCTTACCTGTACCTACGTAGTTAGGTACTTGATTCGTGAAGATATCAAGGGTCTTACATTAGCAACGCCAATTACAAATTACTGTTTTTCTATCCACTAGATGAGTTCGGTACAACATTTTTTTAGCAGAATATGTGATGAAAAATCTACTTGGCGGTAGAAGTAGGTACTGTGGTAGTACTTCCCCGGATGAACTCTTTCACAAGAAGTTCTAATACTAAGTTCTTAACATGTTCACTAAGTTCTCTTCCATTCTCCCCTCATCATCTCAATGTTTACTCCATTCTTATACATACATTTCTTTATGCATGTCTTTCATTACATTACACAGGTAAAATATGTCATTTTTACATGAAGTTGCTAAATTTTATTTAGGCTCAAGAGGAGTAAAGAAAGGTACGTCTTAAACGAAAATATCAGATTAAGTTCTAATTGAGAAACTCCTTTTTTTTAAGTCGGTTAAAAAGGCTCTGTGACTCTAGAAATCTTTAGAATTTCAGCTGTTTTTAACAAGACTGGTTTAGAGGTTTAGCCGTGGAAACTTGCTGGGTACTATTTGGTTTAGTAGTAGGTGAAGTGTGCTGTTCGCAAAACCTCATTCAGCGGTATACCGGGTCAGCCATTTGCTCGCTCAGCCGTAAAGTGGCACTGCTTTCCACTTTCTTAACTCTCATTAGTGCACCTCTGTGTCATCTATTTCTCCCTTTTTAAATTAAAACAGGGAGGGATAAAAACAAATGAATGTAAATGATTAAAATTATTCCCGGTCGATATAGAAAATTTCGAAAATGTATAGGAATGGTCACGTGACTTTTCGTTCGGTAATGTAATTTTTCATACGGTTTGCACGAATAAAATGTGACAAACGTAAGCGTATCGTAACGGTAGCGTATCCGAGGTACACTACGCAGTTAGACTGCAACGTTCGGCAGTCGAGCTGGCGTTGACGCGCAATATGACTAGAAAACGTTAGGTAACACGGCGACTGTCTTTGTTCGAGCTCATCCCCCTGTCCCTAGCCAAGTTTACAAATGACACTCCAGGCGGTTCATTCATTCCCGTTTAAGTATGGAATCAGTCACGTGACACAACCACAGACAATTCCAGTCTCAGAAACACGCCTCGGTTTTCAAACCAACACAGAGGTTCTGCTTAAACTCGCAGATATAAAAACAATTCACCCTAGATAAATATTGTGGGTGATTAAGGATCCCTCGCAAAAAATCCTG
The DNA here is from genome assembly GCA_947859175.1 of Gandaritis pyraliata. Classification (NCBI taxonomy): domain Eukaryota; kingdom Metazoa; phylum Arthropoda; class Insecta; order Lepidoptera; family Geometridae; genus Gandaritis; species Gandaritis pyraliata. Next base: position 2,507,778 of record OX401866.1, on the reverse strand, counting down.
TTTGTGACGTAAGGGGTAATCGATCATTCGGTTTCGTTCTGCCACACGTTTCATATTTACCCGGAAAGGGGAACCACCAGATGTTACAAGTACTTAGTGAATGAGAATGCTGGTTGAGTGGAACACATCAGTTCTCTGTTACCATAATAAATCTGAAGAAGTTTTTTTTTGTTTTTGTATAACCATCGTGAGTTATATATTACTTTATGCTGTTACAATGTTATCTCTCTGGCAGTGGCCGTAGCTCCCTAGCTTAGCAATCTGACAGTAATTGCAATTCGCTGTCTCTGATTGGTTGTCGAACAGGATTAGAACTAAGTTCTACATTCTAATTGCAATAAACATACAGCCCCCGTATTCCAATCTTTTGCTGTCAAGTTATATTTCACTGCCCAGTGTAATTTCTTCAGGTTCTTTTTAGACACTTGACAGCAAAATATGCGCGAAAACACATCAAATGACGTCATAATGTCACTATTTAGTCACAGAATAACTATGAGTTAGTATGAACTGACTATGATTTAAAACTTTGCAGTTCAACTTTGATTGGCATACCCCTGCAGATCGTTAGAGCGTACAATAGTATTGCTGATAGAGTCATTGTTAACAATATGGAAGGGTGCCAGTTCCTGACTTTGCAAGTAATCTGCTGATCTGCAGTGACGCTGATGACCAATGAAACTATGTTACTCTGAATGGGGACTTTTAGTAGTTATAAAGCTTTTTTGTGAAAGAGTAATAGACTATTTTTGAAAGGGGAAGTAGCGTACCATTTTTCTGTCGCCAAGTATTGATGCTCGCATTTCTGTGTTCCGGTTTGAAGGTGCCGTTTGAATTATAAGAATAAGAGACTTAACACTGTTGTATCTCAGAGTGACGGACACAGTGCGATACACAAGACACGTCCTTAGAAGACGTGCTTTATGAGGTAATTGTATTACTCAAACGATCTATCTATCTTTGAAAAGCAGTAATACGGACCGACGACCCTACAATTATTTCAGAAAGCTTCATTTATAGTTTAAATAATAAAATGAGCTACCGACTTAGATAAAATATGGAGTCCTCTTTCAATAATGCATACTTTTATTTTTTATTACCACCTGAATGAAGTATGAAAATTCAAAGAAAAAGCTTGAATATTTTTGCATATCATGTTATTTCAATTCCACGGCGGAAATTAGATGTAAAATTACAAAAATATTCGTAAAAACCTATGCAAAGTTGAAAGGTATTCGTGATTTTTTTTTCTTATATTTCTTGATCCTATTGTGTGATTCTATTACAGATTCACAATACAACCTCCACGAAGAATCCACAAGAAACTTTGTGTATGAATGAAGTCACAGCTTAAAACAAACAGCCGACACAAAACAAGCAAATTGTAAACGTAAAAAACTAAACTACAGTACCTACACCTAACCTACCCTATGGACTACATTGTGTCTGCAATAAAGATTCATTTATTTATTTAGTACCTACGCACAACGGATCTCTATCCCTCTGAAGTTAGCTTGGACGAATAAACACACGTTAGGTGCAACAAACAATTGCAACTGTTGTGCGGCAAAATTAGCTGACCTCATATTCGACTCAAAATGGGTTCTGCGCAGATACTTCAGAGGGACTGATTTTGATTACTGTGACTATCTAGGTATAAAATAAAAAAGTAACGCGACGAGTAGATTCCCTAGCTTAAAAATAAACATTTCAGATATTATGGAAGCTTCAGTTCTATCCACGCTCGCAGCATAGTCGATCTTATACATATTTACGTGTAGAAAAGACAAACCACTGACAAAAGACAATATTGGTAAATAGCTACAAATTCTAACTAGTGGGGATTTCAATCTTTTTTTCCAGAAATCCCTATCGTAGCATGCGTCGGTACTTAATCAAGCCCCAGGCTTTATTCCAACCGGGGTGATCTAGCTGTGTTCATCCAGCAATAAGTCAAAGTAAATGCCATTAGCCACAGGCTCGTGTTACCAAGTTGTGCTTACAAGTCACATTAGGGCCAAATTCGGCGTTTGTCACGTAACTACCATAATTTTGTCGTTAGCGGTTTTGCTATTTATTTTTAAACGTTTAATTATTTTATTTAATGTGTATTTTACTTTATTTTCAACGTTAAATTCAAATTAGTCAAAGTCAAACTTTTTTATTCAATAAAATTTAGAATTAAAAAAAATATTTAGAACCGTCATATATATGAAATTTCTACGTGCCAGTTCCACACGACCAGAGCCCAGCCTAGAACGGGCAAGAAACTACGGCCTGATTCTTAGCATTTTTTGTATGATTAGATAGGTTTTTAAAACTTGCCAGCTCAGTGCGGTGGTAACTACGCTGTAATAGCCCTGCCTTCTAGGTTGTGGGTTTGTTTTCTACCAAAAACCATTCAATTTTGTAATAAGTCTGTATTAGGTACTCTAGATAGAGTCTGTCTCAGGTACTTACTCTAGTTTTACGCAATAATAATCGAGTTGGTAATGTGTTTTTTACTCTGGTATACGGACAGATCTGAACTTGCTACCGGTACTAAAATTACCTATTTTCGGTAAGTAACGATACTTTTTAAACTGTTACTTGAGGAACGCTACTTCTTGAGAATCGTTATTTTTGTACTGGTAGTTCGTATCGCTGCTCGCGACGTTATTAATACAATCAGATTCAATTCAATTTATTCAAGAAACTTACAAAACACATGTGATATTAAAGATAACGAATTTAATGTAATGCAGCCTATTTCCTGTCTACACAAATTACTTAGACTTTAGCAAAATTAACCAAAAACTTTGTATTCTAAGTACTCCTACTTATAGTTATAGTAGACTTACAAGATTCAAGACACAATAAAGTTTGTTATGTTTGAACGAATCCTTCACAAAGGAGACGAACTTCTGAACTTCGCAAACTGCTTCTGTTATGCAGCAGGCATTATTTATTGAAACAGCTACAAAGCAACAGTTCAACTGCGGTTACCAACTCTATCGACAAAGGTAGATATCCCATCGATTGGACCTCAAAGTTTGTGGTAGTTCGGCTTTCGACAACCCTAACAGAAAGGTATTCATTCACTTTTTGTATCAAATCTCTTTGGGTATCAAAGTTACGTGTTAAAAACAAAATGACAACTTATGGAAAATTACGTGACTAATTCCATCTTTTGATGTTTTCTGTTCGCTAGCGAGTTTCAAAGTCTAGAATGGTTAAGTAGAACAAAAATCCAGTACCAATTTACCGCCGCAACAAATATTTTAAACTTTTTAGATTTCTATTAGAATTTAAAACTATTGATGCAAAAGACAAAAACACGGTGATATAACTAATCCTTCGTCGGGTTTATTGAAAGGGTAACGCTACGCTACCCTGTTTGACGCAAATAGAGTGTCTAAACGCAATAAGTAGCGCTCCGTAGTTTCCTTACTAAACAGAATTGCGGGAAACATCGAGTTCCCAGTTTACCGGCGGATAACATTTATACAGATTATTTATGGGGTCTCGATAATTCACATTGAGGGAAACTGGGTTTACACTTCTTTATGCAAAGACCCTAGACTTTTTGTGTATGGTGATGATAAAACTGTGTTTACACTTCATTGTGCGAAGACCTTAGACTTTTTGCGTGGTGATGATAATACGACGGAGCGATTAGACGGTAATTGAGTTTTTACGGTAGTAGAACTATGAAACACTTATTATAAATACGCTTCAAATACATTATGTGATTAATTTCCAATTACAAGTAGGATTATATGTTAATAGATATCTAATTGAATTTTGATTTGATGGGATTATAATAATGAGTATGTTTATTGGACCGGAAATGATAAAATAGTTGCAAATTTATTAAGTGGGAGAAGTAAGCTCATTATTGGAAAATGGGAAAACATTTTTGGAAAGGGAAGCACAATTGAACATAGCTGCAGTTAGCGTATTGAAAAAAGAAGAAGAGTTTTAGTTGATTGAGATATTCAAAAGATATTCATAATCCCATTCTGTACAACAACACACAAAGAAGGTTGAATATATTTCGTAAAAATAAAGCAAACAACCACAAACAACTAATAAAGCGTTACATCCCGGCTTCAGAGATTGGATGTTCTTTATGATGTAATCTAGTTCCACCGACAGCCAAAACACTCCTTGTGATATTGTAAGGCGGCGGGTCAGGAAACGTATGTTACTATTGGCGGGAACGCGATCGGAATCAGTAATGTCCACGGGATGATTCGCGAACCGCAAATACGAAGAAGATGGAATGAAACGTAAAAATACATAAATATGAATTAGGTTCTTCTTCTTCTTATTTACGGTCATTCTTGCCAGTGTCAAGTGAATTATTTGAAATAGTTGACTAAATACAATTACAATTTATTTACTTGACTCTTGCAAAATTGTCCGTCGAGATGACGGACAAAGACCGTAAATATGAAACGAAAAAGAAATACCACAAGTTTTTAAATACAAGCACCCCTGTTGAGAGCGTATATTGATACACCCTTCCTTCACAAATATCTAAGTTTTCCCATGTATTGTAAAACGTGGCGTGCATTGTACAAGACTGTGTAGGTACGTGTACGAATTATACCACTGTGCTCCGTACCGTGTTATTGGATCGGAGTTTGTAAACCAACCGAGCGATTCTATTGGACCCAGTAGTGTTTTTCATATAAATAGAAAAACTCTCTATGATTTATGATGTCTATGATCGTCATCATCTACGTTTCTGTTGCAAAGACTGCTGGCTCATAGACAAGAGGAACTGGACGGTTGTTTGCTTTTTTGCGTTGCAAAAAATGTTTGAAGATATTTTGTGGTGTGGCGGTGTGGCCAGTAGAGCCACAACCGTTTGATACACGAGAAGTTTGGGTTTGGTTCCCGTTAAAATATAGCTAGGTACCCAAATAAAAACAATTAACGAAACTTAACAATCGAATGAGTTCGACCGACATAACTCGTTTTTGTACCTCCAAATAACCTCTAAATGTTTTATCTACATAATTGGTATGTTATGTATTATAATAATACCGTTGTAAATAATAACAAAAACAGCTAACTGTAAAGCATCCCCAATGGCACCCCGCCGATATTACACATATTTGCTCACTTAGGGCATTTGCACACTGGCACGACATCTGCACGATACCGACGACAACACGTCTGCTGCTCGAGCCAAAATATCGTTGTCGTCGCCGACCCACGACATCGCGAAGATGACGTATCGGTGTGTAAAAACACCCATAGCCTTATTTATTTCTATGTACCTTCACACATGAAGGATACTCATTTCCCGCGAGAGCCCGATTTTAATTAATGAGGACGGTTCGAATTATTGTGGGTTTTATAGCGTTTGTTGTTTAAATGATCCTCAAAATGAAACTAAACATGGAAGTCGTTTTACTTGTTACTCTAGTTACAAAGTAAATTAAGCTCTATTGTGATGTGTATCAGTTATCAGCTCTAAAAGCGTTTCTTTTTAAATATCCAGTCAGTTTCTCAACAAGATTGAGATAAAGCAAGTGAGACATTTTGGGGTTATAAAAAGTAAATTGTACAGCGAAGCCATGTGCTGTCAAAACAGATAACTCACTTCCGAAAAGCAATAAGAATTGGAGGCCAGACCCACCAATATTTCGAATTTATCATTGTCGGGAACATGTTAGAATTGGCGTGATATTCTGTTATAAATGGCTGCTATTTCCAAGGAAAAGGTCAAGTGTGTAATAAGTTTGAGAGGTATCGAAACGATATATCGAGAAGTATTTATCCAAGAATACTCGTATAAATATATTTCAGATAAACTAACGTATCGGAAGTAAATACGAGATTCATCATCATTCCATTCAGTTTTTAGTAGAAAACACAAAGTGATTCTTGAAAAAAAAAACACAAATCAAACAAATAAACACAAAGCAATATATTTCCCGCATAGAACTCTAAATAAATCCTATCGGTTCTTATTGAATTCTCAGTTCCTTATACCAGGAAGAAGAGATTTATCAAACCGGAGCTCAAACCTCGAACAAACCAAACAGCATTTGCTCAGCAACTTTGAAAACCAGTCATATAAATCTCGATTTTATTGCTCTTTCATCTCTATTTTATTGATATGAAAGCGAATTTAAATACCCAAAATGTATCAGATATACACAAACTCATACAACTTTATTCCAAAGTAAACTTAACATCTGAAAAATAATTGAATAGAATTTATTATTCCTGTATTATTGAATAGTGAACTATTGTATAATCTTGACAATGTTTACAACTGTCAAAAGCACATAGGAGGCTCGCAAACAACTAGCACTGAGAAAAATATGTCTGGCAAAGAGCCCCGTGTTGGGCGCCAGTTTTACGTTCCAATTTATAACAGCCGTATGCAAACTAGAGTATCGCATGTCTAGTCACAAGCACATAATAAAATATCCACTACTAGCAGTTACCCGCGACTTCGTACGCGTCTACAGTTTCCGTGTACATTATATCATCTGTGCGTGTACCGAGCGGATACTTCTTTGAGACACTTGACATTACACCTCATTACACCAAACTCGTACCTACTGGAATGTCAAACGCTAGTCATTAGACCAAAGAGGTAGTACTACGCCCTGTCAAACTGACGTGTCATGACATGACAATGAAATCCTCTTGCCAATTGGCGCTGCTAATCCTTTTCGTTCATTTTATCCTGTAGATCCTGTTAATTATTCGGGATGAAAAGTAGCCTATATGTCAATCCAGGTTACGAACTATATATATATGCCAAGTTTCATCCCAGTTGGTTGTTTAGTTTTGACGTGATTGAAACACAAACATCCAAACATCCAAACATCTAAACTTTCGCATTTATAATATTAGTAGGATAGGATAAGATAGGATAGGATAACTCTGTGCTCTGTAGCCCAGACCAAGACATGCTTTAGATTAGAACTATGTATTTCATAAAAAAATTGGAAGAACATTGGATTAAGGCCAAAACACACAAAACGCGTGCGCTGGTCGGGATCGTGAATTTCTATGTAAATCACCCAAATCGCACCCGACCAGAGCACGTGTTCTGTGTGTTTTCGTCAAGAAACGAAGTACCACGTTGGGCGCCAATTTCATACTGCGTTTCGATTTGTAACAGTCGCGGGCCGTAAGCTTTGTCGCATGTCTGCCCTGAGCCTTGCCGTTCCAAAACGCAACAATAAATCAGTATGTGCCGGCTGTAACACAAACATACATGAAATCTCGGCGTTCCATGGGGCGTGCGAACTACGGTCCTCAGCCAACATTTCAAAACCGGTTGAAATGTCACGACGGAACCATTTATTCCACAGACGTTTTCTTGACAGAGGGATAACGGTTCGACTTCTTTTCATACAAGGCTTTTTCGATATGCCCGGTGACTTTATAAGGATTAGACTAACACGTGTTTTTGTGCTATTCATGTATATCAAACGTGATAGGCAATTTCGACAGAAAGAAATGATACCGTTACATTTTGTGCTTCAGTTTCATTTCCCAAAAACCTAAGCAATTCAATTTCAACGCAATAACCGCCCTCGTTTAACTGCGTTCGTTAAAAAGATCTCCAATTTAAAGCGCAATCCAATGGTCGAGTAAAAAAGCTCTCAGCGCAAGTTTTACGAATGTCATAATTTCGCTGAGGGGCTCAATTGCACTAAAATTTGTCAGCTAAAACGCATCTGAATTGTAACTTTCCATTTATTTTTTTAGGATCCGGCTGCACAGTGACGTTTCAGCGTTGAAGGTAAATGGAACCATTTTTGGAACTTACTAGATTTTTGATTCAATTCTTTTCTTTTTTGCGGGTAGTTTATGTTTTATGTACACGCTTATACTTGCACTGAAAATCTTTTGATGTATGGTTAAATAAAAATTTCAATCACGACCATATTTTTTGAACGAATTTTAAATTCACAATCTAATTCTAAAATTTGCGTAGACCGGAGCGTTTACAAGTGCTTAGTATTGCCATAAATAATTAATAAATTTATCTTCTCTAACGGAACCACAGAATATTAGTACTAGTACGTGGCAGAACGGGGCTCAGTTACGTTGTAAATTAGTAGAATTGAGCCCGAGTTACTGCATCTCGCATTTTCATTCAACGAGCACGCGAGGCCGGTTAGTTTTGAACTGTGGAAAGGGCACTTGAGAGTTCACTCACCGCTTTAGAAGAGATACGGAGTTGGCTCTATTTGAATAAGGATCGCTTTGAGAAGTGTGCAGTGTATGTACTGTTTCCAAATGTGGAGGCGGCTCTGTGTAAGCCGCTTTGTGTTATTATCTGAGTTGGACAGTTGTCGACGAATTTCGTTTTGTTTGATTTCCGTTTCAGCAAAATTGTTGGTATTTGAGAGTGAATAGTTATGCAACATGAGGAATCTACTTTTCTTATTTATTTTGCCTGCTTTTAGAGTATACACTCTAAGGGCGGCTTGCACCAGAACTGCTAAACGCGTTTATCTATTTAATAGTATTTAGCGAGTGGTCAAGTCATAATAATATAAATACGTCAGATTTAAATCTGTTTAGCAGTTAAACACGTTTAGCGATTCTGGTGCAAGCCGCCCTAAGAGGCGATCTACACTGTAGAGTATATGCGAAATATGAGGTAACAAACGCGTTTCTAGTAATAAGCCCCGATTAGGTATCGTTCTTATACTTTGTTAAAGTTTTAACAATTTTTGTAAAATTTAATTTAATGTTCGAGTTTTTTTATCTTCAGGGTTTCCGGAGAAGTTCGGATAAATAACCACATTGGCCACCACAAATTAATCCGTCAAGTGACGGTCGAACCCTGCCTTAACCGAGCTTTGTCTGATCACAGTTTAGGTTCAGACCTACTTTAAATTCATGTCGTCCCCTGCAAACCTCACCGCACTCAAAACTCTTCACATGCAAATAAATGTTTAGCAAAGGGTCAACGAGCTCATAGATAAATGTTACATGGGTCTCTCATTATACCTCGCGAGTAGTCGAAAAGGAACCACTTTCGCACTAAAATTTCGTGTTCAAAGGAAAATTGGCTTTAACTCGCTGACTGCAGAGTGTAGATTCAATATCGTATGCAGCATCTTACACTCACGCACCAAAGGTGGCATACCTAAACATTTGTACCAGAGTGGAAGCCCCAGTTTAAGATATGGAGGTCCAAATGAAACCTCGCAGGGGCGAAATTATAGGGCAGAAGTTACCTCGCGCACCTAATAAACATTGGAGGTAATAATTTAGCAAGATAAGAATTTCCAGGTTGAATTTGAAATTCTGAATAATAAAGTAGCTTTATTTTGCTTTTTACGAAGTGCTTTGGATGTCAACATAAACACTTTTATTATGCAAACTCGCTGAGGTGCTAAATATTTACGCCTTGCCACGGAAGAACTTTTTTACGTGAATATGCACTTTTCTGTAAACATGACCTCGGCAGAACTTTTCCTCGAATTTTCCACTCTGTTTGTAAACGCCGTGTCGGGTTTTTAAGGGATGTCAAAGGGGTTTTCGACGCATTGGCTTTCCCAGTGGATATTCAGCAAATATCGAAGACTGCCGCATGCCAGTCACGTGGGCAGCTTGCACGAGCGACAGATTTGGAGAAATTCATTTTTTGTAGCGACAAATGGAGGATAAAATAATAGATAAAATCTTTACCATTTATCAATTTTTTTTATTCTCTATTTGCCCAGAATGCCCTGAAGTGTGGCCAGAAACGTGAAGATCAGTATTATAAATAAGATGCGATTATTTTACCTTATTTATCTCACCTGATGTTAACCGACGATGCGGTCGACGATGTAGCACATTTGCCTAGAAGAAACCTATTCACTCTGCTCTTGAAAACATCCAAATTGCAAGTGTTCGGTAACACAAACGCCGCCAAAGATTTCTTTGGCGTTAAAAAGCAAATACAAGCGTTGCTTCGTTGCTACTACCTAAACAATTTCAACTAGCAATTTATCATAGTAGCTACCGTCGGCATTCCCATTGACATGTAAATCCTAGTCCGTAGTTCGGAAACCACCAGCAATATTAGCGGTTTTAATGCCCCTAATTTGAGAGTGCAAATATTGTACAACGTTCAACTTTGAGTGTGTGAGTGGTATAATTTTGGCCTGGGACAGTTCGAAACTGTAGTAACTTGTCAAATAATTAACCCATGGCAGCTATCTAGAATGTTAGCCAAGTTTTCTAAATTCGCTTGAAAATTGAAAAATAAAAAACAGGAAACTAATCAAATATGGACGACCTTTCTGATCGACAAGTCACGTGACTAGTTCGTTACGTTTTCGACATTTTTTATTCTTTAGTGACTATTGAATATCAACTTGGCTGGGATTTATAGGTAAATGTGACATGACGAGTGATTAGACTTGACTAAATACTATTTCAAATAACTCACTTGACATTGGCAAAATTGTCTGTTGCAATGACGGATGGAGGCCATAATAAAGAAGAAGAAGCGCACGGAGGAACACTTCTTTCAACATTCTAGCAAAGAAGCCAAGAGCCGTAAAATCACAACTAGTATTTCAAACAAGGTAAATAAAATACAACAAACAAGAACCAATCTAAAGATCATTGAAACACGATCCTCAAACAACATTCACGGAATATCAGTCTATTTGGCGTCTACAATATCATTGATCTGTTCGAAACCCCGGTCAAATATCCACACACCTTCATTGAAGGTTTGCACAAATGCACACTCGACGATACCGACATTTAGTAGTGAAGTTTAGTAGATCTCGTCCGGCGAAGTACTACCACCGAACCTATTTCGTGCGCCAAGCAGTGATGCTCGCATTGCTGTGTTCCGGTTTGAAGGGTGGGTGCCGGTGCTATTACAGGCACATGAAGCTTCTTTTGACATTTTGTCTCAGAGTGATGGACGTAGTATATTGCCTCACAAGAGACGCCCTCAGTGGATATTCTCGGTGAGCCAATGCATTGTTATAGGCAGAAATTACGAGCCATCTGCTTGGTCCATTACTTACAAAATATGTCAACGGCATCCTTCTTACAAAGAAATATAGGTACCTAAATGTTGAAGTTCCCGCTATGGAACTAGGAGGCTATGAGAGTAATTCTCATGTATATCTCGCAGATATCGTGTAGGTATCGTAGTGTGAAAAACCTCATGGAATAGATACTTCAGATATGTGAGAATAACCGCAGTCTGGGTATAGTCTGGGTCAGGTATTTTAGCCAAATAACCTAGGTGGTATGCGGAGAATTTCATATGGAGTATAATTTTAGATTTAAGTTTAATTAAACTTGGTTGGCGCTTGGTAAAAGCTGTTTCAAACTAGCAGGTGGTATAGAATATGGATTAAACTATTATGGTAAAAATTCACGTACTTTATTACTCTTTAGATTGCTATAAAACTTGGAAACGTGAAAAAATATCATGTAAATTGTAAGTTTCATAGACTCTAGATGTAGGTAAATGAATGAATAAATAAATAAACTTGTAAATGTCAATTTTGTAATTTGGGATCAACTTGTTAGTTTTTTTTTTAAATTTGATTGCTTATTTAGCCAAGGAAGGCATTTTAAAAAGTTTTAACAATAAGAAGTATTTACTCTAGCGTGTTTATCAGCTATGCCTGCAGTTTTGTCCTTGACTATACACAAATAGCTTGAAAAAGTAGGTTAACTGAACGATACAGCCCGCATGACATTTATCTTTTGCTTTCATTTTATTATCGTCCTTACCCAGTTGTCCTTATCGACCCAGTTGTAAGTTCTAGTTGTATTTACCTGAAAAAAAAAATCATTGTTAACGACATAAAAAAAAATAGATTGAAGTCAAAAGACGGTCTATCAAATGTAGATTTTTTAAATATTTTGTGTTCTGATTACATTGAACGAATTTAGGCTAAATGAAGGGTTCGAATCCCAACAAAGACAAAGTAGCACTTTTAGTGAGTGGTGAGTTTTGGGCGCGCTCTGGTCCTGTTGAAGAGCAGTCTGGAGTAGGTACTTTAAACTAGGCTGCTCGGTTGAACGTATTAACTAAATTAAGGAAGGTCATTTTGATGGGCGACAAAGAAAACTTTTATGCACGATCTGGCCGCAAGAGTAGCTTGTAAAATGTATAAACTTTTTTTTCTTATTTTTGTATTCAAATGCTCTTAACTTATTCAAGGGTTTTTTAGAGTGCTCTATCTTTTTCTGCTCTACGAATTTGAGCTACATTCACTCCTGTCAGAGAGAGAGAGAGAGATATGCCCATTTCCGTATTGGGCATATCTCTATCAGGAGGATTTGGAAGCTAAATGTTCTTGGGTGCACATCGACTGTTTTATAAAATGCTCTGAAATGGCAAAGTAAAACTTCATGTGTTCTATCTTATCCCCGTATGCCAATCTTTTGCTGTCAAGTTATATTTCACTGCCCAGTGTAATTTCTTTAGGTCACGTGGTAAAATTTTGTACCACGTGATCATTCTTTCTAGACACTTGACAGCAAAATATGCGCGAAAACACATCAAATGACGTCATAATGTCACTATTTAGTCACAGAATAACTATGATATAGTATGAACTGACCATGATTTAATACTTAGCAGTTCAACTTTGATTGGCATACCCCTGCAGTACTGTGTCTGTGTAGACCTTTTGTTTAAAAAGATTTCAATAACAAATGATTAAAAAAAAGATAGGTGTAATAGGCACTTAGACGACTAGTTGCAATTTTTGTAGTTGCAACACTTGCAACTGTGTAAAAGTTTCTTTTCTCTTGCACCTACATACTGCATGTAGAGTAAATTATTCCGTTTGTCGCACTAGCGACTACTGTTTGAGTTGCTAGCTTCCAGGATGTCGAAACTTAAACAGAACTTAGGGTTGCCACTTTTGAGACCTTCCGAACAGATTAGATAGATAGATTCTACCATTCAAGTGCGACATTTAAAAATATAAAAGGTGCTTCTAATAAAAAGTTACTTCCTTGTAGGTATGGCTTTTAATTATAATTCTTTTAAACTTATAACCAGTTTTTCACATAAAAATATGGACACATTATCAAGTCACTTCCATGGAAATTAGAATTGAGAATTATTCAAATATAAAAGAATGCAATTTAACTATTTTACTTTGACTTCAACTACGAGTAGTCTCAATCAAAAGCGAACTAAAAATGTTTTAGTTGAACTTCAAACACATTGAAAAATATTTGCGTTTGATCCTTCGTCTATGTTTGACAACCCTAGACGAGCGAGGTCTTAGTTCAATCTACTGAACGCAGATGGGAATGAGATTGCTCACATCTGTATGTCTGAGGTTCACAATGTTCTAATACTAACTTCGTCTACTTTAGCGTACAGTTCATATTATTATTCATCTATGTATGTGTGATCGATTCCAGTTTGATTGTGTTTTCAATTAGTTTTGAATTCAGAATTCTGTTGGAGTCCTACGGGGAATGAATTGTCTTGCGAGCTTGATAGCTTAGTACTGTTTGAAGACCCTTAGGCAGTACTGGACCTTCTTCCTGAAGATTTTAAATATTCACTAAAAACTGAAAATAAATAAAGCTCACGACATGACTATAGGTAGACCACAGACAAGGTAAACATATCCGCTTTTAACAGGTCTTCGTACATAACTCACGCTAAAATTTTTTTGAGGAAGTCTGCAGCAATTCTCATTAAAAATCATTATAAAATTATGAACTGGTTTCGAAAATAAACAGTCTTATAGCAACTTTGTCGCGAGTTGCGTTATAAGCTGTTGATCCTTGAATTCGGAAGTGCAAATAAAATAAACATGGTTCGGGGACTAGGGTTTATGTTTATTGAGAGGAGGCATTCGCTAAAAGGGTCATCGATGCGATGAGAGGGTCTCAAGGGCGCTGGAGACGTTTCTATCTAAGGACACAATTTTAATGAGCAGAGGTTCGCTACATTCTTTGCCAAGTTATATAATACCTATGTCTTCCTTGCTGAATCCTACTAATATTATAAACGCGAAAGTTTGTATGTATGGATGTTTGTTACTCTATCACGCAAAAACTACTGGTCCGATTCAGATAAAACTTGGAATACATATAGTTCGTAGCCTGGATTAGCTCATAGGCTACTTTTTATTTCGGAAAATCAACAGGATCAAACGGGACGTGGACGAAGTTTAAAAACCTGGGAAAACCAACTTCAATTTGACTACCGGCTTCATCATGATGGTGATGATGATGATGATGATGATGATGGCAGTTCAGTCGGAATGTTCTAGTAACCGTAAACACCACTAAAAAGTCACAGAAAAACAATATACGCAATTCCGTGCACGTGAATGGCATATTTTTTTCCAGTTATTTTTATTTATAAGCACAATTACTGAACCGATTTTGATGAAAATTGAATGGGACCTGGACGTACATCCTTTCAGATACAAACATAATTTTTCAAATCGTTTTATAAATAACGGATTCGGAGGTGACAAAGATTAAAAAAACACAACCGGATTTAGAACCTCCTCCTTTTTTTGAAATAGTTTAAAAATATCTGAAGAATCGACCGATTTGAAAAGCAATCTAGCGATTTCAAGCTCCACTAGACAACGTAATGGAAAGATTTAAATCACAGCGTAGTGCATTTTGCATTTATCATTGCAGAAATAGGCACTGCTTCAACGTCACTTTGATTGAAATTAAATCGGTTATTTGCTTGAAGATACTAATTGAACTTTGTTGAAAAACTGAGAAGTTACATTGTAGGTTTTCTAAAAAATACATAATATCTAAAATACAGCCCCCGTATGCCAATCTTTTGCTGTCAAGTTATATTTCACTGCCCAGTGTAATTTCTTCAGGTCACGTGGTACAATTTTGTACCACGTGATCATTCTTTTTAGACACTTGACAGCAAAATATGCGCAAAAACACATCAAATGACGTCATAATGTCACTATTTAGTCACAGAATAACCATGAGTTAGTATGAACTGACCATGATTTAAAACTTTGCAGTTCAACTTTGATTGGCATACCCCTGCTGTACTATTAGCTAGTTAAGACCTAAGCTACCTACTTAAACCATGTATGCAATGAATAAATGAAATGAAAATAATGAAGATTTGTAAGATGCCAATATTTTCATGCGGTTTTCTATCCAGTGGAAGAAAATAAAAGTAATTAAAAGTGTAACATATTGGCCTAAGTAGCCTACCTAAATAACCTACATAAAAAAAAAAAAAAAAAATTGCGTCAAGCCATACCGTACATTCGAGGCCTTTGAGTGTGAGCCGACGACTTTTTTCTAAACTTGGTCGTGACGAACAGACTTAGATTTATCTACATAGTTTCTAACACTATTCAAGGTTTCTGGTATAATTTTATAAAATAGCTAAATAATTAAAATTGTTCAATAACCACGCACTCTACCGGACTCTCATGTTGCATACCATCCATAAATCAAAATGTGAATCAAGTGCTGCTACAAAAAACCGTCCATAAATATCCTAAACTTGATATCCGGAAGACTTACTTTATAGGTATAAAGCACCTGGATATTACTTTAGTCGGCAACGTCGCTCGTCAGTTATCATACCGACCGCAATATCGAAAATGGAGGAAAAATCTGAAAGCTTTACTCCGCTTTAGGGGATCATTCCAATTTAATGAAACGCTGGATTCAAGCGAAGATTTTATAATTGAATTTTCGAACGCATTCAGGTTTTAAAAGGTTATAGCTTTCTGGAATCAATCATTATGAAAGAGATTATTGATAAGCTCTTTTAAAATGATCACAACATTGTGTACATTAAGTAATCATTTACATGTTCATGTCCTCAGTAGACTGAGGCCATGCCAAAGGGACACTACGTCCAACACTGAGAGGTTAAGTATCATGTGCTTGGTTGCACCTGCCCCCGTATTCCAATCTTTTGCTGTCAAGTTATATTTCACTGCCCAGTGTAATTTCTTCAGGTCACGTGGTACAAAATTGTACCGCGTGATCATTCTTTTTAGACACTTGACAGCGAAATATGCGCGAAAACAAATTAAATGACATCATAATGTCACTATTTAGTCACAGAATAACTATGAGTTAGTATGAACTGACCATGATTTAAAACTTTGCAGTTCAACTGGGATTGGCATACCCCTGCAGGGCCTTATTCTCAGTTTAGCAGAGATTTTACTCTAATAGGGATGACGTCATATCTCGGCTGAAATCTCGTTTCACCCACTGGTGACAGGAGTTTTCAACGTCATTTTGACGTCATCCCTATTAGAGTAAAATCTCTATCGGTCTGAGCATAAGGCCCCAGCACACATACTTGGCGGTCGAAATAGTTACAATACACGCAACGGATCTTTATCCCTCTGAAGTTAGGTGCAACAACGCAGACACTTCAGAGGGACAAAGATCAGTTGTGACTACTATGCTTCCCCAGACGAACTCTTTCTTAAAAACGACACATGTACTCTGCAGTATTTTCATTTAGAAGTAACGGACTAACATTTTCTTCTTGCACTCGTAAAGAAACCTTCGATAAAGACCCTGTCAGGGTAGATTTGCACGGATCGAGTTCACGGATGACGTCACATAAGGGGGATTACACACAACTGGGGAACGAGATAAGGAACAGATAAAAGGAAGGTTCGTTAGGAATGCGCAGTTTGTTCTATAAATTGGATTTACTTGGAATTAACGCCTGAGCAATTCAGTTGAATTAAAGATTGGGGAGTTTGTGCAAGATTATTTTCATATAAAATCGGGCAATTTTCTATACATATATCCACGCTAGGCGGTCAAAAAACGGAGTCAATAAAATTATAAAATTGCGTTTTAATTTTCCGTTTGGCAGATTTAATGACACTTATGCCGTCGTCATACAGTTCATTTTCCAATGCACTGCGGTAATTGGACATTGCAATCGTCGTAGAGACCCGGGTCGATCGTAGACGTCGTAGTACCTCTACGGTAGATACTACGAAGTTGCTACGAAGGTGCTACGCCGTTACGAATTGTTCACTCTCATACAATTTTGCCCGAATACCGGACGGGGAAGTACCAAATGTAATGTTTGAAAATTGTTTCCAAGGATTTAAGTGGGTGCAAAGAGTGGCTTCTTCTTCTGGCTTCTGACCAAAGAGAATATAAATACCTGCTTCTGAACGTCATTTTGACAGGTCAATTCTAGTCAAGTGATTTATTTGAATAGTTCAGAATTCCGTAATTCTGTAAAAAAATTCTTTTTAGAACACAAAAAAATTATTGACAATTTATATCTGAATGTTGTCTAGACTTACAGTTTATTTAAAAAGAAAATTACGACTTAGGGCGGCTTGCACCAGATTCGCTAAACGCGTTTAACTCTTAAATAGTATTTAGCGAGTTGTCAAGTCATACAAATACGTCAGATTTAAATCGATTTAGCTGTTAAATACGTTTAGTGATTCTGGTGCAAGACGCCCTAATACTTACAGAATTACAGACTGACAGAATAGTCAATTCATTCATTCAGTTATCAAGTGAACTGTCATTTGTTTTAAAGAAACACAATATTGTTCCTTTTTAGTCAACTGAGCACTTTGGGCCTTGAATGTTAAATGTTATTTTCGTGATAATACTTTTAAAAGTTCGCTTTAAAACAGCTGAATCTCAGTGTTTTATGATGCTGCTATTAAAAACCTGGCTTCATTCAGTCAAAATGAAATTCGCGAAGGAAGAAGCGGCCGTGAAAGATTAGGGTGAGATTAAGCCTAAATAAACAGATTTCTTGCTTAGAATTATTTATGTATTTATTAAGTTCTTAGCGGGTAATTACATTGTTCAAGTTAATTAAAATTTGCGAAGTTTTTGTCTTTCTAAATTCGCTTAAAATCATCGTTGACATTAGAAGATTAAATAGGTACCTAATGTTTAAATTGGTACTGATTTAGATCAATTGAGCTATCTAAACCGTTTCAAACGGTTTGTAGATAGCTGAACAGTTTTGCATTTTGCAAATATTGTAAATCTAAATTCTGTAAGTATTAGTCGTAATTTTCTTTGTAAATAAACTATAAGTCTAGACAACATTTAGATATAAATTGTCAATAATTTTTTTGGGTTCTAAAAAGAATTTTTTTAATGGATGAATTTTTCCTTCAATCCAATACAAATTGTACAGCCATTTAAGTGTTATCCCATATTAGTTGATATTGAGTTTGATGCGAAAACATGCGATTGTCATGTTTATAAAATAAATGTATTATAAGAAATGTCAAGCAAGAATTTACTGGGACTTTCACAATAATTATGACGTCATGTATAATTGTTTACTTCAGTTATTGTGAACCTGTGTGTATCAATAACATGACTGTTGACATGACATGACCACATGACATAATATTATGTCACAGTCATTTGTTTCGGCGCATAGCATTATTCTATTAAATTATCTGACGCGTAACGACTCGTGTATGCATTCGTGATGTAATTGGAGTCATAATTACGCGTGTGTGGTGCTAGCATAAAGCTTTTAGCGAAGAATAAACGCTACCTACTGCTAACTTCTTGGAGATACACGAAGAAAATAACCTATAGCAATATTTTTTTTTTATTCTAATTTCCGCTGCAGTACAATAAAGAGTTTTATCTATCTATAGCAATTTGTCACAATTATAGACGCAAAATATGATAAACTAGCAGTTACCCGCGACTTCGTCAACATAAAAAAAAACAAAAAAAAATATAACCTAATAAAAGTGGGCAAATTAGCTTATGTATTAAGCCAGGTCAGGTCCAATCTAAAAATTGGAACATGCACGCACCGTCATGCATGTTATGACTTTTATGCTTTACTAGCAGTTACCCGCGACTTCGTACGCGTCTAGTTTCCGTGTACATTATATTATCTGTGCGTGTACCGAGCGGATACTTCTTTGAGAAACTTGACATTACACCTCATTACACCGAACTCGTACCTACTCGAATGTCAAACGCTAGTTGTTAGACCAAAGAGGTAGTACTACGCGCTGTCAAACTGACGTGACATGACATGACAATGAAATCCTCTTGCCAATTGGCGCTGCTAATCCTTTTCGTTCATTTTATCCTATAGATCCTGTTAATTATTCGGGATAAAAAGTAGCCTATATGTCAATTCAGGTTACGAACTATATATATGTCAAGTTTCATCCAAGTTGGTTCAGTGGTTTTGACGTGATTGTAACACAAAGATCCAAACATCCAAACATCTAAACATCCAAACTTTCGCATTTATAATATTATATAGTAGGATGTCATAGACAGTTCCGATTTTGATAATTGTTTAATGACAGTAAAATATTATTTTGTAGGGGCATGGAATAGTCGCGATGTCGCCTAGTAGTGGTACTAGTAGTAGTAGTAGTACGGTAGACATGATACGGTCATGTTCTTACCTTTTTCACGGCTACGATTCGTAAAAAAAGGAAGTCTTTTCTTTAGTATTTTATCTGGCGTATAGCGTTATTCGGAGTTAGTCAAATCCGGTCTTAGTGACAGACCAAGTAGATATACCACCTGATATTGGATACCTCTGATAGGCCGAGGTAGGTATCTACGTACCTACGCACTAGGTACCTTACAAACTGCATTAATAACATCTGTTCCACCAAATGCTGTCCCAAATTGCTTCTATCGATAACAGTTTACAGAAGTTACCGAAGGCCATTAGAACAGGTTTATTCAGGACGAGGGCAAAAGTAGCCATCGGGTGCAAAGGGCCCGAGGGTCAGCGATTAATCTTCATCACGATCAAGGGTATTTACACTCGATTGGTGAGGATTAGGTAAAGTACCTACCTTACGTACGCAATTGTGAGCATTGCAATTTGCTTTTGAAATCGATATATGAAATAAAACTATCATGGGCGCAATGTATTGAAGTCACAAAGTGTTTTAACCTGGTTGTCGCGTACCTACGTAGCTATGTATGTAGGTACATAGGTAGGTACTCGTACTATGTTGAAAATGTGAGCATTTTCTCTTCTTGAAGGGACAGACAGTGATAGGAGTGAGGATGTGTTTGCGGACACAATAAATATCTCAGGATCATTTTGGTCAAGTCAAGATCCTTTAGTAGGTAGGTATGTCTTATAAGCGGATAGAAAGAGGCACATTGCATTTAGGCATGTGCGTGCACTACCCAAGTTTAGTAGTAGGTAAGTAAGTAGGTAGGTAGTATTAGTAATCCATACGTGACATATGGCAAGGTCTACATCTATAATGCATACTACTATTACTTTTTAATCTTTTATATTGCCTGGGAACTTTATATTGTCACCACAGCTGCCACACATAACCTTCTATCCAGCAAACGTATAAAAGCAATATCGATTTAAAAGAAAACCTCGCATGTGCTGTTTCACAGAATTTCTGTACCACTTCAGCATGATATGGTATACTGGTTGTTATAAAAAGCCTTACATCATTTGCGTCTGGAACACTATGGAGATACTGAACTAAGAGCAGGAAGAAGAAGACAATGGTATCGATTCTGTTGTTGCATTTTTCTAAACAAACCTAATTTGACAGCGCTAACATTATAGCTGTCTTTGTCGTTTCAGTTTATGAGAAAGGGACGGCATCATTTTTAGTACCTACCTACCTACCTACTACCTACGTTTCCGTCCTTCCTGTGTTTTTTTTTCGTCTGTTTCCGAATTCATATAAATGTGGATGTTTTCAAGAGTGAATAGATATTGTTTAGGTAAACGTGCTACATCGTCACTTAACATCAGGTAAAATCGCAATCAAACGCTTGCCTATAAATTATTTTAAAAAATCTATGGAAAGTAAATTTTTCTCTAATAAGGTTCCCTCAAGTAACCGCGCAAACACAGTGTTTTTGTCGCTGTGACAGCTTAGCGACTAGAAGCTAAGATGCTGAAAGTTTTCATATACATATTTTGTTCTATTTTGTTCAAAGCCTTGCACACTTGGCGCTGCGACAAGACGTTGTGTTCGAGTGATCACTAAAAAGCCCTACGTTGAGAGAAGTACCGCCAACTAGTCAACCGACTTCATGCTGATTTCAAAGGCAAACGTTGTACCTAAAACATTTTGTCGCTCATTGTGATAAAGTTTTGGCTTTACTTTGTTTTCTCAAAGCAATTTCTCTTACTTTCTAGGTCTTCCATAGTAAAACTCCGGTTCATAATGTTCTGGCAGCCACAGCTTAAAGTAGAGCGGCTACTTACTTTACTTTTCGTAAACAAGATATAGAAACATGTAACATGTTTCGTAGCTCTAGTCATAGTGTAGTCCAAAATAAAAGTATTTTCCTTCTTTTTGCTTTATCTATGTTTATAAAAAACTGATTTGTTCAAAATTTTTATTTAGTTCTGACTTACTACTTACTACTAAGTGAATTACTTACTGCTCCAGGTGGTGTAATAGTTTTAAGCTTAAACACTATTGCTGAGTTTAAACAAAAATCTGAGTGCTATCGTTATGCAAGTGTGAAACGATCCAGCTATCCACAAACTACAAGGTTAGAAACTACTGGGGCTGGGCAGAAACTCATTAGTTACTTGTAATCTACGGGCACACTGCAATTTAGCGAAAAATATTACCCCGCCCGAGCGCGAAACACAAAAAATAGCAAATTCGGAAGTTTCTTCTATCGTGTTGAGGGTAAGATAAAACAAAAGTAATTTACTCCCTTACAAAAGTTGGAATATTCGTTAAAGTTCATGAAACTTAAATTATAAAGTTAAGATGGACATAATTAATAAAATTTGATTTCGTTTGTCAAAAGAGGTTTGCGAAATTAGGTGGACTTTTAGCAACTTTCGTTTCTTGAAAATTTTCTATCGTGAATTTGTTTCGATTTAGACTTTGGGATCTTGGTGTGGTTAAAAATCAGTAAATTTTACTCCGGAATAGACGGCGTTGGCCGTATATTCCGCAGTAAATTTCGAGACTGAGACTTTGGAAATGGGTTGAGACTTTATTGAACATACACGTCCACAACAAGGAGTTCCAGTTCGTGTCCTACACTGGTTCCTCAAGTCCCGAGTGGATTACGTCTAGCTAAGAGCCGGTCTCAAAGGCCAAAGCACTAAGAGAAGCTAAACAAAAGCAATTCCTATATCAAGAAGTCTTGTGTTATAAGATTACAACCTACCTGTGTGTAGAGCTTTGCGTCTTTGGTTTAAATCTACCTACTCATGTTTTGGAAGTCTATTCTCTATGAAAGGCTGCAGAAATAAAGGTAAATTAATCGCACATCAAAAAAATTTACGCACTTTATAATGTCTTTACCTATATAACTACTGTGGCACCGCAGCGCCCTCTAGGCTTAGATTGGAAAAATCTTGTTTTTGGTGCTATTGTGACATTTGTGACCGTATCTGATTCTTCTATCAACTCTCTCAAAATCTTGCGTATTTAAAAAAAATCTAATCTTTCAAAAAGTTTTTACGGTATATTTTATAAAAAGAAACATCATAAAACTCTAGCAAACCCGGAATAAATCTTTACCAAAACTGGGAATATGTATTTCCCTACATATTCAGCGGTCCGGGTAAGAAAATAACCATAATTTTCGCATTTTCTTGCCCAACAATACCAAAACCGTGTACGCAGATCCTGTTGAATAGAGGAGACACTATCTTATAGAGTAGCCGTTTTCATGCATATTCATAACACAGACGTAAGCAAACCGCCAAATCACTATTGAAACAAGTACGTCTAAGCACGGTCAAATCTTTTTTTTTTAAATCCTCTATTCAGGGTTGAGCGCACGTTTCACTTATGCTTTATTTTATTTTTCTAGTTTTTAACCTAGTTCAAATAATACAAAAACGTGGGCAGCATAGGCGATCCAGGCGAAAACATCGTAAAATATAAATAAACAATTCATTAGGGGAATTTGTTTCCTATTAGAGATTTCTTGCTGTTTACTGAAGGACTGTGGTCACGTCCTGTGGGCGTCTCGTCGCCTGTGACATAAGCGTTCACTTCAGCTGGTTCATTCTATTCCACAATCGCTGATATATATAATGCTAGCTGTCACCCGCGACTTCGTATACCGTTTTGTTCATTTTTATACACCAAAACTCGTACTAGGCTAGACTGAGATTCTAACTCATCGAACCGCTGTCTGATTTGTGTCACTTCACATGACCATTAATAAATATAAATTTAAAAAAACTAAGTGACACTATTTGTTGATTTTTCCTCGCACATCTCTGGTGGATATGACGCCTTATGTAGTTTAGGTACGTAACGTAATACTTTATTTCTCATGATGGCAGCTAAGCAATGATGAGACAAGCTGAAATTGTTTCAGACTGTGTCCTGTCTGTGGGCGTCCCGTCGCCGTCAGGCTGTAGTCTTGTGACGTAACCCTTCTGTTCACGAGCTTAGCAACGTCAATATTTTATGATTCTGAACTACACTGACGTAATAGCAAGCTTACACTCTGATTGGGAAAATGCTGTCAGCATGACATAGTGTGCACCAACATAAGACAATACATAAATCAGAAAGAAATGGACACTAGTTTTTCTAAGTTTTTCTGTTCAAATTCGAACCGTAAAGACGAGGTTAGTAATATGTAAAAAAAATAAAAAAATATTTTTTGTGATTTGCATAACAATAAAGGATACGAAACGGCCTATCCCGTTGAGCGTTTAGCTGTCACGGTTTTTACAACGGCCTTTTATGGACAGCTCAAATACCTAACTCAAATGACAATTTTTTTTTAAATATTCTATTCATGGACATGACACAACGCCCTTTAGTCCCAAACTAAGCAAAACTGGCACCACAGAACAGAGTTTACTTTTCTGTTCTGAGACTGGCACTATGGATTCCTGATAGAATACTTATGTACATTTTTTATTGTAAATGCGTATCTACTTATAATACACCCTTACTATAGGTACCCTTACTATTTAGATATTTGCCAAACTAAATACAATTATCTGTTTCCGTTCCTCCAAATAATAAATAAATAAATAATAAATAAATATTCAGGGACATTTCACACAACGCCCTCTAGTCCCAAACTAAGCAAAGCTTGTGATATGGGAACTAGATGGCTGATAGAATACTTATATACTTTTTTTTTGTAAATACATACTTATAGTACATTACACTTCGATGTTACATCCTCTAGATTTAATAAGACCATGTAGTCCGCATTCCACGTAGTGCATTGCCACAATGTTTATAGCATAGATTTTTTCATAAAATAGCTGAAAAAATATTTAAAAATCGCCTCCAGGTAGGTAGGTACGCAGCCCTCTCGCTCGTAGCTGTACCAACCGGCCGTGCGCGTCATTCGTGTTTCGTGTGCCGCATTGTCAACATAAGTTCAACAACTTTCGTAATATTTTACGCTAAATTATAGTAAAAATCTGTTATGGGGAAAAGAAAACATAAAGATCACAATGATGATAGTATTCATCGAAAAATTAGACGTTTGGAAAGGAAGTTGGAACGGAACAAAGGTGAGTTTTACGAAATATCTTCCTACCTGCAGTTTACGTAAAATTGTGGATAATGTTTTCTTTTTCGTAATTAGTCCGTCTTAGTGTGGTAATACCAGATATTATCCTGATGGTACTTGACTTATTGATTCCTTAACGTGGTGATACGAGATATTACCCTGGAACAATTTTATTTACCTACTTTCTTTATGTGGTAGTACACGATGCTATCCCGAAAGTAGTTCGTTTTTCAACAACAGGGTATCTCTTTGTCCTAAACAGTTCGCAGTCGTAGATCAGAAACTCCGTCATCCAGCTCAGCGCCTGACCGATACCATATTAGTGATGAGGAAAGTATACCCGACTCACGAACGGAAAATGATTTTCTGGAAGAAGATTACCCGGAACTAAGCCTGGCGTCGGTAGTGAATGTGATTACATCACCTATACCCTCCACTTCTAAGATAATACAAGATCCAGCTTCCGCTCCATCAGTAGCTCCTGTCTCAGATGTAGATCGAGGTCGCTCACCAATCCCTGTTCAGACTCAAGCCTCAAACTCAACTCCGATCCCAGATCCAGAGGTTCCAGAAGAAATCTTGGAAATGCTTGGACAAGCCAAGAATTTAGAGGAAAAACTAGGTGAGAAAATCCCAAAAGAAATCTCTGAACGTTGGGGGAAGATACTACTTGATGGACTTGTCAAAGAGCAAAAGGAAGCACTGAGGGACAAAATGTTAATCCCTGAAAACTTCCTCCTAGTCAGAGCTCCGAGACTCAACCCTGAGGTAAGCGCCGTTTTAACCGAACCGGCGAAAAAACGCGATAAAAGGTTGGAGTTTTCGCAAAACCAGTTGGGATCGGGAATAGCAGGTTTAGTTAACCTCACCAAAGACTTGATACAGTCCGAAGTGCCTAAACTTGAAGTTATCAAAAAAATAGCAGAGGTAGCCCAGATCTTACTAGACCTGCACTACGAGGAGACCGTCAATAGACGAAAATTATTGCTGCCTTTGTTGGACAAAAGTTTTTGGAACACAACACACGGTGTTAAAAGAGAAACCTTTTTGTTTGGAGACAAACTTGGCGAGACCATAAAAAACTCAAAGGACATTGAGAAGTCCGGCCAACAAATAAAAAAACCTACCGCCCCACAACAAAGGTTCCAGCATAAGCCTTCGTTCTCGGGAAACTCGCGATTTCCTCCTCGTCAGCAGAGCAACTCGAAGCCAGCAGCAGCCCCGAGCCGTTACTACGAGCCGCAGCCTTCGACGTCAGCGAGGAGGAACCAGAGCTCGTCGCGCCCGCGCCACTACAAGCCGCCGCCGAACAAGTCCCGCGAACGACGACGCAACTAGACGAGGTACCTCATGCTGGTAGAATAAAATTCTTTTATCACAACTGGTTGTCGATCACAAATGACCCAGTTATTTTGTCTTACGTAAAGGGCTATCGAATTCCATTTGTTAATTTTGTTCATCAAAATATTGAACCTGGTAACCCGCCCTTTTCCAAAGAGGAAATGAATGATTCTATCACAAAACTCTTAAAACTAGGGGCAATATCACCATGCGTTGAGCACCCGGATCAGTTCGTCTCTCCTGTGTTCTTGACCCCCAAAAGTAATGGAGGTTTCCGATTTATACTTAATGTTAAAAGTCTAAATAAATTCGTATACGCACCCCATTTTAAAATGGAAGATATTCGTACCGCTTCTAAGTTAGTAAGTGACGGTGCCTATATGGCGACTATTGACCTCAAGGAGGCGTACTTTTTAGTACCTATTCACCAATCACACAAAAAGTATCTTAGGTTCCGATTAGATCAATTGTACCAATTTAATTGTCTACCTTATGGGCTATGCTCCGCGCCATACGTGTTTACTAAATTATTGAAACCTCTTTTAGCCTTTCTACGAGGTCAAGGTCACACAATAGTGGCTTATCTCGATGATTTATTGTGCATAGGTCCTACGTCAAAGGCATGTAC
Source organism: Gandaritis pyraliata (assembly GCA_947859175.1). Classification (NCBI taxonomy): domain Eukaryota; kingdom Metazoa; phylum Arthropoda; class Insecta; order Lepidoptera; family Geometridae; genus Gandaritis; species Gandaritis pyraliata. The sequence continues at coordinate 2,481,362 of OX401866.1, read as the reverse complement.
AAATACAGTTAAGGCTGGGGATCTGCCAAATTGCCAAAACTAGCGAAGTTCAAAGTGTGTTTAAAAGAAAAGTAAGATAGTAACTTCATTTATTTTGGTTGCAAATCAATATTCAGGATATGTGTAACAATTACATATTTAATTTAGCTTCATTTAGCTGGTTTATAATAGATAAATCTGGGATCAAACACAGCTCTCTCGCGCCCAAACCGTTTCGAGTCAAGTTTGTGCACTCGGATTAAGGAAATGAAAACAAAATCGCAAAAAGTACTCAGCGCGTCTTGATGTACATATCCTTGTCTCCAAAACGCCCTGAATACATTTTGCGATTTTGTTTTCATTTCCTTAATCCAGGTGGCAGAAGATCTTCGAAATTTTGGATTTTAAATGGTCTATTCCACAATATTCCCTTGTTTTATCTACAAAACAACTAAACTTACGTATAGGCCAAATATTTAAGTATATAAAAAGTGTAAAATCTTTACTTAAACAGTCTTATTTTTTTTAATATTTAATAATTGCTGAGACTAGTTTTTAACCAAATATCGCAAGAAAATTCTTCAGTGGCCTCTAGGCGGCCGAAACGTTCGGACGTCAGGCCCACGCCAAATTTCTCAGGATTTTTAAATGAAGAACACGCAAACGTCTACTCGACAAAAGTCTACAAATCATGGTTCTATTGTATCATTTGAGTACACTACGTAGCAACATGGCAGTTTTTCTCGCGGCTGCGCGTAACGCGTAAGCAGACCGCGTAATAAGCTCATTTGACATTTACGAACAGTCACAATAAAATTTTATCGAGTAGAACTCCTGGTTTGCCAATTAATACGCATTGAAAGTGGCTTTACTTTTTTCTCTTGTATACATGACAATATCCAACAATAACCATACCAATGTAAACTTAGTTTTTATTTCTTTTAAGTCAACTCCGCCAATCAGTCAGTAGCTGTTATTTGTTTACACGGAAAATAGATTTTTCTATCCTAATTCCAATTAAATTAGGATAAGTAAGTACCTAATTATTATCTTGCTACTGCTCATACTTGTATTGCATTTAATTCAACCTATTTTATTGCTTTTGTAAAAACCTTTTTGTGAACAACCTTATTTATTCTAAAGAAGGATCTAACATGGACCGGAGAGGAACATTTGATGAAAGTAGAATACATAGAGAGAGACATTGCCTTCTGGCAAGACAAAATCTACCATTTTATCTTGCCAGAACGCAAAGAACCACATCCTATCCTATCCTACTAATATTATAAATGCGAAAGTTTAGATGTTTAGGTGTTTCAATCACGTCTAAACTACTGAACCAACTTGGATGAAATTTGGCATATATGCCAAGTTTCCTAAAACTCAATCCAATCCAGTAGGCACATAGGCTACTTTTTATCCCGAATAATTATCAGGATCTACAGGATAAAATGAACGAACAAGATTAGCAGCGCCAATTGGCAAGAGGATTTCATTGTCATGTCATGTCACGTCAGTTTGACCGGGCGTAATACTACCTCTTTGGTCTAACGACTAGCGTTTGACATTCAAGTACGGGTTCGGTGTAATGTCAAGTTTCACAAAGTATCCGCGCGGTACACGCACATATAATAATACAACACAGATAATACAATGTACATGGAAACTGTACCCGCTTACGGAGTCGCGGGTAACTGCCAGTTAACAATATTTATGCAAAAAAACTAAAATAAATACTGCTGGTTTTTATTGCACGTATATTTTGGAATACTTATTTCTTCTGAAATTACCTACTTACATCCAATTCTGTATCAATGATCTGTATCTGTCTCTCACAATTTGTGTTAAACTCTCCGCAATATGTTAATGTTAAAGATGAGTTTGGAGCAGTACCCTCCCTATCCTTTTTCATATTATTTAGAGAGTTATTTTTCAGTAGTACCTAAGGTTTTAGTTTTTAAGCTTATCTACTATTTATCGATTTGAGAGTTTCCGTAGAATTTACTATGACCTAAATATTAACAAACATACCCACTTAATGTACTTATGTCTACGCCCAGCTACTTTGGATTCACAAGACGGGATATAATTTGAAGATACAATTTGATAAATAAATTTAAATTTGATACAATTTGGAGATAAATGGAGTGTCAGAAAACGAGACCGAAAATCTACTGAACACAATTAAACAACTAGACACAGTCATATAACTCCCTATTGATAATGCGGACATACTTTCATGCTCCAGAGTCAGAAAGATGGATGAGTCTAACAACCATCATCATCATCATCATCAACCTATACTCGTCCACTGCTGGACGTAGGTCTCTCCCAAGACGCGCCATTGAGCTCGGTCTTCGGCTCTTCTCATCCAGTGTCTGCCAGCTACATTTCGCAGATCGTCGCCCCATCTCGCCGGAGGGCGTCCTACACTACGCTTGCCTAAACGTGGTCTCCACTCGAGTATTAGTTTGCTCCAACGATTGTCGGTTCTACGGCAAACATGGCCGGCCCACTGCCACTTCAGCCTGCTAATCCTCTGAGCTATGTCGAAAATTATGATCAATGATCGTATAACCCCAGAGCCAATCACTGTCGCCGGAATGCCTCTCGAAGTTGTGCAGGAGTATGTCTACCTCGGGCAGACCCTGCGTTTGGGTAGACACAACTTTGAGAAAGAGCTAAACCGGAGAATCCAGCTGGGCTGGGCTGCGTTTGGGAAACTCCGTCAAGTCTTCTCGTCGCAAAAATATGTGTGGACTAGGAATGGTCGCATATTCATCCGCAGAGATGACCAATCTCCTGCAAAGCAAGTCAAAAACTATGAGGCACTGGCTGATATGAACTCCATACTGATATGAAACCAGGCTCTGCGAAGTAAAAATGAAGAAGTATAGATCTCACTAAAACTCAATAATACTCTGCCAAGAATATTTAGATATGTGCAGTATACAAACAAACCCCAGTGACTATACAGACTTTGTTTCTCGTCATGGATAATATCAGTAGATAAAGTGACACAGTCAAGTGATATAAGTAGAGACTATAATTTGTTGCAGATTTTAATTTTGACCGGTCTACCTCTAGTGAAGGACACAAAAATTCAAACCCTAATAATAGTAAATATTATGTAGTTTATAAAATACTGTTCAAAGAACTGTAGATTTAGTGATAAGCAATTTTAGTGGTGTAACGGAGTGTGAAAATAAACTACCCCTCAGTAAGTTAGATTCTCATCACCCTGCATTAGATATTATAATTAATGTATGATATAAATGTAATGATACAAAAAATGTTAAAAGGGTAAAAATATGCCACACATATTTTCAAAAAAGTTGATTATTCAAAAGTAACAAAAAACCAATAAATACTTTCATTCCTGTATGATTTAAAACCAATCTTGGCAGATTTTATCCAATTAACTGACTATTTGACACAAACAATAGCGTTCCTTTAATTTTGTTATCATGAATGTTATCATGAGCACTTATTACTCGTATATTGGAATCCAATCACACACTTAGTTATAAGTTGTTGCTTTTTTTTTCCTTAAAAAATAAGTACTAAATTTTTTAAGACATATTTTACCTACATCAAATCTGTTTATGCCTGTAATGGTATATCACACTGTAGAATGTTATAAGTAATATTTTTCTCCTAAATAACAATTGTGAATATGCCATTGGTGTAACTAACTAAATAAATAAATATAAAGATCGCAGTAAAGCATTTTTCAGTTTAGTTTAGTATTCGATAACATTTACGAATTGCTTTCCGCGCATGTCATGACAACTCGACTCTTCTGTTTTGCACAGATAGACTATCCCCTTAACGCTGTAGTGACAAACCTAGAACGTTTAGGTTTTGTAATTAATCAAGAAAAAAGTAATATGGTTCCAAATCAAACCTGTAAATTTTTAGGTTTTGAAATTAATACCAGTTCTATGTCATTACAGTTACCATTAGAAAAAATCAATAAAATCTTAAAATTACTTAATAGTATAAAACACAAAGAATCTATCATTATTAGAGATTTCGCTAAATTTATTGGTACGCTCACTGCTTCTTGCCCAGCCGTAGCATATAGTTGGGTATATACCAAACACTTTGAACGTGAGAAGTACTTAGCGCTGCAACAGTCAAACGACAATTATAACTGTCGAATGAGCCTTAAAAGTCATCTACAAGAAGACTTTGCTTGGTGGTCTAATATCGTTTGTAAGGCCCAAAATAAATTACATAAAGATAATTACGCGCTAGAAATATATACCGACTCATCGCTGACTGGTTGGGGTGCAGTATGCGGTAGTGATGTGACTAGAGGTCATTGGTCTGCTACTGAAATGACTCACCACATAAACTACCTCGAACTTTTGGCTGCCTTCTTAGGTCTAAAATCATTCTGTCAAAATTATCACGACATTAATGTATTACTTAGAATTGATAACACCACTGCCATCTCATACATAAATAGAATGGGTGGAATACAATTTCCCCATCTCAATCAAATTTCCAGGGAAATATGGCAGTGGTGTGAATCAAAAGAAATCTATATCTTCGCTTCTTATATCAGATCACGTGATAACACGGAAGCAGACCGGGCTTCTAGGCATACTAATATCGATACCGAATGGAGTTTGAATGAGGGTAGTTTCCAAAACATTATTCAAAAACTTGATCACCCCAATATAGATTTGTTTGCATCTAGATTGAACAACAAATGTGATCGCTATGTGTCATGGAAACGAGACCCCGGCGCTTATGAAATAGATGCGTTTACACTTAGATGGAATAAGTATTTTTTCTACGCATTTCCCCCTTTTGCGCTTGTTCTAAAATGCCTACGAAAGATAATTGAAGATGGCGCTCGTGGTATTCTAATAGTTCCCTACTGGCCCGGCCAACCTTGGTACCCTATGTTTAAATCGTTAGTAAGCTCAGAAATTATTTATTTTAAACCTCATAAAAACCTTCTGCTGTCACCTTCCAGAGAACATCACCCGCTATGGCGCAACCTTACCCTGGCGTGCGCCATATTATCAAGCAAGCGTACCTAAAGCAAGACATCCCTAGTGATTCTGTCGATATAATCCTCAACTCACTATCAAAAAGCACATTAAGTCAGTATAATGTAGCAATAAAACAGTGGTACCTATTTTGCCAAATTAATAATTTAGATTGCTACAGTGCGCCCGCAAAAAACATTTTAAGTTTTTTGACGGAGCAGTTCAAAAAAGGGGCTAGTTATGGAACTTTAAATTCTTTTCGGTCTGCCTTATCGCTAATCATTGGTAAAGATACCTGCAATTGTGATATAATAAGTCGTTTTTTCAAAGGTGTTTTTAAAATGAAACCTGTTTTTCCGAAATATCACACAACTTGGGATCCTAACATTGTTTTGGAATACCTATCAAAAATACCTAATGAATCTGCCCCTCTCGATTCCTTAGTTAAAAAATTGGTAACTCTTCTCGCGTTATCTACCGGACAACGTGTGCAGACGTTATCTGTTATTGATCTCAATTGTATTTTTAATCAAAATACCTACATTGCAATTACAATAAAAGATATCTTAAAAACATCTATGCCTAACCGACGTAACCCAAAACTAATTATCCCTTTTTTTGTACAAAATGAATCCATTTGCCCAGCTAACACTCTGACTTCGTATATGGAAAGAACTAGTCAATTTAGAAATCGTCCAAATACAGCTAAATTAATTCTTACTGTGAAAAAACCTATTCACAATGCAACTTCTCAAACGATTAGTCGATGGATTAAACAAACTTTACAAGAAAGCGGTGTGGACGTGTCTGTATTCACAGCGCACAGCACGCGCCACGCATCCACCTCCGCCGCCAGCAGGTCTGGAGTATCCATCGACATCATTAAGAGAACTGCTGGTTGGACTGGTAATTCTATATGTTTTGCTAAGTTCTATAATCAACCTTTACTTAACACCGAAGACTCATCCTTTGCTGAGGCAATATTATCGTCATGTAAATAAATATTGTAGCTAATACTATATGGATAGATGAAAATGATTGTTTATGTTGCTACTGGAATTCAATTTAGTTTTGATTGTGGTTACATTTAAATTGGTATAAAAAATTAAATAATTATTTTGTTAATAACTAAATACTTTCATTCTGCAACAGACGCTAAACATCTACATGGTCTTATTAAATCTAGAGGATGTAACATCGAAGTGTAATTTATGGTTAAAAGAACTTACCTAAGTGAATTTCTACCAAAATTACACGAGATGTTACATCCGAATAGATTTAAACTCCCACCCACCCGATATAGCACACTGACTGTATTTTCATTTTGTGCTAGGATAATACCCCTTAGTTGCAGAATGCAGATTAAGTCTACTCTAAAAAGAATGACGCGCACGGCCGGTTGGTACAGCTACGAGCGAGAGGGCTGCGTACCTACCTACCTGGAGGCGATTTTTAAATATTTTTTCAGCTATTTTATGAAAAAATCTATGCTATAAACATTGTGGCAATGCACTACGTGGAATGCGGACTACATGGTCTTATTAAATCTATTCGGATGTAACATCTCGTGTAATTTTGGTAGAAATTCACTTAGGTAAGTTCTTTTAACCATAAATAGTAACACCCAGACATAGAACAACCATCTATGTTTGCCACACACAAATGTTTGTTCTTGGTGGGGATCGAACCCACGACCCACAGCACGGAAGGCAGAGCTATACCGACTGAGCTGTGACGCCTGTCACAATAATGATATCTGGTTGTAAGCATGTTTGGTCACTGGCCGGTGAGCGTAACTATTTGTACCATTGTGACTCCTATCCTGTCAGTTTCAGTTCTATAGCTATTTATCGTGCACAATCTTTGGTTTTACAACAACCTTGAATTCAAATTAGGAATCCTGACGCAAGAAAAACTGCGGCTGCGTCGATTCGCGAGGCAGATGAGCGGTGTGCGAGAACAAAATCCACCAATAGTTGGACAGACACAATAATGCAATATTATATTCTTATCGATTGGTTTTATATTCAAAACTGTCTAATTATTAAAGAAAAACTCGTACCCCATCACTAGACGCTACTTTATCCTTGGTGCGGTAAGTGGAAACATTTTTAATACTAAAACTATTACACTTTTGAGCTGCTTAAAATCAGTGCTAAAAATGGTTTAGCGTTGGTGTTGAAATGATAGGTGCGAAAAATGCAAATCTTTTATTTAAAGTTACGATGTGTGAAGGCCGCTCATGTTTTTTTTAACATAACAAAAGGAAACGTGATTATTTAATTTGTTTGGAAACTGATAAAAAAGTTATGACGTCAGATAGGTTAGGTATGCTGTAAAAGTATAATAGTTTATGATTAAAGCCAACATTACAATACGCAAAGGCGCACTGGTTCTGTTTTCGGGAGTAGCCTTATGAAGTACACCGGTATTAATCTACATCGCTACATTAGTTTTTACTGTTATAGAGAGAGAGGAGCGATAGGAGAGAGAGAGAGAGATGGAGTGTTTTAGCGTTTTCCCGGTGTGCAGAAAACTAGCACTACCATTACCACAGACAAAAACCCACACGTAAAACTATTCACCAAAGAGGATTGCAGAAAACAAATACTCATTCATACAAACGAATCGCTACAAGCCGATTACGCTAAAAAAGCTTTAAAAACAGCAACAAAATATCATTGGGTATGAACCAGAGGTGCATCCAAGGGAAAGAGGAGAGTAAAGGGGGGAGACAGGGGTTGATGAATGAGCCTATGCCCCGGGCAAGAGCCCTCTTATCTATTGTTTGCGGGAACTACACAGTCAGCATTGAGTGTTACCAGCTTATGCGGTTTTAGGCTGGATCTAGCAACTTTTAAAAAGTTTTTGCTAGGTACGGATGTACTTGTAAGCTCAGTGTTCGAAACTTTGTAGGGAAACTTTACCTATTTGGTGGTACAACAATACTGCTAGCATAGATCTCTTGGCAGCAAATGCATCTGAGATGTACTTTTGGGTGCTATGTTTTTAGTTTTTACAATGCAACTCTACATTAAAATAATTATTATTTATTTATATACTGTTCTTACACCACTGTAATTGTATTTGCCTTTAATGCCAAGGCCTGAATCGGCGACTTTTGTCTTCGCCATGCTATAGACATGCCAAGGAATGGAACGTGTTGCCGTCTTCTGTCTTTCCTGAGAAATATAATCTGGGTCTTTTCAAGGCAAGAGTGAATAGGTGTCTTCTAGACTGTCCTGCTTCATCGTCGGCCACATCGTCACTTACCACCAGGTGTGATTGTGGCCAAAGGACATTCTATATTATATAATAATAATACTAAAAAAAAAAAATTTGAAAGTGTCCTCCACTCTACCTACTTACACCTACAACCTAACCTACGTAATAAAAACAAAACTACCCCATGCCCAGCGAGCGAAGCAAAATACAAAATAAAACTACATATTGCCGCTGATTTTACTAACTAGTTACAGTACGCACAACGGATCGTTATCCCTCTGAAGTTAATTAGCTTACCTTAATAAGTTTTTTTTTTTTTTTGTACCATTTTATATGCATATTTTATATAAACTATAGCGATTTGGTAAACACTAGATAATAAACCTTAATAAGTTGATTAATTAGGAACAATTAGCTTACCTCCAATTCGACCAAAAATGGATTCTACGCAGTTACTTCTGAGGGACAAAGATCCGTTGTGACTACTACACATTATTAAAAAAAAGCCTATCCATACTTGGCCAACGTAGCTGGCAACCCAAGGCTTTACCAACTCTAAAATTCATATAAGGATTGAAAAGAGCGCTCTACCGTTACCGAATGAAACAAGGATTATATTTACTGAAATCGCAATATGATGCCATTGTGTGGTTTCCACTTGAGAATTTCTGAATGCTGTAACCACAGAATAAATATAGTAAGTACTTCTGTAGCGTAAAAAAGATAGCAAAGAATTCCATTCACCATGCAATTTGAATTTTCCTGACGTATTTCTGCCACGTTTTCTTGAACTCATTTTTCTTTACAAAATATGCACTAACTTGTGATGGCGAACCAAAGATATGAATGACTTGAAAAAAATAATAGACTATACACGATTATGATCGATAAATAAATTACCTACTTTCATCAGGAAGTATAATTTTCCCTCATATTCTAGTCAGAAAAAGTACCTACTATTAAAAGTACTGAAAATCAGTGTTGCTCTCGAGCAATATGCACCGAGTTATTACCTTTTTAACCCCCTGACGCAAAAACGACGGGGTGTTATAAGTTTGACGCGTGTGAGTGTGTGTCTGAGGCAACGTAGCTCCTGAACCGACGAACCGATTTGGATTTTGTTTGAAAAGTGAATTAGTCGGGAGTGTTCTTAGCTATGTTTGATGAAAATCGGTCCAAGATTCGGGATTCAGGGTTTTTTTTTTAATTTTTAATTTAATTACTTGTTTAGTGCAGTCTGCAACACATAGAATACCTGAGAAGCATGCATGTATTGTTTATTTTATAGTTATTTGAGTTTAGTTCTTATTAGCTACCTAAGTACTTAGTTTATTGTGAATTTCATGTGTGTTGTGATAACAAATAACTGTCTATCTATTTACCTAGAGTAACTAACATCTACCTGAGTAAGTCCAGAAATCCCTTTCGCAGGGGGAACACGCGGGAGATTTCTGGAATAAGCCATCAATGCAACCTACCTACCTACCTACTATCTACCTACCTAGGTACCTACCTGTAATACCTACGCTCGTTGCAGTTCGCGCGCGTTTGGTATTATTGGTACTACCTACAGCCCCCGTATTCCAATATTTTGCTGTCATGTTATATTTCACTGCCCAGTGTAATTTATTCAGGTCACGTAGTACAATTTTGTACCACGTGATCATTCTTTTTAGACACTTGACGGCAAAATATGCGCGAAAACAAATTAAATGACGTCATAATGTCACTATTTAGTCACAGAATAACTATGAGTTAGTATGAACTGACCATGATTTAAAACTTTGCAGTTCAACTGAGATTGGAATACCCCTGCGGTACCTACTATAGGTAGCTATTTATGTAATGTACAGCATTTCTTTTTCTTTCTCACATACTGCACTGCAGTGTTGCCAGTACCACATATCTACCTATACCACCTTATTGTAATGTAAATAAATCTGTTTCGAAAAACCATTTAACAAAACAGTGAAGTGCAAATACCTACAGCTATCGCATATATTTGCATAATTACGAGTTAATTATTCATTATGCAAAAGGTACCTGTGTTCATGGAAATTGTTTGAAAATACTTAAACTTGAACAATTATGTTTATTATGTATAAGAGATCTATGGTAAATATCTCTTATTAAGTTATTAGGACCACCAACTACATCGTGATCACCAGATCCCATTCGTTAGAGATGACATCAAAGCTAAGCTGAAATCATACGCCAAGCGCATGGCCCGCCATCCTAATGATCTGCCTCCGTATGCCAATCTTTTGCTGTCAAGTTATATTTCACTGCCCAGTGTAATTTCTTCGGGTGATCGTGATCATTCTTTTTAGACACTTGACAGCAAAATATGCGCGAAAACACATCAAATGACGTCATAATGTCACTATTTAGTCACAGAATAACTATGAGTTAGTATGAACTGACCATGATTTAAAACTTTGCAATTCAACTTTTTAGTTCAACTTTGATTGGCATACACCTGCTGGTCTGTAACCTAATGTACCCTAACGACATATCATTCAAAATAATTAAAAGAAGAGCTCCTCAAGACCTAATACGGGATTAGGAGAACAATAATGCAGGATGTGTCACTGGACACTGACCGCGCATGTCCGGAGTCGTGGCTGTATCATCAAAACTCTCGTTGAATGCCCAATAGCTCCCACGAAAAATTGGGATTAAAAAAAAAAGTTATTAGGCATTATTTATAGAAATGTCGGTCGTCCTGCGTGCGACAAGATGTCCAAACGATATCGCTGACATAGCGTGCAAAAATTTAATGAGATTTGCAAGGAGTTGTGAGAAATACAAAGAAAGACGGCTTATTCCTGACAGATAACCAAGACTAGATAACTAGTGGATGGAAGTCAGATTGTGGATAATGATTACGCATAGGTACTTTAGAAAATATAGGAGTAGCTACTATATGGAAAGTGAAAAGCACATTATAATCCAACACAAAAGAGTAGACATTATTATAGTAGGTACAAATTACAAATTAAACACAATAGACGTAAAACACATTTTTGTTAAAAGCATTTCACTCTATCAGCTTGGTCGTCATTGCTGTTCACAATACCACCGATACGACACGACACGATACGACACTAATCATGCACGATATATTGTTCGAGCCACTGGCATTTCGGTTGGTATCAGCCAATGCGCAAACGCACAAAGGTTGCAGTCAAAAGATAATATGTTATTGTAACGAGAAAATGCATTCCTACGATAGCTGAAACTGCAAAGCTGCACTGAAGGTTATAAAAATAAAACTGCAGTTATCCGGACCGCAAGCATTACGTATGTATAAGTCCAAGTCGAAACAGCATTGCAGCTATTTTTAATATCCCAGTGGAACGGGAACTCTCATTTAAAAATAGGAAGGTAAATCTAGTTCGATGTTTCGTTCGAAAATAGAGAATAAGTACCTAGCTAGTTTGTAGTTCGCGTGAACCCATATTACATTCATATTAAATTTAAAAAAAATTCTAAACTACAAAAATAAAGGAAAAAAAATCCATCTCTCTCAACTGAATTTTTTTTTGACGGGTTTCAATCAAAGGACCAAAAATGTATAGAGGTTGGACAAAGGTTTAAAAAGTTATTCTAGAATTTACAGGCGTATTAAAACCTTTTCTAAAACAAAACAAGCCAGCTATTTGCTGCACTCTAGCAATAAATACCATAATTTATAAGTTAAAAAACTGGAAAAACCGACTTCAATTCGACTACCAGCTTCATCATCAGATGATGATGATGATGATGATGATGATAGTTCATTGGGAATGTTCTAGTCACTATAAACACCACATAAAAGTCACAGGAAAGCAAAATACGCAATTCGTGCACGTGGTTGGTGTTGATTCTTTAGAGGAACAACTGGTGGGTTTTTGCTTTTCTCCAATTAAATGCGGTTTGAATGTGCAAACTGGGTTTACTTATAGACCAATTTAGAAAAATGTAAAAATTTAGGTGTGCACCACAAAGGGTCCATCGTTGCTAGCAGTACAATGGTAGGCGCTACGCCGCAACTTGACATATTGCATCGTTGCTAGCAGTAAAATGGTAGGCGCTACGCCACAACTTGGCATATTTTTTTCAGTTATTTCTATTTATCACCCAAACTACTGAACCGATTTTGATGAAAATTAAATGGGACCAATCTGGAAGTATATCCTTTTAGATAAAAAAAGAATTTTTGAAATCGGTTCATAAATGCCGGAGTTCTGAGGTAACAAACATTAAAAAAAATAAAAAAAAAAAACATAAAAAAAATAAAAAAAAAAACATACAACTGAATTGAGAACCTCCTCCTTTTTTGAAGTCGGTTAAAAATAGAGTATCATCTCTCGAGCGTGCAGCACGAAATATATTTTATTTTAAAATACATCTTGAAAATGCTTGCGACGAGATTTCAGAGCAGCACCCTGTGGAGTTGAGGATGCTTCTATTTTCATTATACTTATCGAAGGTTCATTTTTAGATGCAACAAGAATTTTTAGTTTGAAGCACCTGTATAGTAACTCACAACGGATCTTTGTTCCTCAGAAGCATCTGCGCAGAACCCACATGCGCAAGCACAGAATAAAGACTATGCGTACTGTACTTATATGTAGCGTCCGCGGTGCAATTACCGGCACGTGAGATCCAACCCTTTTTTGTCTCAGAGTGATGGACGCAGTGTGATACCATACAACGGACGTCCTCATGCACGGTGAGACAATATTATAGGCAGAAGTTACCGCTTAACATCAAATTGACCGTTTAATTTGGTACAAGCACGCGCATACAAAAGTGTAAGCGTTATTCTGTTGATTATAACTATTATGCCAAACAACATTAAAGTTTTAAACTTGAATTTGTAAAGCAATAAAATGAAGCACAAATTCAAATCAAAAATGCTTTTAACATTTACAGAATCTGCAGGGGTATGCCAATCAAAGTTGAACTGCAAAGTTTTAAATCATGGTCAGTTCTTACTAACTCATAGTTATTCTGTGACTAAATAGTGACATTATGACGTCATTTGATGTGTTTTCGCGCATATTTTGCTGTCAAGTGTCTAAAAAGAATGATCACGTGGTACAAAATTGTACCACGTGACCTGAAAAAATTACACTGGGCAGTGAAATATAACTTGACAGCAAAAGATTGGCATACGGGGGCTGATTTCCAACGACACAGTTCAACTTTCAAGTTGAATATTTAGGACAAGACAAGGGTTCGTCAAATGTTTCAGCTCCCTCCGTGCAAGACAGACGTGTGAACCTATCTTGACCTGGTTACAAGGTCCTCGAGCCCATTGTTGTGTCTAACACCAGTATTCTCGTTGAGAAGTGAACCTCGCTTAAGAGGTTATTGAATGGACAGTATTTCTCTTGCTAAATTGAGGGGGTATAAAATTGGTCGACATGATTATAGGAGACACCTTCAACGTAATTTAAAAGCATACTTTGTTAATTTTTTGAGGAAATAGTGATAATTATATAAAACTAGCAGTCACCCGCGACTTAGTCCACGAAAAAAAAAACAATATACCGAAATTTAAAAAAAAGCGAGAAAAGTAGCCTATGTTTAATCCAAGTTATCGGACTAGTAGTTACAGCGTGATTGAAACACAAACATCTAAGATAAGATAAGTTTTTATTAGTCCCCAATAAGTATGTACAAGTATACAGTACAGTACAGTAGTAGTACAGTAGGTACCTGTAGGTACATAATAGCAATAATGTAATAACGTCAAATTCTAAATATCCAAACATCTAAATTTTGACATTTATATTAGTAGTGGAATGGCCCTGTAACGGAATTAGTAAAAGAAAAGTTGAGCGTAAGATATGCTGAAGAAAAACTAAGGTTTCACTTCATTCGCCTCCGTAAGGCGACTAACGAGCTGGAATAATTAAAAGGTGACGTAACTGACATGAGTAGGTATTGTTCACCTATAGGTATGTACCGTTTTACCACAGAATACCCGTTTATACCCCGTGACACAACTGCTTGGCACAACTAGTTGTGTTACAGGTAAATATTATTTTCCATGACACAACGATTCTCAATAGCTGCTGGAGTTCATAGGTCCATACATAAAAAATACCCGTGAACTCTGTAACTCCCCGTGACTCAACTGTGATGCCTAATGTTCTATCTCGTCGGCATAACTTATCTTAAAAACTTTTGAATACGGGTGTTTAAGCGAATAAAAGATTATGAATTTGATTCATTGAAATAATTCTAGATACAAAATCATTCTGTTTTGTCATTTAGCTGTTTAGCTACCTAAAGCGACATAACGGAAAGTTATTTGTCTAGACTCTAGACGGATCTTATCTTATATTATCTTAACAATGCGCTGACTTAATGCATGCTGGTATTTTAGTCATCAAAAGGCGCGAAGGTATATTTCTTCCTCTATCCGTAACACTAAATAGTTTTTTTTAATTTGACAAAAAGTTAAGATTCCAACTTCCAACTGTCCACGTGTGCAACTTACTCGACTAAAACGCTAGAGCTATGGCAACAAGCCTTCTTACAATTTATTGAGTTTAAAAAAACTTACTTTTCATTTGACGTTTATGGTAAAAGTTTCAGGAAATTGATAGTTTACCTGAAAAAGAAAAAAAAAATTAACAGGATAAACAGACACGTACCTATACCTATCAATCCAAATAATCAAATGAAGGGCTCGTGGCGTAACTTTCTTAGTCAATCGTCACCGACCTAAGTTAGGCGACGTTCTGCGAGGCCTTAAGGTAGCCAAAAAACTCCGTCGCCAAATTTGGCCACTTACATGAGTAACTGGCCAACAATAGTGGCCAACAACATTTGTTCATATACCAAAGTGGCGTATGAACAAACAAACGAATCGTTCAATTGTAATTAAAAAATCTAATTAAAAATCCGCAGTCTAACCGCAGCCATTTTTACTTACTTACGTAAAAAATGTGGTCTGAATAGGCTTTAATTAAAGAAAAAAAATCGTAAGAGAATCATAAGAGCCCCCCCCCCCCCCCCTGACCCTACCCTGGGTATTTTTTATCAACCATGCAATTAAACCTGTTATCATAAAGATAAAATATCGAATAACACTTAATTTTTGAAGTACCCAATTGAGAGATAGCAAACCAAGTAAATAATTATTTGTACTGATTACAATTTGATAAGGCATTATAAAGTAGGTACCTGGTTAGTACTATTAAAATTGGTATTTTTAGAAATTTTAAAAAACTCCCTGACTACGGAAGGAAATTTTCAAGCTTTTTTGTACCTTGGTAATTTTAATAGTGTCTAATGTGGATATTTGTCTACTAATTTAAATCCTTGCTATAATTATTTAAGTTTTATTTCCTGTGCGTTTTATACAACTTGTTTAGACAAGGTAAATATGGTATACTAGCTACCTATTCTAAACTGTATCACTTATTCGTCCAAGCGTCAAACGTATGCTATAAAAAAGGTAGATATGACCAACAAGTCTAAAATATACTTCCTGTGATAACTTCGTATTTAAATGTTATCTTGCTTACATTTAAACGAACAAAACCCCGAGATTGCGGCCGTTTATGTAAATAAAAGTAATGACGTCCCATAAGTTTAAAAAAGATTGCGCATTTACGTTGAAAGACTAATGAAACGCCCGCGACTTTCTTAATTTTCTTAAATACACGTCTTGTTTAAGACATATTCATGGACATTTCACACAACGGCAACGCCCTGTATTCCCCTAAACTAACCAAACCTTGAACTATTGATTGCTGATAGAATACTTATATAAATATGTTTTGTAAATATCTTCATGTCGTACGCAGATCTTTATCCCTCTGAAGTTAGGTGCAACAAATGATTACGCATGTACTGTTGTGCGGAAAAATTCTCTTACCTCAAATTACTCAAAAATGGGTTCTGCGCAGATACTTCAGGACAAAGATCCGTTGTAACTACTCTACTTAGTTATAATACATACTTTTAGTAACACCCAGACACAAAACAAACATCTATGTTTGCCATCGCACGTATTGTTCTTGGCGGGGATTTACACAGGGATTTAACCCAC
The DNA here is from genome assembly GCA_947859175.1 of Gandaritis pyraliata. Classification (NCBI taxonomy): domain Eukaryota; kingdom Metazoa; phylum Arthropoda; class Insecta; order Lepidoptera; family Geometridae; genus Gandaritis; species Gandaritis pyraliata. The sequence continues at coordinate 2,465,096 of OX401866.1, read as the reverse complement.
ACAGGGCAAAACCAGAGCTGTGACACCTGACAAAATTTGAAACGTTGAAAATGTGCTGAATACTTGGATATGTCCACTATATGTCCACGACACTCTGGGAAAAACCCAGAGTGTCGATTTCTGCACCGATGTTCATTCGTAGCGAACCTCTTTACACCATAAATTACACGCCCCTATTTGAACAACCAGCACATTTATGTCATAACCAAAATTAGTGGATTTATTATTTAAGCTGTTCGTTGATTATCAGACAGTCATAGAACGATTTTATATATTTAGATAAGAGCTGCTTCTGCATAATGTAGCCCAAAGTAGAAAATCCTCTTAATAAAAGGGACATATATTTGGAATGGGACATGTTCTCTGCCTTTTTACATAATTTATGTCTATTTGTTTACATTGAGTTAGTAACTGGCGCCAGTCCATTGACAAGATAAGATAGTTTAGTGTGTACGCCTAGATAAGATAAACCGTTGTTACATAAACCTCTGCCGAATTTTATTCAAATAGTAATACAATTTTATCTAATCCGTTACTTACTGTTTGATTTAGTAAACAAACATCGATATAGATAAAGAAAAACGTGATATCAAATGGAACAATCAATGTTTGTATGTTTATTTTCTGTTTCTTTGCCAAGATATGAGCTAAGTCGGTCGAGTCATCGATCGGTTATAGAGATTTGTGTTCAATCTTCATTCATTCATTGTTATTTTATTTCTTTACCTAAATTTACTTTACTTTATTTACAAATCGCTGTCCCAAGCTTGAGTGAGCGGTCGTCCTGACATTTTCTTGAGACGTCACATCGAAAAATACCCAGGTTTACTTACAAATACAAAATTCATTTATTTTCCAAAACAAGTCGACGACTGAACGAATTACTCGACTTGACTAAATACTATTTCAAATAATTCACTTGACACTGGCAAAATTACATGTCGAAATGACGGACAGAGGCCATATAAAAAACAAAAAAGAATAAAATTATTGCTTTTTTAGAAGACAAAACAAGTGACATACGGGTAGTCAGAACAGTGTTGACTGTTGAGTTGACTTGACCAATGACTAGCTCAATGTAAACTGCCGCTGCCTTTTCCCCGTATAACAGTAGGTATACGTGTACCTACTGACTCGTATATTATGCCATTCATTAAAACTTTCCACAATTTATGTAAATGACATGATTTTAATGATTTATAATTATACATTAGGTAAATTAAAGTAGGTATGTAGATAGGCAAGGTACATTACATACTTATCTATATGTAAAGCCTTATGTACACGGGTAGAGTAAACAAAAATTATCTACTAAAAGATAAGACGATTCTAAATGATCCTTGTGATTTTATTGAATAAAGAAGTTTTGACTTTGACTTTGACTACCTATTCTACAAATGTTATCTACATTGGTATAGTTAGTAAGATAGTAGGTACCTACTCTACTATGACACAATGCCGTTTACTCTTCCCGCGTACTCCAGGCCTAAGGGATTTTACGAATTTGTCATCAGCAGACATGATAGTAGAGTTCGTCATTTTTAACAGACTTCAAAAAAGGAGGTTGTATTTTTTTTGTTATCTAAATAGCCCGGTCGGTTACTGAATGTCATTATCAAATTAGGTAGGTACTTTGTCCCAGGCACTACAGTGTCCCGTTAAGTGTAGGCATAGGTTGCCTCCTGACGCTGTATAAATCATCTTCAATAGATGTAAAGGCCTATTATATAGGTACTTATCTAATGTTATTTTGCATTGTTTTACTTTTAACTGTAATATAGCTTTTAGCATAAGGTCTTTATTAAAACGATAAACCCCGCAGCTGTGCTAACACGAACTAAATCCAAGATAATTTAAACAAACACACACAATATCAAATACTGTATTTAATTAAACTTGCTTACGATATGCTAATTAGCGAGGTATGTTTAATTTACTTGTATGCTTGCGTTTACACCTGTATCCAACCAGCAGCGGTATTCCAATCTCAGTTGAACTGCAAAGTTTTATATCATGGTCAGTTCATACTACTAACTCATAGTTATTCTGTGACTAAATAGTGACATTATTATGTCATTTAATTTGTTTTCGCGCATATTTCGCTGTCAAGTGTCTAAAAAGAATGATCACATGGTACAAAATTGCACCACGTGACCTGAAGAAATTACACTGGGCAGTGAAATATAACTTGACAGCAAAAGATTGGAATACGGGGGCAGTACCGCGAAGTGAAATGGTAGGTAGTGGAAATCAAAATCTTTGGATATCATTTTTGCAATAAATATTCCAAAAACCTAGACTGTGTGTCTTACTAATATTATAAACTAGCTTCCGCCCGCGACTTCGTCCGCGTCCCGTTTGATCCTGTTGATTTTCCGGAATAAAAAGTAGCCTATGTGTTAATTCAGGCTACGAACTATATTTATTCCAAGTTTCATCCAAATCAGACCAGCAGTTTCTGCGTGAAAGAGTAACAAATATAATTAATTAATAAGTAAATTCATCCATACTTAGACTTACAAACTTTCGCGTCTATAATATTTAATCCTATCTAATATAATTTTACAAAAAACATCAAATTTAATGTTGTCCAACGGGTGTTGGACCGATCATAAATCATTTCTTTTTCAACAATTTTATCAAAGGTTCCGCTGACTTCATAAACAGAAAAGTTATTTTAACATTATTAGCAACATGGAAGGGACGATTTGTGTCATAAAAAGGGCTTATTCCCAGAGGTCCATGATTCTATTGTTTTCAAAAAAATTAGGTTCATACATTTATTTCCAAGAGGTCCACGACATTTTAAATTTAATAAAATTCCTTTCCCAACGGGTCCATGAAATTGTTTGGTACAGTAAGCAACAAAAGGTTTCGATAAATAGGTTTAGGGAAAATATTTGTTTAATAAAAGACAATGGATAGATAAATCAGGACTCTATTAAAGAACGTTGAAAAATATCAATCTAAGGCATTAAAAGTTAAATTAAATAATATAAATTTTATACAAATAGTTTGTAGAAGTTCTTGCTATGCACCAAAAGATGGCGTTAGTAGGCACTTTTTATCAATCAATTACTCAGTCACTTGTGAATCCGACTTGACATGATAGAATCACCTAGTTATATAAGACGATTCTAAATGATCCTTGTGATTTTATTGAATAAAGAAATTTTGACTTTGACTTAGTGACAGATTGGTAGCTTGACGACTGACATTATTTAGTGTTTCTACTTCCTGATACGTGGCGCTAATAGTCCATAAGTCAGGGCACTTTCGTAACATTATCAACTGCCAAATTCATAATTTTGTTTGATATTCGTTACATCTTATCTAATATTTAGGAACTAGGTAGGTATAGTATTATATGTTATACTGATCAACTGCAGGGGGTATGCCAATCAAAGTTGAACTGCAAAGTTTTAAATCATGGTCAGTTCATACTAACTCATAGTTATTCTGTGACTAAATAGTGACATTATGACGTCATTTGATGTGTTTTCGCGCATATTTTGCTGTCAAGTGTCTAAAAAGAATGATCACGTGGTACAAAATTGTACCACGTGACCTGAAGAAATTACACTGGGCAGTGAAATATAACTTGACAGCAAAAGATTGGCATACGGGGGCAGATATAAAAAAATGACATACAACGTGTAACATATTGTCCCTATAAGCCGAAAAGGGGCTCATTCCGACCAAACACACAAATATCTTCATTGCCATCTTGATTTGCACTCATAATTCACAAAAAAAACACTTATGACTCTGACGTCATGCCCGCAGTAAGGGAGCAAGGTCAATTGATAAGAAATAAATAATTCGGACTTTCGCATCCCTTCCCTGCATGCTATCTATCTCGCTCAAACCTGTAGTCTGTTTCGCTCTAAGATTAGCTAGCTAACTAATCAAATACTCTCATGTATTTTTTATACTGACTGTACCTTAGTTAAATCTCATGGACCTATTGGGAATTAATGTAAAAATATTTTAAATTCTATAAATATTTTTCATGGACCTGCTGGGAAATGGAGAACAATAGAATCATGGACCTCTGGGAATAAGCCATAAAAAGTTATAATGCAATTAATTTATCTGAACGATTTCAAAATTCTTAGCGCACGTCATAAAAATACATTGAGGCATAAAAGCTGATGTGGATATTGAAAGATATTAAGTAGGTAGGTACTATAATAAGTACCTACTTTAGGCTTTACTTTTACTTTAGGTAAAGACCAGATATCTAACTTTTCCATATTTATGAGAATAGAATATATTAATTATATCAAATCAGGAAAAAACATGTCGCGCATTTGAAAATGGAATGACAGAAAATGTGGAAATCCCCGCACAAGAATAGGATTGGAAATTTTCAAAGTCAAATATAATCAAGGATAACACACACACCACAGAGTTTTTTTTAAGAAAATACAAACTTCAAAGTTGAAAAAAGGTTTTATTTTTGTTTTCATACATTTACCAATTTCTCTAGCCATTTCAAGGATAAGCATTTTGACACAAACAATTTGTGTTTTATGTAATATTACTGAGCCACCACAGATTATAGAGTGTTTTCTTTTTTCTATGTGAGCCACACACGTGCTACTTTAGCTCTTCAACCTGAGCTTCAAAAGCCTTTACTCAAAATAATCACATTTATGTGACATCACAATCCAAGTCACGTACCTACTAAGAAATTCACTTTATTTTTATGGTATCACCCAATATGATACGACAGTTGAGTGAGTCATCACAATCTAATGAGGAATACCGAGATCTGAGTTTTTTGCTGATTTGCGAAACGTTATTCGCTTTGTATGAAGAATAATCGATACCAATGTATTTATTTGTCTCAGATTATTCTAAGTTATTTGTCATGCCTCAGTTTTACCTTTGTGCAAACAGGTATCAAAATCTGACTTATTAACTCACTTTTGCCGTCTCTTTTATGATTATTATCTCAAAAAAATCCCTCCTCTGTTACATCTTTAACTGTATGCGTATTACCTTTAGATTATAATCAAACGGGTACAATACACAATTGCGCTGACAGGGACACGTGCCAATTTGATTGTCTACGTGCTCCTCAAAGTGCTTCGGCTAGGATAACAAGAGTGACGTGATGAGACGGAATTCTATCGAACGTGATACGACGTTCGCTAAAATTGCGAATATCGTTCAATTTGTATCGAGTTGAGATATTCGGCTATTCGCTACTGAGCCGTGTCTGGATTTTTATTCGAAAATCGAAACAAAAAAGGGAGAGTGCCAGCACTCCGACTTTCTCATGCCGATAATAAATCATTCGGTATTGAAAACATTTAAAACACCTAAAATGGCGTTGTGTAACTAGATTAAAATTCTAGTCTAGTTCGTAATTTCCTGTTGTTTTGTAAATGAATGAAAAAAACCGGCCTCTGTTAGCTCATTTTTTTTAGAACTACTGAAATGAGGGATCAAACCAAATCATAAATAAAAAAAAACAAAATCAAAGCTAAGGTGAAAACATTGAAAGTCGAATACTTACCTGAAACAAATATTTTATTGCATGCGAATATTTGGCTGGCTTCTGCGTTGAACCCGCACCTCTTGCGTCTCAGTCGTCATGCCACAGAGGTTTTCGATAGACATGGAGATAGGTAGATAGTAGGTACCGTATTAAATTATAATTTACAGCCAGCAGACACGATAAAATAAAGTATTTATCACAGACAAAGCGATTCACAAGTCAGTCATTAGGAAAATGCCGGCCTTGAGGAGTCGATCGATGGAGTCGGAAAGTTTCTTGAGAATTGTAGAATTTAATATTGGAAAAAAGCAAATAACACAAAATATACATAGGTATTGGCGTTTAAAATTTTGTTTATTCATTTTTGATTGGAAGTCTTTGGGGGAGACCTTTGCCCAGCAGTGGGACGAGATAGGCTGAGAAAGAATTTTTTTTTATATTATTTTAAAGGTATTATAATTGTTGATCGAAGTCTAAACTAATAAAACAACTACCTAGTTGTCGACAGTGCTTCCCCCGACCATGATTTTTTTAATGATGCCTTGTTCTGTATCAAATGTAACTTAATTGGCACATTTCAAAAAAATATATATTGTTAGTTGTTGCTCGCGGCTTTGCTTGCATGCATCCCAAATATAATTTAAAAAAAGAAATGTTAGTTTACCCTAAAGCTGTAGCACTAACTATTTGTGTGAAATTTTAAAATAAATACATAAATAAACATCCTATCCAGTATGATTTTTCAGTAGACTTTTCCGTCCACCATTTTGTTATTTTAATATTATTTATTTTAATGTAATAGAAATTGTAATTTAATTTGTTATATACCTAATTAAATATGAATAATGAATCATTTGGTAACCAACGGATGACTGATAAGTGATAACATTGTTTGAAGGAGATACCAATATCCTGGATTGCCACTCATGTAACATTCCAAATATGCGGTATGTTTTTTTTTATACTATGCAGTCCCAAAATGTTATAATCAATTTCATAATTGAAACTAGTATAAAGATATTTAAGAAGTTAAAAAGTTGAAAACTTCTAAAATATAGTAATTGTCCACATGAGAGCTCTCATCTGGATAGGTACATTTTTAACCGAATTAAAAATAGGAGGTTCTCAATTCGGTTGTATTTTTATGTTTTTATGTTTCCGTCATTTATAAAGCTATTTGAAAAATTCTTATTTTATCTGAAAGGATATACCTCCAGGTTGGTCCTATTCAATTTTCATCAAAATCAAAATTCATCATCATCAAAATCGGTTCCGTAGTTTGGCTTATAATCAAAAATAACTGAAAAAAATATGCCGTCTATGTGCACGAAATTGCGTATTTTGCTTTTCTGTGACTTATTGGTGATGTTTACGGTCACTAGAACATTCCCAATGAACTGCCATCATCATCATCATCTGGTGATGAAGCCGTTAGTCGAATGAAGTCGGGTTTTCTGGATTTTTAAACTTATAAGATAATATGAAATATTTTACAGTTACATGTAGACATCTTATTGACGTTGACTGTACCTATCTCTCCTAAATAGATGAGCTCACTTTTCGATTTAAACTTTCCAACAGCGATTTAAACAAGCTCCATAATATAAAAGTTTCCTCAACAAAGAGCTAAGGAACATTCTAAAGTCTTTATTTTACGCGAGTTTTTCGTACGAATCCGAAAAACCAGACAAAGTTGGGAGATCTAGTACATTAGGTGCCTTTGTAAATAAACGGCTATAGTCGTCGAGTGCAATTCGTCGATCCGACACCTACACAATAACGGGTATCACCGAGTAGGTAATACCGACATGGTAGAGGCAAGATAATTTATTTCTAATCGACTTCAAAAAAGGAGAAGTTTCTCAATTCGGTAGTATTTTTTTTATGTTTTTTACCTCAGAACTCCGTTATTTATGTTTCGATTTAAAAAAAACTGTTTTTATCTGAAAATATGTACTTAAATGTTGGTCCCATTCAATTTTCATCAAAATCGGTTCAATAGTTAGCTTATAAAAAAAAATAACTGAAAAAAATATGCGATTCACGTGCACGAAATTGCGTATTTTTCTTTTAAGTATTTGGGACTGTATTTTTTTAGACAGTACGGTACTTACTGTCTAAAAAAGGGATACTTGGTTTTTTAACATAATAATACGTGAGTAAGTATTTAATAATAAGTAGTTTTATAACGTTTGGGCAATTTTGTCCGCTGTAAGCTCAAATTGTGTTTTTTATCTATAAATAAATAAGAATAAAAGTTAGCGTTAATACCTATATTAGTATGTAATGACGAACATCCGTTTTAATTTGATGTCATTCATGAACCCTCACATTCCCCACCCATTTTTATTTTATTAATTATAAATATTTTAAAATCAAAGCGTCTAATTTCCCATTCAGCATAGAACCAACCACCCCAGATTACTGAAAACCTAATAACAGCCACAAATAAATTACCTTTTTGTAACAATTTGGTTCAGGTGGAAATTCTACAAAGCTACGCAATTACGTATTTTGCTCCGCTTGTAATAAAAGAAACAAACGTAATTTATCATTACAGATAGGAACACAACGGGAATGTAGTTACAGTAATTACTAAGATTTTTATCTTAATTCGCTGCTTAAGGAGGCTATTTCCTGTTGTACCTACCTTACCTACCTATACTTACCTAAGTAGGTTTTATAAAATTAAGTTTTTTTTTAATACAGCTATGATGGAACAGGCCGATGACCCACTTGATGTTAAATGGTAACCACTGCATATAACGATGCATTGCTTCACTGAGCACGTCCACGAGGACGTGACTTCTGGTTTGGAAGTGCATATTCATGAATATTTTTGCCAGTAATATTAAGATAGCAAGTATATATGTATAGTAGATAGTATACAGTGTACCTAGTGTAGTGTATATAGTGTACTGTGTGTATAGTGTGCAAAGAAGTTAATAATTAACGAAATTGAAGACATAATTATCATCGCGAGTGTGTGTGGCACGCACACGCACGCATCGTATTTATATATCACGTACCATTTTGTTATCTATGTACTATTAATTATCTGGTTAATTTTATTAGTTGGTTTTTGTGATGGACAATAATTTTATCTATGTAACTATGTTTTGTATTTTTTTTTATAATTTGTTGCTTGATATAAAGATTATTTACATGATAAAATTCATAGTATTTCAATTCATTCGAGTTACTGCATAGAAGCCGCGTATTACCGTTTTCATTGCGCCATTTGTTGTTCTGATTGTGAACATTCGCAGTACAAAGCAGCAATGAATAACGTTCGTATCGTGATTATACCACAGAATAAATAATAGCTACGAGTAGCTACTTTTACTAAGCGAAAGTATATCTTAACATGTGCACATCTTCCATCTAAACGGCTCTACATATCGCTTCACTTTTCCGAAATGGAAAACGTTGATTTACAACTGCACATTACAGCCAATCCTCTGCATTGCATCATTCGCAGATGGATATTCGCGCAATTTATCGAAATTGCCGATTTCTCTGCCGCTCCCGCACCGAAACGAGTTGGCAACCGCATCAATATAATTTGCAATGTTATGTTATTGTTACTGGTAACACTGGTAACTCACACCTCTCTTAGGGCCAGAAAAAAATAAAAAAACTCCTTTCTCTAATTCTCTCTAACAAATAGGACTTGGCAAAAGGACCAGAATCCAGCGCTAAAACAAAATTAAAAAGAAAAAATCTTTCTCTTGTCTGGGGGGTGATTCTAGACCGATAAACTTTTTGTCGCAATATATATCTCCCAAAAACTGTCAAAACTCGATGAATTTTGACAGTTATTGAGAGATATTATCTATCGTAAAACATTTTTGTATGAGCAACGGTATCGTGTAACATACGATACCGTCATTATAATGTCAGTTGCTATCGTGGCAGTGCGCAAACGCCTATGCTATCCTTAAAATTCGGATACATTGCAAACGTGCTGTAATAATGATGTAAACATACATTTTTGGCCATGAAACGTGTGAAACGGTCTTTGACAATATTTCATGACATGGCTAGTTAACAAGTAGGTGTGCGACAGTTTGTGAATGTCTTCTCTACCTCATACATAGGCTAAGTAATATACCTAATTATCTATACCTACACTATGTACTACACAGGACTATGTTTATGTACCTGTACTGTACACATGTACCTACTACTACTACTATTCTACTACTTGGCATGACTGCCAAAGTGCCAAGTGACTAACACTTGTCTGTCAGTTGTTTGTCAGTTGCGGTGTGAGCAGACCTCTTAATGAAAAGGCCTTTGCATTCAATCTAGATGATACATCGTGAGGGACCATTTTTTGTCTCTACCTTGATGAACGGGACGCTGGGTAACTTTTTGGGCGGTAAGGCTGGCTTGCCCAGCACTTATACCATCCCCTCAGCTTATTCAGCCTTACACGAGAAAGACTAGATCAAGACGCGCGGAGCTGACTAAGCCGCAGGGTTTCTCTCGATGTTTTTCTTCACCATTTCTGCACAGACCTTAAATTGATAGTGCTATCACTTACTGTACCTAGGCCATGTGTAGTAGGTATTTGGTATTCTGTACCTAAGCAAGTATACCAGTGTGTACCGATGGCGGTAGATAATCACTCATACCGGCATAATAGGATTAGGTACATGACGTACGCGTAGATTTATGGCGATGCTATGCAAAGTGAGTCTAATGTACGAAAATGTTCTTGCACGATACGACTGTTTTAGCTAGAACATACTAAATACTAACACTTATTATAATCCGATAAGGGAAGGGAAAGGAGGAAGATGTGCTTTTCCATAAAAAGTGGTAGCTTGCCTGCAGAAATGTAAACAAATAAATAAGTTTAACTCATCGGATTTGTGCAATAAAAACGGGTGAATAAACGTAAGTCAAAAAGTCATTTAATTGACTCATAATTTTTACAAAAAAACTGACTTATAACTTTACAAAAACTGCAAATAATTTGAACAACTTTAGTAGTACCCAATCTGTAACTTTGACTTGACGTCATAAACTTGACAAAACAAGTGAATCGCGAACAGCAAATTGTCTAATTTGGAACTTTTGTAAGTTGAAATTGGAAACTGCCAGCTGCCAACGTCCACCAATCAACGGATTCCAATGAGATTCGTATTTAGAATTCCGTGAATTTAGTTTAGTTTACAAAACTGAGTTCATCCAACAAGGAGCGGAGCGGACATGCCAATCGAAAAGTGGAAGTTTGATTGATTTTTATAGAACCAAAGTTTACAACTTTTATTTATTACAGAACAATGAGGAACTTTTTTTTAAATTGATGGAACATGTAGATAACCGCTTGATGTTTAGCTAACTGAGACATAAGCAGCGTTTCCACTTATTTTACATATTACCGATCTAAACTTTCATTTCAACTCTTTTTCTCTACACTTTTCGATATAATATATGTATAGTCTATCTAGTTTATCAACAACGATCCAATTTTCTTGCTGTTTGCAAACACTTACGGTATATTACATATTTACCAGCGTCGTCGTGGCGTATCCTACCTTGCTCCGAGTAACTTAGCAACCGGGGCCAGTCCTGATAGTCCGAATAGACCCAGTTGAAAAAATTTTAGCTAATCAACAGACCCCATAAAATATTTGGAAGGAACTAACCTACCTAGGCCTATGAGAATACCGAGTACCTACATTCCGAGAAAAAAAGTGACACGCTCATAATTTCTGTATTTTTAGGCTAACAACGTTCTAAGTATTTTTTAATATTATTAACTGGGCCCATTTGAGCCATCAGGACTGGGCCCAGTTGCTAAGTCATTCCATGCTACAATAGATTGTGTGTAGTCGGGACGCTGACAAAGACTTTATAAAGCTTTCGTAGTTAACCTGTATTGCTTCTACTTTTAAAACTGTGTTTTAGATGAAAACGCTAGACATTTTCAAGATAAGGGTTTTGAAGTTTAATTTTATAGTACGTGCGACTCAAAACTTACATTTCATTCCTACTAGCAAAAGAGCCTACATATTTGTATTATTTTGTCTATAGATACAAAATAGAAAACTTTTAGATTACTTTTAGGCCTACAAATAAAACAAGAAGCAGAAAAACTGGTACCTCTTCCGAACGACGCAGTTTTACAAAATTGCTCGAAACTGTTCTCGTATAACTAAAAAACTTCAAAAAGCTCGCACCAGTCGCATCTCTTTACGACTGTTATATAAACGGAAGTTCACACGATCAGGCTTTTCCACCGAAACGAACCACTTTTTCACGGACCGAAGCTCAGTAAAAAATATCGGTGTCGGCATCAACAAAAGCGTCTAGTACTAAATGTATTAGATTAGCTCTCCGCCGATATCGCGTAGGTGTCGTGTCGTATCGGTGGTAGTGTGCTTTCGGCTCACTAGTAGATCTTTTTCCCGGCTCCAGAATGGTTTAAATCGATCGTTCCTGCGTCAAAAGCTTTTGAAGTCTTGCCTGCAGTCGAGCGGCTGATTCAGGGTTTTTAAATGACCTCCATGCGTTGCTCGACTTTTGACGGTGAAAAGGGGAATTTTGCGACAACTTTGTTTGTAAAGCATAGAGCTAGCTCGAACGGTCAAAATGTTTGAATTAAGTAGCAGCCAATAAAAACTAGAGTTCAACCCAACCTTGGTGATGAACGCGCGAGACACGGAAAGTTGACCGCCATTCTAATTAGATAAGAAAAATATTGGTGAGCTCTACCTTCTACTCTATCCACCTCTATCCAAAATAATCCAGATAAATGTATAGACTTGCGACTTGCCTAGGTATACCTACGTCTGATTTTATCGAATATGTGCTTGTACAGTTTTGGCACGTTGCCACAGTTTTTGACGTTGTGTTTGTACTGTAATTGATGGCTCATCTCTTAAGCCAGGCATTGAAAATGATGAAAAGGAAATCCCCACTTTCAGAATACCTTACATAATGGACTGATCTTACTTTTGTACCAGGATATCCGTCGGAAAATTTAGATTTTAGACGATACAACAGTAATGATAATTATTTTTGACATTAAATACAGATTACCTCAAAAAAAAGGCCAGAGGAAAGCCATTATCATGCCGGAAAAAAAGGAAACGGAAGACTTTCGTTCCGTCCGACCATAGAGTAACTTGCGACACAATATCAGAGACAACCACAACACATAAATCAAAACTTTTCCTTTTGACATTTTGTTCCCGCGTCTAAGTACTAAACTACTAACTAGTTCTGTGCAGAGGCGAATTCAGGATTTCACGTCGCGTTTAAATCAAACGATGAGACAAACACACCTACAATTTTTTGAGTTCTGTGGTTACGTGGAAATTAAAAACAAAATAACAAAAATAAAAAGCCGTGTTTACCTAGAGAAAATTGTGTCCACATCCATGACGTAACCACCAGTTTGGTGATCCACTCGTGTTATTCACGGCGTTGAACTTATTTTCTTTCTTTCTTCAGCTAGGTTACAAGTTTTTTAAGCCCCATTTCTAATAGATCGTTTAAATGTTTTTTCTTTCCTTCCTCGACTCTGGCTACGTCCACCTCTTGGTGAATACTCTCCAGCTCCGGAAAAACATTATTCAAACCTCTCAAAGTTTTGCGGCAGCCATTTTATTCCCATCGTAAATAAAACTGTTTATATTTAGCAAGATTTAACCGATTACTAGACTACCGACCTACAAGTAATCTTGGATATCCTTTTAAAATTTTAAATTTTATGTCAGGGATTCCAATAATAAAACGGACTAAGACATCGGGAGAAAACTTTCGATCCTCTCAATGGAAGAGTTCACAACAATACTTGATAGGTATCATTAGTGTTCTAACAAAAGTAACAAAATGTTCAGAGTGGCGAGTTTTCTCGCGCAACGAATGACTTCAAAGTGTTTCATAATATTGTGAAGTCACAAGCAAACGCCTCTAGCGGACGCGTTGAAAACTATTTTTCGTCATCCAAAATTCATACCCGAACTTTTTGGGTATTTGAGAAAATTATCAGACTGCAAACGGAAAATTATCAATAGGATTTCGTTTTGCTGCAAATACGAACAAGCAACAAAAATGTAACAATAATGCTGGGAATCTATTTAATCCACTACATTCCCTTCAACTTCGGCTCTTGTTTGTTCAGAAAGAGAATCGTCAGATGTGATAGGGGTGTCACTTTTATAAGATTACCTACTACCATTCAGTAAATGCTTCCTAAATAATTACCTACCATAGTAGGTATATCTACCAACTTTTGAACGTTTTAGTACCTCGGTAACTTTTGTATTTTTAAAATTATAAATGTACTGATGGTTGTGACACCCCTAAATAGCAATGTAGAAAATAGGGAAGGATACAAGATTTCCTCAAAAGAAACTTTGCTCGCTCACGTTTTATCTGCACAATAGAGCACTAACAACGTCACAGAAAAGTTGCGATTTCTCTACTGATAGATAAATTTCATTCATTTCTTAAAAAAAAAACACTATTTGGATCCAGTGTCCAAAGGCTTTCACTACACAATACCATCCTCAAATTAAAATTTAAAAAATAAAGTTCTACCAAAAAAAAAATTCAAAATTAGAACATGTTTTTACAACGGAATGTCCTGTCGCAGGATCATAACTGCATTACCCATCACTTTATGATTGCTTTAGCCCGCGCGACGTGTGTGAGAAAATCGGTTTGCTTTTAATGTACAAACCACAGAACAGTAAACAGTAAATAGTAAACTTACTTAATCTGTGGTACAAACAGAACATAAATATTCCCATAAAATAAAATGTAAACTTCGATAATATCGTAAAAATGACAATCCAAGTTTTGGATTTCTATTACTCGCGGTAGAACGGCCGGTACTTACCAAAATTACGTATTATTAAATACCTATTATAATTTTGCAAAGATTTTCAAACTGTATAAATGGTTATAAAAATAATTCTTCATTCAATGGTTTCTAAGTTGTAACTAAACAATATTAAAACAGCGATAACGCGTATTAAACAAGGTGTAAAAAGAAAACTTCAGAAAATTGAAGAAATACGCCGAAGACGGGTATGGCTTGTATGAATGTAGGTAAATGTACTATGTATACCTTGCAAAGTACCTGCTATTAGGTGTAAAAAAATGTTTCGTACAACTGAAGGACAAGTTAACTTTTATCTCGAATACCTAAATAATGATCTAGGAATTATAGTTTGTCGATGCTGTTTGAAGATGGGTTCTGCAGTACAAAATATAAGAACACAGCGGTCAATGCGGTCATACAGGAACTTTTTTCCGCACAAGTTTCAGCTTACAAGTAATTCAGATACCAAGATTCTTAAAATAGCAATAGCTAGATCCTAAGTACCTTTTACCTACTACGAGTACGATAATAGCATTTTTTTTTAATTTTTCTCGATCGTTCGATCAAAAGGAATGGTCTGAATAATGAACTAATTTAGTTTCCGGAGTAGCTCTTTTCACACCCTGTATACATAACTTATCCGATAGCTATTAGCTATGCACCACTGATAATAATTAGCTATAACGTTGAATTAGTGATAAACTTCTTTGAAGTGGTCAATAAAAACTGCTACTTACTGTTTTTTCGATACATATTGACTAAGGTTAAGTTTGTTTGGGGTCGAAAAAAATTCTATGGAGGTTCAAAGTTTTTTTATATCAATTAGCCTTTATTAAGAACTTGGGACATGGGCGTATCATATCAAAGAAAACGGAAGACAAGGCAGTATGGTCTTAGGACTTTCGCCTGGCCGTAATGGCCAAAAGAAAGAAAAACATACCTACCTATCGAAGATTTTAAAGTGAGCCGTCGTGTACGAAAACATAAAATTATTTCGATTAAAACAATGAATTTAACAAAAGGAGCTGTCTCATCATGAGCTGCTCTTCCCAAATTACGTAACTTGGGACATCATGTAAACCAAATTAACTTAGGAAGCGAGGCTTTCGTTAAATTCGCCTAAAACCAAGTCTTGTCGAAAACTTACAAGTTTGTAGTAGGTATACTACCTTATGAAGCTTGTTACTAAACTGCTAGATATTTTCAACCCAGATTACGCTTTTACGCCAATTCACGCGGTATATTCTTACTTGAATATTTAATTGATACCTTGATTAGAATACTCTAGAATATTTATCAACCTATTTTTTTCCTAGGACAAGAAATAGTCTGAAATAACCTTTTTCCTGGGACAAGAAACAGTCTGAAACAACTACCTATTCAATAGTGTTGCGATTGCTACTATAGTTTTTTATAGATTTTCGCTTAAATAACCGGTTGGAGGAATATTTTTTCTTATATAATAACCATTTCAATTGTCGATTATTGACATAAAATCCTTTGAAATAACCAGTTATGGAGGAAAAATGTCTTCACATATAACCAGCCAGTTATCTAATCTTGGTTTTTTGCAACAAATAAGCGCAGGAAATGTACAAATGTAAGTACTACTAAAAAAAACAAATGTGCTTGTGTAAAAAAATCGATCAATCTATTGTAAAAATCGAATGAGCTAATAAGTAGTCATTGCACGTAACGACTTCATATCCAAATATGAATCACTACTGCTGGACGATGACACGACACACCGTAATATACCTACCTGCCTTGTAAAGATATGCATCCACTGGGTCGGAATCGGAGGCGTACGGAACAAAAGAGTTAGTTGCTTTGTATTGATTTATGTGGTACAACATGCACTGGATCAGCATATCTGCGCTAGAGACCGACGACGCATCTTACGCTGCGTACGCTCCGATTCCGACCTAGTGGACGCGTAGCTTAAGATCTGTAAATACAATGCAGAAGTTGTGTGATCTCATCCTTCGAAAATTGACCTAATCAATGATGCCAAGGTACGACGAAGAATATTTTATCCTGATTGAACAGCCGAATGACGTCTTTACGAAGACCACGTAAAGTAGACGCTTGTAGCAATGATTTATGATAAAATACATTTTAATCATGTAGATAAGTACTTCAACAACCGATACACATACACCCACAAATCTTTAATACCTAATCGTTTAGTTTTCCTTGATAAAGTTCCACGTTTCTTGAGAAACATCGAACGTAAGTGCCTACAGTGGTGAATCCAGGATTTCGGTTTGAAAAGGCCCAGGGTTTGGCTGTTATTGTTGTTGTTATGTCCACCCCTGGATGATTTGGGAGAGGGCTTGAGCGCCCTAGCTCCACGTGGATTTGCTAGTGTGACTAAACCTGCTTATTCAATAGTTAGTTCTACTTACCTATTGAATAGGCAGGTCTAGTTAAGAGTCCCAAGATCCAACCCACACCACAACAGTAAACGAAAATAGAACTGGTAATTACGTGGTGTGGTTGTAGCGGCCCCGATTTCCGATTTTAGGAAGTATGTTCAAATCTAGTCATGTTCGTGTAAACGCATAGAAATCAAACTAATGTGAATTTTAATGTTTTGAATTATATTGAGTAATGAAAGAAAAAGTTAGCGAGAAATACTACATAGTCAGCTACGCTCACTGACCATCCTTCCTGTTGATAAGACACTGCTGAGAGCACATATCCTGTTCGTTGCTAGGCTGGCCAGGCTTGTATGAAAATTGGCCTCTAATAGGTAGGTACCTACTGTATCATCCGGTGGATAGAGAACTCTCAGAATTTCTTTGGAATTCTATGGGGAGGCTTATGTCCAGCAGTGGACTTCTATTAGGCTGATATGATGATTCTGCAGTTGGATATAGGCCTCTATCGAATAGACAAAATTTGGTTGTACAAATTGATTTAACAAGGTAGGCACAACACACAACGGATATTTATCCCTCTGAAGTTAGGTGCAACAAACAATTGGGCATGTTGTGCGGAAAAATTCACTTACCTCCAATTCAACCCAATATGGGTTCTGCGCAGATACTTCAGAGGGACGAAAATCCGTTGTGACTACATACCTATCCATTCTAATCTCTTCACACAAAACATGATTCAGTTATAAAAACATTTATTCACCTATCAATAAGCAAACACATTGCCCAGCACCAACAGATGTTTTTTATCCAACCGATCAAGTACATAGATATACATGCTGTATGTAACAATGGAAGCGATGAAGAATATTAGTGTTGCAATAAATTTGAATTTGTAGGCCATGGTGGTATGGAAAGGGCTTCTCGACGTCTTCAGGATAGGTATAGGACAGGATAGGAAACTGGAAAGAAAAATTAGGTATGATTAATTCCACCAATTCATAGCTCATAGGCATGTAATAGATGCTTTAAAAATATGAGAGGATTCAGGTCTCCACTAGAAAACAATAATAATAAGGTATATAGGTATAATTTTTGTAAAATGAACCACTGAAGCAGATAAGGGCTATTTAACTTGGAAATTCTTATCTTCCGCTGACATTAAATACATATTGACATGTAGTGATAACTGAATACAATGTAGACAATAAATTACAGTTAGATCGGTACTGCACAAATTATCAATTAAAAGAAATATACATTTATTTTCTAAAAAGGTTAGATTTAATTTCTCTGTCCATCAGAGAGATTGAGAATTTATGAACGGGTATGTATGAGATATACCTCAACACATCAAAGTATAAACCAATCTGATTATGGCTAAATAGCAGATTGCAGATAACATAAAAAAATATATAAAAAAAATAAGTAAATTTTACTGAGTACACTGGTTTTTCTGTAACACAGAATGATAGTGACTGAGGAAATAAGACCTGCACTGATGTCCCACATTGAGATGACTAATTCATTAAATCTTGTGGAGGAAGGAAGAAATCTTGAAGGAGCCTGTGTGTCTTTAAGTCATTGAAGACAAGAGTTATCTGAGTTAAGATTATGTGTTTGTCACCTCAATAGACCCGTCCTGAGACCTCTTGGAGGTCAATCTAATAAGAAAATTGAATTGCAGTAGGTAACAATGTAATTTATAGCATGAGGTGATAACAGTAAGATAGGTATTTGAATAACAATTTTTATAATCGGCTCTGGGAAGTTTGTTGTTCAATGCTATTGTAATTTTAAATTATTTTAAACTCATTTCTGAGCAAGGAGGAAAAACAGTACCTAGGTACTAACTTGTAAACATCCAGATATTTTCTTAGTTTTGTTAAAATAATGGCAAGCAGTTTAGATTTTATGGTCATTAACCAGCTGAATAGGAAAATTAATTAGGTAATATTGCTCAATTAACTAGTAATATTTACTGGTTGATAGAGCTGGTTATTTGTAAAAAAAAAACATTTGTTTACTTCGCAATATTTTCCAAAGGTTTCGCTTTGAAAATGTACCTACGTATACAGCATTTATAATAAAATCTAGTAATACTTAGCCTACAGAACCAATGCAGACAGTTCTAAAATTAGAACAACATTTGAATCTTCTTAGTTGTCTAGGTTTTTAGCATTGCCGCTTTCAGAACATATCCTAGGTAGATGCTGTACTAACCTTTTATTCAAACGGAGAGGAAAGCTCCGATGAAGTCACACAAAACACGACTGGAGACAAATGGGCACAAAAACAGATCTATGTCGAAAAATACAAACTTTCAATGATAATTTTGCAAGTTTACTCAATAGACTCTGTACAAACTTCACTCTGAAACAGTTCTAGCACGTGACTGTAACTTGTTTCACAATAATTACAGGTAAACAGGTGAAAGTGCGAAAATTATAATTATTTTGTAATCAGAAAATTACACAGCACGATGATCACCATCTGCTGCAAACAAACCGCAATATTCAACTGACTTGACGTTTGGTTTTATTTGACTTTTGACAGCTAAAACCGGTGATGCCAGCTTAGTCCCAAATTTTACCGGCGTCAACTAACCCAAACTTATAGAAAATGTTCTCCAGAGCGAATGAGTATTATATGAACTGCAGGCATTATTTTATTGCATGAACTATCTATAAAGTTAGGGCCGTATACTAAATTGTGCTTGTGCCAACGCCCCAGCGCACTGTGTAATCAATGTCGTCATTCTTAACTGCAATTGTGGTGAATGTGGTGATCGTGTACCGTGTAGGTACTTACTTACGTACACTACATCTTGGTTTTAAAAAACAATTATCCTGGGACCAAATACATGGCGTTTGGGATTCTGGACCTGGAATGCAGATATCCTATCACAAATTGCTTTTTGCATTCTAAAATGCAGTACCTACCAAACAGATGATAGCGAACTTGTAATAAGCCATCCGCATTCTGGATCCAGAATTCCAGATGCCATGTACCTAGTCCCAGGATAAAATACTGATGGTGAACATTCTCCTACAATTTGGGGTAAATATTTGTAGCTGGAACCTTTTACAAATAACGTTCCTTTTCAGGCAGATTCAGTTCCCCCGTATAGAATAATGGTACGATCTTAACTAATTTCCGGTAGGTTGATTACATTATAATACCACCTAAGTACTTAGGTCTAGGTACCTACTACAAAATGAAATCTAGCTACGTAACTACTCGGTGCTACTTTCCTAGATAATTCAGTATATAAGTACTACATAATATACATCGATAATACATATAGGTAGGTATCTAAAATAAATATATTTTTTTTATTTTCTCTATACTAAGTCGAACTTTGTGTAAATGTCATTACGAGTTTCGTAACGTTTTCTTTCCAAGGGTTAATATCAACGAGAATGTGGGTGTAGAGTTGTCTTATTTGGTAAGACACCACCATGTACTGAATGCTGGAGAGCCCGTCATCTTTGTACCGGTCCATACCAGTTTTCAGCATGTGGAATCTGAAATATTGTATTACCTACTTATAAAATATTGTATTACAGTAGGTATGAGTACAACAGTACGCACAACGGATCTTTATCCCTCATCTGAAGTTAAGTGAAACAACTATTGCGCATTTAGGTACCTACTGTTGTGCGGAAAAATTAGCTTATATCTCCAAATACCCAAAAATTGATTGTACGCAGATACATCGGAGGGACAAAATCAGTTGTATGTAACTAGGTACTCTATTTTTCTAGTTATTAATTTCAAAAGTTACAAATAAAATACCTGGATTACCTACTAGGTAACAAATAGGACGTGATAGGACCTAGACATAGTCCATAACTTTGTAGGGCAATCCTAAATTAAATCGTTAATTCACTTATTACTACATTGAATGTAGGTACCTACCTATACAACATATTATAAATAATCTGTCCTTATCCGATATGAGATTAAATATTTCGGGAGGTGCTTTATTAGGTATGTATGATATATGATATATATATGATGTATGATAAACGAGATGATTGGGTTCAATATAGATTGACATCATTACTGATAATAGGTAATCACAATACCTGCCCAATACCCAAATTACTTTATCTATTTGGGCGTATTTATGTGAGAATATAGATAAAAACGCCCACTAAATAATTCTGGGTTATGTTACGTTTACCTCCTACCTTACCTACCTATACCTAGGTAGTCGTTAAGTCACGAGGTAGGCCGTTAGGCGGCCTAAAAAAAACTCCGTCACCATTGGCCACTACCTAACTCATATGGACGAACGAACGAACCTACCTAGGTAAATCTATTTGCACCTGACCTACATTCTTTATCATATAATTTTTGTCATTTTATCATCTAACATGAAGTACTTAATTTATGTCTAGGTTATATATGTAGGTACTTATAAATAGCTTCAATGTCGCTGGACTAGGTAGGTAAAAGATTTACCTACTAGTTACTGGTGGAAATTGTAAACTTGTGACGTACCTATACTCGTTGACAGGTGTGCTTTTGTGGGGTAGTGCGACATAACGCGCTATTTTCTTCGAGTACCGAGTTACGCCCAATCCGGTAATTTTTAGCCTGGAATTACGAGAAGTTTTTATTACCTACACTCGAGAAAGACTGAAAATCTTTGACGTCGTGCACGAGCGACTTTTGTTGCCCAGAATCTTTTTTCAGTCGATTTCTCTCGGCTTTCTCGTCGGTACGTGTAGTCACAATGGATCTTTGACCCTCTGAAGTATCTGCGCAGAACCCATTTTTGGTAATTGGGAGTTAAGCGAATTTTTCCGCACAATATGGTACAGTCGGCGACATATCAACCTATCCACTGTTTGAACTTTGAACTATTATAATTTGAATGTTGCGAATCAGAGATCGCAATAGGTGTAGGCGCGTGGCGCGCAAGCAGCGAGTCTCACATAAAAACATATCGTCCCTCTCGCATGATTCGCAACATTCAAATTATAGTTCAAAGTTCGAACCGTTGATAGGTTGATGTGTAGGCTGTGTAGCCGACTATACATGCGCAATCGTAGAGATTCGTTATGCGTAGGTTAGGTACCTACTGTACTTTCATATAAATCCGCAAATGCCAATTTTGAAGACAAAAGTTGCTCGTGCGCGGGCTCTCTAAATATACCCTAACTAAATAAATTCGCCGAATGTGAGTAGATAAAACAGACGAGCCTTGAGTTCTTGTACCTAGCCAATAAAAAAAACTCCTTTCAGAAATCTTATTTAGGTACTTTACCTACATTTATTTTATTGTGTGTCAGTGACTAAAATTTTTATTTTTTATACATCATAGACAAACGTTTGACCGCAATCTCACCTGATGGTAAGTGACGATGTAGCACATTTGCCTAGAAGAAACCTATTCACTCTCCTCTTGAAAACATCCGAATTGTAAGTGTTCGTAGTGTGTAATTGTAATAATTTAATAATTAGGCCTTTATTAGCTTAACCTCACCTACATAGCCAGACATAGATTACATACGGAGGTCGTAGCACGAATTTGATTAGGTACTTACCTACTCGTAAATATTTTGACATGGTAAAAGCACACAAACACAAACACTGCACGATCACAAGTTGATTGCGTGTGAGTGGAGTGTTATCACTGCGCAGTGGATCTTTCAATGTCAAATTGCTAACGAACTTGTCAGCTGAAACTGAAACGCATTTGAACCGTAGCTTTTCATCTGTTTAGGTTATATTATATCGTATTCTACTATTAAACTTTGACAGCTGAAACGCACGTGAATCGTATTTTTTCAATTATTTTTAGGTTATTTCGATTTTAGTATTTAGTATTTATTTATTCAGCCTTAAAAGTAACATTACAGAATTTAGTATCTACAGGAAGTAGGTAAGTACATCTAAACCGTCACTAAAGGTACACATATTTACAAAGAAGAATATACAATAACAGAGAGAATAAACAATTAAAAATTAAAAACAAGATAAAGGATTTAAAAAATAAAAATAATAACGAGGAACTACACTGAAGTTTCAGCTAAGCTGAATAGAATATTAACCGTTATAAATTGTAGAATTGAGCCTTTGTGTACCTACCTCCAAAACATGTCGTTGTCTTCACCCCCCCACCCCCAGTACATGTTGGAGTACCCATTCACTTTTCTGTACTGACTGGCTGTCATCGCTGCTACTCCTCCAAATAAAGTTCGATAATTTGGACTGCAAAAGAAAACCAATCGATGTATATTTTCAGGCAAAAAAAAATATTCGAGTCTGGATTAATGGATACAGGTAGCAGTAAGATTGTTCTCATAAAAATAAAAACAAACAAATAAATAAAAAAGTATAAAAGTATTCTATCAGCATCTAGTTCCCATATTACAAGCTTTGCTTAGTTTGGGACTAGAGAGCGTCGTGTGAAAATGTCCATGAATATTTATATATTTATTTATAATAAAAAAAAACGTAATGTGTAATAGTTTTTTTTTAGCCTATTTTCTGCTATACAGCGTGTAGCTACAATGGCGACATTAAATGAACACACGGGTAGAGCTACTTATAAGTATTCATAAAAAAAATAAAAAAAATAAGTCCATAATAGAAATTTCGAATTTTTCAAACAAACTTAATAATAAAATACGCAACAAAAATTAATCATTCTGTGAGTGTGCAAACCGCGCCGCGCCCGCGCCCGCGCCTGCCTGCCCGGGCGGCTCGGTGGCGGCGGCGGGGCGCGGTGGAGCGCGGGGCGGGGAAATCAAGCGACACCAAGGAAATCAAATAATTTCACTTTACCTTGTTCACTTTACTATTAATTTTATTGTTGTGACCTATGCACCTCGCGCCTTACACTTATTAAATCTTCAAGTTCTCAATGTAGCCGCCGCGCCGCCGCCGCCGCCGCCACCACGTCGGACACAAAGATGTACCTAACCGGCGCTGAATATTCGCCCTGGCCTTTTGCATTTTTGCATAAACGTCGTCTTTCACAAAGCCCCATAAAAAAATCGAGGGGCTTGAGGTCAGGTGACATTGGGCCACCTAAGAGGTCCGTGTCGTGTCGTCCTATCCAGTATCCACTGAGCACCAAACATTTCATTTAGCCGCTCCCTAGTCGCAAAGGTAGACAGATAAACAAATAATAAATCAAAGCGTCTTTATCGCTGTACCTACGTAGACCTGATTGGGTACTTAGAATAGAAAAGCTAAACTAACAAAACCAAGCGTCTTTTTCGCGAAACATTCAGAATAGGTAGATAATTAGCAAAATTATTAAAATAAAGTGTGTCAAGGACACCGGCCCGCGCACAGAATACTGTTACCCAAGAAGAACGTTTACTGCATACAAATATGGCAGGACAAAATTGACCATTTATTTGGGGGTTCGTAACTAGATGGCGTTATTTTTGGCACCAACTTTTAAAATATTTGGTGGCAGTTTCAATCTATTTTAGCGCTAAATTTCGAACAGACCTGGCAGGGATTAAAATTGTTTAAACAGTTTCTGCTGTTTGGCTTATCTTTTTGTCAAAATGCTGACATAAGATTATTACAGAATGTTAAAATCGTTGCTAGTTTTATCAGGTCAGCATTTGACAAAAAGATAAGCCAAACAGCAGAAACTGTTTATAAGCAATCTGTCTTTCTTGGCCTAGCAGTGAAATACGAAAACTAATCAGGTACCTAACAAATTAAAAGTCACAAGTTTATTGATTTTTTTTATTATTTAAGTTTACGAATAAGTTTTCTAGTGGGTCTTGCTGGAGCCTTCTTCTGGCTAGACTTTTTATGTTTTTATGTTTAGTTGTAAGATTTTTCCACACTTGTTCCAATCCGTTAATGGTCCATATCCATCCTTGTTGTAAAGGGGGTGGTGTTCTGCACCCCAAAAACTTCAGTTTTTTAAAAAATTCTTTCATTTGCCCAAATAATTCTATATGACGCGTATTGTTTTGGATATTGGTGGTTAACGGCTTTCCTCTTCTTCTGTCTGGCGTATAAGCGTTGACGCTGTCAAATAGTTCATCCATTTTTTTTAATACTTCTGCCGTCGTTGTCGCTGAAGTCGATAGTTCTCCTGAAATAATAAAAAAATAAGTGAGTAAGATACCTCTTACTATCCCAAATTTCTTACTCCTACTCCTATTATTAACTAAACAAACAACGATAAAACTAGCCAAGTAAGCAAACTCTCAGTACAAAAAAAATTCAATATATTTATTTATTCCCCACCAAGACCACCATATTAACACCAGAAAGTGTAAAATTAAACACAGAAACTGTCATAAACAATTTACTACCGAACAAATCGTGAGAATAATATCTAAAAGCCTATGATATTTATCTTTCTCATAGAGGGGGATGAAAAGCAGAGTGTGCCTATGTGTAGTGTTAATCCTCGCTACGTTCAGGATTCTACTCTAATTTTGGTCCCTTATGACACAATCTACTATTTCGTGTGGTAAGCTGGTTGTCTTATTAGACGTAGACAGTATAGTAAGAATAGAATTACTATACCACCATGGCTGGTGGCCATATAGGACCATGTATTTTTCATACCTACATACATTTTTCATACATACATACCAAATTGTAGGTATTTTGTTTGCCATCTTCTGCTGGTTTCTGGGTAATCAGCGATCCTGTAGTTGTACCATCGACATTCATCTGGCTCTGGTTTAATAAGTTAAAATTTTCCATTAAAGGCAGAGTTAAAGATGGACCAGCCACAGGCTCAATCGTAACCAACACAGGGTCTGTCAAAACCTGAAATAAACAAACAAGTAGTGTTAAGAAACTGTGTGCCCTTTTTAACCGACTTTAAAAGAGGGAAAAGGTTCTCAATTCAGTTGTTTTTTTTAATGTGTGTTACCTCAGAACTCCGTCATTTATAAACCGATTTCAAAAATTCTTTTTTTTATCTGAAAGGATGTACTTCCAGGTTGGTCCCATTTAATTTTCATCATAATCGGTTCAGTAGTTTGGCTTATAAATAACTCAGTCAGTTTTTCTAGTTTTTTAACTTATAAATTATACAACTTCTTTGTGTTTTTTTTTTCGGGAACATCATAAGATCTTAGTTCGGGTGAACAACTAGTTATCATACCAAACGCGAAAGTTTGTAATTATGTATGGATGTTTGTTTCTCTTTCACGCAAAAACTACTGGTCCCATTTGAATGAAACTTGGAATACATAATTTATTCCAAGTTTCATAACTCAATATTGAAAAAAATGTCGTTTGAGTCAAGTCGCCTTTTAACCGTCGCTATAGTTCGTAGCCTGGATTTACACATAGGCTACTTTTTATCCCGGAATATCCACAGGATCAAACGGGACGCGGACAAAGTCGCGCGCGGAAGCTAGTATATTATTATAGAAAAAACTCACTAACCTTGTCACATTCAGCATCTGGTACTGCAGCTTTGAATAGCCTAATACCAGCATTATCAATGAACCATTTCCTTTCAAAATGTCTAGTGCACAGCATTCTATGTTCACTGTGAAGTTGGCGATGGAATTCTTGAGAGCTCCAGGAACCATGTGGAAAACAATACTTGGCCCACAACACACATCTGAAATTTATTATATGCATCATTTAGTATTTATTTCATTCCAAAGCAATTTTCATGTCATTATCTTATGAAAATGTTCCGAATAGTTCTTATTGTCTGTTTTTTATCCTGCTTGTTTTGTGCTGTACCTACCTGTGATTGTGAACTAAATAAATAATTATCTATCTATTATTCTATTTTCTCCTAATTTTATGATATTTAGGGAGTCTTAACGATGGAAGTAACGAAACACAATAGATTTGTAATGTGCTTTGTTATGCCACCCTATATTATCACATGACTGAGATGTCTTTTTCAACATTTACCGTGACTTTGAGGTAAATCTTAAGATTTACCAAGTGAATGGTGGTAAAAGTCCTTATGAACGATGATCATAGAACTATTGGAACTTTTACCCGTACAAATTGGTAAATCTTAAAAGACTTACCGCAGATCGGGCTTTTATACCTAGTAACATTATTATATTCATTTCATAACAATCAGTGTCAGAGTTTTTATGAGAAAAAATATGATGGGAATTCCCATGGAGACAGACACAATCAGGTTGTGTTCAGTAGACTACTTACCGATTAATGTTAGTTGGTCCCGGCTTAGGAAAACGATGTAATATGGTATCAGGGTTTTCACACGGTGAAGCCCCACACTTGACACACTTCCTTTGATTTTCTTTCATATCTGAAAGATAGATCTAATCACAAAGTTCCAATCTAAATACAGAGTCACTGTCTCAACCACGAGTCTCTTATCTACCACAACACACGGACTTCACTCCAGCTAAAATAGAAGGCGAAACCCTTATAACATAGAGTCACTGTCTCAACCAAAAGTCTCGTATCTCCCACAACACAACGCACGGATTTCACTACAGTTAAAATGGAGGGCGAAGCCCTTGCAACTAAATAGAGTCACTGTCTCAACCACGAGTCTCTTATCTCCCACAACACACAGATTTCACTACAGAAAACGGAGGAGCAGATGCTCAACTCAATGTTATTCATAGGAAATCTTTCTTTGACGAAACTTCACGAAAGTAAAAAAAGCCAACACCAATGGACAATGACGGACATGTTTTTCGTTTTTGAAAAGAAAAACATGGAGTTGCAGTGCTACTAACTCACAATTCAATTTTACCCCATTATTTTAACGATTGCTACATTACATTATTCAATCTTTTATCCTCTTGGCAACCTTATCGATCTTGAATCATCCATCTCCTTGGCTATTAATTTGGCTTATCATGCCTTAGAACACTCCAAACTTACTCTTATGTATCTGTAAAAATTGTTTCCATAATGCCCTGCCCTAGGTCGCATAGTACACCTCCCTCCCCCCCCCCCCCCCGTGACCTGACAGTGCGGAACTTTTTTTGCAGAAGATGGCTTGACAGGTTAAATAAAACCATTTAGGTAGGTAACTAAACATTTTTATTGCTTTATATAACAAAATGGGTAAACCGAGGCGCTAATTTCTTTAGCTAGGCACCCCCCTAAATGTTTAGGTAAATAACTCTGCCTACTCTCTCATATCTGATACTCACTGTACCTGCTAGGTTTCTATGTACCTTGCATACCCTTTACCTACCTACTGTATGTTTTGCTGGAAATAAAGTTTTTTTTTTTCATTTTCTTACTAATAGTTAAAAACGGCATCACCACGCTCAAAAATTTTTTTAGCTCAACTAAGTACGAGACATTTGAACCCACCAACTCCAATTTGCGTTGTATTCCGGGCCGCAATAGGTAAATTATTTGCCATCTCTGTCAAATCAATGGCATTGCTGTTTAGCTTTCCACATCATTTTTTTTTTATCTCAAACATCTAAAATGGCGCGGTAGTTTGGCGTGAGTGACAATGATGTTGGCGAATATTAGGTTCGACCAAAATATTTACTCGTATCTCGAAGGGCGAATTTCCCAACTAATACTGGCTGGAAACACTGGACAGTAATTTGATGAGAATTTGGCAAAAGGACTAGTACCTATCCAGCGCCAGAAAAAATTAAAAAAAAAAGAAATTGATGAGAAATGCACGCTGCCTAAAAATTATTGCACTAAAATGTTAAATATTCTGATTATTTTTTAAATGGTTTATTTTATTGTGCAGTTTATTTTTACATAAAAATATAATAAATTGTAAAAATAATTAACAATTATTTCACTTAACAAAACTACACAGTTTTAGTGCAGTTTGATGAGGCAACTACTATGAGCGAGATCGAGCTACAGCTATCCCTGTTCTTTGCAGCCCCAAGTAGGTATTGTGGGAGGTACCGCACTCGTCAAACAAAGTCGACCCCACCTGGGCCCGCGTATCACTGGCTAGGCAGGCAGGACGAGTCGGTCGAGCGGGCGGCGGCGCGGGCGGCGCGGGCGGCGCTCCTCAATCAAAGGGCGAGGCGAGCGGAGTTAGCTATCCCTTTCATGCACAAGCACAACGTCGCAATTTCGGGTGTCTTATCTTATTCTAACAATACTTTCTTGCTCTTCATACGCGGTTATGACCCGTGAACCCGACAGATGACCTCTGCTCTTACGTACAGGTTGCTCCGAGGCGTTATTTAAGAAAATTGATTTATTTCGATAAATCTTATGTTTAATGAAATAAAAAATATGTCTATATTCTGAAAACGCGAAACCGGATACGCTGGTTAATTTAATGTCGCCATTGTAGCTACACGCTGTATATTCTGTCTTCTGTGATGCACACATTAGATACTTACAGTTGTTCCTTATTCAGTACAGCAGCGCACATGTGCCGTGGTATATTAGGACAGGTGTAAAGGATCCTATTGTCAGTTGGCAGCAAGTCCACGTCATGGAAGATAGCACACGGCCAGTAGCCCATCTTCTCCAGCTCATGGAAACCGGCGTTGAAGAGTCTACCGCGGTTGAAAAGATCTTTACCTGGAATAGGGATGATGACGAAAAGTATACCTACTTATGACCTACCTATGTAGTAGTAAGTACGAAAAGTAAGTAGTGGATGAGGATAAGTAGTATGACCTACTGGAGAGGAAATCAGTATCTAACTTCAACGCAATACCGTTTATTTTACTTCCGTCGGTTTTGCAGTCAAGTTTTAAATTAAAGTGCAGTCGAATCTCACCATGTTGCTCAATCACAAATATACGGTACTCCAAGTTCTGCTGGATGAGGAACGGATGAATGTTGTACAGAAACACCGCCAGATTTTCCTCCCGGTCACTGTAATAAACTAGAACATTTTATTCCAAGAAAGCAAGTGGGTAGAGCGTAAAGTTTTACGACTCTTCCACTTCCAATAGTTTTGAAGAGAACAATAAAATAAATACAAAGTATCATCGCGATTATGTAGAATTTGTGCATGCTTCCACCAAGTTAAAATTCTACAGTCGCCAAAAAATATTTATGTTTTTCCTTACAACATTCCTCTACATTTTAAGTAAGTAGTGTTATAATTATGTTCTCAAGCGATGGTAGATTGAATTATTCTGTGCTAAGTAGATGGTACTGATAACTCAAAGCACAGTGCACAATGTGGTTAGGGATCTCTTACTGAAATGCAATTACAAAATCGCTTTTAGAACAAAAGCTTACAAATCCGAACCGATTTTTTCAATCAAACCAATCCGATGACTGCGGATTGGAATGGATCGGATTGGGAAATTCACAAATCCCACGGAAATATTTTATTGAATAGTTTATGGCAAAAACAATTTAGCAGCGGGGTGATTTATTTATTCGGAGATATTTGTCACAAAATAAAATAATATGTCTTCTTGAGTAGTCTACATGCGCTGCAGCCTTGAATACACGCTGCAGCCCTGCTACGCTCGTAGAGTATCTACGAATGGCAGACCCTCTACAGATGGGTTGAACTATGACAAATGTGCAATGGGTATTTTATACATAATAGCTATTTTTTTTTCTATAAAAGTTTTTTTTTCTACAAAGAAAGAAAAAAATATCAAGATAAAAAAAAGAAAGCATAAATATATAAAGAATAAGTATAAAAAATATTTTTGTATAAAGAAAATGCTAAGATATTTAAAAAAATTGGAAATGTCGCGCAGTGTAACCGCGCTTACCGGTAAGGTACTAGGATGCCGACTTTGTGCCGCGAGCGACAATATCGGGGGGTGTAATATCCGCCCATGACGATCAGGTCGAGCATGCTCTCCAGATTTTTAGTTCTGTGCTTGTGGATTGACACTGTAAAAAATATTTTTATTAGAAGAAATATCTCATTTATTCTTATAGTTGTTTAAAAAGTTTTTAAAATTATGTAACGTACCCACTTAGGTAGGTAGCTTCGATCAACTATACCTCGTAGGTAGCTACTTATAGTTTAGAAAAACCAGTATTTTATCATGTAACTTTGAATTGGAGGTATGTGGTTATATTTTTATACAGTTACCCATAAATTAAAAAAAATCAGAAAAGAGATTTCATCTTGAAACAAACTAGTATACTTACGCACAACGGGTCTTTATCCCTCGAAGTTAAGTGCAACAAACGATTGCGCATGTACTGTTTGGAAATTTGCTACACCTCCTATTACACAAAAATGGGATCTGCGGAAATACTTCAGAGGGACAAATATTCGTTGTGACTACTATACTTAGTAATACACCGGCTGAAACTCACCATTTCGGGATCCCACTCTTGAAACACACAGGGGTAGGTTTTTCCGTAGCTGCAATGTACGTGAGAGTGCTAAAACCTCTGTAAGTAACACAAATCAAATCCTGATTTGGGACACATCCGTCAGAAATAAAAAATAAAGATATTTAAATTCATTTTAATCTATTTATACAGGGGGGTGCAGTACGACAACAAATGAAAACACGGATACGGTTAACCTCACAAAAATCTAACTTGTTTTTTTTCATTGTTATAATTTATTTATCTCTGTTTTGGTTGCAATTTCACAGATAGGCCAAGTAGTGTGATAAATCAGCTGGCCAAGTAACCTTTTTTTGCAACTTTATGTCCATGTTCACCAAAAAATATTTCATAAAAAAAATATTGATTGATTGACGATAGGTATGAAAGTCTGTGCTAATATTTCAGAATGTACTTATTAACAAACAAGTGTCTTATAATATTTGTATGTATATAAAAAAATTGTTACCGTTCACAGAAGTAGGAGGGGAACTGTTCTTTGTGTGCTTCAACACCAACATTGCCTTATGTGGATCATTTTCGTAGGTGAATATATCTTTTATGGTCACTTGCTCTGTGAAATGAACAATTTAATGGTAACAAACCTAAGTACGCATTATTTTTAAAAATACAATCAAATTGTAGTTATGTAGTAAGCTTTTTTAAAAACCCTCGTCTGGGTAAATATTACCACCGTATTTATTTCTGCCACCTAGTATCGATGCTCGCATTGCTGTGTTCTGCTTTGAAGGGTATGGGTGGATACCATGCCTATGCAATTACAGACACCATCTTTACTCCTCAGAGATATGGATCCTGTGCGATGTCAGATCACGTCCTCAGAGGTGAAGCAATGCATTCAAATTCAAAATAGGTAAAGACTACCCCTTATCAGGTGGGTTTTTAGCTTGTTCCATTATATATATTTTTTTTTCTTAACCTATACTGTCCCACTGCTGGGCAAAGGTCTCCCCCATTTCCTTCCAGGACTTCCGCTGGCTTGCCAGGTCCCACCAATGTGCTTCGAATGCGTCAATATCGTGGCTCCAGCGTCTTCTAGGCCTGCCTCGGCGTCGTCTGCCGTCTTCAGGCACCCACTGCGTGATATAAAATTATTCTCATAAAAAAGAAAAAAAAATGGCTGACCTGTCACAGCTTCCACTTCATCCGCTGGGAATACCTCAAGGTAAGGCACTGGATCCGGTACAACCTGGCTCCAGAACAAATAGTATAGTACTGCTCCTAGAAACCAGGTTACGAAGAATACCTTCCACGCGCTGCATTTGTTTGAAGCTGGTCTTTCTAAGCAGTCTTGTAGAGATTGTGGTTTTCGATCTCGTCCTGGAAAAAAATGTAGGATGGGTTTCGATTTAAATGTTGTAGTTCTCAAACCGAGTCTAATGGCGCATCAAAGCATTTCCATTTTAGCGATGATGGGGTTGAAAATCACCTATTTACTGAAAAATAATTATATGTCTAAGATGTGGTAAATATAGTATTCGAACGTGTCTTTGACAAGGTAAAGTTTTGTAATTATAGTAGGTAGTATAGTTCATTTTAAAGTATTATTTTTATAAATAAAATCTTGATTGCGTCTGTATTAGGCACAGATTATGTGCTTTCTATATTCTAAGCCTAAGGTATTAGTTAAGTGCCATAAGATCTGAGGGGGGTTTATCTACCGTGCCTTTGAAATACAATCGTGCACCAATTTCATTTAAGATAGGTACCTAATAAAAGCACAAACACATCAAATTTTCATTAAAAAGCACTTACTTTTCGTCCCATTCCGCGTCAATAAAACCTTTATCCTCCGAATCGGCAGAAATGGAAACATTACGAAGTGTGGGCGTATAATGTCTCAAGTATAACTGCAGGTGACAAACAAAGGATGTTGTAAATACCTAGCTAAGTCAACAAATCAACAGGATACGAAAGCAAACTTGAAGAGACAGAAAATTAATCACACCTACACGACAACATTGTTAAGATTCCAGGAATTTGGTGAATGGAGAAGTCCCAAATCTTTCTAGAAATGTGGAAGCAGATGATGACACTTTAACAAATAAGTTTCATGCCTGTGTCGCGATTTATTAAGTGTGGTGCATCAGGTTCTTGTATTTGACACGACGTGTACTGGCAAAAAGCAATAACACAGTTTCACCGGGGCCTACCAAATATGTCGATTAACTCAGTTGCCTTGTAATTCCATATTCTTGAAGAACTTTAACGACGAACCTAAACCATTATTAAAATCACATTAAAATAGTCTTATTTTGGTACTGCTTGACGTTTGTGCAATTTCAATTTGCGGTCATAAGGTCGTCAGAATAAGGTTCTAAACTAAACTCGCTTCGCCGTGGTAGCTACTTACTTTTACTTACAGTTAACCAGCTACAAACAGCTTGCGATTTTCACAGTACCTATACACCAATAAGTGCCTTGGACGACCAATACACCCCCTTAGCGTTCACTACTATACAGAGGAATCTACATAGTAGGCCACCGGAATTATTCGACAAAAGGAAGGTAAATGTAGACACCACTTTACGTCACGGAAACTTTCCGTACTTGCTTAGAACTCTACCTCATTAATTTAATATTCGAAAGGAAAGCTACCGAAGTTAGCATTCAGTGCAAAAGCACAAATCACTTTGTCTAGCGCAAGTTATCACGGGTATTATGCCGGTCTGATTGTTCCCGGAATTAATTCCGGACATTTAGCGAAGCTGGGTCCGTTCTTGAGCGCTCCGGAATATTTCCAGTTGACATTCCGGGTGCATGGGAAAAAAAGATAAAGGTAAAGATAGTTTATTTGCTTAACATGTGTAAATTAAGACTTCTAAACTTTCTAAACATTTTGAATGGGAAAACATGTCTTACCGGTACCTACCGGTGTGTGAATCGAGAATATCAACGATTATTCGTACTAGATTACTTACTTATAGCGGCCATGCACCTTCAAACCAGGATTAAAGCCAGATTAAACCCGTTTTATTTGAACATATTATGCGGCCGCCATTAGTACCTACACTCAAGTATACTTTACCACGGCGCGACCACCTGTGAACTTAAATCCGCGGCAAATACATAGTTGCGTGTATGTTTGTTATTCTAATCCCTCAGCGGCTAGTAAAATCACGTACCATGACTAAAGTAAGTACATTATTATCATCAACGTTGAAATCGAAATGCAACGTTAGTCATAATCTGCCATTTAGTGTTGCTTGTAGGCGTAGCAGTGCTAAGAGCTATGGCCTACGAGGCCTACGGGGCCTACGAGCTTAGATCTAATTTATAGACAATTCTACGGACGTATATCTAGAATCACCTAGTTAGGTATATAAAACGATTCTAAATGATCCTTGTGATTTTATTGAATAAATGAATTATTACTTTGACTCTGACTTGGATCTACGCCCGTAGAATAGTCTAGAAAATATTTTTATCAACTATTTTGATTTCATTCCTTTATGTATTCCAATTTCGTTTGTAGTTTTCTTACTTATGACTGATAAAATATTTAAAAAAAATTTATTTAGGAACGAAAACAAAGTACATAATCTAATACCTAACAGAAATTGAAAATATCGTTTGTAAACCAAGTTTAGCTAAGTACTTAGTTTCTTTCTGATTTTGCTGCAAGGTTCGCATTTACAAACTGTAGCAATATCTTTGAGACGTGAGTAAAGCCTATAAACAGTAGAGCACAGCCCCCGTATCCCAATCTTTTGCTGTCAAGTTATATTTCACTGCCCAGTGTAATTTCTTCAGTTCACGTGGTACAATTTTGTATCACGTGATAATTTTTTTTAGACAGCAAAATATGCGCGAAAACACATCAAATGACGTCATAATGTCACTATTTAGTCACAGAATAACTATGAGTTAGTATGAACTGACCATGATTTAAAATTTTGCAGTTCAACTTTGCAGTTCAATTTTGATTGTCATACCCCTGCTAATCAGTGGATCAGAGCACTTGGGAAGTTAAAACAAGCCATCGAGCCATATTCCGGAAATAGGGAATTCAGGCGTTCGGAATTCAACGCCGATGTTGCAAGACTATTAGCGCCTTTTCACATGCAAACGGGTGATGACTAAAACATAATGTGATTGACATCGACGTGTGGTCTTAGGGGTAAGTGAATTCTCATAAGGTGCATTGTTAGATATAAAACCGTTTTAGTCTCAAAATTCCTTTATTTTGAAAGTTCGGGATCAAGGGGATTTTTCGACTAATCCTTAAAACACCGCACTTATATTTTTTTGTCCGGTTAAGCATAAGCAGGGTAACCACTTAACATCAGGTGGGCAACATGCTCCGTCACATTCTCTCACAAAAAAATTATACGTCGAAAAAACGATGTGATTCTTATCAAACCCACACCTCGTGTGTCAATAATGTCAATATGCGCGCTGCGTCGTATAGGCAGGCCCCGTGTGGATGTGCTAAGACACAGGGATACAGTTAGAATTTAAATTGTGCATTTTCAAAGCTACCTTAAAAGTTTTAAGACTCAGAGTTTTCAATTGATCTCTATATTTTCTTTTTTCTTGTTTGGGCGTATTTTTTTTTTATTTTTACAGAAAAGCAAACAGTGTTTATGTTTGATGTCAACGGACGTGACATAAAACACCAATTTCCACACGTGTGTGTTTTACAAACAAAGTAAGATGTGATATAATAACAATCTCCTCAAAGTTAATCGAAGATAACTGAAAACACTTTCACTGAATTATTTGCGTTGAAAACATCAAGAAAAACCATTTCAATTTTAAATCCCATTATAAGTAATAAGAATTACAAAAATTAAGAAAACAAATTACCCAAAAAAAGAGTCATAGTCAAAATTGTTTGCAACAAAATCACAAGAATCATTTAGAATCGTTTCATAACTAGGTGATTTGAGGTGCCGTTGAGTGACTTTTTTTATTTTTAATGGTCACGTCGTTACATGCGTTCACATTTATTCAAATACGTGAGTTGATGTGAGAAAGTAGCGGAGACAAAAGTTGCGCGCGCGCAGGCTCTCCTTTTAACCGACCTCAAAAGATTCTCTTTTTTCAATGTTTGTTACCTCAGAACATAGTTTGGCTGAATGCCAATGAACTGCCATCATCCTCATGATGAAGCCGGTAGTCGAATTGAAGTCGGTTTTCCTTCAAACTTATAAATTATCTAAGCAACGTTTTAGACGGATAAACTATTCAATGTTTTTCTTTTTTTTTTTAGCGAAAAATGAGATACTACATCAACAAAACTGTGACTATCCTTTACCGGTGGCTAGTCCTTACATTATTGTTATTATATATTTTATACAAAGAGTACGATAGTAGAGTTAAATTAGTGAAACTGAACACCACAGTGACTGCAAAACAAGTAACAACGTATGAATGGTTTATGAATATGAAGACTATGTTCAGGAACTTGGGTAAGTGAACATTCGATTGCCTTGACCACGAATATATGTGATAATCGTAAACGTATCGAAAATGCTAGCGTATCCGAAATACACTGCGCGGTGATGCTACAACGTTCGGCAGTCGAGCTGGCGTTGACGAGCAATATGATTCCAATACGATAGGGTTACGTAACGCGACGACTGTCAGATTTGTTCGTGATTACCCCTTAGAGTATATTTTTAGCATTCGTTTTGTTCATATCTAGTGCATTTGATTAACAGATTTTTATAATTTCAGGCGAAGAAGATGAACCAATATACAGCAACAACACACCATTCTGTTCGCTGAACATGTCTCAACTAGGTAGGTATCTACCTCAATTAATCCTATCCTACTAATATTATAAATGCGAAAGTTTAGATGTTTGGATGTTTAGATGTTTGGATGTTTAGATGTTTGGATGTTTGTGTTTCAATCACGTCAAAACCACTGAACCAACTTGGATGAAACTTGGCATATATATAGTTCGTAACCTGGATTGACATATAGGCTACTTTTTATCCCGAATAATTAACAGGATCTACAGGATAAAATGAACGAAAAGGATTAGCAGCGCCAATTGGCAAGAGGATTTCACTGTCATGTCATGTCACGTCAGTTTGACAGGACGTAGTACTACCTCTTTGGTCTAACGACTAGCGTTTGACATTCCAGTAGATATGAGTTCGGTGTAATGAGGTGTAATGTTAAGTTTCTCAAAGAAGTATCCGCTCGGTACAGGCACAGATAATATAATGTACACGGAAACTATAGACGCGTACGAAGTAGCGGGCAACTGCTAGTAGTAAATAAAAAAATAAATATTCATGGACTTTACACACAACGCCCTTTAGTCCCAAACTAAGCAAAGCTTGTGATATGGGAACTAGATGGCTGATAGAATACTTACATACTTTTTTTTTTTTGTAAATACATACTTATAATACATAGTAACACCCAGACATGGAACAAACATCTATGTTTTCCACGCACAAATGTTTGTTCTTGGTGGGGATCGAACCCACGACCCACAGCACGGAAGGCAGAGCCATTACCGACTGAGCTGTGACGCCTGTCACAGTAGTAGTAGTGTTAGTGAGTAGTTTTTGCACTAAACTTTTAATAACATAGAAATAATAGGTAAAGGGTTCGACCAGTGGTTGTTATTACACGCAGAGCAGGCGAACCCGCTTTCACATATTTCTAAGAATTGCTGATTTTTGATTCATCGTCATCCGCAGCCCAACTTCACCTACTGCTGGGAAACCCCCTCTTTGCTCTTACTTACCATTCCACACAATCTTAGGGTAGCTAGCCCAAGAGCGCTTCATCCCTCTACAAAAAGTCAAAGTCAACCCCATTTTTAACCGACTTCAAAAAAGGAGGAGGGTTCTCAATTCGGTTGTATTTTTTTTAATGTTTGTTACCTCAGAACTTCGACATTTATGAACCGATTTCAAAAATTATTTTTTTATCTGAAAGGATATACTTCCAGGTAGATCCCATTTCGTTTTCATCAAAATCGGTTCGGTAGTTTGGGTTATAAATAAAAATAACTGAAAAAATATGCCAAACACGTGGACGAAATTGCGTGTTTTGCTTTCCTGTAACGTTAAAGTAGTGTTTATAGGCACTAGAACATTCCCAATGAACTGTCATCATCATCCGATGATGAAGAAGCTGGTAGTCGAATTGAAGTCGGTTTTTATAGTTTTTTAAACTTATAAATTATATTCAATAAAATCACAAGGATCATTTTACCGGGTTAGTCTCAAATGCCCCTTTCCGTCCACAAACGCTGACAATGGCGTCAACCCTCGGGCACCACACCGTCAACTTTATATGTTTGCAGGTCCAATAAAAGCAGACAAAACACCGATCACGCTTGCCTGGCTGGCAGAACAACTACCATATGTAAAGCCAGGGGGCTACTACGCCCCACTTCACTGCAAGTCTCGGCATAAAGTAGCCATCTTAGTTCCATACAGGTAATTTAAAATAAACTGGACAAGGCGCAAGTTTTATTTGCGCATGCTAGTGTTCCGAAAGATTCGCTTTATAACCAGCTCTCTAATTTAGCAATGTAATGTAATACACAAAACAAACCAATGTAACAAGAGCTCCAATTTGTAGGATTTTTCATTACGATACGGTTCAGGATAGGCTGGACAATTAATTATTGTAGTTTTTATTTGATTTCTCGAATTCAGTTAACTTTTAGAAGTTGCCTATACTTTTCTTATCATAAGACCATAAGGGCACATCTATCGACAAAACTGTTTTGTCGCGTACTTAGTGACGTGAAAATAAATTTTCTGTTATAACGAAAACAGCAT
This sequence comes from Gandaritis pyraliata, assembly GCA_947859175.1. Taxonomy (NCBI): domain Eukaryota; kingdom Metazoa; phylum Arthropoda; class Insecta; order Lepidoptera; family Geometridae; genus Gandaritis; species Gandaritis pyraliata. The sequence goes on along the minus strand of OX401866.1, from coordinate 2,426,354 downwards.
ATGATGAATGCTTCCTCGTCATATGCTGTTTTCGTTGTAACGAAACTCACATCAATTGACACGACAGTCTTTTCTTACGTTTTTTTATTAATAGGTTCGCAAACCAGCCGTTAAAACAATTTAATTAATTAATTAAATTGGCCGAGCGGCCTTCAAAAGCAAACATGCATGCATAAAATTTTGTTTACCTATCTATTATAGCATTGTTTAGTACCTACCTATTAAACATTGCTTTATACGCATATACCTAGAGAATGAACTGTGCTTTTTTAATAAATAAGAATATAAAGTAATTATGTAGTGTACTTAATAATATTATTAAGTACTTAGGATGATTCTCATTAAATAAGCAAGTAACGAAAACAGCAAATAAAAAGAAGCATATCGTAACTAAAAAAGTTTTACTGAGAAGTTTCACATCACTAACTGTTCGACAAGACGTTTTGTCTTTGGTTTGCGTTCTCCCTTAGGGCCAACGCACATCTGACGACAAAACTGTTTTGTCGCGTACTTAGTGACGTGAAAATAAATTTTCTGTTATAACGAAAACAGCATATGATGAATGCTTCCTCGTCATATGCTGTTTTCGTTGTAACGAAATTCACATCAATTGACACGACGCATGCATAAAATTATGTTTACCTATCTATTATAGCATTGTTTAGTACCTACTTATTAAACATTGCTTTATACGCACATACCTAGAGAATGAACTGTGCTTTTTTAATAAATAAGAATATAAAGTAATTATGTAGTGTACTTAATAATATTATTAAGTACTTAGGATGATTCTCATTAAATAAGCAAGTAACGAAAACAGCAAATAAAAAGAAGCATATCGTAACTAAAAAAGTTTTACTGAGAAGTTTCACATCACTAACTGTTCGACAAGACGTTTTGTCTTTGGTTTGCGTTCTCCCTAATGGTACAGATTTTCTGAAAAAATCACCCATTATGGCTATGTTGTAAGTAGTATCGGAAACAATAAAGCTAACAAATCATGCTAAATATCCTGTTTTAATTGAAAATTATTTTAAAAACTCTTCACAGCTACTCACCACAAACCACGGGAAAGACCCGAGGTCGGATCGAAGATTTCCTTACCATGTTTGCCTTCGCCGTTTGAGTGTGGTTTATGTTTTCAGTTTGATTAAAAATTAAATAAATATTCATGGGCACAATGCCTTCTAGCCCCGAACTAAGCAAAGCTTGTAATATCTAGAGCCTACAGAATCGGAAGAATCAAGGTATACTTTTTTTTCAGAAACCGAACACAAAATCTAGCCATTTTCCTGCACCATATGCACCCATTCCTGATGAAGCAGCTGGTGGAATACCGGATATTTGTGATTGAGCAATACGGTAAAGAAACATTTTGTGAACGTATCTCAGTATTACCATCGATAAATGAATACACGAAGATTGCTACACCCTATATATTAGAGCGTGACTCGCAAAACCGGCTAGTTCCCGGTCGTATTTCCAGATGACGCTACCGTCGACGACGACTTAAGCTTCAAGTAGCCGTTAGAACCAAAGAAACGCCATTAATTTATTTTTGAAATTCATCAAAAATTATGTCCTTATTTTAGAATCTGTAATGGTGTTCATTTATTTAGTTATCACGATTTTATTTCATACTGATTATCTAACATATTTTTCGCCACGCCACCTAGGCGTGATCACCTAGGTGGTCATCAAATTGAAAGATAGTGTACAAATTAATGACATAACTTTACTAATAGGTGGCGTCTATATAAAATAAGTTTTCACCTTCTTGATTTACGGCTTTTGCGACAGGTCACAATTTTGTCAGTGTCTGTTTACTATAGTGTCAAAATTATAATTTGAATTGTTAGTCCATACCGCTCACTCGTTCCCCAAATTCTAGGGTGGCTTTAGCACAGCAATTTAGTCTGTGCATAATATTTGGACTACGAACAAATGAACCTTCTAAATAAAACACCTAGGGCGGCTTGCACGAAATGTCGTTTAAATTCAGCCTAAACACGTTTAACTAAACACGTTTAAATCGTTAAAAGTGTTTAGCAAAATTACGTTTAGTGGCATCTTGCACCAAACTGTTTTGACGATAATTTAACTAAACTCGATTAGTGTGTATATATCAGTACTCTATGGTCGGTATAACCACAGAAAACAGTTCCCCTACGTTTCGTTAAACGTACAAAACGATTGACGCATTTCTTTTCTAAGAAAATTCATCTTTTCCACGCATCAAGTAAGCTAAAACGGAACGGTACTGTCATTTTTTGATACAAAGTGTCATTGGCCTGCGTGTTGTGTTGTATTCTCTTTGACGATTTTATTTACATGTACAATTATTTCATTTTCTTGTTTTGTAGTTGATTGGTTGTGTTGTGGTTGTGATGAAAATAGTGCTTCCCGTTATGGACTATAATACTGTTCAATTTTTTAACTCGTTGGTATCGAATTTTAACTGATTATAGATTTGATGCAAAAGTATTTGTGTGGTTTCTTTCGATAGTCTGAACCTTCTTATATATTTTTTTTATCACTCCTACGGTGCTCAGACGTCGTCGCTGACTACTTTGCCATAGAGTGATGGAGCGAAGTATTTTAGGTGTGAAAAGAATAGATCGAATTCGGAACAGAATACTTCGCTCCAAAACTGGAATCGCCGATGTACGTCGTAAAGTAGCGGAAAGGTGGGCTCAAGGAGTCACAGGCTGGATACCCCCAGGGGGTAGAAGACGTCGCGGCCGCCCGAGGAAGCGCTGGCATGACGACCTGGACTTTCGAGCAGAAATGTGCTATACTCGGCAATAGGTACTGAGGGGTAATCACGAACAAATCTGACAGTCGCCGCGTTACGTAAACCTAACGTATTCGAGTGATATTGCGCGTCAACATCAGCCCGACTGCCGAACGTTGTAGCGTCACCGCGCAGTGTATCTCGGATACGCTAGCGTTACGATACGTTCACGATTGTCAAATTTATTCGTGATCAAGGCACTGCTAATGAGTAGACAAGCCGTTTTACCACCAAGTTTAATGATAAGTCGCAACGCAACTACGTCCTTGAAATTTTTAGAATCCTACTAATATTATTAATGCGAAAGTTTAGATGTTTGGATGTTTATGTTTCAATCACGTCAAAACCACTGAACCAACTTGGATGAAACTTGGCATATATGTAGTTCGTAACCTGGATTGACATATAGGCTACTTTTTATCCCGAATAATTAACAGGATCTAAAGGATAAAATGAACGAAAAGGAAAAATTGAAATTGAAGGGACTCCCTTTTCCGCATTTAGGCTCAAAGTTGGCCAATTATGCGTGGGAACGAAAAGGATTAGCAGCGCCAATTGGCAAGAGGATTTCATTGTCATGTCATGTCACGTCAGTTTGACAGGACGTAGTACTACCTCTTTGGTCTAACAACTAGCGTTTGACATTCCAGTAGGTACACGGAAACTGTACACGCGCACGAAGTCGCGGGTAACTGCTAGTCAATCATATACCTACTTTAGAATATTTATATTGATAAATATACCTATAGGTACCTACCTACCTTCTTCAGACATACCTATTCCATTATTTATAAGTAGGTAGGTAGTAAAACTAGAACAGGATAGCCTAGGAACAAAAGACCTAGGCAACACCCGCAGAAAACTTATTTGTTCGTACCTAAATGGTTCGTAATGTATGGTAATGTTTCAGTACATAACTAAACAAGTACCTATTGGGTGTGATATTTTAATAATATATAATTAAAAGTCTACCTACCTTTTATGTTTTATTTTATCAAGCTAAAAACATTTAAGATTTCATATAATATCATTGTATTTTTTTGTTACCGCACTTGGCGGTAAGGCGTCAGGTTTAAAATCGAAATATCTATTATTTTACTAGCTTGATACGACCAGAGCGCTGTTGCCGCTCTGCATCCAGACTCTATCTCGCTCGTTCGACATTGCATAGCACAAGCTGTCAACGTCGCGCGCGTTGTAACCGAATTTTGGTATACGCTTTGCAAAATTTAGAAATAGCGCCATCTGACGTTTATTTCCGTACTGCTTATAGTGTCAGCGCGCCAGAGGTTCAAGAAAATAAACACCGTTTTGATTTATTACCGATTCGATACACCCAGCGACATCTCACGCCTTTGAAGGTAATCCATTTTCGGGTTACGATATTTTCTAAACGTCTGCTGGTCTATTTTTTTATTTGTCTATGGTATTACCTACAACTGTGAGAATTGATCCTTGGCGGCACATCATATCAATTAAAATCACTTGCAGACCTAGTCTGAACATTTCGACACTGCAGGATAAAAAGGTTTGGACGACGGACGAATGTACGGACTTCTCCCTACTACTGAGTACCAAATGGGGCTACGTCTACCGTGCATGCTAATCATGAGCATGTCTATACAACATTTATCTTGAGGACCGCCAAGGAGTGGAACTCTTTACCAGCGTCTGTGTTTCCGAACACTTACAATTTGAATGTTTTCAAGAGGAGAGTGAATAGGTTTCTTCTAAGCAAATGTGCTACATCGTCGACCGCATCGTCACTTACCATCAGGTGAGATTGCGGTCAAACGTTTGTCTATAATGTATAAAAAAAATACAAGTCCATTTATTTACAGGAACTGGAAAGTTTAACAAAGGCACTCTCTACAACATCGGGTTCTTAGAGAGCCAGCGATTTGGTGAATGGCACTGCTACATCTTCCATGACGTCGATCTACTTCCCCTGGACGAGAGGATCCTGTACTACTGCCCGAGGAGACCCACCCATATGTCCACTGCTGTCGAGTCCTATGGATATCAGTAAGAAATTTCGCACCACGACTTGCTATTAGCAAGTCGTGGTGCGAAATTTTCTTACTTAATTACGTACGAAATTTTTTTGCTATAAATTACACCCAACGTGAACTCTGAATCTACTTAGTAGTACCTAGTAGGGCTCTTTGTGAAAGAGCTCGTCCGGGGAAGTAGTACCACCGTACTTATTTCATGCGCCAAGCAGTGATGCTCGCATTGCTGTGTTCCGGTTTTAAGGGTGCCAGTGCTTTGTCTCTAGAATGTGTGCTTATTCGTCCAAGGCGCTGTGCAATGCCTCACAAGGTCCTCAGTGGACGTGCTCAATTGTTATAGGCAAAGGTAACCGCTTAACATCAGGCGGGCCATCAGCTTGTTCCGTCATTTAGAAGTATAAAAAATTCTTACCCGCCGCGTTCTGCCTTTTACCACGGACCTGAAAGCCTAGTTATCTGGTCTATTTGAAAATGCAAAAGAATTATAGGTATTCCTAGCTCACCCTGGGTTCATTTGTAACAGGCTGATGATAACTGACGGAGTGTACCTATTTCTGTTAACAGGCTTCCGTATTTGAAAATGTTTGGGGGAGTGACTGCACTGACGACAACGCAGTTCGAAGCAGTGAACGGATACTCCAACAAGTACCAGGACTGGGGTGCGGAGGATGACGATATGTTCATCAGGTAAATTGGAGATTGGAAGGAGCTGTAATGAGGATTCTTATAGAAAAGCTTGTAAAGGTGCTACTATTCGAAAGATTGGGCGTCCTACAGAAATAATTGACACGATGAAGGTCATGCGGGAAGGTGACCGAGAAGCTGTGGCAGCTGCAGCTGCATCTCTAGCTTCTGCTAATACTAGGTAGGTAATAAGAAGTATTAATAGGTAGATAGGTATCCTATCCTATCCTATCCTACTTCCTATCCTACTAATATTATAAATGCGAAAGTTTAGATGTTTGGATGTTCAGATGTTTGGATGTTTGTGTTTCAATCACGTCTAAACTACTGAACCAACTTGGATGAAACTTGGCATATATATAGTTCGTAACCTAGATTGCCACATAGGTTACTTTTTATCCCGAATAATTAACAGGATCTACAGGATAAAATGAACGAAAAGGATTAGCAGCGCTAATTGGCAAGAGGATTTCATCGTCATGTCATGTCACATCAGTTTGACAGGGCGTACTTAGTACTTCCTCTTTGGTCTAACGACTTGTGTTTAACATTCCAATACGAGTTCGGTGTAATGAGGTGTAATGTCAAGTTTCTCAAAGTATCCGCTCGGTACACGCACAGATAATATAATGTACACGGAAACTGTAGACGCGTACGGGTAACTGCTAGTTTATAATAATTAACTGTTGCAGATTGCAGTCTAGCCGGTTTGCCGTTGTGCGTTACAACAAATCTATAGCCCGATATGCAACTTTACCGCATAAGCCAAGCAAGATGAACTATCTGCGGTGAGTTACCCTCAAACATGAAACTGTAGTGCTGATGATTGTGCTAGCCCAATTATTGAGGAAGTGATATTGAGAGTAAATACTTAAAAAACGTATTGTTTCAGATTTTTCTTACTCAGCTTAGCAAAAAAGCGTTTCAGAGATGAAGGTCTTAAAACAGTGAGATACAATATGATGACAACAAACAAGAGAAGGCTGTACACTTTTATTCTAGCTGATATCAACCCTTTCGAATAAAAACAATGTCAAATAGTTACACAATAGTTTTATTCAAATAAATTATATCAATGAAATAACAGTACGGGACGATAAAAACACTAATAGAAAACTTTACGTACCTCTTCATTCAAATTGAGCGCAGTAAACTTCTTCACTTTGTGCAAAATCTTGCAGACGTTTGGATCAATGACAAACTTACAAACATAGATATCACCATTATCAGTATCAACCTCGAGCCGTTTCATTGCAGCTGATACCTGATCTATGTATGGAGTGGCCCTTTCTTCTGGGATAAGTACAAAGTGCCATGGTAGACAAATCTTCAGAACATTCCATATCACGGCTTGACTGACTGCATACGCTAGTTCAGGATCTGCCTGCGGCTCCGCCTTTTGTTCTTCTTCAACTTGCTCTTTCTCTACAGGTTTTTCTTCCACAACCTCTTCTTCTTCGCACGGTCGGCAAATAAAGGTCGTCTTTACGTCCGTTTCCGATTGAGCTATTTTACTCCGACTCATCAAACTTTTTTGAGTTTTAGGCATCCTGGCGCTTTGAGAAATTTCAAGTTTCTTAGATTTAGACGCTGCAGCCCCTTTCCCTTTCTTTCCTTTCTTTTCGTCAGGTAAGGGTTCAACATAAGCGAGCTCAGTGATTAAAACTCCCTCGCAAGTGTTAATAACATTCACGATAAGTCTATCTAAAAACTGCTGGGTGCATCTGTTCGCACATGCTAAGCACTCATCTCTGTATTTTTTATCCTTTATCAACTTACACACCACTTCTTCACAGTCTTCGAATACGTAACATGTTTTTTTGCCGACAGCCATTGAGAGAGCCGTGGCAAAACCTTCGATGGGATTCACGCTTTTGCAGAATGCAAGCAAAAATGCAGAGTAATTCATCATGTCTTCAGATACTTCGTAAAGCTCGAACAAGAAATTTTTGACTAAATTTTGTCTTAGCACTGCGTATTTGTCTTCAGGGTCGAATTCTGAATCAAACCAATACTCTTCGTTGATGAAATCTTCTCGAGAAACAAGTTCTGTTGATTCAAGATCGCAACATCTGAAGTATTTGCGCACTTCTAGTAACTCTTCCACTGTGGGGAATCTCAAATTGAGGCAGTATAGTAGAAAATCTCTCCAATCAATGTATGCCGTCTCCCCGAAAAGCAGGAATACTAGCTTAGGCATCTGCTCAGGGTCCACACGACACCATGTTTCAGGAAATAGTGGTCCTTCACAAGATTCTTTGCCAAAGAAAATAAAATCTTGCAATATATAAATGAACGCCTGCTGCAAAGCAATACCATCTGGAGCTACAATCTTCAGTTGATCACGCAATCTGGCCAACTGTCCAACTTTGAACTCTATTTCTGTGGCAACTTCCAAAATAACTCCCGTGTCTGCTGGAGGTTCAGGCGGAGCGAATTGCAGAAGGTTGGGATCAATAACGAATGTATCATGTTCTAGAACCAAGGTCTCTGGTATCTTTCTGCCATCTTCAACAGCCATTTGAAGATACTTACATAGACGGTCCACGGATTTTATTTCATTCATGTAATAAGAGTTTATATCGTTTTGTATCTCCATAAAAGATTTGTAAATGTGATCATTAAACAATTTCATATCATGATAGCACTTGTACTGCAGAGCAAGAACACGCAGACTAGCACGGAACATCTCTCCGTTAATACCCATTGTCCATTCGTCAATACATTTCAGTGCATTTTCTTTGAAAATTTCTTCAGCATTAATAGACTCTTCAGAACTATTTTCTTCTTTCTTTTTAGCCGGTATAACCATTTTAGCTACCTCACTATATTCTCGGCTGATAAGTGATCGGTAACTATCGTTGGTGTCCTTGATGACTTTTAAAGCAAATTTTACATTGTTCTCAATCACAAGATTAAACGGATTATTACTAAAGTCAATCTCAATATTTTTAAGTTGAAGGTCTTGGAAAGCAGCTTTCAACTGCCTGTAAACTTTATCTTCACCTCCTTTCTTACTGCCAGAAGTATCATCAGATTCTTTGAATATTTTAGTCAAGTCTTTTGATGTGAGCCTGTCGTTGGGTGGCATTCGTTTGATCATGGCAAAGAAAAAGTCATGGAGAGATTGGAATGTTAGGATAGTCCTGAAATAAAATAGAAATATCAGAATAGTTGGATGTTCTACAAAGCGTAATAATGACAATGGACTAAATTAATAGATGCAGTAACTTTAGTACAACAAGTGAACAAATAAAGAGCTTGCCTATTAAGTTCAGTCTGCATGCAGGATATGTAAGTGTTCACCATAGTGGTCAGTTCCTCCATTGCCCAATTTTCACATATTAGAGACTGTCGCTGCTGCTCTGCGTGTAGCTTTCTTTCATCACAAATATGATACAATCTGTTCTGCAACTCTTTTACTCGACAATGCCATTCGTTTTTCGTTAAATTAACATCACGCCAATCATTCTCAAAGTCATTATACTCTTTTTGAAAACGACTTACTATATCTTGCTTTGGTGAAGGCATGGTTATTATTTGTTCCATTTTGTCCTTGATAAATCTAGCATATGGAATTAAACAGTTCATCTGTAATCGCTTAGCAAAAAAGAGTTGCTGCATATCATGAATGTAGGTTTTTTCAATTTCTTCCCAGCATGTTGCCAAAGCGACGCCAATTATTTCAGCGATGGGAATTTCTCCGTAATCATAATCTTCTTCTCCTGCTAATATCTTTATATCCTCTGCACTTATAATTGATTTAGACATATCGTCTTCTTCTACTATTTCTTCTAAAACAGGAACCATTTCGTCAATCGCCTCTTCAGAAGATCCAGGTTCTTTTACTACTTCCAGTTCAGTGCTCATTGTAGACTTACTCGTTTTAGACCCACGTCGTAAACGCTCTTTTGACTTTCCATTAGTTACTTCTGGTTTGACAATTTTAGATTTTGTTCGTTTATCATCTGATGATGGAAAATCAAGCTGGCTCAACACATTTTCTCCAAATAACCTGTCGCATGATTTTAATGGCATTAAGTAGTCTCCAATAATGTACTTGCATAATTGAACCAGAAAATCTTTTTCAATTATCTCATAATACATGCTGTAGTTTATGCCAAGCACTGCATAAAACCTATCAATAAGCGTCGAATTTTCTTCATCTAAGTCCCATATCACAAGTTCTTGGAGAATATCTTCTGTTTCTCTGAGGTGGATGTAGCATGTGAAATAACTTTCAAATGGTTTCTCTATCCTTTTCTTATGTGGATCGCTCACGAGCTTCGATACGCGAATATTTTTATATTGATCCTTTATTTTTTTGCGGTGCTTAGAAATACTTTCTTCTAAATAAATATCATCTCTGTCTTCTAAAACTTCTTCGTCAGGTGGTTCACGGCCTGAAAATGTTTCTTCAAGTATTTGAGCTTCTCTGTAAGTATTCGGATAGTTTATAATACAAAAACCGTTTATATCATCTTGATCTTTTATGTACTCCACTAACATAGCTGCAAGGAGATGGTCAGTCAATGATTCACCAAAGTTTAGTGATTCATATGCATATTTGCCAAGTTCTGCGGCAGGAGACAGAGTGATTTCTTTTTCTGGTATGGTTTTAGGCGTTTGAGTTTGTTTTGTATTTGGTGGTATAACTCCTAACATAGCAGAAACGTTCGCATCGCTACTTTTGCTTGTAATTTCATCTTCAATTTTCATGTTTTTTATTAGTTCTCTTTGTTCTTCTTCTTGGGCTGCAGCTATAAATTTATCAAATGATAATTCAATGTCAGTGCATCCAATCATTTCAGCTTTGAATTCCCTCAGGCAAAAGTTTATTGAAGATTCTAGTCGTACAACAAAAATTTTACGTGAATTCAATAATATCTGCATCGGAAGTGTTATAGATCGATCGGGAAGGCCTCGCAATAATACTTTTGCGGGAAAACTAGGCAGATCTGCTGGTGGGCGTGGTGGGGGATATGGGTACTTTATCTCTAAAAGAGTATAGACGACATGTCCAAGAACGCGAGTTCCCAAATACTCATACTTTCTCTCTTCTGATTCCTGGTCATAATTCGGAATCAACAAATCTAATGTCCAAGGATAAGAGTAGTTATGATACTCCATGAACTCGCTATCATTTAAAGCTTCCTGGCGATCTAACTCGAGCCTTATTATTTCTTCTTCTTCAGGTGCAGGTTCTTCTTCTAATGGTGTTTCTTTTAAAATGTCTTCCATTGGATCTAGGATATCAAATATAGGCTGGTGTTTAAAGTATAAAGTTTTCCATTCATGAATGAAGTGATCTGGTATATCGTCTCCAATAAGTTTAGTGAAATACGCATATCTTGTGGCGTAATCAACTATAGATAGCATAGTCTCGTAGCAAATTTTGTAGTAGTGCTGTCGTTTCCTTTTCATCTTCTCTGCGTATAGTTTTTTATGAAGCATGTTCTGTCTTTGTTTTTCAAAATCAATTTCGACCACTTCTAAATGAATTTGCTCCTTAACGTTATCTAAGAATTGGTTAAACTGTAGTGTCCTCTCCTCAGAGAATTCTTTTTCACCTTGGATTCTGTTTTGTGCAAGATTGCGAGCCTGTTGTTTTGTCTCCATAATTTGTGTACACATTTGCTTTTCAAACTGCGAAAGTTTCATAACTTTTTTGGCAAGTCCTGTGTCAAACTTGGACTCTTCTTCTGCAACTGAAAGATCCCACAACGATCCACTTATCACATTCCTGATTTGCGTCTGAAACTCTTCAGAGTCAGTTTTCTTGTGGAGTTTTGTGTAAAGATTATCCATGTAATTGTTAGCCCAGTCTGTGTCGAGAATTGATTTTTTTCTTTCTAGGGATTCTTCTTCTAAGTTAAGCAACTGCTCGTAAGTATAGTTCTTGTACTGACAAGGGTGTCGCATAGCAAATTTCTCCATGTCTTCCTTTTCTTTTTCAGATAGTTTTTTGGATATAGCATCTCCAGATTGCATAGGTATATTGGAATCTTCTATTTTGGCAAGCATTTTAGAATACTTATGCCTTACGTAGTCATAAGTAGCTTTCACCTGATCGGCTTTCTTCCTCTGCCACTCAATAAAATGTTTTTCGTTGAGTAATGGACGCGAGAGATCATCAACAAAAGATTCTTTCTCCTCTTTCAGCTTATCAACTTTAAATCTGTGACCTATTTTCTCTACCAGTCTTGAAACCATTTTTCTTTCTTGCTTGATGAAGTCCGTTCTATCTCTTTTATCCAAATGTAGAAAGAGTTGGTAGAAGAGCCGTAGCAAACTGGAGCCCTTGCCTTCCATAATATTCGCTAGTTCTGTGTCTGGTAGGTTTATATCTAGCTCGCGTAGCCATGCAGATAGATGACTCCAGTTATTTTTCATATCTTCACGAGCATTGCTTGATCTTATGAGAAAGTGTTTCTCCTCATTTATAACATGATAGCTTTGGAGAACGCTTGCTATAACATGTCCATTCTTCATAATTTCTCCAAATTCGTCCGCTTCCCATGTTATTGTACGTTGCAATCTCTCAGTCAGCCACTCTTTTAATATTTCTGCCATTATACCTACTATGTCGAAAAATAAATTAATTTGAATAAAATAATGACATATTGATGCCACGAACGTGAAACGACAGAACGAAATGCGACATGCGTAAAAATGATGACCATGCATTTAACAGATCAGATAAATGTATAATCTATGGAATGGATCAATCATAGGCATGGGTCAAACTACAACGTTCTCATAACATTGTATTGTACCTCCACTATTATTGCCTACCGGTGACCACGATCGCTACACAAATAAACTGGACAAGGCGCAAGTTTTATTTGCGCATGCTAGTGTTCCGAAAGATTCGCTTTATAACCAGCTCTCCACTTTACCAATGTACCTAATGTAATACCAAAAATCCAATGTAACAAAAGCTCCCATTTGTAGGATTTTCAATTACGATACGGTTCAGGATAGGCTGGACAAGTAATAAATTGTGGTTTTTATTTAATTTCTCAAATTCAGTTAAATTTTATAAGTTGCCTTATAGTTTTCCTTTCATGAGACCATTATGGTACAGGTTTTCTGAAAACAGCACCCATTTTTGCCGGGTACTTTACGAGAAACCCGTCTGGAATGAAATATTTAGCACTAAATAATTTTTTTTCTTCAACCAAGTTTTTTAATAAAAAATCTAAATATGAGGTTCTTTTAGTTAAGTTTTAAGCTTTTATTAGTAACCCCACTCAATGAAGTAAAAAAATATTTTTGTTTTCATATCCCGTTTGACCCCCCATAATTGTCTCTAATTTTCCAGAATATTTTTTCCGCATGCAAACCCTCATTATTGGGTTGTGCCCGGTTGTGACAAACTATTACTATTCCTAATTTTTTTTTTTTTAATTTTGTTCTGGCGCTGTGTGCAAGTCCTTTTGTAGTTTCAACTCAACTCTCTAGCTTTTACGGTTCAGCTCTGGTGGCGTGTGACAGACAGACGGACAGACGGACAGACGGACAGACGGACAGACGGACAGACGGACAGACGGACACCGGAGTGAGGCCATAAGTTTTCCGTTTTCCAAAACTGGATCGGAACACTAAAACAAACATGTTCGCTAACCACTGCCGCCGCCGACGACGTCGTTATCATCAAAGAGAGTGGATAAAAGATAGTAAAAGCCTGCCTGACACGTAAGTGCGTGCACCCGAGTGCACACTGCATGTCAGTGCACGTGCGATGCGCACGGTTGAGTGTGCACGCATTGCACGCAACGCACGTTAAAACGCGCCACAACGCCAACCAAACCAACGCTCAGTCTTAAAAAACCTTTGTATTTCTGCCATGGCAGCACTGTATTTTTGGTATTTTGGTATCTGTGTAGAAGTAGGTGAGGTGAGGTGGTAAGCTAAGTAGGTACGTACCCTACCTATCTGTCAGATCAGCTGTCAGTCAGTCGCTCGTTCGTCCTTTCCTACGGTATTATGACTTTTTTGTGATGTTTATTTTCACTGTTTTCTATGCCTGTTTCGTGAATTTCGCTGTTTTAGTCCAGAATGAAATGCAATGAGTTTGATAATAGTGTAACTAGTACGAGTGATCTGAAACACAGCGGCAATCAGTGATCGCCGCCGACAGTGCCAGCGCTAATCGGTATTGCGTTGTTTACAGAAACCTCGCCACATGAATTTGGACAATTTGGATAAAGCGTTGCATGATCTGGACATGCTAAGTGTGATTACAGAGGCGCGCCGCGAGTATCTTCGCGAGACCAAGACGAACTACAGCGTAATGCGGTTCAATACGCGCTACGTATCGAACGTCACGGTCGGCTATTGTATGAAAAGGGCAACAAACAAAAACAGACTCTGTCCGTACGTACTGCCGATACGACACAGAACCAAGAGTGAAAACTCTGATGCGATCGCTAGCGATGTGAGCAGCGATGGTGCGACCGAAACTAAACAAAAATGCAGTTTATTGGAGCCATCTACAAGCGGCTATTTTCGCGAGAACACCGCCAAGCGATGCCAATCTCTCGAAAACCTGAACTTGTCGGTAGAGCCTCCGGCAGGGTCGGAGATATCACCAGAAATGGATCGAGTTTCCACACAGATTCAGAAGTTGCATGTCAATGAATGAAAGCCATCCACCGACTAGATCTAGAGTGACTTCACCTTTACTCTAACTTTGCTCTGTATTCCAGAACTAAATTCTAGCTGAAATAGTATTTGTTTCAGTTCGCTCATATTTGTTCTGGGCTACAAGTAAAGTTACTGTTATGTGCGGAAACAACAATAAATGTAGTATTCAAGTGATTTATTGGGTGTTGTCTAACACATATTTCAGTGTATTTGTATTGATAGTCAGGATGTAAAATGATAGTTGCTGAATGTCGATGTTCCTAGTTCCTTGGTGTAATTGAATTAATTTATGCATGTATTTGTCACTTTTAATTCTAAATAATTTCCATGCAGCTGATTTGTAATTTATAAAAGCAAATTGCTCAAAGTTATTTTGAGTTGCAGAATTGGAGGGTAGGAAAATGATTTGTAAAATAATTAGTGAAATTTTTTGGAATTTTACTGTGAGAATTTGATATTTTTATGGTTACCTTACACAGTATGCATGTAAGAGTTAGCAGAGAACAAATTATTTTGTTTTATTTTACTAAGTCACAGGCAATATTCATGTTCATTCACCATTTTCAATTAAACTAAGTAATTCATTCACTTACAATTTGTTTCATAAAAATATATTATGCAGAATTTTTATAATTTGTACTAAGACTGCATAAAGATCTCATTCTCATTATTAATTTTATAAAAAAAGAAACCTGTTTTTAGTATTAAAAGATTTTTTAGATACAAAAATGCTATTGTGACTTAGAAATAGATACTTATGTTTGTTAACATATTTGTTATTTTGTTCATAATAATTTAACAAAAAAATATTTGAAATAAATATTGCTTTGATTAAGATCTGGTATTTTTCTTTCTTTTACTATTTAGAATAAAATACTGATACTCAGAGTATCAGAGGTACATCTCAGTAAGTACCTACCGACCTGCCATAAGTATGTCTAATATCAAATACGCTTTACTAGGCCATGTCATTAAATACACGCAGTATTTACATAAACACCTTATTTCACAAGTTGATTCCCATGGCATCTTGGACCTATGGCAGTGCCCTTGGAAGCGTTACCTCACCTGCCCTCAATCAAACTAGTAGTGTATTTATATGCTTAGGTGCAGTCTAGATTTTTGAATATGCCATTATAATGCAATCTGAAATATTCGGGTCATTTAGGTAGGTACCAAATAAATACCACAAGTCTGAAATTGTGTGTATGCTGAACACATAGGTTGCCGGCAAGCACAGCTTGGTTACAGAAAACAGCTGATCATACGGTAAAGGCTCAAAATTTACTTTAGAATTTTCTGTGGTAGCCCATCTTCAGTGTAATCCTATCTCTTACCATGGATACCTTACCTACCTACCGACACCCGAGTATATATTCTGTGCAAAGATCGAGGTGTTTAATTTTTTCACAAGAGTTCAAAATTACCGACTATGACGCAATAAAACAGGTAAATAACT
Organism: Gandaritis pyraliata; assembly: GCA_947859175.1. NCBI lineage: Eukaryota > Metazoa > Arthropoda > Insecta > Lepidoptera > Geometridae > Gandaritis > Gandaritis pyraliata. The sequence goes on along the minus strand of OX401866.1, from coordinate 2,410,756 downwards.
TAAAATTCATTTATTCGCGCTTTGAGTAACACTTATATGTAAATAACAAAGTAAATATTGCATTGATTTTGAACTGCCGCAACCAGAGATATCAATCAAATTAATGGTTCATAAATTACAACAATTTATAAATTTTTCAACCAGTTGAGTGTCTGTCTTTCGTTCACTAAGGGTCATATTCGCACACAAATCTCTAACCTCAAGCATAATTAATTGTGTAGATAATTTTGTAGAAAACATACCAAAAATCTTGGCTCGAGTTATGATTTAGATTACAAAAAATACCCCAAACAATAAAAAGATATTCATAAACAATTCCAGCACTTCTAATGAAAGCATGTGGTGTTTTTCGCGAGTTCGCTGTCTCCATTGCGTCATTTGTTAGTAAAATTGTAAACATTTGCAGTTCCAAGCAGCAATGAGTTCCGTACAGCGTTAGTTTTGTAGAAATCGTGTGACATCTTTTGGAAGTATTTCAGTCACATGCACTACGCCCCCCTGTTCTCTCTTTATATTTATGTATTTACATATATCTATGAAAGATGTGTCGCCTCGTAAATTGTGAGCTTGTGTGAATCTTTAGATATTCTGTGCTGTAGTCTGCATAGGCTGTGCATTGATTTTCATTAAGCATTGCAGCAGTTTTGTTCAGAACCATTAAAAGTGACGTCTGACGTCTCATGATTTATAGAGCTTTTACTTTAAGCTGTTTCATTTTTGGGGTCTTTCTTTTTGCTTGACGTTTTTGCTCCTTTAGCTCCCAGCGACGTTGTTTTTCTGGGTCATCCTCCTGTAAAAAAAACATTTTTAAATAACGGAATACTATAAAATCTTTTCAAACCAACTAGCTTGACTCGGGTGCTACTAAATTCATTTGCTATTCAGTCTTCAACATGATTCAGGCCTTTTTGAACCCCCGACGCAAACACGACGGGGTGTTATAAGTTTGACGTGTCTCTGTCTGTGTATGTGTGTGTGTATCTATCTGAGGCATCGTAGCTCCCGAACGGATGAACCGATTTTGATTTAGTTCTTTTTTGTTTGAAAGGTAAGTTCGTCGAGAGTGTCTTTAGCCATGTTTGATGAAAATCGGTCCAAGATGGCCGCCGCCAGAAAATGGCGGATTAGGTACATATTATTTTTTCACAACTCCCTCAATATGGGTATCAAATGAAAGGGCATGACTAGTTGAATAATGTACACTATATTGTAAGGGAATGAGGAATATTTGTGTCGGTGGTTTTTTAAATTTTTAATTTATACTTGTTCCTTTTGTTATTGTATCTGTTTGCATCTAATCTAGATGATTTATACAACGTCAGGGTCCGATGAACGGGTTCAAATCCAGTCGTGAACCAATGGGTTTTTCTATTCAGAAATTAACGTGCGCAATGCCAGTGCTCTCAAACGTTGAAGGAAAACATCGTGAGGAAGCCCGCGGCTTAGTCAGCTCCGAAGGTATTGACTTTGTCTTTCCTGTGGATAAGGCCGACTAGGCTGAGAAGATGGTATAGGTTACCTACTCCATCTAAAACATGTGCCATGTACTACAACGTTCTATACATTGGGGCGTGGGTAGAAAGTGGCTCATGACGTTGTTTGAATCATGTAGATAGATAGATAAGTTTTATTTCACACCACAATTCAACACATAAATCTAAACTAAAAATAGAATAACAATATAGATAAACTAAAAAATAACTAAAATTATAACTATGCATATAATGTGTCTCCGTGGTGGTGAAAAGGCCTAAGCTCAGCATATGCTACTGCATGTTGCATACAGTAGCGCTGGTCTTCCGCGTACGCCAGTGTTCATTTCACGGACGAATGTAGATTAGATAGTGCGGGCTGTGTTAGGGGTGTCACTCACTGCGAGAATGCGTTCCTTCTCCTGCTTGCGTTTCTCTTCTCTCCTCGCAGCCGCCTGCTCTTGCCTCGCTGCGTGAGTACCCTTGAGCCACGCCTCAGCTACTTTCTGACGACGCTTCTCACATTTCACTAGAGCCTGGAAATTATTCACGTAATGTAGTCTAAAGTCTACTCAAGGATAGAGCTACTTGGATTATGACTACGACTTTTTTTTAGACTACTAAATGATGGAACCAGCCGATGGCCCATCTGATGTTAAGTGGTAACCACTGCCTATAACGCATTGAGCACGTTTACTAAAGACATACCCTGTGATTCACTGCACTGCGCCCATCACTCTTGAGACCGGTGTTAAGTCTAATGTGCCTGTAATAGCACCAGCACCCATACCATTCGAACCGGAACATAGCAATGCGAGCATCACTGCTTGGCGCACGAAATAGGTACGGTGCTAGTACTGAGCCCGAACGAGCTCTTTCACAACCTCTACTTTTCCCCTCCCTTTTGATCTTAGATTAGAGTGACTAGCATCACTAAAGCCGGGTTCGACCAACTCCGAATAACGCTATTCGTCAGATAAAGATATCTCTCTCCTTGCTGGCAAGTCTCAAATAAAAACGGATTTTATTTGACGTATTTGTTTGTTGTAAGGGGAGACTGGGTACCTCCTTGCTGAGCCGCATGCGTTTGATCTTGTCCAAGAGATGGAACACGAGCAGCAGCAATGGTCGCACTTCCTCTCCGCCGCCGTCGGGCCCCAGCGCCAGGCTGACAAGCATCACTTTCTCTGTATCTGGCGGTTTTGTTGCCGCTGTTTCTCTATAAAAAGACAACAAGGTTTTAGAAATACTCCTATGACGTCATGATTATTATATGTATAATATTATGGTATGTGTAGCCGATAGGAGCGTGGAGTGGTGAAGGTCGTGGTATAGAAAACACTTATTTGGATGAATTTTGGGAAGAAAACCGAGCGATTACGCGTAGACGCGACAGTGTCCGTTCGCGGTTCACAATCCAACTGACTGTGCGTATCTGCGCGCAAACGGGGGGTAGTCTCCAGTTTATTAAAAAAAGTAAGGTAAGTACATGAAATTTCGTTTAGTTTACCTACGTTCAAATATTAATGTTTTTGTTTATTTTGTTACCTAATTGTAAAACTTTAATTATATATTATTTTTATTCCAGGATCGCGAGGCGCGTCGTCTACATTCTCCGCCGTGTCACGTCAGGGACACTGATTAACAACAGGAAGTAGCGCCAAGCGAGTTACAGGTCGGGTTAACACTCCAGACTTGGTCTTTATCTCCACAGTAGGTACGGATACGGTCATCTGATCCAGGCAGTACTTTCTTCACAATGCCCTTGGGCCAAGTGTTTCTCGGAAGGTTAGGGTCAATTTCCTTTTTGCAGGTCTTCTTACATTTTTCTACAAACAATAGAACTGCAGCGGTACTTCTCAGAAGACGAAGCCACGACGAAAACTTTGCAGGATTCGAAACAGGTAAGTTTTCACCTTTATCTACGTTTAGTACAAGGTGTACCATTTCTAATATGTCTTCATTAATTTTTATTTTTTCTTTTTCAGGTGCGGTCGTCATCCAGGTGCTGTCTTTCTCGTACAGGAAACTAGGACCTTGAAACCATTCACAGTCTTTGTGTAATTTAAAATGCATGTTTTTTCTAGCTACATCTGCGATATTTCTATGTGACTTGAGTCTGCGCTTATTTTGTATAAGATCGGCGAGACGGCATGCGAGTACAGCACCTTGTAGTTCTAGCCGAGGAATCGAGCTGGGCTTTATAGGTGCTACACGGCTTTTGCTTGCGATGAATGACACGCACACATTCGTGTTATCTGTGTGTACGCGCCAGTAGGCTACGGCGGCGTATGCGGCGGGTGATGCGTCACAGAATAAGTGAAGTTCTATTGTTTCGGTTGGACTCGTACTGTTGGCTCGACTGTTCAGGTTTTTGTCACAGGGATCTGGTTTTTTAGAACGAAAGTACCATCTCGGTATGCGAATATTTTTTACTTCTTGTAGTTGAGAAATCCAATCACAAAAGATCTCAAACTGTTTTGTAGGTATTTGTTCATCCCATTTTGTTGTAGACTTCCAGGTGTCTTGAATAATTATTTTAGCTTTTATTGTGAATGGCGTCAGTAAGCCGTAAATGTCGAATATAGACATAACAATGCGCAGAAGTTCTCGCTTCGTAGGTTTTTGTTCGCATGTTAATATTTTCTCAGGAATTTTTTGTAAGGAAAGGTTAAAACCAAATGTATCGGTTCTCGGGTACCATAATAATCCAAGTGTGCGCTCGCTTAGATTATCTTCTTCTGTTTTGAAGTTCACTACGGATTCACTCAAGGATTCTTTAGGTATGTTTTGACATACTTTACTCTCATTGGACGTCCAGTTTCGTATCTCGAAGTTACCTTGCTGGTGTATGTACGTGACATCTCTCATCGTTTGTAGGGCCTTATCTATGTCATCAAAACAATCGATATAATCATCCATATAATGACTATGTATAATAGCATGTACAGCGTCAGGCATTCTATTGGAAAATCGCTTTGCGTTTAAATTCTTCACATGTTGCGCTATGAAAGGTGAACAATTGGCGCCAAAAATCAGTGACGTCATTTTGAATTTTTGTATGGGTTCGTTCTTGTTCTGGTTGTCTCGCCAAAGAAATCTCAAGGCATCTTGGTCGGATTCTTTAATTTTTGTTCTCAGAAACATATCTTTTATGTCACCGGTAAGTCCGATTGGTCGTTCTCGAAATCGCAACATGATGCCCAGCAGGGATTCCAACAGATCTGGACCCTGTAGTAAGTAGTCATTCAGGCATTGACCAGCAGAAGTAGCAGCAGCGTCGAATACTAGACGTAACTTTTTTTTATTCGGATTATCTACTCCGAAGTGGGGAAGGTACCATTCTTTCGTAGCTCTATGGTTACTTTCGCTTGGCTCGATTTTACAGGCGTAGTCATTGACGAACAAATGTTCCACTCTTTCTTTGTATCTTGTGGCAAAACCCTCGTCTGTGGACATTTTCCTTTCTATAGTTTTCAACCGACGATAAGCATTGGAAAACGAACTCGTCGTTTTGGCATTTTCATCTTTCCACGGTAAGCCGACTTCCCATTTTCCGTCGATCAATTTTGCAGATTTGTCTACAATTTCTATGGCTTTTATTTCGTCTTTATTTTGCCTCGGCTTATTATGAATACCAATGCTTTCGAACAAAAAAGATTTTCGAACTAGTTCATGAAGTTGTTCGTCATTCTTTGGGTCTGTGTGTATCAAGTCACATTGACAATAACAACAGATGCATTCGTTTATATTTACGTTTGTGAGCGAGTGGTCCGATGATCCATCAGCTGTGCTACCGCAGGCGCCTGTGCGCGCGGCCACCAGTGGGGAGGTGTTGATGGCGGCGCGGGAGCAGGCGTGGCGGCTTGGGCAGCTAGGGGTGAAGGCGGGGGGATGCCTCAGCTGTTCCACCGTTAACATTGCACACTCTGACGTTGAACTAGCATTTTTACGTTTTGAAGGGCAAACGCCGTGCACACACCAACCTAGCGGTGTTAGTGTGGCGCAAGGTTCATTTTTATTACGCACTATTGTTTTTAATGGCGCGATAAGATGGTAATTGTCCTGGCCAATTAATAACTTTGGTTTCACATTTTCACAACATGAGATGTAACTATTTAAATGATTCAGATGCGCAAAGTCTTTTATTTTTATGTTAGATAACTTTTGTAATGGCAAATTGAGTTCATTTATTTTTCTTGCACTAAGTTCGAATGAGTCATTGTTTACGTTGGTTATTTTACACTTTATATTTTCACTGTCACACATCAGTTCTGAGTCCCACGCACCACGAACACACAGGGTTTGTTTTTGTCCATGTAAATCGACACTATTAGCGATATCAGCTGATATCAAGGATACCGTCGCGCCGTCATCTAACAATGCGTGGGTACGGAACACACCCTTTGGTCCATGGATGTTCACGGGCACCACTTTTAAAAACACGCATGATTTTGAGGCGTTCATGGTATGAGCTACAGTCTCGTTATTTACTAAACAGTCACTGTTTACCTTTTCAATGTTTTTATCACTGGTTAACTCACTTTTTTCACTACTGTTCAATAATTTTTCACTTTCAGTTTTTTCACTATTTTCACTTTTAGCACTGTTTGCACTGGCTTTGAGTTTCCAGTGCAGAAGACGGTGATGAGGTAGACCACACTCATCTACAGAACAGGAAGCTGCAGAGCATGTATCGCGACTGTGAGTAGCGAGTAGGCATTTATGACACAGGTTGTTGACCCGCACGAAGCGCCAGCGGTCTTTTGTTAAAGCTCGTTTGAATCGCGCGCACTCAGGTAGCTTGTGACTACTGGTCTTGCAGAACTTGCATTTTATTTGGCCATCACTTTTAGCGCTGAATAGAACTGAGTGAGTTTTGCGGTCTTCAGGTTTCTTGCGGTAATCAGATTGACTTTGTAAGTGGGTCAAACCTGCAGCTGATATTTTATTCGCTTCACTGTATAGAAATTCGGCCAGTACTTCTAACTTAGCTTTTTCTGTGTTGCAGTTCATGCTGTAATAGTCGGCCCACTTATTGATGAGAGCACTAGGACACTTTGTGAGCACTGTGGACACCAGTTCAGGACTTCTTAGGTAATCAGTTTGTTTCACTGCTTTTGCTGCGGCCACGAAATTCTTGATTTTTATTGAAAATGTCACAATTTCGTGGTGGTAGTTTGGTGGTAGGGGTGGTATTTTCTTAATTTGATATGTAATTTTGTGTATTATTGTTTCAGGTCTACCGTAGCGGAGTTCGAGCGCTTCAATGATGGTTTGCGGAGCCGTGGTCCCGATGAGAAGTGAAGAAACTGTTTCTTTGGCTTCTCCTTTTAAAGACTTGCGTAATCTCCACATATTTTCAGCATCACTGTACTTACAAACTTTTGTAGTTTCATCGTAAGCTAGTTTGTACGCCAGCCACTCAAGAGGATCTCCGTAGAACTGAGGTAAGTCTTTTGAAGTAGCAAATCTTGAGATTAATTGTTTATTTTGCAGATTAGACTGGTGGATGGCACTAACAAGATTTTTCATGCCGCCGCCACCGCCACAGTCACGGCCGCTGGCTGCGCTGCCGTCACCGCCACCGCTACTGGCAGCGTCGCGCTCGCCGCCGTCGTCGTGAGCTGCGTTTGCGCCATTATTTTTTATATTTTCAGCTAGGTGACTTTTATCGAGCCACTGTTGCACTTTTCCGATAGAATCAATTTCGGTAGGCTGATACAAAGAACTACGGCGACTTTTGGACGCACTCTCTAAGGCTGCCACTTGCGCGGCTAACTTCTGTTCGATTAGAGACTTTTCTAGTTGAATAGCTTTTCTTTCGATTTCAGCCATTTTTTCTGCAGCTTCATACTCAAGTTGCTTCTTTTTTGCTTCAATTGACTTGGCGGTCGCTGAGCTGGAATGTTGTTTTGCGGAAACGGAATGTAAGCTGTGGGCGCTTTTCAAAACATCTCCTTCAGTTTTAGGTCGTGTGATGACACTAAACGTAGTTTCAGGGATTCCTTTTTTCAGTATTTCCGACTTGACATCGCGTGCCGGGTCTTCTTTCATCTTGAGTTCGTCCTTTTTCCACGCACTACGTGTCCGCACTGTCGTTGTAATATGGCGGCTGGGTTGCGGTGGAGTGTTAAACATTTTATGCGACTTTTTCACAAGTTCCACGTATAATCCGCTCGAAGGACTTTGTAGCCGATAGGAGCGTGGAGTGGTGAAGGTCGTGGTATAGAAAACACTTATTTGGATGAATTTTGGGAAGAAAACCGAGCGATTACGCGTAGACGCGACAGTGTCCGTTCGCGGTTCACAATCCAACTGACTGTGCGTATCTGCGCGCAAACGGGGGGTAGTCTCCAGTTTATTAAAAAAAGTAAGGTAAGTACATGAAATTTCGTTTAGTTTACCTACGTTCAAATATTAATGTTTTTGTTTATTTTGTTACCTAATTGTAAAACTTTAATTATATATTATTTTTATTCCAGGATCGCGAGGCGCGTCGTCTACAGGTATGTATGTAAGTATCATTATGGGTATTTATGTAGGTATGTTTATTATATAAATAGTTTTAGTATTTTATTTTATTTCTTTTATGTAGGTATCTAAGTATTTATTTGATTATATTATATATTATTGAATAATATTTTTTAATTATACAAATTAAATTTATATTTATGTACGCCCCCGTCCTTGTTTTTGTGTATTAGATCCTGTCCATCCAAAGGTTGCCTGGAAGAGATTGCTTTTAGCAATAAGGCCGCCCATTGTACCTACCTCCTAAAGAATCTGTATTATTGTTGTATTAGTTTAAGTGGAGAGTACAATAAAGAATACATATATCTATCTATATACTATCGTCGGTAGTGTATACTCACTCGAGTTGCTTGACGCCGGCGTACCGGTCGGACACGTGTATGTAGTGTAGGTGCGCGTGCAGGTGTGTGAGTGCGGCACACGTGCGCGCGTCGAGCACGCCGGCGGCGGCCTCGGCGCACTCGGACAGCACGGTGAGGGAGGCCGGCAGCCCGTGCGCAGTGCCCGGACGCTTCTCCGGACAGAACACGCTCTGGAACAACACAACACATCATCATTTTTGCAACAAGTTCCTATATCTGCCGCCAAGCAGTGATGCTCCCATCCTTGTGTTCAGCTTTGAAGGGTGCCGGTGCTAAAGACACTTGAGTTGTCTCAGAGTGATGGACGCATTGCAAATACATCACAGGGCACGTTTTCAGTGGACGTGCTCAGTGAGACAATAATAATAATAAATATTCATGGACATTTCACACAACGCCCTCTAGTCCCAAACTAAGCAAAGCTCGTAATATAGGAACTAGATGCTGATACAATACTTATATACTTTTTTTTGTAAATACATACTTATAATACATAGTAACATAATGCATCGTTATAGACAGTGGTTACCACCTAACATCGGCTCGTACAAGCATTTAGTTGCATAAAAAAATTACAAAAATTTATTAACCCCCGTATCTGTTGCTTTTGTTTCTCAATTTAAGTATCGCGACATACATGTTCATCGCAGGTAACAGGGTACTTACAAGGTCATGCATTTCCTTAGCGAGTCGAGTGGCGTGCTTCTTCTGTGCGACGCACAGTACGAAGGGATCGCCGTCGTCTTTGCCGAGTTCCACTCGAATTAGCAACGTGTCCGTAGAAGGACGGACTGCCCCGAGTATTACGTGGACTAGATCTTGACGCTGTGAAATATTAATATTGTTTACTTCGACGGTTTGACTGATTTCGATGTGGAACAGTTATTTGGTACCGGTACAAATAATAACGATACTTTCTGAAACTTTTAACAAAAACCGGTTCTTACAATAGTACCGAACGTACCGGTGCTAAATATTGTTATTTCCTATCAGGGTCAGTAATTTTACCGGGTCTTGAGAGTCTTGTATTTTTAATTTTATTTTCATTAGTAATTACCTAAGTACCTACTAAATATCATGTCTTGCCCAGAAACGGGCCACGTCTATGGAATTTCCCATGGCATCACAAAGATCTTTCCGGGTGCAGGTGTTGGTGCATTCTGGGCAAGACAGGAGATGAGGCATTGACAATAAAATCTCGACAGTAAAAAAGTGGTATTTTTCACGCGAACGATGCCGCACCGGTTTATGATGTCGGTCTAGTCTTCAACGTCTTTGCAGGCCGAGTGCAGTACTGGCACTTAAAAGACAAATACCGATACCGAGAAACAGCGATACCCAAGTAGCTAAATGGAAAAAAAACGTTATGGTACTGGTAGCAACCCCTGTTTGCGAGTACCTTGATAAGCTTCAAAGTGAGCAGCATGCCCTCACAACATTGCCGACCGCTGCACCACATCGTGAAGCAATGCTCTGCTTCGCGATGCCAGCCGTTTTCATCACTGTTCGATACTATGTCTGAACCTGATTCACCTGAAAAAAGTATCGGTTATACATCTAGTAATGTGTAATATCAGACAGAATAGAGGACTACAATAGAATTCATTATTGAAAATTAAATAGCACAGTCTGGGCTTTTGTCTCGAAAATCGAGGATCGAGTCCAGGGTTTTTGTATGGAAGGAAACTGTTTCTTTATTCGCAGACTAGGGACACTTATCGTGACTTCAAAGCAACGAATTCGAGAGAAATCTTAGACTACGGCCTCTGAGAATAAATAAAATAATCTAGTTATTTCTAGATTTTTAATTATATAATGCGGAATGAAAAACGTTTTTATAGTTTTGGTACTGTTAAGTACTGAAGATGGCATAGGTTGGGCAAGCCTACTCCATCTAAAAATATCCCAGGCACAGCTTCTCGTTCATCTCATTGGGGCATAGGTAAAAAGTTGCCTCTCACGCAGTTATCTAGATAGATTGTAAAGGCCTAAGGTAACTTACCAACTAACGTAAAGTTATCGTCCAATAATGGCTTGTGTAGCTTCAAGAAGTTGGTGGCAATAGAGGTGTTTTTCGCGCGGCCTACCGCATACGCCATCGCGTATGCCGCCAACAGGCAACAGAGTATGCCTTCTAGCCAGTACGCATCCCAACGGGGACGTATCATTATAGGAACCTGCCAACAAAGACACGCGTCACAGCTCAGTCGGTAATAGCTCTGCTTAGTTTCGAATGCTCATAAGATATTTTTTTTATACTACAAACTACATTTTTTTACTATAATTTGTGAGCGTTACGAATGATTTACGCTACACCGTGCGGGGCCGGGTTATCTCCAAGTCTTCATTAAACTTTGAAACTCTATTTGCATGATGCTATAGTTGAATATCGGGATTCATCAAACACGGCTGTGTGCGGAAGCCGAGCGCTACTCGCGGCTCTGTTTATTCAGCTCTATTCCGTTATAAATAAAGTTCAAATTAGTTGGACTCGGACACGGCCCGGCCTAGCCACGGTGTAGCGTAAATAATCCCTTACAAATTTTTTTACATTTCTTACTGTCATACTGAAACGTTCCTTAAACTTAATTAATACTTAAAATTAGCGATGTCTCTGTTCTCCACAGTCATAACTCATTGGTACCTAAGAGATGTAGATAATCTTTTAAGTGACGTCTCGAGTGCGGCATTTAACAAATCACGGTAAATACAGTGTTTACAGTTGGTGGAACCTGCCTTAGAAATAGTAATTTTTGGCTGCTCAGAGGAACGAGGCGAACTATCCTGGAAGCCTTCAAACTCCTCTGTGTCTTGGAAGTGCTCAAATTCATTATCTTCATCATCCTGAAACAATTGAGTCAAATCAACAACTTTACGTTACATAATTAAAATTAGAAATCCTATTATTGGTATTGGGCGCCATAGATATCATCATTGGAATGAAAGAGAATGAAAATTGTGTAAGTAGGCTCTTACTAATCACTTTGAACGATTAAAGTGGAGCTTTATATTTACTGACCTCCACGATCATGTCATCCTCAGTCTCGACATTGGCTTCTGGTTCCTCTTTATAAACCGGTTTTGATTTCACTGGTACTTTTACTTCATCACTGAAATCTAAAAAATCGATATCTATATCTAACGATATCTATCAGAAAACAGAGTGAATAGGGGTTTTGGGAATAAACAATCAATATGTTTGTTAATTTAAATGTACAGTCAGTAACATAAGTTGATGAAAAATTTAAGATTGTCCAACTATGTTTGGAAGCTTTGACTAATTACTTTGTAACTTGTGCAAGAGTTTATGTAGGTCTTTATACTAATTTCAATGATAGAACTGCTTAATAACATTTTGTGACTGCATTTTAAAAACTGAATTTGTTAATCTACTCTAGTTACTGACTGTACATGTCAGCCTGGGTACAATGTTTTATTATGATTTTACATACTTAATTAAACTATTCAGATGTGGTAACAAAGTTCACGGAGCCTTTAATTAACCCACATAAAATTATAAAATACTAAACTTTGTTTATTCAAATGAGTTTTCCTCAACATGTAATTGTAAGAATATTAATTTAAAGTAGATATCAATCTTGAGAAGGAGAAAGTAAGAAATCAAGGGTTTTAAGGTATTTTTCTAGGCTCTGGTTGCATGGAACTGGCATCTAAAAACATCTAGATAAATGAGTCAATTCTAAATAATCCTTGGGATTTTATTGAATAAAAGATTTTTAACTATGACTTTTCTATACCATGAAGATTAACAAATGGTGATACCATGTTTTACAACGACTACTTGTTGCAATACATACCAGCTACGGTTCCCTCATCGTCTGCATCAAACTGCTCAAACTCTGCAAAGTCATCGTCTTCCAAAGTGTTGTCTTCATAACCTTGCGAGATAGCTGCACACAGTAGTAGTGCTAGTGGTAATATTAATAAACGCATTGTTCTACTGGAAAAGACAATACAATTTAAAATATATCACTTAGTTGGCGAAAACCCGCAGTTTCACATAATATTACATGTCAACAGTTTAAAACTTTAACAGTGTAATGTCAGGTTTTGAAAATCAAGTTGTAGAAATGCTAATGACGTTGCAACCAGGTCAAACAAAAGTTGAAAAAATTTCCATATAGTACACATAGTCTTATCAACTACAAGGTTATGTTTAAGTAAGCAGTAAGGCTTCCTAGAGATCAGTGTAAAGATTAATTCATAAGTTCACAATCATAATAACACATTACTTTGCTTCAATAGCCCTGTAGCATTTAATTTTACAGCTGGACCCATCTTTGTTAATCAAGGTGCTCTGTAGTGTCCGTTTAGCTTTAGTAATTTATTCTCCCTGTTGCTCCTACTCAAGGCTTTCTATATATAATTTAGGAACGAAAATATTAGATTACATTCGCGACACTGACACAGCATTTTTTAACTCTACATCTGTTAAGTTTCTAACACTAAATGTTGGCCCATTATGTACCTGCGTTCTATGGCTTCCTTTCATTAATATCTAAATCACTTCATTCACTTACAAATTACAATAAAATCTACAAAAATAATCGACCTCACTTCACCTAATTTTATTTTCTGATTGATAATAGGTAAGTTTGATTTTTTTTATCGGTTATATCTATGAATTTATTGATATAGGGATTGGATAAAAATACAATTTGCAAAATTTAAACCAATCAAAACGACGTATTTTGAGATGCTATTATTAGCTGACATTTATTTTTTGTTCGTAAAAGAAAACGCACTGATAGTCGTGCACGTCATCACATGACATTTTAAAAAAGTGTTGCCATATCGACGGTTAAAAGGCGACTTGATTTAAGCGCCATTTTGAAAACTTTACAGGAGAGCGATTTGAAAAATAAAAAAATGGAAAAAAAATAATTTCGTGGAAACTACTCATTGAATAAAAACAAATCTGCTGAATATTGAGACTTAAAGAAGGGTTCTATGATATTATGTAAGTTTTATTAATAAATTAGTTATTATAACTGAATTAGGTGTTACTTAAGACAAATTACACTAATTTCCGGTCAAGGCTAATTGGTTTAAATACAAATACAATAAATAATAGATTAAGGTTGAAAGATTTAACAGCCATAATTAAAAGAAATTGTGCAAGGCGAATTGATTTAAATCACAGGGGTATGTCTTCATGGTATGAAGCACAAGAGTTTAAGTGCAACAAATGTTTTAAGTAGATTTCAGCAGAATAATTTAAATCACAACGGATCATGTGTTAAGAAAAAGAAAACTAATTAAAAAGACAACATCAGTCTTACAATATTGACTCATATCCTTCAATTTACTTATATTTTACTATAGTTGGGTTTTAAGCTATTGCGTAAAAAAATGAAAACCTAGTCTAAGCCTACCTAATCTAATCCAAATTAGACTTCTATTTTCAACTGGATTGTTATAAGCCTACCTAATCTAATCCAAATTAGACTTCTATTTTCAACTGGATTGTTATAAGCCTACCTAATCTAATCCAAATTAGACTTCTATTTTCAACTGGATTGTTATAAGCCTACCTAATCTAATCCAAATTAGACTTCTATTTTCAACTGGATTGTTATAAGCCTACCTAATCTAATCCAAATTAGACTTCTATTTTCAACTGGATTGTTATAAGCCTACCTAATCTAATCCAAATTAGACTTCTATTTTCAACTGGATTGTTATAAGCCTACCTAATCTAATCCAAATTAGACTTCTATTTTCAACTGGATTGTTATAAGCCTACCTAATCTAATCCAAATTAGACTTCTATTTTCAACTGGATTGTTATAAGCCTACCTAATCTAATCCAAATTAGACTTCTATTTTCAACTGGATTGTTATGTAGGGGTTGTAGATCAAAGAAAACGAAATATAATTTAATAATTATGTTTTACAATCAGCTTTTATTTTTTCTTAACATCTTTTCTCAACATTACTCAGCAAGCTTGTATGTAATATAAAATAGTTCTTAATAGTTCTTTCATTTCTCTTTCTTAAGCCTCTTAATTGTTATATTTTTGGTATGATTAGCCTTCGTTTTTATTTTTATTAGTAATATTCCAAAATAATTTTCTTTTCTGTTTCTTTTTTAATCAGCTTTTTATTTGTTTCAATGTCTTTAATTTAAAGTTTCCTCTTTGGATTCATCCTCTACGTCTGTTTCAATTAAAACATCTCTTCTATTACCGCATGGTAGGCTCAAATATTCACGATGGAAAATTTTGGGGATGACGCCTGTCTCACGTAGTTTTTTAAAATCATTATGCTTAGCTTTCGTGATCGGCAATACTGACTTGTATAATTTATGGTTCATGATTTTTTGTTTAGCTGTGACTGGTATCAGCTCCGCTGGTGATCCATCTTTCATCGAGTATTTAACAGAGACATTCTATCCAGCCATCAACCATCGCAATGGTTGACAATTTGCCAAGTTGCTAGAAAATTAGTTTCTCCATACCATGTTGAATGGCTGGACCACACAGATTTCAAAAACTTCGAAGAATTTTCCGATAAATATTTTAAAGGAAACCTTACAGGAAAAATAACTAAAATTCGAATTGCCACTTTCAAAAAATCTTCTTTGCAGAATGTCTCTGTTAAATACTCGATAAAAGATGGATCACCAGCGGAGCTGATACCAGTCACAGCTAAACAAAAAATCATGAACCATAAATTATACAAGTCAGTATTGCCGATTACGAAAGCTAAGCATAATGATTTAAAAAAACTATGTGAGACAGGCGTCATCCCCAAAATTTTCCATCGTGAATATTTGAGCCTACCATGCGGTAATGGAAGAGATGTTTTAATTGAAACAGACGTAGAGGATGAATCCGAAGAGGAAACTTTAAATTAAAGACATTGAAACGAATAAAAAGCTGATTAAAAAAGAAACAGAAAAGAAAATTATTTTGGAATATTACTAATAAAAATAAAAACGAAGGCTAATCATACCAAAAATATAACAATTAAGAGGCTTAAGAAAGAGAAATGAAAGAACTATTAAGAACTATTTTATATTACATACAAGTGTAAAAGGTCGCGTTCCCAAGAGGCGTTTCAAATGAGTGCAAATCCAGTTCAGTCCAAAAGTACTTTATTGAACAATAACCAGAAGAGATATACACAATGCAATAGCCGCAACACCACACTTTCACCAAAACGTTTCAATAGCGCGATCTAGAAACCGGACAAATTTACTAGCGCCATCTAGTTTGATTTTCGGTACTAACATAAATTTTTCATAAATTATAACTATAATGACTTAACTTAGACATACCGCCCACCAAGAACAACTGTTTTGTTCTTAACTAGAGAACTAAATGGTCACTTGAACACAATACAATTCAGCTAATTTACATTGACTGCTTCAATAGCGATAAAACTACACAAAAAAAAAACTACGTGGACTGTATTTGAAAAACAACCTAAACTAAAACAATAACTTAAATAAACAAAACTCAATCTCCTAATAGAACTCACATTATTCGAGTGAAACAACTTAAACTTAACAACTAATCAGTCACAGGTAAAACACATAACCTGGACACAGGACGCTTACACAATGTGCCATTACACTTCAGAGTCACAACTCGTGTGACCTTGTCCAAACCAGAGTGTTTCTCGACTACTTTACCCAACAACCAACGAGCAGGAGGCACGTTGTCCTCTTTGACTAAAACTACATCTCCAATATTTGGTTCTGGAACAAGCTTGTTCCATTTGTATCTCTGCAGTAAGTGAACCAAATATTCATCAGACCATCGCCGCCAAAACTCTTGCAGTAAGCGTTGAGAAAACTGCCAACGCTTCAAAGAACTCGGATTACTATTTTCGTAATTGCGATCAGGCACCGTTATCAGAGGCTCGCCTATAAGGAAATGGCCTGGTGTTAAAGGAACAGGGTCATTGGGACTGTCAGGCATCATAGACAACGGACGTGAATTGAGACATGCCTCAACTTGGATCAACACCGTGGACATCTCTTCAAAGGTGAGAGTTGAGTTGCCTATCACCCGTTTCAGGTGATACTTAGTGGACTTCACGCCCGCCTCCCACAGCCCACCGAAGTTAGGCGCGTGAGGTGGGATGAAGTGCCACTTAGTTCCGTTGTTACCTAACGATTCTCTTATGTCCACAGCCACAGATGACTTTTCTGCAGCGACAAGGTGGCATAGCTCTTTGGAGGCGCCAACAAAGTTAGTGCCGTTGTCGCTCCAAATGTCGCTAACTAAACCTCGGCGTCCCACAAATCTCCTAAACCCTGCGATGAAGCCTTGAGCCGTCAAATCGCTGACGGCTTCTAGGTGGATGGCCTTAGAAACCATACACACGAACAGGCAAATATAGCCCTTGTAGGACTGATGGCCTCGACCCTTTGAAGTTCGAATGTTGATCGGGCCTGCAAAGTCGACTCCGCTGTGCCGAAATGGTCTGGCTGGTGTCACTCGACTCGACGGTAACTGACCCATTAACTGGGTTTGAGCAGCTATCGAGTACCGTCTACAAGTAACACATTTGCGTACGAAAGCCTTAACCACTGTTTTGGCTGAAATAACCCAATACTTGGTACGCAAATGATTTAAGACCAGGGTGGGCCCTCCTTGCAGAGTCTTCTTGTGCGAATCACTAATCACTAGATTAGTGAAATGATTGGTCTGTGGCAGAATGATGGGATGCTTTGTATCTTCATCCAAGCTTGCGTTTTGAATACGACCACTAACGCGCAAAATCCCATCACTATCTATCAGTGGGCAAAGAGACTTCAGTTTGCTTCTTGCCTTGACTGTTCCTTTCTTTTTCACGTCTTCCACTTCTTCTTTGAACTCTTGCTCTTGAACATGTCTAATACACACTTTTGTTGCTTCTTCTATCTCATCTTTTGTTAAATAAGTTTCATACCTTCTACTACTATCGCTCTGCTTTTTCCATCTCAATACCCTCCGGCAATATGCAACTACTCTTACTAACTTCTGCAAAGTGGAGTACTTTGTCCACAAAGGATCGTCTTGCGTGTTCTCAGTCACAACATGGACTTTGACCGATCTTTGTTCCATATTTGTGGATATGGCCTTTGGTCTGTTGTAATCTACGACCTTGTTTCGCAACCATAGAGGCCCCTGAGACCACAGAACATTGCACGAAAGTTCGTGCGGAGTTAACCCTCTTGAAGCAATATCTGCTGGGTTATGAGACGACTGGACATGAGCCCAGTGCGAATTTTCAAACTGCGAAAGTATGGCAGAAACCCTGTTCGCAACAAAAGTAGTCCATCGGCTAGGATGGCTACTTAGCCATGCTAAAACCACGGATGAATCAGTCCAAGCGTGTACATGAGTCCGTGGGATCTTCATTACTTCCGACACTTCGGACAACAAGTCTGCCAGCAACGCCGCTCCCATCAATTCAAGCCTCGGTATCGACTGCTGCTTAACTGGAGATACTTTGGTACGTGCAGTGATCAAACTGGTGGTAATGGATTCGTCTGCTTTGATTACCCTGACATACACGACCGCAGCATAAGCAGCAACTGATGCATCTGCAAAGCCGTGCAATTCTACGCACAGGTTATCAGTTGATGTGTCGACCCATCTCGGAATGCTGAACTTACACGTCTCTACAAGATTTTCTCGGTAAGTTTGCCACTCTGCCAATAACTCCGATGGCAGCTCCTCATCCCAACCTATTCCCGAAAGCCAAAGCTTTTGAATAAACATCTTCGATGTAACAACACACGGTGCTGCCCATCCCAACGGGTCGAATAGGCGGGCGATGTCCGAAATGACTCGTCGCTTCGTGATAGGAGTCGACTGTGACGAAAGCTTTACTGAGTACTTAAACTCATCACAATCCCGATCCCATGATATTCCTAATATTTTCATAACCTCCTCCATCTTGATATCCTTTTCTTTTATTCCTTGACCCTGATTAATTTCTTCCTTGCAATCCTTTCCTTCCTCTAACATTAATTGATTTAATTTCTTACAGCTACTCACCCATTTTTGCAACTCAAAGCCGCCCTTGGTAAGTACTTCTGTCATTTTCTTCTTCAACATTAGTCCTTCTTCTGCTGTTTGACAACCTGTCATCAAATCATCCACATAAAATTCATTTTTTATTTTTTCAGCTATTTCAGGACAACGTGAGCACTCGTCGACTGCTGCCTGCTGCAATGTCTTCACTGCGAGGTAAGGAGCTGCCGACGTTCCAAAGGTAACTCTCAGCATGCGGAATTCTTCGATTTCGTCCATGGGATCATCGCGCCACACTACTCTCTGGAAGTCTGCGTGTTCAGGTAAGACCTTTACTTGTCTGTACATTTTAATAATGTCTGCGCAGATACTTATGGGGTACATTCTCCATTTCATGATTATGTGGCGCAGTGGCGGTTGCAGTGTTGGACCAACCATGAGGTCGTCGTTCAGAGAGACCTTGTTCAACCCCTTCATTGAAGCGTCGAACACAATTCGGACCTTGGTGGTCGACTTGTCCTCGCGTACAACAGCGTGATGTGGTAAATAAACCGCTGTAGATCTTCGGGCATCAACAACTGGTACGCGTTCGACATGACCAAGGTCCACGTATTCATGGAACACCTCGGAGTATCTTCTCTTCACTTCTGGCTGTTTCTTGAACTTGTTTTCAAGAAGCTGAAATCTCTTTATCGCCAGGTCTCTGGAACTGCCATACTGACACTGCGGGTCATCGCTGCGAAATGGAAGGTGAACGACGTATCTACCACTTTCATCCTTTGAAGTGGTCTGAGAGTAGATATCTTCGCATCGCTGCTCGTCTTCGGAAAGGATCTTTGGAGATCCGGGAATGATGGACTCGATCTCCCAAAACTGCTTCAGCAGCTCGTTGTCATCAACCTGATCTGGCGTACTAATAATGGTGTGATGACAATGAATGTTCGAGTTTGACTTCGATGGAACTTGACCAGACAAAATCCATCCTAAGGCTGTGTTTTGAGCTACGGGAAAGCCTAGGGGACCTTGGGTCACTCCTTCTCTAAGTACCTGGCCATACACTTCAGCGCCAAGCAAGATATCAATCTTGTTTGGTGTGTGATACTCTGGGTCAGCTAAAGTGAGCTGTATTTCGGGCCAGTTGAATTCGGCAAGTTTCTCAGAAGGTAAGAGCGACGTTATGGTACCTAACACGAATGCTTCTACTTGGACACTAAAAGTGGGGTCAAAGCGTGAGTGAATAGTCACTGAGACTGTAAACCTAGAAGCAAAACTGCTTCCCTCACCGCCTATCCCTGAGATGACCGTTCTGGCCGCTGTCTTCTTTAATCCAAGCAGCTGTACTGTTGATTCGGTTATGAATGATGCCTGGGATCCCTGATCCAATAACACCCTCAACAGTTGTGTAGACCCATATCTTGTCTGTGCTTCGACAAGAGCCGTGGCCAACAAAACTTGTGTAGATACTGACCTCTGAGAAAAATGTGATGCTACATTTGACGAAGATGATTCGCCCTCTGATAACGCTGTCTGAATAGCAGACACCGCTGATTTGACTTCAGCCGTTGTATTAGAGTTCACTTGGGGAACGGCTGAGTTTGAAACTGATTTGGGATGCAACAACGAATGATGTTTTCGCTTGCATACGCGACAACAAGAACTGTGACGGCAAAACTTGATGGAGTGGCCTAAACCTAAACAGTTAAAACATAACCCGTTGGTTTGAACAAAGTCATGACGAGACTCGTAACTCTGTTTGGCAAATTGCTTACAATTTGCAATCTTGTGGCTTTCCTTACAAAAGGGACACGTTACATTTACATTGGCATTGTTGTCGGTGCTAACTACGTGATGAACCTTCGGCTTATTCAAGGACGATCTAGGTCTGCTATCTTTAGAATCTAAGAACTCAAGTGCTCGAGATCTGGCTTCCAAAAACTCTCTAAATTCCGCGAGTGTGGGCAGTTTATCGTGTGAGCTTATTTTGGTTTCCCATTGTTTCCGAGACTCAACATCTAACTTTAAGCTCACAATGTGTATCACTATGATATCCCACGACTGAACCTCTACGCCTATGTTTTTTAGACCATTCAAACACTCCATTGTAGTGTCTAAAAGGCCTTTGATCGCGCTTGAATTTTCCGTTACAGTAGATTGGCTCATCAACCTCTTCAATAAACAATTTGAGATAAATCGCTTGTTGTCAAATCTAGTACTAAGAATTGACCAACATTCATCATAGTTAGCTGACGTGATGGGAATATTCCGGACTAGCTGTTCAGCTTCGCCCGACAACAAGCCCTTTAGGTAGTGCATTTTTTGTACATTATCCAAACTCTCATTTTGGTGAATTAATGACACAAACAAATCTTTGAAAGTGGGCCATTGGGTATAATTACCCGTAAATGTGGGAATTGATATTTTCGGCAACTTAATACTATCAGTTTTACTTTTAACAGATTGATCGGAACTTGCTGGAGCTGGAGCTCTTTTCTCAAACTTTGACATTGTTTCTCTTAACTCGCACTTAAAATTAATGTACAATTCCTCGGATGTCTCATATATTTCATCTTTAAAATATTTATCATCCTTATTTAATTCTGTTACTCTCTGAATAATGTCTTCATGTACTTTTACAAAACCTTCCCATGCTTTTTCTAACGACTCTAATCTAACTTCAGCGTATGAACGAGTAAGGCGTTCCTTAGGCGATTTTTTAAAGTTACTTCTCGCCTGCTCTATACGCAACTTAGTATTGTTTTGCAATTTGTAAAGAACCTCCATTTTAAAAATTAAATAAAGTTAAAATATTCTAAGTCCAAAAATGTTGAAATTTTTCTAAGTGTTTGAGAAATGAAATAAAATTTTAAAAATCGGGCATAGGTTCCCCGTCTCAACAGAGTTTGAAACTTACAACTAGCATGCACACGAAAATTACAAGTCCTAAAATTTACAAAGTTCAATAATCAGTAAAAAGTTAAAGTCCATAAATTCTCTACCGAAAAACTCTATCTTGCTCTATAATTCACCACACAGCTCTATTCTTCAAAGTAGGTAAACAAAATGTACTCACGATTGCACTGCACAAACCACAACAATTTGCTCCATCCAGTATTGCCAGAATTGTCTCCAATCCAACGAGCCAACTGCAGTAGCGCCCTCTGGCGCTCCACAGTACACCTTGGTTGTAGGTGTGCGCTGCACCCAGCAGGCTGATGCTTCAGCCCGCGTGTGCACCAACAAGCGCTTCCCACCTCGGCGTGGGGTAAGGGCACAGTGGCAATCCACCACTTGGTCCAGTTCGAATCCGGTTCGAAGGACCATGTAAAAGGTCGCGTTCCCAAGAGGCGTTTCAAATGAGTGCAAATCCAGTTCAGTCCAAAAGTATTTTATTGAACAATAACCAGAAGAGATATACACAATGCAATAGCCGCAACACCACACTTTCACCAAAACGTTTCAATAGCGCGATCTAGAAACCGGACAAATTTACTAGCGCCATCTAGTTTGATTTTCGGTACTAACATAAATTTTTCATAAATTATAACTATAATGACTTAACTTAGACACAAGCTTGCTGAGTAATGTTGAGAAAAGATGTTAAGAAAAAATAAAAGCTGATTGTAAAACATAATTATTAAATTATATTTCGTTTTCTTTGATCTACAACCCCTACATAACAATCCAGTTGAAAATAGAAGTCTAATTTGGATTAGATTAGGTAGGCTTATAACAATCCAGTTGAAAATAGAAGTCTAATTTGGATTAGATTAGGTAGGCTTATAACAATCCAGTTGAAAATAGAAGTCTAATTTGGATTAGATTAGGTAGGCTTATAACAATCCAGTTGAAAATAGAAGTCTAATTTGGATTAGATTAGGTAGGCTTATAACAATCCAGTTGAAAATATACAGATTCATTTTTTTTATGTGCTCGAAGCGCACTATTGGCAAACAAGTAATTATGCATAAATGGTGTAAAAAATACCCGGCCAATTAAATTGGTCATGAAGATTATTGATTGATGTGACATGAAAGATCGACACAGGTTTTGTCAAGAAGGCTGAAGCGACTTACCTACAAATCAACGATCAGAGTAAAATGAATGAAGCGACATTTATGCAATTTTGTAATCAAGGCCAAATGCTTTAAACCCCAGTGCAAGTAAATTTTAGATTAGGTTTAAACGATTGAAAAGACGTTATTACGAAAAAGAATAAAAAGCAAATTAACTTAAATCACAACCATCTAAAATAATGCTTCATTTGAATCGGCTCAAATACATCAATAAAAAAAAAACTGAAAAATAATGTCGCTTATTTCTGTGTTATTAAAAATGATGCCAAAATTGGTCATAGACTGAAGCGCCAAAAAAATGCTCCGATTTGAGTGAAACCCGGCTCAAACGACGCAGAAAAAATAGACGAATCGAAGTACGTATATAACTCAATATCGCAAAAAATGTCGCTTAAGTCAAGTCGCCTTTTAACCGTCGATATGATTTTTTTAATTGTGCTTGGATACTAGTCTTTTTGCCTTCATTTAACCTCCTAAAGGCGGATTCAAGTGCTGCGCTAGGCTAATGCTACTGGTTGAAACGGTTTGGTAGACTGTTCAAATAAGTAGGTATAAATAATTATTTATATTAGTATAGTATGGCTAAACAAACCAACATAGGAAGTAGGTAGGTACCTAAACTGACCTTATTAAGTAGGTACTCTTAGTTGCGATAACAACACAAAAAAGCTCCGACAATAATATTCAAGCACGATGCGGTAGATAACTCACTTGCTCATGCAAAACATTAAGCAGTAGGTGAGGTACCTAGAGATCGAACGAGGTAGTCAGAGGTTCGTCGAAACACCTTCTATCTATCTACACGCGAGAGCAATGATTCCGGGTCACTTAAAGAATGTTAAAAATCTCGGAAACTAAAAATGATAGGTTAATGCAATAAATTGTATTTAATAGACAATGTAATACTCCTTAAATGAAGGTATTAAAACTTCTTAGTTATTGTAAAGTTATATCTTAAAAAAATCAAATTTGAAAAAGGGCCACTTTCGAAGATGGAACTACGAAATTACAGCATTTGGTTTTGCTTTTGTTTGTAATCTGTCATTTATGTGGGTATATAAACCATGTTGATAGTGCTCTATATTCATTATTCAAGCTGAAATTATGTCGCTTACGCCTGAAGAATGCACCAGAATACTTACAATGCTGGAAACCGGCCGGAGTCAGCGCGATACAGCCAGGACTGTCGGTGTGTCGCTGTCAACAGTACAAAGAGTTCTCCGACGTTACGAAGAAACTGGTTCTAACCTACGCAGACCAGGAACGGGCAGAACCAGGTGTACCACAGCACGAGAAGACCGATACTTGGTGAACACCATGCTTCGAAATCGCTTTCTCACAGGAACTGAACTCACAAATCAGTTTCGACGCCTCGGAGGAAGTAACCCAAGTGCATGGACAGTAAGACGTCGGCTTGCTGAATCTAACTTAAAACCCCTTAGACCTGCAAACGGCCCTAAACTGGAGCGTGGGCATCGTATTTCAAGACTAAGATATGCCCAGAGCCACGTAAATTGGAGTATTGAAGATTGGTCAAAAGTTATGTTCTCCGACGAATCAAAATTTATGCTCTACAAGCACGATGGAAGACACAGAGTGTATCGAAGACCAGGGGAAAGATTCAAGCAAGCATGCATCGAAGAAAAAGTAGCCTACGGTGGTGGGTCTGTACTTGTGTGGGCCGGAATTTCTTCTGAAAGTCGCACAGAGCTGGTGATCATAGAAAACGGCTCTTTAACTAGCGTAAGATATGCGGAAGAAATCCTCAATGATCATGTTGGTCCATTTATGGTCAATTTAGGTGAGGATGCTATATTTATGCATGACAATGCCCGACCTCATACAGGTAGGATTGTGAATGACTACCTTCAAGAGATGAACATTACTCGTATGGAGTGGCCAGCGCGCAGCCCGGATATCAACCCGATCGAGCATGCTTGGGACGAGCTAGGCAGATGCGTAAAACAACGAAACCCTCCCCCAATCACGCTTCGTGAGCTCAAAATTGCTCTCACAGAGGAATGGGAGAATATTCCCCAAAATCGTATAAGGAACTTGGTGTACAGCATGCCAAACCGCGTAAACGCAGTAATGGAAGCACGAGGAGGCAATACGAAGTATTAAAATTCAAGTCAAATCGTAATAAAGTTCAAAAATTTCATGTTTCCTATTTTTGTTTTAAGGAGAGATCAGCAGTTTTTTTCTTTATGTAATTTTGTGTTAATAAAATGTATGGTGACTCATATTTTTTTACTTTCATTTAAGGAGTATTACATTGTCTATTAAATACAATTTATTGCATTAACCTATCATTTTTAGTTTCCGAGATTTTTAACATTCTTTAAGTGACCCGGAATCATTGCTCTCGAGTGTATCATCTATCTATCTATCATTTTCTATCTATCATTTTGTCAAATTCTTACGTCTTGATATTTTCCTTCACCTTCTGAGAGTGACTGACTCTACGCTTGTCTTCATACACACACACTGTAGACAAGTATTTTTTATGCATGGCATTCGGCAATAAAAACACGAGATGATTTCCGCATACAAAAGACATGAACGCGCGCGCATCGAATTGCCGGAAATTGGTAAAAGTTGCTCATGCTCCACGTTTCTGCATGAATTCCAAATTTGGAAAAAGTAATAGGTAAGTACTTAATAGGGCTCGTGTGCTGTGCTGATAGAATAAAATACAAAAGATTGATTAAGCTCAGCATTTAGAAGACCATAAATTTTATTGTTTCCATGAAAATCTCTTACTATGGTTGAACCATCTGAGTTTTATGTAGAAATACATTACGGCCCTATGTGATTTTGAGTGTTATTGTTTCTTTGTGGATGAATAGCTAGGTACTTCTCGAAGGGAAGGTATTTTGTAAATCGGTAGGTAAGTACATAGTTAACGCGACAAATTTTTTGGTATTTTGTGTAGGTAGATAATACCTAGAATGCGTAATATCCTAGAGCTCTACCTACCTATGTGAACAAATGGCAGAATATCAGGTAGGTTTAGGTTCCAACTCTTCGATGTGCTGATCAAACGATCTTTTTTTATAAATAAAATACCGTCATTGCTAATCGAAGATTTATGTTTAAAAAATTTTAGTATCTAGCCAAAGATTTTTTAAAGATCATTGACTTTAGCTGTAAATTCAGAGCAGTCATAAAATCTTAGGACTTGAAACTGTCATCTTAATGATAGCTAAGTAGGTAATGTATCTACCTATCTAATAGTAGGTACAGTCAACATCGGAACGTGATTAGGTTTTTTTTTTCAGGTACTTAAATACCTAATATCAAAAAAATAAAAAAAAATTTTTTCATCGCAATAAAATTGTAAAGAACATAGGTAATTAAATAAGTAATAAAAATTCGAAAAACTTTTGAAACTTTGCCAGATCATACCTACTACCTACTGCAGTAGGTTAGGTACCTATACAATCTTTGATGTTGACTGTACAGAGAGCTGTCAAGCTGGAATAGTAAATTGTGTCCCCAGAATAAAATAGGTCTTACCTTTTTCATGAACTCGAATAATTGGAACCCAAATTTCCCGTGTAAAAGAAATTCAGCAAGGTAGAGTTATTCATTTCGTCGCGAGAGATCCAAGCAAGACCAACATTTTATTATCCTGTCACAACTTTGCTAGTGTAATGCATAGGTATAATAATTATATAAGGATGACAATAGTTTTGGGATGTATTAATGATTTTTAAAATCCTGTAATTTAAAAATTACAAAAAAAATTAAAATTAAAATTAATTTAATATAAAATTTAGTCATTGGACGACTTTTCATGAAGCCAGCTGGTATTTTACCTTTTCTGAAAGGGCGTAGAATTGTAATTAAAAACAATGTTTTGTTTTCTTAACAGACACATTAAGAATGGAAATAAAGAAAAAAAAACATTAGCTATTTCACTTCTTGATCGAAGTTAATTCATTTCGCGGATTCCAAAGATGAAACAGGAAAATCCGCTTTATAGGCATAATTAGTTCAATGTAAAACCACATCCCCCTGTATTGGTAATGAGATAAAACCTTAGTGTAAATTGCCAATCGCCCAATACAGATACACAACATCAAATGAAATATTCGCGGAACCCTGTGATTCAGACTCCGACCATATAAGCAAGTCTAAGGCCATGTTCAATGCCAGTCGTGTATAGTGCGCGAGTGAAGACGACGTTTTTTGTTTATTTTTAATTTATTTCCGTCGCAATGGCGTCTGTTATCCAGCTCTGTGCGATGTTCCTGCTGTTGGCGGTGTGCGCTGCTGATGTCTGTTAGTATTTTTTATTATATATTTATATACTACAAAGGCTTGACAGGTTTACGCTGTAGCTCTCATCTTTAAAAAGATACACTATTTTCGGCAAAAACCAGCACATGATTTTCAGCGCAAAAAAGACTAACTATAGGGTACTATAGTTTATATTATCTGTGCTATAAATGTACTATATTATATGTGCTGTGGTGGGCCAACAAGCATTTTTCTTACCCCGGTGTCTTCGCTTATTAAGATAATGGTCAGAAACAAACTAACATAAGTACTACATTACGGTGTCCTTTATGGTATCCTCATTCTTATCTCCAAATAAATAGTTTGGGTGTCATTTCCAAAAGCCTCTATTATTTTTATATTATTACTTAGCAGGCAGCAACGTTATCATTTTCTCATTTTGTCTGTGTGTGTGTCATTATTACTCACATTTTCGTGCATCCGTACCTAACTGTATACGTGTGTAGTATATGTAATGCACACAGGACATGCTATTTAAATGTCAAGGGCGATGACACAGCCATCCTATTTATTTATGAAAACATAAACAATGAAATGCAGCCTAGTATCGGTCGTGGTGAGTGATTTAGTAATATAAAGATCACACAGCAATCATACTTAATAGTAAATTGTTACACCCTTGTGTAACAATTATTCCCTTATTTATTCCCTTGAATAAAGTATGTTTTTCCTCAACAGTAAAATATTAAACTGAGACAGCAATCTGCATACTAACGCTCTTCATAGATATTTTATTGCTAAACGGATTTAAGTAAGTGAAACCATTATTACCTACGTATTAAACACAATTACTCTATTACCCAGCTACTTATTTTAATTTGACAAATAAATATTCAAATCGTGAATCATAAATCATTTCAAGTGACTTATTTATAGTGAAACATTATACGACCTATAGTCAAGGACAAAGGATCTACCTAGATCGATTTTATCCATGAGCCCTACTTAAGTATGCTTTATAGACAAGTTTGCACAGAAATTTTGTGTCATATAACTGTCTAATAAAAACTAGTTATTGCTCACTAAAGAAGTAGATCCACATTATTTTTTTAGACTACAGCCACGCACGTGACCCAGTGACCCCGTCTGTCTAAAGTCAAGAAAACGATGGGAGGTCATAAAAAAGTTATTATGCACCCTGGACAGTATTTTTTCTATTACCAGAAGATACTTAGAACTGGATAATATTTCTTGATGGATTTATTGGAACATCACGGCATTATTGTGACATTGTAATGTTCTTCCGCATATTATCGTGTCAGTAAATCATAAAATACGACGATCCTATAAAGACTTGTGTTATTGTTCTATCAAGATTTGTACTAATTAGAAGTTAATTGGAAACTAAGTAGTCTGTTATAATTATTACTGTCATTGATACTTTAATTTTAAACTTAGCGTTGTGTGATTTTAAGATTGTTATTTAATTTTGAGTGGAATTATCGTTTAGGATCTTTTATAAATAGTTTCACCTCTTAGTTTCGAAGCCTGATGATATCCTAGCTTTTATCAGGGGCCTTATCTATGCTCAGTTTTTTTTTTACAATTTATAAGCGCAAGTTCGACAGAGATTTAATACTCAATACATTTATTGCTTTCAAATGGTAATATACCTAGTTGTTTCATTATAGGTAGGCATTACATATGCGAACCTTATTCAGGGGTATTGCAACACGAAAGTAGGCAGACCGAGGTTTCAATATAGTTAAGATCGTCGATTTTAGTCTATAAGGCCCTATTGTCAAAGGAGTTTTTGCAGATCATGTACAAAGTCGTCGCAGTACTTAGTCGCTGAGGCAGTCTGGTAGAAATCCGAATGAGGACCGGTATAGTATGTTGGTAGTCCTCGTATGCAATAGTAATGAGACCTTTAGAGGTAGGACTAGTTTGACGACTAGTCCTAGGTAGGTCTTACATAGGTCAACACTCTTATATATATGTATAGTAGTCACAACGGAGCTTTGTCCCTCTGAAATCTTATTTGGTATATGCGCGCAGAACCCATTTTTGGTTCGAATTGGAGGTAAGCAAATTTTTCCGCATCTGTACATACGCTTTCTTTTTATCACCTAACTTCAGAGTGATAAAGATCCCTTGCGCGTACTGTACGTGCCTAATTATAAAAAAATATTTAACTGGCTAGCCAACGCGTAGTGTAATAAATCGCGTAGATCACACAAAGAACATAAATTCAGCTATTTACTTCCGCATGGTACTGTTTATGTTATTACATACAATACATTGGCATACAAGAATGTAAGGAGATACCTCTCAGTTTTTAAATGTCACATTTTTGATCTAGATTGTCCCATGTCACAAAGATTTTGGATCAAATAACGTGACTCGTATCAATACTTGAGATGTTTTGAAGAATATTGGTATTCTAATAAAAAACCCATGAATTTTTTTAATATTACTAACAGGTTATTCCCTAAAGTTTTACAAACAAGCATTCGTTATGAGTACGTTATACGTTTTGACGAATAATCCTAAGAAGCCTTGAACTTTTATGTTGTGACATTGTGACCATCAAAATGTCTCTTCTTATTGAGTCAATGACGTACCTAATAACCCAGCTATTTTTAGCGATCCACTAATTGTTACTTGATTTTTAATTGTTTTTTAGTTAATAAACAAAACGCACCGGTTAGATCGATGCTCATACTCGTAGTTTTATACAATCTCATGTAAAAACCCGACAAAGATCATGGATGCGATAGAGATCGTTTTCCGCGATTTAATTAACTCCATCATCCTTTATGCATTTACATTAGCAGCCAGATACTGAATTCTATTAATAAAGCCATGTTTATTATTTTAAGATTATACTTACTCGTACCTGAGTACCTTAAAACAAGTTCTTGAGCCTATTTTTTTTTTGTTTTACCTATTGATGATAAATATTTATTCACTTTATTTGTTCAAAACAATAACTATATACAAATACATTAGAAAATAGCATTTTTAACAAAAAAAAATATTTAAAATGAACTCTTAATTCTAAATGCTAGAGATAGAAAACAGAGTTCCAATCACCGACTGCAGGCAGGGTGCCCAAAAGGCTGGCAACGTTACCTCTTTGTATGGCAATACTAATTCTCTGTCCAAGGTAAGCGCCAGCCCTTTGGTCATTTGTCACGTCAATGAGCCTATTTATTTTTCACCTTCTACCATTTTTCACCGATTCACATTGAAAATGAGAAAGGAAACATACATTTTTCATATACTTTCTCTCACTGGTGCACTGGTAACTGCAAAAAAAATAATCCGCCATCTGGCCGACTTATGTTGCAAATCATTTTGTCTCCTCGTAAACTTAATACTTATGAATAGCAGAGTATTTCACTTGGAGTCAAAGCACTCATCGGGAAAATTAATTATCAAGAAACCTCTTTTTTTTTTTTTGCTCTCAATCCAAATACTCTCGAAATATTACTTTACTCCCTCGTATAGCAATGTACTAATTTCCAAATGATTTTCGATTTTTCGAATTTAAACCTCGAAACAACGAAAAATAACATAAGTACTTACTTTACTCCCCCGTATAGCAATGTACTATTTTTCAAATGAGAGAATATTTTCATAAGTACTTCCTCGGATCTACTTATACTTGGGTAGGTGTAATCTGTAAGGGCGAGGCTTCACCTTGCAGATGGCCTGACCGCAGTGCCTTGACCTCCTACATGCAAGTGTCTTAAGTCAGTCTGCTGTATTATTTACATACACTCACACTTGTTTGATACATTGATTTAAATAAATACCTTGTAATAAAGTTGCGTTACTGAATTTTGATAAACACCCATATACAACGAACAGTTACTACATACTATATTACCCGCGACTTTGAACGCGTATCTCCTTTTGTTTAAGGAGAGTTTAAGGAGTACTCCAGGTTACGAACTATACATTTCATCCAAGTTGATTAGATTTAAAAACTCCCTCAAAAAACACTTGTTAGATTTGCAAAAATCTGTTCTATAAGCGGTCGTTCTCCACCTCATGTTAGTTTTAGTTTTAAAGCACTATTTTGTAATTTTGTAGTTTTAGAATAAGTGAATTTTAGTTTTGTGTAAGTAGGAACTCTTATTTTATCCGGTTAATTGTGTTTTCATTTTTGTTTGTATTTATTTGTTTTATTTTATTTTGTAATTATAATAGAGATGTAGCGAAGTTAGTTATATGTTGTTTTCTGTTAGTAGAGTAAGTAAGTATTTGTAAAAAGTGCGTGTCGCAGAGGCTGTGCGCCACTCCACTCTCGGCACCCCTGAAAACCAGCGCTAAAGGAGCCACCGTGCACCCAAAGCATTTGCTGAGTGGGTTCCTTTTTTACGCATGTTATCGTTTTATTATTAAGTAAATAAGTATGTACCTTATTGTGTGTTGCGTAAAATAAATAATTTCTATTTCTATTTCTATTTCTATTTCTATAGTTTCGACGCTGACTGTACCTATGATATTCTAAATGATGATTGTAATTTTACAGAATTATAAATTCGTTTTGATATTTTTTATTGCTCTAGGCTTAGGCTTGGCTTGCATACCACTAAATATCATTAAATCTTAATTTATTTTACCTAAACCACTTTAAAAATCGACTGAAGAGTTTAAAATTAAAGTTCGTGGTGACTATAAAAGTATTTGAATATCCGTTTCGGCTAAATTGGTTATTAATCGCATCACCGCACCGTTAGCATTTTATATGATTGACCACAAATCACATTCTTAACACCAAACCGGCTGAAGTGGTCTTAGATTGATCTACTCATTACAATAAAGGAAAAACACAGTGCCAATTTCACCATAATATTATTATTACACTATCCGTCATTTATAAATATCACCGTGTCTACTTTAGACTTGTCAAAGACAAGGATCGGCAGCCAGTGTCTTGGGCACGCTTCCGATTGGTACTGATTTGGATCAGTTGAGCTATCTATAAATCGTTTGCAAAGGTGTGGGAAGCTCAACTGCTTCATGTGTATTTTGTACATATTATAAATATTGTAAATACTGCATTAGTCGTAATTTTCTTTGTGAATTAATAATAATAATCTTTAGTGTCATTAAAAAAAAGGATGGGTATAATTTTATTTGACGGTTCGCTTTACTCAGATATGGTGGAACAGGCCCTAAGCATTGGTGAACTAAAAATGAACAAATCTATCAAAGACTATTGAAGTTTAATAATCTGTGCAATCGGTTCACTAAAAATCAAGTTTCGTAACAAAAGATTTCAACGCGCTTTCACTTGGAAAAACTATTAATCCAGCTTAATCTGAACCGTATCGTCATTAAAAATCCTACAAATGGAAGCTCTTGTTACATTGGTTTTATTTAAAAGTCGAGAGCTGGTTATAAAGCGAATCTGTTATCATTTTATTACAGAATATACATATACAGAATATGTATAGGTAATAATTACGAAGTAGAATGGTTCTTCTGCTTGCTCCATATTTTCTTCCAACAGTACATTTTATAAGAGTTCAGCGGAACTTTTTGTTAGGTATTTTTAAACCGAATGAAGCCACCTTAAGTATCTCATAAAAAAACTCTTTTTTCCAGCTGAGCTCCAAGCGGTGAAGTCGTCGCCAGCCCCAGTCACGGAGGTTTGCCTTGGCTGCATATGCCAGGCTGTCTCCGGCTGCAAGCAGGGTCTGCAGTGCGAGGGTGACCACTGTGGCCTGTTCCGCATCACGTGGGCATACTGGGCTGATGCTGGCAAGCCTACTATCAATGGCCAGTCGTCTGATGCACCTGACGGTTAGAGTTTTATTTTATTTTTCCAAGATGTTAAGTGGTTATGATGTTAAGTGGTTACCTTGGCCTATACGAATGCATTGTCTCACCGAGCACGTCCAATGAGGACGTGTCCTGCGATGCATTGCACTGCGCCCAGCACACTGAGACTTAGAATGGAATCTGATGGAAAATATGGGCTATAATAATTCTAAGTAAGTAGTAGTTTCATGTTATTTTGTAAATATTGTAGATAGAAAGAGAGAGATGTCGTAATTTTCTTTGTGAATTAAGTATTATTACTACATAAGTAGATTAAGCTATAGCAAAGTCATCACCCTATTATACCTATGACAAGGTATGAATTCCGATTCCTTTCTCCGGCTGGAATTTGTCTTACAAAAACTAGATTTTATTTAAAAAAAATATCGATCTTGACCTTGGTCGTTGAAATCATTTACATCTAATAATCCACATTTAATCATAAATCTGTTGGACTGACAATATTGAGATCGCAGGAAACTGGTGAATGGAGAACGCTTAGAATCAATCTTTTTGAAAATTTATGATGATGATAGCACATTTCTCTACAGTCTACAGGCTACCTATATGATGATGATAATGAATCTATATTAATAAATTATTCAAATTCCCCCATGACAATCATATGTTTCAAACTGCGGTTATACCTGCGATTCCTCATAACTGGTTTTTAGAGCTGATGAAATCCCTTCATAACTTGGAAACGGCTTTATTAATTTCCACCAAACATGGCTAAGAAGTTCTTAGCTATGTTTGGTTCTTGGTAAGTCAAAAATTTCTTTATTCAATAAAATCACAAGGATCATTTAGAATCGACTTATATAACTAGGTGATTCTAGCTGCTAGTTCCACGCGACCAGCAGGGGTATGCCAATCAAAGTTGAACTGCAAAGTTTTAAATCATGGTCAGTTCAAACTAACTCATAGTTATTCTCAATACTCAATACTCAATACATTTATTGCTTTCACATGGTATTATAGTTGTTACATTGTATTCTGTGACTAAATAGTGACATTATGACGTCATTTGATGTGTTTTCGCGCATAATATTTTGCTGTGAAGTGTCTAAAAAGAATGATCACGTGGTACAAAATTGTACCACGTGACCTGAAGAAATTACACTGGGCAGTGAAATATAACTTGACAGCAAAAGATTGGCATACGGGGGCAGAACCTAGATCATTAAGTTTGAATCATTAAGACTCCAAAATAAACTGTGATTTCATTATTTTCCAGCATATCCAAACTGCACCAACGACCCGTACTGCGCCGCTTTGACCGTTCAAGGCTACATGAGGAAGTTCGCTCAGGTAAATTCCTCGCAATTTTTTTTAACTGCCTGAGGCCTGTGTCTCACTTCGGCAGAGATTTTACTCTAATAGGGATGACGTCATTTTTCGGCCAAAAACTCGTCTCACCCACTAGTTGACGTCATCCCTATTAGAGTAAAATCTCTGCCGAAGTGAGAATCAGCATTGGTATGCCAATCAAAGTAGAACTGCAAAGTTTTAAATCATGGTCAGTTCATACTAACTCATAGTTATTCTGTGACTAAATAGTGACATTATGACGTCATTTGATGTGTTTTCGCGCATATTTTGCTGTCAAGTGTCTAAAAAGAATGATCACGTGGTACAGTACCACGTGACCTGAAAAAATTACACTGGGCAGTGAAATATAACTTGACATCAAAAGATTGGCATACGGAGGCTGGCCCAAAAAACAGACATGGCAGCCAGCGTCATGTATCCCTCTGACATATCAAATACAAGCAAGCAGTCACAAGTTCACAACGGATCTTTGTTCCTCTGAAGTAGGTAATGGTTAAGGCGTGCAATAAAGTATTTTCTATCTATCTATCTATATACATACGCAATCGTTTGTTGCGCCTAACTTCAGAGGGATAAAGATCCATTTTGCGTACCGTACCTACCAAGCTAGGTACCATTAGTATTTCACTTGTAGAAGGCGTAAGCGTAAGATCACACATAGACGGCATCTACCTACACATCTAATTATTTCATAGTTTTTATCACCTAAAATATTTCAAAGATTATGGCCTTTTTGTGGGTGTAGTTGCTATGTACTTACTAGATGTAAATGTGACATTGTATTTGCGATTTGCATAAAAGTCCTGTGCAGTGACATCACCCAAATAAATACCAACATTTGTACTTATAAGGGAATCGCATTGTTGATCCATCGCATTGTTGACAAATCTCGCAATCGTGAATCAAAATTCCTGATTGTGGTGACCTTAATAAAACACTGTGTTTTATAATATCGTTGGACCATTCACAATATTTAATGTATCTCTAGGTAGCCAGATACTTAGTTTATTTTTTCAAAATTTTGAATTGGGTTCTGCCGTTTTACTAATATTCTGTGCCATTATTGCTAAGTCATTCTCAAGCATGAATGGGATGAAGTCTTTGAAGACACGATCATTCTCAAAAAATGATAAAGCTAGCAGAAATTATTTTACGTTCCACAAGACACTTTTTATAAGATCTTTTAATATTCCGGTTCCTTCAATACGAATCATTCAAGAAAGAAATAAGGAAGTGTCAATATTAATGATTTCAAAAGTCTAAACCTAATTCACTGGACATGTAGGTAGATCGAACCACAATCCAATTCTTTGATAATATAGCTAGGTAAACGCTAGGTAAAAGCTAGGTAAAAGCTAGGTAAACAATGGAACCTCAAGTAGCTATTATCTCTTGTAGGGTAATTTTGAGGCAGTATGGCTCAGTGATTACCATTTTGCATTGTTTTGTAAGTTATCTCGTAAATCCGTCCATTTGATTCTTGATACATCTTGTAGAAAACCTATTGCCTATGCGGTCATGTGTGTAATAAAAGTTGATGAACTTGAAATGTCAAACTATTGAAATACGACAACCTCTGCGATCTGTAGGTACTAGGTACCTAGATTGCGCTGTGGCAAATTGACGTATGACTCGACTTGACTAAACTTTTTTTTCTTAACCTATACTGTCCCACTGCTGGGCAAAGGTCTCCCCCATTTCCCTCCAGGACTTCCGCTGGCTTGCCAGGTCCCACCAAGTGCTTCGAATGCGTCAAAACTTATTTCAACTAATCCACTTGACACTGGAAAAGTTGTCTGTCGAAATGACGGACAGAGGCCATAATAAGAGAAGAAGAAGAACCTCTACTGCATGTCAAAAAACATTTTATGATCTACAAGCTTCCGCCCTCGACTCCGTCCACGTCTCGTTTGGCCTTGTACATTTTCAGTAGCCTTTAAGTTAACCCAGGTTACAGCGTGATTGCTAAACTATTTTAAGAATAAATAAATATTTTCTAATTTACCAGGACTGCAACGGAGATGGTGTGATCAACTGTTACGACTACATGGCGATCCACAAAAGGGGAGGATATGGGTGCACCTCTGACTTACCCTTCCAATACGTCAATGTATTCAACCAATGCATCGCTGCAGTCGCACACTATGGAAAGCATTAATAGGCGTCAGTTACACGTAGTATTAAAATTTATAAGAGCATTTTTTTTATAAATAGTTCTCCACCCACGCACAAGCGCGGCGAAAAGACGCTGCCTCTTTTTGCTGCTTCAAAAACGCTACGTGTAAAAAAGTTTTAGACTTTAAGCTAAATGGTGTCCTATAGGTGTGTGGTACCATAAAACTTTCAAAATTATAAACGTAAATACTAAATAAATATTCTAAAAATTACAATTGTCTAGGATACTTACCAAGTTTAAATACCTATTGATATATGTATTGACCGCACAAAATACTATACAAAGAGCTTGTTGCTAAAATGACAGAAATATAAGCCCCAATAAACTTTATACCTAGTTAAGAATAAAAAAAAACTGAATAAAATCTAGTGTGTAGGAAAAATAAAAGAGATTAAAATGCTAAACTGACTGAATAGCTACGAGCATCGCAGCTGAATAGTAATCTTTTTACTGAAACCTTAAGCCTGTTTTATTTACACTCCCTATCCCTATAATACGTACTGTGAATAATAATCCCTAATATCCCTTTAATCCTTTTAATACCGTATGAAGCTTTCATTCCGAAACGTTGCTTGAGTGTCGAATGTAGAATTCAGACAAGTATTTTTAATATTATGAATTTCTTTATAAAATTATTTATTTCTTTGTACTTATGTACATGTACTGTTTTAAGGTATTTATAATATGGGCTTTGTAGTTTTTACTGTTGCCTGTATTAAATATTTTTTTTTTTATTCTGAAACGATACTCAAGCCGTCGTTTTTATAAGGAAAACACTGAGTGGAGATTTAGTTAGTATGTTTTTGGAGTGACCTGGGGCCTTATGCTTAATTCGGTAGAGATTTTACTCTTATAGGGATGACGTCAAAATGACATTGAAAACTCCTGTCAATAGTGGGTGAAACGAGTTTTCGGCCGAGATATGACGTCATCCCTAATAGAGCAAAATCTCTGCCGAACTGAACATAAGGCCCCTGAGTCTCGATTTAAGTCTGAATTCAAAAGAAAGTTTGACAGAAAAGTTGAAGATTAGCCCTCCCTAGACAAGTCGGGAGTACCTAGTACTGTGAGAATGAGAACAGTACAGAACAATGTATGGGAAGTGTCACGTGACTTTTTTTTCTCCCAAACGTCCCAATCCACAGCCACATTCCACATTCGTCAGATCATTTATTTAGGTCGGCCACATACAGTCGTAATTCCGTTTCGGAATTTCGCTTCGGGTTTCCGAAACGGAATTCCGTACGCAGTAACTTCATATAAATCTATGGACATATCACATACCTACATACAGTAGTTTTCCGTTCGTAGTTTTCTCCGATCCGGAATTCCACACGATGGTAGTCTATGCGTCTAAAACTGAGCGGTCATTCCGAACGGAAATAAACGTATGTGTGTGAAATATGTACAGAATTCCGTTTCGGAATTCCGAATCGAAATTCCGAAACGGAATTCCGACTGTATGTGGCCGCTCTTATTTCACATTCATGCACCTTTTGGATTAGTTTTTCTATACAAGAGCCCAAATGCTTGGACAAATAGTTTATTCGTCCAAAAGAATCAGAATTTGTACTTTCGGTTTTAGTAACACGTGGTCAGAGAGAACAAAATTGACATCGCATGCAATTGTGGTTATCAAATGACTTTCTAACCTCTTGTGTGATCGCTAGTACTTACAATAGGTACTGATAAACTGGACCTAAATATAAACAAGCACTTAGGTATTCTCACTACACTTCCAGCAAGATATCGAAAAAGCAAGTACCTAAATAGGTAAGGTAATACTGATTAAAAAAAGTTATGGCTGTAAACATAAAACTGCATTCTTAAGAA
Organism: Gandaritis pyraliata; assembly: GCA_947859175.1. NCBI lineage: Eukaryota > Metazoa > Arthropoda > Insecta > Lepidoptera > Geometridae > Gandaritis > Gandaritis pyraliata. Next base: position 2,372,896 of record OX401866.1, on the reverse strand, counting down.
ACACAAATACAACTGAAAAATACCGAATTTCTAAAATATTTTTGATTTTCTATTTTTTCCGTGCTTCTATGGTTCTATCGAAAACCACATGAAATAGGTAGGTATAGGTAAGTATGTGAAAGCCCGAAGTTGTTTTACACCCTGGAGATATATTTTCTTACCTATTTTATGTAGAGCGTAAACAACACGTTGACCTACTTAAACATTCATCTATCTTTGCTGTCTGTTACTATTAACTAGTTTTTAAGTTACTAGTGTTACTACTAACAAAATGGATTGTATTGTTCGATATAAAAACTTTTGATTTGATTTGTAAACAAGTGGCTTCCGTTCATTACTTAGATAATACAATCAGTTGTTATTGAGTAGGTAAATATTGAATATCTAGGGATAGGTATCAAATATTGTTTACTTAGTGAGACATCCTACAGCATCTTGGACAGTGCTTCTAGCGAGTCTGAACGAACCTGTACCTTACTTATTTTTGGTGAAGTTCAAAATAATATTGTCGGTAAGAACTGTTAGATATTTTAAGACTTTAGATAAACCAGGTACGGTACATACTTACCTAAATATCAAGGTACCTACTTGATTTAAGAAATTGTTTTTTGGTTAGCTTCTTACAAACCCGTATTTTGACAAAGAAATCGTTACAACCCGTATTTTGACAAAGCACGATTTCGAGGTCGAGTCGAGGCGAGGATTATATTCGAAGTAGGTAACGACTAAGAATATTGGCCGTGGTGTCTGACTGCTGCCGCTGACTGCACAGCGCGAGTGTGGCATCTCCATAATTTCCTAGATTATTTTTTAAATCGGTGGAGCCTTTTTTAACCAACTTCAAAAAAAGAGGAGGTTCTCAATTCGATTGTATTTTTTTATGTTTGTTACCTCAGAACTCCGTCATTTATGAACCGATTTCAAATATTTTTTTTTTCTGAAAATCTATAATAATTTAATGTGTTCTTTTTAGCAAAGTATGAAGCTCTTCTTCGTTCTCGCCATGGTCACGGCAGTGGTATGCTCCGTGGAGGGCTTGGAGGATAAACATTCTGAAGATAAACTCATGGTCTACTGTGGAAGGAGACTGGTGCAAGCTCTCAGTATAATCTGCCAAAAGTTTGATAGCATGGATGCCAACTCTATTGATGTAGACGCAAGTAAGTTCACGTCTACAGTCGACGTGCCCGGTGAGGCAATACATTGTTATAGCTACCTAAAGGTTACCACTTACCACTACCTAAATAATAGAACTATAAGCTGGTTCCTTAACATATCCTCATAAAAAAATTCGACATGGCATAACGCTTCTTCTTCTCTTATATATAGCCTCTGTCCGTCATTTCGACAGACAATTTTGCCAGTGTCAAGTGGATTATTTGAAATAAGTTTAGTAAAGTCGAGTCATACGTCAACTCATTTGTTTTAAAGACAAAATGGTGAATTTTCCATTTAAAACTTGAAAACGAGTTCCATCAAATAATAAAAACACATAATACTCATTTATTCCAATGACTCACACCTGAGCGTCACAGCTCACTCGGTACAACAGCTCAGCCTTCCGTGCTGTGAGTGGGTTGTGGGTTCGATCCCCACACCGAGAACAATTATTTACGTGATAGCAAAGTATGCATTAAAAAATGTATTACCTACTATATTAATTACTAGCTGTTACCCGCGACTTCGTACGTGTGTACCGTTTTCTGAGTAGATTCTTTGACATATTTGACATGCTTGACATTACACCAAGCCCGTACATTTTACACTGGCACACCAAAACTCGTAGCAGGCCTTCTGAGGCAAAGAGGTAGGAAACCATAAACATGGAGATGCCCCATTCTACTATACAAAATAAATCGACACATAAGCCGTCAAATATTATTTTGTTTCTTTTTAACCAAACAAATACTGAATGTGTTGAAAGAGATAGACAATATTTTGTCCTTTCGAATTTTTTTTGTGACGTCATGATTTTATGTTTGTGTAACCAGCGCCGCCATGTTTGGTTCCGAGTTTGTAGATCTGCTGTCAATACTACTAAGATGGCAGCCATATTATGTTCCTTAGTATGTACGCTTTTTTGTTGGTAGGCCATATCCATTGGTTTTCTGTATCAGAGTTCTGAGGCAACTGACATGACGTCGTCCTCATGTCAAAAAGTATTTTATTGTCGTTGCTAATCCCGTTCGTTCATGTTATCCTGTAGGTCCTGCTAATTATTCGGGATAAAAAGTAGCCTATGTGTTAATCCAGGTTAACAATATATTCCAAGTTTGATCCAATTTGGTTATCAGCAATCTGATGGTACAAGCCATGGGTGCCATGCTTAGTTTGGGAGTAGATGGCGTTGTGTGAAATAAATATACATAAACGAATGAATATTTTTTTACAGCCCCGGAAGAACGCAAGGGTTCCCCCAGGCAGGTTCGCTCAACAAGTATTTATGAGAAATGCTGCTACAGGGGCTGCCTAGTTTCAGAATTAATAGAGTATTGTGGTTAGTCTATCAACACCTTTTTACACTAAGGACGGCTTGCACCAGAATCGCTAAACGCGTTTTTTTTTAGATAAACTTATTTGTTTGGTACCGAACACACACAAAATTAACAATAAAATGAAATGAAAGTAGATAGGTACTATGTAGTAACTAATAACTAAAACTAAACTAAAAATAGTATTTAGCGAGTTGTCAAGTCATATAAATACGTCAGGTAATTGCAACGGTGTGTAGATAGCTCAACTGCTTCATGTGTATTTTGTACATATTATAAATATTGTAAATACCTTATTAGTCATAATTTTCTTTGTGAATAAAGTATTATTCGTCAGGTTTAAATCAATTTAGCTGTTAAACACGTTTAGTGATTCTGGTGCAAGCCGTCCTTAATGTACACGGGAAGAGTAAACAGTAGAGTCAACTAACACTACTCGTTCTTAGTACTTGTACTAATACTGTGTGGTAGTATGTACTCTACATATATTGTCTGCATTGGTATAGTTAGTATAAACCAGATTTAATTGAATATTAAAAACTGCACTAATCGATTAACTAACTGATTAATTAACTAATTAATCGGAGAGTTTCATCCAGCTAGCACATTGTTGTTTCATTTTAAAATACATTAAAGCATTTCTTTTAATTGTTGTTTGATTTGAACGCCCAAATCCGGAGATTACCGTTCACTATTGAAACTGATGACCAGCCTTTAGAGTCAGACCAAAAAATTTGCATCAATGTGACCAATTTTTAGTAGACATGTTTTGGCCGGATAACTTGTTTGATCGTGATCGGATCGTGAAGCTTTGCGGTTTTGCATACTTCCATTAAGTTTAGGTATATCTTCAGAAACGTTGAAATGTGCGAGCGAGAAGGTTGTTTGTCGTTACCCATTGCCACTCCTAGTATTAAAATATCTGTATCTAGGTATTATTTATGCTACCTTTATAGATCAGAATGTTGTTCACGGATCTAGCAAAGTTCCATATAATAGTGTTAGTCATCCATTGCTTTTTTTACTTTCGTACTTTCCGAGTAAGTAAGGTCTTATCTGGCACGACTCTACTGGACAGCAGCCTTACCGCGAAGCGTAATGGAATTGTCATCAGTTTTCAATGATAATTTTCAATTTTAGCAATAAATAAACCCTTAAACTGAAATAAGTGATGATTACTAGCGGCTGGTTCTAACTAAACTATCATGTTAAAAACATTGTATATTTTGATATGTAGGTTAATATTATAATACCAATCAAAGTATTTGATTTTCATTAATTATTATCATGAGGCTTCGCGGTAAGGCAACTGGTACTCGATCAATAATTGACATTATTTGGTCATACAAAATAATGATACGAATAAAAACTAATACGTACTATTTTTACACCGTTCTAACATAACGTTTGTTCTAACGGAATGTTTTGACAATGACGTTTTTCAAAATAACATAGTTTTTCCAAAACCAGAATTTTCAAGGTGGCTAGATGTTTTAAAGGTAGCGTTGCGCTATTCTACCTTTATATTCTTTTTGGCCGATCTGTCTCCCCAGGGTGACAGAAGGGTATAATTCGTTCATAATATGCACGATTGAACCCAAAAACTTTTTCTGGACCTGATTGCACTGACGTTTAATTACCATGGCGTGCTCTTGGTCTATAAATTAGAATAAAACTGTATTGTTTAGGTAGGTGCGCTCAATCCTTTTTTGTCACGTTTTTTGCAATCTTGAACCCACGTAATATGATGTCACTATAATAGACAACTAGAAGTCAGAAGAGTCAGTCAGTAAGGAAACGGAATTATCACAGTCGTCACCGATTACGTACTCGTGTGCTGTGTCTATTAAAAAAAGCTATGAGGAGATGAGGAGGAAAAAGACATTATTTCTTTGATAATGTGATAACAGAAGCCTACTTAAGTAGTGTTTACCTTTTTGCGAAGGAATCATTGAATTTATTTATCAAAAGGTTATCAATTGTGAAGCATACGAAGACTTTGGATCTGCAGAATGAGTTTATAAGTTTATTTAGTTGTTGATATTGACAAAATGATGTTTAAATCAAAGTGGTTGGTTTTTATATTCATCGGATTATCAGCAAGTGTCTTTTCAGGTATGTTCTTAACAAAATAATATTTTTTTATAGAAATTTCGAGACAAAGGAGACTTTTTTATATGAAAAATAAATAAATATTTTGGGACTTTTCACACTAAGCCCTCTAGTCACAGACTAAGTGAAGCTTGTGGTGTGGGAACTAGATTGCTGATAAAATACTTATATTTTTTTTCTAATACTCGTAACATACATAGTAAAACCCAGAGATAGAACAAACATCTATTAATTGCTACACACAAATGTTTGTTCTCAGAAGAGATCGAACCCACGAGCCACAGCATGGAAGGCAGAGCTATTGCTAACTAATCTGTGACGCCTCAAATAAAATGCAATACCTATGTTTATTTTGGCAATGTAGGTACCTACATAAAATGACCCAGAACAACAAGCAAGATACAGAGATATATTATGTAGGTATACTTATTCTAAGTCTGATATCTTAGCAAATAAGTGGTCTTAGCAAATAATCTTTAGTAGGTACATAAAGTTAATTAAAATTGGAATCCTTACGTGCCTTGCTGGTTAACCCTTAAACTTTTTTAGGCATTAGAATAGGTGCCAGCTAACTAATTTATTTACACCCTTCAGAAATTCACGTGACCAACCTTAACGACACATGCGTCAGGTGCCTATGTCATGTCGCTGGCTGCGACATTTCTCACGGATGCAGTGGAGGGTACTGCGGACCCTTCTATATCTCCCGAGTGTACTGGGTGGATGCAGGAAAACCCACACTGCCTGATGACGACCCGGAACGGAAAGAAGGTATTCAGCTTCGTAACATCTGCTACATCACAACTGCTTACATGATGTAAGATTGTAAAGCGTAGAGCCTGTATTGTATCGAGGCACTTATGTCATGTCGTGAGTGATACTCCAAAATATGTTGGAAATAAAATTAGCGCCTACAACAGTCATCTCAAATTCTCAACTTCGCTCGGCTTTATACTCAAGAACTCGTTGAACTCTACCAGTGCTGCAGTGGCAGATCTAGGTTTTCAGTCAGCCCCTGTATTCCAATCTTTTGCTGTCAAGTTATATTTCACTGCTCAGTGTAATTTCTTCAGGTCATTCTTTTTAGACACTTGACAGAAAAATATGCGCGAAAACTAATTAAATGACATAATAAAGTCACTATTTAGTCACAGAATAACTATGAGTTAGTATGAATTGACCATGATTTAAAACTTTGCAGTTCAACTTTGTAGTTCAACTGTGTATACGTAGTACAGTGTATAGAATACCCCTGCTTCCAAAGCTTGTGAAGCTTGGCCCAACGAGTTTCATTATTCTGAGAACCCCGATCCACCCTTAGATCATATTAATTTATGCCTGGGTAGACCCAACCCGGATATTTCGGATCCGCTAGTAAATTCCACAAAAGGAAAGAAAGAATATTTTATTGCCATCCCAATCTCTAAATTATTGTTTCTGTGAATGTTTTAACAGCGTACGAGGATTGTGCCAGGGACTACCACTGCTCAATCAGAATAGTCAAGAATTACATGATGAAGTATGGAAAGGTAAGTATCCAACTCCATGTAAAATGATGTACTTCCACCCAGACAAAGCTTAGCCCCCGTATTCCAATCTTTTGCTGTCAAGTTATATTTCACTGCCCAGTGTAATTTCTTCAGGTCACGTGTTACAATTTTGTACCACGAGATCATTCTTTTTAGACACTTGACAGCAAAATATGCGCGAAAACAAATTAAATGACATCATAATGTCACTATTTAGTCACAGAATAACTAAGAGTTAGTATGAACTGACCATGATTTAAAACTTTGCAGTTCAACTTTGCAGTTCAACTGTGATTGGAATAAAGCAAACAAATTGATAAAAATTATATACTAGTAGCTATGTCTACCTAATAACGTAAGCAAAATAATGTAACAACATTACTATACCTACTCGTACTATGACGTTATATCAAGTAATTATTATTTAATTTATCTATCCGCCCTTCTTCCAGGATTGCAATGAAGATGGAGTGACAGACTGCTTCGACTACATGATGATCAATTACCACGGCGGTCGCGCCTGCTCCGATCCACTGAACCTCACGGACCATGGCAGACGATGGCTGAACACTTTTCAACAGTGCCGCTTCAACCAAAACGGCGAAGTCCGGTTAGGGAAGTCCGCAACTACTGATCTAATAGACAAAACTATTCAACTTTATGATTTCTAAACACGTCCAAAGTCTGACTAGGAAGTGCTTTTAGTCAATATTGCTTAGCCCCATGATTATTTGTTTTATAAATCTTGAGAAAGTATGCCGGACTCTCCCCAATCTTCTATTATTATATGAATCTTTGTCCTGACTGACTGACTGACAACGCACAGCCTAAACCTCTAGTCGTAGCGAATTGAAATTTTGAGAGTAAGTACATCTTGGTACGCAGGGGTGTAATAAGAAGGAATTATTCAAAATTCAACCCCGGAAAATCAACAGGATCAAACGGGCGCGGACGAAGTCGCGGGCGGAAGCTAGTGTTTTATAAATAAAAAACCTATACACTTGTATAGTATTCAATAATGATTTTTCTGTAAAAACATGTCAAATAGGATAGGATCAAGTTTTTTATGATCAAATATTTATGAATAGTCCGCAACATCAGTCAAATCATACTTTTAATTAACATTACTTAATTATAGAATCTACTTGTAACTTACTAAAATTTAACATTTTGTTTTTATTTATACTTGTTATACGTACTTTGAAATTCAACGATTTTGTTTTCATATGTAAACCAGTTTGCTGCACTAGTACCTACTTATTTTCAAACGATTTTTACCTACTTACTAACCCAAACTTAATTCATAGTACCTTTACAGACCTTAACTAAGTAAATAATATTATTGATAATTAGCTTAACTATCATAGCCTGCTTTAAAACAATATAAAAATACAGATTTGTTCTGAAATCTCATTTCCATAGTCGTTTTTGTTACTTTTCTGTTGTATTGTAGAATATAATTTTGAAACAGCGTAAATCACTGACAGTACAAATTAATAAAATAATATTATTGTACATTATTACTACTGTTTTCTTGAGCAAATTACAACAAGGGTTGCTCAGAAACAAAAAGCTGTTTTCAGGCGAATGTGACGAGCGGTGCTGGAGACTGCCAACCCTCTTCAATTTCCTCTTCAGACTCGTCTGGGAATCGAACCTGAAATCAAGTATAGCCTTACAACTATTCATAGTTTATAAATACTTTTACTATTACTAAATAATTTTTTTATTAGAAAAACTATTCATAAATCTATAAAGAGTTTTTTATTGGTATATATATAATTGAGTACAGATTTTCATACAGAAATTAGTACTGACCGACCTTTGTTGTTGTGTAAATTAATGCCTAGTACAGATGGTATGAAAATAATAACTTACTTAGAGGAAGCTCAAATAAATACTTTTGAGATTAGTGTAATAATCTGTCTCAAGAATTTTAGAACACATGAATACTAAATCGAAATAGTTTCGCAACGATGGCCAAAAACCAATTCGTAGACCCTCTACGGAGCGCGTTCATGTCTTTTGTATGGGGGACTTAACTTTTTTTTTACTTTCCAAACTAAACAACAACTGCCTCAGTTCAAATTGAAGGCCTATTACAATAAAAAAAATATTCTAGAGGGCGTGGTAAATATTTGGTCGCGTGGAACTGACACCTAGAATCACCTAGTTATATACGACGATTTTAAATGATCCTTGTGATTTTATTAAATAAAGAAATTATGACTAATGACTTTGTAGCCAGGCTGCTGCGACAATAAAAATAGCTTCTAAAATTATGTATTTACGGGTACCAGCTAACATGATAAACAGCTTACATTCTCAATAAGAATTTTTCATTCCCGTTTGCGAAGAAGAATCCTTTATAATGTAGAAGTAGAATCATTTACTTACCCACGGAGCTGATCGCTTTCCATCTGAAGAGAGTGAACTTGGCTGATTTGATTGCCATGCCTGAAATCGAGACATCTTTATAATTCCAATTTAAACCACGGGGTTGCTATAATAATATCCTTTTTTCTTTTTGTGTGTTCCCTAAAAATGGTTTTATTAAACTTCTACAAGCTTTAGATAGAGCTGAAAACAGGGTTTTAAGGATACCCAACCCTGATGTCGTAAGTTTAGAATAGTTATACCGTCTTTTGCTTTGTGCGTGAATTTATACCAACACTTGAACGATGTATCAAGCGCGCTTCCCTCTTTTTGCAGTTGTGTTGCTGGTTAAAGAGGAAGGATCTTTAGACTAAATACCTGAAAAGCATCAATGAACACATGTGCTAGATATAAAGCCAGGTTTTGTGCATGTTTCCTTCGAAAACACAGAAACACGTGGGCACATTTGCAAAAGTTGGGTTGCTGGTTTAAAAGGAAGGAGCTATTGGTAAGGTACCTGAAAAGCATCATTGAACGCGTGTGCTAGAGATAAAGCCAGACTTTGCGCATGTTTCCGTCGAGAACACAGAAACACGTGGACTACATGACCATCCAGTGCGCTTTCACTCTTGCCTTCTACCACTGCGAAGACTCGTGCGTTGGCAGCATCGGCCGAGCAGTATGAGATTCTGAAAAGAAAATGGGTTATTTTTAGTAGAGCTGTAGAAGGGACGTCATATGTAATTCAAAGTCAGTCCTTAATTTTAGTTGTTTTAGCATACATGTAAGTACACAACCGCTGTATCTTGCTAGATAACTTCAACTTCTTGATTTGATGGCTTTTGTGACTGTTGACGCAATTCTGCCAGTGTCGAGTCCGTTATATGCTAGAGTCATAAACATGAGGGAAGTGCGGAATAAGAATATGGTCAGTGCTCAGAAGGAGATTCAACCAAAATGTTGACAATAATTTTATCTTGCAAGATATAAGTACAATGAATTAGTGAGTTTTTGAAGTCTAAGTTTTGACATTACACTTACATAGACCTAGCATTATTTGTATGTTATCTGACAAATAACTGAATGTGCTGAACTTGATAATATTATTTTTAAAACACCTGTATACTGTACTGTACCATGTTCACTGCAAATAAAAATCTTTTATCTTTTTATCTTTTATGTATTTGACATTCTACGATAGGTAGAGAATCCAAAACGTCAGCAATTTTTGCATGCTTTCAAAAAGAGCTTTTGAAAATGGAATCGAGTTACTCAAGACTGGGGGGTGACCGATAGATTTTTTATCACGACGATAGATATATCTCCCAAGAACTGTCAAAACCCCATAGTTTTTGACAGTTTTTGGGAGATATATCTATCGTGACAAAAAATTAGAATCTTCACAGCTTAGGTACGAGATGGTACCAGTATTATCTGACCTATTTAAAATGCCGTCGCCTTACCTAGAGTCCATAGATTACCAACAATGTTGCCTGTCAAATCAATTTAATAAACAAGTTGAGAAACAAGTGATAAATCTTATAATGTCATTGACTGTAAGTATTCTATTTTTTCTACATTTAAATCAATCAAAGGAAAATAATTTATTTCTTATCGCATTTTATAAGTTGTCTAAGTATTTTTATTCGAGAACAATTTTATTGCACGTAGACATTTAGAATAATAATTTTATTGTAGAGTTTTATGAAACAGATATGCCTCGAAACTTCTGCCACTTTTGTTTAGTGTATAACAAAACAAAACAAAACCAAAACAAAGTCTATAAAAATGATACTTCGCTAGAGGTAAAGTAGAGTAGCTTTAAAATAAGTTTAAATAAGTTTTTTTTTAAGTTGGAATAATAATTGCCTCTGTCCTTAGCTAGTGGGATAAACAACCTTGAATTTATTTTGTTGTTTTTTTTATAAATTGATTATAAATGTATTTATATTTATTTATTATTAAACTTACTTGTAAATAGACACGCTGAGCACATTGTCTTGTGAGTCCGCGTCGGTGACGATGATGCCTTTAGCACTGATGTCCAGGTTCACCTTTTGTAGTTTTTTGTTCAGGGCTGAAAAACAATTTTTTTATACAATTAAATGTTGGAACAAGCCGATGGCCCACCTGATGTTAAGCGGTAACCACAGCCTATAACGATGCATTGCCTCACTGAACACGTCTATTGAAGGCGTGCCCTGTGCATTGCACTAGGTTAAGAATAAACAAAAATAGAGCTAAAAATCTTACGTACTAATCTAGTTTAGAGACTAAAACCCAGGTTAGTTAAAGCACCTTTATAGCAGTAATTTTCAAAATAATATTCCAGTGCAGTGGTAGTACCTACCTACTTATAATCATCGGTAATTTAAGCTGTCTAGCTGGATTAATTATGTATTTTGTGGCTGGGTCAACTTTTGTTTAGTACTTAAATTGTTATACTTGGTCGTAATAATTTGCGATTTATTATACCAACCATATACTTAATCGTATCTCACAGCATGTGACATAATAATATGCTGCTCTACTTAGCGCGTAGGTATATAGTACTCACATTATAACACCGTTAAACCGACGCGACAAAGCGACTTTAAAACGTAGGTAAGCATAAATTCACATCCACATTACATTTACACTGTTGTGTTTTTGTGTATGTCCAAAATAAATGTAGTTTTTATTTCTTTCTTTCTAAACCCCGCACGGAGTTTATTTTCATTTTACTCTGTAAAACCTTAGGCGAGCAGTATCCAACGCTACTCAGCAATATCCGAAAAACTTACATCACTTGCCTCCTCCCAGCATTCTTCTAATACCTACGCTGATGGATGATTCCAGTCCAGACCGATACGACTTTTTTGTCACGATATATCTCCCAAACACTGTCAAAAACCATCGAGTTTTGACAGTTTTTGGGAGATTAAATACCGTAAAAAGCCTATTGGTTTAGAATCACCCCCACAAGGCGTCGTTTAGGTTTGTATGCTCTAGAAGCCTAGCTATCAGGTTTTTGGACTCTTTTCAATAAAAACCTGTCAAAATTTAAAATTGAGCTATTTTCGTGTCGTTGTAAAGTCACTTACTTTTGGCAGTGTGTAGAGCGGAGCGGACAGCGATAGCGGTAGCGGGCGCTGAAGCGGCGCGCTCTACGGGCGCTACTCCCGCGTATCGCACGTCGACCTGCCCGGTAGAGTTCGATCGCGCCTCGCGCCACCAGCCTTCTCCCTCACACTCTGCTAACGCCCATTCTTCACTCAGTTCTGGAAATTAAAAAGTGAAATTCACAGGAAAAAGGCCAGGATGACTGGTAGACAATGCTCTTAGCATTAAGTCCTTCTAGCACTACTTATTTCAGGTTCATGAGTTGCGTTTGTACCTAACTGTCGCGTGTTTTGGGTCGATCGGAATTCGAAATGGTGTCGCGCTTTTGCATAGCGGCAGCTCGCGTCGATTTAAACGTAGCTGTATTATTTTTGCTTGCTTTAGTACCTACGTATTTTTTTCAGTGAACCTACTTTTACCGGTAGTACTAGAACTTACGTACAAACAGTCAGTATCAGAATTTAACACTTTTTCCGAAATTAAAAATTAGTTATTTTGACTATAACAATATTTTTTCAACCATTTTTAAGGTAACAATTTTCTTTAAATATTTTGTTTTAGCATTGGGAATGAAAAGTTAAGATAGAAAGTTAAAAGATAGTTTTATGATGATGTTCACCGTGCACCATGAAAAATAGGAATCTGCCCAGCCGGCTCAGCCAATGAAAAACCATAGCAGTCAGTCAGTAGCCCAGTGCCTTCACTTACTTATTACGATAAAAAAAATGTGTCTCACAGTTAGCGACCTAAGTGCTGTGATAGTGTACCCTACTCGTAAAACGGACGTTGTCACCATTCACCGATAATTCCATACCTAACATGGACAGCAATTTTCTTAGACCGATGCTTAGTTCGTGTTGTGGCAGATGTACTCAACCTATTGCGAAGTCGATTTAATTTTCGAATTTCAGTTTATTTCCAAAACTAATTTAAAACAAAAAAAATTAGGTAGGTACCTACTACAGAATATTAGACTGAAATCTTCTTAGGAACAAACAAAAAACCCAAAATCCGTCCAAAAATAAATGGGTAAAGTTTAATTAGCTTTATCGTAAATTGTTTTTGGTCGGATTTAATTTTTTATCTGTCAGAGTAAATAACTTTCATGCCGTATAGTATAACACATCATTAATTACCTACATTACTTATCTAACTGTCACAATGCTGGGGGGTGATTCTAGATCGATAGACTTCTTGTCACGCACGATAGATACATCTCCCAAAAACGGTAAAAACTCAATAATTTTTTAAAGATTTTGGGGATATATATCTATCGTGACAAAAATGTCTATAGGACTTGAATCCCCTCCCTGAATATGCTATGCACCACATTTTAGGAGAGGTCTAGGCTCAATCTGGTCGCACTATGACAGCCAAGCGCATAGTCCTAAATGATCGGAAAATCGGAAAGTAAAAGGTTGTCCACACCTGGATTAACTAGCCTCAGCTAACAGGTACCTTCTGAGGTAGGCACCAGTTTCGCAACGATCTTGATGAAGGATATCTATCATGCAAATTACACCGAATCTAGGAGAAGCAAATTATATCGAAGGTAGGGAAATTTAACGTGATTTTATTACGATCTTACTTAATAATTACTAGCTTCCGCCCGCGACTTCGCGTCGCGTCCCGTCCAAGATATAAAGTAGTACCTATATGTGCGAACTCTATATATTCCATGTTTTATCCAAATCGGACTAGTACAGCGTGATTGAAACACAAACATCTAAACTTTGACATTTATAATCGGTTCAAACGCATTCCGCAGTTTGCATCACACGCACTCCTGCGCAGAATTACCTAAGTATTGTGATAAATAAACACCGAATACTCATGTACATTTCTTGGGTTTCTCGCGACGTTTCCTTTTGACGTTACGTGCGCGTGCTGTCAACATGTCAGGTACATTTTATTCATAGAAAAAGCCATAGGTGCGCGACTGGATTCGAACCCACGACCTTAGCATCCGACAGCGTCGTTGCTCCAGCTTTTATAACCAAGTTGACATCTTACCACGGCGTCTCCTACTCAGCTTTTACGAAAGATCAAAGACGGGTAACCGCTTAACATCAGGGAGGTATTAGTTGTTCCGTCACTTCTTATCTTAGAAAGTTCGTATTATTATTGTCAAGTGTTAGAGCCAAGTGTTATTTTATGAATCAAACGCAATTTATCTATTATCAGACAAAGCTTTTGTTTACAACCGTATCTATGTACGTCAAACGTCCCGAAGGTCTCGGCGATGTTTGCAAACACATCCCTAGTATTCTTAGCCCTGACGTGAGTGAAGTTTATTTTTAATAATTTGAACAAACTCTAATGCAATAAGTAAGAATTACAGCTATTATCTTCTTAGGTTTAAAAATATTCAAAGTTTGATAAATAAATCATTTACATTTCACACAACGCCCTCTAGTCCCAAACTAAGCAAAGCTTGTTTTGTAACAAGATTGCTGATAGAATACTTATAAATACTTACACTTTTTTTTGTAATTAACTACTTATAATACATAGTAACACCCAGACATAGTACAAACATCTATGTTTATCACACATGTTTGTTCTCAGTGGGGATCGAACCCACGACCTACAGCACGGAAGGCAGATCTATTACCGACTGAGCTGAGACGCCTATCATCCAGTTATGTAAGTAGATAAGGAATACAATGATGAAATGTTCATGAATGTTTATTTATTTATTATTTTGACTGCGAATACCAAACCTAGTATTGTATCATTTTGACCGCAATAGATAGAAAGGGAGTCTACACAATCGTTGTATAACACAACTGTTGAACAAGAAAAGCTATAAGACATTTAAATACAATTTCTTAAATTATCCTAGAACCTAGGAATACTACCTAGTCCTAGTCTAGATCAAATTAAGTATAGATGTCTTGAATTCTTTTTTTTTTCTCGGGAGGTTCGCCTCGCCGCCGTTTCAATTGGAGATTTAAAAAATATATATATTCATAAATAGAATATAAAAAAAATGTTTCAGTGTGTATCGCGAAAAAAAACATAGCATGTTATTTTTTTAGATATCGTTGATCAACCAATCGAGGACTTTTAAACTATTTCTGGACCGAACAGTTTAATTATAAAGTTAATGTCGAGCATGCCCGAGATATCTCGCATTATCTAGGCCAGACACTCTGATAGTTAAACTAGGCCATAGGTCAGTATATTAGGCGCAATAGCGGCGATAGATCTTGCGATTATAACCACTCGATAAAAAGCATAACGATTGACAACATCATAGCCAGTTAAATCCGGATTGATGCAGAAAATGCAGTTGATCCTTTCCGATTTTTATTTATTATTAGGGTTACATGGTATTTAAGCTAAAAGAAGCGCTCGTAACTTGCTTAGTTAATCTTCACCGATTATCTGCGCGGTCACTATTTGGATGGGTGACCGCTAATGGCGTTTTCATATGAACGCTTTCGTGCTCTAGCAGTCGATAACCCACGATGGAAGCCTTAAGGAGGCCTAAATCCTCGGTCATTAGAGTTGGCCAGTAACTCATACGAAGCTAAAATTGCGGTGCCTCTTAGAATGGTGTAAGTATGACAAAATCCTATCCTATTAGGTACCTACACCTAAAGTTTAATAGTGAAATTGTAGTCAAAGTTTAGATGTTTGTGTTTCAACCACGCTGCAACTGCTGGTACGATATGGATGAAACTTGGAATATAGGTATAGTTCGTAACTTGGATTAACACATACGCTACTTTTTTATCCCGAAAAATTAACAAGACGAAGAAGACGTGGATGAATTCACGGGCGGAAATTAATTTAAAAAAACTGAATTAATAAGTAACAAATTCCTAGAGAAATAAAAATTGACGTAACTTTTTTTTATATTTGAAGCTGGCTGTAGAATCCCTCTATGGCGGCGTGTAGCGCACTATACGTTTCAATCGCGGGATTGTTTTTTTACAAAAATAATAGTCACAACACAACGGATCTTTGTGACTGCTATATACATCCTCTCTGCTCTCTGAATTAACTGTGCAAAGTCGTATTGGACCTCCAAAAAAATTAAAAAAAATCGAAACAACAATAAATGCGCAATAACTGCATCTAACTTCAGACGGATAAAGAACCGGTGAGCGTACTGTAGCTAGGTACCTATTGTCTAAGGCTTGTGCCTTCCATTTTATTTTTCTAAGCAATCTACAGAAAGATATAGAATAGTTTCAAGTAGGAAGTGTTTTTTTGTGTCGAACAAGATTAAAAATATACATGATCTTGAAAAGTGAGGTGAAGGTTCATCGATATTCTTAGTTGATATCTTTGGAATAAGAAGGATTACCTAACTAAGTAGTCTAAAGTACAATAAGGTACCTACCTCAATTTTAAAATGAGAAATATTCCTAGTTTCTTGTATGTTTTTGGTTCAATATTTTAAAAAAATTGCGTACTATTTTTTAAAATATCTAACCCCAATATCCTTTACAAGCTATTAATTTTTATGATATTTTAGGTAGATTAACATTATTGTATGTTACTACTGTTATAATTGTATATTAGTTCATTTATTTTCCTTCTTAACATGTTGATGACGTCATACTTAGTATTTTTTTTTACTTTTACAATTTTTTCCTTGATAGGTACTGCTGTACCTACCTAACCGATAACTCAGCGTAGGTATATACGTAGGGATAAACTAATCAAAGGTGTTTCAGACGTTAGTAAGCTTTGTTTTAGGTAGTAAAAATGTAGGTACAGAGATAGAGAGAGATAGAGAAAGCAGTCAGCAGCATTCGTTGATGAACAATTGAACTTTCCAATGTTTTAGGAGCTTTCAATAAAATAACATCAGAGATTAAGGGTGGCTTGCACCATCGCACTAAATAATATTTAAGCGCAATTTAAATTCAAATTCACGTTTAACTCACTGCAACGTCTTGCACCACGCTAAATAAGTCACAAATCCTGTTTAGGGAACTGTCAAAATTAAACACCCAAAATCGGCTATTTAGCACCGCTAAATACGTTTAGCGCCATATTGAGGGCGGCTTGCACGAAATGTCGTTTAAGTTCAGCCTAAACACGTTTAACTAAACACGTTTAAATCGTTAAAAGTGTTTAGCAAAATTACGTTTAGTGGCATCTTGCACCAAGCTGTTTTGAAGATAATTTAACTAAACTCGATTAGCGTGTATATATCAGTACTCTATGGTCGGTATAACCACAGAAAACAGTTCCCCTACGTATCGTTCAACGTACAAAACGATTGACGCATTTCTTTTCTAAGAAAATTCATCTTTTCCTCGCATCAAGTAAGCTAAAATGGAACGGTACTGTAATTTTTTGATACAAATTGTCATTGGCCTGCGTGTTGTGTTGTATTCTCTTTGGCGATTTTATTTACATGTACAATTATTTTATATTCTTGTTTTGTAGTTGATCGGTTGTGTTGTGGTTGTGATGAAAATAGTGCTTCCCGTTATGGACTATAATTCTGTTCAATTAATTTACTTGTTGGTATCGAATATCAACTGATTATAGATTTGATGAAAAAGTATTTGTGTGGTTTCTTTCGATAGTCTGAACCTTCTTATATATATTTTTTATCACTCCTACGGTGCTCAGACGTGGTCGTCAAACCCAGTTTCAATATGGCGCTAAACGTATTTAGCGGTGCTAAATAGCCGATTTTGGGTGTTTAATTTTGACAGATCCCTAAACAGGATTTGTGACTTATTTAGCTTGGTGCAAGACGTTGCAGTGACGTAAACGTGAATTTGAATTTAAATTGCGTTTAAATATTATTTAGTGCGATGGTGCAAGCCGCCCTGAGGGCGGCTTGCACCTTTAAGTAGATCTTTGTATATATATACTAATTTCAATGATGGAACTGCTTACAACATTTTATTACCTACTTGAATTTTAAAAACTCTATTTTGTAATCAACTTAATTTGCTGACTGTACGTGCATTCTCTGAAATTGTAGAGTGGATCGAGCTAATCAAAAGCTGCACCTAAGCAATGATTCTGAGCTATAAACCACAGATGACAGACAACGTTCCTTGCCCGGCAAGTTTTTCTGCAGAATAGACCAAAAGCCGCATTTACAATGAAAGCAGGTCGGTGCAGATCACAAAAATTGTTAGAGATCGGCAAGTTTTTAGTTCAGCGCTGACATATTCCGACTACTTACCGTACATTATTATTACCTCTTTATTTATTTAACTAGAACCTAGAACGGTATGTACCAATTACAGTAATAAATACCCTAACTCGCTAGCATAAGATATCATATCACGTCACATAGGTATCTACAACTTTAATAATGTATTTTTTATAGGCTGTTTAGCTGGCGCAGGCTGTATGGACTAGATCCCGTAGCTTAGATAAAAAATTTAAGAGAGGGATTGGAATTATTATTGTAATCAAAAGTTATGAAGCAACTATATTAATAAATTAGATTAGAGCAGAGTTTTGAAACTCTGAAAAAAGAAAAACCAAAGCTGACTGTACCTAATTCTTTTCTGTCAGACAAGCATGCCCGTTTTCTATGTGAATGTTACCAGATAGACTTCGCAATGAGGTTTAAAGCGAGATCTCCTAATTCCTAAGTAATTAGGAGAAACTAGCACCCGGACACGTGAACGTGGCCTTAAAAAGTAGTGAACTATACCGAACTTGGAACCTTTAATGATGCGTAGTAATGTACTGGTAGTACCTACTCGCAGTAGTGAGATGTAAGTACTCGTACTTAGTAGAGTTCTTAGATTTAAAGTGAATATTATTAAACTAGGTCTACCTTTTTAGTGTTCCGATCCAGTTTTGGAAAAACGGAACACTTATGGTCTCGCTACGTCTGGTCCGTCTGTTTGTCACACGCCACCAGAGCTGAACCGTAGAAGCTAGAGAGTTGAAATTTGGAATAGTAATCTGGTTATAAAGCGAACCTTTCGGAACACTAGCATGCGCAAATAAAACTTGCGCCTTGTCCAGTTTATTTTAGGTGTAAGATGTTTCATTCACGTATCTATGTGAATAACTTATATATAAGTAAAATTAAAATGTTAATATCATTACAATACTGCTAGATGGTAGTGTTAAAAACACTCTTATGGGGACGGACTTACCGAAAAAGCTAAATAGAGGGTTAATAGTGATTAAAAAATAATTGAAAACGAAGTATTTTAATTTTTAAGGTGGGTACGAGATTTCGGACATTTTACTAGGTCTTGGATCTAATTTGGGGTAGCTTAAAAAGTAACTGATGTCTCTGCGTGCACCTTTTCAGTTTTCGGGAGAGCCTTATAAGAAGTCCAAACCTAACCAATTTATAAGTAAGTAGGTACTTAGCTAATTAAATAATTTTGAAAAAAAATTATAAGTATGTAAAAGCTGGTTATACCTAGTACTTACTATAGCACTACTTATAGTAGGTACTTACTTTCGTCGGTTTACGAGATTTTTTTCTCTATTGTGTAGCCTAACTACTTACCTATGTGTTATAAATAGGTAAGTATGGATCTACTTACATAGATAAATGAAAGTTATCATTATTTTCATATATTAGTCATCTGTTCGAATTTTAATTTAAAGTAAGTATCTAGTAAAAAAATAAGTACCAACCCCTACGTATTTCCTAATTCATGTAAAATTTACAAATAAATACAGATTACTGAAGCACTAATAAAACGAAAAAAAAAACTCACTTTTATGCTTCGAATGGGTTTTCCACATTTTACGCAGCAGCGTAGTCATGCTGAACTTTCGAAAAAAAAAAAAGTACCTAAATAAAGACAACTTTTCCCGCGCAAAGTTTCCCGAACACTGACAGACTCGCCTCTACAACCCTCGGAAGCTGTGGAGGGAAAACGAGATAAGATAGGTGTTATAGCTACTATTTATGTACAGTCAGACGCATTAACTCTGATCTGAACCCGTCCAATCTTTATGTTTTTAATTATAATCCTACTAAGTATTCTACTACTATTAATGTGAAAGTTTAGATCAGTTAAGTATGGCTCTTATTTTCTGAAGAATTCTTCAAGCTAATAGTACTTACTTACCTAATAAATCTACAGTTGAAAATTTAGGCAAGGATAGATCAAAATTCCGATAATAGGTACACAGTACTTAGGTAATACGAGTAGGTACACGTGTACTTAGCAGATTATCAATCACATATTGAGTGAGGCTGGGATGTGCAATTACCTAGGTACGTTTAGTCGAGAAACTAGGACGCGATTAAAATGTGCATAATGGTAAACATAAATACTTAGTGGTAGGTACCTACTTTTAGGATTGGTAGATATACCTACTTATTCAAAATTCTCAAAATTTATACGTATCTCAAATAGAAACAGATCAGAATTTAAGAGTCATTACAATAAGTACCTTTACCGTGGAATGTCTGATGCAAGTACGGAATTCCATCCATCATTTTGATGGAGCCTGATGCAATACAGAGCTTTTCCATCTCAGACACACTATGCAGTATTCTGGTGGTTTCACATTCATGCGATAGGTACCTACCAATCAAGTCAGCGAATTTTGGTCCTTTGAGCTTACCACATTTTTAACAAACCGAACACATAACATGTTATCTGATTCTAACCGAAAAAAAGTTTCAATTTTCGTGTATTTCTTGTAAACGACTAGGTACGTAGTCCAATGAATAAGTTTTTTAAGTATTAGATTAGATTAGAAAATTCTTTATTGCACATATAATAATAGTACAGAAGCGGGCTTAATGCTACTTAGTATTTTCTTCCAGCCAACCTTTGTGTAGTGTGGAGAAAAGGTACCTAAAGTAAAAATTAATATAAATAAATAAATATTCATGGACTTTACACACAACGCTCTCTAGTCCCAAACTAAGCAAAGCTTGTAAATATGGGAATTAGATGGCTGATAGAATACTTAAATACTTTTTTTTTATGTAAATACATACTTATAATACATAGTAAATATCATGTAAGTAAATGGGATATTAAATTACCTATTAAAACGAAAATTGTTTCTTAAATAATTTAATTTAACTTGGCAACATAATTTATAACATTTCCATAGAAATCAACTTACAACATAACTATTATAAGTACTTTATTTTATAAATACATCGTAATTATTACTTTCTTTGTCTGAGAACATTATCTACAATATTTGCCCAGCGATTTTTAATGTCTTTCATAAAAATAAACATGCCGCGTTAGAGCACCGTTTTTTCTAAAAAATCTAGTGAAACTTCTAAAAACACGCAATTTCTAAACCAAAAAGGCATCACTTAAAACACTACCTATTAATTTAACTAAAATAATTCATTACTATCACGCTGTCTAATATCAGAATTTGGCTATCTTTGAATTCAAAATTATAAAGTATAGATACAATACAAGGATAATTCATCAATTTAAGCTAAGAGTTTGGTAAGACAAAATATTGAAATATGTTCCGTTTTCTCTTTGCTAATTAAATAAAAGTCAGGCTATGATATAATTACAGTGCGGACGACGGATCTAGGCAATCGTGAAGCCGCTGGTGATACGCTAAGATAATTAAGCTCCGAAAAGCTCCATTGCGCAATAACTACTAAACTACTACCTTCACTATTGCCTAGATCCGCTGACCGTACTATACAAATTAGGCAACCCACACTTATTTCATTTCACATGAAATCTCAGTCAAATACGTACAAAAATCGTAGTATAAAGTGCCTACCTAGTTACCTAACAGTGTTATAACTAGAATAATGTTATTTTTAATAGATTAGAATATTTTTCCTCTCCCTCGTCGCAAAAGTAAAGTCAAGGAAAATACTAAATTCAAAATTTTCAACTCTTTGATAAGTTAATTAATTTTGACTTTGAATTTCATATAACTAAACTGCCTGGCCTCTACACTTTTCTCTTCAT
This sequence comes from Gandaritis pyraliata, assembly GCA_947859175.1. Taxonomy (NCBI): domain Eukaryota; kingdom Metazoa; phylum Arthropoda; class Insecta; order Lepidoptera; family Geometridae; genus Gandaritis; species Gandaritis pyraliata. The sequence goes on along the minus strand of OX401866.1, from coordinate 2,351,401 downwards.
TTCCAAACACAATAACAATTTTCCAAATAATCTAATAAATCAAGTTATTATATTTTGTAGAACTCTTTTATGCTATCACTAATACTAAAAGTAAAAAATGTTAGCAAAACCATTTTACCTAAGAGCATATCTCACAATGTGCATATAAGTAACTTCTAGGTCTCAATAATCATAGGTAGTCAATTCATAGTCACTTAAGACATTGGTGAGGTAGGACCTTAATTTATTGCTAGCTGTTTGCACTGCACTGAACATACCGAATTTGATACCTAACTTAATACGACTAGGACAAAGCAAATAGCAAGTAGTCTCGTCGCTAAGCGAGCTGTAGGTTAAGTTAGGCGTGAATTCAAGAGGCTTGTATGCCAAAACAATCCTCGTGTCAAAATTGAGACTCAAGTACAGACTTTTTGACTTCATTGAGAAGTGATAAAAAATTCTATACATCAATCAGTGTCTTTACTTAAAATTCATCATTTGCTTCATTCCATCCAATAAATATTTTGTACAAAGTTCTACTTTGAATCTTTTTAAACTTTTAAGCCAATTCACACTTCCACAAGTGCAGTAGAAATACAGTAGCAAAGAAGTTGCACTGCACTGCATCAGTTCCGCTCCAAGTCAGAGATGTGGACTGCACCGCATCGCTCCCGCACACTATAAAATTAGCAATACTCTACATTCAAACATGAGGTACCTATTCTTTGTAGCTACTGTACTTACTTCCATTATTAAAGTGTACATTGGCTTGACAATGTAATGAGCAAATAGGTAATCCTAATTGTGCAATCACCTGCCAAAAGCTTCCTCAATTGCACAAATTGAATGCAACTCAATGCTGAAGCAAATAATAATAAAGTATAATAATCTCCTACTGCCTATTATTAAAATTATTGACTTACAATTAATTTACATAGAAATTTTGGTGTCTTATGATTTAGTAATAATGTGAAATATGATGTCATAATATACTTGCTCTAGGCACTTGCTTTAAATTCAAAGCAACACTTTGTTTACATTTTGTAAAAATTCACTGTATACTTATTCACTTAAAGGCCATTGTTTAATATCTTAATCCGAGCCTTGCAACAGGACAGTACAGTGCGGTCTGGGGATCTATGCAATCATGAAGTTATCCATTTCTAATGTGCAAAGACAAATTCGCTAGAAAAAGCCCCATTGCACTTAGAAATGGCTAAGAATGCCTAGATCCCCTGACCTCATTGTACCAACCGGAGCTTTGTCTTAAAATGTTGTTTTAGTAAAATTAATTATTTTAAGTAATAAAGTTAATTTAACTGATGGTTAAAGTGATAGCTGGTTAACATGTTGATAAACACCAGCCCAAGTATGTAATAGTAATATAACAGTTCGTATATTTCACAAAGATGTGTGAATCATTGCATTTTCTTTCATATACCAGAAATAAAAGGTCATTGAGTGCATTGTTGTGAAACGGATGAACTTTACATAATAGGTATTTGTTTAATGTCTTTACAATCAATATTATTTTTAGCATGTTATTGGCTCGGATAATCTAGTCTATTGAATGCAATCTAATAATAATAGATCTAGCTACAAGATATTCTAATTGTGCTTATTTATATTAATTTAATTTAGGAACAGTTCTCTTAGTACAATAAAATATTGTAAAAGAACCTTGTTTCACTTAGGATCAAATATATTATTTAATTTTATACAAATACATAGGTTTGCATATGACAAACCATACAAGTACATAATTATAATATCACATTTCATTATCATTATCTTTCAATTCACTATTTATTCATACAGTTATTAAGAACGGTTTAGCAGCCATTTGACTTTTTCACCGATTTAGTCTTATTCACAGTTTTCAGTGGAGGTTTGGGTGTGGATCATTTTTTCTTTCTATCTTGTGTGCACTTAGGGCAGTACCACTTTCCTTTGGGTTTAATTTTGAGGTCAACACAAGCAAAGTGGAACCACTCGATGGGGCAGTCTGGGTTGTCACAGCCTATCATTTCACCGTAAGACACTTGATGGCACAGGCAGTATGTTGGCTCATTGGGGTCGACTGGCATGTCGAGCACATCACTAGGATGCGCCATGCTTGCGTCCAAGTCGCCATTCTCTTCTTGCTCCTTGGAAGAGTTGGCTGATGCAGAAGCTCCTTTGCGCTGGGCTTTCTTTTTGGCTGCAGACCTACCGCTCGCCACCGCGTCGTCCTCGCTCGAGGCAGCGCCACGCTTCTTCTTCCCTGTATTGGCTGAATTTTTTTCAGCACCTTTATGCTTCTTCCTACCTTTCTTGACAGTGGTGGTGCTCGGTTCCTGGTCGGCCGCAGCTTGTTGCGCGGCGCGGGCGTTCATGGCTTTCTCCTGAATTTCTGATTCAAAGCGCGCAAGGTCAGAGTCAAGGCGACGAATGTGCTTGTCCACCAACTCGTAAGTTTGTATAGCAAGCTGTACCTTATCGTCTCCGTACTCTTTTGCTTTGTTAAACAGCCCTTGTATGGTATTGACCTTTTCCTTTTTGGTTTCCTCATCCATTTTAGGAATATTTGGTAACAATTCGTCGGCCATAAGGTCGATCGTTCTCATTAGGCCGTGGGCCCGATCGTCCAGGTCCCTCATGAGTTTGAAATTTCTTTGAAGCTCTATCGGCAAGTGCTGGAGACTGTCCAAGTAGTGCTCGAGGTAAAGAGCTGAAGTCATTTTAGAATATTTCGAAACAACGCGAAAATGAAAGTCGAACGCGTAAGCCCCGCGCGCGATGAATTAGGCAAATATTCAGTAAATAACGAATTGTATCGACTTACAGTTAAATCACTAAACCTCCGGTTATTTATACATTTGATACTGTTTAGTTTTACACCATCTTTCCATTTATCACTTCGCAAAAATTAAAATTAATTCGAAAATACAATCAACCAAAACGAAATTTCATTTTCATTCACCAAGTTCAGTGTTACCAGTCAGTTTTTTTATTTTTGCATTCATCAGTGCTGCCAGCTTTAGCCACGTGCGATACTTTTACAAGCATAAGTTATTGTACATACCTACTTGCAATGTTTGTGTGCTTGTTTAACTTAAATCTCGCAAATTGACCCACTTTTCGAGGTCTCAACTGTGTGGTTAGACGACACAAAAATAAAAGTGTGTTTTATAAATAACATTTCTAAATAAAAACTCATTTCCGAAATATTTCCGAAAGCGTAGAACAGAAACCCAGGCAAGGCAAGAGAGAGAACCACAAACACACAGATTAAATTTTTTCGATTGCATGCGCAGCGCCTTCTATGTCTATGGCAGCGCGGGCGATGCGATGCGATGTCTATGCCGCGGCCATTAACCCTACAGTTTTATCCACAAACTACAGAAGCTACGCTGTTTTATCATAGAAAAAAAACTCTTACTAAATCAAACAAGTTCATTTAAAAACCGATAGATGGCGTGCGGTGTATGACTACTTTCAACGCGGACTGTACTATCACAGATAGTAAATAAACTATGTACTATCCAGGGGTTTAATCCGTCCAAGAGTAGAAGATATCACTATTCTCTAACTAACCAACCGAATCTGAAGATTGAAGAACCAGCACCCAGCAAGCACTGCCTGTGTCAGATTATGACTGCTATTGACTATGGTTATCAATTTTTTTCTTAAACAACTAAATGATGGAACAAGCCTATGACCCACCTGATGTTAAGTGGTTAAAATCGACCGCACTTCGACAGCACAAAATCTAATAGATAAGTCTACAGGATAGATAATTTGAAAAAAAAAAACAACACACATTATTTTAACTTATTGTATTAGCAAATAAACAATTCATAAAATATTCTTTATTAGACAATAATAGTCCGGGATACTAAGCACTTTTCTTTTTTGACCAACATTAATTATAACATGATAAAAATGTATTATTTTTTATCAATTGTGTGTGCTTTATTACTTTAAAAATGACCATGTTCTGCTGTCTTTTGTAATATCACGTCATAATTAATGAATTAAACATAATCATGGACTATCCAGCAATTACAACAACTTTCATATTCAATAAAAATTAGAAACATTTAAGAAAAATGCAAATAAATAGTCAGCGTTTGCCATCACGACAAAATAAGGAGGCGTTTAGATAATCTACAATATAAAACATGCTTTATGCACTTTCTTAAAGCTAATAATTACATTTCTTAGTTCTATTCGTGATCAATACGTACTACACTGCTACACATGGTATCATAAAAATGATGCGCAAATAAAATATCAAATTATTTACCTATCGGTTATTGATATTTAAGTATTTGTTGGATAACATGTTTTGTTGAGTAATAAATTATTGACATTTTCTACTATTACTTAGCATAAATATCGGTTATTTAATTTTTTTATAAATCAAATATATCCAACACAATACGGAATCGAAAAAAATACGCACCGTGAAAGAGCAATTACATATTCCTGAAATGACTACCCTATCTATTAAAAAAATCATAAGAATAAAAGGTACACATAATGAAAAATGTAAGCTTAATTCTATCTAGGTACAACACTACTTTATTTAATTTGGTACACATTCGTTGCTCCTTTTAAATATTAAAATAGGTTTATGAAAAGTCGCGTGGGATCGCCGAGCAAACAAACATTTCGGAATGTATAGGTATTTCCGGAAATGAGAAAGAAAATAGATAAACAGAACTTGGAGAAGGAATTTTTGAGTTTCCTATCCCTCCGACATCTATTACAACAAACATAAATACATTACATCCATACAATATTACAAAATGGAAGTAAAGTACTTTTTTACTTGAATATACATGGATTATTGGCACTACATCAAGTTACAGGTCACAATAATATTACGAAAATACAAAATGTAGTTATTTATAACAGTTTTATTGCAATCTTAGCGTAAGTTATCTAAACATTATTTTTTCCTACAAATAAACATTACATCTTGAATTAAATAAATTGTTCATATATTACGAGTGATACGAATAAAGTAGATCCTACATTACATAACATCTCATATTATGTGACACATCTAATCAAAAATTATACAGACTAGCGACTTTACAATTTAATCCTCAAACAAGCTTTTAAAAAACAATACAATCTCAAGGTAATTTCACAACCGTTTCTAATAAACAGTTATTAAAACCAAACGCGCAAGGCAGCTCGCAGAAAACTTAATGGCCGCTGTATACGAGTACATGCATAATTCCAAAACGGTTATTAAGTTTGGCGCGACCTCAAATTATTTAATATTTATATCAACAAGCAAAGCACCATACATACCGGTTGTGCACAGGTGGGTACTATTACAAAATTTAAATATTACTTTCTATTACGAAATCTAGATTATATTGTCGGTTAGAACAGGGCCCGTAGATAAATGTCCATCCTTGATATGCGCTATTGGCAAAAAGCCCCGCCTGTCATTGCTTATTATTGTTAGCGTTTTCGTAGTATCCTAACGATGCGAAAGACATTTTTATATAGGAGCAGTAATAGTATTATTAGTAGATATGAAAGATTAAAAGGAAAAGTCCTCTAGACAAGTGGCTGTCGAAATATACTTTTTTCTACAGTACAGATGTCTGTAAATCTTACGGTATACTAATCTAACTTGTTACTTGCAACCATCGTGCAAGATATATTTTTGGTTTTATTATAATTTTACCACCTCTAGCCAAATACTGATGTGATTGATCAAGAATTCTGTTCACACCACAACGATTACATAGAATATAAAATTACTAGCGATCAGTATCTTGATCGCGATTGGACTAAGCGTCTAACTAATCTGTTGTTACGTAAGTGACGTCAGGCGGTCTATACCTAATAGAATTTCCGTTTAGATATAGAAAACTAGAGTTACCCGCGACTTCGCACGCGAGTATCGTTTCCGTGTACATTATATCTGTGCGTGTACCGAGCGGATACTTCTTTGAAAAACTTGACATTACACCGAACCCGTACTCGAATGTCAAACGTTAGTCGTTAGACCAAAGAGGTAGTACTACGTCCTGTCAAACTGACGTGACATGACATCATCCTTTTGCTAAATTGGCGCTGCTAATCCCGTTCGTTCATTTTATCCTGTAGATCCTGTTAATTATTCGGATAAAAAGTAGCCTGTGTCAATCCAGGTTACGAACTATATATATGCCAAGTTTCATCCAAGTTGGTTCAGTAGTTTCGACGATTGAAACACAAACATCCAAACATCTAAACTTTCGCATTTATAATATTAGTAGGATAAACGTAAAACTTCAGTACACAAAAATGAGTTTTCATAATTTGTTACGTCTTATTTGTTTTACGCTATCTGTCACCTACGTAAGGATACCCGTCGTATCAATTATACGAGCGTTTCGTACTTATCAAGTACATGTGCGTGGTTATTCTCATCTCCGTGCGAGCGAGATCGTACGCGCGGCGCAGCGGTCGAATCCGCACTACGAGCGCGAGTCTTCTTATCATGGCCGCATGTACACGCCACTGAAGACTGCCGTTTTAGAGTATGCGCTTTGGTGCTAACGCTAGTGGGCTCCAGAGACTCGCTCCTAGCGTACATCTGCCGGCGACCGCGGCCTAGGGTTGCCGCTCCGCTGTTGGGCGGCCCGCCCGACCGTCTCAACGAATCTAAAACGCGCTCCTCGATCTCCTCAATATCTTTCTTTTTCACAAGCCAGATTTCCTCCGAGCCGCGAGTGAAGTAACTAGATCCGCGACTAACGGAGTACTTACCTCTAGATTTGCAACCCTTGTGGTGATCGTCCTGCTCTTCGACGAGAACCGGCACCGGTGCGGGCGACGCCGCCACGTTGCGGAACGCGGTTCCTTGCGAGGGAAAGCGTTCGGGGATCTTCGCGCCTAAGCTCGGGGAGCGGATAGTCACTTCGGCGGGGGAAGCGAGAGGGCGGAACTCGGGCCGGACGATGCGCTGCGGCTCGGGGCGTGGACGCGGGGGCTCGGCGTCACCGTCGGCGTCTCCGCGCGGCCAGCGAGCGGAACAGAATTCCGCTCGAGTGAGACTCGGCTGCCTTTCGAAGGCGGATAGTGGCGCGGGGGAAAGTGATAATTCAGCGGGCGGCGGGGGAGGGGGCAACTCATCTGAAGGAAGCCTTTCGGTTCGCGGACGCCTCATCGATCCCGGTCTCGACAACCGGCCAGCGGTCGCCGCGTTTTCAGCCGCTTTTTCGAATATCTTTATCTTATCCCCGACGCCGTTGTTCTCTTCATTCTGAGGTTTCTCCGGTTCGATCGGGATTGGCGCGGGAAGATCAACTTCAACCGGCACACTCGGTACATTCTCTACTGGGATCTCTGGAAGCGGCATCGTCGGAGCGAACGCTGGCTTCTCAACTCTCGGCGTCTCCTGCACCACCACGTCCGGTTTAAACGACTTCTGGACCGGGTTTTCTACTATAGAGTTGACGCGCGCCAGCTTCGAAATCAACACCGGCGGAGAAGTAACCTTCGGTGACGGAGTCGATTCTTTTGGAAACATAATACGGTGCGGGGGTGATCCTGATACTCCATCTTTTGTAACAACACGTTGCGGAGGTGATACTGACACTGCATCTTTTACAACACGCTGGGGTGGTGATACATTCGGTAGTGAGGTACGTTGTGGCGGTGAGACGGTCTTGTTCGGCGGAGAAGGCGTCACTTTGCGCTCCAGTTTGTCGACGGGGTCGGTACTGTGCCTCACCGGCACCGCCGGCAACTCCCTGGTGAGATAGTGTTGTGGTGCGTAGGCTGGGGCGGGGTCGGGGTGGGGCGGGGGGCGGCGGCGCGGGGAGGCGCGGTGTCACGCGCGCGACTCTGTCCACTGGTCGGAGTCGTCGGAGTCGGAGTCGGCGGTGCTGCTGTCGGAGAGCTCGACGGCGACGCGGCGCGCGAGGATGGACGCCACGTCGAGGAAGGCGGGCGCGCCGCGGAGCGTGTCGTACCGACCCGACGTGTCGTCCCCGCCGCGCTTCTCCACCTTGCGCAGCTTTATACCTGGGGACAAATATTCCGTTAACCACAATAAGTAGTATTTTTTTATACATTATAAGCAAAAGTTTGACCGCAATCTCACCTGATGGTAAGTGACGATGTAGCAAATTTGCCTAGAAGAAACCTATTCACTCTCCTCTTGAAAACATCCATATTCTAAGTGTTCGGAAACACAGACTCACAAACAGAGTCAAATAAAAACTCTTCAAAAAATCTCCTCGGTGAGTAAAAAAATATTGTAAAAGCAAATAAGGTTGTTTTGAACAGTTACCGTCTCTGATAGCCTTCAGCAGGTCGGAGCGCGGGTCTTGTTGTGGCTCTGCGGGCGCGCGCGGCGGCTTGAGCTGCGAGGCGCCGCGCAGGAGGGCGCCGGGGGAGGGGGCGCGGGGGCGGTCGTCCGCCGGCGCGGGCGGCGGGGAGGGCGGCGGTGCCGGCGGGGAGGGGGGCAGAGGCGCGGGCGGCGGCGGGGGAACTACCGCTTCGGGTTCCTCTGATGACATCATGCCTGAAAATTGAGAGTTACAGTTTGGTGCCGTGACCCAGGATTAGGAGTAGGTACTTGTACAAAGAATTTCGAAAATTAGTTTACAACTCGTTGGATTATAACCAAGAATTAAGAGCAGTTACACTACAGATTGAATTTGTTGCAACGATGACCCATTAATTTACATAGTTTTGAATGATATTTATTGGCTTTGGAACATGTATGTCTGGTAAGTAAGACTGGAATATAATATCCGCGCTTATCCTAGTCACTTTTTATTTCTGTTTTATAAAACCACTACAGAATTTGAACATAAAATCAGTGCTTTAGAGTGCAATGCTAGTAGTTATAGTTTTAGTAGTAAAACTCACCAATAACTGCGTGCATTTGGTCGAGATGCGCGTCCAGCACGGTGCGATGTTGCGGTGAAGCTCCGTTCATCATCGGGGGCGAGCCGGTCACTTCGGGCGGCGGCGGCGGCGGGGGGAGCGACGATCTGAATTATTGAAAAATAATATAATATAGAAAAAAATATATATTAAATGTTCTGTTAGTGGCACCGGGGGGCGAGAGGGAGCCTTAGCTGTAAGTAACACATATAGTCACAGCCATTCTGTTTTTCTCAAGTTAAAAGTGAAGCACTACCTTCCACCTCTCACTTTGTTCCAATCCGAGCCCAGAATACGGCCTGCAGAGCTACCTGCAGCTAAGTTCGGAGACATAAATCGAGTGTGACTACCTTCCAACGCCATCACTCAGATACCTGCAGTACTACTTCAGAGGGATAGAGATCCGTTGCGCGTACTGTACCTGGGCGGTGAGACGGCGCCGGAGGGCGTGTCGGTGGCGGGGGGCGCGGGGGGCGGCACGGAGGGGCGCGGCCGCCGCGAGGGGGTGCCCGCCTGGCTGCCGTAGATGTTCTCCTGCACTGACCCGTACGGAGACTCGTCGCCGCTGCGAACTGAACGAAACAACATAAATTTTAAAATAAATATTATGCAAAATAAATAAATATTATTCCGCATTTGAAATACAAAAGTAGGTTCATGAGGGTATGAATGAGATGGAGTAACTATAGGTTCATTTCATGACACTTTACCTTTTGTAGAGAATCCATTTCCTGTCCAGTCACCTCATCAAAGTTTAATTATTTTAATTAAAAAAAATATGCGATATTTTTAGAAAACTTTCATAGTAGCACTTGTTTTTGTTGGATTTTGCAAACGGAAACAAGTGGCCACATTTTGGGCACTGGATGGATCTGTTTTATGAAAACTCATTGAATTCCTACAAAACTATATTTTCTACTAAGTTAGCTATACCATGTCCATTCCCAGTTATTCTCGGCTGTCGTATTTGGTTATCAATCTCGATGGAGTTGGGTCGCGCGGGCTGCGTCGTTGCTGGCCGGTTCAGACCGACTCGGTATCCGCCGTCCGTCACTGTTGTTTCTGTGGATATTCAAAGTATTTGATGTATTTCATTCATTAATAGAGCGAGATAGCATGGCTACTTTTTACAAACACAGATATAAATAAATATAATATTCATGGACTTTACACACAACGCCCTCTAGTCTCAAACTAAGCAAAGCTTGTGATATGGGAACTAGATGGCTGATAGAAAACTTATATACTTTTTTTTTGTAAATACATACTTATTATACATAGTAACACCCAGACATTGCACAAACATCTATGTTTTCCACGCACAAATGTTTGTTCTCGGTGGGGATCGAACCCACGACCCACAGCTCGGAAGGCAGAGCCATTACCGACTGAGCTGTGACGCCTGTCACAGCTCAGATGTGTCAGATGTAGTTAGAAGTGAATAGCTTACGGTAAAGAGGTTCAGGTTGTCGGTTATAGCTCTCAATATTGTATTGCCGCAGCTGAGCGGGGGCCATTATGTGCTCTCCTTTCCTCACAGCGGCCTCTTTCATGCGATCGTTGGTGGAATGTGGAGGCCTGACACGACGAGCGCCTCGCCCGTCGGAACTAGCGCCACTGCGGGGTTGACGGACCTGTCAACAAGTTTTATTATCAATAAGTAATCACGAACAAATCTGACAGTTACGTAACCCTATCGTATTGGAATCATATTGCGCGTCAACGCCAGCTCGACTGTCGCACGTTGTAGCGTCACCGCGCAGTGTATCTCGGATACGCTAGTGTTACGATACGTTTACGATTGTCACATTTATTCGTGATCAAGCAGGTGACATCGCCGCAAGCTTTTTTTTTTAAATTCAATAATGGAACAAGCCGATGCCCCACCTGATATTAAGTGATAACCACTGTCTATAACAATGCATTGTCTCACTGAGCACGTCCACTGGAGACGTGCCCTGTGCATTGCATTGCGCCCATCACTCTGAGACATAGCTTGCATACACTTTTATAATAACTTTGAAGAACGTGATGATAGAAGTATATGGCTCACTTGATGCTACTTATAATCATAATGAAATGACAACTAACCTGGAATACGAGAACCAATTGAAAATCACGGTTACTAAAATCATCACGATGTGTTAATTTTTTTGTTTTTATTAATTGGTTCACAAATTGAAACATGCACATAAATCTTAAATAAAATTGTGTAAAAATAATCATTCACGGCGCGGTCTCTAAATACAGTGAACACAGCGTGCTTTACAAACGTGCAAAAAATTTGCTGATAACTTTTATAGACTATAAAAGGACATGCAAAAATTAAATATAATAAAGACTAAGGGCGGCTTGCACCAGAATCGCTAAACGCGTTTAACTCTTAAGGGGCCTTCTTTTGATTTTGGCCTATTTAGCTCATTTTTCGAACTTGATTTTTATTACAGTTAACGTTTTACGATTACAAATATAAATGGAAATTAAAGTTTGGTTCAATAAAAATAGAATGCTGGGAGAACATTTTAAATTAGGCAATACACAACTGAGAAATAAATTAATTTGTAACGCATGTCTTCGTAAAATTATCAAAAATGTGAACTTTTCGTCTTGATTTTATCATATAAAAAACTAGTTTAAAGATAATTTAAAAATGCAATTAAAATATTTATTTTGTTAAAAATAGAATGCTGGGAAAAAATTGCTACCCGTTCATACAATATGTTAGAGAAATTATTTTTTGAAAACACCGCCTTTTACGTAATTTTACTCTTCAAACAAACTGTGATTTCTACGAAAGTAAGAAGTTTAAAGTTAAAATACGCATACTATATAAAAGAACAGGTTTTTTTCTTACAAATAAAAATAAAATTATAGTCTTCTACCATGTACTTATTTTTATAGGATTTTTCTAAAATCACCTATATATCATGCAGCGCAACGCTGCGGGTGGCATTCCGCGCTGAGCGGCCGTGGAGGGAGGACGTATCGCTTTTCGTCGTGCGCACTATACATATACATATATCGACAAATAGCAGTATCGGCACCAAATTATAGTGTGACCGCGTGATTTGATCTTTCGTGCGGCCGTAGGTACTTGGTAGATGTTTTCTAACTACATTATTTAGGTTTCATAAAATGTCGTATCTTCACGATATTTGAACTTTTGTATATAATAAAAAACACTATTTCAATCAAGTACCTACCTACTTAGTATATAGGCCGATTTATAAATTACTCAAATGTACTTACTAATTTCTGCTACTTGCCTACTTAGCATCTACTTACTGCTGACTGACTTGACTCCTTGTGAAGTCCCCCCCCCCCTCTCTACCCCTCTCCAATTTCTCATAGAGGTACCACACACCCTATGAGGTATTTTTGGAAAAAGTAGAATTAGATTGATTTTATCGATCAATCGATTAGTGACAAAGCGAGGAAGGCTCTCACAAAATTTATCTCCCTCCTCCACTATCATGTCTAAGATGGCAGACATTGATTTTTTTGAGGAAAGTGATATGGATGTCGTTTTCGGGATATTTTGGGATGCTGATTATGGAAATGGTATCCATTTTGAAATCCAAGATGGCGGACATTGGTTTTTTTGAGAAAATAGATATGGGTGTCATTTTCGGGATATTTTGGGGTGCTGATTACGGAAATGCTATCCATTTTGAGATCCAAGATGGCGGACATAGGTTTTTTTGAGTAAAATGATATGGGTGTCGTTTTCGGGATATTTTGGGATGCTGATTATGGAAATGATATCCATTTTGAAATGCAAGATGGCGGACATTGGTTTTTTGATAAAATAGATATTGGTGTCGTTTTCGGGATATTTTGGGATGCTGATTACGGAAATGCTATCCATTTTGAGATCCAAGATGGCGGACATCGGTTTTTTTGAGTAAAATGATATGGGTGTCGTTTTCGGGATATTTTGGAATGCTTATTATGGAAATGATATCCATTTTGAAATCCAAGATGGCGGACATTGGTTTTTTTGAGAAAATAGATATGGGTGTCGTTTTCGGGATATTTTGGGATGCTGATTACGGAATGGGTATCCATTTTGAGATCCAAGATGGCGGACATTGTTTTTTTTTGAGTAAAGTGATATGGGTGTCGTTCTCGGGATATTTTGGGATGCTGATTACGGAATTGGTATCCATTTTGAAATCCAAGATGGCGGACATTGGTTTTTTTGAGAAAATAGATATGGGTGTCGTTTTCGGGATATTTTGGGATGCTGATTACGGAATGGGTATCCATTTTGAGATCCAAGATGGCGGACATTGTTTTTTTTGAGTAAAGTGATATGGGTGTCGTTTTCGGGATATTTTGGGATGCTGATTATGGAAATGATATCCATTTTGAAATCCAAGATGGCGGACATTGGTTTTTTTGAGAAAATAGATATGGGTGTCGTTTTCGGGATATTTTGGGATGCTGATTACGGAATTGGTATCCATTTTGAGATCCAAGATGGCGGACATTGTTTTTTTTAGTAAAGTGATATGGGTGTCGTTTTCGGGATATTTTGGGATGCTGATTATGGAAATGATATCCATTTTGAAATCCAAGATGGCGGACATTGGTTTTTTTGAGAAAATAGATATGGGTGTCATTTTCGGGATATTTTGGGGTGCTGATTACGGAAATGCTATCCATTTTGAGATCCAAGATGGCGGACATCGGTTTTTTTGAGTAAAATGATATGGGTGTCGTTTTCGGGATATTTTGGGATGCTGATTATGGAAATGATATCCATTTTGAAATCCAAGATGGCGGACATTGGTTTTTTTGAGAAAATAGATATGGGTGTCATTTTCGGGATATTTTGGGGTGCTGATTACGGAAATGGTATCAATTTTGAAATCCAAGATGGCGGACATTGGTTTTTTTGAGAAAATAGATATGGGTGTCATTTTCGGGATATTTTGGGGTGCTGATTACGGAAATGGTATCAATTTTGAGATCCAAGATGGCGGACATTGTTTTTTTTTGAGTAAAGTGATATGGGTGTCGTTTTCGGGATATTTTGGGACGCTGATTATGGAAATGATATCCATTTTGAAATCCAAGATGGCGGACATTGGTTTTTTTGAGTAAAATAGATATTGGTGTCGTTTTCGGGATATTTTGGGATGCTGATTACGGAAATGGTATCCATTTTGAAATCCAAGATGGCGGACATTGGTTTTTTTGAGTAAAATAGATATTGGTGTCGTTTTCGGGATATTTTGGGATGCTGATTACGGAAATGGTATCCATTTTGAAATCCAAGATGGCGGACATTGGTTTTTTTGATAAAATAGATATTGGTGTCGTTTTCGGGATATTTTGGGATGCTGATTACGGAAATGGTATCCATTTTGAGATCCAAGATGGCGGACATTGTTTTTTTTGAGTACAGTGATATGGGTGTCGTTTTCGGGATATTTTGGGATGCTGATTATGGAAATGATATCCATTTTGAAATCCAAGATGGCGGACATTGTTTTTTTTTTGAGAAAATAGATATGGGTGTCATTTTCGGGATATTTTGGGGTGCTGATTACGGAAATGGTATCCATTTTGAAATCCAAGATGGCGAACATTGATTTTTTTGAGTAAAGTGATATGGGTGTCGTTTTTAGGATATTTTGGGGTACTGATTATGGAATTGGATCCTATCTTTTTTTGAAGTTTTTGTTAATGAATCGATTGCTTGCAAAATCAATATCTGAGAGTCCTCCTCAGCCAGCGTAAAGATTACCCATATCAATTTACTCAAAATAACCAATGTCCGCTATCTTGGATTTCAAAATGGATAGCATTTCCGTAATCAGCATCCCAAAATATCCCGAAAACGACACCCATATCAATTTACTCAAAATAACCAATGTCCGCCATCTTGGATTTCAAAATGGATACCATTTCCGTAATCAGCACCCCAAAATATCCCGAAAATGACACCCATATCTATTTTCTCAAAAAAAAACAATGTCCGCCATCTTGGATTTCAAAATGGATACCATTTCCGTAATCAGCATCCCAAAATATCCCGAAAACGAGACCAATATCTATTTTATCAAAAAAACCAATGTCCGCCATCTTGGATTTCAAAATGGATATCATTTCCATAATCAGTATCCCAAAATATCCCGAAAACGACACCCATATCACTGTACTCAAAAAAAAAACAATGTCCGCCATCTTGGATCTCAAAATGGATACCATTTCCGTAATCAGCATCCCAAAATATCCCGAAAACGACACCAATATCTATTTTATCAAAAAAACCAATGTCCGCCATCTTGGATTTCAAAATGGATACCATTTCCGTAATCAGCATCCCAAAATATCCCGAAAACGACACCAATATCTATTTTACTCAAAAAACCAATGTCCGCCATCTTGGATTTCAAAATTGATACCATTTCCGTAATCAGCATCCCAAAATATTCCGAAAACGACACCAATATCTATTTTATCAAAAAAACCAATGTCCGCCATCTTGGATTTCAAAATGGATACTATTTCCGTAATCAGCATCCCAAAATATCCCGAAAACGACACCCATATCTATTTTATCAAAAAAACCAATGTCCGCCATCTTGGATTTCAAAATGGATACCATTTCCATAATCAGCACCACAAAATATCTTGAAAACGACACTTCTATCACTGTACTCAAAAAAATCAACGTTCGCCATTTAGACTTCAAAGTAGATGCCATTTCCGCAATCAGCACCCCAAAATATTTCGAAATCGACACCTGTATCATTTTACTCTAAAAAATAAAGTACGCTGTCCTGGATTCGAAAACGTAGTAGGGGAGATAAATTCTGTCAGAGGCAAAATGTTCCTTTATTTTGGCAAAATTCATGTTTCGATACGAATGGCTCCAAATAATGGAGGTCGAATTCTGCTAGTAGCGGAGATACGGGAAGGGGGCTACAATATCTCTGAGAGGAGAAGAGGGGGCATTAAACTGGAATTATAAATACTGTTAGATCAATAAAAAAAATATATAGAGGGGTTGCTATATTTATTTTATTTTCTACATAATAGAGGGTTTGCAATATTTATTTTATTTTTTACAATCTTTTTATTACAATTCGTACAACAGTTCTACACACGTCACGTGAAGATAGGTACCTACCACATACCAACTTAGTAATTAGACTAGAAATCAATCGTACTCATCCAGTGAACGAACATGTCGAAAGATCAAATTGGTTTGTCCTTTGCGCGTCGCAAACGCGTAGCGCAGCGCGTCGCGTATTCATAAATGCCTAAACTTGACGTCGTCAAATTTTAATACGGCCCCTTAAATAGTATTTAGCGAGTTGTCAATACGTCAGATTTAAATCTATTTAGCTGTTAAATACGTTTAGTGATTCTGGTGCAAGCCGCCCTTAAAGATACAGGTTACCATGTTTAAGTATGAATATGCTTTGAAATGTTTATTTTTGCGGAGGCTAGAGAACCACTAAAAATGCCAAAATTAGACCTGATCCCATTGTAGAACCTGAACATTCTGTTCAATGAGGCGTGCTTTCCAACGTTATAATAAATCGCATTCCTCTCATTCTCATTATCTTGAGTTGAATGTGATGTAACCAACAAATGTATGAATCATAGGGCGAACGCAAACCGAAAACAAAACGTCTTGTCGAACAGTTAGTGATGTGAAACTTCATAATTTCGTGACAAACCCTGTCAGTATAACTTTTTTCGTCACAATATGTTTCGTTTTATTTGCTGTTTTCGTTACTTGCTTATTTAATGAAAATCATGCTAAGTACTTAATAATATTATTAAGTACACTACATAATTACACTTTATTCTTATTTATTAAAAAAGCACAGTTCATTCTCTAGGTATGTGCGTATAAAGCAATGTTTAATAGGTAGGTACTAAACAATGCTATAATAGATAGGTAAACATAATTTTATGCATGCTGTGTTTGCTTTTAGAAGGCCGTTCGGCCAATTTAATTAATTAATTAAATTGTTTTAACGGCTGGTTTGCGAACCTGTTAATTAAAAAAACGTAAGAAAAGACTGTTGTGTCAATTGATGTGAGTTTCGTTATAACGAAAACAGCATATGACGAGGAAGCATTCGTCATGCTGTTTTCGTTATAACAGAAAATTTATTTTCACGTCACTAAGTGCGCGACAAAACAGTTTTGTCGATAGATGTGCGTTGGCCCTTAGTGAGTTACCTTCTTCCCCCGATCGTGTTGGATCCTCTCCGTATCCTGCAGCATCTCTCTGCGCCACAGTTCAAAGAAGTAATCCGGATCTGTGTAGAACTTCCTAGCGTCTCTCCCATCGTCACGGAACTCGTTTAGTTTCTCGAGCGGCGGCGGGCGATCGCACTTCGCGTATGTAGATAACATCGCTGAAGGCATTGAGTTGCGAGAGAATAACTGCTGTTGGAATATACGCGAGGAGCGAAACGCTTTGCGCATCTGGATGTCTTGGAGCGACACTGGAAGAGGAAATTAAGTGTTAATATTTTGGAAACAATCATGCGCCTTAAGGACACAGTGCCTTTGATGTTTCTTATCTTATTAATGAAAATAGAGTCAAGATCCGCTACAAAAACTCCACCTGTGAATCGAGAGTCAATATGTTTTACTTAATTAAAGACACAAATGAATGCTCCAATACGGCATGATACTCTGCTCTTTAGGAAATAAGCTGAAAGTACAAGTACCACGGCCTCTTGATCCGCGTACCTTGCACGCAACGCGTCAGACAAGAGTTCCACGATAGAGATACACTCGGTATATATAGATATATATAGTTTATATTTACCTATGTAGCATGCAGTGCTGCGCAACTTAAATTGTATTTTATTGTCTTTTAGCGAGAACAGCTATTTATCTGAACGTCTTCACGAAGTGAGCCTATTAATTATTATTGTAGATAATAGCTTAGTCTACAATCAGAAAGCGTCGATTCGTAGTCATAACTTTGACCGATTCAGAGATGATTTTCAGATAGGTACCTTCCTCAACTCCAGAATCGAGCTGCGTGACCTTGATAGCGAGTCGGTCTATCCTGGCCTGCAGCACATTGGTTCTGTCCGCGAGGCCCGTTGCTTCTCGCGTCAGCTCGCCAAACATGTCCTCAGCATGTTTGGATAGCGACGATAATTGTCTGTGAATGCCAGAATAAATAATATCTTACTGATAGACAGAATACCCAACAACGAAATTCGACGAAGAACTAAGGTCGTGGATGTGGGTAGAAGGATAAATCATGGAAACATGTTGTATAAGGCAAAAAATGGTCTTTTATGAGACAGACAGAGCACGGGATTATTGTTACGGAAATTATGTTAGCATTTTGTAAGAATGCTAAACAATCACAACAGGATAACCAATTAGTACAATAGTCTTATGATCCAATTTGATCAAATACCATGGTCAATTAATTATTAGTTATTTTCGCTATTCCTTATAAATGAGGAAAATATCTATCTAAATCATTTATGAATGACAAACAATGAAGTAATCATAGAACTATGTATCTAGTACAACTATCAAGCCACCCATTCTCCCTTGGGGGAGAGGATGGTCTCGGCAAATATCACGTAATTTTTTTACCCTCAAGAAACTGTGTAAAATTGCAAGAGAACTAAAACATACATAATAATATTTTAACTTATTTTCATTATCAAATAAAAATGTGCATTTTGAAAAATCTCACGTGAGATTGAAAGAGGGAGTCGAACCAAATCTCACGACATCTCACAAAGAAGAGAGAGAAGAGAGAGAAGAAGAGAGGGGGGAGGGGGGTTGAAAAGCTAAAATTGCGTCACGTAATGAATGGATGCCCCCTCATCTGCTTACCTGACAGTGTTAGCAAGCGTGCCGTTGGTGACGGCTTCGAGTTCGGAGGGCACGGCCAGCCGCTCGGGCACTGTGCCCCGCGACACGTGGACCGGCTCCACGCACCGCTTCGGCAGCGGCATTGCTCACCGCCTACCACCTCAGCTACCTCGTATACATCACTGGAACAATCAGTAACCTTCATTTAAACTTCCACTTTGTTAGGGTTAGGAGAGGAAAAGATGTTTGTTACTCAATCACGCCCAAACTGGTAGGCTGATTACAATAAATGTGAAGTTTATATAAGCTATTTTTGAGCCTGGAACATGTGCTTTGCTAGATCTCAATAAGATGACATGGATTATTTTAAATCGCTTTAAAAACTACGATACTTAGCGATTTAAAATTTTAATTAAAAATAACGAGCTAGCGGCGAAACGCTTCATAAAAATCATAAAAAATCTAATCCAGTTCCATGGGACCAAACTCCTTACTGCGGTTGCAATAGGTTACGCAAATTTTTACGAAAATGAAAAATACGTAACCGATAGTAATCGTAGCGTAACCTTTAGAAGCTAACGTTGATATTTGCAGCGATCTCGCTCAGAAACGGGGCCGAAATAATTTCCGTAGCCAGGAAGGGTCCCTGCGTTACTACCTATATTACCTAGCACGAACACAACTGTTTGATTCTATAACTGTATACGTATGAATGTGCTTAGAATTAAAAGATCGCTACTGGCTTCTGTAGGTATATTCGAACTAGGTGGCTTTGAATGACAATATCAATTACAAGATAATATGTACCTACTGTGTAAATAGTTATAGCTTAGCAAACGAACACGCTGCGTACTCGCTGTTTAGCATATTTATAAACACGACGTAAGTTAAAATAAGTGGTGAAATTGTAATTTCTTTTTGAGAAGTTCTATAACATAAATATTCAAGTACCATTTTCACATTTTCTTGACCTCCTCCGAAATCCGCATATTTTTCCTGGGCGTTTAAATAAACGCCCAGGAAAAATATGCGGATACCATAGCATTTTCGTCTACCCGTCGGCCGATAATTGACGCTTGTTAGACAACCAGCCAATCCGTCGGATTGGCGTGAGTCCTCCATGCGTGACCAGTGGAAGTGAGAACCGGGTCTCAGTTCCGTTAGTAAGTACCTAGTTTCTCTATAGTCCTGGTTGTTACATTGTAATAGGTGCACGATGACACAACTTATAACACTCAACAGTCATGACACCAAACTAGGGTACTCTGTGTCAAATAGGGGTTCTGTGTGCCATATACCGCAACAACTAGACCAGGTTATATTTTCCAGAAGAAACAACATGAGAATCGAGTTGCATTTGATGACCTATGCAGTAAATACTTACAACGCGTTATAAGCACACTACAAAGATCGTAAAAAGGCTCAGGATTGAACCATTCGACCTATCTTCCACCAAGAGACCTTTCAAGGCAATCTAACTCCAGCCAGTTTACTGACCTGACCGAGAAAACCCTCTAGAGACCACGACAGACGTCATCTATTTTATAGGCGTGAAACTCGAGCTGTCTGAGTAATTTAGGTCAAACATAGAGTAGATAATTATACGAGTATACAGGCAAACGGGTAATCAAATGAGCTGTTCTGAATTCTGATCTAAATGGGTACTTGTCATAAAGAGCCACTTGAGTTTAAATTTTAATTTTTTAATTCACTACCGCAGAACAAACAAATATTACTTTAGGGTTAAATAATTTAAATAACAATTTTTTCATTTAGAATACTAAATTATTGGAGTTATGGACACATTATCAAGTCATTTCCATGGATATTGGAAAAGAGAATTACCCAAATACCGTTCAGATTTGTATGTTCTCGTTGCTATCGTGTCCACCGTCTCAGGCTTTGACAAACTAGCTCGTCACAAGACTAAACTAATTTAGGTCATTCGCCTAAATTACATAAAATACAATGGATCAAAACGCCTCTGTTCTGATCTATTGTATTGTGACACAATGAGAAAGTTTAATTATTCAGTGATTTGATAGGCGTAATAGCTCAGTCGGTAACAGCTCTGCCTTCCGTGCTGTGGGTGGTGGGTTCGATTCCCACCAAGAACAAACATTTATGTGTGGTAAACATAGATGTTTGTTCTATGAGTTACTATGTATTATTAGTATGTATTTAAAAAAAAAGTATATATAAGAATTCTATCAGCATCTAGTTCCCATATTACAAGCTGTACTTAGTCTGGGACTAGAGGCGTCGTGTGAAATGTCCATGAATATTTATTTCTTTATTTATTAGTGATCAGTAATCTAAGATTTGTCGTTCTAATTTTTGTACCGTACCGCTTCAGTTAAAATAACAGGTGTAGATTTGTGAGCCCAAGATTTGCAGAATACCTACACGGAGCACAAATCGGCCACTGACCTAGACAGCGGAATAAAAGTTGCAAAATAATAAGGTATGAGTGCATTAAAGTTTACGAAACCGCTAATCAAATGCCATTTCGTGATAGTCTAATAATATCGAGAGCATATACCACGCAATAGTAACAAGATTTCAAATAATTGTTCAATTCTAAACACGCACTAAACCCATTTGCACCGTTTTGGCGCAAATAAGATTCACCTTCAATATGCGAACTGAGACCAACTCTACGGAACTCAATATTTTTTCTAATAACTACAATCTAGATCTCTTGAACAGAGTAAAAAAGAGTTTTAAGTATCTAGTCCGTCTAGCTCCATCGTCGGCTTCATCCCTACTTACCACCTTATAAATTGTAGTCTATCTATGTATAATATGACTTATAAAAAATTGTTTTTAATCAGTCGTTGAATGTCTACCTCGTTTAAGATGTATGAACAATAGACATACTACGTATTCATAAATGTACCGTGGAAAGTAACTGGCGTATTTTTTACCACAGCTGTTGTTACGCTCGACATATCACACGTTTTCGTGTTTTTATTTATTTACCGAGTTAATAACAGTTTTTCCTTTCGCTTTGCCGTGTTACGTAAAGCTAGATTGACATATGTTATTGATGTAGGTCGTAGTTCATCGCACAAAATAAATTGCTTTAAAGTTTCTGCTATATATTCATCTGTAAGTTTAAAGAGTTTTTTTTTATCAAAAACTGCTGAAGATACCATACTGTTGATCACATCAGTGTGACAGAGCGGTGTGAAGGTGAGTCGGTCGTGGAAATCTTGAACGTTGGTTCATGTAAGCATCAGATATTGTCGAATGAGTTGATTGATAATCAAAAATAATTATCATGAAACCAGTTCAGAATACCCGCACTGAGATCGGTTCATTAGTTTGGGAGCTATGATGTCACATACATTTTACAATATAGCCGTGCATTGGGTTCAAAAGAGCTATCCGTTGAACCTGTTAAAGATATTGGTAAGTACTATCCTAAATACCGTGTACGTTCCACAGCAGACAAAAGCAGTAGTCGCAATACAAGCTGCGAGGTCTCAGAGTTTGACATCACTGGCATACTTAGCTCTTACGTCATTTTGTAGCTAAGGTACTTAGTAATCACTAGTTACAGACTAATGTAAAACGCAATATTAGTTTTTAAGTGGATATTTCGTAAAATTAACTCCCTAAGGACGTAAGGACTGAACTCCTTACTAACTTAATAATTTTTATTACCAAGAACCGGTATAAAAGCTTTTTATTTTTACTAGCTCATAAAATACAGCGCAAAAATTGAAGCTCGCAAAACTAGACACAAAACGAACACAAAGCTAGGAGCTATATCGGGAGATGACGAATGTAGCTTCCGCACGTGTGATAAGATTATCCTGACATGACAGCGGTATGACGAGTTAATAAAATCTAGACTCTGAACGGCTGCTCAATACACTAGGCTTTGCAATAAGAATAGTTGATTCGGAAAATCTACCCAATTCGCAAGTACATAGATTATTTTAATTTTATGTTTGCATGTACTTTTTTAACGAAACTTTTTTTCCAGGAGATGGGAGTTTTATACTGTTCAACAGTTAGTTGAAAACCTTCCATTCTGTTTTAGATATTATTCTTATTTAGATTTATCATAATTCAAATACATACGTATAATATATTATGTAAA
Organism: Gandaritis pyraliata; assembly: GCA_947859175.1. NCBI lineage: Eukaryota > Metazoa > Arthropoda > Insecta > Lepidoptera > Geometridae > Gandaritis > Gandaritis pyraliata. The sequence goes on along the minus strand of OX401866.1, from coordinate 2,328,591 downwards.
GGTATTATGTAATTTTAGCTGCCATGTTTATTGTTGAAAGAAGTGGTACTTTTAGTTATTGTATGGTTATTGTTGATAGTTCTCGCAGCCATATCAAATCTGCAATGCAACCAAAACATAACATTCACAAACGTTACTGCAATGACCTTTTTAGTATTGCATTCATTACCTTGGAACAAGCCAAAGTATTTGCAATTTGATTCGCTCTCTTATTACGATTGCCCACATTTTTGAAATGTAGTGTTTGCCGAGAATTAAAACGTTTGGACAAGGTTAGAATAAACTTCGTACTAGACTGACGATTTTTTACGTACCAACGAGATGAAAGGGGGATAAATGAACACGTTGACATTCCCTCAGAGACCTCAGTATGTAGATATACTCAATAAGATTGTTCTCATCGATGTCGAAGAGGGACCACAAGCACGTCTACACCAAACATCACAGTTAGCACACATCCACTTATTGCCATGCCACTTTTTCTTTCACTTGTACTAACATCAAAATGTGTAATCCGCAATGTCATGTGGGAAAACTACGATATCGGCAGTGTTTTCAAACCCGGCAGTAAGTAACAGACTAACAGGCGTCAACACACGATGCAAGCGAGTGGGTGAACACAAATTGACACATCCGGGCGTGCTAATGCATTCGTAATCGAACGATAGCGGTGCCTGCCTAATGTTTACTCACTGGGATTTGCACATTTTGTATTATTTACAACCCAATTTACTTTAGAAATTCCTACGTACTCTTTCTAATACTGAAGATGAGACGGTACGGACTTCCACTCATTGACCTATGTTTTTGGAGTGAGTGGATTTAGTAAAATCCGCGGAGATGACCCCTGATGTGTCTCGTGATCACTACAAAATTTGTGAACCTATCATTAGTCATTAGTTTCTCACAACAGTCAAACTGCACAACAAATAATGTATTTATTTGTGTGTGCCATACATAGATGTTTGTTCTATGTCTGGGTGTTACTATGTATTATAAGTATGTATTTACAAAAAAAAAAGTATATAAGTATTCTATCAGCATCTAGTTACCATATTACAAGCTTTGCTTAGTTTGGGACTAGAGGCGTCGTGTGAAATGTCCGTGAATATTTATTTATTTACCTTGCTGAGTATTTTTTATTTTTATTTTATTTTATTTGGGAAACAAACAGTACTATGAACTTATAAATAATAACTTAAAAAAACACATAAACCAGCTAAGTTTCCACCGTTACATAGTACAGAGTAGCGGTGAACAGAGTTAATGTACATATAAGGAGAATATAATATGATATAAACAAAAATATAACGCAAGAACAGAAAAAACAAAAACTAAATTACTACTAAAAATTATTATTTATCGGCAATGCTTAACATAACTTCTCGGCGGTATTTTGGCAATGATAGGTAAAAAATATCAATATCTGGCAAAATATCATTGTAAACCTCGCAAACTCTATTCAAAAACATATTCTTTTTATAATTTGTACTGGAAATAGGCGTCCAAAAAGTTTTCTTCTTACGGGAGGTTAGGCGTGGGCAATGAAAATAAGTGTTTTCGAGCAAGAAGGGTGATTCAACTGCATTTGAAAGAATTTTATGTAGAAACACTTGATCTCTAACAACGCGACGATTCTGAAGGCTATGCAGGGTATCGGCAGAAATTGACGGATAACGATATTTGCAATGTTTAAGGAATTTATTTTGTATTCTCTCTATAACCTGAATGTGAATGTTATATTGTGGATTCCAAACGGTAGATGCATACTCTAGAATAGGTAATAATAATAAAATAATAAATATATAATAATAAATAATAATAAAAAAAGTAATTTTACCAAGTATAATTTCACGTTTTAAATATTCTGTCCTGGATACTATTTTCGGATAAGCCTGTACGGTATAATTGCCTTGCGTAGCTAATCCAATGATACACCTATTTAGTCGCACATTTTTGAGCCTTGTTATCGCTAAAGCTACTGATCCTTAAACTGCCGAACATACATGTCTTCGTAAATTATTCTTTTAAACGTAATTGGCCTAAAAACTAGGTTCGAAACAATACGCTAACAACTTTGTAGCACGCAAGGTAGAGTCAATGGATGATATATGGAATTAAAAGTAAATTATTCAAGATTTCACCTAACGGATGGAATTCCGTCACAGTTATCCGATCGACCATTCCGAGCTGACTCCGATAGAGATTAACATTCACGTTTTTATGCATTCTGCATGAGATGACTTTATACTGTTAATCTGTAAACATTAGTACCTGTTATGTTACAGTACCGCCATAAACTTTCAAAACACTGCCTGACGAGTGAAAGAAAAAATAGGTGGCCTTTGCTTAACAGTGGGACAGCAAGATTCAAAACATATGAAAATACGGTAAAAATAATAAGATAAGAAATGATTTCATGCACTCCGTAATATCTTTCGGGGCTTGGTCCTTCGCAACTTTTTATCGCAACACTATCTAATTCATAAGTTTACAATTATTGATAGTATAGAAAATAATTTAGTCCACAGTAACTGCTATTCATTGACTAAACCATCCACACAAAGTCTGCGTACGTAAAAGTATCGTAGACCTCTTGGTTTCATTGGTTCGTTTTATGAGAATGAATAAAAAGGCAATTTTAATGCCTAAAACTATTGAGCAATTTCAAGAATTTGAATGTTATCATCAACTCCGGAAAATGGATGACGCATACTCAATTGACAGAACGTGATATTAATTTGGTAAATAACCGACTCCGTTATTCAATTATTTAAGATCTTGAGAGCCTAGGAGCAGCAACCTTATCACCAATTGAAATGGTAATGTAGTTTAAAAACTTTACCTTACTTTAGCATTACCTAAATCATATAAAACTGAAATAAGGGATTACTAGAGGCTGGTTTTAACTTATCAAATTAAAAACATTGTAGATTTCACTAATATTGTAAAACAGTAACCAAAATTTTTGATTTCTATAACCATTTCACTTGGCGATAAGTCCGCCGTTCAGTTTAATATTCAATTCAATTCAATTCAAGTCATTTATTCCTTAGATACATTTTGTACACTGGGAAGTCACATTTTACAAAATAGATCAAAAAGGGTACATTTACCGTACACACCATATAATAGTAATTTTACAATGTAAAATCATCAGCCAGAGCTTCGTCAATATTATAATACGATTTTAACAAAAGAAATGTCCTCATTTTATTACTAAAGGCTTTAAAATTAAGATTTCGATCGTCTATTGTCAATTTATTGTAAAAAGTAATGCTTTTGCAGAGGAAACTCTTATCTATCTTAGCAAATCTGTGAGTATTAGTTTATTTATATTATGAACCTCGGAATAATAAAAGTTCAGGTCCCAAATTCGTACAGGTTGAAACCGTTCTAAGTAAGATTTAGCTACATCGCTTATAACTGACGAATCCTCGTCGTGGGGAGGCTGTCTCAAGGTCAGCATCATGGATTGTAAATAATAGCCTTCATAACTCTTAATTTAAAATGACGTCCGAAACGGGAGTACTCTACATTCGCGTCGGCTAAAATCCAAACAATCCGATATCTTTTCCGAGTTTGTTTTACAATTTGTTACCTTATCTTATCAATAAGACCTCATTAGCTGATTTGGGTGAGAGCACGAATTAGTAGTAGTGGACATTTTAGCAGTTTGATAAAATAATTATGTAGTTATTTCATCTAGTAATCAAGAAAGAACTCGTACTGAGGAGTCGGACCATCACAGATGATTCCGATAAAAACCAATAGGAGGAACTGGAGCCGTCAAAGTAATATCCGTAATTGTTCTGCGGATTTAAAGTCGGATTAAACTCTAAAAAGTCGGTGGGCCGAAAAACGACCAAACGACTCTCTTTTGATCTCTCGAGGGTCCTTGCTTGGTTGGCTGGCATACAAGGAGGTAGGAATAAGATATTAGACTTTTTTGCGTAACTGAAAGACAGGTTGTATAATAGTAAAATATTTTTTATTCTTTCACCATCGGTAAAATCGTTTTTTGGGGCCAACACTTCGTTCAACGCTTCAAACAAGACCTAATAAAAGGTTACTGCTAGTCTGCTAATGACATGTAGTTGGAACCAATACGCTGACATGTCTGAAAGGATTCTTTTCAATAATCTGCCGCTTTCCATCAGCCTTTGTGAATGTTATCAAGGTCGTCAAGTTATCTAAGTCTGCCAACCATTGTGTGACTTCTGCTGCCCACTTTAGCTTGTGCATGTGAACAAACTCCGTCCATTCCCTTTCAATCTAGCAGTACTGGTCGTGGGCTGATGATGCCTCTTTAGGCATATGCTTTGAAAGAGAATTGCAGATCTAGGTGGTCTACTTTAGACAGCCAATTCGTACCTAACGTGACAGATGCATCCCACCTCGAACGGAACTAGCTACCAATGTCGCTGTCGACATAAACAGTGTATAATTTCATAATTATACCTCGTGTTTTTGTGTAATCATGCAGCACGGATATTTTATAGGAAACCGGTGGTGGTCAGTACAACATCTTACCGTTTTTACGTTTGCGACAACTCACGCACACATTGTACGTGTTTATTAGGTAGCTTGGACAGACCGGAAATCTATTACATTTGATGTAAAAGGCAAAGGTATCCTTGCGTGTTTTTTGGTAAAGCAGTAACAGTCCCGGGAGTGCTTCCTTGTCCTGGTACCAGACGCTACGAGGACCATGCCAGCAGAGTAGTAAAGTCGTGACACGTACAAACGACGAAGGATATGGATGATAGAAACGGAAGTAAGGAGTAAGAATACAAGGAAAACGTTGTCTGGAAATTCATGGTTCAGTCAGTTCCATGCTTTCTTTACTAAGAAAGGGGGCTAGAATGAGAAATACCTGATCTAAAATATATCAAGCACCACAGCATCTTGTAAATATGAGTTTAATAGATGGACCCTGTTTACACTAATATTTCACCCAGAACTGAGATCTCACAAGATCTCAGTTTCAAAAAAACACAAAGAATATTTTTTTTACAAATGGTAGAGATGAACTTTGCAAATCACAGTGATACCGCGATATTGCTTGTTACCAGTCTCACATGAACAACAAAGTCATTTTTTTACTCCTTTTGAACCCTTATAACTTAACAACCCCTCGACCAATTTACCTCATAATCATAACAGTAAAACTTTAAAAAGTACCGCAGACCGAATTCTATGAAGATCGGATAAACAGTTTGAAAGTTATGCTTTAACAAACGTAATGCAGATTCGTCCAAGTTGACACAAGACTTTCGTTCGGTCCATTATTCATTATGTGTAAAAATGAATAATGAGTTTAAGATACACTTCAAGGTCAAAGTAATGTGTTATTGTAATTTGTCCGGATTGAGCTGTGATGCCTGTCTCAAAGTCTCAAACTGACCACTATATTCATCACTAATTCATTAGTCTGATTATATTAGTAACAGGTTAGGAAGTTGATGTTGCAGTTATTTTGTTCTGACTGCCATTGGATGTAGACAAGGCAAGGTACTATGACCTAAAAATAATAACTATGTTATCTGGGAGATTTTTATGATTATTACTCTTATTTTTATTATGATGGATAGTACTCTATAATAGTAAACCTGCTTTGTGTACCTACCTACTAACGACAACACTGATAATCATTCAATGTCAATTTAGAAAAAAAAACTTTTTCTAAATTGACATGTTTTCAAAATTATAAGCCAGTTGAAGATGACCATAGATGAAAATAATCATAAGCTTGGTAAATAATATTGAAGTAAACATTGTTTGAGGACATAATATTATTTCTATTAAATGTTAGCCTTATTTTTAGAACCCACATCTCATGCTTTATTTTATGACTGGTACTCCTGGTGGTATAGAAACACAATCCTTGCAATAGAACAGTAAATACAGAAAAATAGTCCATGTGATAACAAATAGGTACCTACTTAGGTACTTACCTAGGTAAAGTAGGTACTTAATAAAATTCCTAAACCTATTATGTTGGCTGTTTGAGGTGGAAGATTAGAGATATACTTTTACTAATAAAATAGTCAGAGGAGGTTTTTGGGGATTTCCACTATGAAAGCGACTTTCAGAGTAATAAACACAAAAGGTATGTGTAATCGGTATTTCTTAGGACTTTGCTAATAAATTGTGTTAGGCAGTTCTAAGACTGTACAAACAAAGTCTTTTCATCCGGTGACGAGGTCGCTAGTAATGATAAATCTTCGATCATGTTCACAACGCCCTTTTAGTCACCCCAAAGCCATGCGAGCATCAAACATGACGTAGTTCTATATATATTAGAACTAATGTTTTATGGTCCAGATTATTCAATAAGCATAAAAGCAGCATAGCTTCTCGAAAACTCCCAGATAATGAGAAATATTGAATAGGTACCACTCACCTTCATCACCTAGGAGCTGAGAACCACTTTTACTTCGAAAACAACACAGTAACAGGAGCAGACTTATTTCACAGTAATGTTAGCCTCTGACACACTCCTATAATTATTTGTAGAACTTCGTACGTAAATAAATGCTCGATATTTCAGTACAATTTACACTTCCACAGCCGCTAACCGTGCCACAAAACGAAAATGGCAGCGTTGAATTTTGTAAATAGCCCGATTCAATATGAAATTCACGTTACGTTAGCCGCATTCACGCAGAAGGGGGTCAATTCAATTTATCTGGATAGTAGCAAATAATTCGACGTCATTCAAGTTTGAGAGTTTACACTACAACGACTGTCCGTCGGACGGTAGAAACATTTTGTCCTTCAAAAGTTTTATTATGTCAATGTCAAACACTACTGCCATCTCTTCTTTTCTCTCAGATAAAATGTCCGCCCCAAAGGCATTTTCCATACTTGTTGGGTTGGGTTGGGTTGGGTTGGGTTGGGTGGGATTCAACCGGTCCATATTACTGCTCAGTCTATGGAATAAATGTAATATTTAATTACCTGTGCTTTGTTTGCTAGCGTTCGTTGACCTCGGTCCTCTCTTTCTTGATTGGTCGATCCTCCCGGTGCTTCCTCTTTCGCAAGAGCTAGAGTATTTCTTCTCTGTGGTTCGTCTTCGTTCTCACGACGACGGCCGACCGACGCACTATGCGTAGCATCGTGGTAGCATCTGTAGTTTGTGGACGCACTTGTGGCGGGCGCGCACAAACTACAGAAGCTACGGGCGCGGGCTGCTCAAACGAACTAAATCCACTTGTAATTTTGAAAAAACTTTATTTCGTAAAAATGAGTGATATTATTACAATAATTGCTCCTGTAAACATAGCAGTAATTAAATACTGGGGTAAACGCGATGAAGAATTAATTTTACCCCTAAACGATTCAGTTAGTGCTACTTTAGATACAAGTGTAATGTGTGCTAAAACTTCGGTCTGCGCTCGTCCAGAGTTCCAGGAAGATGAAATCTGGTTGAACGGTAAAAAGGAGTCATTTTCCAACAAGCGATTGCAAAACTGTCTGCAAGGCGTGAAAGCGAGAGCTAAAGCCGAAAATACGGTCGATGAAAACTTTCTCTCGTGGAAAGTGCATGTTTGCTCCGAAAATAACTTTCCAACAGCAGCAGGATTGGCATCGTCTGCGGCGGGCTACGCCTGTTTTGTCGTCGCCCTCGCCAAGCTTTACAAAGTGAAGAGCGACGTCAGTTCCTTAGCAAGACTTGGATCCGGCAGCGCCTGCAGAAGTGTGTACGGGGGTTTCGTGAGATGGTGCGCCGGCACAGACCCTCATGGGGCAGACTCCGCCGCCGTACAAATTTCACCCTCATGGCCGCAAATGAGGGCCCTCATTTTGGTTGTTGGTGAAACAAAAAAGAAAACTAGCTCCACAGATGGAATGAGAATATCTGCTCAAACTTCTGAACTACTGAAATATAGAATAAAACACTGTGTACCTAAAAGAACCGAGGAGATTTGCGATGCCATCAGGCTACAAGACTTCACCAAGTTTGCAGAGATAACAATGAAAGACAGCAATCAGTTCCATGCGGTGTGCCAGGACTCCTATCCTCCGTTTGTCTACATGAATGATATCTCACACAGCATTGTGGAACTGATACACAAGTACAATAAGCATTGTGGTACACCTAAAGTTGCTTACACTTTTGATGCAGGGCCAAATGCATGTCTGTACCTACTCAATGATGAAGTTCCTAATATTGTATCTCTCATCAAATATGCCTTTCCTTCTTCCAAAAGTGACTTCATCAGGGGACTCGAGACCTCAGGAGAGGGCCTCAGCATTGATGTCTTAGAAGCACTTTGTGAACCAAGCCTAATAGATAAAGTGAATTATGTGATTCATACTGAAGTTGGTGGTGGCCCCATTGAAATAACAGATGGCTCCCATCTCTTGAATGCAGCTGGCTTACCTAAGTAAACAAATCTAGATGCTTATGTATAACTACTCTTAGGTGCTGGTACTTCTTGTAGCGTTGTATTCACATCTATAGAATCTGTCAGATTTGAATCAAATCAATATTTTGACCTAGGTTTAAGAGAAGATGCTAGGTATATTGTATTGTAGATAAGGAAAATCAGTATAAGAATAAGAATTTATTTACATAATAATACAAACAATGTATGTACAATATACAAAGCATTTCTGCCCTATGAACTTATCACTAACTTACAAGGAGATCAAACTTAATAAAAATGCTAAAATAAATCGTCATACATTCCATTTATTTTTATCCTTGAATATTTAACATAAATGCAGAACAAAAATAAATGAAACCATTTCCCATTGGTCTTATCGCGCAGATACAGAGACCTGCCATACACGGATGATGTTGTCAGAGTAGCCAGCAAATAGGGTCTGTCCATCTGTGGACCACGCAAGTGATAAGCACTGAGGTGGGTCGGACTTTGTAGAGGTCTGGGTCTGGTTGATGATTTCAGGCTTCAGTTCTTCAACCATTTCCTTGCTTTCCAAATCCTGTTGAACAAAAAAATAACGTTAGTTCTGTTCATAAGACACTATCATCATATCAATTTCAGGGAATAAATGCAATACATACCCAAATCTTGATGGAAGGTCCATACGCAGCACAGAGCCAATATCTGTTGGGGGAGAAGCATAAAGCTGTGATGATGTCGTTGTGGTCCAACGTGTGAAGGTGCTTGCCGTCGTTCAAGTCCCAGAGCATTGCCTTCATGTCCTTGCCACCCGATGCACAAAGTGAGCCATCCGGGGAAACAGTGACTGTGTTCAAGTAGCCAGAGTGACCCAGGTGGTTGATCTTCAGCTTGCAGTTGGTAAGGTGCCAGACCTGGAGATAAAGATCAGTTTTAGTATGCAACAGTAGCTTCACTAGTTAACTCTGGGCTGTGCATTTTAATTTTAAGTTATGATCTTACCTTGACAGTGCGGTCCCATCCAGCTGAGACAATGATGGGGTTGGCATGGTTCGGTGAGAAGCGCACACACGACACCCAGTCACTGTGTCCATCATCCTGGATGGTGTATTTGCACTCAGCGAGTGTGTTCCACAGCTTGATGGTCTTGTCCCGAGAGCCAGATACAATCTGACGGTTGTCAACTGAGAACGCCACTGAGAGGACATCCTGCATACATAAAATTATGTCAGGAATTTATAGAAAATGATATGAGAAGTAATAGCTGTCAATATTATTCTGATCTACCATGGATACAACTACTGTGGTTTAGGGGAACTTGGCAATTTGTGCTCATATAATAAACTACATACCTAAAGGATGCTATGGAGCAATCCCTAGTAGCTGCAGTTGGATTTCTTCTGCCTCGCAAAGGCGCAATTCACAGATCTTCTGCCTCGCACAGGCGCTTATTACTAACACAGGATTTCAACCCTAACAAAATACAATTCTGTCACACCTTAGTATGATCTTCGAAACGTCTGGTGGTTTTCCCCGCAGCAAGGTCCCACAGACGCAGGGTCTTGTCCCAAGAGCCGGACAGAGCGTAGTTGCCGTCACTGGACAGAACTACGTCAGAGATAAAGTGCGAGTGACCGTACAGACGCTTTTGTGGCACACCGTAGTTCGTCTCGTCTCTTGTCAACTTCCATACGATAAGAGTTTTGTCTGAAACAAAAACACTTGCTTATGAATTAAGAATTAGCAATCTAGGTTAGGAATGACGCGTCATCGACATCAGCCCCATATCCGCTTGCCGCTCAGGACTCGCGTGGCAAAGGTTTTGTTTCATCATGGTACTTACTTAAAAATATGAATAGACAACAAGAGATATGTATTTCCTCGTGCAACTCAAGATTTAATAATACATTTTGAAGCTCTAACATAGAAGATGAACGTGGATAAAACTGGTGGTATAACCTTACCTCGGGAAGAAGACAAAATCATGTCAGGGTATTTGGGGTTCGTCGCAATTTGCGTAACCCAGCCATTGTGACCGCAGAGGGTGCCTCGGAGTTTCAGTGTTTCAGTCATGACTTCAGTTATGTGCATGAGCGCAAATCACACACACGCGACCCCGACGCAAACCAATCTAGAAAGAATGAAAATCTTTCGATTCCACGACGACGACGACGTCAACGAATGAACAAGTAAGAGACCACAAAAAAAAGTAAGAGACAACAAGTAAGAGACCACAAACTACAGAAGCTACGCTAAGAGACCGAATGATATTGATTGAATTGAATAATTTTTTTAAATTTTGTTTTGGCGCTGGACACTAGTCCTTTTGCCAAGTCCTATTTGTTTTTTTCACCATAATTATTGAATGAAATGAAATGAAGCTGCTGCCAGCCCCAAAATTGTATTTTCCCCATTTTCCCCCGTCGCAGTGAAAAATACCCTATTATATTTTTCTTGTAAAACGAGTTTAGCTGGTAAATTTTTCTATCATTGTTTTATCTAAGTACTTAGGTATTTATTATTATTTGAAAATTCTTATTAAAATCATTGAGTGATTCTATATTTCTTTTTAATTTGTTATGTAGAAACGAAAACGAGTGGTGGCGTAACGAAATGCAGAGCAAATCAATTTGTGTTTCCGTCGTTATGCCCATCTCAAACAAATGTTTTGTTTTGTTTCTAATTATATATTTCACACACTGTTAAAATATTTTCCTCTAACATAATTATAATACCCTAAAATCCTAAATACCTATCCAAAAATACCGAAATCAAATCAATTGGGACCACCTACCTACCAAAAAAGTAGACACGTCCTTGGACGACCTTGACGGCAGTGCCAGTCTTGCCAGAGGGTGTATTTTTACATCTTTTTGGTGTTTTTTATGTCCGTGAGGTTCTATAGAGGTTTTACGACTCAAAAGGTGTATTTAGGTGTATTTTTAGAATTAGATAAATAAGTACTACCTAATTTTTTTATTTCCATAAACAAAATCAACAGGAAACGGTACTTTCTTATATTTTATTTTCCTTATGTTGGCTAACAATGAACTTCCTTCGTAACTTCGTCTTTCTATCTCGCACTAATGTACCTTACACTAGATCACAATCAAAGCTTCTCGCTTACTCGATCGATCAATCAAATCAGTTTGCTCATCATCATCATCATTTCAGCCTGGTATCACCCACTGCTGGGTATAGGCCTCCTTCATGCAATGCCAGCCTCCTCTGTCTTGTGCGCCTCTCAACCAGGTGTTTCCTGCGACCTTTACGATGTCGTCGACCCATCGCGCTTTCGGACGACCCAGATTTCTTCGGCCCGATTTCGGCCACCATTCCGTCAAGGCTTTACTCCACCGGCCATCACCACGTCTAGCCAGGTGTCCTGCCCAACTCCACTTGAGACTTATTGCTCTATCTCCGACGTCGTACACTTTTGTACGGCGACGGATTTCGGTGTTGCGAACTCTATCTAAGAGTGTTATGCCGAGCATGGCTCGCTCCATGGCCCTTTGTGCAATTCGTATTCGGTGCACAGTCTCCTTAGTGAGCGTCCATGTCTCGGCACCGTATGTCATGGTAGGCAGGACACACTGGTTATAGAGACGGGTTTTCAGGCATTGTGGGATCTTCCTTGATCGGAACACATCTTCTAGTTTGCCAAATGCTGCCCAACCAAGCTGAATTCTTCTGGAGATTTCTTTATTTGGAAGCTCCTTGCTAAAAGATAGAACATGTCTCAAATACACGTAGTGATCAACTGTCTCTAACTTCTCGTGTCCAATGTTAATAATTGGATTCGTGACTCCAGAGACACTCGTCATCACTTTTGTCTTAGACATGTTCATTTTTAAGCCAACTTCCAAGGAGGCATCAAAAAGATCTTTAAGCATTTGTTGTAAATCTTCCAGGGAGTCAGCGAACAAAACCAGGTCATCCGCAAACCTGAGATGCGACAGGTAGACACCATTGATGTTAATGCCTCTTTGATCCCATAGAAGTGTTTTCATAACATCTTCGAGAGCAGCTGTAAAGAGTTTAGGCGAAATGGTGTCTCCCTGCCGCACTCCTCTTTTGATGGGAATAGGGTTAGTGAGGTCATGTAATTTAACCTGCATTGTTGCTGCAGTATACAGCTCCCGTAGCACGTCCACATATCGAGCGTCGATCTGGCAACGATGCAGAGAGTTAAACACGGCCCAGTGTTCGACACTGTCGAACGCTTTCTCGTAATCGACGAAAGCTAAACACAAGGGCCGGTTGTACTCGGAACTCTTCTCCATCAGCTGCTTCACGGTGTGAATATGGTCGATTGTGGAGAAACCGCTTCGGAAACCGGCTTGCTCAACGGGCTGGCATTCATCTAATTGACGGGTGATGCGGTTACAGAGGATTTTAGCAAAAAGCTTGTAAATTTGAGAGAGGAGGGATATAGGACGGTAGTTGCTTAAATTGGAACAGTCTCCTTTTTTGTGTAATATAGTGACTAAAGCATTTTTCCAGACTAGTGGAGACCTAGAACCTACAAGGACCCCATTAAAAAGTTTGACAAGTACTTGTTGTACAGGTTGGCCACCCGCGCGTAGTACCTCAATTGAAATACCGTCCTCACCGGGTGATTTGTCATTTTTCATTTGAGAAAGTGCTTTTTCTATTTCGGATGGTATAATATTTGGTAATGAATGTAAAGTTCGGTGTTCTTTGGGTGGTGCCCTTAAGTCCTCTGGTGATTCGGTTTCTGCAGATCTTGTGGCGTAAAGATCCTCATAGAATTGTTCTGCGACTTTAAGTATTTCGTTCCGATCTGTCGTAATGTGACCATCCTTATTTTTAAGTTTGAAGATTTGATTTGAATTTTTATTGATTTTACGCCGGAAGATTTTTGGTCCTCTATATTGCTCTAATGTATTTAAAATTATTTGTGTGCTATGTTTTCTAAGGTCTCGTTTAATTGCTTTACTAATTATTCTATTAAAGTTTTCTAGTGCTCTTTGATCGGCTATGGTATTATGTGGCATGCCTCTTCTTTGTTCAATAAGATCCAAGGTTTCGGCTGTTAATTTACGTTCTTTCATATGTACTCCAGCAAGATGTTTACGGGTGGTTTCGTTGATGGTTTTGCACAATACTTCGTTTAGCTCATCTACGTCTAAATTCATTTCCTGAAGTCCCTGGAATCGGTTGGACAATTCCGTTCTGTATTCCTTTTGAAGACAAGAGGTCTGACATTTGTCATACCTACGATGTGATCTTACTATCATCTTGGTTCTTTCTTTTCGTAGATTAAACTTGTACGTCGCTTTTACTAAGCGGTGATCGCTTCCGGTCTTAAAGCGAGCGAGGACTGAAACGTCTGTGACTACATGTTTATGTGAGCTGATTATGTAATCCACCTCGTTTTTGGTTGTTCCATCAGGGCTTGCCCAGGTCCACTTTCTCGAAGTTCGCTTTTGGAAAAATGAATTCATAGCATACATTGACTTTCTTTCGAGAAAATTAACCAAAGTTTGCCCTCGATTATTGCGCACACCGCAACCAAATTTGCCGACCGAATTCTCATTTATGAGTGGTTGACCTACCCTTGCGTTAAAATCTCCTATTATGGTAGAGAAGTAACAAGGTGTATCAGCAAGGGCCTTCTCAATGTCTTCATACAGCGCCTTTACTTCTTCGTCTGGGCTTTTTGATGTGGGAGCATAAACTTGGATGACCTTCAGAGAGTATCGGTCGTTCATTTTTAAATTAACGAAACAGACGCGGGTTGAAATGCTCTTTATGTTTTGAACCATTGAGGCTATTGCTTTGTTAATGAGAAAGCCTACGCCTCCGTATGAAGTATCTCGTGGCCTCTGTAGAAGAAAAGGTGGCCAGATGTTAATCGTGATAGATCTTCGCCTTTACGGCGGACCTCCGAGAGGCCTATAAGATCCCATTTTATGGATTCTGTTTCAAACAAGAATTCGGAAAATCGTTCATCCGTTCGTAACGTCCTGGCGTTGTAGCACGCCAGGGTCAAGGTCGTTGGGTTGTGGCGGCTGGGCGACTTCCAGAGATTCTTAGCACCCTCTGCCCCGCCGGAACCATGACCACCGCCGGAGTCAGGAATAGCGGGGCCGCTGGGAACTGAGGGCCTTGGCTTTTTTGCATTCATCATGAAGGGGGGTTTGGCCTTAAAACGCCACGCTGGCCAGTGCGTCTTGGCGAGTTGTCGTCAGAGCCTCGTTTGTTGATCGGCAGGGTGCACCACGTGCAGGTGAGGTTGACTTGGGAGGTTAGATGTTACGTTACCCCTTACACCCATACTTACACACCAGTTTGCTCAATCAAGTTTAATTGCTTGCTTTGCTGTCGGCGGCGTTTGGTGTTGGCATCGGTAATAAAAAAATGTATTGCTCTGTTGTGTGTCCTGTGTGTGAGTGAAATAGGTAGGTACTGTAAAGTGAAAGTACCTACTGAAACTGACCGAAAGTAAATGAAACAGTTTTGTTTGAAAAAGGAAACAACTAGATATAAGTTATTTTACAAATTAGTACGTAGTAGGTAAGTAGGTACTCGGGGATAACGTTGAACTCTGCAGAGTGTACACAGATATATAAAATGGTACTAAGCAACATGCTCTCGTTCTGATGAGTAGGTACTTAACCTCTACCCATTTTAAATGCCTGAAAAAAAAATGCAAGGTATATTTTCACATGAAAAGGTACTTTTTTTTCGTGAAGGTGATTTATGACGAAACCTTGCTGGCAATATTGGGCAGTGCTTACCCAACCCCGTAGAGGGAGAAGGGTACCTACCCAAACAACCCAGACGAACCATAGAGTAAAACTAAACTGTCAAAATATTGCCAACTTTGTTCGTTTTAATTTTGTGAAAATTATATTTTGTCCGCGACCGTTTTAGCTAAATATTATTCAGTTTTTATACTTTTGGAATGGAATGTATTGCAGATATTACTCAACCAATGGCTAAAGCAAAAATTGTTCCGTCAGGATCCATAAAAGTAAGTTTATGTGGTGAGTTGACTCCTGGTGTGCCTCTTTGGCAATTTGAGCCTCTGGCATAGTATCAAACAAACAAAGTCACAAAGATGCAGGGAAAGAGGAAGGAACATAACCTTGCTTCGGGGAATATAGGATTGCATTAGGCGTTTTTTGAGTACGGTTTTGAGAAACTTGACATTACATCGAACCCGTCCTCGAATATCAAACGTTGGTCGTTAGACCAAAGAGGTAGTACTACGTTCTGTCAAACTGACGTGACATGACATGACAGCATCCTCTTGCTAAATTGGCGCTGCTAATCCCGTTCGTTCATTTTATCCTGTAGATCCTGTTAATTATTCGGGATAAAAAGCAGCCTATGTGTCAATCCAGGTTACGAACTATATATATGCCAAGTTTCGTCCAAGTTGGTTCAGTAGTTTTGACGTGATTGAAACACAAACATCCAAACATCTAAACATCCAAACATCTAAACTTTCGCATTTATAATATTAGTAGGATAGGATAGGATAGCATAGGATAGGATAGGATAGGATTAGTAGGATTAGGGAAATGCATACATTACGCCGACAAGAGCATAGCTCTTAAGTTAAAAGAAGAAGAGGATTAGTAGGATAGTAGGAATAGGAATTAGTAGGATAGGATAGGATAGGATTGACGAGTTCAATCGAATCATTCGAATCCTCAATACTCTGTAGGTTAATACATTTCTATGTCTATGGTTTGTACAGACTACAAAAAAAAATAGAATATTCTAACTAGGTTTTTGTGAACATGAACGTCATGAACGCACAAAATACTGTCATTCATTCATGGCATCATGAATGTACTTAGTTCCTGCTGAATCCGCTTGGTGGATTTCTTGTCTTGATTGAAACTTGACGTCACACAAACGCCATTTTGTAAAGTGTTCGCCGTAGTCAGTTTTCTGGGCATTGTGAAAAATAGCTAATTCGCATGGTTTTGTGTACATTTAGAACATAAAAACAATCAAAAATCCAACTAACGTCTTGTGCGTTAATCTACAGACACAAAGTATGGAGGACAAAGCATCGCTAAAGGAACTGGATCAATGGATAGAACAACTAAATGAATGCAAGCAATTGACAGAAAATCAAGTAAAAACGCTATGCGACAAGGTAAGGTACACTTGAATTCATTCTGGTAGGTAGTTTGGATATAATGAATCTATATTGATAGTATAATGATCATTTCCCGTTGAGTTTAGTAGCTATAGATGTATGATTCACATAGGTACCGTACCTACCTGACGAGTTACAAGAACGCGAGTCTACATCGGTCGGTTCTATTGTAGGAGTCTAGTGCCTGTGCCTTTCTGTTCGGCGTTAGTGGCTTTGTTATTGACGGGCTAAAGTAACTGCTGATCTTTTTCTATGTTTACCAGCTATAAATCTCTTCATCGATATTTTCCTAATTGGTTGGTGGTGGTTGGATATTTTTAGCCTAGGCTAGGCGCGGAAACCATCAATTAACTAGGTACCTACCTAGTTTTGTGTAAAGATCCATATATTTACCTACCTAGTGAAGGCATTGGTAGGTACATAATATGCTACAGATATCTTCATTGATTGACCACTTTTTTGCATTTTGAAGCTATGCCATCAAAACTGATTTTGGCGGTAGTTTTGACAGTTGAATTACCTATCTGCCTACTCAATAAATTTTTTAGTAAACACATACTTTTAAAACAATTTCTCATTGTGAACACACCACTGTTGTGTTTCTATAACTTATAGATTTCTGTAACATTTGAATAAAAAAGTGACTATCAAACTGAGCTTCGTCTTAGGTTGAATGCCAATAAAATATAATATGAATGTTGTAAACATTTATTTTGCTGCTACTTTTTGTAAACAAACATTATTTTATCAGAAAATTAAATAGCATACATATTCATTTGACTTGCAGTGACTTGATACAGAATTCAGTTATTTTAATAACAAAATTGCCATTGGTTTGTTTCCTCATTTAGTTGTATTAATAAAGTATAACTACGCATAGTTTTAAGAAATCTTCAATTAAATACATGAATAAAATGGAAATGTGTAAAAATATTATCTCATCTACAAGGAATACAAAAAACATGTTACCCATTTTGCTGTTATGTAAGTAAGAAAGAATGTTACCTAGAATTGATGTTAATGAAGGATACTATAACTAATATCTGGATTTGCTTTGGAGTTAATTTGTAGATTTGAAGGAAGGAAGGTTTCACTAAAAAAATCATTGAATTAGTTTTTGATACATATGTTTTACTAAATCCACCAATTATATTTATTTTCTTCATAATAGTCATAATTTCTTTATTCAATACACACTAGGATCATTTAGAATAAATTAGATACATATAATTATTATTTATAGACATAAATGCAGAGGAAGTTTGAATAGAAAAATATCTGTTCAATACATTTATTTCTGTATACCAGGCATAACAATTTTATGTATTTAATTAAATAATTTATGAATGTAGAAAAATCAAAGGCTTAAACTTTGTAAGACTTGTAAGACACTGCTATAGGTAATTAATTATAATATGTATTGTCCTACATATATTGTCCTATGTATTGATTGGTGGGAAACCGCTAAAGACCGGGATAAGTGGAAGGATTTGGGGGAGGCCTTTGCCCAGCAGTGGGACAAGCAAGGCTAGCATTAAATTGTCCTACAATCCTGCCCAATCAAATGCTTCACTTATTTTTCCCAAATATGCAGCACAACGGAAGGCAGAGCAGGCGGATTCATATGGATTCTATTATTGAATTGAATATAATAAAAGACAAAATTTGCAATAGGTAGCGCTGATAAGTTTGATGAATTTTACAAGGTGCTAAATAGGGTATTTTTATATGATACTAGGAGGTATCAGAGTTTCATTGTTATTAATATTTCATTAGTCACGTGATTAATGAACCTACGCGAAGTTTGTGTTTGAAACACGATGAGTCAAAACAATTACCTAACAGTAACACCTAGCAAGATTACAAGAATTACACTGTTATAGCCCATCCTCTTTTTTGATTTGACTTGACTCTCTCTAATCTCCCTAGATGACTAGTCATCCAGACTGACTGACACATTTGGCCCATGCATCATCATTTTACATTGTCATATACTACGTTATTTTTATTAGTTTGTTGAAATTAGTCCTGTAAACATTAAAGCTTTGAACCAACACACAGCCTCTGGACGTTTTCATCAGCAGAATAGCTAAAAAAATAGTATCCTAACGTCTAAAGATAATATGAATACTGACTTGGATTCTGGCTAAAAACACAATTATTTATCTTGAAACTATGAGAATAAAAACACTTTTTTCATTCACTTGAAGGTCTCGCTCATACGACCTCGAAGAACATAACTACGTAACGACGACCTCCTACTAATGCTTACTTTTTAATTTTAACAGATTATACCTATGTAGGTACTTCCTTTAGTAATATGATATTTTTACGTATTTCTAGTTCATTCATAACTTGATCCGCGGGAGAATTAGAGCAGTACTTTTCGTTCCAATATTATAAGTATACCTGTCTATAGGTCATGCATGATACCTGTGTAATAGAGTACCTAGTTGAGGAAACCAAGAAATAAATTAACCTCATAGTGATTGTTTTTGTGAGATACCTACAGACTCTTGTGATCTTCATGTTTTTGTATCATTTTTACATGTTTTTAACCGACTTCAAAAAAGGAGGAGGTTCTCAATTCGGTTGTATGTTTTTTTTTTATTATTTTTAATGTTTGTTACCTCAGAACTCCGTCATTTATGAACCGATTTCAAAAATTCTTTTTTTATCTGAAAGGATATACTTCCAGATTGGTCCCATTTAATTTTCATCAAAATCGGTTCAGTAGTTTGGGTTATAAATAGAAATAACTGAAAAATATGGCAAGTTGCGGCGTAGCGCCTACCATTTAACTGCTAGCAACGATGCAATATGCCAAGTTGCGGCGTAGCGCCTACCATTTTACTGCTAGCAACGATGACCCTTTGTGTTGCTAACCTAAATTTGTCAATAAACCCAGTTTGTACATTCAAACCGCATTTAATTGGAGAAAAGCAAAAACCCACCAGTTGTTCCTCTAAAGAATCAACACCAACCACATGCACGAAATTGCGTATTTTGACTTTTATGTGGTGTTTATAGTGACTAGAACATTCCCAATGAACTGTCATCATCATCATCATCTGATGATGAAGCTGGTAGTCAAATTGAAGTCGGTTTTTCCAGTTTTTTAACTTATAAATTATTATTGTATTGTTCTCACAGCAATTAACTTTATTCACTACTGCATTGTTTATAGTTACAAATTAATATTTTCCTTCATCAAAAGTATTATCGGAACTCATCGTTTACATGCTCGAGTCTGTCCACACTAAATGTGCAATAGAATAAATAGGCAACCCCAAAATCTGTACATGGAACATTAGTTCGTGTGACATTAGTTGTTAGATCGTTTTTACGAAGGTTTTTACAGTGCAGAGTGCAGACCGCTTCCAGCAATAGGTTTTCAAATTGTGACATAGTTTGTGCGCTGCAGGCTTAGCGTGTTTTTTCAGACTATATATCTACAAAAAGGTGATTGAAGGTACCCACAGCTTTCTCATCTAATGTTTATGTTAATGTCTCGCCCGTCTATTTATAGCATCTTTGGGTTTTCGCACAAACGTGATCACGTCACGTGTATTTAAAAATGATAATTATATAATTAGTTATAGCTATTATATTATAGTCAACTACAAAAATGTACTTATTTATCGAGATCGTTCAATAAGGTAGTTTGTATTTTATACTCAAACTGAAATAACGGATTTAGTTTTAATTTCTAAAAAGTTTCTAAATGAAGGAAGCAAAAGTATTTCGCAATCTATAATACGTTTATGTTTGATAGGTATATCATTTTTTTTCTAAATCCTAAATTCATCTACTTATCTTTGACATCCTGCTGCAAATATTTGCACGACAGATAATCTTGCAATCAATCTAGGTCCAGCGCTAATCTATTCAAATGTCATTCACGTACCTTGTGAATGCTTTCTTATCATTATCAATTCACGTATAACGTCCTTCCTTGCAGACAAAGGAGTATGTCAAACTATTTATTTTCCTACTTCGCCCTACTAATTGCTACGATCTGCAAAGCCCTATCAAATTGTTAATTATCCTGTGAATGTCTATGTCCAGCCGTGGACTTGTTTAAGCAAACAAATGGACAATCTGTGATTGCTACACCTCCATAAATAGGATTTTTAATTCATCCATTACTTAGCTGGCGAAACGAACTAGACTCGAACTCTCAAGATGGTCAAGAAATGCGTTTCATACAAACGAGAATTGCAGTAATTTTTTTTTTGGTAAATCGCATTGTGACATTTTCTTTGTCCCTGCCATTCTGCTTCGTATTTTTCACGCTCCACGTTCATAATGTATGGAGTATTTAGTCTTACAGATGCAGGAAGCTAAAATGCGAACTTCTTTTTAGGCAAAGGAGATCCTCACCAAGGAGTCTAACGTCCAAGAGGTGAAATGCCCAGTGACGGTCTGCGGCGACGTCCACGGCCAGTTCCACGATCTTATGGAGTTGTTCCGCATTGGCGGCCGCTCCCCCGACACCAACTATCTGTTCATGGGGGACTATGTGGACCGTGGATACTACAGTGTTGAGACTGTCACATTGCTAGTGGCCCTCAAGGTAAGATTCTGTTACATAACCGTCTGTAATAGTATATAGTCTGCTTTGTTTCTTTTTCTCGTATATCTTTTGAATGAATTCCTGAATTTCTAATTTTTATATTAAAGTGGTACCTGCAATAAGGAAAATTACATTTTATAGCATCCCAAAAGCTATGAGGCGAGCGGAAACTGGAAGGGGTCGTATCAAGGGGAAGGTCGCGGGTTCGAATTCCGCTTGACTCATAACTTTTTGCGATGCTAGATACCTAAATCTTTATAATTTCTGAATATATGAAAGCAGAGACAAAAACCTGTCTAATCTGAAACCGAACCCTTTTATGTGAAAAAAAAAATAACAATTCACTTTAAATAAATAAAGTGGGCGTTCCGTTTTAGAGTAGGTACCTTACCTACCTAGATTTTTTCTACTTCGATATTTTTATATTTGGACGATGACTTCATCTCATTAGAGATGATGATGTAAGTCACACGCTGAAAAATCTCGTTCATTTATTGTTTGAATAATATAACCATTCAATGACAATTATTGATCTAGTTTGATCATTGAAGAGTTCAATTTTATTTTTTCACCACTAATTTAGACCAAATGCTTATAAGTGCCTCGAAACGAAACCACTCAAAATAAGGCTCATGTTAGTTTTGAGAAGCTTTTTCAAATTCAATTTTTTTTATTATTTTATTTATTTATTGTTATTTATTATTTATTTGTGAAAACTTATAGTTTCGAGGCAATTGGGTATTTAACACAAATTATGGGTAAATATTGCACCTACGGTGCATTAAAAAACAAGTTACCTCTAATCCGATTAATTATCAATCAATGTAATCTGATAGTAGGTCGTTGACCTCAGTTCCGGCTTGTTCCAGTCGCGTAACTGGCGAGATGAATGAACCACGATCAATACTTCCTGTGTCGGAGAATAACTTTTGCTACAAAACTAAAATAACATTCTCCAGGAGAGTAGATAATTTTTATCGCTCACATCTTGATACCAATGTTTACCACGTCTTATCAAGAAGCGCGTACTTTCACACAATCAAATGCTTTGCTATCAAAATCAAGCTGACTATCAAAAATTTGTGGTTAAGTATTAATAAACTTTTTTGCGTAAATTCATTACATATTGTTTATATGTATAAAGGGAAGTCTTTAAATTTGATTAGTACAGAATGTGTAAAAGTCAATTCAAATTAAAATGCCATCTACACGTATTTCAATAAATTCACAAGGATCACTTTAAAACATTCTCAAAGCTGATTTCTATCTAGACTGTAAGTGCCTTAGACATAAACCACGTGCTAGCGTATTTATAACATCAATCTTTTGGTTATGATGAAAATCATTGATGTCCAAATAAAATACGCTCTTTATTGGGTACTTAAACATAACTAAACTTTTAAAAAACATTGAGCACGTTGCTTACATGTCATATTGCAAAATCGTCTGCCCACGCACAAAACATAGAATACCAGTAGCACATGTTATTTTAATTAATTTTAAACTTTCGTCCGCCCCTTTGTCCTCTACCGTTGTATCTGTGAAGATCCTGTTAATTATTGGAATAAAATACTGAAATAAAAGTATTAATCAAGGATGCAAGCTATATAATTATTATATCAAGTTTCATCCAAATCAGACCAGTTTTTGCGACGTGATTGGGGAACAAACATCTAAAGTTTCACATAATGTTAGTGGAAAGTAGGATTCACAGAAATTCCACTGTGATATTGCATAAAAATTCAGTATTCAGTGAATAGAAATCAAAAGAAATAAGTATTTATACTAAAACTAAATTATACTGAACATCTAACTTACTTTTCATTATGAGCGAATGTATTTATTATAAAAATATTGATAATAATATGATATTTTTAAAGTTCACAAAAAAGTGAAAACAAAAAGGTGGTTTTGGCTTGCGTTCGTCGGCATGTGATATTAGCGGTTTTATTCTAATATACTATTTTCACTACCGATTATGGATCTTTGTCCCTCTGAAGTTAGTTGCGTCAACGATTGCGCATGTACTGTTGTGTTGAAAAATTCACTTATCAATTACCCAAAAATGGGTTCTGCGCAGATACTTCAAGAGGGACAAAAATCCGTTGTGACTACTATACATAAATCAAAAATGTATTCCAAACAATAACAAAATCTTTCACAAATTGAAAGAAAATTCAATATAAACTAACTCGTGTTTAGTGATTTCGTGACGTGTAACAATGGTTCAATTTATTTTTATGTTTACATTCCGTTTCGTAAACACTGTGACTGGTGTCTGGTCTAGATTCTATAAGTTGTAGCAATTCTTGCCACTTGAACCGTGCCTCTATAAACGCGACTTTTTATTTTCCTGTGGATAGTAGAGCACAATTATAATCTTCTGAATCTTCTTGGAATCTGAGCGATTTACTCGATATTACCTCGGCCTCGTTTCAATCTTTACCTATTAGAATCTTCTTAGTAACTGAGTCTTATCAACAAGAACCCACTGAAGCGTGATGCTCTATAAATGCAGATTTGTCTTTTATTGTACTTATAGTTAGCTGCATTAGCTGGTACTGCATAATAAAAGATCAAAATATGTATGATACTAGGTATCATACATATAATTCTACTTATAATTCTTGCATAATTTGTAGACAAAGCCTATGCGTGCGTGAATTAGAAAATATTCCTAAACGCATAATTATTTTGATCTTTTAAACTAGCATCTGTTACTAATACGGAGAGTGGTTTGTATGGTAGGGTGATATCTCATTTCACTCAAGGTACAGCCAATTACACTGATGAGATATTACATTAGCGACGACGCTCCGTACGGCGACTAACATAGGTATAGGTTATGTATGGTTTAATAGCGCTGAACTTGAATAGAGGTTGCTTTGCAAAGAGATATAGATATTCAAGGTCAGTGCTATTAAAACGGCTTATTCCAGAAATCCCCTACGTTGCCCTGCGAAGGGGATTTATGGACTTTTCCATCATGCCGGTATCTGCACGTTAGTCGCCGTAAAACATATAGAAATCTGAGTGTGATTGAATCCGAGAATGCATCTAAGCGGCAATTCCAATTGTAGGTCAGATACCGCGAGAGAATAACCATCCTCCGCGGCAACCACGAGTCCCGTCAGATTACGCAAGTGTACGGCTTCTACGACGAATGCCTCCGCAAGTACGGCAACGCGTCCGTGTGGAAACACTTCACCGATCTGTTCGATTTCCTACCGCTGACGGCCCTCGTCGACGGCCAGATATTCTGCCTCCACGGCGGGCTCAGTCCGTCGATTGATACCTTGGACCATATCCGCGCGCTGGATCGCTTGCAGGAGGTGCCTCATGAGGGACCGATGTGCGATCTGCTTTGGAGCGATCCTGATGACAGGTATGTTGCTATCGCTGAGCTAATGTCTCACTTTTCAGGATTTTGTGTTGGTCATGATCATGCATTATGTGCGATCTGCTTTGGAGTCATTCCGACTGCAGTACAGACGTTGGGATTGGGAATTCTGCGAGAAGAATCGATATGTTTTAGTACGGGACGTGTTGCTCGCGCGCCTATTTTCTAAAAGTCTGATTTGAAAACATTTTTGTATGCAATCAATATTATTTACCTACATTATAGTTGTGCATGATCAGTTAACACAGAGGACAGCTCTAAATTAGTTATTTCCGTGTTTCACACAACCAACATATTATTTCTACAAACCTAATGTTAATTACTAATTATAATTAGCCTGCCTTGTGGCTAAATTGTAATCTTATTAGATGTAGTAGTACCTAATAGTTGCGTTAAGCAAGTGTCTACCGGCAAGTTTACAAGGTACATATACTTAACTAAAAAAATTTACCACAGATAAAGCGGGGCATGCCCTGCGTCATACGAAAGATGAAAATACGTATTAAAAAGTGACGACAAATACAAACACTTAATTTATTGATAAATGCTTGCTTACAAATGCGAGTGCATTGTTAGCTTGACCTCCACCTCACTGCCTTGACCTCAATTAGGACGTGCATTGTGAAGTTATGACGTTTCCTGTTACGTCAAAGTCGACATCCGTCATTCTCAAAACATAACTTGGTTTCTTGCTTATCCAATCCATTTGTGGTCAACCTATGCCGGCAATGCAGTTTGCTACCCCTTACATTTGTATTCAAACAGTATGTGGATTATTGGGGATGGGATAGCATTGAATATCATCAAATTTTAAAAAAGTAAAAGGCTCTGTATTTTTGCCTACAATGAACCACGCGCAAAACCGGCTTTAGCTGGTTATAGAATAAAATAAAAATAACCTTTGAACACGTCCAATGTTCAACTCTGAAAGCGCCAGGCAATTTTATTTAGCGCCCATTCCTAGTTCCCGTACAAAGGCTAAAATGTTATGAGCTAATTACCTATATTGTTGCGACTACTGCGTTTATTTGGTGGGTAAATGTGGTTATGGGCCCAGAATAAATAATAGTACAAGTTGGGTAAGGTACGTACGTTTTGTTTCTGGCTAGGACGCATTATTGCAACAGAGTAAAATCTGTAGATAGTACGCGTCCTAATACGAAATGTACTTAAAATAGAAAACAATTAATCGCAACCGTTGTTATTGCTCGCGATAACCTATGTGGGAGAACTTTTAAAAACGGGTGTGACGCAGCACCGCGTAGCAAAATCTGCTGACGTATGGGAGTTGAATTCCCGCGGCAAATAATTACTCCATTAGGCTTACCATGAGCGCCGTAGAGAACGATTTGTCTACCTTCCGTAGTATTCCGTATACTAAAACGATCTTAGTCTCTTTTCCGTCCAAAAAAGGGACGATGTATTTTGTCTTCCTCTTCGGTAGAAGCAAATTAGACGAGAAAGTACAAGTATCACTAGAAAATATTAGTTAACATACTATGATTTATTTTAGAAGTAGATTGGTTAACGAGGTTTTAATATATCGTGTTTAAAGTAGACTGCGTGTTGAGTTGAAATGAAAGCATTACAAGACCAAAATTATGGCCGTTTTAGATTAAAATCATAATGGATATGGTTAATCAGAATTTAGTTTTGTAATTTTATTGTGAGAAACAAAGAAATTCCAATGATACAGCGTTGACCTGGATTTTAGTGACACATCAGAGATAAATATTGAGATATGCTTATATGAACTTTGATTCGTTGAAGTAAGAACATCTACGTTCAGTAGTACTATTGATGAACTTTGATTAATGAACGACCCTTTGCCTATAACTTCTAAAATTTTAATTCAGATAAAAAACTGACATCTGATGATAAAACAAAGTTATCATTCATCATACGATTGATTCAAAATAACGGATTTTGCTGATAAATTGAAATAACCAGTCATTCAGCCTTGCACTCACACAACAGGTTTTGATCAAGGGAGGACGTTGCACACATGCACACAAATTCACACAATAAAGTGATGTCTAATTGAAAATAGATAAGTAACGTCAAATTGATTGCCTCTATTATGTCTCGTTATTATCTATTTTATGTAGGTTACTACATTATTGATTGACACGGTTATGTGTTTTACTATAACATTGTGTCACATTCAGGGTGGCTTGCACCAGAATCGCTAAACGCGTTTAACTCTTAAATAGTATTTAGCGAGTTGTCAAGTCATACAAATACGTCAGATTTAAATCGATTTAGCTGTTAAACACGTTTAGTGATTCTGGTGCAAGACGCCCTTATTCGTGATCAGGTGCCATATTCTCACTTCGTCAGAGATTTTACTCTAATAGGGATGACGACAAAATGACGTTGAAAACTGCTGTCACTAGTGGGTGAAACCAGTTTCCGACCGAGATTTGACGTCATCCTTATTAGAGTGAAATCTCTGCCATGCCCAGAATCACCCCCCAGGACATCTCCGTAAAATGACTGACGGGTGTAACCTTTACTGATTGTGAGTGACTTTAACTGTGGTTCTTGTTTGTGCACCGATATTATTGATGGAAATTGGCCGTGCCAAGGTCGCTGGATGTTGTTCCGCAAGATGGTGCATTCGAATTATTTCGAATTGCTTTTGCAATTTGCATCAATTCTAACATGTTTCTCTGCTGAACTCCTATCAAATATTTTATAGTGGTTATCAAATTAGTATTGAAAAACTATTTACACAGTCACGTATAGCTCTAAATCTAAGAAAATCTATGAGAATTAGATAAATTGATAAAATTTACATGATTTGTAAATTCCTAGATACTTACCTATTTTAAAAAATATCATTATGTTCATCACACATAAATGTTTGTTTTGTTTTTGATAGGGATCGAACCCACAGCCTACAGCGTATTAGGCGCCAAACCAACTTAGTTCACAATGCCATTTGACAGACAATAGTAACATTATGCTGAAAAACTCGAGAATTAATTTTCTAATTCATCTCAATGCAATGTATTTTAATTTTTATTCAGACTTGAGCAGTGCCCTCATCACGTTGTAATCGTAAACGTATCGTAACGCTAGCGTATCCGAGATACACTGCGCGGTGACGCTACAACGTGCGGCAGTCGAGCTGGCGTTGACGCGCAATATGATTCCAATACGCTAGGTTTACGTAACGCGGCGACTGTCAGATTTGTTCGTGATTTATTCTATCAGCATCTAGTTCCCCTGTTACAAGCTTTGCTTAGTTTGGGACTAGAAGGCGTCGTGTGAAATGTCCATAAATATTTATTTATTACCCCAGCACTGTTTCCAAATACGAGTCCTAGAACTTAACACAAAATATGATTGTATTTCAGAGGCGGATGGGGCATATCGCCCCGAGGCGCGGGGTACACCTTCGGGCAGGACATCTCGGAGACGTTCAACCACAGCAACGGGCTGACGCTCGTCTCCCGAGCCCATCAGCTGGTCATGGAGGGCTACAACTGGTGTCACGATAGGAATGTCGTGACTATATTCTCCGCTCCAAACTACTGCTATAGGTCAGTTCTATTCTAACACACGAATATTACAACGAGTAAGAATATATGGCTCTGACAGAATACCAGTGTGCACTGTTACCCTTGGTCACAGTGCACGTATGCTGAGTCAGGGACCTAATTAACCTATAATTATTGTTTAACTTTTTATTGTAGTTTAAGGTTTAAGTCTGGGTTAATAAATTCATTTTCTTTCTTTCAATACTCAATACATTTATTGCTTTCACATGGTATTATAGTTGTTACATTGTAGGTAGGTATCACACATGAACCCTGTTCAGGGGTATTGCAACAGGAAAGTAGGCAGACTTCTTTCTTTCTTTCTTTCAATATTCCCCAAAAACTAGGGAAAACAACAGAAAATACCAAACGCAATACTTGCCGCCGTGTATTGTCTCGCGTAACAAACACCATACATAAGTGATAATGTATTTGTTGCAGATGTGGAAATCAAGCCGCTATTATGGAATTGGATGATGCTCTCAAGTACTCATTGTAAGTATACTCATATTTATTTCTTTCACAAAAGTATACAAAGGTTTTTAAGAGAACAGGTACCCAATGTATGAAACCTATATCGTGAACCACAACACTAATCGTAATTTATATATTTTTATTTAGAATTATTTAGACTAGCATAAGTTAGTTTGGTCGTAAAATATTATAGCATCACATTTTAAACTCTGTTGACTGTTATTAATTATTATTGCATTAGTAATAATAATCATAAAATGACATCGCTATAATTAGCGATTAGCTATAATTATTCATTGAGAATACGAAGTATTTTTTGCTAGTAAATGTCAGCATAAGTAATGAGTTTTAAAATGTAGTTGGTAATTTACCAAACATTTAAACTTTTAAACCCATCTTGAGGAATAATTCCAAGATAAATAAAAGCCAATCACCCCCTTGGAATGATTAGAAGCGCAAAGTGATGACTCAAAATCGATTCACGAATCGATTTCTTTATCTGTATAGATATCTGTGGATATTTAAGTTTTATGACCTTTTTAATCTATATATAATATGATTTCAAGTATTTTCTATGTGTATTGAGGTTTGTTTGTTTGTAGCCTGCAATTCGACCCCGCCCCGCGACGCGGCGAGCCCCACGTCACTCGGCGAACGCCAGATTACTTCATGTAGATTGCACGTAAGTTTCTGATAATACTTATTACTAGCGCTCGTGGCTAGGGCTTGCTTACTCAATCTTCACCGATTATTCTTAGTTAAGCGACGTTCTGCGCGGTTACTATTTGGATGGGTGACCGCTGGTGGCATCTACATCTGAGCGTTTCCGTGATTCGGAGGGCACGATAAACTGTCGCTCCCGACTCCTGGCTCTACTTGTAATTATTATTTGACAATCACGTATGTGTACTTAGATTAGATAAATCGCGTTGTTTAAAACAAACTTTCGCAGATCTTAAATTCATTATTTTAGGACGGATTAGAATGTTAGTATTTTTGTCGATTTCCGATAGCGTATTTATATTCTGCAATTAAACATTTATAAATAGAGGTTCTTTAATAAATTATAATTTGGCGATGTTTTTTTATCTCATAAATTCGTAACTTGAAAATGGATTTTGGCAGATAAATATTATGTCGTTCATAAATGATAAGATGAATGTTTCCTCTAACGTAGTTGCAAAACTGGTAAAATTTAGCAAATTAGGTCAAGCCTGAATATTGGTTTGACCTGATTCCAGTGACCTGGCCCGGCTGCCTCCGACACCATTCTGCCGCGCGGTTTACATTATAATTTTATTTGCAAGTGTAATAATAACCAAAAACTAAAATTACGCCAAAGTAATTCAACTTTTGTTGCTAAGCTAAGAAACCTAGCACTAGATGCTTGGTCTGCTTCAATTCTTGTCAAACACAATGTTTTATTAACATTTATAATCCTTATTGAAGTTTTCTTATCGATTTATTATTGATCAGAGGGGCGAGTACGAGTTTACAGTGTGCAATACGTCTGACGTCCACCACACCGGAGTGCGCTGCTTGGTATGGAAACACTGAGCGGAAGCTTGACGAGACCAAGCTTCTCAAAAAATCCGCTCAGTGTTTCCATACCAAGCAGCGCACACCGGTGTGCTCGGCGTCAGACGTATTGCACACTGTAAACTTGTACTCGCCCCTAGTGCTGCAATTTTGTGGTTTTCCCAAAATACCGCATTTTGTAGGTACCACCAAAACTAGAACCCCTATTTGTATAAATTACTTGTTATCTCATATAATTATTTTTGTTATTGTTCCAGTGTTGGCGTATATCAAGCAGGAGCCGTAAGGGCGGGCGCGCACGAGTCAGGCGCGCGCTTGCCGCCTCGCACATACACTTTACAATATCTAACGCCTCACATCCTCCATCGCATTTCATGTCACCAGATAAATTGTAAACTCCGTTATTTATATAATTCTATAGAAATCAGATGCGTTTAATTATAAATCAAATCTGTAAACAATATTCCGTTAGGTAGCAATCTTGCTGAGTTTTTACAAATTAACGGAGATTAATTCGGTAACACATTCACTATTGTCTTTAGTTGACACTTTCTCGGAAATGTAAGGCGAAATGTTACGGTCGCTTAGCCTACCCGTTATTGAGTCGTGCGTGCAATCATCAATACACTCAGTTTTCTCAACTTAAGTTAAGGTCGATTAGCAGAAAAACTTTTTTCAACAAAACAAACATTTTCTGGAGAAAAACTTGAGTTGAATAGTTCCACACAAATTTTATCCCTCGTGTGAGACTATAAAGTTTTAAATTGAAAGGTGGAAGTAGTCTTAAACGTAATCTTGTTTTTGTGGGGTCCGATATAGCGAAAGATAACCTAAGAAAATGATTTCAGTTAATAAATTCTGATTCAAAGTCAAAGATTTGTTTTATTGTGAGTAGGATTTTGTATTTTGAAATAGCGGGGAAAATTACATATTAGTTTAATACGCCTTCTAAATGTTGCCTAGGAATTGTCGGGTTTTGCAGTCAATACGAGCCTAGGTAAGGTTTTTCGAGAATTAAATTCTTAGCACCGACCGATATTGCGACTTTAAGTTCAAAGCTACATTTAAACGCGCAGGTCACAGTTTTGATCGCTGCTAGTTTTTTAATTCGTTTACTTGCACTTTTCTATAAACTACACAATTTCCATGCACGATTTTATTATACCAAAACGGTGTTTTGCTGATCAGAGCACAATCTTGTCATGTACCAATTCGGTTTTAAAAGCATCTAAATACAACACTCTTAAATTTTACGAGTAATCTAGCGACGATAGA
The DNA here is from genome assembly GCA_947859175.1 of Gandaritis pyraliata. NCBI lineage: Eukaryota > Metazoa > Arthropoda > Insecta > Lepidoptera > Geometridae > Gandaritis > Gandaritis pyraliata. Next base: position 2,297,264 of record OX401866.1, on the reverse strand, counting down.
ATTGCTAGTTGAAAAAATATTTTGCAAGTCGAATTGATAGAAAATGTTATGCTAAAGTGTAGATTTATGTTTGCGAGGCGGCGTGGCAGCGCTCTGGCGTGCATTTAAGTGTGGTCACTGACAAGTTTGGTTTTTGTTCTTGCCTGATAAGACCATGTCTGTTTGCGCCTATGCTGGTATGTTCATTATATGTGGCTCATCACCGTATCCATACAATTATATCGATGTATTAAAGACACTTTAGACCTCATTAAAGCTTTCAAATTGCTAACACCGTAGTTTTATTTGTATTCCAAAGTCACTTTAGATATTCCACACTAAATGGACATACCAATATAGTGATCCTTGGTGAGTGTGTAACACACTGAATGATGGTTTCAACGCTTCACTATTCGGTACTGTAGACCTTGGAAGTTATGTTACTGTTGATCAAAATCTGTAATATGAAATTAAAGTTTAAGTTAGCCCATTTTACGTAGGTACACAATTGAGAATTGAACAGCCACTGTTCGTGCAGCGGCAAGCATTTAGTTATATGGCAGAGTTTTATAATAATTTTATTATTTACTTGACTGTGAGTCTTGGGAATGTTTAGATTATTGTAACCAGTGCAATGTTTCTGTCATACGATATACACTCGTGCATTTGAGATTTATCCATCAAAAATTATTAGTTATGTGCCGTTTAGCGCATCTAAACTGCTTCACAATTAGTGGAGCTTTAATTTTATAATCTTTTTATTTTAGGTAATTGTGTACATACCTAAACCTATTATATAAATCACGGCATTAAAATAGGTTATTTTACTTAGTGCGATTATTTTTCCATAATTTTTACTCAACTTCATTTCACACTTTAAAAGGTAAGTATGTAAACTTTATTCTAAAGAAAATTCATCTGAAAGTGATGGTGACAGTCGATATAAAGTATGGAAGCTGTTGAATCGGATTCATTATGTCATTATTGTAGTAAAATAAGAATTTGTTAAGGTTTTTACTGTATTTCATGCAACATTCTTATTTGATATTGATAAAAGTAATAGATCAGTGTTCTAAAAATCTTCCGTCTTTTCATCTTGTACGGTTTTCCCGTCCGCCATCTTTGTAAACTGCAACCACAATGCATTCCAATTAAATGTATGCGAGAACTGTATCTATAACGTATTGTTATTTCTGATCTTAAAAGTATCAAAAGGAAACCGTGCACGTTGGAAAAGTCGCCAATGTTTACGTTGAACAGTGTTATTTTCCTTTTGTCAGTTCCATTTTCTTTCTGATTTTTAAGTCGGAGTTTCTTTCCAAAATTCATTGTAAGTATAAAAACGTGTGTAAAACAAGACCTTACCCACCAATAACACCTGAAGTCACACGTTTGTTGATATAAGTATTAAGTATGTAAGTTATATATTAATAAACTGAAAAATGTTAAAAAAAAATACGAAAATATGTATCGAGCCTCGTACGCGTGGAATAAAAGGTAAATTTACATGCACAAGGATGTTTTCCCGCTTTCGGCGTATTTTCAAACGTTCGAGGCTCGCGGTTAAAATTAAAGTAAGGCTTTTCCGCATAGACGTTATTCCGAGATAATCTTTTGTACGCGACAACTGTTCATGTGTAAAAACTTAATAGAGAGAAGTTGTTTCGCCTATTTGAAATACCTACTATTGTAATTGAAACTCCCGGACAGAACCGCTACGTATTGGCAATAATTCGTGTATTACAACAATTACTGATGAAATAATTTATTCTTGCAACCATGCCCATGTACTATGCCCGAATAGAAATATTAGATAATAAATAAAATTAATTAATACTTTGTATTTTCTTTCAATACCTAACTCAATATTTTTTAAGCTTAGAAAGTTTTTAAGGTATTTCATGGTCGCTACTTCAATCGAAAAATAGGTACTTACCTTTATCTAGGCTTGGTATGGAGTTCACTTTACCAAATAAAACGAATTCATAAGAAAAATATTATAGGTATATTTGAATAAATAAATTTGATCTTAACATAATAGAAGTCACCGTTTATCATATTTACAAGGTTGTGTATCTTGGGTGCTTGATACCTAAGACCTTTTTTTTGCATCAACAAGTAAAGGAGAAATATAGCCTAAATTGACCTAAAAAATCATCTCGCAAAATACAAAGTCATCTAATAATATTAAATTGGTGCCAGCTCTTCTAAAAGTGCTTGTAAGTAGCTCTAGATACATTTTATAAAGTTTCCGTAAAAATATTTAACAATTTTTTTCTATTCCTGTTTTTAACAGCATACAAAACGTAAATTATAAACAGTAATTTACTAAATTCGAAATAATGGAATGAACTATGAGTAACAAAACTACACTAACAAATACCTACCTAAGCAAACAGAAATGAGAATTAATATTTGCACAGGAAAAGTATATAAGTATTCTATCAGCATCTAGTTCCCACATTACAAGCTTTGCTTAGTTTGGGACTAGAAGGCATCGTGTGAAAATGTCCATGAATATTTATTTACTTATAGGTACGATACGAGGTTGATTTAATTTCAAAATAATCCTTGGAAATTTTTCCACTGGGTAACTTAAAATAACTTAAATCGCCGCTGCTGTACGGAAAGTCGCATCTGTCACCCTACTACAAAAACAGCGACAGATTGGACATTTTTGTCCAATCTGTCGCTTAGGGTGGATGGGAATAATCCACATTATCGTATTTACAAATTATTAAAAAGGGAGGAGTATAGAAGAAATTAAAAAGGTTGTGGACTATATTGGGCAAAAAGGGTATTTTACGTCATAAAGAGAACTTGTAAAATCATACATGGTCAAGACTATATTATACTTTTAACAAAAAAAGCTCAGCATAAATTGATAAAGGCACAGTAACTAGAAATACTATGCAATAAGTAGAAAATTTGTGCATTTTATGCTCAATATTTCATTAACCTAGGTAAGTACCTAAAATTGCGGAATATAAACATTAAAACTGATGTTAAAATACTGCAGAAAACTTCACAGAAGTGAATACTAACACAGTTAGGTGTAAAAGTAATAATTTTGCATCTGTAAGCCATTGATCATTATCAAGTGGTTTGGGAAGAATCTAGCTTAGGTACATTGTTTCTTACCTAAGTATAAAATTAAATGATAATAATTGTTTAGGGGACATTTTAAAACTTAAAACAATCTTTGTCTAGAAAATACGAGTTATTGAATTTGGTAATATGTTCTAGAAACAATGTTTATCATTGGGACGCAACCTCTGAGTATATTATACGTAGAAGTGAAATTCTCGCAGTTATAACTTATGAATCTACTCACTGGATAGTTTTTTTCTTGCTGCTCTCGTCTGGTAAGTGACTCAATACGATGCGGCATAGCTAGAAGCTGATTATACGAGAGTGGTGTACCTAATCTATCCAAAACTGATATCATTTGGAAGTAAAGGCCGATTTACATTGGTTAAGTGTAGATAAAGTATTGTAGTCCACGGATCTTTATCCCTCTGAAGTATCTGCGTAGGACCCATTTTTGGTCGAATTGGAGATAATCTAATTTTTCCGCACAACATTCGCAATCATTGACAGGCGTCACAGCTCAGTCGGTAATAGCTCTGCCTTCCGTGCTGTGGGTCGTGGGTTCGATCCCCACCAAGAACAAACATTTGTGCGTGGAAAACATAGATGTTTGTTCTATGTCTGGGTGTTACTATGTATTATAAGTATGTATTTACAAAAAAAAAGTATATAAGTATTCTATCAGCATCTAGTTCCCATATTACAAGCTTTGCTTAGTTTGGGACTAGAGGGCGTCGTGTGAAATGTCCACGAATATTTATTTATTTATTTGTTACACCTAACTTCAGAGGGATAAAGATCAAAGAAAAGAAAAAAAGAGGGGGGTTTAGTGCAGTGATGTAGGTAGGGGAGTAAACTCGCCGTGCAGGCTCGCCATTGTACTTTTACTCGCTACTGTAGTTGACCAGTGTAAATCGGTTCTTAGAGCCCTTGCGTTCATTACTATCTAGCTAGTGGATATCACAGATCATAGATGAAAGAGGACCGGTGAATGAATATTACAGTAAGAGTATTGTAGCACGATAGTATAACTTCCAGGGTTCGATATTGGATCACGTGACCTTCATTCCAGTGTCCAGATGCAGCAGTTGCTTCATCAGCTCGTAAGTTGAGAAGGAAGTGGCCACCATGGGTATGGCTCTGATGTAGTTGATGCTCATGCCGCGGTAGAGACCTTTCACTACGCCGTTCTCGCGGTAGATCAATGTAAGGGTTTTTACCATGCCCATGCTGTGAAATAAAAATTGGGGGTTTTATTATCAGCTGGAAGTATACCTACAGTACAGGCTTATTCGTCCAAGGTTATAGGCCATAGATTTAAAATAAAACTGATTTGAACCTTTTCTCATCCACCTATGAGTGTCTGCAATTTTGTGAACGTGTTGCTGTATTAAATAATTTTAAATTTATATTAATAATTCTAATCTAATGTTTAAAATCTATAATTTTGACATATTTTGTAACCTATTTCTTCACTATTAGTATTAATTAATGTAATTGGTTTTAACACCGTGTTAATTAATTGAATTGAATAAATGAACCTATTTCAGATTATAATGCAATCTTTAAATGGGAAGCTTACGAAACAATTAGGTTGCCAACCTCTACCTATAAAAATAAATTATACATATAAGTCCATTGAGAACGTACCCTATGAGGCACAGTGCATCCATCACTCTGATAGATATAGACAACTTTCGATGACGGGATTTACCCCGAGTACAAATTTAACACAGCGCCATCTTGACCATAGACTAAGTGAATTTAATCTGCCCTGGGCAGGAATCAAATACACTACCCGATCTTCACGAATCCTCGCTACATTCGTAGCGTGTAGAATATTACTTAATGTAGACTTATCACGACCACAATAAAACATTACAAATTGTGTAATTGTGCAAATAATTTATCCCACTAGTAGTTGGCCGATTTACACACTCATTAGTGGTGAGTTGTGTACCTACATGTGCACTAGGTGTTTTGTAATTACACTGCGTGACATGTAGCAAGTTTTTCGTAGTCCAGTTTATGCCACGCAGCTCTACTGTACTTATGAGAGTGTAAATCGGTTTTAACTTGTCTAAAACACATAAATAAGTTATTGGTAACCAACCTTCTATAAGCGTTGCCAACACCACGTCAGAGCAACATGCAATAAAAGTAAATACAATATTAGTGTGCAGAAAATACAAATATTATATGTACTAATAAATACTAAGGGCGGCTTGCACCAGAATCGCTAAACGCGTTTAACTCTTAAATAGTATTTAGCGAGTTGTCAAGTCATACAAATACGTCAGATTTAAATCGATTTAACTGTTAAATACGTTTAGTGACTCTGGTGCAAGACGCCCTAAATGTGTATAACTTAGAGCTAAATATAGCCAGCGCTAAATGCTAAATAAACAGTCAAGTATGCATATTAGGCATCCCATTGTTTCATTAACAATTTTGCTAATTGCTAGAGAAGAACACAGTGTGATTATACATTGAGCATAATAAGATAAATAAATGCATTATTGTATAGGTGCGGTTAGGTATTTCAAAGCAACCTTCACCTCGCTAAAAACTTCTTCTTCTTCTTTTTATTCTTTCTGTTCAGTGGCTAGGGCTATCACGTACTTGCCTATGTCAGTGTTTATTGGCTGGCGTTTACTAATTTACTAATCTTTTAACAAAACGCGGAGATCTGAGTAGGTAAGTTATGAAAAATGACCGGTGAAGGGTGTCTCTAAAAAGTTGATTTGTCAAAATAGATAGGCACGGAACTTGCTTTTACCTATGACCACTATCGCGTACGTTACCAACACATCTGACATAAGCACGGTGTAGTTATAGCTGCACCAATGCCAAATAGTCTCTCATTGTAAGTTACACAACCCAAAAGTTTTACATTTTTTAGTCATACGGTAAAATATAATAAGTTATACCCGAATTTCTCAGTCTTAGGGTCCATACAAGCGAGCTGCATCCTTCTTCTTGTTACGTCGAGTGGGTAGGACACGGACTGTGCCACCGCGCCCGCTAGCCCGCCGCATACTAACTTGCCGGGTACTGTCAACACTAGTCCGCCTGCAATACACAATGAGAATCTCCTCCTTTTATTGAAGTCGGTTAACAATTTTGAGCAAGAACGTTAAATGATGAAAGTGCTCTGCACAAGGCAGCTGTATGCTAAAAACTGGTATCTACGGTTTTATTAGCTCCGAAAAAAATTGTTTTAAAATGCTCAATTTTTTAAATTTGATGGTAGGAATAAGCGAATAGGTAGGTATACCTACACAAGGTCCTAAAGAATATTCTATCTTACAGTATTTACAAAATACACATACCTACTACAAGCCATTGCAACGTATGATATTGTAACTAACCAGTATTTCTCTCACACTTCCGACAGAGCGATGTAGGTAGATACTTCATGCAAAAGAACTTGAGTGACTCGAAGCAGTAGAAGCTGAATCCGGCGTAAGGGACCATGCCCACCATGGTGGGGACGAAGCCGCGATATAACGCCCGTATACCGCCTTCCTGAAACACACACAATGCAGGCTACATTATAAATTAAATTTATTTGCCGAAAGTGTTACAAACTGGTCATACAAATATTCATGAAAATATAGATAGATAGATATATTCTTTATTGTACTCCACTTAAAACTAATATACTTAACAATAATAAAGACTCTTTAAGAGGTAGGTACAATGGGCGGCCTTAATGCTAAAAGCAAACTCTTCCAGGCAACCTTTGGATGGACTGGAATTTTAATATATTACCTATTCATTCACTCTAATGTTTGTTTTGTGTGAGAATTGAACCTACAACGTACAGACAAGGCACAAAATAGCCAATTTGGGTCTCTGAGGTAAAACGCACAAAATATCGTCGGCTAATTTTACCCTTTTTCGTACCATTACAGGTAAATAAATAACAAAAACAGGAAACTTATTTTATATTTAGATGTTTGTTAGTTTCCACGTTTTAATGATCAAACCAATATGGGTTAAACTTGTAATAAAAAAGTAGCTGGCCGTAACTAGAAAAGAATAAAATTAGTATTTAAGATATCCAAAGAGCATAATATCCAGATGGAGTTGTCTCACCGTTTGGAACATGGTAGTTGCAGCATGGGCAATGCCCGTGTATCGATGCTCGCCTGTTATTTGGAACGCAAGCCGCGCTCTGATCGTGTCCAGTGGATACGTCAAAGTGACAGCTGTCAAACCGGCGCCCGCGCCCGCCACGAACTTGTCTCCGTGCTGGACCCATGGTATGTGCAGGCCCGCTAGGTACTGGAATTTGAAATAAAAAGAAAAGTTACGTAGGTACATGAATCAATGTAAAGATGAATCGGATCGGATTACAGTTAAAATTTGGCGCAAACTACGATGTCTGATTTCATCTCTGTTCGAACACCCGCCTTTTACTAGTATACCCCACAATACCTAGGAGTTCAGTTCTACCATCATGCACAATATGCAAAAAAGAGAAACTAAACACCTCTCTTAGAACTCATAATAATTTGAAAGTATTAATGATTTTTCTTCGAAAGGGGCTCCCGCAGACTTCAATAGAGCGATAACCTCCTTAATCTCTTCGAGTGTCAAAAAATATTATCCAAAATTCAGATGTTTATTCTTATCGGTCAAATCAACCTGCCATATGTTGTGAGGAACTGGTTACTCATAGCATCACACCACATCTTAATACATCCATTGTTATTTTATGTTTCGATTTAGAATTGAATCTACTTAAAACCACTAATAGGCATGTTTGTTTCGCTGTTCAAGTCATGAGCACAACAATGTTTGATTTGCAAAGTATAGTTTCGTTGCTAAATTCTGATAACCTTGTTTTGAAATCATTCATAGCATTATTTGCGTTGCATCTGGAAGGCCAACCCTTTCAGTTTGATTCGGGATGTATCAATAAGCAATTTGTCATCAAACTATATCTTAGTCAGTGTGGTACGCTTTGGATATTACTAGTACACAGGTCACAACTGTAATATAGTAAGTGGCAGCTATTTGGCACCGGTATGGCCATCCGCCCGCAGTTGAAATAATATACAGGATACGTCACACAGTAAATCTTAAGATTAGATAGAGAACAAGGCTTGAAAATAAGAGTCTAACGTCATAAAACTCATTTTTCACAGTTTTATAACGTACCTCTCACGTTCTCTGTGCCTAAGACATTATTGGAATAATGTTTTATTAAACATTACTTTGCATGTAAAATAATGTTTCAGCATTTTTTTACAACGACCTGTGTCTGTAGCGCTGACGGCGCGAAAGGTGCGGGTTCAAATGCTGCTGCCGGATCAATAAATTCACGACTTCACCACATATTATCATAGTTTCTTTTGGCCATTCCTAATATTCAATCCATGCTGACTTTCCTTACCAAAGATGCTAAAGGTCTATTATTATACTAGCTACATAGTTAAGTTCCTTAAAAAAATGTAGGGATTCCACCTACAGCTATTTAACTTTACCAAAGATTCCCTGTTACCGTAACATGAAATTAGTAGTATTCGGTCAGATGTTGCATGGTTGACATTTTCTTTGGATGGAGTAATTTTTGTGAAATTCCTTTACGCAACCATAGTCATGGACATATTTTTATAAGGGTCACGCAAGATGATGAGAAAGTGTTGAAACGGCCGCACCTTTACCTTACCTTAACCTCTAGCTCGCAACTCGCCAGCCGTCACATTCAAATATAAAAGATCGGTTGTACAAGATACCCTTGTGGGATCCACTTGACTTGTCAGGAAAGGGCAATTTATCACACACGACGTGAAGTGTTGTGGTATTAAAAGATTTAATTTTGTGAATGAACTGGATAAAATCGTTTCGGAAAACAACTTGCAAACAAATTAAGATTTTTGCATAATTCAATAGACATAATGACTGTTTTACGTATGCTAAGACGAATATTAAATTAGCTAATCTGTGTTTTTGCTAAGGTGCCAGTTTGTAACATTAAAGTCATGTAAAAATTTGTATCTGTCGCTTTTTAAAAAACCCATTTTATAGTTGCATAAATTACTTTTAGATTATACAATGGTAGACAATAATAATCTTTGAATAGATGGCAGCAAGTGTAGAGAGAGACTCTGTAAATGATGGAGATATTATGTGCTGTTATTTGTGCTACTTCACGGTCACTGGCCTTACGCGGGCTTATACCTAGAATAGATACCTAATCGTCTCGTAGATATAAGCAATAACTATCAGTAACTATCTGTGCGTAGATAAGTATGGGCTACGATGGGACTGACATACCACTAATGGTCTCTAAATTAAAGTTGAAAATAAAAATGTATGTTTGTCGCATTCTCACATAGGGCCTATTCTTTGAATAAAAGATCTGAGAGTCCCTAGCTTCAAGAATGACACACCAAAACGTGCGAAACTGACAAGCCACTGGTTTCCTCAAGATGGAATTATGCATATTATTTTTCGAATAAAACAATAGGTGCATTATTCGAACTCACGGTATTCAGACAAGGCGGAATCACCACTATACCTAACCTACATAGTTTCATACACACACATACCAGTACTTTGATTAATTCATGTCTGCATTTAAAATTCTGCTCAAGTTCGAGGCCACTTATAATACGACAAACTACGCAAGTAACTGCCACACTCAAAGGCGTTCATTAAAATATAATTAACGCTTGGTCTTAAAATATAATTAACGCAACACATCTTTTACCAATGACACACAAGCCTTATTATGACTTAGAATAGGCTCTGTTTTAATTTTTTTTTAATGTCAAGCCATTATTTTTAAGACACCTAAATTGTGTACATGTAATATGAGTGTGTGCTTTAATGAAATGAATAACTATCTTAATGAGTATTGATAAAAAAAGACACTGCTAATTTTAATTTGTTCTTAAATTTAAGTGGCATCTCTGCAAAAAGCAAATATTTACCCTACTACTTAAGATACTGCATAAATATTTGCTTATCTACCTACTTAAAGATAAGCATACCTAAGTACCTTTATAATTTATGTGCATTGAGTAGTACAAAAATGCATAGTATTAGCAAATTACTGCTTATTAATAATTTCCTGGATTTGTAAAGTATAAAATTGTTTCAATTACACAGAAAATATTTACATGAACTTTATGATGTGTGTGCAGTGCATGTATGTATGATAGATAGATAAAAACTTTATTGCACACACACAGAAAAAAGAAATTACAGAAAGAGAGAAACATAAAAATAGAGAGTACAATGGGCGGCCTTATCGCTAAAAGCGATCTCTTCCAGACAACTTTTGGATGGACAGGAATGACGAAAAATATAGAACGGCGGTGTGCAAAATTTTAAACCTAATAAATTAAAAGAAAAATATCAAATATCCTACTATACATACTTATCTATGTATGTATGTATGTACCTAGTCTGTTCTAGAAGGTGATTACTAATTTCGGAAAATCAAAATTATTGTTTATCATGGCTCTGATGATCATTGTTTACCATAACTGACTATCATTTAAATAAAAAAAAATTAAACCATTGTTTAATAAAATAAAACACACTTGAAACTTAGCTCAATGGTTCAATCACTATTTACTTTGGATGTTAAATCTACAGTTATTAATGGACTAGGTAGAATAGAAGCACATCATCATAACAGAAGTCTACAGCTGAGTCCACTAAAATAAAAAGATAATGAAAAAATAGAGGCGAAATAATGAATTTGAGCCTCTATACTATCCACATCCACACAGCAATCTTAAAAATAATCATCAGTCCATTGGATGGTAAATCTTACCTTTTTATAAATCTCAAAGCTTGTAAACTGCGTAGCGGCATACGGGAATATCCTGACCATCTGTGCACCATTGCCTTTATACAATGCGATGAGTGACTCTTTCTTCACAATAGCTCGAAGCCCACCGAAGACCCCATGATGCTTGTAGTGCGAGGATTGTGCTTGTAGTAGTATTTTGATGCGATCTAGTGGTGCTACTGTAGTCTTAGCACACATGCCTGCTACACCTGTCAAGGTAATATTTGTACAGGAAAAGTGTGTCAAGATTTAGTATGGATCAATTTAGATATTGAGATTTTAGGCCAGTATTTTATTTCAGTACCCACCTATGGATTATGTTTTCAAAAACTTTGGAATTTGTATCTGTATTTTTACTTACCACCAGCTAGTAGGTTCTTGAGGATGAAATCCAGGTTGGTGGTCTTCTGTTCCATTTTTAGAGCCATTTTTACTGAGTTTAAAACTATTCACACAAACGAAGCTGGGAGTTTCACTCAAAAAATATTGATTTAGAAATTAGCATTCTTCACCATAGTTCACTTTAGAAATCTAATTAATTTATTCAAGATGGGTATAGCAAGCGGTGGACCACTGGACACTTCTTGATGATTATTGCGACGCGGTTCCACTTTCACCACTGGTTCTTCGGATTTCTTTTCAATCGTGACGAGCTCGTGGCGGTGTTCGTCCGCGCCTGGGAGCGCCACGACTAAACTGAACTCACGAATGCATCGAACGAACGGTTTGGCTACGCTTTGAGTTACAGGAAACTTGTTTTTTGTTGGAATGCTATCAGATCAGCTGTTCTCAAGTTTCCACGGCCGCAACGTTTATTGTGTGAATATCTACAGTAAGTATATCCAAAATATGTGGTTAAAACGATATAAGCTTTACTTTTAGTCACAACTCGCAACTTTTCACAGTATTTTCATGTTTATTTCATTGAATAAAAATTCCCATAGGATTTTATGAAGGAAAGGAAAAGAAAACCAACCAACCAAACCAACAGCCAAACAGAAAAATAACTACTTGACCTTGACTTTGACACCTAAATTGACAACTGACACTTTACTGATAATCAAAAATACTTTGTACTACAGCGACATCTTTTGTAGAATATATGAAACAATTTTCTGACACATCAAAAGGATTCGGCGGGACATTTCAAATACCTTTCAAATACCTAGTTTGAAAAACTCTGTATTGTTATATATAAAGTTTTTTTACGTAAAGTGCAACATTTATTCATGTTTGGTGTTGTACAATTTACGGAAAATATAGTTATCTTTTCATTATATCGATCTTGGTAGCTAAGTCGGTGCAGGGTCACCTTGACAGAAGCTTAAAAGCTGAAATTGGGAACAACATCAATAAAACAATTTTGGAAGATCACCTTGCGTGGCATTTAGCACGTAGTCACATGAGGACATAACTTCGAAAAGCTAATAATATAAGCACAACTGAGTCAGTCATTTCACCATGTTTTATCTCAGTTGCATTTTAACTATTCAACCGTCGAGGACCTCTCTTGCACAATTTCTTCAGCCTCTCAGTCAGCTTGTGTCGTTCGTTGGTGGCGGATGTTGAGTGATTCTTAACACTTGTAGAGATCGTGAAATAAGCTTTTCAGTGATAAAAATATTTTATTTAGCTTATAAAATGGATGTTCCTGCCAAAGGAAATCTTTTCGGAAGTAAGTCAACTTTTTATTTTAAATGTGATTATTTTTCTAGTGTAGGTATCCTACCCTACCTACCCTTACAAAGTTGAATTTCAATAAGTACCTATTAGTACAACTAGGGTAGGTAGGTCCACTAGGTAATCTGTAAAATATCAAAATAAACGTATTTCATCTCTAGGGATGAATGAAACCACCCCTCCGAAATAGCATTGTCCTTGGGTGGGACTTTTGGAGGTCACATCACCGCCGCCCGCCGCGTCGCTACCCGCCTTTTTACTATTCTGTGACAGGGTTACAGGATGCCGGGTGCGGGGCCCCACCCTGTCGTTATCTCAGGTTCCCCTGATGTTATCTCAGGTTGGCTTCGTCATTATGTTTTGGGAAGCAGTTACTTAACTTGGTATTTTTAGGGTTCTGAAATTTTTAAATCCGTAAATTAGTTTCACCCGTTTGGAAGCGCGCTATACAGGCATACAGGCTGTCTCTACATATAACAGGCATCATCATCAACCTATATCAGTCCACTGCTGGACGTAGGTCTCTCCCAAGACGCGCCACTGTTCCCGGTCTTTGGTCTTCTATAACAGTACCTACTGTCAAATTGAAGTTAACAGGACACCCGTGTTATTACAGGTCCATAGGTTATATACAGGTTGGAATTTTTTAATGCCACCTTAAGGGAAAGTACTTTAAATACTGGAGATAGAACATTTTACTCAAAGGAAACATTCCTTTATTTGTAAAAAAAAAGAAAACATCATTCAATGATTTTCGAAATTTCAGTAGCCACACCCGGGAATCGAACCGACTAAAAATTTAAAAAATAACATCCTAACAACATGAGTAGGTATGTTCTTATGTATTTACTCTCTTTGTGCGAATAATGCTATTAAGGCCATATACTCGTATTCAGTATTAATCACAGTCATTTCTAAATTTGTTTATCCTGTTCACAGTTTATCCTCTAAAGCTATAAAATGGCATAGATCAATGAAAATGGTAAGGTAACTTCATCGACAAATAAATTTAAACTTTATTTAAAAGCAAAATACCTATGGTGAGAAGTCTGTTTACTTAGAAACTATATTTTGCTATTGAATGGCAACGCTGACACTCCTCTATACTCTATCGGGAAATCCATTGTTATGGAATAATACAAAGACATCTCAAACCTAAATGTTTTATCAAATACGTAAATTGTTTTACGTACCTACGTAGATCACAGTGACCCTGCCTACCAGAGTATTTCCATTATAAATACTTCAGGAAAGTCCATCGTATTCGCGTGGACGTGACACTAACCACGAAGCACACATTTTACGCATTCTACGATAACTTTGGGGAGAGCGAAGTATGCATTCAAGTTTAACCGGTAACGTCTAACTAAAGTCACGTTCGGATGTGACAACATCAACTTTTTTTTCCTCATATGCAGCGTGTATGGGAATGGGATAAGGGTGATGTAATGTGTTTTGGGGTTCTGTACCTACACAAATGCCTACCACGTCACCATTCACCCAAAGAAGGCCTGTATCGTTTTAACCGTAATACACACACAGAATATGTGTAACTATTCAACCCAAAATAAGTTCCCATATCAACAAAAACTAAATAACTATCTTATTCGCGGAATTAGTAAAAATTTCCCGTTGCCTTAGAATTCATTTTAGTGGTGTCACAGAACAGAACCCTTATTTCGTAACTTCCGTTTCAAACTTGTGCCGAATTTTTATAAATAGACAAGTCCTAAAAAATAACCTCAAATTGACTACCTACCTATACTTAATACCTACCGTACCGTCCATTGTCGCCTTTTCAAAAAATGTTGTAAAGTGCTTTAGTATTTCGACACTAAGGAGGTCCATAAAAATGCTGTATTTTTTACAGAATACTGGCCAGCGCGGTACATCCTAGCCGTCTTAGGCTCGATAGGCATGGCCATAGTCTACGGACTAAAGGTTAATTTATCCGTGGCTATGGTCGGAATGCTAAACCACACGGGAATCAAACAAGCAGAAGGATCGCATGGAGATAATTCTACGCATGTCAAAACAGACAACGCATGTCCAGGCTCAGATAGTAATGTGAAAGTAAGTGTCCTTTCCTTCTAGAAACTTGTTGCGCACACGCGGAATTTTTTTGAAATTTTTAATTGAAGTAACTTTTAGATTTATAGAGAAACGAATGAATACTGGTACCTTACTAGTAATCTAACAACTTAAAAGCCCCACCTACATAGGTAAATGAACATCTGATAAAATAAAAAAAACGCCCTTCACAGTTCCACGATGGTAGGTACATATACACTTACGTTTTCTTCGAAATGATTTCAGACAGTTTACAATTTTAATTACCTATTCGCTTGTGGAAATAACGTCGGTCGTAATCCAGGAAGTTATGGCTAAGCTGAAGTACACATTTCAAAAATAAATTGACTTCGTGTTTATAAATAGGAGTTATTTTTGAACTTTACCATAATATTCTGCACAATATTTCACAGATAACTACCAATCGATTAATATCAGAAAATATCGATAAATAAGGAGCGTCAGACTATAAAACTGAAACATTTTCCAATATTGTATCATCGATCAGAATACGCAAACGAAACCAATATAACCAAACGTAAAACCAATGCTCCAAGCATATAAGTTGATTGTTGCATTGAAATGATTGGAATCGTTCCAAAATGTCATTCTGTTTTGGAGAATATGGAGCGACTGTAAAGGCGGCATACACGGGCAGCCTGAAGAAGCAGCAGTCGACTGTTTCAGCCAGCAATTGTATGGTGAACTACAATCTTCTATTCATTGTAATACACATTGTAAACCGCTTGAGCAGACACATAGAAGAATGTAATTGACTGCTGTGCTTCGTTGCCTGTGTGGGTAC
Source organism: Gandaritis pyraliata (assembly GCA_947859175.1). Taxonomy (NCBI): domain Eukaryota; kingdom Metazoa; phylum Arthropoda; class Insecta; order Lepidoptera; family Geometridae; genus Gandaritis; species Gandaritis pyraliata. Next base: position 2,281,824 of record OX401866.1, on the reverse strand, counting down.
ACTCGTCCCAAAGATCCTCAAGATTGAACCTAAAATATATTTCAGGTCAAAACGATAGGAATTCCAGCCTTCAATAATAACTTACGTTTCAATTGGCTTATTATTTTCACGATCGACAACGACACTGTAGGTACCGTCAATTGGGGGAATTTAAGACTGGAGTCAAACTTGGGACAAAAGTGTATGCAAAATTAATTTGCTCGTTGCGGCAAAACTAATGTAGATATTTCAGCCATTTTGCTGTCAAATCTCCCGGAGCTGCAAGAATATTACTCAGGTATCGCAAAAGTTTGTTATTATTAGCCTAAACTCTTTAAAAATACGATAGATCGTTACCTGTCAACTTAGAAATATAAATAAGCTGTAAAACTTTGTTTGTCTCGGCTTTGTTAATAGAGTTACGGTAAAGGGTCTGGGGCAAAACTCTATGGAGCCCAGGTCCCGATTTTTTTAAACTCGCATTAATGAAACTTTCTTTGTTACAATGTACTTGTAACGTAGTTTTAATATAAGTAATAGTTTTATTAAAAAGCAACGGGAATACTTAGTTATTCGACATCCAAACTTCGACAAAAAACAAAGGTTGTCTGCCAGGAAATGGTATTTTTCGATGACTTAATTGACAGTTTGTATTTGTATGACTTACTAGCTTTCACCTGCGGCTTTTCTTGAAGTTTGTGATAAGTAATAGGTAATATCATGCTATCGTTTGTGACGTTTGTTAGGTATGGTTGTTAGGTAGTTAGCAATTACATCTCAGTTTGATAGGTAGATCATATCTAATCACTAGGAACATACAACATCGACCAAGGTCGGTTGTTATATCCGCTTTTTATGTTATGGCAATGTTATTAAGATCTTCGCTAGCTTCGTTTGCTCGATTAGCAATAACTTTTCCTACTGCAAGTTTTGCTCGTCGTCAGAATCTTCAGTTTCTTCTTCAATTACATGGTTTAGGAACATAGCTGGTGCGACAATACTGTCTTGATGCCGTGCCCAGCTAAAAAACCATATAACTGTCATAACATGGGTGCAACAGCCAACTGTTCTGTTGCCCACAATGCAGCTACAGCAGTACCCTAATATATTTTCTACGTTGTTGCGGTCAGCCGGTTCACTCTCAAACATAACGTAGCTATAGTAGATTTTCCTACTAACGTGCCGTGACTTGATTCTTGCTCTAATTAAGATTGGAGTAACTCCTCCTAAATCGGCATCGTTTAGGCGTATAGCGAGATATGGTCACAGCTGGCCGCTTATAATGTGGTAGCAATATGGTGGGTTGCATTCTATTGTTGGCGGCAGGTATTCCCAAAGGTGCAGCAGGTAAAGGAGGTGGTTGTGGGATTCCTGGATTGGGCCCGAGATGTGGCTCTTGTTCGACAATTTCGAGCATATCCTGAGCTGAGAAACTGAGCTCTACTAAAACATCGTCTACATGCTTGATCATTGTTATTGACCTGAAATAAAATATGTGTGGTTAGTGATAAATGGCTTCATTTTATTGTTTCACATTATGTTTTACTATCCAATAGGTGTACATTTACATGTGCGCAATGCTAGTACCCTCAAACGGTGAAAGAAAACATCGTGAGGAAACCCTTGGTTTAGTCAGTTCCACAGTGGTTTGTGAGTTTCAAGTAGGTAATTACCTACTGGTAACATTTTCAGGACAAAGACAAGTTACCTACGATTATTTTGTTTTACATCTACATTTCAGCGAGATCACGCAGTTGTAGGTAGGTAGAGTAGAGTAGGTAGTTACTTTGGGTTATTGGGGGTGGATATGCGACGTTTTCTTGAATATAAAATAAACCTATTTTAATGAAAACTTAAAAAACTTATTCCGCGCAGACGAAATCGCGAGTAACAATGCGCTAGTAAAATAAATAAATAGTAAATAGAGAAATCATTTTACCTGGTACGGAATAATCCATGACGCTAATATATTTCCTTCTGCGGTATTGTAGATGGCATAAGATCTAGATCTCAATATAGAGCTTCCACAACCTCGGCATACTCTTGTGTGTCCATAATTATGCTCGAGCTGCAGCTTGGCCAGGATTGTTTAGTCGATTTCGTAATAAAACCAAACATTCTTGGCATAAGTTGTTATTAGGCGAAACCTACGAATACAAGAAGTTTTGTATAAAAAGTGTGAATAAGGCGTAAAGGAAAATAAGTAAGTAGGTAGGTAGGTACTTACCTCTTGTAAATAAGTTTTAATTATTGAGAACCTTTTAAATGAATATATAAGAACTTATACGAATATACTTTTTTTATACAACTCAGTGATGGAACAAGCCGATGGCTCACCTGATGTTAAGTGGTTACCTCTGCCTATAACAATGCATTGCCTCACCGATACTTAACTCTGATACTGAAGCTAGGTAGTTAGGTATAAGCATTAGCACCTACCTAAGTTAGTCATAAGGCGACCCATCTAGCGTACCTGTGTAGCTACATTATCAAAATATCAAAAACAAACATGCAGGCGGGTAAGTTACTCAACAACACTCGCTCATTGTTGAAGTTACAGAACGTCTCTACGCCCCATGCTTGCATTGCTTAATGTGTTATGGACGCGCTACAATGCCACATAGGATACGTCCTCTGTGGATTGGACTTGTTTCGTCACTCGTCTCATAACAATAAAATAAAATAGCACAAACATACCTGAATTGGGGCTATCCACAATGACACAGCTTCAACAATATTAACTGGTTGAGCCTGCACCAAAAATCTTCTTCTTCTAGGGCCTAAACATATTGTACAATTGATGCACCGTTCTCCTTCTTCCATATTTTTTATCAGTTTAAAAATCCGGAAAATCAATAATAGAAAAGCCAAACAAAAAGTATAAATATAGTTAGTATAGTTATGCGTGCGCTTTTCAAGTTCTCAGAACACACTTCGACGGCGTTCTTTTTTTAAAAAAAAGTTGTACATGGCCTGTAGTGATTGGGAAGAGGTGATGGAAAAAAAAGGTTTTACCTAATCTAAATAATACTTCATGTTTATTTTATTAGCTACATTGTCACTTGTTTTGTTAGATACCTCCCTAGATAAGTATGTAGGTACTTACCGAACAAAAAAAAATTATTTTATTTGATTTCCTTAGTATTATAGTAGGTACACTTACCTACCTCAAGAAAAAAATTATTGTTTAGTTCGGAGTTTATCTGCCTTGTAGTGGCCTTGTAGGTATATAATGAGTCAGCAAACTGTCCAAAGAGTCTCTAGACTTTTCTAACCCTCTATTAGGAATGAAAAAAAGATGTCACCGTCCCGGTTTCTTGTCGTGTTATCAAAATAATGACTTTTTATTACATTTTTATAATTCCCGCTGCAATAGAGATTTCGATAGAACAAATAACTACTTAAAAATAACAAAACTAATTTACTGCCACATTAAATTGTTGCGAGTGGAGACCTGCGTTGCCCCAGATCTTTTGTTTGGAAATATCATAACATAACTTTATGGCCGTAATTTTGACGTTTACTTCGTGACAGTGCTACCAACCGTTCAAAAATAAAACGAAAAAATGTTAAGGTGTATTCACATTAGGGTAAATTGGGACAAACACATTTATATTTCCTCAAGTGGATGATGAGCAACTAGTTGCTCCGGAGAATGTATTTCGAGAGGAAGACATATTTTCCCTAAGTTTATCAAAGAATACTGTTGTTCTTAGTTAGAAGTGCCTTTAAAGGGTTATGTTTTTGTTAATCTAAAATTGTTAACTGATTGCTCATTTTATTAGGCTAAGTAGATATAGAAATGAAGCCAATGAGTGTGAAAAATACGATCTCTTAAGCTTAAGTTGTATTTTGATATTATTCTTTATTATAAATGTTTAAATGACGATCTCATATAATGTTCGAAAGATGGTAATTTTTGTTTACGTAATTTTTGAATTTCCTATGTTACTTTTGATACTAACTCCTTATAAATGATTAAATTTTTATATTTTTGTTAGGTAAGGATAGTATATATCTCTAAGCTAATATATATCTCTTCAGCTTAAGTCAATAAGACTTTAATTTCAAACTCAACTAAACTATTTGGTTAAGTTCATTTTAAAACAGAATTCTGTGATTTTTTTAAATAAAAATGTTCCAATATGAATGCTACCTTATAATTTAGGTCACCAGTGATTTTAAAAAAAATATTAAATGGCTCAAGTTAAAGATACAGCAGTGTAACTAGGTTAAAACCTGTCAAAAGCATAGGTGTCCCAAATTACCCCTTCCTACAGGACAACTTGGGACAAGCACTTTTAAAAAAATATAATAAAAACTATCGCTAGAATCGTTAAGCTCACATGGAAATCATAAAATATAAGCGCCCACTGTAATTTAAAAAAATGAATCAGATATCTAAAGCAATGATTTTTATATTTTTTTTGTTCTTGAAGTTGAAAATCGTCCCAAGTTCCCCCGTTTGACGGTACCTAATGTAAATTTTTAGGTCACGCGTTTCTCGAACACTTAATTTAATCGTGATTTTGATGAATGTGTTTATTCTTTACTTTTATTTTAGATAAACTGGGAAAAGGAGGTATCACTCTTTGAATAAATTGAATATAAACTTATCATTTTCAGGAATTGGATGGACCTTTTATGTGGTCCTCAGAAGTCCAGGGGGTTGTTCTAAGCTGCTACTTTTGGGGATACTTCGTTTCTCAGATACCTGGTAAGAATTCACTACACGCTCCCTGCCCATATCTTTTAGCAGTTGCAGGTAGGTATAGCTACTATTTTTGTTTATGACGTTTAAGGTGCAAGAATAGCAGAGCTATTCTCAGCAAAATGGGTGATGTTCTTCAGTGTTACCATCAACGTAGTCTGCACTTTACTCACTCCTGTAATGGCGAAAGCGCATTACATTGCCGCTGTGGTCATGAGAGTCGGGGAAGGAATAGGAGGGGTAAGTGATCCTCAGAAAGTATATTTTTACAGACTGTTTTGCGAAGGAAAATATGATTGCAATGGTAGCAATTCTGCTGTATCATTTTGATTTGACAGCACTTAAAATGTTACCGAAGGTTGCCAACTTTTTCCAACTGACATGATGAGGAAAACCCAAGCAATAGATAACAATGATGGTGATGATGATGACGGTATGATAAGTATGACAGCAATAATTCGTACTGAAATCATATTTTCCACACAGGCAAAGGAATAAATATAACGTTGAATAGCATTGACCTGTATTAAATCGGATGCAGATTGACGTATGAAACACTTCAGCATCTGTGTGTAGGTATGAGATTGCTTCGTCATATGTTTATGAAACTTTTATAAAGCTCATGCAATCTTACTAACGGGTGTTATAAGACCACGAAAACTTCGGGATAAACAACTTTTCCTATATTATGTAGAACCAACATAGTGAGCGCGTAAAAACAAGCTCTGATTGAGATAATGTACTTTGCAAAAATGTATAGAACAGCTGCCTCACGCTGTTGTTTCCATAATAAAAGTTGTTCCTATTGTTGAGTATTTTAACCCCAAAGTTCTGTCCATTCTGTATAAATTATCTATCATATCAACAGCAGTGTTCACTTCGTGGTAAGGCCACTAACTTTATTAAAACAGTACGATGTAATTAAACTAATAGTATTGCTATTCACTCGGGATTCGTGTTGTGTTGTTTCTTGACTGCTGTAACCGTTTCGTTACCAGGGTTCGTGAAGTGACTGTGACAATATTGAATGTTATTCCACTGATAATGCCAACCCTAACCACAACCAGGCCCCGTGCTGTCCGCGAATACATAAATATGCTTGTTTCATCATCATCTTATATCAGTCCACTGCTGGACGTAGGTCTTTCCCAAGACCCGCCACTGAGCTCGGTCTTCGGCTCTTCTCATCCAGTGTTGTTGCATATCGTCGGCCCATCTGTGACGTGTCAAATCGGTAGTATCGGTCCAAATACTGGTTCTATAAGTCCCTCTTTTAGAACCATTATTCGAACCCTAAAACCTGCTAGAAGGAACTTCACAGCATGATAATGATGAGCTCGAGAAGCTAAATATTCCTTTCCGTTTTATTTTTCGAATGCGAACATTTCAGGGCGTAACATTCCCGGCTATGCACGTATTGCTGTCGAAATGGGCGCCGCCAGCCGAACGCAGTGTTATGGCTGCTTTGGTCTACGCTGGGACTTCACTAGGCACTGTTATATCTATGCTAATGGCTGGCGGTCTTACTGCTAACATCGGTAAGTTGATACTACTATTCATAGTCTCAAAATCAAGACAATGTGAATACATCGACTTTTTTTCAATCCAGACATTTTAGACCTTGCGAACCTAATCCATTTTTAGCTTACTTCTTTATAATTTAAGCATAGTATTTTGGTCCTTCGAGCTATTGTTATGTTTTTCAGGATGGGAAAGTGTATTCTACGTGATGGGCGGACTTTCTTGCATTTGGTGCGTTCTATGGGTGATCTTTGTTCAAGACTCGCCACAACAGCAAGCACTAATGAATATTGAAGAACGGACAATGATTATAACCTCTCTTGGAGGGAAGGCTGATGATCATTCGCATAAAGTGAGCTTGCGTGAATTGAGTTGCCTTATTTGGAGCATTATCATTGATATTTATTTATTTTATTTAGAGCATCCAACAAGGAAATCACAATTATCAAGTACATTCTTAAATCTAAAGGAAATGCTTTGTGTTTCCCTAATTGCAGGACGCCACAGCGTGCACAAAATAGACTCAACTAAACTAAACTAATAAACTAAACTAAACAAAGCAAATTAATAATAACTAGTGATAAAATGTTTTTTAATACATTTTCAAGGCTTGGTCCCTATTTTACACTATTTCAATATCTATGGAATGGGAATGCAATAATAATCATACGAAACGTACACAAAATTGCGTATTTTGCTTTCCTATCACTTTTGAGTGGTGTTTACGATCACTAGAACATTCCCAATGAACTGCTATCATCATCATCTGATGGTAAAGCTGTCAAAATTGAAGTAGTTTTTTACTAGCTTCCACCCGCGACTTGGCCCGCGTCCAATTAATTTTTGGGGATAAAAAGTAGCCTATGTTAGTTGCAGCGTGATTGAAACACAAACATCCTAACATCTAAACTATGACATTTATAATATTAGTAGGATTTTTATACTTTTGTTGTTCCTTTGTCCGCAGCACATGGCGGCAGTTCCGTGGAAAGCTGTACTATCATCACCAGCATTCCTGGCTATCCTGGTCGCCCATTCGTGTTCTAATTGGGGCTGGTACATGTTGCTTATAGAACTACCTTTCTATATGAAGCAAGTCTTGAAGTTTAACATGACTGAGGTGAGTCGGCTTATAGCGTAAAATATCTAAAATTCATAAATTAAAAAAAAAATCATAGACAATGCGTGTTTGACATTTCACACAACTTTCTAAACTTTTTTATCTTTTTTATAAGCACCTATTTTGTAGGTAAGTGTTATAATAAATAAAATAAGTATATTGTAGGTATTGATATTGATGAGTCATAGTTAAAGTTATTACTAGACATCGGATTATATGCACTACAACTATGAAACAAGAAAATATTCTCTTCTGAAATTGTTATGAACATAGTGATGTATCATACTTTTTTAGAGTTATTTTTCAGTAGTCAATTGAATGTGACGTCACATAGCCTATATCTAGCGGACGCTCAAGTCGCTTCCAATGATACCTAGCTAAATTATGATAAGTATTTTAAGAGTTATGACGGAACAAATCTATGTAATACCGGTCAAAATCATAACCCTCCTTTTTCCTTCGCTATAGTCGGGTAATAAAGAAAATTTATTTCAGAATGCCGTGATAACCGCCCTACCGTTTTTATCCCTCTGGATATTCAGTATAGGTCTGAGCAAGACCTTGGATTGGCTCCGCGAAAGGCACATCATCACTACCACTACTGCTAGGAAGATTGGCACTTTGTTTGGTAAGATATTATTTCGGTCTTTTACCGGATACATTTTGGAGAGTGTGCATTAGAACTCCATGAGTTAGTTCCCCCATCCCCATTCCATCATCGGACCACCAGACGTACGGAGACGCGGCACCCATACATGGTCGACATGCCACCAGTCCGCACCAAGCGCGCCGCCTCAACATTTATCCTGAGGACCGCCAAGGAGTGGAACTCTTTGCCGGCGTCTGTGTTTCCGAACACTTACAATTTGAATGTTTTCAAGAGGAGAGTGAATAGGTTTCTTCTAGGCAAATGTGCTACATCGTCGACCGCATCGTCACTTACCATCAGGTGAGATTGCGGTCAAACGTTTGTCTATGTATAAAAAAAAAATATATCTCGGATCTTTCCTTGAGATTTTTTTGGAGGGACATAAGATGATAAAGAACACGGAATTAAATATTTTTTTCTCGTTCTAAAACGTTACCGTAATTTTTTTTAATACTTTGCTATAACGACATAGATGTTTGTTCAGTGTCTGAGTGCTATTACACCCAGTTATGTTAAGTTTTACTTAGTATGAGGGTTGGAGGGCGCTGTGTGAAATGTACCTACCCAATTTTTTTTAATAAACCAAAAAGTCTGGTGACCAAACAGTTTTTTTATGATTTTTATTGTAGCATCTGCGGTACCAGCATGCTGCCTACTATCGCTTTGCTACATCGGTTGCAACCGCGCCGCAGCGGTCGCGCTAATGGCAATCGCAGTTACTTGCATCGGCGGAATGTTTTGCGGATTTCTATCAAACCATATCGACATCGCGCCCAACTTCGCTGGAACCCTAATGGCGATCACTAATACAGTGGCCACGGTTCCGGGTATAGTGGTTCCCATTTTTGTTGGGTACCTCACGCACGGCAACGTAAGTACTTAGAATATTATGATTCATTTATTTTTTTGGTTACACTAATTTTAGTCAGTGACCAGACAATTTTGTTGAATGATAAACTCTGGACTGACTAAAAGTTGCAGTTCGCTTCGCTCATCGTCAATTTCTGATAACATTACCCTAGATATTTAGTGGCTCGCTTAGCTCTCCATACGAGTCATTTACCAACTATGTTTGTTCTCTTCGATTTGAGTCAATTCCTGTTAGCATTACCTTTGGAATTTTAGTAGCTCGTGTCGCTAACATAAGTAATTTTATAAACTTTTTTCAGCAAACAATATCAGCATGGCGCATAATATTCTTCGTGACAATCGGCTTGTACGCCATTGAGATAATCGTGTACTCTCTTTTCGGGTCTGGAGAAGAACAGCCGTGGAATAAAGTGGAGGACAACAATGAGGTTATTGAGACTGAGCCGCTTAGCAAACCTCAATGAGACTTTAAAAATGTAGGTATTAGCAAGTTACGATTCTGTATTCGTTTTCGACGATCGCTAACAGCTGACAGTTGTGTTGCTGCCGTTACCACACTACTGGTGAGTGTAGAAAGCTCTCTGCCATATCAAATTGTTTTTTTTTTGTCAATAAAAGCACCGGGTACGGACGGCTTGGGCTGTTGCCAGATTGGGAGGGAAATGATCAGAGAAGCCCAGAGGGGGCTACGATAGATTTTTTCGACCCCGCCGACGGCGGGGTCATTTAGCGCAGCTTTAGAAGACCCTCAGACTCAAGCGCGGTTGAAGCATAAATTTTTGTAAATATATTTTAAGTTTTTTGTATTTTTTCCGTGCTTCGGTAGAACGAAACATTGTCTGGGCTAAGCGTGCTGAATAATTGTTAAAAAAGAGTAAACTGCAATGATAACAGAAATCGTGGCTCGCTTTTCTCACTCGCTCGATTATTTTAAGATTTTATAATAATTGTAAATATGTTTTTTTTTGTTAAAATACTCTACTTAAGTATATTGTACTAATTGGCAAATGGCAATAATGAGAATACATTATACCATTTGTACTCTAGCAGGATACATTGTACCATTTGTACTCTAGCAGGATACATTGTAACATTTGTACTCTAGCAGGATACATTGTACCATTTGTACTCTAGCAGGATACATTGTACCATTTGTACTCTAGCAGGGTACATTGTACCATTTGTACTCTAGCAGGATACATTGTACCATTTGTACTCTAGCAGGATACATTGTACCATTTGTACTCTAGCAGGGTATTTTGTACTAAGCTGTTGGTCTTATGAGGCTACCACGCATTATAAGTGTTGATTAAAAATAGGCTGATTATTTTATAAGATTGTTTGTATTTAGAAATCTATGATCTCTGCCTACATTGCTTACCTCTGTTGGTAACGAGATTTTGTATAAGTAAAAAATGTAGATATTTTGAAATTTTATATTTTCAAGACGTATTTTGGGTATAAAAATTTAAGAAAACATTTTTGCAAAGTCGGTATTTACCTTTTTCTAGTACACTATTTATTTTATTTTATTTTTATATGGAAAACAAACAGCTTATTGAATAGGAGTATAAACAGAGGAAGTATAGCACGAAAAAGCCTAAAAGAGTTTTCAGTTATGATTATTATTATAAGTAAAATTTTTGACTAGATATAAATTATAAAAACATTTTAAAACAGCTATATTTGGAGCATTTATTCTGCTGTATTAATAGTTATTTGATAAAAATAGTTATAGCATGTAACGCTTTTGATGTGTCAAATATTTTATTCACTAGGTACCTATTAATTTGTAGATACACACAAATCAAAGGTACTCATTGAATGTACTTAGCTCGATAGAATATCCTATTAATTTTAATAATAAATTTAATAATAAACGTTTCAGATTATTTATTGTTTTATTCAGACTTAAAAAAGTAAAACTATTTACATAATTTAAAGTAGGTAAAACCTACTTTTAAAAAAAAATATTGGTTTACTATTTTTTCTAATAATCAAACTTACGTCAGAAGTAGATTTTTATCGAGATGCATTTTATAGTATCCACTCCTAAGGGCGGATTGCACCAGAATCGCTAAACGCGTTTAACTCTTAAATAGTATTTAGCGAGTTGTCAAGTCATACAAATACGTCAGATTTAAATCGATTTAGCTGATAAATACGTTTAGTGATTCTGGTGCAAGACGCCCTAAGTATATCACCTGTTTTAACAAATATTGCGTAACTCGCGACCGATCTGCGACAGATTCCTCCCTCGTGAATTAAATAGGCAATCATTGCTGTGACGCCACTTTTAATATTAAAAAAATCTACAAAATGAACAGTGGCGTTTGACAGTCAATCATCACCTATTTACGCTTGTTGCAGACTAGTCACAAGTTAAGTAATAAGAGGGCCGAACAATTTCTGCATACATATTATTGCCTCACTGTGTTGAGTGTGGAGCTGTATCTTTTGTATTAAAAAAAAACAATATTTTCATATCCCTTAGCGTAGAATATTAAAGTCAGTAGGTACCTTATTTAATTCTCACGAGTTTGGCGACATATGACGGTCCAAAGTTAGCCGACACGGAAGGTAGAACTAATTGTCCGTATTTCGGAGCAGCACTGCCCGCTCCCAGTTCTAAAGTGCTACTGAGTCCTCTCATCCATGCACTGGTATCCCTAAATTAAAAGAACAAATAAATGTAAACTCTACAGGTATTGATATAAGGTACAATTTAGGTATCCATGCACTAGTGTCTCTGAAACGGAAGTTGAAATCTATAGGTATCATTATAAGGTATGATTTGGCGTGTCCTTCGAATGTAAGGATGTAAGGATTGGCAAATAATTTGAACTCTATAATTCTTTCTGTAAGGTTCATAATTGATGTTAAAAATCAGTTTTCTCTCAGTTTAAAATGCGAAATTGTTTGACCGAGTACAAAGATCTCAAAGGTAAAAGGGTGGCAACATATGACTGGATAACCAGTCATATGTTGCTTTTACCTTTTTTAGACTGATTTATTACAAGACTCAACATTAGCGACCTGTCAAGTCTTGAACATAATTAGTTGTCAGAGTATAATTTGACGATAAAAATGTATAGGAAAGAATACGATCGAATTTGAACCTACGACCTTAGAATTTACCTCCATCAATCACGCGCAGACCTCTCAAAGACGTCTTTACAACAAAGAGGTTATCAAAAGGTTGTCATGAAGAAATCACTATGAGCGATAAGGCCGCCCATTGTACATTTTGACTTTCTGTGAGTCCTTTAATGTTTCTTTTCTCTGTTTGATTCAATGTACAATAAAGTGTTTTCAATCTTCATTCATTCATTCAAAATAAGGGAATAAACAGTAACTTACTTGACAGCTGCAACAACATTATGCGCTTCGAAGGCTTGCTTTAACCCCGCGTGTACCACGCCGTCGTTTTGTATCGGGCTGAGCGAACATGTCGAGTACACTACCGTTCCGCCTGGCTTTACCAGTTTTAGGGCATTTCTGAAAAAAAAAGATTATATGACCGAATTGCAGAACGACACATTTCTATCTTAGTGTAGGTTCTACACATCATTAATTTATATACAATGTCAAGCATATTTACTCATCGATATTTATTTATCAAAACATGATGATTGATAAGTGAATGATTTACACAATATTATAACTATCCTAATCGGTTTAAAGTTTCAGCAAATTGGCCCTTCGGCACAGTACATTTTCAATTATAATTATTTTCTGTAAGTAATCTTCTTTTTTTTCTTTTTATTAGTTTATAAGGTGTACAATAAAGAGTTTTTCATTCATTCTTTTAGTAAGAACACTAAGTTTTACTTGCTCCTTAACTAAATGAATCGTATTTTACTGCCGTCAGTATCCGAATTTAAAATCGTACAGGATTGCAAGCCAAGCACCAGGGGCCTTATTCTCACTTCGGCAGAGATTTTACTCTAATAGGGATGACGTCATATCTCGGCCAAAACCTCATTTCACCTACTATAAACGAGTTTTCGATGTCATTTTGACGTAATCCCTATTAGAGTAAAATCTCTGCTCAAGTAAGAATTAGGCCCCTGGAGTGTGTATACTTACTGTAATATTTGCGTTTGCAGTTCAGGTATTTTCAGTCGCTCCCGAATCCTGTCCGGCCTGAATATGTTATTGCCTTCAGTATTCACAGAGTGCCTGTCGTTAGTGCACGGAACATCCACTAGAACCTGGGAAGATATAACAGATTACAAATATTTACTAGGATATCAGAATTGAACAGGAATCAGTCTAAAAAAAAAGTAATATGGACCCACGCGTGAGTTGGTACCTTGTCGAATCCTTCATCATCAGTGAATTCTCGTGCGTCCACCCTCTTCAGTATAACGCGCTCTCGCCATTTGTTACTGGTCGCAAAGTCAAAGAAATAGTTCCTGAATATCATTCCTATTCTGAAAAAAATATTACAACTAGTATTGCTTACTCTTAAATCATTTGAGCTTTTGATTGACCACATAATATTTACACGAGAATCGAATCCTTTCAAAACGAGGCATGAATCGCGACTATACTTTTGTTTTTAATTTGTACTAACCTATTACATCTGGATACTGACACGTCATTGCAAACAATAACGTCAGGTAGCAAAGTTTGCAGCGCAACCAGGGCTTTGCCCCCCGGCGCAGAGCATAGATCTAGCACTCGGTCCCCGGGGCGGAGGCCTAGGGCTAACACTGCTAGTACGCTGCCACCATCCATAGGGTAATAGTTGTGCACCCCTGAAATTATGACCTGGGTTTTAGTTTAGTTTTTTGGTAAAAAAGATCCCATGGAAAACTTGATCACAGAAAACAATGATGAAGAATCTACTCTAGCGAACTCTCGGCGGCTCATAGTTACCTCATCTTTTTCTTTACGCTAGGGTCCGCCGGCGCGCGCTGGGAAAATATTGTGAACCAAAGCATTTTTTTGTGCTTAGTAGGACTGACAAAATTTGTCAGCCATAATAGGCACAAAAAAAATGCTTTGGTTCACAATAGTTTGACATATTTTAAATGCGTCGTGCTATTAAATTGGACCTATTTTGCATCACCTACATTATTTTCGTTGTTTTAGGCAACTGTGATTTTTATTGAGATTACCTGTGGTCCCTCTTCTTGGCTCAGGAAAAGTAACGGATTCGCTGTCCATCTCATAAGTATACACTTTCAAATGCTCTGGGTAGACCAGCTCCGTTTCCGGTTCAATCACCAGGGGGAAATCGGTTTCCTCTGAAAATATAAAATAAATTCTCTGAACGGCAAAATTTGGCGCGAAATGTAAAAAATATGAACTATTTTATTTACATAATATTTATTTATTTTATTTATATACAATTACAGGTACCTTCACAAGGCACATCCTCAATGGACTTGCTCTGTGAGGTAATGCATTGTTAGATAACTGTTTAACATCAGGTGGCCCATCTGCTTGTTCCATGACCAGCTGATTGTTCCAAAACTTTTTCTCATAAAAATCTTGAATGAACCTACTTGAATAATATGAGTAGTGTACTGATTCGGAGACCCATTCATCCATGCCTTTCAGCTTTGTGGCTGGAATGAACTGGTACAGTGCTTCAGAGGTTATACCCAATGATGTGTCAATGATGCGGGAGTCATCTATGACTGCTTGTGAGAGGGACTGGTCTAGTGTCTCATTTGATGTTTGTCTGTTGATGAAAATGATTATTTATTTATTTTCATTGTTGTCTCATTGGATAGCAGATTTTCTCTCTTTCCTTCCACTCCTCGCGAGTTTAGGCTGCTACAAGCCAAGATTTTAAGTGCGCATCAAATTCATCGCGCTATTTCTTTTGAATGAATATGTTATTCAAAACATTTTAGATTTTTTTGGACCTACTATTTATCCTAGCTAAGTACAAAACCAATAGTTGGGATCATTTTAAATTATCAAATTTTAAAAACTTAGTTGAGATTGCATGAAAACAGCATGCAATACAATTCAGTTCAAATACCTTATTCATTTGAATACATTTTGTACACTGGGAAAAGTCACATTTTACAAAATAGATCAAAACGGAAGATTTTACCGTACACACAACATAATAATTGAATTTTACACTGTAAAATCATATGAGCGTTTCAACGGAGGGACCATAGTGGAATTTTAGGTTTCTGAGCACCTCAATATTTAGTAGAAGTTCTCAAACAATTGTAAAACTGAACCGGTAATTTGTAAAAGTTACGAATCAAAAGTTATAAGCATTTTAAAGTGGTCCCTCGGTTCCACACATGCAATGCTGGGTTCCAAGGATCTAATCAGTATTCACATCTTCTTTCACTGTCTATATTTAGTAGAAGATTTGTAAAAAAAAACTACTTAATTTCAGCCCTTCTTCTTCTTGCAGAGAGACGAAAACACGATAACAAAGTGGTCCCTCAGTTCTACATTGACGAAAATGTTTTTGCGGTTTTACAAAAAAACTAACTGGAATTTTAAGTTTCTGAATCAGTCAATATTTAGTAGAAGTGCTCATACAATTTGTAAAATCAATCAGTAATTTGTGAAACTTACCAATCAAAAGTTATAAGCATTTTAATGTGGACTTTCGGTTGAACACTTTCCAAAACGCAAAAGTAACTTTACAAAAAAACTATAAAACTTAGAGACGTGTAATATAGCTTATCATTTAGTAAAAATTTTTACTAAATATCTACATACAGCAATGAACAATAGACAGAGCCATTATCGAAATATAGCAATTTTAGTTTCCGGCATAGAGATGCAGCCGCGGGGTGACCACACGGCTTAAATTTTCGGGACAGGGAACAGCATGACAGCCGCGCGACGCGACGATTCCACTCTCTGCTGATGCGGGTGTGACTCAATGAAGTCAGCGTTGGTACTCTAAGTACCTATTCATCCATTGTATTTTCAATAGGTGAGTAAAAAAAATCCGATGATTGTCAAATAAATATAAGATCATACGAAAACGGAACGTCAGCGGAAAATCAATACTATTTATACTTAGGTGCTTACCTATCACACTACTCAAACAACTTCGAGAGGGCTTTCGCTGCCCAGTTCAACAATAGAATCTACAAGGTGCTTACCTAAAACGAACAATCGCTAGGAAAACTTCAATAACCACTATCCCACTTACTATTATAAATGTCAAAGTTTGGATGTTTGTGTTTCAATCACGTCAAAACCACTGAACCAACTTGAATGAAACTTGGCATATATTTAGTTCTTAACCTGGATTGACATATAGGCTACTTTTTATCCCGAATAATTAACAGGATCTACAGGATAAAATGAACGAAAAGGATTAGCAGCGCCAATTGGCAAGAGGATTTCATTGTCATGTCATGTCACGTCAGTTTGACAGGGCGTAGTACTACCTCTTTGGTCTAACAACTAGCGTTTGACATTCCAGTAGGTACGAGTTCGGTGTAATGAGGTGTAATGTCAAGTTTCTCAAAGAAGTATCCCCTCGGTACACACACAGATAATATAATGTACACGGAAACTGTAGACGCGTACGAAGTCGCGGGTAACTGCTAGTATATTAAGGCTACGAACTATAATATAATAATATATGCCAAGTTCCATCCAAGTTGGTTCGTAGTTTTGACGTGATTGAAACACAAACATCCAAACATCTAAACTTTAGCATTTATAATATTACTAGCAGTTACCCGCGACTTCGTCCACAAAAAAAAATAAAAAAAAGTAGCCGATGTGTTTGATCCAGGTTACGAACTATAATATATTCCAAGTTTCATCCAAATCGGACCAGTAAGTAGTAACAGCGTGATTGAAACACAAACATCCAAACTTTGACATTTATAATAGTAGTGGGATAGTGGTTATTGAAGTTTTCCTAGCGATTGTTCTTTTTAGGTAAGCACCTTGTAGATTCTATTGTTGAACTGGGCAGCGAAAGCCCTCTCGAAGTTGTTTGAGTAGTGTGATAGGTAAGCACCTAAGTATAAATAGTATTGATTTTCCGCTGACGTTCCGTTTTCGTATGATCTTATATTTATTTGACAATCATCGGATTTTTTTTACTCACCTATTGAAAATACAATGGATGAATAGGTACTTAGAGTACCAACGCTGACTTCATTGAGTCACACCCGCATCAGCAGAGAGTGGAATCGTCGCGTCGCGCGGCTGTCATGCTGTTCCCTGTCCCGAAAATTTAAGCCGTGTGGTCACCCCGCGGCTGCATCTCTATGCCGGAAACTAAAATTGCTATATTTCGATAATGGCTCTGTCTATTGTTCATTGCTGTATGTAGATATTTAGTAAAAATTTTTACTAAATGATAAGCTATATTACACGTCTCTAAGTTTTATAGTTTTTTTGTAAAGTTACTTTTGCGTTTTGGAAAGTGTTCAACCGAAAGTCCACATTAAAATGCTTATAACTTTTGATTGGTAAGTTTTACAAATTACTGATTGATTTTACAAATTGTATGAGCACTTCTACTAAATATTGACTGATTCAGAAACTTAAAATTCCAGTTAGTTTTTTTGTAAAACCGCAAAAACATTTTCGTCAATGTAGAACTGAGGGACCACTTTGTTATCGTGTTTTCGTCTCTCTGCAAGAAGAAGAAGGGCTGAAATTAAGTAGTTTTTTTTTACAAATCTTCTACTAAATATAGACAGTGAAAGAAGATGTGAATACTGATTAGATCCTTGGAACCCAGCATTGCATGTGTGGAACCGAGGGACCACTTTAAAATGCTTATAACTTTTGATTCGTAACTTTTACAAATTACCGGTTCAGTTTTACAATTGTTTGAGAACTTCTACTAAATATTGAGGTGCTCAGGAACCTAAAATTCCACTATGGTCCTTCCGTTGAAACGCTCATAAAATCATCAGTCAGACCTGCATCAATATTATAATAAGATTTTTACAAAAGAAATGCTTAGCATAAGCAAGCACTCTAGAAAATGTAGACAATGATTTGTCTATGGAAGATTAAGCTGACCTATTTCTATTAATGTACCTATAGAAATGATGTACTGAACTTTATTTGATATTTATGTGAAAAATCAACGAAGATTATGAATATTTACAAAATACATACATATCTTTGACTTTCACAGGTTTTTTAAATTCTTCTTCACCTTCTGTAAAGTCTAGTCTCTCAGGCATGTTGTCAGTTTTTGGATACAGTTGAGCAATTTCATCTGAGTGCAGTTTTTCTGCATAGTCTGCTAACTTATTGAGAGGAACTCTCTCTGTAGTGGTTTCAGGTATGGGTGGAGAATACTGGTCGTGAAATTCCTTCTGTACTGATATAAGCTTTTTTAGGCAGTGTGCCCCTGTTGAAAAAAAACAAATTCAGATCGGAAGGTATATTATATAATGTACATAATAGACTAGGTACTTATTAGGTAACTAGCAGTTACCCGCGACTTCGTACGCGTCTACAGTTTCCGTGTACATTATATTATCTGTGCGTGCACCGAGCGGATACTTCTTTGAGAAACTTGACATTACACCTCATTACACCGAACTCGTACCTACTGGAATGTCAAACGCTAGTCGTTAGACCAAAGAGGTAGTACTACGCCCTGTCAAATTGACGTGACATGACATGACAATAAAATCCTCTTGCCAATTGGCGCTGCTAATCCTTATCGTTCATTTTATCTTGTAGATCCTGTTAGTTATTCGGGATAAAAAGTAGCCTATATGTCAATCCAGGTTACGAACAATATATATGCCAAGTTTCATCCAAGTTGGTTCAGTGGTTTTGACGTGATTGAAACACAAACATCCAAACATCTAAACATCCAAACATCTAAACTTTCGCATTTATAATATTATATATAATATATATATATATATATATATATATAGTAGGAAGTAGGATAGGATAGGATACTACAGATATCAAAAATATTAGGATAGAGAAGTATAAACCTCTTTTCTCAAGCAACTCTATAGTATCTTCAGTGTCCCCATAGTTGTTTACAACGGCTACGTATTTATTTCGCCGCAGCATGCCTTCCCTGATTGACGCCCATTTGTCCCCGAAAACAGAGCCGTAGAAATCATCGAAGTGATTCAACGCTTTGTACTTCGGGCCGTCTTTCTTTTTTAATTTGGCCTGTGTAACAAAAACGAGAAGTTATCATGGTAAGAACGTGAACGTGTAATGTTCAAATGTTAGATGAGAATATTATTAAACTTTATCTTACTTACCCAATGCGTTTTAGTTTTGTGTCTAGCTTGTAACACTATGAAAGTAGATGTCTTTTTGCAAATAGTAGAAACAGTGAACATTTTTACAAGTTTTAAATTAGTAGGTACTAAGAAAAAATAAAAGGAGAAATCTAGAACAAAACCAATCACAGATTGTATGTATTTTTGTTTGTTTGTTGACATTCGAATCCGTAATTTTTTGAGGTTATGCAGCCATCCATATGATTTTGACATTGACATATAATATTAATTGAAGTACGTTTTTACGTCTAAAAATGGTTTGGACGAGAGCCGGCAGCGCCGCCCCGCGCCGCCGCCGCACCGCCTGAACAAAATTATATTTTTATTCTGGCACTGAATCCGTAACCATGGATATAAATAACCTGTGCGCTGGATGCTTGTTCTTTTGCCAAGTCTGTTGGAGACGTCACTTCGATACCTACATTGACAAAATTGTTCATGTTTTGCTGTATAATATGGGTCATAGTCACAGCAGCACAGAATAACATTGGCCCACAGTGTACACACTGCACAATAAATTTCGAGCTCGGTTTCTGCACGAATTTATTTTGACAGTTCAATGACAGCCAAGAAAATGTCTCTCTCTATCTCTTTCACACTTAGCGCGTAAATCCAAATTCTATCAGCCGAGCCGACCGAGTATTGATTTGTTTACAAGAAAGAAAGAAGTACAAAGTACCTACCTACCTACCCGAGATTTTTCAAGTGGCTCGGCTCTAGAGGTGTGTCATTGAGGGTTTTTAGATTAATTTAACGTAACCGTTTTTCTTCAATGGTTAACCGGTTAAAAAATCGGTTAAATCGGTCAACGGGTTTTCAAATAATCAGATTATCAAATTGAACGTAGATAGATTCTAGCTTGCAAGCAATAAGTGCTGTTTTCGTGAGGCATTCAATTTTCAATTTTAATAGCGCGGAAGTGCGAGTAAGAGAGGGATAGGTGCAAAAGGATCGGAACTATGCTTCATTACTCGCTTGCGAGTTGCGTGCGAAGACGTTGACGGAAATATTCGGTTCATATTTTCAACCGGTTATTTCGTTGAAGTAAAACAGCGCGAGTTGCGTGCGAAGACGTTGACGGAAATATTCGGTTCATATTTTCAACCGGTTATTTCGTTGAAGTAAAACAGCGCGAGTTGCGTGCGAAGACGTTGACGGAAATATTCGGTTCATATTTTCAACCGGTTATTTCGTTGAAGTAAAACAGCGCGAGTTGCGTGCGAAGACGTTGACGGAAATATTCGGTTCATATTTTCAACAGGTTATTTCGTTGAAGAGAAGCAGTTAATTCGTTGACGAGCATATAGCCGTTTATAAAAACGGTTCATTGATTTAACGACCACCTCTACTCGGCTCGTGATATTTGGATAGGGGTAGCGTAGCCTTGTGAGAACGATTGAGAGATAATACTTCAGCTTAATTACTGGTTTTCGTGCCTGTGCTTATCAGTGGTTGGTTCGTGCCGGAGCGGTGCCGCGCGCGGAACTTCAGGAAACGGCTAAAAGCTTAATTGCCCGAGTTGGGGCGAGTTGTTTTATCGATTGTATACCTTTCCGTGCCCGGGTGCTCATAGTTGGACCTCGATAAGGATCTAAAAATGCGCGATTCGATGTGTGTCATCGGAACTGAAGAATTGGGTCACCGGTAAGTTATGAGCTACCAGTACCCGTGGCTGGCTATGCGGAACCAGTGTGCGGAACGCTCGTCGCAATGGCTCGGCTAACTTCTGTTTATTTATTCAAGGTCCGGCACCTGCGCTGCTACAGATGGACAGATTGTAAACTGAGCAGTACTTGAACAACAATAGTCATGTATAGGATGAATGTTGGACTAAAGGTCGGCAATAAGGTGGAATGGATAGCGGGAGGTTGGAAGCGGTCCCGAACGGGGCTGTGCACCTGGACACAGTGAGGGCACTGCACCAGACTGTAGTATCCCTTAGAACAGCTTTAGAAGTATCCAAGAACTCACTCAAGGAGCTAAAAGAAAAATATGAGAGGCATTCTCACTGCCTGGAGTATGCCGACGTTATAGAAAAGTTGACTATTGAGAATCATGTTCTCAGGCGTAGGGTTATTGACTTAGGCTTGGAGGAAAGAGACCCTGTAGCACAGAACATAAAGTTGGAAGTCACATACAGCCCTCAGTCTCAGACTACACACCCTAGTGAAGTTCTGTTAGAAACTGCTACTGAAACACATAGTGAACCTGCAGAGTCTAGAGCACATAGTGCCAGCCCGACAGTAGGCCCTCCCATTTCTGTACAAAATAGTAATTACTGTTCAACAGAAAACTTGAATAAAATCTCAGAAGTGGAAGAGAGAACCTTTGAATCTCCTGAATCAAATGCTACAGCTGACTCTGCTGAATTTGATCCAGAAGACACTCAAATAGAGTCTGATGAGATAAGCCATCTTGTCGATCATTCAGAGAGAAACCAGCCAAGTTACAAAACCAAACTTGAGTTACTATCAAAGTTTGATGTCAGGATAAAAGTAAGAACCCACAAAGAAGGCACAATTGTATCAAGTAGTACTTCTGATAGTGATTCTACTTTTAGTGACAAACCTGGAAAAGATACTCAAAATTTTGAGTTCCACCAAAAGTGTAAGCAGTTTGATACCAAGGAGGATTTACAGGGGAACCAGATTAACCTCAAGGCAGTGGCGACTGAGAACGTTAAAATGGCCTTACCCAGTGAGGCCGATACTAAATCTAATACTGATAAATTTGATGTGCAAGTACGTATCACTTCTGAGGAGAATCTAGTGGTAAAAGAGAATGTTGAGCGGAATCGGAAAAAAGATACATTGAACCTTGATGTTGATGATTTGAGTCTCAGGTATGTTATTGGTTTCCTGTAGGATTTTGTGGAATATAGGTCTTGCTTATAATCTATAGTAAGTGCCTATGTATAGATAAAGATAACTTTATCTCAATTTGTATGAACTCCAATCATCGGACGAGATTGAGTAAATGTAGAAGGAATAAAAGTAGTAAGGCAACGCAGTAGCGCTTTGCAGTCGATTGCAAAAGATATTGTTGCTTTGCTGTGTAGATTGCTTCGTAGTTCAACTCTTCTTGAAATGTAATCCTTTGTACGTAATATAAGTAAAAACACGGAATCTCTTCAGATCTCTCTCAGAAGGCGATAACTCGGTATTTTCCGAGAGTGGCGTCACGCCCGCGGAGCCAACGGACCCAGCTCCTGAAGACAAACAGGACGGCAGCGGCAACGAATCAGAAGAGGTGGACGATATAGAACTCATCTTTACCACTCACGAGTCTAAAGATATGAGCATGAATTTGCAGGTCAGTTTAAACCTTCCCGTTGGAAGCCTTGCTAAAAATTGACTAAAAATTCAGTTTAGTAACATTTAGATTTAATTTTTTAGTTTTATTTGTTAGTTTCAATAATGAGCATTGGGTGAAGGATATTCAGCTATATCGTCATATAAATAAAGTTTAGACTAGTCTGAATTTGGGCACGGTCTGGAGCCGGCGCGGTGGGTCACCGTCGCTGTCTTACTCTGTTGTTTATTGGGAACAGAAAGATCTAA
Organism: Gandaritis pyraliata; assembly: GCA_947859175.1. NCBI lineage: Eukaryota > Metazoa > Arthropoda > Insecta > Lepidoptera > Geometridae > Gandaritis > Gandaritis pyraliata. The sequence goes on along the minus strand of OX401866.1, from coordinate 2,259,176 downwards.
ACTAAAATCTGAATATCAAGAGAATTCAGCGGCATTATTATATTAGTTTTTGGATGCAATCTTAATCTAATTAGTGATTGAGTTGTATCATGACCATGCAGTTGGCAACTGCTCTAAAGTGGAATAAAGCTGGATTGTAACAATGTGCATTCAAAATGCAGACCATCTGCCTCACTCAACTTTATAAACTTTCTATCGCAGGAGGAGCTAGTATCGATCCGTGAGACAGACACCTCGGACCCCTGGGTGCCCAACTCAGATTCAACAACCCACTCCACGCCCGTACTCATCAAATTCCACACACTGGACCCCGACTTCCAACCAACTGAACCTGAAACCCAATCCGACTCACTCCGAAAGCGAGTTTCACTCCCCAACGACAAGGAAATCCGACACGTTGCCTTCAACAAAAATAAAGATAGCTTAGACCTCCCCGGGCGGGGAATCCTCAAAGCTTGCGAGAATAAATCCGACAACGCGCTGTACAGAAAAGGTGTTCGTCTAAACAGCGTTGATAGTCTCACCGGGGAGTACAACAGACTGAGTTTCGATAACACGAAGTCGTGCAGTTTCGAGATGGGGTCTAGTATGGATATACTGACGGACCAGCATCTCGGGCATAGGTTTTCGGTGTTTGCTGCACGAGATATCTCGAAGTGTGGGACGTCGGAGGATGATTTGGCGCTCAATTTGAACGTGAGGAGGAATACTTGCCCGAATCCGTTTCAATACAGGTACCTAACTAATTATGCTACTTTTTTATTTAACCTGTATTTTGGTGGGGATAGATATTTACAGTAACACTGTATGCTCCAAACTAAGTAAAACTATAGGAACCAGATACAACAAACGATAATAAAAAAAACACAATGTGAGAATGGCCCTACTACATCTTACAGAAACAAATGTATATTGATCTCTATTTTCAGGCCCCCTCCATACCGCGGAGTGTCCCGCGCCCCCGGCCCCTTCAAAGCCCCCCTACCCCCCTCTCGTCTTCGTCCTGTTTTGAGGGAGCCAGGGTACCCGCGCAGAGAAAACGCAGCGCAGACTGACCTGTCAGCTCTGCCTAATAGATGGAGTTCGGACGGATATCTGGCGCATAAGCAGGTAAATATAGGGTCTCTATCATATTAAAACACCTCCAGCCTTATTAAAATACCCCTCTGCCTACAAAAACGCCCCTTGCCTTTTAGCAATCTTTGCCTCTACTTAATTAAAGCAACCCTTAGGGCTATGAAAGCCCGAATGTGCTAAAAAGGCTCCTGTCTTCTTTGTTATGCTTTCAGGCTTTTCATCACCATCATCATTTAAATGAATTCTTTATGGTGCTTCCTGGCTATTTAAAAGTGCTTCCTGACCCCTTCAAAATACCCTGACTCCATCAAAGCGCCCCTAGCGTATCCCAAGCTTTGTTAATTTTCTGTATATAGATTAACTAGCAGTTACCCGCGACTTCGTACGCGTCTACAGTTTCCGTGTACATTATATTATCTATGCGTGTACCGAGCGGATACTTTGAGAAACTTGACATTACACCTCATTACACCGAACTCGTACCTACTGGAATGTCAAACGCTAGTTGTTAGACCAAAGAGGTAGTACTATGCCCTGTCAAACTGACGTGACATGACATGACAATGACATCCTCTTGCCAATTGGCGCTGCTAATCCTTTTCGTTCATTTTATCTTGTAGATCCTGTTAATTATTCGGGATAAAAAGTAGCCTATATGTCAATCCAGGTTACGAACTATATATATGCCAAGATTCATCCAAGTTGGTTCAGTGGTTTTGACGTGATTGAAACACAAACATCTAAACTTTCGCATTTATAATATTAGTAGGAAGTAGGATAGTAGGATATGCCACTCACTTTGTTTTGTGTCGATAGTAATGTATCAGTTTTGTTTGTTAGATGTCAGTAGCGAGTGGCGCGCCGGCGCCGACGCTGCCGCTGCGCGCGGCGCGCCGCCCCCCGCGCCCCGCCCCCCCGCCGCCGCCGCTGCGACGCACGGACGAGACGCGCCGCGTACTACTCAGCGACATAGGTACAGTACGCACAACGGATCTTATCTGAAGTTAGGTGCAAAAGCGATTGCGCATATACTGTTGTGCGGAAAAATTCGCTTACCTCCAGTTCGAAGATTCATTACTTTTTTTTTTAATTAACCTGTTTCGTCCAACTGCTGGGCAAAGGTCTCCCCCAGAGATTTCCAATACTCCCTATCCTGAGCCTCCTCCCACCATCTCCCTTCGAAGGTGTCCAGATCGTCCCGCCAACGCTTTCTTGGCCGACCCCGAATTCGCCGAAGTATTCATTACTTTACCTTTGTAAAAAAATCAAGTATTGGTAGTGGTAAGAAAACAGAAGTTTTTTTCATATCGTTATGTTATTTCGTAATTGACAGGTTTCACGTCGATGGTGCCGGAACTCTCCCGGTCTGCGGACCCGGTGTGGGCACTTGCTAAGAAACAGTTTTCCGACGAGACAATCACCAATTCCTCTTCAAAGTGAGATACAACATTCACTAACTATATATATAACACTAGTAGTTACCCGCGACTTCGTACGCGTCTACAGTTTCCGTGTACATTATATTATCTGTGCGTGTACCGAGCGGATACTTCTTTGAGAAACTTGACATTACACCTCATTACACCGAACTCGTACTGGAATGTCAAACGCTAGTCGTTAGACCAAAGAGGTAGTACTACGCCCTGTCAAACTGACGTGACATGACATGACAATGAAATCCTCTTGCCAATTGGCGCTGCTAATCCTTTTCGTTCATTTTATCCTGTAGATCCTGTTAACTATTCGAGATAAAAAGTAGCCTATGTGTCAATCCAGGTTACGAACTATATATATGCCAAGTTTCATCCAAGTTGGTTCAGTAGTTTTGACGTGATTGAAACACAAACATCCAAACATCTAAACTTTCGCATTTATAATATTAGTAGGATAGGATAGGATACAATACGGTTGGCGGATCTTGGCAATCGTGAAGCTTTTTTTTTACAAGCTTTTATTGAACTTGCAATGTTTGTGTGTTTGTTTGTTTAGGTCAATTCTTGCAGCCCAATCTGACCCACTTCCCGATATCCGATTAATCTGAAATTTGGCATACCTTTAGTCTTTGTTATAGGCTATGGTGACAATGCAATATGGTGACAGCGAGCTGATCTGTTGATGGAGCCGGAAGGTGGGCATGGGAACCTGTAGTAAAACGTCGCAACCCAACCGAGTTTGGGCTCGTTTGTCGTGACAAGGACTCCGGTCCTAGATGACGAAAAAATAAATGTTTTAAAAATAACATTTTTGCATAAAAACTTACCGGTTTTGTTTGTTTATTGATTGAAGGTTTTTTTCGTGCAATTCGTCGTATCGTTCGGCGTGCCCCAGCTTGGACCGCAGCTCTGACTGGACTCCGCATCACATCTATGTACCGACGCACAAAGGTAACTCTACTTGAAAATGCTAATAAACTGTAAATTCTGAACATGATACTAGTCTAATGTATGTGTTAATCCAGGTTACGAACTATATAATGTATGTTCCAATTTTCATCCAAGTTGGTTCAGTAGTTTCGATATGATTGAAACACAAACATCCAAACATCTAAACTTCACATTGATAATATTAGTGAAATAAGTTACAAATTATAAGATCGAATTCATTATGTACACACGGCCACAGGTCAGGTTAGACACCCAATATAACCATAACTACGATATACACAATGCAGAGAATCTTTAGAAAGGGAGCGTAATAGGCGTAGGCGTTAGTTCTACATAAACACACTGTCATCCTTCTCGCACGATTCGCAACGTTCAACTTCTAATAGGTCAAAGTCCATACAGTATAAATAAATAAATAAATATTCATGGACTTTACACACAACGCCCTCTAGTCCCAAACTAAGCAAAGCTTGTGATATGGGAACTAGATGGCTGATAGAATACTTATATACTTTTTTTTTGTAAATACATACTTATAATACATAGTAACACCCAGACATAGAACAAACATCAATGTTTTCCACGCAAATGATCAAATGTTTTATCTTGGTGGGGATCGAACCCACGACCCACAGCACGGAAGTATAGGTTGATGTGTCTTCGTGTGTACACTGTTATATAATATTTTGTGTTTGCCAGTGGAGCACCGTGTCTGGCGCAGTTCTCTACCGGACGTGCGCCGTGACGATACTGACGAACTACTTGAAGAAGCGGAGGTGTTTGTTCGCCGATCTATAGACAACTTGCACTCGATCGAAATGGACGGTAATGAACCCCAGCCCCCGCGTGCGCTGAAGCGCTCGTGGCTAGGCTTGCTTAGACAATCTTCACCGATTAAAGTTAAGCGACGTTCTGCGCGGTTAGTTTAAAATAAATAAATATTCAGGGACATTTCTCACAACGCCATCTAGTCCCAAACTAAGCAAAGCTTGTAATAGAATAGAATAGAAATTATTTATTTTACGCAACACACAATAAGGTACATACTTATTTACTTAATAATAAAACGATAACATGCGTAAAAAAGGAACCCACTCAGCAAATGCTAAAGGTGCACGGTGGCTCCTTTGTGTCAATCCAGGTTACGAACTATATATATGCCAAGTTTCATCCAAGTTGGTTCAGTAGTTTCGACGTGATTGAAACACAAACATCCAAACATCTAAACTTTCGCATTTATAATATTAGTAGGATAAAATTAACTTCAGTTATAAACAAACTGGTCCAAATCCTATCTTAATTCGATCGAAAACCATGTGCCATCTAAATAGCTGGACTATATCTAATAGTAAATAATTTAGAGTAAATAAAATGTAATTTGTTGTAGCGTGTGAGAGTAACATTCAAACGGGCCAGCCGTACATCCCAGCTGGGCCCAAGCAGCTCCGACTGGGCCACACAGTCAAGATCATCACTCCGCACGGAAGGATCGCTGTGGGACGAGTGCGGTACAAACGCATCCAATTTAAAACAACTCCAATCAAAAGTTTTTTAAGACTTTGCATTTTTAACCCCCGACGCAAAAACGACGGGGTGTTATACGTTTGACGTGTCTGTGTGTGTCTGTCTGAGGCAACGTAGCTCCCGAACGGATGAACCAATTTTGATTTTGTTTTTTTTTTGTTTGAAAGGTGAGTTAGTCGGGAGTGTTCTTAGCTATGTTTGATGAAAAACGGTCCAAGATTCGGGGTTTTTTTAATTTTTAATTAATTACTTGTGTTAGTAAACATAAATTTGTTGATACACTAATATACTCGTAGTATTCAATTGACTAAGTAAGAATCGCCTTGCATTGTACAATTTCCGTCTTTGTTGAAACCTTGCGCCGATGTTAAGTGGTAACCACGGCCTTTAACAATGCATTGCCTCACTGAGAACGTGGATTTCAATCGAATTTGAGAAGCACACGAAAGACTTCATTCCACACAAGATGGTGTAAAAATATTTTCAAAAAAGGAGAGTGGAAGCGGGAAAAGAGGGGATTAATTTTTATTTTTTTTCCTGAAAATTTACTCTTACTAATATCAATGAGACAACACAGTCCTCTCCGCCTTTACGAGAAATCCGTAGACACCAGATTCGACCTCCCAGGACCAAGTGAACGCGAGTAATCGCTAAAACTTATACCCCTATTTTGCTCAAAAGTCTACATGCTACCTATTGGAAAATTCAAGCACCTGAAATTCGATTTAGCCAGGGGAAAGTGTCGGTTATTGAATAAGAATAAGAATCATTTATTGTAAAACTGTGTAGAAGAGATCTTATGGTAGAAAAAGTTTCAACAGCCTACCCTTTTAGGGCGTACAATATTTTATTATACCTATTATCAATAGGTACCTAGGTATTATAGTGAGTTAATTACAGTTAGGTACCATAACTAATAACAATTCAAATACCTAGCAATTGCATGGTTATAAAGGCTCGCGAGGTCTATCTTCTCATAGGACAACTAGTACTAAATAGGGTGACATACTACATACTACTAAATATAGGTACTACTATTGACAGGTACGTGGGCGTGGCGGGCAGCACTGCAGCGGCAAGCAGCGTCGTCATCGGCGCAGAGTTCTCGCTGCAACAACACCCGACCTTGTCTAAGAACGACGGCACGCATCGCGGGAGGCGGTACTTCCTCACTCCACCGCAGTACACGGCTTTATTTGTGCCCTTCTCGAAAGTTGTCATGGCCTGGGCTAACTAAAGGATCAGCTTGACTGACAATCACGACTGTCAGTCATCGTCAGTTGTGACTAAAGGATTGTATGATCGTGACCAAGGCCAGCTTTGTTTGTGCCGTTCGCGAAAGCTGTGTTGGCTTGGGCTAACTAAAGGATCAGCTTGACTGACAATCACGACTGTCAGTCATCGTCAGTTGTGACTAAAGGATTGTATGATCTTGACCAAGGCCAGCTTTGTTTGTGCCGTTCGCGAAAGCTGTGTTGGCTTGGGCTAACTAAAAGATCAGCTTGACTGACAATCACGACTGTCAGTCATCGTCAGTCGTGACTAAAGGATTGTATGATCTCAATGAAGACCGGTTTTATTTGTAGCTACCATTTTTCCAACCCTGTTATAGTCTGGGCTAACTAAAGGATCAGCTTGACTGACAATCACGACTGTCAGTCATCGTCAGTCAGTGTGTGATTGAAGGATTGTTTAATCTCGACCAAGACCAGCTTTGTTAGTGCCGTTCGCGAAAGCTGTGCTGGCTTGGGCTAACTAAAAGATATTTATGAACTGACAATTAAAACTGTCAGTCATCGTCAGTCAGTGCGTGATTGCTGACTAAAACTTCATCAGTTGTGGCGTGACTACAAAATGATTTGATCTCGACCGTGATAATATGAAGACGGGTTTGTTCGTACCTATTTACAAAGTGGTAAAAACTTGAGCTAACTAAAGCTGAAAAATGTAGAAATACAGTCATCGTCAGCTGTGCCATGACTGAAGGCTTATCAGATGACCTCAACCAAGATACACCAAATAAATCACGCAGGAGAGAAAAGTGTACCGCACGAGTCATTGCTGCTTATGTACTGCCAATGTTTGCAATTAGATCAACAAATGGCGCAATGGATGAATGAACTTGCCCGGCCAAATTCAGCCAATGGAGTCTTAGTAAACGTGTGTCGGAACGTGAACTATTAGATGTGTTTATGTACAGAACGATAACTGCAATGTACATTGAAAAAGAACTGTTTGTAACAGATATATTAAATATTTTAAAATGAGTATTAGATGTTGTAGGTTGTTCAATGTTCATGAAGTTTTAAATCAATGTAGATATTAGTTTAAGAACAACTTGTTATGACTTTTAAAACGCTCGTGATGTAGCTTGCTTGACTATCATCATTTTTATAAGGAAGAATAGAGCAAGCGGATGGCCCACCTGAAGTTAAGCGCTAACCTTCACTACGTACATTGAGGACGTGCCCTGTGAGCATCGCACATCGTCCATTACTCTGAGACGTAACTTAAAGATGTTAAGTCTCATGTGCCTGTAATTGCACCGGCACCTTTCAAACCAGAACACAGCAATGCCAGCATCACTGCTTGGCGCATGAAATAGGTACGGTCATCATCATCATTCCCCTTATCCCGCGCTAGGTGGGGTCGGCACAACATGTCTTCTTCCACTCCCTCCTATCATTCGTCAACTCTGAATCTACTCCTCTCACATTCATGTCATCTTTCACACAATCCAACCACTTCTTCTTCGGTCTTCCTCTACTTGCATACCCAGTCACACTCATATTCATAGCTTTTTTCGTAACATGATTTTCATCCCTCATTACGTGTCCATCCATGCTAATCTAGCAACAACCTTTTCAACAACAGGGGCCACTTTCCAACTTCCCCTGATATACTCATTCCTTATCTAACCCCGTCACCCCACACATCCATCTTAACATTTGCATCTCAGTAGCATGCACTCTCCTTTTATCCGCCTTTTTCGTTGCCCAACACTCTAATCCATACATCGCGACAGGTTTTGTGCTAATACTTTTACAAAAAGCCCTACTAGGTACTACTAAAACTCTCATTATAACCCAAGTTAGCTTCAGTACGAGCGTCGACTAATAAGTATAAATATTTTCTGAATTATATTTATTAAGCGTGTATGGGCTTAATTGATTGTACTGAAAAAAAAACACGCATATTTTTCAAATTGCACTTTTAAAACTCTCAATATTGCTAGTCAGTACAGATAATGTGATTTCAATCTTATACGTAAGGCATACGATCTAATATTGAACTGTGTTCTTCGCAGGCTAATTTTATGCATTTGGTGTGTATAAATGTATGCCTAAGTTCGTAAGTTATTGCAGTCAAATAAGAAAGTTATTTAATTTCGGATCTTATTGCATCGAGATAAAGTAAATTTCTATTTGGCTGTGGCTCTAACCTTTATATTTCTGATATAAAAGGAGTAGAGTTGTTACTAATATTGTATTAATAATGCTTTTACAATGTTTTTTGCCAAAGAAATACAATTTGAATAAAGAAATACAGTGGGCGACAACAGTTCGCAAACATTTCTGGGTTTAAACATATTTTGTGGCTGACTGTATAGGTACCGTAATATTTTGTAATAATACTTTATTGATCCGTTTTTTGCCACTGCTTTTAAAAATATATTATCATAAATACTATCTATGACTTAATAGACATAGTTTTTAGCTTACAAACATTGTTATGGTGCTTATTTTTATGTATTTTTAAACATACTTACCTAGTTTTTTCTATACCTAGCTTTCTGAGATACAGTCGGAGAAAAAACCTAGGTATCATAATCAATGTTAGCTAATGATTTAATTAAATAAAAATTATAGACGCGGTTTAAAAAACGAATCGTAATTTTGTACGCAATCTTTAAAAGAAACAGGTCTATTTACACCTGTTTTTTTAAACATTATATTATTATTTATTCAATTAATTCACACGATTTTGTACCAATTACAAATAGGAAAAGAAATAGCAAACTATTTCAAATTGTATACATATTCAAGTACGTAAACAAAGACAGACGAAAAAAGAACTGTCACGACGAGTTTTATTAAAAAAAACTTTATAACTTCTTATAACTTTAAAACTTCTTACCTAAAATAAAATATTCTTAGACATGTTTTTCCTTCGACTGTACACCTCGCCTTCGTAATCAGTACCAGAGTAGTGTATTTTCTGATAATATTGTATGAATCGATCTTCATTTTATTATTAGAATACATGGAAGTTTAGAAATGTTGTACTTGATGTAACTTTAGTGTAAAATACATTCAGTAATTTAAATACCTATGCTTATATAAGTAAGACTTAATTGATCTCTCTAACCAAATGCTTTTAGTAATTTATATAATTTTTTGGGTAATTTTTTTTGTAAGTAGATAATTTTTTTATCGCTGTTATGTTATCTTTCGTCTATGTAGTCTGACTACATAACCTCTGCAGTGATTAAAATATGTCCGTTTGAAAATCTATTGTTGGAAACACCGTCTGTGCCGCTAAAATGGTTTCACAACTTGTGTAACGCGAAAGTGACGTGGATGATACCCTGTACTTTTTGGGGTTGCTCATTTATTAACCCCCGTCGCAAAAACGACGGGGTGTTATAAGTTTGACGTGCCTATGTGTGTGTGATTTTGTTTTTTTTTGTTTGAAAGGTGAATTAGTCGGAAGTGTTCTTAGATTATGTTTGATGAAAATCGGTCCAAGATGGCCACCGCCACAAAATAGCGGATTACATTTTTTTCACAACCCCCTCAATATGAGTATCAAAGTCGGGGGTTTTCTAAATTTTTACTCTAATTGTACCTTTGTAGACTTAGCGTGGTCAGACTCTATGCATTAAAGATTGTTGTCAATTTGTTGTGTGTATGAGTGTTTGATGGAATTGATGCAGTGATGGTATGACAGTGTCTTATTAGAGTATGCTTGCAATACTTATAAAATGTCTTGTCTCAAAAATTAAATGATTTTTTTGTGTATAGAATACTTTTTCTCTTTCTTTTATTTGAGAAATGAAAGAGATAAAAGTAGCTTCACTAACGTTAAGTTTTCAAGTAATTTTGAATAAGTAAGTATTTTATTGAATAGCAATATACTAATATAAATTTACGCTTCAAACGGGCTTCATTTCTGTATAGGAATTTTTTTACAACGCTCAAATCAGTTTTATACAGAACAATTGCATTTCCCTGCTCCTTTTTTGATATTTTTATAATTTTTAAGTCGATACTGTGATTTTATTTTCTCTAACCTAGAGTGTAACTCTTCAGTATTATTTATTAATTTCTAATTGGTCTAGTTATTAAAGTAATTTATAGTAGTCACAACGGATCTTTGTCTCTGAATTATCTGCGCAGAATTGATTTTTGGATCGAATTGGAGGTAAATAAGTGATTTTTTTCGCACTTGTAGGTACTTGTGCAATGGTTTCTTGCACCTCGTAACTTCAGAGTGATAAAGCTCCGTTGTGCGTACTGTAGTAGGTATTAGATTTTCGGTGGCACTAAATATTTATAAGAATTTGATGGAATCTAAGAAAATATATTATGGTAGATATTCCAAAGATTATTTACTACTGATGCACACTTACACCTAAACTAATGTAAAATCATCTCAACGACTGTTTCTGTTCTGACTGTTAATTAGAATACAAATTGTCATTAGTGTTTGCTTCATAGGATTGTCTGTATTGGAAAATATACCTATTCGTAATCGTAACAGTGTTCAAATTGAAATGTGCCAAACTATTGGCTTATAAAATTGTGTATTCAATAAAATTTCTAAATTGAGAGAACAGTAAGTTATGTAATCAATTTATCACTTTTTATTGCTTAAATTATGAATACAAATACCATAATCATATAAAAATCAATAAAATTACATAAAAGCTTAGTAGCACTATAACTTTCACTAAAACGGAATATTTACAGACTTTTGTGAATATTGATAGTTTCAGAATTCTTCTAAAAGTTCATTAGAGACTGTTCAAACTAAAACTTGTGTATTCTTAGCTATCTATACCACAGTATTCTTATAAAGCAAGTTTTTCTCCTATTTATTCTATCTTAGCTCGATGTAGCATTTCAGTAATGGAGTGAACTGTCTTTGTATAATATTTGTATAGACTCTTCATACACCTTATATGTATGACACAAAATTTTAAGGCCTATTTGCTTCTCGGCTTCGGCCTTAAAATTTGGTAAAATTCTAGTCTCTTAAGACTACATTTAATCTAAATGTACTCTGCTGTTGATGAAATCAAAGAAATCTATTTTAAATATCAATGTATGAGATTATATGTTAATTGTATGGAATAAACATTTAAAATATTATATTCTCTTTTTCTTGACTATATAAATTACGGTAATATTAACTTGTATGTAAAGAGTATATTATTATAATATGTTAAGCATAGGACCTTTCTCATACATATTAGGTAGATAATGGATAACTATATATAGACGTTTTCGTTAGGCAGGACCTAGGGTAGTAGGAGGAATCAAACAATAAAATAAAAATTAACAATATTTATTAACAATCAAAAACTATGAAAACAACGTGCAAGCTTAAATATCTAAAATCACGCTTGGTAGTTCTTTATCTTGGAAGAATCATAATAAATCATATATTCAAAGGGAAGACATAGAATTAGGTAAGTATAGTAAAAGATGAAGTCAAAGAAAATAAAGAGATGATATGAAAGAATCAAGATGATGGATAAAAGTTGCAGTCGAAAAATCCAAAAGTGGAAATGAAAATTAAGAAAATACAAGGATAGAGAAAAATGTGAACGAAATAGAAACAGGTATAAAAGAAGGTATTAACGTGAACATGCATTAAAGAAGATGAAAGAATAAATAAATAATGTGACAAAAAACAAAACGAAGTCGATTTATGAGATTTTAAACAGAAAAGACAGTGGAAAAATGTAAAGTAATAGGTATATAGAAATAATAGAATGAAAACGAAAGTCTATGCCTGAATAAATGCAGAGAAAGTAAGATCATAGGATAGATATTGAAAAAGTTGAAATAAAGAAAGGAGTTTTAAAAATACATACAGAAAGAGGAGAGATTATAAGAAAGATAGATATTGAAATATGAAAATGAAGAAAGGTGTCAAAGAATAAGAAATAAATGATGGTAAGGTATATTATGTATGTTGTTACAGTATGTGCAGTTATGATTGACTAAAATACACTTCATTTTGTTTCAGGACATGGAATCATTATCAAGTACATATTCTTTTAGAAATCTTTGCAGCAATGGAATATGGAGAGAACACATTGCCTTATGGTAAGTCCCAAAATTTTCATTTACTATATACCTATACGTTAACATCTCATCAAATGAATTTTGTTACATTTACTTACCCAATACAATTTTTGTACTTAAGAAAATAGATATTCGAGTAAAGAAATAAGAAGAAGAGTGAAATAAGACACGAGTAAGAAATGATTTATAAATTAGATGACGGCTGATAATGGATTAGATGAAGAAAACATGTAGATATCTACTGAATCCATCTAGCGTGGGATATAGGAAGAAAGATTATAATAGTCAAGAAATAAAAAGTAAAGATCAAAGTAGATACGTAGTAATAGAATGTAGATAAGTTTAATATAATTTTGAGTGAAAGAAGGCTAGGAATGGTTCATGAAGGTGAAAAGAACAACAGATCAACGAACAACAGAAAAGTGAAACGAATAAAATGAAGTTGTAGGTGTGCTAGAATAGATAGGCAACAGTAAATAATGTAGGTAAATGTAATGAAAAGAAGCTTGAGTCAGAGTATATGTGAAGTAGAGATAAAGATATGAGATCAAGGTATGTTGTCTACGATAGGATATCAGAAAAACAGAACAGTAACGGCAGTATCATTGAGTGAAGATTGAGAGTAAGAGTAATGAGATAGGGATAAAAAAGTATAAGTGATAGTAAGGAAAGGTAAAATAAGAGTAGAACTAAGTATTTAACTTAGTTCTACTCTACTATAATGACTATAATGGCTAGCTATTAGTTAAGAAGGAAATAAATGTGTGTGCAGTGTTAAATCAACAAGTCCTCGAAGAAATGCGTAGTCAAAGATTAGGGAAAAGAAAGATAAATGAAGACAATGAAACATGAAAAGTTATTATAAAATTAAAAGACTATTATAAGAGAAGACACATCAAAGTTAAATAAATAATGTAATACAAGATGTTCGTACCTAGTTGGTATTGTAACGAAGTAGTAAGTAATATCAGTAGAAAAAAGGTAGTCGTGAATTTATAGTTTTGAAAATGAAGTTTGGAGTTGGAAGAAAATGAAGAAAAAACTGATAGTAATAAATAATGAAGGCATAATAGAGAACAGATAAGTAGGTACGAGATATTCAAAAGTGTATAAGTTAATATAATAGTAAGGAAAGTAATTAGGAGTTTAGAATTGAAACATAAATTAAACCGTGATAAAAGGTGTAGAAAAATTTATATAAGAAGGCATATAGGCAAGGTTCAATAGAAATAAGTAACAGTTTTAGAAGTAGTTCAGAAATGAGAATTTACAACAATAAAAATTGTGTAAGTACGAGTGGTTTATACAGCTGAAAATAGACCGGAAAATGCCATAGATATTTTTGTTGGACGTCATTAATAGAGGAATATCTACCTACATAATAATATTTAGTCAACAAAACATTTGGAAGATATTAAATGAAAGGAAATACAGAATAATGCGTTACGATTCAATTCAGTTTTAAGTCTTACGAGAGAAAAGTATAAAGATAAAAATAAAACTAGAAAGAAAAATAAAGAGGAGTTTAGATAAAAATAGAGATGAAGAAACTAGACGAAGAAAAAAATGAAGCTTGAATGTATAAAGAAAAAAAAGTACACAAATAAGTAGTAAAATTGTGCCATTTTAAATGTAATACAATGCGGTTAAATCGTAGACGCGCAATTCAGGCAGTAGATATAAGAGTTAAATAAATAAATGTTGATGAACTTGAAAAGTATATAGGTAATAGCTAGATAGAGAAAAAATAAAGTGATAGCTAACAATAAGATTATGATTTTGAAGATTTTGAGAGGAGTATGCGGTAAAGAGTTTATATGAAAGTGTAATGCTAAAGAAAGAAAAGTAATGATTACTTCGCGAAAGCAATCTAAGATTATAAGAACATCGAAGTAGGAATTATTGTATAGGAATAAACTGTGAGAAATAAGACAGAATGATAGTAAGTAGATGAAATAATGGTGTAACTCCTAGTAAACCGCAAAAAACAGAAATAATGTGTAGTTATAATTATGAATGAATAGAAAAGAAAATAGAGGATATCAAGATCACATTTAATTTTATAATTAAAAGGAAAGCGATAGATAGAAGTAGAGTGAAGATTGATTAAATAAACATGTGCCATTTCGGATGGTAAGAAGAATCGTGGTTTCGATAGTCGAGAAGAGAAGCATGCATGAAGGAAGGTAGTGAGGAGTGGGTAGCGAACATATGGAAACAGTAAATAAAATAATGAAATAAAAAAGTTCTATAGTATTAAGAATAAAAAACAGCTACAAAAAGAGAAGAAGAAAAAAGAGTAGTGCAAGATGGTATCAACACATGTATTATGAAGTAAGAAAATCTGTGCGATAAATAGATAAATGATGATGTGAAATGAAACGAAACATTAACTAAACAAGTAATCTATATTTTAAACTACATGAATTATGAATTGATTAAGATGTAAAAAAATATATAAATGTATGTAAGAAGTTATGATAACAATAAAAAGTAGGTATCATTTAGAGAACATTTGAAAACAGAAAAGATATACATAACTCATAAAGAAACAAAAGTATAATAGTAAAAGTATTTTCGTGACGTGAGTGATAGTGTTCATTGAAGAGCAGTAAATACAGTACACAGAAATACAGTATATTAAAATAGAGATGAAAAACAAAGTAAGACATCAGCCAGAAAAGTAAATATTATAAAATGATTCGAAATAAAGGGTGTAGTGACCTATATAAATAAAGCGAGTGACAGTGTAAAAGATCGAAAAGCAGTGTGTGAGTAGGTAAGGTACAATATGAAGGGTGTTACAACAAATTCGAGTAAAGCATTGTTCTAAAGTATCAAAATAATGATGAAATAAAAAGTAAGTCACAAGAAAGAAAAGAAAAATAAAAAATAATTTGAAGTACAAGGAGTAGTGACAAAGACTATTAGTTTATTATAAAATAAAAGCAAAGATTAGAAAATTATTGAATAATAGATAGAAATTAGATTGATAGTTTAAAAAAAGATAAAGACGAAATACGCAGAACCTAGGTCTTTAAAATCAAAGTCTTGAAGGAATATTACAAATAGTAAATTATATGCAACAAAACTTTTGTAATATATAGAAAGTAATGCATGGAAATAGTAGATACAAGCGTGAAACTAAGGCATGCAGGAATATAATTAAGTAGGACAGTATATAAGGTCTAGTACCAAATAAATAGAAAAAAATGCATACACAAAAAAAGATTTAGATAGATAGATAGATAGATAGAAGATTCGTGGCGATCACAATAGGCCAGAAGGCCGCAGTGATATCATAGCCGCAAAAAGCTAATAAGAATAGATAGATAGAAAACTCTTTATTGTACTGCACCGAAAATAGATTTAGGTAGAAGAAAAACACTATTATAAATAAAAAAATCTTCAAATAACAGAGATACAAGCGTAGTAAAACTAGAGCATGAAGGTAGATTATGTCTACAGTAATAAATAAGTTTCTATGCAACACGAAGAGATTTACAAGAGAAACAATACCTATAGAAAATTATTAAGTAAAATAATAAGAAATAAATGTACCTATGTAAACAATGAGAGATTTTAATACTAGAACTCTATAAAATATTGTAGATAGAAATGCTTAGAAACATGCAAATATGTATAAGAAGCACAAAGCACACCAACGATGTGTATGTAAAACTAGCATCCAAGAATTAAAAGGCGATGATAAGACGCGTGATAAAATGGCAAGCAAGCATGAAATATGTGATAACCAAGCTGTTAGGATTCAGATGAAAAGATAATAACGAACTACCATTAGCGCTTATCACAGTGTACTTGAAAAAACTAAATAAAGGAACTTTGTTTTCAAAAAGTGCATTTTGAATTGACCGTTTTGAACAAATGTGCGGCAATTCTATAAACTTACGACACTTAATACTGTCTTTGGTAAGATTTTGTGCGGCAATAGACTTCTATCGAAGCATTTTATCTTCCACAACCTTTATTCTACTCTACGTTGGAATTTTTGGTTTAATATGCAGAATTGTCGTGGTTATTGATTGGGTAGTCAGCGTACCAGCCGAAAGCGCCATGGTCGCCGGTATGGGCGCCGAAGTCGACGTATTCACCGAAGTCTGGGGGCCTCTCTGCGTATTGTGAGGTTGCACCTAAGTTAGCAGCTTCCGAGGCTTCTTGGGACTGGACCTGGGCTAGTCTGACTGGGGCTTCTGGTTGTGGGTTAATTGCAACTGCTGTAACAAACGAGTAGAACTTAAAAATGCGTCCAGTGTAGGTATATGTGATAACCAGGGAATCCGAAAAAGATTGATGAAACTTGACAGAGACCATATCGAGGTATTTGGGATTACAAGAAACGTAAACAAATAAAATACTCTGGAAACTCTATAAGCAATTTAGAAACATTGCAATGCTTGATTTGCAATTGTGTGAACTTGCAACGAATTATGAGTATATTATCTAGGTTGACCGGATTGCATACAGCAAATTGAAACACATCAAGAATGTAAATCGCAACCAACGTGTGAACTTTTTAGGAAATTATGCGAAATTGTTGCAATTTCCAGGAGGATAGCATCGAACATACATTCTTGAGCAACAAATTGTGATACCTATTCCGTTTAGTATGCTAATACCTATGTTTATTGATGGATTCAATACGGATTTATAAGTTCGTTATAGCTAGTTTTGTTTTACAATCTTATTCGATCTTGACTTTTTGATCTTGATTTTGCAATTATTTGACAACAATTAATTGATATTTCAAGGATATACAACAACTTTAAATGATCATCTCATCAGAGTAGAGTAGATTTTGATTCTGATTCTGTATCGCTTGTAGGTATAAGTTCCCAATACGCCGGAGAGAAAAAAAAAGCAATTTAGATGTTTTAATTATATCAGACCAGATAAATAATTTCTCAAAAAAAGCACAAGACATAACGAAGTGGAAAGTAGGTACTTTTGTTGCAATCGCGGAAATATTCGCAATTACACGAACCGTTTAGATAAACGAGATAAAAGATAAGTTATCTTGCGCAAGAGTTGATGGGGTAACAATGGAAGAAAGCTTTTATGGAAATAACGAGCCACTTAAATACCAATCAGTAGGCAAGTTGCGAGACCTATTTATCTCTCTCTTTTTTCATGCTCTATTTCATAAATTATGTAATTATGATTAATCAATAAACAAAATAGATTGATGTAGGTATTCAAAGAACTTTCAAACGGATACATCATCATATTCATCATCTACGTGAAATCTGTCTGAGTGATAGAAAAGTGATGCTAAAGTCAACAACACTTTTAAAGTGATCGTTACTTTAGTGCATTTACTTATCCGGTATTGATAGAAAGTTAAACCTGACCTATCGACAATACAGACAACTAATTTCGATTTAATAACCGCAGAAAATCACAGTCACGCCATGGCTACCGTCGATGGATCGAAAATAAGAAATCAAATTAAAGATTTCTATCGCATTACTACTTTTTAAGTTGTGCAATAAAGTATTTTCAATCTATCTATCACGCATAGGTAAATACAATAAAAAATACTCACAAAAGGCAACGCGTAAATTCTAAACTAGAACAAGTTTTACATGTCAGTTATCAAGTTAAAATACAGAATCCTGCATTTTATCTTGACGGCAGACAAGACGATTTACACTGAATGCTTTCGTCTCGTTGGCCGGATATTTAAAAGCCTTTGTTACGTGCTAATGTGAAAGGCATGGAACCAGTTTGCTTGTAAATATTCAGCGATAACATTTGTATTGAATGGGAAGTGGACTCGTTACCGACGGAAGAAAGTGAGATCCTTTGTGCAGTATTGCACGAGAAAGCAGCAGGTAATCTGTGGAATGGTACAATTTTATTTTGCCGATAAAATATAGACTGCCGTTTTGCAAAGCACGTGTTTTTAGAAACAGCACCGTGTATGATTTTTCCCTTCCGGCCGTTTCCGCAACTAACTTCTACGCCATGATGTGGTTTATGCACAATAAAAAAAAACTGCGTGCTCTTAAGTTTCTCTCTCGAAAATCCAAAACATTTTTGAATTCTAAAATCGAGTAATTTAAAGAAAGCGTTTTCTTCATAGGTACTAAAACTCATTAGTCAATCCTCCATTTCCGAAAATGAAACTCACACTCGGCGATCTTGTCGTTTAGTTATGCAAATATTGCGACTTATTGGATGCTATCTTGGACTCGCGAAGTGCACCAGCTGATTACTCTCAGAGAAAGTAAAATTATGAAAGCTCGAGAAGATTCGGCTGTTTCGGTCACGGTAATCTTGATTGATACCCGAAATGACAATGCGGACAATTACGCTCTCTTTGCAATTACCAAACCGATTGTGTAATTCTTATTTCGGAATTGCAACTTCAGCTATTCAGCTGCAGGAACCGAAAAAGATGCAACTACATTTTAAATTGGTATTAAAACATCTGTCAAAGAGTAGAGTACAATGTCTAACATACCCGTGGGGCCGATGACATTGAAGGACGCAGAACGACAAAATGCAGAGGATGCAAAAGACTTTTTTGTCCTGGAAAATATCCCATTGAGGTGTTTTACTCAGCATTGAGCTACAACCTGAAGAACTTACTTTAGGGGGGTGTAGAGCTAGAGATGGCTCCGACTCTACGGGATGGAGTTAGCCAACGAGCTCTTTCTTGAAGCCATAAAAAATTAATAATAATATAAAGTCAATTGATTTAGTTGAGTTAGAACTTACGTTGTCTCTGGTATTGTTGCAATATCGGCTGAAAGTCCTGGTTATACAGCTGAGGCAGCTGGTGGTTAGGCGGCGGCGGCGGGGTCAGCGTCTGTCTTGGCACTCTGATCTTCAAGTCTCGGAGGTCGACGAAAGCGATCTGATCTGCTGGAACTGCTATGTAAGACGGCATCGCTGTGGCTACTGCCGCTAATGCTGCGAGGATTATTGAATGCTGTAACAATTATAATGAAATTAGTTTTAGAAGAATAGACAGAGCAGTCTTAAAGGAAACCACCAAGGGAAAGAAAAGTTCTCGTTGTATCAACAAGGGCAATGTTTGTTGGTTCATCTTACTGGGTATAGCCCAGTAAGATGCACCACTCTTCTTTCTTTAGCCTGGTAGGTAAAGTATTATAAAACCGGAACATACAAAACAAACTTTGCTGCTTCTATTAGAAACTGCGGCATAATATCTGAACTTCGTACCAATCATGTTACGTCACGCTCTATAAGAATGCGGCAAAGTACAAGTTACTACATACTTAGATACATAAATTATATGTATCTAAGTCCACTTTCTAGTTTCGCTGTTGCTTTATGGACGACATGCCCATATTTATCGGTACACTGCTAATAAAATATTTGTCTAGTGGAATAAATACAAGATCTGACGACAGTGAAATCTATGGGATGTGAAGAAAAATTACTCTATGGATAAAGTGCGAAATGAACTTATTTCCTTCCTAGACAAGATAAGGTGGAAGGGACCTTAGTGAACAAGATTGAAGCTAAAATATCAACCTACTTACAAATGAATTCAAATGAAGTCACTTCCTAGACAAGGCGGACCTTTGTAAATAAGAAATAACCATAATACACGCGAGAGCAATGATTCCGGGTCACTTAAAGAATGTTAAAAATCTCGGAAACTAAAAATGATAGGTTAATGCAATAAATTGTATTTAATAGACAATGTAATACTCCTTAAATGAAGGTATTAAAACTTCTTAGTTATTGTAAAGTTATATCTTAAAAAAATCAAATTTGAAAAAGGGCCACTTTCGAAGATGGAACTACGAAATTACAGCATTTGGTTTTGCTTTTGTTTGTAATCTGTCATTTATGTGGGTATATAAACCATGTTGATAGTGCTCTATATTCATTATTCAAGCTGAAATTATGTCGCTTACGCCTGAAGAATGCACCAGAATACTTACAATGCTGGAAACCGGCCGGAGTCAGCGCGATACAGCCAGGACTGTCGGTGTGTCGCTGTCAACAGTACAAAGAGTTCTCCGACGTTACGAAGAAACTGGTTCTAACCTACGCAGACCAGGAACGGGCAGAACCAGGTGTACCACAGCACGAGAAGACCGATACTTGGTGAACACCATGCTTCGAAATCGCTTTCTCACAGGAACTGAACTCACAAATCAGTTTCGACGCCTCGGAGGAAGTAACCCAAGTGCATGGACAGTAAGACGTCGGCTTGCTGAATCTAACTTAAAACCCCTTAGACCTGCAAACGGCCCTAAACTGGAGCGTGGGCATCGTATTTCAAGACTAAGATATGCCCAGAGCCACGTAAATTGGAGTATTGAAGATTGGTCAAAAGTTATGTTCTCCGACGAATCAAAATTTATGCTCTACAAGCACGATGGAAGACACAGAGTGTATCGAAGACCAGGGGAAAGATTCAAGCAAGCATGCATCGAAGAAAAAGTAGCCTACGGTGGTGGGTCTGTACTTGTGTGGGCCGGAATTTCTTCTGAAAGTCGCACAGAGCTGGTGATCATAGAAAACGGCTCTTTAACTAGCGTAAGATATGTGGAAGAAATCCTCAATGATCATGTTGGTCCATTTATGGTCAATTTAGGTGAGGATGCTATATTTATGCATGACAATGCCCGACCTCATACAGGTAGGATTGTGAATGACTACCTTCAAGAGATGAACATTACTCGTATGGAGTGGCCAGCGCGCAGCCCGGATATCAACCCGATCGAGCATGCTTGGGACGAGCTAGGCAGATGCGTAAAACAACGAAACCCTCCCCCAATCACGCTTCGTGAGCTCAAAATTGCTCTCACAGAGGAATGGGAGAATATTCCCCAAAATCGTATAAGGAACTTGGTGTACAGCATGCCAAACCGCGTAAACGCAGTAATGGAAGCACGAGGAGGCAATACGAAGTATTAAAATTCAAGTCAAATCGTAATAAAGTTCAAAAATTTCATGTTTCCTATTTTTGTTTTAAGGAGAGATCAGCAGTTTTTTTCTTTATGTAATTTTGTGTTAATAAAATGTATGGTGACTCATATTTTTTTACTTTCATTTAAGGAGTATTACATTGTCTATTAAATACAATTTATTGCATTAACCTATCATTTTTAGTTTCCGAGATTTTTAACATTCTTTAAGTGACCCGGAATCATTGCTCTCGAGTGTATTTCATGGATGTTTGGAACCTAAAAACTCCAAGAAAAGTGAAATGCGGACGTCATTACCACAAAGCGATGAAAGCAGAGCTGAGGTAGGTACTATAGTTCCTTCCTATAGTGACCGCTGAGGATGACTGACCAAAAAACTACAGAATCGAAAATGGTTTTATAAACAGCAGTAGGTAATTATCGTCTTCATAATTTGTTCATGGTTGATTGACTCTGGGGACCGTTACTGTAGGTACAGCATTGGTGCAATCAAACGGTAGCTCCAGTTACGTGCCTACGGGTTAGTTTGCGCAAGTCCCTAATTGGAACGACTTGCGCAAGAGTCGAGACACGCGCAGTCGACCGTTAAATATTAGTCTTGTAGCCAAAGCACGATTATGGCCTATTGTGGGCATGGGCGTCTCTCACACAACATCATATAGATAGCGCTGAGATTACAACAATAGTGACTACATTACAAAATATTACAATAGTAATATTTAACCTGGTAGATAAGGTAGATAGATAGATTGTAATTACTCCTTCAAGGTAATAAGGGCTTTGTTATATATCCAAGAATGATAACCATGATTTTTATTTGGTGACTACCTTCTGCCCGCGATTTCGTCTGCGTCCCGTTTTATCCTGTTGATTTTCTAGGATAAAAAGTAGCCTATGGTTTAATCCAGGTATATGTATTCCAAGTTACATCCAAATCAGACCAGCAGTTTTTGCGTGAAAGAGTAACAAACACCCGTACAAACTTTCGCGTTTATAATATTAGTATGATAATCGTTATGATATGCAAGAACTCGAAAAATGCTACAATGGGCCTTTTTGATTACCTATAAACAACCGTAAACAAACACTACAGCATCTAACGCAACCGTAAGTACTACAAAATAAAAAGAAACAGCGAGATGGAACAAAGCTATCATAGATAGATTTTGAATAATAGATCTAAGGTCCTGAAGAGGATTGATATAATTTCCTCTGGCTACCAAATCGGTCAAGAAGTGGTCAAGAAAAGCCTGTCCACGCACGACACATTATCAATCACTTGATAAGCTTTATTCCGTGATATTTTAATTTCGTTTATCATTGACCTTCGTGAGGATTAGAAGGGTCGACCCCATGTAAGGTGTAGATTGTGTTAGCAACTACCCACGAACCCTAAACTGGGTGAATTTCAAATGTTTCTCAATAGCTTGAGCATCGACTATGTGGGAGTGTCCTAATTGTGTTGTTTTGCTATTTTTCTCGTTTCCAAATACCAAATCGTGGGAAGACAGCGTAATTTGATATTTGCGACACAAAATCACATGTTTGAACATCGTGGTGACCTTCTGTGGCAATGTGATATGAGGTCGTCGGTTCAATTTCTGCGTTGACAAAAATGAAAAAAAAAGATGACAAAAACTGACTGAGATTTAATATTTTGAATCTTTAATTTAGAAGGTCGAAGGATTTGTCCTTGTGTCTGATTTCTGTACTCTAGGCTCGATAAAGTTTTTTTTTAAATCAAAGTTACCGGTTCATGTTGAAATAGGTTTTAGAGTGGTGGTCGCAGTACAGTGCCTCACAGGGCACGTTCTCAGCGAACGTGCTCAGTATGGCAATGCATTGATATGGCAGAAGTCACCACTCATCACCAGATGGGCCCTCTGCTTGTTTACGTTTGCCGCACTTATTCTCATAAAAATGTTATATCCACAAAAAAAGTTGTTTCTAGTAGACTTTTGAAAATGTTACGTTCAACATCATTGGCTTACTTATAGTTGCGTGCATTTGAGAAAGTGGAGTGAGTGCGATTTCATGGCACTATCGAGATCAGCCGGATTACATAATCGAATTAATTTTGTATTGATTGGTTTTTTTGCTCAGTCGATGTAGATAAAACTAGTAATTACTCGTATTGCAATAATTAGAAAATGATGCGGGCTGATAATTTAAAACGCAATTTAAATGTTCGGGTTGGCTGGAAGAAAATACTGGCCGTAAAGCTATTTGTAACACGGGGTTTGTAAAATTTAAAAAAAAACTTAGTAGCCTCAAGTAGCCTGACAAATGCGGAATCTGACAGATGTGACCTAAATCCAGAAAATAAATTAGGGCTGAGCACGAAATAAAGTGTTTCCACACTTATGGTACAAAATTCCTTCTCAATATTCTTTTCCGCATGCTTGCCAACCTTGAGTGTCCACTTACTCTTATTAAACCTACTTAGGTAGGTAGGTACTATGCTATAATACATAGCCTTTGGTTCAGGTGAAAGGTAGGTAGTACCAATGCCGCTGCCTTTGTGTTTGTGGGTAATTCAACAAAAGCATTCAGTTTGTATCTGTCACAATATCAAGGCTAACTTTGGAAGTGGTGCAAACACTTAACAAAACATGAGTCAGGCCCAATCATTGCGATTTGTTTATATAGATATACCCAGTAGATACCTACCAGGAGTATCTAGTTAAGACGTGAACGTAGGTCTAACAAGGCCTAGTATAAAATTTCTCGCGTTCTCTAATGGTGACCTATATTTTATTATTATTGTATGCTAAAGCAAAAATATAGGTCACTTAGTCTTTCAAAGTAATCATTAGAAAACATAACCAAAAGTGTGTCGAACATTGCACGGGTAGATATGTAATACTAGTAGATAATATACGGAACACTAAAGTGTTACTAATAAAAACATTGCATCGACCAGCTTGGATGCTGAAACTGAAATAGTGCCCAAGACCAAATCGAGACTCAATCATAGATTTTTTTACGAATTTTCATTAAAAAAATTATTTGTATTTTGTATTTCAAAAGTATCGGCTATACTTGAAGCGTCATACCCGAATATTAAAACGTCATTTTTAAACACTACAGCACCTTTATTAACGAAATAACCAGGATGATTAATAATTTAATTGGTAAATCATTCTTATCCTGACATAGTCCTGACCATGTGGACATTTAGTACAAGGCTAGTTGGTCTTCTTAAACGAGTTTAAAAGAGGTAAATGCAGTTTGTTGTATTAATAAAGTCAATTGACGTTAATTTGTTCTGAATATTCATGAGATTTAAAGCATAAAACTTACCATAGATCGATTATTTTTAAGTTTATTGTATACCTACCTAAGCATTATTTATTCCTCTATCTATGTGCCTAGTTAGAGAAACAGTACTTAATAGCAAAGATATAGTATGAACGAACATTATTACAAAATTAATTTACATAATTAGGTGAAGAGGTGAATGCAATTGTAATAATTACACTGTCCAATTAGAATAATGATTGCTACGAAATGAAAATTAATTATGGATTGGCCTTGTACAAAGTTGGCCGCTATCGCGCTCTACTAATTTTATGCAAATTATGAATCCTACTTCTATTACCACTCTGGAAAATACCTGTAAGTAGGTAGGTAAAATACCTAAGTATTTTTTGAAAATATACTTACCTAATATTAATTTTGAGATCTACAAACCACCCACGCAAGAGCTACGAACAACGCGTAGCCACTCTACGCGAGCGCGTTGATGTCTTTTGTATGGATTTGTGTAAGATTTTAACAAATCATAACATTAATTAAATAAAAATTATAAAAAGCAAAATAAATTCATAACTTTATCCTCGATGTAACAAAATATCATATTGAAACAACGTCATTTTCATAATAACTCAATTTACTGCCACCTTAATTTTTGGAGTCGCTCGCTGCACAAGAACCGCTAAAATTACATCACCGAGCAATCTTATTTCAGAAACAAACAAAGAAAGTGAAATGAAACGTCACTGACCATTGCCGTGATGTTGGTAGCACTGAGTGTCACTGTTCCCGCGCCCGCGCCAACTGAGCTCGCTTTGGCGACTGCTACAATTTTTATAGCATTTCGACAACAGTTTCACTTTCTACAGTTTCTACGGGCTGCTCGGTCTGGCGTGATCTACTTTTCACGGGGGCCATGGTGTACTGAACAAAGGGAACAAAGGAATATTCTGAAAAGGGATCTCGAGTCGGATGCATGCCAAATGCCAGCTGTCCGATGCCTGTCCTTGGTTTACGATTATCTGGTTTAGGAGAGCTAAATTAAATTTAAAATAGTCAAGTAAATAGGCTTTCTACAATACAACCCATGGATGCACGGTAGTGACATCACCTCCATCATCCAGACATCATCATCAGTTTATCCAGACTGGTTTTATTCCACCTCTATTTTTAATAACGGTATAGATAAGCCTTCAGTTTCCCCTTGACTACAATAAAACAGGTCAATTAATAGATAATGTATTGGTTTTTGACTAAACTACCTTTTATCATGTCTTAGGAGAAAATTTGCTGCCCAGGGTCTCAACAATCACGATAATGTCCGCATTGTAATGTTACTATAGAGTACTTAGTATAGTAAAAGTGCATTATTCAAGTTACCATTTGAACATTTTAAAAGGTCATGCCGGACTAGGCTGTGCTTTTCTGTGGGTAGGTGAATTGAGAATTGAAAGGCTTGATTTCCACACTCATACAAAATTCATAGGTACTGCATTTAACTAGAATCTAGATAATTACCTATCTAAAATGCCCTTGGAGTATATCGAACATCAGATGTTCGATATACTATGAATAGATTCTATTCATGCATAATAAAACTACTTACGTAGGTACTGAGCTGTGTGTTAAAACAACTGATTTTTAATCTAGAAAAACCTTTTGACAAAAAAATACCGCTGTATAAAAACTGAACCGGGCTTACTTCCTTTCATTTTAAAATCTGGATGACCTTGCTAGCTGCACTGTGACATTTTTGTTTAATTTATGCAAGAAACGCCTTGTGGCATGGTTAATTAATTGTTGTTTTAAATAAAAATGTCTAAATGTAGAATAGTCTTAAGGTTCTACATGTTAAGATTGCAATAAATAAACTATTTTACTTCGTAAAAATCATTTAAGATCGTTTTCAAATCAGTCAGTCATTCGATTCCTTTTTTAATTTTTTTAAGCCTTTTTTCAATGGTAGTGCTGAAAAACCGATAAGCATAACAGGTTGAAAAACCTTTGCTAAAAATATTTTAAACCACCGACGCAAAAACGACGGGGTGTTATAAGTTTGACGTGCCTGTGTGTGTATGTGTGTGTGTGTGTGTGTGTGTGTGTGCGTGCGTGCGCGCGCGCGCGTGCGCGTGTGTGTGTCTGTCTGAGGCAACGTAACTCTCAAACGGATGAACCGATTTTGATTGTGTTTTTGTTTGAAAGGTGAATTAGTCGGGAGTGTTCTTAGCTATGTTTGATGAAAATCGGTCCAAGATTTGGGGGGTTTTTTAAATTTTAAATTTAATTACTTGTGGTTTATTTTATTATTACAAATATTACAAATGGCTTTATTTATTACAGACAGTTAGTATAGTACCGCGCTCTGTAAATTAAATTGATTCCAACTCTCAACGCTATCGCTGAGTCAGGGTGATAATAAAGAAACGTGCACTCGCTGCTCTTGACCTGTCCAAGGAAATGTCAAAAATCTGGTGATTGTTACCGGGAGTCAATTTATTCTGTGCCTGTTCAGCCAACAATACCGATAGAGCGCTTTTTGGCATGCAATCTAAGTATTTAGGTATACATACGCTTTCCCGTATGTTTGTTTAACAATTAAACTAGATTAAGTAATCTAAATATAGTCAGATAGATATACCGCTAATCATATAGCTGACTGTATTTAGCGTGTAGGTAGATGGGTAAGTACCCCGATATAATACTAAATAACGAACTGAACGAGCGATGCATGCCTAATGAACCTTGCATTGTGCTTGTGCATGCCATGTTTTACAAAAACTTGTGCTCCCATTACATAAACAGTGTTACCAACCAAACAAATAAAAAAAGTTACGACAGCAAAGCGTATCAAAGTTCAGAAATTGTTTATTATAGCTTTATCGTTTTATCAATTTCATGGAATTACGAAAATAAATTAAAAGTAACGTACCCAAGTAATCTTTACAGAGATAAAACATAAACTACTTAATTAATATTGGTAGATCAGACCAATAAGGACCTAAGTAGGTTGGTAAAAATACGTCGAGCTCATAAAATTAAGTACCTACTAAGTGTATGTAGGCATCCTAATTACTCTTAAATAATTCCAATCTTTCTGCGTCTGCGAGTTATTTAGATGAAATATTTCTGTTTCACCTAGTTATTTCTAACCAACCTTGTGAACCTTGCTAGAAAGATCTCATCTAGCTTTTGTGAAAGTAGCTCGACTTGAAATCCTATCTATAAACCTATAAGGGAGCTTATTATAGGTGCTTTGGACTTCTTGGAAAGCTTAAAGAAATTGATATTGCATCTAAAAAGTGAGAGCTCTGTACCGCCACACGATCGACTATTTAGAATTTTAGATTTTACAACAATGTGTAAAAAATAAAACAATTCTGAATAAAAAATCTACAGAACAAACGATAAAATCAAAGCACTTTCGTTTTAGGATTTATTAAAGGTAAACTAATTTTATTTTTTTGTGGTAGGTATAATAGGTACCTACCTACTATTGAACTGTGCACGTGTTCTTTTAGTTTTCGGAAGCTATTTGTAAGTAGGTACTTACTTCCTGTACACATTTAGTTTCTTGCTAGAACACATTACCTACCTGATAAATAAAATCTGGAATACTTAGTCCTACTCTATCATGTAAAGGTTTCGAGAGAAAGTAGAGGAAGGTAGAAGCTATTCAGAGTTCCAACCCCACTTGCACGGTGAAATGAATTGAAAAAACTTTATTTAACAAAATACACAGTAACAAACAAAAAAAAATCATGGTACAACTAGATATAATAACTAGATATTATAATGAAGATGATAATAATATTATGAGCCAAAGAGATAATAGGATAAAAAAATTCTAGAGCTCGTGAAAAATACCGATATTGAGGTCGATTGCTACAAGTGAAACTGTTTTTAGATCCACTGACGGCCCTTACCAGTGCCCTCGCTGGAAAGCATGATTTTAAACTACGAATGAGTAAGAAGGGACATGAGTCTGTGTTCTACACTCAAACATGTAATTTACACGCATTTGACAGGCGTCACAGCTCAGTCAGTAATAGCTCTGCCATCCGTGCTGTGGGTCGTGACCAACCCGTGGGTTCGATCCCCACCAAGAACAAACATTTGTGCGTGGAAAACATGATGTTTGATGTTAGATGTTTGTTCTATGTCTGGGTGTTACTATGTATTATAAGTATGTATTTACAAAAAAAAAGTATATAATTATTCTATCAGCCATCTGGTTCCCATATTACAAGCATTGCTTAGTTTGGGACTAGAGGGTGTTGTGTGAAATGTCCAAAAAAAAAACACCTATATTCTGTGAAAACGAAAACAAATAAAAAAAAACAGTGACACAGATTTGTTACAGTCACATAATCAATAAGCTTAAGCTTAGCCAATTGCCGTCTGAAACGCAATGTTTTCTAGAGCATCTGAAAGTTGCATTAACTTTCCCGAATGAACAATAATGAGACATTTTAAGATAATGAGCGAACCGTATCCGTCGCAGTGATAGCGGCTTTACGTAACTTTGCATAACCTGCTGCATAGACTAACCAAAACTGCAGACGGGGTACTCTTACAGCCCTTTCACACGGCAGTCCAGTTTTTAACAGGATCCCGTTTGATGGCGAATGTGTTTATATGCTAGCATTCACACGAGCATCCCGCATGCGGGATCCTGCAAAAAACCGATCCGGTCGAATTGTGCCATTCGGTTTTGTCACTAGAAACTGGATCCGAAGTCCAGTAAAAAGCGGGATCCCGTTTAATCACACATATATTTCAATAGCAGTGTTCATACGGCAGTCTAGTTTTGCGGGACCAGCTTTTTAATGAATCCTGCAAAACTGAACTGCCATGTGAACACAACGTCCAGTTTAGCAGGATACCGTAAAAAGCCGATCCTGCAAAACTGGACTGCCGTGTGAAAGGGCTGTTAGAGCTAATCTTTTTTTTACACTGTACCTTTATGTAAACGTATGACTACTATCTCACCTCAGACTGGTTGTCCAGTGGGTTTGTTAGATGGGTGCCTCGAACGCATTTTTATGTTTTAACCTGATCATTAGTGGTCATTTGGCAAACAAAAGCACTTCGTATTCATTTTTTATGTCAACTCCATGTAAATGTTAAATCGTAGGTAGATCTGCCGTGACAAATTACTGTTATGGCGAGAATTTTAACTGTAGGTACAATTTTTTTTAAGGTAATTTGTACCCCAAATAAAAATAAAAGTAAATATGTACAAAGTGGTGTTTTAACTCTACTTACTGCCAATTTCTGTATACTCGTAAAGTAGGTAGGTAGGTACTTATGCAGCATATGCTGAGCTTAGGCCTTTTCACCACCACGTAGACACATTATGTATATTTATAATTTTAGTTATTTTTTAGTTTATCTATATTGTTTATTTTATTTTTAGTTTAGATTTATGTAATTGTGGTGTGAAATAAAAACTTATCTATTATCTTATCTATCTATCTATCTACTTACCTACCTATTTTGACTTAATTTTACCTGAAGTATTTTAGAATAGAAAAAATAAGCTGGGGATTGGGTCTAAAATAAAATTCATAATTATCAGAATTCTGTAAGTACACATTTATTTCTATGAAATAAAAACACAACAATCTAAATGGAGTTCAACAATCAGATTATAGCAATTTAGCAAAATACAAAACAAGATACATCTAACAAACAAGCCAACAAAATGGTCGACATTCATCATACTTAGAAGTAGTAATACAAACTCCAACTTGTACTTAGTTATTTAAATTACAGTAAAGTAGATCTGTCGAATATCATTGGGAAAAACAAGGAAGTACACACTTCATAAAGCATATCCAACCTATGCCTTGATCACGAATAAATGTGACAATCGTAAACGTATCGCAACACTAGCGTATCCGAGATACACTGCGCGGTGACGCTATAACGTGCGGCAGTCGAGCTGGCGTTGACGCGCAATATGATTCGAATACGTTAGGTTTACGTAACGCGGCGACTGTCAGATTTGTTCGTGATTACCCCTCAGGACGTATGGTATGCGACGTCTATATTAAAGTGTAATTTGTACTGTGTTGTTGTATGGCACAAAATCACGTTTAAAAAAAATAGTTATATACCTACGTGTGGTAGTTGCATTTTGAGATAATATAAGCGTGTATATTTGGACTTATCTTTGACTACCTCTTAAAACGTTTTATAAATCAATAAATATTCATGGACATTTCACACGACGCCCTCTAATCCCAAACTAAGCAAAGCTTGTAATATGCGAACTAGATGCTGATACAATACTTATATAGGTACTTTTTTAATAGGTTTGTAATTCACGATATCTAAATAAGCGTATTATAGATTTCAACCTTAATTTAAGTTTTGAAATGAATAAATCGAAAGCATTTAACAGAAATTGAGCATAATTCTAATTTAAATCTACAAATATGTCAATACCTATAAATATAATGATAAAACTACAAAAAGATTTTATATTTCGAGGTTTTTCCAGCACCAAAAGATGTCGTTACCTTCGCTTTCCGCATATTTAGTATAAAAATTGCGGATTAACAGTTAGTAACAAAATGCAAAAAAAACTATCTTAGCACAACCTAAACTACAATATATGCAGCACATAATCAACATACAATTATTGTATTCATAAGTATACAACGCCTAAACCAAAATCTACATAACAATAAAGAAAACAAAAATTATAGTAGTCACAACGGATCTTTTACCCTCTGAGTTGAACTGCAAAGTTTTAAATCATGGTCAGTTCATACTAACTCATAGTTATTCTGTGACTAAATATTGATGTGTTTTCGCGCATATTTTGCTGTCAAGTGTCTAAAAAGATTGATCACGTGGTACAAAATTGTACTTTGACAGCTAGCGTGTAGCTTTGACATAAAAGAAAAAACTCAAAACAATGTAGGATCTACATATTGATTTCTTAATAGTCAACTAATCACGATGTCTTTGAAACACAAAATACGTATATATACGTATGCTTAATATACGTTCATTTGTACGTGTTTCTTGAGTGCAGGGTCCGATTTTCATTCTTCAAAATCGAAACGCGAATCGAGTTCAATTGTTTTCGTACACACAATAAGCGCCCCTAGCGAGCGAGTTGGGAACCTTTTTTTATACAAAAATGAAGAAAGAAAATCAAGAGCCAGGGGGGGGTGATTCTAGACCGATAGATATTTTATCACGATAGATAAATATCCCTCAAACTGTCAAATTTCAATAGATATAAAATCTCTATATCTATCACCAATATCTATCGGTCTAGAATCACCCCCCAGCCCTCAGACTTAACTAGTTAAATCTTACAAAAGCTAATGTTATTGACAAATCACAGACTAGAGTGTTAGTTACTTTATTTTGATATAGTATTATATAAGTAGATAAAATAGTGAAGCCATACCTACCACAACCCCCGATACTCCATTCACAAACCGAGTCCGCCAAACCGCCTTTACATACTTTTGTTAGCGAAGGATGTCCACCAGTAGACATATAATGTATTATGATAGATGTATTATGTACTATCGGCAAAATTTCCGCCTTACCACTTTTGAAACTGTTTCGCTTGCAAGCAGTTAGCTACCTGACCTCGCCTTTTTCTTTTGTCTTCTTATTTTGACCAACCAGAGACCTAAACATCTATTTATTTTTATGACTGCCCATTGTTTTCATAACTTTTACACCCGAAATAATTTGTTTCTATTGGTATTCAAAAATTAACGGCTAGTCGGTTTACAGGAAATGCACCCTTAAGGTGGTAAGGTAGAACTTTTGCTGATGGTACGTACTAAGTAGTAGGTAATGCCCTTTGGGTATCATCGCGTAAGCAGACAGTGACGACATTCTCAATTTGAATTGTATTGAGCCATTTATTCTTAATTATCACCTAAACAATTATTTTGGTTTATAATAGATACTGTAACGATAGCATTAATTATTTTTGGCTTAGTAGAATGCATACACCGCCACATGCCGTTGCGGTAATGTCAAATGTCAAATGTATGACAATAGTTACAGAACCGCCAGACGTAGAATTCTAAAAAAAAGAAGAAGAGGCATGACTATTATTTTTCTGACATAATTTTTGGTAGCGGGTACTTATTGGATTTGATCTGAAAAATACAGGACTATTGTAATTTACTGAAGACTGAAGTTTTATTCACAAACCAGGACCCATGAATGTAATTGGCCATTACACTTTATTAATTTGAGGATATCACCTACTACGGTTGTTGTCCCGTCATATTACAATTCCAAATGCTTAGCCGAATTATTTCTTATGCATATTTTTTTTCAATAGTTAGTATTCTTTTAGCGCTCGTGGCTAGGTTTTCTTAGTCAATTTAAACCGATTTATGTAAGTTAAGCGAAGTTCTGCGCGGTCACTATTTGGATGGGTGACCGCTAGTGGCATTTACAACTGAGTGCTTCGGTGCTTCGTGCACATTAAACTGTTGGTCCCGGCAGTCGTTAAGCCATAACGGAGGCCTAAAAACGAAGTACTCTTTTAAACGTTTATCGCACTTCAATGTTATATTCATCTGCCACGTCTATTTAGTTAGTTTCACACACTTTATTTAATTGAAATGGATAACTTATACTAAAGTTATTGGACATCTACAACTACTTGCAAGAACTCTTTAATATCCCAAAGTTATTAGCAAAGAGAATAACTGTTTGAGATGAGATTGGATTAGTATTCGAGCCTTGTCTCGTAGTGAAACGAATTTGAATCAATGCTCAAAGTCTATATCGAATCTCAATAATAGATTGAATCTCAATGTTTTATACAGATTTTCACAGAAAACACTTAAAAAAAAACCAGACTATTCATGCGTTCGACCTAATGCCTCTAGATTATTATGATGCGAGTCAATTCTGTTCATATTAGCTTTGAACTCCTCTCGCTGTATCTTAGTTAGTTCAGATTTTGGTGTCAAAGTTTCTGAAGATGCGTTTTGATTGTCTAAGGTCAGTCGTTCCGTGGTGAGAAAGTCTGAGGATCCGTTGACGTGGGGTTTAACTTCAGTGAGATTGAGGTCTAAGTTTGATATGGAGAGAGGCTGGGGCTTCTCAAGACCTGATGATAATGATTTAGAGGCGCCCATAATTTCCGTTTCTGAAAAGACGAGTTTTTTATATAAATTAGTATTTAAATTCCAGCTGATTAGGGCTTTTTAGCTCTTGTAATTTGCTTACTCTCACATAATCCCAATATTATAAATGTCAAAGTTTAGATGTTAGTGTTTCAATCACGCTGTAACTACTGATCCGATTTGGAGCAAACTTGGAATACATAGTTCGTAGCCTGGATTAACATATAAGCTCCTTTTCATCCCGGAAAATCAACAGGATAAAACGGGACGCGAGCGATGTCGCGGGCACCAGCTAGTTAGCCATATTTTTATGTTACCTTGAATAATACTCGCCTCGACTCAACAATTAAATCGTGTTTTGATAACTAAAACCAACAGCACGATTTCGAGGTCGAGTCGAGTTTCATTCGAGGCCAATATCTCAAAATAAGTCGAATGGGATTGAAACCATTAACAGTACATTTTAATATAGGGATGCGTTATGCCAAATAATGCAAACACTATGCTAACACTATGCAAACAAATAGCTCTATGGCGATATAATATGTCACTTATAAATTATTGCAGCACTAGGTTTATATCTTACCTTTGGTAAATTCGTCGTTTTTGTTCGGCGTTAGATCGGTTCGGTCGTCTTTGTGGTCCTTCGGGACGGATGAGCTTCGTGTAGCGCCCCCCGCCAGCATGCCTAGCACTCTGCCAATATATTAATAGAATAATGTACAAGTAGACAGGCGTCACAAGCTTTAAGTGTTCATTTTTATTTTATTTACTCACCGGCTTTAGACCTGGTTCGCATTAACAAAACGATATATATTTAATAATCATAAATAAGTTCGGTCGGCGTTGGTAAAAAAGCTGCAAGTCTTATAATAAATGTCAAAATTTAAATGTTTGTGTACCAATTAGGTCGAAACTACTGAATCAACTTGGATGAAACTTGGAATGTATAATATATAAAAAAAAAGTATATAAGTATTCTATCAGCCATCTAGTTCCCATATCACAAGCTATGCTTAGTTTGGGACTAGAGGGTGTTGTGTGAAATGTCCCTGAATATTTATTTATTTATAATAGTTCGTAACCTCGATTTAACACGAGTTTTAATATATAAAGCCGGTGTAAAACGAAGTCGCGGGTAACGGCTAGTGTTTATTATTTGGATATGAGGACTGACCGGGAGTTGCCGAGATCTCCGAAGGGCGCGGCGGGCGCGGCTGCATGCGCGTGCTCCGCGTGCCCCGCGTGCGCGCCCTCCGCCGCGAGCCCTTCCGCGACCAGCACGCCGCCCACGTCCAGCTCCCCTTCTATACAATAACACAACTCATTCTATTTCTAATTTTAAAACCCCCGAATCTTGGACCGATTTTTATCAAACATAGCCAGGAACACTCCCAACTTATTCACCTTTCAAACAAAAAAAACCAAATCAAAATCGGTTCATCCGTTCGGGAGCTACGTTGCCTCCGAAACACACACACACGTCAAACTTATAACACCCCGTCGTTTTTGCGTCGGGGTTAAAAACTGGAGAAACCAATAAATTACAGAAAGTTTTTACGCGAGTAATCTTTGTTCAAAAAACTTCCCGAATGTTGCAGTGGTTTTGATATTTTTATTTTTTATTTCACACCACGCAATACCAAGATAATTTTTGATTCAAGCATATTACTACAATACGAGTATTGTGATGTCATTTTGTTAGGAATAGTATTATTCTATGTACCCATAAGAAAAAATAGTTGAACAGCTTCAGTTGGTCGGTTCCGTTGGTCGGAGTGGAAAGACAGATATTTAGTTCTAAAATACATTGAAGTACCCTAAAATGCAACTATAATTACCATCTGTGACTTCATACAGCTTGATGCCGGGTATTTCTTTCTCTTTCTCTCCTACAGCAGAGCGGGTTTTCTTATACGTGCAAGTTCTGGATACAAGGGGCTTCCATCGCGCTACCTAACATTCAAACAAAGATAATTCAAAGAAAATTCAATTCACCTCCGGTACACACAAATATGACTTTATGGAACATTTATAATTGGTATAGATGGCACGTAATACTAATAACTACTTATCGAAATGTCGAGAGCTGAATTGTACAAATAGCCTTGTATCGAATGCTCAACATAATCTCAAAACTCAAGCATGTATTTTTGTGTTCAACTATTTGCATCCCAGCAGGGAATGTGCCACCAAAAAATAGTTTTCTGTATGTACATATTTAAGTAAATAAAGTATTTTATGAACATTTATGAAATGGTTAAATAAATATCAAATATGATTAAGATTTAAAATTGCCAAATAAAAGTCTTTCAATAGTAGCATCTACACTGGAGTCTCAACAAAATGCGAGCTAGGCTGGATTAGATTAATAAGATAAATAAATATTCATGGACATTTCACACGACTCCCTCTAGTCCCAAACTAAGCAAAGCCTATAATATGGGAACTAGACGCTGATAGAATACGTATATACTTTTTTTTTTTTTGTAAATACATATAATACATAGTAACACCCAGACATGGAACATACATCTATATTTTCCACGCACAAATATTTGTTCTTGGTGGGGATCGAACCCACGACCCACAGCACGGAAGGCAGAGCTAATACCGACTGAGCTGTGACGCCTGTCAATAAAGTTAAAGGGCGCATAAAGTTTGTTTTTTACTCGAAAGAAGTAGATGTACTATCGGCAAAATTTCCGCCTTACAACTTT
The DNA here is from genome assembly GCA_947859175.1 of Gandaritis pyraliata. Taxonomy (NCBI): domain Eukaryota; kingdom Metazoa; phylum Arthropoda; class Insecta; order Lepidoptera; family Geometridae; genus Gandaritis; species Gandaritis pyraliata. The sequence goes on along the minus strand of OX401866.1, from coordinate 2,222,842 downwards.
TGAAACTGTTTCGCTTGCAAGCAGTTAGCTACCTGACCCCGCCTTTTTCTTTTGTCTTCTTATTTTGACCAACCAGAGATCTAAACATCTATTTATTTTTATGACGGCCCATTGTTTTCATAACTCTTACACCCGAAATAATTTGCTTCTATTGGTATTCAAAAATTAACGGCTAGTCGGTTTACAGGAAATGCACCCTTAAGGTGGTAAGGTAGAACTTTTGCTGATGGTACCTGTGCTAGTTCTTCAAACCGCTCGATGGCCGACGCGGACCACTTGTCGGAGCGGTTCTCTGCATCGGGGGTGTCGGCCGGACGCACTCCGGCCAGGAAACACTCCATCGCCTGCCACATCACACACAACTCAGGACAATCCTACTGCACCGAACTTTTATAATAATAACAAACTTTTTCATTGTAATCCGAAGCGTAGATTTCAACGAAAATAATAGATTTTCTATGTATCTGGAATCCTGACATTGAAACGGATAATAAGTGTTTGGTAAGCTATCCTACCGGCTGCGCCAAACATGGACATGTAAGTACAATGGGATAACAATACAGGCGTATGTACGTTGCGGGTATGTTGCTTCTGAGCGTACTATAGATTGATAGTATATATGCTCAGCTCAACAGATCTATTCCAGAAATCCCCACTGAGAAATCGCCATCAGTGGGGACCTCGTGTTTTTTTTCCAGAAATCCTCATTAGCTACGAGCTAGCATGCTACCTTATAGCAGTGGGGATTTCTGGATTTTTTTCAGAAATCTTCTCTAAATATGTGGGCCAAATTAATTCATTTTTTTATTTTACTAGGGATTCAGCAATAACTATCACAATCTTTTACTAGCCACGACGGATGCCTTAAGGCGGCCTAAAATCTCCTTCACCTAAGTTAGCCGCTAACTCATACGACCATACTTACTAGTAGGTTAAACAAATTGAGACAGGTTTAGATTAGTAAATTACGGTATTTAGGCATAAAAATAATAAAGCTAGTGTTAGATACTAGTGTCGGTTCTGTTGTTGCATTTTTCTAAACTAACCTAATTAGACAGCGCTAAAATTATAGCTGTCTTTGTCGTTTCATTTTATGAGAAAGGGACGGTAACATTTTTAGTGCTGTCAAATTAGGTTAGTTTAGAAAAATGCAACAACAGAATCGACACGACTGTGTTACCTGAAATCGCAGTCGAAGCAAGTCAGCTCGCAGCTCGCAGAGCTCGTGCGTCGCGACGTACTCACTGTCGCCGTAGTCGAGGAAGAACACGTCCGCCACCTGCAATCAATTCTATACGTTAAACTTTGCATCACAGCTCTCAAAATACAACGGTAAAATTATGCTTAAACAAGTGTAAGTAGGTACACTTTGATAGAGGGTGTGCAATCCGAAATTTTTAGCTCGACCTCAGGTCCATTAATCGCGTGATGTTTTTTTACCAACTTTTTAACTTTCTTTCCCCCCGGTGAGGTTTTAATCTAGCTCCCTCCCCCTACCCAAAATCACATGTGTTTTTTGGTACAAAGTAAAATCTTTCAAATTTTCAGAATATTCGGTATAAAAATCGCGCGTTCAACAAAAAAAAACAATAAATACACGTGATATATACAATATACACCCCCTCGACCCTTGTGACCCTTTCGAAGCTTACGTGATTAATGGACGACCACAGTGTATAAATGCTAAACCTACCTCCTGTGTGGCGTCGAATTCATTCGGTCTTATATCATGAACTCTGGCACGGTACCACTTTCCGTCGTGTCTGAATACTGCTGCTACCACTTGACCGACTGACACGTGACTCAGCTGAAATAAAAATAAGTTATTCGGATTTCGTTTTTATTTAAATAGTATATTCTAGCTGCAAGATACAAGATACATTTATTTGCCAAAATAAGTGTTACAATTTGGTCTTATGCTAAAGTCAGAGACACTTTAAAACTTATTCACCCTCTTTTTTTTTTTCCTTTTTTTTTCTTTTTTTTTTACTGCTTCGGGCATTACGATTTAGAACACGAGATTTTACTATATTAGTAGTCAAGAGCTCGTCCGGGTTCAGTACTAGCACCGTATCTATTTAGCAGTGCTGCAGTGCTTGCTTGGCACAGTGATGCTCGCATTGTTGTGTTCCAGTTTGAAGGGTATGGGTGCCGGTGCTATTAAATTTTAAAACCTTTGTCTTACGAGAGATGAGCGCAGTGAATTCATCACAGGGCAAGTCTGCAGTGAAACAGGTATCGATTCTGTTGTTGCATTTTTCTAAACTAACCTAATTTGACAGCACTAAAATTATAGCTGTCTTTGTCGTTACAGTTTATGAGAAAGGGACGGCAACATTTTTAGTGCCGTCAAATTAGGTTAGTTTAGAAAAATGCAACAACAGAATCGACAGCAATACCTTAAATAATAAATAAATAAATATTCATGGACTTTACACACAACGTCCTCTAGTCCCAAACTAAGCAAAGCTTGTGATATGAGAACTAGATGGCTGATAGAATACTTATATACTTTTTTTTGTAAATACATACTTATAATACATAGTAACACCCAGACATGGAACAAACATCAATGTTTTCCACGCACAAATGTTTGTTCTTGGTGGGGATCGAACCCACGACCCACAGCACGGAAGGCAGAGCTATTGCCGACTGAGCTGTGACGCCTGTCAATATTGTCAATTTGTCAACATTGTTATAGAGGTAGCCGCTTAACATCAGGTGGACCTTCGGCTTGGTCAATTATATAGCTGTATAAAAAAAGTTATCCTCACCGCATGAGCAGCCCTATTCTCCTTGTTCCCGTAGTACTCAGTCATATGTGTGACGAGCTCGTCCAGCTGCGCCACTTGCGGCCCCACGAACTGCACCCAGAACCGAGACGGGGACGACACGGCCGACACGTACACTTCTATCGATGGTGCGCTCGATTCTGACAAATAAATTGTTATTTTAATCTATCTATCTTCTTTAAAATATAATAACTTCCGAACGACTGCACCAAATTGGGTAATTCTTTTTTGTGTTCGTTATTAACAATAACGAACACAAAACGGTTAACCTAACGGTTTGCATAAAATTAAAAAAAAAACGGACGGCGGGGTCGTACAGCTAGATCACCGTTGCTCTTTAATATATAAATAAGTAGTTATAAAAAAAACGAGCATAAAAGTAATTATTTGTCAAATTGGGTCCAATAAATGAACACGCATTTGTCACAGTCACACAGGCATGAATCCCCCACCATCCCACAGTACTATTCGTACTATCACATCAAGCATAAGCCTATCACGCACGTTACAAGTTCTCAGTCCCCTGCCGTTCTAAAAAAGAATCTCGATTTACTTCATGAAAATCCACCACCCCAATTCCTTGTACACACAAAACCAGTCCCCAAACACTTCAACCCACCAATGTTGCAATTTACATCTCTCAAACTCAACAAATGCACCATAATAATGCACGCACTATCACAAAACGGACATCACAAAAACATAAAAATAAATAAATATTCATGGACTTTACACACAACGCCCTCTAGTCCCAAACTAAGCAAAGCTTGTGATATGGGAACTAGATGGCTGATAGAATACTTATATACTTTTTTTTTTGTAAATACATACTTATTATACATAGTAACACCCAGACATAGAACAAACATCTATGTTTTCCACGCATAAATGTTTGTTCTCGGTGGGGATCGAACTCACGACCCACAGCACGACAACAACATGAGGACAAAACACAAGTAAAGGGGAAAAACTTTAAATACAAAACACACTAGGTTCATCTACTGGGTTCTTATACTAAATACTGTGATTTTCAGACTCAGAAAATGGTGCAAACTTTAAAACAACAATATATTAAATCAAACGGCAGAATAAATAAATAAATATTCATGGACAAATTAATAAAATGGAGCAGATTGAGAAACCCTAAAAATTCTGTCTTTTTATAGATTTATTCAACAAATTCCCATAAGGACGTTCGAATGAGGATACCATGATTTGTTTATCTATTAAGTTAGCATACCGTGAGTTTTAAAACCTCTAATGTGTGATAACTTTTGACTGCAACTACTTAAAAGTTGTTACTAACATTGTCGGTTAATCTATTGCGTGTTTAAATGAAATGAGAAAATGTAGTTTATAGATCGTGTCATTACTAGAAAAAAATCTTAAACTGATTTCTAATCAGATGAAAAATACCTAAATATTGATCTACAAAAAGCTGATACGCAATGGACACCTTACCAACATCATCATTAAGACCATGTCCGTTTGTATTGCCAGTAACGGGTATCCCTTCTTGTTGCCAGTCTTCTGGTAATCATTTATCATTATAAATATCGTAAAATCGTATTAAAATATGCCTTAAAATTAAAAGTACTGTCGGCGACGGAAGTAGGTTAAATTATTTTTGAGTCAGAACATTTCTTTAGTAGCCTTTTAATCGACAAGTACATCGAAAAACAACGCTATTTTGACCCATTCAATATGTCAAAGGCCATATTTTGATAAAAGAAGTGATGTCTTCTCAAGATCTGAGTATAGTTTTTTTTTTATATTTATGTCTTGTCTAAATAGAGACCCCAGAGAACAAAAATAAGAAATGTTTTCACTATATTTGTTTAGTTTATTTAGTTCTCCATTAGGCAACTATATTTTGCCATTGAGACTATTCTGTCTTGATCAGTGTTCTGCAAATCGGCGGAAAAACTGCAGCATAATTAAATCCCCATACAAAATAATTATAGTTTACGGTTAATTTTGTAGTGTACGCAAAAAGTCCATACTATGCACCGATTCGATTTTCTTTTAAAAATAATTGGAACCTACTCCCGTCAGTGTACACACTACACACAACACAACATGCAGTTAGTCTTACCGGGTCGTTTGTACTTGGCATGCGGTCGTTCACCTGTCTCATCTCGATCAGAGGGCGCGGGGGAGGGGGAATGCGCGCGGGGGCCGAGGCGCGGCCTTTTTGACTGTTCTACCTCGCGACGACACTTCTCTTGAGCCACCTGGGGATATACAGCTGTTGGATTTCTTTCTACCCCCAATCGTTAATTTTAATAAATAAATTTGCACAGACGTCTCGCGCTGGGGTGTATAAATAAATATAAATATTCATGGACTTTACACACAACGCCCTCTAGTCCCAAACTAAGCAAAGCTTGTGATATGGGAACTAGATGGCTGATCGAATACTTATATACATATATACTTATATATATATATATATATATACAGCGTGTAGCTACAATGGCGACATTAAATGAACACACGGGTAGAGCTACTTATAAGTATCCATAAAAAAAATAAAAAAATAATTAAAGTCCATAATAGAAATTTCGAATTTTTCAAACAAACTTAATAATAAAATACGCAACAAAAATTAATCATCCTGTGAGTGTGCAAACCGCGCCGCGCCCGCGTCCGCGCCTGCCTGCCCGGGCGGCTCGGTGGCGGCGGCGGGGCGCGGCGGAGCGCGGGGCGGGGAAATCAAGCGACACCAAGGAAATCAAATAATTTCACTTTACCTTGTTCACTTTACTATTAATTTTATTGTTGTGACCTATGCACCTCGCGCCTTACACTTATTAAATCTTCAAGTTCTCAATGTAGCCGCGCCGCGCCGCCGCCACCACGTCGGACACAAAGACGTACCTAACCGGCGCTGAATATTCGCCCTGGCCTTTTGCATTTTTGCATAAACGTCGTCTTTCACAAAGCCCCATAAAAAAATCGAGGGGCTTGAGGTCAGGTGACATTGGGCCACCTAAGAGGTCCGTGTCGTGTCGTCCTATCCAGTATCCACTGAGCACCAAACATTTCATTTAGCCACTCCCTAGTCGCAAAGGTAGACAGATAAACAAATAATAAATCAAAGCGTCTTTATCGCTGTACCTACGTAGACCTGATTGGGTACTTAGAATAGAAAAGCTAAACTAACAAAACCAAGCGTCTTTTTCGCGAAACATTGAGAATAGGTAGATAATTAGCAAAATTATTAAAATAAAGTGTGTCAAGGACACCGGCCCGCGTATCACTGGCTAGGCGGCAGGACGAGTCGGTCGAGCGGGCGGCGCGGGCGCGGGCGGCGGTGGCGCTCCTCAATCAAAGGGCGAGGCGAGCGGAGTTAGCTATCCCTTTCATGCACAAGCACAACGTCGCAATTTCGGGTGTCTTTCTTGCTCTTCATACGCGGTTATGACCCGTGACGCCCTAACCACACTACCGCCGCGATATCATAACAGCGGACCCGCTATAAATTCGCCATGTCTTGTCCGTATTATATGAGAAGCCGAACACTAGCGTGACTGCCTGTTCTAACGTATAGATTTGACTATAATTCTATCTCTTTCCCCGCGCGGATTCGGCGATCTGCTCCGACGACGCCCCGGTCACACCTCCGCGCTCCGGCCGCCATTTAGTAGCGGAGCCGCGTTGACTTCAAACGTGTTGGACGTAACGTTCCGCTCCCACGATACCGCTAACACAACTACACTTGATCGCGGCGGAATGAATTTCGCGGACTTGCTACTCCAATAACGGGCGGAGATGTGCTACGGGCGTGAACCCGACAGATGACCTCTGCTCTTACGTACAGGTTGCTCCGAGGCGTTATTTAAGAAAATTGATTTATTTCGATAAATCTTATGTTTAATGAAATAAAAAATATGTCTATGTTCTGAAAACGCGAAACCGGATACGCTGGTTAATTTAATGTCGCCATTGTAGCTACACGCTGTATATATATATATATATATATATATATATGTATTGTGCATTGTCCCCCTGCTAACCTCACCCCAGCCAGCACAACTCTTTAAAGTAACGGAGATGGACTTTGAGTTGATGGCAGCAATGTTCCAGCATCCGGATTGTGTTGTGGAGTACGACGCGATCAGGGGGGTGATTCTGGGTATGGTAGAGATTTTACTCTAATAGCGATGACGTCGAATCTCGGTCGAAAACTGGTTTCATCCACTAGTGACAGAAGTTTTCAACGTCATTTTGACGTCATCTCTATTAGAGTAAAATCTCTGCCGAAGTGAGAATAAGGCCCCAGCTCCTGCACTCCCGTTTTGGACTTGGCTTCGTTTGTAGCAGTGCAATGCAACAATTCATGCTCTACCATTTGTTTTTCCTGAAGACAGCCCGGCAGAGGTCGCTGTCAGTCGCTGTTAAGATCACAGTGGCCCGTGATGATAAATATAAAGATGTATTCACGCATATTATAACAAACTCATGTAGATTTCGAAGACGCGGGGTCTATTGGTAACATACTTTTTGGACAGTGCCTGCAAAACTTACGTAGTTGTCAATAAGTTTCTTGGCCTCTGCAATCTGCTCCTTAGTGCCGCGCATATTGATGACTCGCTCGCTTGTCTTGTCGGTAGACAGGCCTTCGATTTTCACTCGGGCGCCGCTGCGGTGGCAGATGTCATTCACGTTAGTACCACCGGCTCCTGAGGAATTATATTGAAATCAGGGCATACCTACCAAATTAACTCTTTAATTTTAATTCTCACAACAGCTGACCATTGTTAGTACAGTTTGACGGTTCTTATCTTCAGGCCATGTTTTGATAAAATCTGTTAGCCATTTCCAAGAATACCAGCTCAGTGGGGTAATCACGAACAAATCTGACAGTCGCCACGTTACGTAAACCTAACGTATTCGAATCATATTGCGCGTCAACGCCAGCTCGACTGCCGCACGTTATAGGTTCGAGCACATTATGCCGGGCCGCAGCGTGTCGGGGCGGAGCGCAAAAATCCGCTCAAATCGCTTTAATACAATTTGTATGAATTATCGCACACTGTGCCGGGCCGCAGCGGCTCGCATTAATGCGAGGCGGATTCTCGTCCGTGCGATGCGGCCCGCCCCGCCCCGCTGCGCCCCGTCAACAGTGTGCTATAGCTAGCGGATTGGTGCTATCCATAACGTACAGTTGCACGCAAATTCTGGCAGTACCCTGAACTCAAAATCCGTCAATGCACTGTGACCCGGCCCGTCACTTATGTGCTAGGTAAACATTTTGCGCTGCGCTGCGGCCCGCTCCGCCCCGCTGCGGCCCGGCATAATGTTCTCGAACCTTAAAGCGTCATCGCGCAGTGTATTTTTGATACGCTAGCGTTACGATACGTTTACTATTGTCACATTTATGCGTGATCAAGGCACAGAACAGAATTCTAGAGTTTGGGTGTTAAAACTTTAGAGAAATCAAATATTCTCAAATTCTTACCAATGATCCTTCCGACTGCCCAAGTGGGCACAGTAAGGCTGTCATCACACAACAGTGGTTGCTGATTTATGAAATCGTGAACTAACATCTCCGCTAGCTGCGTCCCCTGACTCCGCCCGCGGATCATACACACGTCGTAGTCAGCGTCGGTGAACTTTTTGAAGCTTATCATAGCACCAGACTTCTTTTCTATGTCTTTTATGTTTGAGCCGCTGCGACCTGCAATGTTTTAAAATACCTGATAGAATTTCGACTATTTTAAACTGCCCGCGACTTCGTCCGCGTCCCGTTTTATACTGTTGATTTTCCGAATAAAAAGTCTAAGTAGATAAGTTCGTAGCCTATGTGTTAATCCAGGCTACGAACTATTTATGTATTCCAAGTGTCATCCCAATTGGACCAGTAGTTTTTGCGTGAAAGAGTAACAAACATACATACAAACTTTCGCATTTCTAATATTAGTGGGATGTTTTTAAGTCTCATCTTTATTTCAACTACATAGATTTTAATTTTGTATGTTGACTGCTTAGGTTACGAAACTTTATCCTTATGGTTTAGATTACAAAGTAAAACAAAAAATATAGTTTACTTTAATCAGTATAACATGAGTTTGTCATGTGAAGGTCGAGGCAGGTCTACACTCAAGAGCATGGAGTTTAGGTCACCAAGAAATGTTTAAGATACCAGAAACCAGATTTAATTTCAAACGTAATTTATTCAGAACAAGGTACATAGATCAAATTACAAGCTAAAATGATGAGACAAGATTATAGAATTTAAACTATTTAAGATCTTTATTCGTCTCCAACATTTGTTTTGTTTATTTGTTACTTACATATTCATAAAATCAATAAAACTTGAGCACAAATCTTTTAGTTTAACTGAAACATAGTTTTTCAATGGGTTTTGTAATAGCTTAACTTTTCGAGATAATAAAAGATTTGTGCTAGTGTCCTGGATTAAATGCTCTTGAGTGTAGCTACTGTATTTTTTTGTTGTATGTTACTGGATATTATGCCTTGCTAAGCCCCTATAACTATTCTGTAGCTATAATATGTAAATACTTGTAGGTAAATACTCTTATAATTTGGTACCTACCTAACTTAGTGAGCACTAGTGTGATAGAGGTATCACACTGGCGAATTGCGGGCGAGTTTATAGCGAGGCGAACGCAGGAAGCAAAGTTTGCTGCAAACTAGCGGCGCGTATTCGTTTCGCTCTGAACACGCCCGCGAATCGCCAGTGTGAACCATTTATATATTTTTTGTCAATAGTGTGAATCACTTTTGCAAATAAAACTGTGATAGATTTTCAATATATTAAGATCTCATACAATCAGATTTAGCTACAACCTACATAGTACTGCCTAGAATCCCCTTCGCAGGAACTCGCAGGGGATTTTAGAAATAAGCCACTATAATTCCCCAAAGTTTGTAAGTGGTCTTAGTACACTTGTTAAAGTAACAAGCATTTATTAAATTAATAACTTACCAATCAATGCGGGAACAATGCTCTTAGATACTTTAATTTCAATGACATTCATTTTCGATGACTTGACGGTCTTGCTACCAGTCTGTATTTCATCTTCATCTTTTTTGAACACATAGTACACGACAAATGCAGTGACTGTCACCAGGGATAGGCCTAGAGCCACTGGCAGAACTAGTCTTGAACTTGACATTCTGCAAAGAAAAATAGATCTCATCTAAAGGGCTTATTAGATTGTGCAATCTCAAGTCAGACTTACTGATAGAGATGTAACGTGATGAGTTGAATTTTTTCGAACTCAAGTTATTTGAATTGACTCACATCGAGGACTTGTATGCATATAAAGTCATACAAGTGAACATTTAGCACCAATTTCTCTAACCACTTACGTTGCATACGGACCTAGTTGAGTCAACCCAATTGGCGGCTTGAGTCAAGGTTCAGTTTAACTAAAATAATTCGAGTTCGAAAAAATTCAACTCATCACGTTACATCTCTATCAGTAAGTCTGACTTGAGATTGCACAATCTAATAAGCCCTTAAATAGCTAATTCATTTTGATGAAGTAGGTAGTTAGAACTGTTGACGGTAGGTATTGTTTCCTTGTAGCAAACTCGCAAGACTTGCGATTATAAACGAGATAAGAATAACTGCTGTAGAAGAAAGTCTCTCTATCTTCGGTCCGTAGAGCTGTTAAGTTCTTAGCTTTGTTACATTGAAGACTATTAGCAGCTATGACATAATAACGAGAACAAAATAACTTCGCAAGTAATATGATACTCAACGCTGATGTGTACCAGGCTTACCTTGGTTTTCATGGACTTCTTCAACTATGAGAGAAGCGGTAAATTGATAATTTGCAGGCCTGTTGTAGTTTACGCGTGTATCACAACAACAAAACAATGTTTCGTGTTATCCTTCCTTTGCAATTTGACCAAATCGCAAAGAAAAACGTTGCGCGTGTTGTGTGCCTGCTTAGCTATCTTGCTATCTATCTATTCTATTTCCTATTTCGCAAAACCAAACCAAACCAAATCATCTGGCTTTTTGATTGATTGAATTGATTGACTTGACAATGACATTCACTACATACGAAAGTTCGACGCCACAGACTAAAACAAAACCCTAGAATCAATGGAGCGGTAGATTCAAAATAGTTTTGAAAATATAGCAAACGAGGTGAGAGGTTTTGGTATTATTTAGTCCATTTTCTTCTATGGTCCATGGTCCATAAAATACAAAAAAGTCATGTTCAAAAATTTCAAAAATCAAAAATCACTGAAGCGTGTGCTATCAATTTTGGGTAAACTTTTACAAGAAATCTTATTTATTTACTACTTACCTATTAAAAAGATATTCAACTGACACAGAGGAGTTGCTCCTTCATTTTGGTCCAAGCCGATGTATGAAGGGGTCAATGTATGTATATAATTACGCAAGTGGATAAAAATGACCTGGGATGTAACGCTAGGTAAGTTCCATCCCCTTAGTAATCGCACAAGGTCGACCATCTATTCGACTCTACTTGGTTTAGTAGAGCCTATGTATAGCTAAAAGAATTAGTAGAATTACCTACCCACGTATTTTATTTTTCCTATTTACCCCACTGGTGGGACCTGGTGGGACAATCGAAGGAAGAGAGAGTTGGTATTGGTACACAAAAAGCACAAAACAAACAAACTTTCAGCCACTGGTGAATCTAAAAGACTCGACCTTGGCGATTTTTCGTGTCTTTCAGTTTCATGTCAGTAAATAATTCCATCCCATGGATTATTATTGCGGCGACTAAACTTCATGCTTTTCTGGGACATGTTAACCACACGGTATAATATCGCTCGGTGAAAGTAAAGGGGTGGGAGTGGGGTAGGTACTCTATGCAGCCAAACAAAATATAAAATTCGCCTTCTTAGTAGTCGTTCGTCTTAGTAGATATTGGGTACCTACCTAGGTACTTATTTTAGAATGTGGTTCTAAGATGTTGGTTATAGTAGGTAGATAAGTGTAGATTTACTTACCTACTTTAAACCTACGTTTTGCTAGATTAAAGAGACTCGCTTCATTACCTAATTAATTCCAATAAAAATATCCTCACGAATGCTAAACCATAGGTACCTACCCTCCCCTACCGTGCGCCTGAAATGTTCCAATAAAGCGTAATGGTTCGTATTCGTCATATTTTTTTATTGTCTCGACAATCACGAAAGCTGCGGGTTCCCACGATACCCAGTCAGTTTACTAAGCAACCATGCAGCGGCCCTATGTGCGACGGTATTTGCAACCGAGTAATATGCAGGAGGCATTTTATGGCGGTAATGTGCTGTAGATTTTATTGAATGTCGCACTTTGATACTTGATTTCAATACTAAAATTTGATTTACGAGGTAGATTAAATGACAACTACATCTGATGAGTATCGCAAATCATTTGGTCTGGTCTTTTTTTTTTTTTGTCAAAGCCGGTTTTAATAGTTTGTGATGTTGGGCGTCGAAAGGTTGGGGTTGTTGTTGTTGTTGTGCCATTGTGTTGAAAGAATTAGCCAGACTAGACCCTGCGTTACCGGATCTTACCAGAGTGGACCACGTGGAGGTTTCTTTCTCCCACCCCGTCTGGTCTGGTCTAGGAACATAGCTAGTTATTCTATTTAGGCTGGTACTTACAGTATTGATTATACACCATAGGTACCTCTTATCCTCGATTTCTTACGAGTACAAAAGCTTGTTGGTATATTGATGGTTGTCGTTTCTTCTAGACTTTGAGTATGTCGTCACGAAAAAGACTCCGCCACGCATATGCTTCGGCACCGGATTGGAGCGTGAAGTCCTTCCAACTAAAGGAAAATGTATGAGTCCTTTTATGAGACGGATTGCACCTGAAGTGAAACCTAACTTAGGTCCAGGATCGTACGATAATGATAGGGACGCGTTCTATGAATTGACACACAGGGTAAGTTTCGACCAAATGTTCCACATCCACATGTTTAGTTCTGTCACAGTGTTATTTTAATCAATTCACTTTACAAACACTTTAAATGGGATCACGTAACACATTCCAGAAGTGATTGTTGACATGAATAAAAATAGCTCTATACTTATGTACCTACTTTTCACTTTTATCACCAGCACTATAGTACGGTTGGTCTGGGTGCAAAGACACCACGGTGGATAGTCAAACATGAATACCAGCCGCCTCTAAAAGAACCTCCACCAAAGGAAAAGATACCACAAAATTGTGCTCCTTTTAATCAAACTTCCAAGAGAAAAGGAATTTTCCGATCGAGTGATTATCCTGCGTAAGTCAATTTGATTAGGAACCTACTGTACCTACCTAACTAGCGCTCTTTAGTTGAACAAGATAACGTACCTACTTGTAGGGCGGACCGGTTTCCGCAAGTGCAAACGTAGGTACTTATGTATGCTGTAATTAGTCAGAATTGATTTAGTAAAAATACTTTACCTTCAGGCCGTGTGACTACTGCCCGGAATACAAGAAACTGGAGATGAAATTCGCATACTGTTTCTCTGACAAAAAGGTGTTGAGGTGTGCAGTTCAGGTACTTACGAGTTTTATTGTTTTAAGTTACCTACCCTAGATGATTCGTAAAATTATTTACAAATATTAACTAGGTAAGTACCTATAATTGAAAACAGAAAACTGTCTAACTTTCAAACTCCCAAAATCTTTACAAAAACGCGATTTCTTTGTTAGGTATTCTAAAATCAACACATACTACGTATGTGGTCGGTCACCTACCCATAAAACAAACTTACTAAGTACAATGGTAACAAAGTTATTATTATTTTATAGATACAATGTGTTCCTTACAACTTGGATACCTGTGGAGCTTGCGGATGCTCTTGCTCAGCCCAAGGAGACTACTGGCAGTTTGAAAACAGAATATTTCTTTGCCGAAAGCATTACACGAGGTTGTTCAAGCATTGCTTAGCCAAGTTCCAGGGAGCCAAACTGGCAGAGTTCAAAGTAAGTTCTTAATTTTTGTCATTACCTTGATTGAACAGATACTTTTGCTCGGTTGTGCGTTGTGCCTGGTAATAGTAAAACTTAGGGTGTGTTTTATAATCAAATCACCATGTAGTAGATTATGAAATAGGTAAAAAAAACGAGTGGGCCAGAGCTGGTGGAGATTATGAAACATACGGGCGCAAGTTAGGTATTTCTTTTTGATTTAGGTATGTGGCGGGTATGCATAGTGCTCTGTTTGAACTTCCTACCTAGGTACTTACATTATTTTTGCAGTCGGTGAGGGACTGTTTCTTCGCCCATGCTCATAACAGTTGCAAGGCTGCCCTCAAGATAATGAAGAGTGAAGAAATTGTGAAGAAGCTCAGGAAAGAAGCTTACCTAGATTTGTATTTCCCACAACGTCGGTTTTGCAATAATTGATAATCAGTAAAATATCGATTGGTACAGTTTCCTTGGTAAGCAAGATGGTAGAAATATATTTTTTAACATTGGTAGAATTTCTTATCAAATGGTAACACTGAATAAAACGTCAAGTCAATAACAAATCATCTGACTTTTGTTGTGTACATTCCGTTATTTATTTTGGTAAAGAAATCGATATTAGGGCGAGTGCGTGGTAAAATGAAGCTTGATTCGAACAATAAAATGGTGAATAGTGATAGCGGCGCCGATACGCCCGAGGAAGTGGTAGATCCGAGGCAGAACGCCGAAGATATCATCGATGAAATTCTGGCAGAGTTTACGGAATCCAGATCACCCCCAACAAGGAACGGCATTGGCATTCCAGAGAACTTGTTCAGTATGATACAGCCTCCGCGCACCAGAACCCCCGCCAATTCATTCTCAGAGAACGCTACAATCGACGACATCGATCCCTCGTCGGATCTCGGTACGTCGATCAGAAACAAGTGTGCCGAACTTGAAGAGATCCTACAAAGCCTGAAGTCGCGACTAAACCATGTCGTCCTCGATGAAAACATCGTTCTGAGCCCCGACGCTAGTTCCGCTGAGGCCCAACTTGAACACGACCTGGACACGGACTGCCAAGAAGACCTGTCTTTACAAGAGTTCCTAGAGTTGCTCCATTCACAGAACAAAATACCCAATACTATCCCATGATCAATCACTGCAACCATTTAGTAATAAGGCAAAATTATAACATGAATTTATTGTGTGCAGATTTGAGATGGATTAGAAATTATTATACTTAACAAAAATATTACAAACATTTCTGGCCTAATTCAATGTTTTATTAGATAAAATCACAATGGAGAAATATATTACTAGATTTGCTTAGCAAAACAAATTATAACTTATCTTATTCAATTTTAAAAATCTGCAAACATGTCATCTTCAGTCTGAAGGGTAAGCTCAATAGTATTAGGTATGGTGTCATTTTCATACAACTGAGACTCATTATGGCTATCCTCATTGTCATATGTACTCAAGTTGTTCTCAGATTTCAGGATAAAATTAGTATTTTTCTCACTTATCATGCCAACAATCTCATGTTTCTTTCGATAATTCAATGATTCCTTGAATTTTTTCAACCAGGTGTTGTAATATGAGGGATCTGAATCAACACATTCTTTTCTAAAGAATAGCATAGCATCAAAGGCTTTGGAATAAGTGCCATCTAAGTTGCCATTTATCATACTTTCTAAAGCAGCAGTCATTTCTTGTGCAAGATCAACCATTGGTTTATTATTAGCTTTTAGAGCAGTGTAGTCTCCGATTGGGTCTAATGTTCCAATTCTCTTGATTTCACTGTGAGGTTTCACTGGAAGATCTATCTTTGTCATTTCCATCTCTAAATCATCATGTGCCTCATTGCCTTGAGATGCCTGGATGACATTAGATGGTTCAGGTAGAAATCTGACTTTTTTCTTTTTTTCCTTTTTCTCAACTTTGATCAGTTCGAACAAGCTTTTTAACTTTTCCATTGGTTCCCTGGATCTCTTTTCAATTTGTGGTGGCATTTTGAATAAGTTCATGATATCATCTCGCGGTTGGGGCAATGGTTCTCCAGGATGCATAGCCCTGTAGGCAATGCAGTCTAGCATGTGCTGAGCAAAGGGACTGACTGTCTCTCCGATGGGCAATGCTTCTGCTTCATCAAATGTTCCGTCGTAAGCTCTGGTGAGGTCCATTGCTTTGATGAGATTAACAAAGCCTTTCACTTGTGCATCAGTGCAGTTGAATGTCTTGAAGCTAGTAGCTGGGAATGACATGAACTTGATATCGTCCTTGAAGCATAAAGTAGCCATAGAGAGACAGACATAATTGTTTGTGTCTATGACTGGGAAGAGAGCAAACATCTTGGGTGCATTGTTATTGTTGTAAACTCTTCTAGCTATGCCAACAAGGTTCATCTCAAGTAGACATTCTACAAGGCATCTTACTGCATCCTGTGCTTTCTTGTCTCCTTTTCTTCCAAACACATACTGTAGTCCATCACCAGTAAGGTTTTGCCAGTTTACATTACTTGCATGTGTGAAGCCATACACTGACAGGCATTTGTCCCCACTTTCATAGAGCATTGATTTATCAAGCTTTGAGAAAGGAATTAGTGCCTGGCCATATTGGTATCCTTTTATAGGTTGTACATCATTCTCAACTGCTTTGGTTTCTGCATTGACAAAAACTGGTGCAGGTTTCATGATGGCTTCGGTTGTGCTGGCTGTATTAGTGATGGGATCTCTGACTGCTTTCTGCCAGCTCTTTACAACAGAATCATCTCTCAATCGAATGTATGTTGAGACAGGGATCTTTATGTTTGGACCAATGCTCAGATCTACACTCCAGGGCCGGGCACATACTCCTTTTTTCTTGTGAAAGAGAAGGTACCTCATGGTGTACTCAAAAGTGGCTGTGGCACCATTTGTGGCTTCAACAAGTTGGCGGGCTAATGAGATGTCACCTTTAGCCATATCATCAAATATATCGGGGCCTATCACATCCACTTCAAAGTTATCTTCTTTCAGTCCTTCTAAAATCTGCAAAAATATGAACGAATATGACTAAATTATATTGTAATAATATTTTATAGGTTTGATAGAGAATACACACAATTTGTACATCTTTGTGAGCATTGGCCGTAGGTACTTTGAAGTTAGTCATCAGGATTATCTTCTTATTTTCAATTTTTCCTCCATGGCTCTTGAAATGATCTGCAGCCACAATGATGGCATCGACCCAATCTCCTTTACTTTGTGATGGCTAAAAATGTGAAAAGAATAAAATAAACATGGTAATCAAGGGTTAATGGGAATATACCCTTGCAATAGTATTAGAGAATATATTATTCTACAAGGATCAATTAATTATTAGTAGATGATTAGCTTACTGTGCTGGGTAGTTCCCGGATCATTTGCCAAGTAGGAGTCACCAGTTCATACAACATGTCGATATGCCTGAAAGCGCCCTCGACTTGTTCAGCCATTCCATTCTTAGTTTTCTTTGAGCCCAGCAGCATGATACCAACTAGATTATTACCCTGACTGATTATTTTGCGCTCTATCAGGCGGGTAGCGCATTCTCGCGCTTGTTCAAAAAAATTCTTTTCCCCCTTTTCATCTGGGGTTGAGACATTACGTCCAATGTCTAGGATGATTAGCGCACCTTGGTCTACTTTCTTTGGAGCCATTTTAGCAGGAATATCTTGAATTAGGTACTTAAATGATGTTTACCGGTGGTTACCGGTTTAGCAGCACAGCACCCAGATGAACCACAAATAACGTAAGTAAGCAAATGTTTATTACTTTGTAAATTAAATGAATAGAATAGCAAAATTGGAAAGATTAGGACGGAAATATTTGCGACGACCGACACGACGCGACGCATTTCAAATACAAAACAAGTCGAAACGTGCATGTCGTGCATCCAAGAAAGATAAGAATAGGTAGACCAAGAATTTTTTTTCACAATCGATATCGATTGTTGATCCACAAACCAAAAACGAAACCTTCCTCAAAACTTTAGGGTTTGTTTATGAAGTTATTCTTTAATAATCTGAGTGTGGGAGTTGGGGTGCCGCACCGCCCGTGCAATGCCGTGCATGGCCCGTGCACCACCGACGACGGATCATGTGGTGATCATGTGGATTGTGGAGCGGCCGCTGGCTGCTCATACTTGTTGATCATGAAGATACTTACTGCTTCGAAACGTAAGGGTTTCCGACTATCAGTTTTGTTTGACGCAAAACTGTTTTAAAATAGGTATTATCGATATCAAACTATCGACACTTGATAGTGTACAACGCTATCGAAAAGGCTAGAAACTGTAGAAACCCGTAGACGTATAGTAAAGAAATCTGACGTTCTGTCAAACATGACATAACTTGACTTTTCTGATGATGTCCATTCATCCCTTGTCAAAGAGTATTTTTCTGTGGGTGGATGCCATCTATTAGTTTGTGGTGGGTGGGTGGCATTCAAAGATCAATATTATGCTATATGGCATTAAATTACTGGCATTCATTCTATGTATGTTCATCTCTTCAAATTCAAATTCTTTATTATTATAATAAAAAATAAAATAACATTACAGCGCGAGCGTTCCAATTCGTTATTCTATTTATGACTAGGTAAAAAGAAGAACCAAGTAGGTATTTACAAATACCTCAATACCAATACAAAGTAAAAGAATAATAATGAATTCACTCCATGCATAACATCTATTGCACAGATCAATAGGCTACGCATGGTCTGTGCTTCACTCCTATTGATTGCTTCATTCACTCTTCTCTTCTCTTTGGAAGTTTGGAAATGAATTGTGTTTTGTTTACTTATTTTACCTGATAAAAATAAAGAAACAATAATAATCTGAATTCAAGGATTTGAAAAACATGCAATACCAAATACTTAAGACTGACTGAAAATATCGGCCTGATTTCAGCCGCCAGAAATGACTAAAACTCATAAAAATTAGCTCAATGGCTGATCACAGGCATCTTAGATTTGAATTATAAATAAAATGTGCACTACAAGCAAAAGTAAAGTCCTTGCTGAAATGATGAAGTGTTCCTTCCATCACAGAGCCTTTTACTGCTACCTAGGCATGAGTGTTTGGATATTTTTCTTGATTACAGGTATGAACCTACTATGACTATTTCTTTGGTATATTTTGGTTACTGTGAGTCTCTACGTTCGTTAGTTGTATCAGCTGTTCTCGCTTGGTCACCGTTTTGGTTAGACAGTTGACAATAAATGGTGACCCCACGACAAGAAAGACTAAAGATGGGCTGAGGCCCAATCGCGCTAATCTTCAACGGTTCAACCATTACCCATACCACATATGTTATGAGCGTTTTGTGACGATTTCGAGTCAATAGACTGTTTAATTTGAGTTACTTGAGCTTGAAAAATCCCAACTCTATTCTTAAATCAATATCAAATGCACCATGGTTCATCACAGCTGAAGAACTCAATGAGAACCTAAGAATTACCACAATCAAAAAAGAAATGCAACTCCTGGAAAACTCGTACAAAACCAGACTGAAAAACTTTTCACTAATATCTAACATGGATTTTTTTACAGTTATGTACAAATACATGTCCATAGGTGAGGAAATGCCAGTAAAGAAAGTTATTCACACAGAATACATATCTAAAAGTGATGCTAAGTTTAGACGGATTTATATGAGGGCCTGTAATCCAGCTGATAATATTATAAGGAAGGCTGAAGGTAAGTTCAAATCCTGCTCTTATAGAAAAGTTCTCAATCAGTGAAGGAAAACATCGTGAGGAAGCTATTTAGTAATCCGCCGGCGGTGATGTCAAGGAACGTGAAAGGATGTCTACTGTGCCTGGTAATAAAGTCGAGACCCAATTTAATATTTTCATTTTAGTCCAGTGACAGATCTCCGAGAGTGAAGTATCCGGCTTCCTATTAACTTTTGTGTCATCTAGAAGTCACCAATCAATAGTAAACAAACATTGTTATGTTGTCTTTTTTAACCATTAATGGTTAAAAATTAATATTAACTGAACTTTTTTCAGTTAAAATTAATGGTTAAAAAGGATCTTTATTTATTATTTTTATTTATTTATTATTTCTTTGCTGCAGGTCTAGTAGATACAGACACATGGCTACTGCACGGAGTTCTGGTAGTGACGCGGCATGGTGACCGAGGACCTCTCACTCATCTCCGAGGTGGAGACAAGCTGCCGTGTGATGCTGTGCCGGTCTCACCGCTGTTAAAAAGGTTTTTTATTATTATTAAATTAAATTTGAAGCAATCTAAAAAGTTCTACCTCTATAACAGAAGTTTATGTAGAACAGAGCTATCTACAGCAAGTTTTAAGAGGCTTTCTTTCATAATTAAGTATGTGCCACACTCAGATTTAAGAGTGCTTATTAGTCCACCGTTATTTATTTATTTATTGATAGTAGGTACTGTTTTATAAAAATCGTGATTTTCTTTTATCTGTGTCAAAAACAATGTACGTAAGTTTTTCGATCTGCTCATTAGGAGGCTTTGAGCATGCTTTTATAATTTACCGTGAAATAGCATGTCGCGATTATATTTATCGTTGTATGAAGACACTGTCATATTCTCGTCAACGATAACGGCATGTCGTGCTATTTCATGGCGAATGATAAAACTGCGCATTGACAACAGATTAAATTGTATTACAAGATAAATCTGTATTACATTACAGCTATGAAGAGTTCGTACAAAACTCTAGCGCGTCAGGCCGTGCGTGGTGGGTAGGAGGGCCCGGTCCCTTCCACAACTTCCCGTCTCTCCCCCCACGGGCCAGTGGGACAAGATGTGCGTTAGGACAGCTCACTCCACGAGGCCTGCTGCAAATGATCACTGTTGGTAAGAAAAGTACCTAGCTGGAAAAAATTCTAATGTATTTAGGAGATGAAGTTAATATTGTGGGGTAATGTTAGCAGTAGTGGGATGTGATGTGCGTTAAAACAGTTCACTCCACGTGGACTGCTGTAAATGAACACTGTTGGTAGAAACACGATGTCAAAAGAACATACTTTTCAGCCGGGTGCACCCTTGCCAAAATTCCTGTTTTCAAATGTAGTATTTTGATATATTTGTGATTTTTGACATCCTATTTTGTGTTTCAGGAAATATATTAAAGGATGCTTATGGCGAGATACTTGGCTTGGACACGCCAGAAGTGCAAGGGAAAAAAGATACTGGTAAGTACTCTTGGCGGAGGATTTAAATACAAATACAAATACAAATAAAATTTATTGTCATCAAAAAGGTGTAGGTACATTAGGTGCGCACATTAAAAAAAAAATGACAATTGGAGTAGGCTCAGCACTAATCAATGATAAAAGAATAGAACTGAGCTCATCTAGTTTTGTAAAAAAAAGTTTAAGGATTTGGGTGAGACCTAGTGGAACAAATCACATTGTAAAATGCTCTACATTTATTAATAATTACAGGAGACGTGATAGCATACAGCACGCGATACCGCCGCACATACCAGTCTCTCGTGGGGCTCCTGTGGGGCTCGTACAGAGGGCCCGCGGGCGCGCGCGCCGCCGCCGCCAGGGAGAGCCACTCCGTCGCGTTCTGCTTCAGCGAGTGCGCCTGTACCCTGCACCATACACTCAACAAGTAAGTCGTTATACAGTATCAAAGCTTACTCTCCATATTCAGACAGTCTAGCTAACACAGGATTCATTGGTCGTGAACAACGAACATTAGGCACGAGATAAGTACCTACGACCAAGAGTTAAATACAAATCCTACTTCCTACTAATATTATAAATGCGAAAGTTTAGATGTTTGGATGTTTAGATGTTTGGATGTTGTGTTTCAATCACGTCTAAACTACTGAACCAACTTGGATGAAACTTGGCATATATATAGTTCGTAACCTGGATTGACACATAGGCCACTTTTTTGATCTCGAATAATTAACAGGATCTACAGGATAAAATGAACGAAAAGGATTAGCAGCGCCAATTGGCAAGAGGATTTCATTGTCATGTCATGTCACGTCAGTTTGACAGGGCGTAGTACTACCTCTTTGGTCTAACAACTAGCGTTTGACATTCCAGTAGGTACGAGTTCGGTGTAATGAGGTGTAATGTCAAGTTTCTCAAAGTTTCCGCTCGGTACACGCACAGATAATATAGTGTACACGGAAACTGTAGACGCGTACGAAGTCGCGGGTAACTGCTAGTAATTTATATAGGATGGAAAAAGAAGCGCTACCGTGCCGGTATCTGTAACTAAAGTAATGTTTACGACGAGGTTGCGCAGTACTAACTACTACAGGCTAGAACTAAAATAATATTGCAGAAAATCTTTGATTAAAATGTATTATCTCCTTTCAGAAAAATAAACTCCCAATCGAAGAACCGCCTAGAATCTCACCCTGCTATCAAAGATCTAGTCACAAAACTGACCAAAGTCCTTTTCGAATCGCAAGAGCACCCAGACGCTGATGTAGTGAGAGACGCAGTTCTAGCCTATATGTGCCACGATCAGCCTTTCCCGTGCACTGGTAAAACCACAAAAACAAAACTATCTTTAGAGAAAAGACATAGGAAACTCCGCGGCAACACCAGAGGTATCTTAGACGTGGATATCGACGCTTTAAATATGGAGCTGGACTACATAAACAATCAATTGGACTTTAACAATGAAATTGGAAGAAAAGCGCGCGATATAATCGGAAAATATTATGATAGCAATAAAATGAAGCAGCCTCTAGATTTTGACGCGCAAATGGAGAGAGAAAAGCTACTCTACTACCAACAACGGTATTTTGATAATGCGGAGGCTTACGATGATGTGGTTATAGTGAAGAAAAATCTAGATGCTGATTTTAACTTTCCGAACGACGCAAGAATGGACACGGACTTTGAAGACGATTACAAAGAACCGACGCCTGAAACATCCGAAAATATATGCGTGAGGAAGGAACATGTTATGTCACTGTTCGCTTACCTAGAATGGACGTACAAACAAGAGATAAAAAACGTTAATAACAGAAAGAGAGGGCTGTTGTTAGCGTACGGATTGATACACAATATAGTACAAAATATGATACGCATGATATCTGAAAACAAACCCAAGTTCGTTCTGTACTCCGGTCATGATAAAACTCTGCAAGCTTTGATTTTAGCGTTGGGTTTGAACAATTACCAGCATTACAACATACAGTACGCTTCGAGAATGATATTCGAAGTTTACAGAAAGAAGGATTTACTTGATGAGTTCAAATTTACAAAGCGAAAAGCCGTCGCGCAAGACTATTATTTCCGTGTAGTTTATAACGGTGAAGATGTGACAAATATGCTAAGTTTTTGTAAAAAGAGAACAAATATTGCTATGAAAGTGGTACATCCGATAGACGATTTGAAGATTTACAACACATATCTGTGCTCGATAGAGAATATAGTTAGGTTTTTACACGATGATTACTTTTCTAGTTTTAATGCAAGTAATTTTAAAGATGCGTGTTCTACAGGCGGCCCTCCAAAGCATTACTAAAGAAACACTTCCATTCGCTCATTCGAAGAATACAAATCTTTGTCAAATCCAGGGTTCTACTCTGCAAAAGAATAAGTGAAGAGTAGTAATGACGTTTTTTGACACGACTGCTTTACTGTTTCGCGGAGTAGACTGCTGAAATAAAATGGTGGCTGGAAAGACGTAGAAAATAAAAGTCGATGAAAAAAATAAATGACGAATTAATGAGTCGCGATAGCCATAATTTATGTCAAAATCGCACAGACTACTTTTAAGTGAAACCTCAGATCTCAAATTTCTCAAGTTTTTAAGAATTAATGTGTATTTTACCTAATAAGTGGTGTTCATATTATTTTTAAGTTTGAACCAATTCAGTTGCTAGATTTTTTATATTCATTCAATCGACGCATCGTAAAGTTGGCGGTTTTAATTCTCCCTATTGGGATAATTAAAAAGAATCTTAGTAACTTTTAATTGAATGGTTAGTTTAATTACATATCATTTTTGTTTGTCAGCTTCAGATTTTTATATTTAGAGCCGATTTACATAAGTACAGTGGCGACGTAAGTAGCTGTAGAGATACATTGCGCGCTAACGCGACAACGTCCCGCAATCAAGTAACTGGTCACTGTACATAGAAGTGTGTAAATCGGCTTTTAGATAGCGATTGTAAATAGGTAGCTAACTTTAAAAATAAGTTGAAGCATAGTGTCATACACACAACTAGAACTATCCGGCAAAATTATTTTTGTAGAATCGGTTTTAACTATTTATTTCGCAGAATGCCGTGTTTGACTGATGTTTTTTTTAGATACTTGGCTATGAATACTATTAGTAATTTTTAATTTAAAAAAGTTTTGGCTGTTACGTGAAAATAAAGTGTTTATTTATTTTTAATTAATTTATTTTATGGTTGTATTTATTAGAATGTTTAATTACTAATTTACTGACTGCATTAAAACCTAAAATAGTGATCTCGTTTAAAATATCTGATAAAGACCTATAAATTTTATTATTTAAAACTTTGTGTACAGACTGTACACAAAGTACAGTACGCACAACGGATCTGTATCACTCTGCAGTGAAGTTAGCAACAACGATTGCGTATGTACTGTTATGCGGAAAAATTCGCTTACCTCCATTTCGACCCAAAGTTTTGCGCAGATACTTGAGAAAGACAAAGATCCGTTGTGACTACTGTAAGTCACACGCAGCGATAGCATTGTAAGAAAATGCCATATCATTATACTTATTTCAATTTTATCTGTGTTTTTAATTCATAATACTGTCACTTTGATATTTATAACATCTTATCAATTTATATCATATTGTCAAAAAGAGAATAATATTGATTCATACTTCCTTCTATTTGTGTCGAAATGCAACATCCACTTGTGCAAATATTAATACAAGTGTACAACTAACATACATTCGACTGTTTTTAGTTGGTCCTAATGCGTATGATCCGCAAAACACGTGGCTTGGTATATATGAGTCATTTTGTTAAATAATAGGTTTATTTTTGACTTTACATCCATGAGGCCATGATGTGGGGGTGTGGTGTAGTCCCAAGTATTCAAGTATCAATGTATTTTGCTCGGTAGATAGCCCATAACCAGAAAATTATAATAAGTTGTACCACGTGGTTGTGATCACGTGGTTGTTTCCATGCAAGAATCTAAAAAAAATTCGAGATCATTTAGAGATTTTTTGTTTCGATTTTATTACAACCTCTTGTTATCTAACTTGCTGTCCAGACATTTAAATACACTGTTATCGGCATTACCATACAAACGAGTAGGACAGGATTGTCAAACAAACTCAAGGCGATAAGTCAATTGTCGATCAAAGCCTTCAACAAAGCAAGTTATGATATTTTCCAGTTTCGGTAGTTATGTTGCTCACGTGTAACAAGGCACGCGAGTGGCTTACGATTGAAAACGTGGCATTATTGCAAAATAAACTTATACCAACGTATGCTCTACATTCGCAAGCAACGTGATGGAAATTTTGCAGATTCGAATAAAACTGACAGTTTTAAAAAGCGAATCTATCAAATATTATATAGCTCCGCTTTAGTAGGAAGACAGCTTTAATCGCACAGAGCTCCCAAGGTTAAAAATACCAGCGACTAAAATATCAACTGGTTACTAACCCCGCAAAGTAGGTGACTAGGTGAAGAGATACATGCAGTCCAAATACAAAAACGTAGTGATTTTCTACTATACTGCTTCGCAATACAGATTAGCTGTGTCACTGTAAAGCTTTTGGGAAAACTGTACATTGACAAAAAATACGTGATACGCCGCTCGTAGGAGAAATCCGCTGAAAATGGGTTGGAAAACATGTCTTACTAGCTTTTGCCCGCGACTTCGCCTCCCGTTTGATCCTGTTGATTTTCAGGGATTAAAAGTAGCCTACGCTACGTGTTAGGAACAGGTTATATTACAAATCGGACCAGTAGTTACAGCGTGATATTAACACAAACATCGAAACATCCAAACATTTACTTAAATATCCAAACATCTAATCTTTGTCGTTTATAATATTAGTGGGATTCACATAAAATTGAACAATAATTACCACATTATAAAATGTACAAAGGTAATAGCTGTACCTACACTGGTTGCTTTCAGTTACGGCAGTTATTATTATCAATCTATTTAATCCAGTACTGAACGTATCGCTCCCAAGACGCGCCACTGATCCCGATCTTCGCTTCTCATCCAGAGCTTGCGCTACATCTCAGATCGTCTCCTCATCTTGCCGGAAGGCGTCCTAAACTCTACACTACGCTCTCTTATGTATTTTTGAACTATGTATAATATGATTATGTAGGTATAAGGGGTTTCCGTTAATTTTCATACGTTCTGCTTACACTAAACCAATAACCTACCTACTTTAGCTACAGAACGTAACCTTGAATTAAAACAACCACTAGGTACATTTGTAAAAATGTAAAAATAAGATGCGCGGCAGTGCGGATGATGCAAATTCAATAAAAACTTTCATAATCTTCATCGGGCTCTCAATCGCAAATCATCGCATACACTACTGGTTAATTTCGCACAAGTCTGATAAGTTCTTGTGAAGTCAAGCAATGTACGATGTGTTAAAACATTCCTCGATTGCGACGAGCTACCGGTTTTAGTAAACTACGCATCAATTCAAGACCAAGGTCGTTTCGCTCTGGGCCTATAAGTATACTTTAGAGTTCCGCAAAAATCTGTGCTATAATAATAGCGTGCTAATCCAGTCTCGGAGTTAGCTGACAAAAAACTATTCTAATCTAAAGTGATATGAGTCCCGTAAACTTATACATAAAGGAACTGTACTTTTTTTATCTAAATAATAATTAGGATTAGGTAAACAGATAAACTAATATCTAATCATATTGTATTAAATAATTAGCTTGGCTAAACTAATCACTTGACAGGCGTCACAGCTCAGTTGGTATTAGCTCTGCCTTCCGTGCTGTGGCTCGTGGGTGCGATCCCCACTGAGAACTAACATTTGTGTGTGACATAGATGTTTGTTCTATGTCTGGGTGTTACTATGTATTATAAGTATGTATTTACAAAAAAAAAAGTATATAAGTATTCTACCAGCATCTAGTTCCCATATTACAAGCTTTGCTTAGTTTGGGACTAGAAGGCGCCGCGTCCTGTGAAGAGTCCATGAATATTTTTATTTTTTTTAAATCACGGAGAATAACACGTAAATGCTCATAAAAGATATCATTATAGGTAGAGAGGAAAATTATACGTCCCTTACCTACCTAAAATTCACTTTTTCTACGTTTTCTCCTCGGGAAAAAGGCTGTAAAGGTGAAAGTTGTGGTTTGATGAATCTCGTAGAGCAACGCTACGAATGGCTACGACGTGCTACGGTTTTTTTTGCAAAACATTCACAGGGTCCTCACCCTTCCTCAGCTTACGCGTGACATGTGTGGGTTCGGTTCGTGCTCCGGGTATATTTTTGCATTTTGAATTAATAAGTTCATTCCGGACCCAGATGCCACAATACCACACCAAAATGCCATATTCATAAAATCTAGTGTACTTACTTAAACTAGTATAATGAAAATGTTAATTGTCGGGTGTTTTCTTGTTTCAATACTTACAGCTGTATACGTGTGTAAGTACCTACTGTACTACCTACTGTACTACCTTAATGAGCTCTACCCACGCTGTGTGATAAAAATAAACCTCTCCAAGGCTCCAGATGAGGAAAGGGCAGTCAAAAAATTAAAAAATGTAGAATTTTCACATTGAATTGCAGAACCTACTTGTTAGGATGAGCCTTGGATACCTCGGTTAGTTTTTTTACTTTTGCAAAACAAGCTTTGGTGTGCCATATCGAATTCTAGAGAAATACTTATTTGTAAAATGATTTTAAAACTTTTTCATCGAGTAATAATTGAAAAATCAACTTTAATTTGACTGCCGGCGTCATTGGGAGAGTAAGTTCTAGCGTAAACACCGCTAAAAAGTCACAGAAAGCATAAACATTAAAAAAAATTGAGAACCTCCTTTATTTTATTGAAGTTCATTAAAAAATGGGTACTTACTCTTAAGTTAGATGATTTAAATTAAACGATTAGTATTCTGTGGTTCTTAGAAAAACCAGCTAAACTTACGACTTTACAGTTTACTTACGTTCATAAAATGACTTTTATTAAATCCGATGACGTACGTTCATTTTTTTTTATTAAACTGTACCTTCACAGGCCTCGAAACGAAGTACAAACATGGATTCTAAACCTTGGCCGAGACAACGAAGCCTTGGCAGTGAACTTACATAACCTACCGTACTGCGGATGCTACATTTTAGTGTTTCAATTGCAAAAAATCTGAAAAAAATTTCTAAAATGTCCCAGACACTGCAGCGTTATGATAAAAAAGTAATTTCTGATGCCGTTTAAATCATCTAGATAAGATACAAAGGCCTCTTTACAGGCCATCTTTTTTAAATTGTCGTGCCCTAACTGGGCTCATGTTGGTAGCATAAATATATTTAAGACCCTTTTCTACAACATGAACGCAATAAAATATTGAGTATTGCGTTTAATAGACAGCGATGACTAACCACTTTCAGCGTTTGTAAACAACATTCAAGGTTACCAACTGCAAGCAATTTATAAGAAAATTAATAATATAAGAAAAAAACATTTATAGATAAATACTGCAATATGGTTAAAATTCAAATCAACTATGTAGGTACAGTTTTTTTATTCAATTACCCTACTTACAAAGTTTTTTAGACTGAATCAGGGAAATGGGGAATGAGATGACGTTTGGAAGCAAAAATGCTTGGAATGTGGTGTGATTGCGGTCAAACGCTTGCTTATAAATTTATAAAAAAAAAATAAACCAACTAAAAAAATTGGATCTACTGTGTTTTTTTTTTACCTTTCACGTCCCACTGAAACGAACTCTGCATACCTAGAGGCAAAGCAAAATATGCATTTTGCTGATTGGTTCGTAATGCATGAAGTATTTTACCTACACCAATGTGGGAATGTGTGACTCTTTCTGGCGACCTTGTCCATAGCCTATGTTATGTAAGATGTTCGTTTTAAACATTGGACACGCATTCTTCCGTGGTCACGCTACAGCCGGTATCATACCCACAGAGAGAGCAAAGTTATGACAATTGAAGGCAAGGAAAGTCAATTTTCAGTAGCAAGATTTTTTTTTATTTTCTTTCATATATGGATAGTATTCATAAAATATTATAGGCACCAAAGACCTACTAGATTTTCAACTGGTTAGCGCGAACTACAGAATGGCGGATTCTTTTGTAACGGAAAACAAAACATAGACAATTGTTTCGTTTAGATTGGTTATTGGCACTAAAACTACATAATTATTTAGTCTTTGAGCAATGATCTATCTACGCAGTGTAAAAAAATGATTGCGATTCATAGCAAGCTGTAAAATCTAATTGAAGTGTTTTGCCATTAAAAGCTTTACCACGTGATGTTTACGAATGTGTTTTAAAGGATTGCTTTTTAAACATGCGGCAACTGTAACATCACGGCATTTTTAGTTCATAGAAAGTACCTAGGTATTCGCTTTGATTGACTCATAGTTTTAGCCTTTACATAAAGAATTACCTTGGTAGGTACTTAGGATTATGTCTGTAATTTGTGGCCATTGAATTAAACCGTAAAAAAATATATGTTGTAAAATCATGTTCATCTAAACATGACATATTTTCCTTATCGTCGACAATCTAATTGGCTCTCTCTGCAAAGTAAAATGATATTCTACGGATCGCGATCACCGTTAATTTATGTCCGTTATTTCATCTATAAGTACTATTGCTTAGAGAACTGAAGCTTTACTGTTTGTCAACAGGAGGTGTGTCTAATGCGTAGTGCTTCGTCATAAATACCTACCTAACTGCGTTCAAATCCTTATACATTTTTACAGTGCAAAATCGTAAACACGTTCAAGGTTGGCATGTATGATTGCTTTGGCTGTTTTCCTGGTTTTATCTTTGGTACCTACCCTCACGTCTCATCCTGGTCTAGGTAAATTATGCTGAGTTCATCGCACTTATGTGACGGTAAATAATAGGCTAGGTTTTTTTCAAAAACAGGTGCAATACTTACTCACTACGAATCTTTATCCCTCCGATCTGAAGTTAGGTGCAGCAAACAATTGCGCATCCTCCAATTATACCCAAAAATAGGTTCTGCGCAGATACTTCAGAGGGACAAAGATCTGTCTATTTTTTTCACAGTTTCATTTTAAGGATAGGTCAATAATACAAACTCAGTTTCCCTTTGAAATTTTTTATTTAACTATTCATAGGAAGCAGGTACGTAGTCACATTTTTAAATAAAAATATGTTTTTATACTAAACTCATCTTAATTTTAAACACGGGCTCTTTTCTTGAAAACAACTTTTAAATTCAAGGCTACGATTGTTTCCGAGACTAGGCGAGTGTTGCCAACTGTGAAATTTTACTTAATTACCTTCCAATTTAGGTATACGTAGTTATTACCTAGAAGAAACTGATAGGTACCTACTGAAGAACTTTTTTGTATTTTTAACTATTTAGTAACTTCTCGATCTTCTGATAACCTTAGAAACCCTATCTAGAATATGTAGATAGAGCCTTCGTATGCTGATTTTTTTTTTAAAGGAAAATCTGTCAAATATGTTTAAATCCCGATATTGTTTCAGCGTATGACCCTTGAACAGTCAACATCAGAAGTTGATAGCTTTTTCAGAATTGTCTATTACTTCATCATATTTTTAATAGCGGTCACCTAAGTTCAAATAAAACTAATTATGACTGAGTTTAGTCAAATTTATTTGAAGGTTCGTGGCTGCAGTGCGATAGACTTAGAGAAAGAAAATGAAAAATCACAATTTTTTTAGCTAAACACATTTTTGAAATTTTTTACTAATGTTGTTGACCGTACTTTAAATCTGGATTGGATTCAGTTGGTAACACAGTGGGTAAGTCTGTAACGTGGTACACTTGTTGGATAGTAACGACTTGCAGATACCTAATTTCAATATTCGATACAACAATACTGCCTTCACGGAATATAATATGATATCCATATCAACGGCCATACCATGCGAATAATAAATATGGTCTGATGCGTGCACGAAATGGAGAAATCCTTTTGGACTTAAAATAACCCTCTGAATGTCAATGCCTCAATTAGAGGATGTTTCTAACAGCCTGCTTGAATTTTTTTTCGTTACTTGGTTGTAACGAGCTTACCTCTAGAGATCCATATTGACTTGAAAAAAATATTCATAAAAATTTTGACATTAATAATGAATTATTTAATTTTAAATTATTTATTATTTCACCTTTGTGTCACAAAATGCCACCACCTAACTTGTACTAGTGTTTTGCAAATTGTAATCTACCTCAGCCGGTTTCATTGTATGATTCATGCATTTAAAATTATCCAGTGTCTCCACAATGACCCATACAATTAAAATGCGGCGCAAAAAGCAGAAAAATAAAATTCTAAGCACTCCCGCTTTCATTAGCGCCATTATTATAACTGGCCTTGACCACTCTTGATCTCAGACTTTGTTTTCTAAAAAGTAGCCAGTCAGACATCTTGGAAAATTTAGTGTTTGCCTCGAAACCGAAAGAAACCACTCAGGGCACGGCAACGGCTCTAGGGCTTCTGGTAATTATTAGTCATAGTTTCTTTATTTAATAAAATCACAAGAATCATTTAGAATCGTCTTAACTAGGTGATTCTAGGTGCCAGTTCCGGTGAAAGTTCGAGAAAACTAAGGTAAGAACGTATAAAAAAACTCTTGTGTGAAGGGCTCTACCATAGTTGATCGAAGGCTCTACCACAGAATATATTATGTATAAACAAAGGTATCTAAGAACAAAAAGCGCAAAAACAAACGTCATTTTCGAGCTTACGTCAAAAAGAAAATGATGTTTATTATTTTGGACTCGTCTTCTGCTTTATTATGCTACCAAAACGGTCAAATCTGTTTTTAGAAGCGACCCTCAAATTACCATTTACACACATGGCCATACCATTAAATAAATAGGTACAAGTACTGTAGGTGTGTCCTAAATTCATTATGAGCCCGCTGCCCAAATGACACAAGATTAAATTAATTGGCAGGAATGTTTTTTGTGTTGTAAACTGTAAACACGATCGTTTTAGCGACAACGAAGAGTAGGTACAGTCAGCTACGTACGTTGTTGGTGAACAGTTTAAGGTTATCCAATTATGATAAAGGAGCTTTTGAGGAATTTTTGCAAGAGTTTAGGCTATTTATATCTTTATACTAATTTCAATGACAGATAAGTAGATTTATTATACCTATACTCGTAGGTATAAAAAAATTTACCTATAAGTACTCGACTTCGTTTGATACGGTTGACTAATTTATGGCAAACTGCGCTATATACGCGCTACGTAAACTATGTAACTGCGCAATTTGTAGAGAGAGAAAAACAAAACAATATTGGAAAATTTAGTCTATGCGGTCGTAACACCACAAAATGTATTAGAAAAACAATTCTAACAGCCTCTACATTATTAGATACTTACCTGCTTATTTCAGAACTTTATAGCGATCCCAGATACTCTACTAAATAAATTATTTATATTACCAGAAATATAGAGCAGTTTAAGGAGAGGAAGGAACGAATGATATTTCAAAGAGTTTAGCACATGTTGGTAGTATTTTTATAACTTCGGATTTTATTATAAGTATTAGGTAAGGGGCCTTCTATCAGTATCAGTTAAGTATTTATTTATTATGTTTATTTTATTATAAGTATTAAGTTAGTATCAGTAATAAAAAAAATGCACGAAATTTTATATTAATTTTTTACATGACCTTCCGAACCTTAAAAAAACAGTGCTTACTTAAAAGATTTGCTTGTGCAAACTTAGACCATATTGATTTGCTACTTCGTTTGCGTTTTGCGTGGACCTATGACGGAGTTATGACATAGCAAACATTAAAAAAAACAGCGAATTGAGACCCTTCTCCTTTATTGAAATCTTTTATAAATACCTGCTATGTTATGTATTAAAATTACAGTGATGCATCAGCCAGTTAGCACATAAAAATGTATTTCTGTCTACACAACACTTGCCAGTGCGTTGGTCTTTGCATCAAATATAAACAGGCATTTCACTTGTGTAGTATTTAGATAAATATGTATTTATTAGTATACTAGGTAGGATTATAATGAGTGTAGTAGGTGCCAGACAAATTCAAGTGACCTAGTATGCAAATATCTTTTTAAAATGTTATTTTATTGACTAAACATACTATGTAAATACAGTTGAGAGCAAAAATCCGGGCCGTGAATAAAAACTTAAATATCTTGGTAACCATGAATGGTAGCATAGTGAAGTTTTGCAAGCTAATAAGGCAATTGAACAATAACTTATATTAAATTACGGAGTTATTTCAATAAGCATTCTGGTTTCCAAGATATTCAAGATTTTATACGTGATCCGAAATGTTTTTTCTTGACTGTATAATTAGTTTTTTATCTTTATTTTTTTCCTCGTACCACGAATAACTTAATTCCTTAAATAACATCATCTGTCGATTCAAAGATAACAAATAATCTAATTAAGCTTTACGAGTAAACCAAAAAGCTAAAACTAAAAATGCAGACATTTCAAGGTACGACTCAGACGATAAACACAGATATTTCACGATATTCTGTTTTGGTTTTAGTACGATATTTTGACAAATCATTTGAAGTGCATTTATTATTAGCTAACCGATTTTTTTGCAAGTGTTTTTCAGACCTACTAATACCACGATTACTGTAGAAAAACTTATTTTTTAGAATTAATATTTAAGATTTTCTCGTAAGATCTTTCAGATGTTTGAGATAAGCAATTTAGTTAGGTAATACCTTTCAAATCGGTATACCTAATGCGTCGAGTAACTAAAATCGCGTAATGACTATAGTGCGATCGAGCTCTTATTTTTAATTTACATTTTTTTACTTTTAAATCCATACCTACCAAAAAGTTTAACGACTCTACACACCGACTGAGTAACCGAATAGAGAATGCATGACGCATTGTCTGGCTAGATAGACTGACTGTTTGTTTTTGTTGATTGTAAACAAGTAGACCAAGTACCTAGATACCCTGCATCTTTACTCCGAGTAATAATATAAAGAGTTTATAGTTTTATTTGAAGTTACTATCTTACTTTTTACCGTGTCTTCTGTCCGAGTCTAGTTTCATTATCAAAATAAAATTACTACGGGCTCTGGATAAAAGGGACGATTTTTGTATTTGCTATGTTTATATCGTGGCATACAATGATTCGTTTCCGAGTTATTATAAAAAGTAATAACTCAGCTTTCTTTCTAAACTACAGTTATTTTAAAAACATTGTTTTTGTATCCCACAATCCACACCCACGTATGCCACAGGGCAATCTGCCAATTCGTCATCAATTCGCAATACTATAAAAACAATAGGTATAAATTCAGGATTCGCTCCAAGATTATCAACATTAATGCTATTAACTCACTAGAAGCGTAGAAGTACCTATATAACATAACCACGCGGTGCCACAGTTCTGTCAGTAGTTACTATGATCATATTTTTCAACTGCGCATATACCTCGCGATTGTCATAGCAACTATTATTTATTCTGTTTGATCAAGAACGTTGTGTGGGTATTGGACGTGCGATAACATGCCTCTGTGTGCGTGGTCAAAGATAAATACCATAGAACTTACGGTGATATATGTACTCAATCATATGATATTTTATCAGTAAAACTGTAAACAAATGAAAACATAACGAAAAGTTACCTATTCGAAGGAAATTTCACGTTGTAAACCGGAAAAAGACACGTGTTCTGAAAATATTCCAAATAAACACAACGTGAAGGCTTTATAGGTCAAAGTTTCACGACTTTACATTTTATCCACGTGGAATGTAAGATTTTTGTTTTAAAAAAAGAGCACGTAGAAATGAAACCTTAGGATATTCTCATGTCGTAAAACATTGCAAAAATATAGGTGGTGGTTGTATAAATTAGTACCTAAGCATAATTTCCTTGTAGTACCTTCTTAAGTATAACAAAATGATGCAATGCGATGAAGATATGATGTACTTAGGTATTATTATTTCGGACTTAAAAAATATAACCTATTAACAAATAGCGGGAAAAGTAGCCTGTGTTAATCCAGGTTACGAACTATAATATATTCCAAGTTTTATCCAAATCAGACCAGTAGTTACAGCGTGATTGAAACACAAACATCCAACTACCAGACTGGTCCTACTTATCTGTGGTTGTTTTGATGAAGAGCGCTCATGTGTTGAATGTTTACACCGCGATTGTACAAGTGTGAGTGCATAGCTACTAGCATATTTATTTTAGGCACCACTAAAACCCGGCTCAGTCCTTCTTGGTTTTCCGAGCGACCAACAGTGTCAGTGTTTAGTGAATTTGAACTTTATTTTGTACCAAAAAGATTTAAAATGTCTGCGTCTCCGATTGCAAGAGCGGCTACGATCAGCCAAAGCATTCCTTCTAGAAGAGTGATGATCACGGACCCCTCGCAGATGCCTGATGTGTATTCAAGCACGCCTGGAGGAACCTTGTACTCCACGACACCAGGAGGTAATGGATTTACAAGGTCAATAATAAAGTGGACGGCAAATTGACCTCAATAACATTAAACGTATCCATAGGTGTAGACTCGCTAAAGCAAAATATGATAAGGATTCTTATCGCAAACCCATGGCATTGATAATAAAATAAAATTATACGTCATCCTCAGTCGTAACAAAAGGTCTCCACATTTTTCTAAATGGCTGGCGCAAAAACAAAGCCTTTTAACAGGAAGCAACAGCTATAAAACCAAAGCTTGAGAAAAGCAATCGATAAAACTAAAGACTAAAAATTATAATGATAAGGTAGACATCGGATAATATTGTTATTGGGTAGAGAAGTAACACTAGATACAATGAAGAGATAGAACATGATATTCAAGTTCTAAGTTCTAAGTAAGCACCTGTTGATTCCCCTATTGTTTCCGATAAGAAATTTCGTGATGAGTACGTGCTCTGTCGGTATACAGATTTTGGTTATAATAAAAAATAAAGAGGAGATGTAGCATACCTGATTCTAAAATAGGCTATTGCATCAATGTTAATAAACAAAATATTATGTAGGTCTGCTCTATATTGCCTACTTCATAGTTTTCATCCTTCTAATATCCACCGACATTGAACACAAAGGTAAAACAAGGAAACCTAAAATCGGAAAAAAAATGGCGCCAGCTCTGAATGGGCCGGTTAGAAGCTCAATAAATACTTTACATGCTGAGAAACGAGAATACATAAAAAATAAATTTTGTTGTGTAATTGACCTCGAAAGCTTCAATGGTTTTATTTGGTTTTTTTTCTAAACGATTCGAATAAATAGTAATATAATAAATAGTAATAAATAAATAGTAGAATGGGAGTAAATAGTTCAATACAAAGAGTACTATACCAACCTACTTAGAACAAACATTTATGAATAACATATTATCTACCAGACTGCAAAGGTTTCTAGAAATGCAAAAAAATCGTAAAAAGTCGAATGTGAGATTATTTACTTACTAAGAAAATATAAACTACACTATCTGGGTATCTGGTGCCGGCGATAAGATTAGCATAAATAAATAATGTTATCATGTGTGCACACACACAAATATACGCTGTGTAATCTCACACCAACACGAGCAAAGTCGCCTTGAGTTATGTAATAAAACCACATGGTTTTTCGATTTTATTCTAGAGATTTTTGAGGTTATGTTGACTGTCTATAGATATGGATAGGGATAATAATACCGGTTCTAAAAGTTGAAGGACTACAACTACAATAATAACAGGCATAAAAATATATTACCCCAAAGTCAATATATGGGTCTCCAATAATAGCGGTACGAAAATGACAGGACATAAATACATACCTACCTAATAGTTGTAGATAGGTCAAAATAAAAAAAAAAACCGCACAATGCGTTCGTACTTTGTTCCTACCAAACCAACATACGTGTTTTTATTAGTTTATCAAACTGGTGTCTGCAAATAGGTTAAAAGTTGTTTAAAATACCTATTTACCACCATAAAATCAATTTTGATTATTTTTGATCGATCCGGTCGATCAAAATTGATTTTATGGTGGTTTTCAATAACAATGTATTTTATTAAGTACCTTTATAATGTTGTTAGGTCATTGAACTAACAAAAACCATGAAAGAAAAAGTGTAGAGATAAAAATAAGTTTAAAAAAACAATTGAAAGCCGCTACCTATTTATTACTTGACAAAAATAAAATAGAAAAAAACCATAACGTAAAAGAAATTTTGAGAAAATGAACTCTTAGGTACTAACCTAACTAAGATTTAATTTAACCTTAGGATTTATTTCATTTTCCGATCAAGATTAAGTATAATATGAAAAATCTAGGTATGTCATTTATTTCCAAGTGCAACATAACCTCTTAAAAGAAGCTTTTGGTAAGTAAGCCCTTTGTTATTTTTTTAAAACGATGTTCATTTTAAAGACATTACCAAAGCTTCAATTATAATATTTCTTGAAGTCGTTTGAAAAGCTTTTACCTAACCGTTGACAATAGAAGCAAAACTGGTTAAATTGTGCAATAAACACAAACGTGTTTTGTGGATAGGAATAACTCTGGCGCAAGTATTTAGGCTAACATAACGAGTAGGATTACATTGGTAACTTGCCTGCGCCTGCGCACGTACTCCTATACATACAATACTTACACAGTGTTTTTGTTTACTTATGTGTTATCAGCTAATTGGTTTTTGATGCGTTGCACTGATGGATAGATTTTGTAAAGCACATGCTTCAAAAAATACTATTACAAAAATTGTGCAAAATTTAGGGAAATGCTTTGAAAAACTTTAATTTGTAGTTATAAGTAAGAGAACAACAAAAAAAAAGTACCTGCTTACTTTGGTAAATCTT
Organism: Gandaritis pyraliata; assembly: GCA_947859175.1. Classification (NCBI taxonomy): domain Eukaryota; kingdom Metazoa; phylum Arthropoda; class Insecta; order Lepidoptera; family Geometridae; genus Gandaritis; species Gandaritis pyraliata. Next base: position 2,185,162 of record OX401866.1, on the reverse strand, counting down.
TCGTCGGAGGTCCAAGACCAAAATAATCGTTTCCATTTCATCTTCAAATTAGCATGTTTGTCAACAAAAATATTTTTCAGGTAGTCTCTACGACTCTAATATTCATAATTAACTATTGGGTTAGCTAAAGCAAATATTGACCTCGTCATAACATTCCTGTATATAAATTCAAGGCAAGAGTGTCCTTTAGACCGTCTTGCTCCATTGTCGGCTTCATCGTCATTTTCCATCAGGTGAGGTTGAAGTCAAAAGACGGTCTATCAAATGTAAAAAAAAAATGTGAACAAAGAAAGTAAACAAAAATTTATTTTATTTGTTTCAAAACAATAACTATATACAAATACTTAAGAAAATAGCATTTTTAACAAAAAAAAACAATTATTAAAATGAACTCTGAATTCTAAATGCTAGAGATAGAAAACAAAGTTCAAATCACCGACTGCAGGCAGGGTGCCCAAAAGGCTGGCAACGTTACCTCTTTGTAGAAAGTAAACTAAATTAAGTTTACTCTTTTCAGGCACAAGAATAGTCTACGAGCGTTCCTTCATGATGTCTCTGAGCAAGTCACCGATATCGCAAACTCCACCGAAGTGCGCCCTCCCAGCAGCAATGCTGAAGAACCCGTCAGGGTCAGTTCCAGTCCTGCCGACCGTTCAGAAGAACCGGTCGAACTCCATCTCGTTTGACGAGAGCCAGGAGACGTTCAGCATGGATCTCTAAAATTAGGTTAAGTTGGGGTGCTTTTACTCTTCTGATTTTGGGGTGTTATTGGGATAATCCTCTACTTAAGCTGCTGTTTTTATGAAGTACGTTCTCCAGTTTCTAAGAACGAAGAGTTTCGAAGAAGTTGTAAATGTCAGTTGCCTAATATTCTATACATTTTGATGTTATCGATTCTAGTTTTTAGACGACTTGCTTAGCGGAGCTAGTAAGTATAAATTCTTTTGATTGATTATGAGATAAAAGTCAGTGAACAGTGGATTATTTGATTGTCTGCCCCCGTATGCCAATCTTTTGCTGTCAAGTTATATTTCACTGCCCAGTGTAATTTCTTCAGGTCACGTGGTACAATTTTGTACCACGTGATCATTCTTTTTAGACACTTGACAGCAAAATATGCGCGAAAACACATCAAATGACGTCATAATGTCACTATTTAGTCACAGAATAACTATGAGTTAGTATGAACTGACCATGATTTAAAACTTTGCCGTTCAACTTTGCAGTTCAACTTTGATTGGCATACCAATGCTGAAGTAACATTACGAAACCTCAATGCCTCGTCTAAATAGAAAATACATTGCATTTCAATATTCGTCAAAATTTGAAGGTTAATAAGCTACTTACCCATTATTTTTGTTTTAATTTGTAAACTTAGTTATGCAACGTGACTGAATTATGTCGGTGCGTTTTGAACGCAATCTCTTACTACACAACAAAATTCAAATAAAAAATAAATAAACCAATAAACTACAAAAAAATAATAAAACAAATGAACTTAAAAAAACAAAATGATAATAATTATTAATGGAATGGATTGCTATGAAATTATGTGTTATTGTTACTTAAAACGTAGTAAGAGATATTGTAAATAGTTATTTAGTTTTAAGGTTAAAGTCAAGCGTGTGACGCACAAATAGGTGCCTTGCCTAGTATTGTTATTGCAAGTGCCATATTAACAGAAGAATTGTATTTTTAAATTCTTCTTAATTGGTTTTTGCTAGAAAGAAATCTCAAAATATCTATAGTTATTTGAACCATCTTAAATTCAATATTTAAGATGTTTAGAGGTAATTTTGGTCACAGAAAGATATTATTATTGATATCATACCTTCTTAGATAGATATAATTAAATATTTTGTGTATTGTTACGTACAAGTAATTGATGAAAGTTAAATGTTTATCCTAATTATTCTCTACCAAAGTAGAGAAAACTAACTCAAGATATTCGAAAAATTATTATGTACTTACTTACTTTTTTTACGTAAAAAATGTGAACTAGTAAAATATACAATTCCTTACCAAATAAATGTACCTATCTACAAGCAATCTAGGTGTAGAGCTTAACTGATCCAATTATAAAATAAAATAATAAAATAAAGTTTTCCAATGTTTATTTAAATGACTTACTCAATTTATTTAAACTGTTGTAGATGGCGAAACATTTATTGTTCAAAATCAATGTTTTAGGTTAGAATGCTTTTTAAATCAAAAATTGTCGCTTCTATAGGTACTGTAGTTATTTCCAGCTGAAATATTATGTAATTAGAAATGTAGGTACCTATATTTTAAGATTTCCTTTCCATAAAGACTCTCTTTGTTAGTTGGTGTGATGTATCATTAAGTGTATGCATGTTAGCTTCTTTGATTACTTATTACTACTTTGACTGCCAGTTATTATTAAAATGTATATCAAAAATACTGTTTTTTTTGTTTATGTAATTTTATATGAATAAGTACTCCCATTTTTAACTAGTAGTCGTCATCGTCCATTTTAATGGTGAAAAACACTGTAGCAAAGATTGCGATTGTGTGTTTGTAATTACACACCTACATCACCCCTTTAGGTCATCGAACTCTTGCACTACACCTCTGCAAAATCTAACATGCGTGCAGAACAGTTCCACCTAAAACCATCCATAAATCTATCGATATAAGGTTGAAATTGTTGTATTTGTGGATGACTTAGTATGCGGCCCCGGTTCACCCTCACCCTACGACCAGTGACGTCATAATCAGTCTGGTTCTAATCGCACCGTGAATGTTCTTGTGAACTTATCGTTTCGCATTAGAAAGATTACTTACACACTCATTAATTATTCTTCCTTAGTGCTCAATTGGAAAATTATTTACCTACATACTTAATACACATAGTAATACATTTAGGTAGGTAGTAGGTACTTACCTAAGTATATTTCCATCTCCAATCATCAAAAATTGCGATGACATTACACCCCAAAAAACACGGTCACGTTTTGAGAAATCTTAAAGTTGTTGCCTAACTTTTTGGTAAAACTTACACAAAAAAAAAAACTTCAAAGAAAATTCCACCATTGTTGACTTCGACGAAAAGAAAACGTGGTATTAAAGTAGGTACCCGTAGATGTATGTATCATTTTTCTCGAGATTGGTAATAGCGACAACCCTAAAGAAAATATAATGGAAATTGTGGATTATTCCCTTCTGTCACCCAAATCTGTTATCCAAAGCGACTATTGTGCATGGTGGACATCCTCTCACATCATCTGATAAAGATTTCTCAAGATTAGATTAGAAAATTCTTTATTGCACACAATAATAAAATCGTACTGAGGCGAGCTTAATGCTATTTAACATTTTCTTCCATCTAATCTTTATGTAGTGTAGGATATTTAAAAGAAACGCCTTTATAAACTGAACAAAAATCTTACAAGATTTTTTTTACATTTGATTTTGCATTTGATAGACCGTCTTTTGACTTCAATCTCACCTGATGGAAAGTGACTATGAAGCCGACGATGGAGCCAGATGGGGATCTTTAGGGATAGCCATAATATTTCTATTTTTATTACAAACTAGCGGCTTCCCGCGGCTTCGCCCGCGTTGTGGCTTTTTATCCCGTTCCTGTTATTGTTTCTTTTTAAAAAGTAGCCTATATTATATAGGCGTACATTACCCAGTCTGTATCTCATGAACCGTGATAGTTCATTACAATATGCAAGCACTTATTGTTTCTCATAGAAAACACCACCTTTGGGTGTACATAAAGGCGAACCAAGTCGCTCTTTTCGAATAGATGTGATGAAAATAAGTTTTATATTGGGTCGCGGTGACCCATTATAAAACTTCTTTGTAAACAATGTTTTTTACTTTTTTATCAGCAGGCACTAAAATTACCAAGCTTGTAGGGGAACTAACTCTCGAGCAAGCTACATAAAATTGGCCGTGGGAGAAACAGTCTTCCCTCAAGTCCACTCCAGCATATTTTAATGTTTGCCCTTGGGACTTATTTATGGTCATGGCGAAACATAGTTTAATTGGAGATTGTAGCCTTTTAAATTGGAATGGGAGGTCGGTAGGAATAAGAGGCAAGCGCGGCACAAACACTGTTTCTCCCCTAGCACACCCGGTTAGTATCACGGCTTCAATAATGTTTTGGTGAAGGGTTTTCACTTGTAGCTTAGTGCCATTGCATGGACATTTCACACGACGCCCTCTAGTCCCAAACTAAGCAAAGCTTGTAATATGGGAACCAGATACTGACAGAATACTTATATACATTTTTTTGTAAATACATACTTATAATACATAGTAACACCCAGACATAGAACAAACATCTATGTTTGGCACACACAAATGTTTGTTCTTAGTGGGGATCGAACCCACGACCCACAGCACGGAAGGCAGAGCTATTACCGACTGAGCTGTGATGCCTGTCGTTACAAACATTACAAAGTTTTGGAGGCCTCAAATTTCGTAATAACATAATTGGTGACCCCTTTTTTAAAATAAGCCTATGATAGGGTAGACCCGCTGGTTTTAAAGAATTTAAAAACTCTACTGGGTAATTCACAGCGTCATCGTCACACACGTAATTTACGCACGCACGTAAATTTTTATTATTAATATTTATATATATATATATATATATTTTTTTATTTACTACTTTTACTCTTAATTTCAAGTCAATCGCACTACGCGTACAAAAATTCTCGTACAAACTTTGACATCTCTTTGCACCCTTATTAAGGGTAGTTTACAAAAACTAAAAATGTCATTCTTAATTATTTATTTAGAAGTATATTTACTGCAAGTTTGAAATCAATCGAACCACTCATTAAAAGACTCCCATACAAACTACAACACCCCTTTGCACCCTTATTGGGGGTAGTTCTCAAAAACTAAAAATGACATACTTAATTATTGAATTTAGGGTATCTGTCCTCTAAGTTTCAAGTTCATAGGTTGAAGGAATACGATTTTTCATACAAACGTTTTCAACTCTTTTTACACCCTTAGGGGTTGAATTTCCAAAAATCCCTTCTTAGTACACCTCTACGCCCTAATACCTATGTACTCCTTAAATTTCAAGTCTCTACGATCAGCGGTTTAGGCTGTGCGTTGTCTATATGTCAGTCAGTCAGTCAGTCAGTCAGTCAGTCAGGACTTTGATTCTTATAGTATTAGAGATGTGTGATTATTTTGGTCCATCATACTACTGACTTATTGCGATTGGGTATTCGATACGTGACAGGTTGAAAACCCTATCGTGCTGCTAGAATACTATGAGTAGGTACCTATTAGAATCGCTGTATTTCCTTTCCCTTTCCGTTTAATGTTTTCTTCCCAGTTTGGGAGCACACTGTGTATTTTCCGATGAGAGTCAACCCTAAAGGAGTCTGTAAACAATAGCTTAGACTACGAAAGCCACGTGTAGGGCTTCCACTAAACATATTACTGACGACCTCGCCTCCGGCCACGGTCGGTTCTCGTGATTACTTTGATCGTCATTTTTTTAACACGATTGTATTTCTGCAAAGTTAATGTTGTAACTGTCCATGAATCTTTATTTATAACTAGTTTTTGGGCGTGAAGTCAGCATCATTTGTTCATTTGATCCTGAAGGCCCAGGTTGCGAACTATTTGTATTCCAAGGTTCATCCAAGATGGTTCAGTAGTTTCGATGGGGTTGAAAGACAAACATCCAAGCATCTAAACTTTCACATTTGTAATAAATATTTCATATCACATTTATATGGGATGGGATGGGATGCAACAATTTCATTTTTAACAATGCCATACATTATAGCTCCTTCAGACTAAGTATACTATTCTGTCCTTTATTATTTTTTAGCGTCAATAAAAGTGAAAGCGACGATTTGATGGTGCAAAGAATTTGGTGAATTTTTCAATCGGCATCAATGTTTTACGATATTTTTATAAAAATTACTTACTTTACTTTCGTGTTTTTAACTGCTGTTTTAGGACCAGCAGTAAGGCTGTTTTTTGTGGAAGAGCTCTTACCCTGTAAGCCATCACCTAACCACCCGTACCTATTTCTGCCGCCGCACAGTGGTGCTCGCATTGCTGTGTTCCAGCTTGAAGGGTATGGGTGCCCAGGGGTGCCGGTACATGAGACTTCACATTTCATATCTCTTCGTCATAGAGACCTTTTTCTTGACACTTTTAAATCTCACCGGCTCTACATAATGTAGAAAAAAATAGAGATATTATCTCTACTTTTTTCTTGACACTGATTGGACACTTTGTTTTATTCAGAGTACGAAAAGCGTAGATGTATACTTGTAGCTATGTAGCGAAGTAAATAACAATCACGAACACAAGATCTGTCTTTAGGGGCGTCGATGGATCTCAAATATTCGACGTCTAGACAAGACTTACGACGGCTCTTAGCACCAGTTTCTCAAGATATCATATTGCAAATTATTCACAATATTGACAGTTTACCTATTTGTGTTCCAGCCCCCGTATGCCAATGTTTTGCTGTCAAGTTATATTTCACTGCCTAGTGTAATTTCTTCAGGTCACGTGGTACAAAATTGTACCACGTGATCATTCTTTTTAGACACTTGACAGCAAAATATGCGCGAAAACACATCAAATTACGTCATAATGTCACTATTTAGTCATAGAATAACTATGAGTCAGTATGAACTGGCCATGATTTAAAACTTTGCAGTTCAACTTTGCAGTTCAACTTTGATTGGCATACCCCTGCTGGTTGCCAGCGACTCGGTTGACTGGAATTTCTAAAGCTAATGCTAACCAAACCGTTTTATACCTACATCTACATAAGTGAACGAGGGTACTTTTAACACTTAGCCGCAACTCAGCGCGGTCTAGAAAAAACAAGCACACGAGCGACAAGTTTTAGTAGAAAAAAAGCTTTTTATTACATGGTTTTATAGAAAAAAAGTTTTTTCTAAAGCTTTTTTTGATAGACCATCCTCTGACTTCAATCTCACATGATGGAAAGTGACGATGAAGCTACCGATGGAGTAAGACGGTCTAGAAGATATCTATTCACTCTTGCCTTGAAGAGATCCAGATTGTAGTGATCAGGAAAGACTTGTGAAAATTGGATGTGCGTTTGTAGGTACTTACGCCCTCCTTCACGTTTGTACCGTAGGAGCCACCCTGCATCGTTTCGTCATTTGATACCGCGCAGAGCATCGATCCTTTTAAGGTAAGGTTTTAATGAAAATTGTATTCAGGTAAACGGGTCACCTATATTCGAACGAATAGAAGGAGCCCGAAGTTAGGGCAAAGGGGATACGACACAATAAACTATTTATGAAAATTACATTTCTTTTCAGTTTTTCGGAGTGACACGGGCTCCTGTTATAATTATAAAGTCTTAAGTATTGCAATTATGTATTGTTTTGACAGACTCCTTTATTTTATTTAATAGCTAGCCAATTTCAAGAGGAAAGTGAATAGGTTTCTTCTAGGTAAATACGCTGCAGCATCGACCGCATCGTCACTGATATTTCGGTCAAGCCTTCTACATACATTTCATGAATTTATTGGTACCCCTACTCATTTGCCTTGATGTGTTTAAGTTATCTAGATCATCTTGTTCCATCGTCGGCTTCATCGTCACTTTTCATCAGGTGAGATTGAAGTCAAAAACGGTCTATCAAATGTAAAAAAAGGTATTATAAGTTAAACGTAGAACAACAATGTTTTTCTCAGCGCGTCTCTGAACAAGATTACAGTGGCATTCGCGGGAGTTACGTAATAATGCGACGTGGATCGTACCCACGAGGGCATAATCGAATTTGGGCCCACCTCTGCAAACGACTACTATTGCAGACTCTGAAAAGAGCGGGGTTTGCTACAGAATATCGACAAATGTAGTGAAGTTAGTCAGTTTAAACTTGTAGGTACTAATATTCTGTGCTTTTAGTAAAGCATGTAGGTACTTTTATTTGTTTTAGAAAACATGTTGAAAATACGTTTTTCAGTTAGGAAGAATTTCAACGAACATTTATTAGCTTTGGCAACGATAGTAAGGTCCTATGTTTGGACTACACAACTGTGTTTTTTATGGTAAAATTTCTGTATGTATTTCCCTAAATGGCATATTTGTATGGAAACTATAGCACACGTTTTGTGATAGTGTTTTCATAATCGTATTCTCGAGCTTTGTAGTCGGAATCTTGCGGCGTGTGGCATCGGGCTACTATCATCCCTCTGTTTCGCTGTCTCCGGGACTAGTATAAGTTGCATGCAACTTAAACTTCGCCAACCGAGCCCAGTTGATAATCGGCAGTTGCCCACCAGTTCTTTTAGCAATGCTCTCAGTCTACAAACGAGCTCAGATTATAGAATCTAATCAAACGAGTTAAAAATGCATTGAAATAACATTTTTCGACACTTGACTAAGACCCTTTTCGCCTCGACCTTGAAATCGTTCTTTGGTAATTTTAACAACTAAAACCTACCAATGCATGATTTCAAGGTCGACTCGAGGCAATAATTATTCGAGGCAACGACTAAGAATATGGCCCATATATATAGAAGCCCATGATAAATATTTCTGACGTGCCCGAGGTATTTTGATGCGCTGCATTTCCTGATAAAAATCATATATTTTTAAAGAGACGTTTTTGTAGAAAACCTTCCGGAGAAAGCTCGCTCAACATCTTGTACGACATCGTGGACGTGGCACTTAGTTAAGAATTATCAGCCGTAAGTAGTAACATTATAGACTAGTTATGATAACCGTCAGTCTAATTCGAGCGTATTCATGTCCAATGTTCATCTATGTGATTAAACTTATGGGGTACTTGTGAGCATGTGGGCTATTCAAAGGCTCAGAATGGATAGATATGTTTATAGTACTTACTTCATACCAAAGGATGGGGCAGCTTTGATGGTGGATGACCGCAGATAATTGTGACGGTTAGGTCATTGTAACGTGCAAACTACCTAAGCCATGGCGGTATATACGTCTGTCTATCAATGCACCAATTCACAAAGAAGAGACCATCATCATTGAATTTGATAATTTAAAGATATGTCTGAACTTTTTGAAATCTACAACCTACTTAAAAATGTAGGAGATAAAAGTTTTACCGATTTCATTTTGGAAAAAGGATGCCTCAATCCGGTTAGTGCAAGGTGGTGCAAACTACTATACGGCAGCTCTATTAATATTCTGTGCCAAAACGAACCAAAATCAACGCGCAAAAATCTTTGGGTTAATATTCCTAGCCAATCGCTAGTAAATATTTTCCACCGACATTTAAAATATTTATTATTTGAATAGATTTAAATAGGTCAGAGGAAAACCTCGCAGAAATCAGCAGAACTCGTTATCGCGACATCTTGACACAGGTCGAGCCTTAATTAAAAATTATAAACCTCTAAGTAAAATTCTCTGATTCATAGGAGAGGGTTTGTTTACGGGTGTCTTAGATAGAGAGAGCCACTAGGTGACCAAGAAAAGCCGGAAAAATGGCTAAAAATGCCGGACAAATGAAAAGTTTACGATATTCTCTTTTACAGCTAAATCAACATACAAGTAAACCACGAAAAGCTCCGTGTACACTTAGCTACCTAGAACTCGGAAGATGATTACTTTGACTGATGGAAAACTTTCTATTTACGTACTTGGGTGCAACAATTTATTTATTTAAATAACTGGTAAGTAGGTGTTTATTTTCAAAATCGATTGCAAAATTTAGGTCTATCAGTGGTCATCTCTTGTTGTGCAAACTGTCCGGTAAAGATGTGTCATGATTATGATGATGTGGTTGATGTCGCAGCCCTAGTGCGAGGGGTTGAGTACGGGGGAGGGTCTCGTCGGGCGGGCAGGGCTCCGGCGCGCGGCGTCAGCTGGCGCGGTCGATAGGCAGGCTGTGGGGGCGCATGCGCCGCGCGCCGCGCCACACACGGAGTGAGGCCGCCGCGCGCCGCGCACGTGATGCATGCGGGGACCTAGCGGCTGCACGCGCGCGCCGCTCATGGGCACCGTGCTCAGCTTCAGCCCGCGCGAGCGGCGCCCGCCGCCCGCCGCGCCGCCGCCGCACCAGCCGCACCTCGCGTACTCCTACGAGCGGCTCAACAACGCCAAGAACAGGGAGAACCGAGACCCGCCGCGGGACGAGCGCCGCGCCACCCTCGACGACGCCGCTAAAATCATCTCTGAAAAAACAGCCCTCGAAAAAAACCTCAAGAAACACTCGCTGTTCATCAACGCTTTATCGTGGAAGAGGTTTTCTACCGCAAACAATAACAAGAAGAAGCTAGAATGCAAGAGCAAGAGTGTGGCGACGTTCCGTCCGCCGCTGACGGACAATGCTCCGTTCGACCGCAACAAGAACGTGAGCGGAGCCGCGGGCGGGTATGTGGTGAGCGCGGTGCGACCGGCGCCTGCGCTGACGCCGCGCCCGGCGCCGCTCGACGTGGCGCGCACTAATGCCTTGAACAACAACATAGTGTGCTTCGAGAAACTACCGACGACCACCGGCCCGCCGCCGGTGCACCCTCGGAAGACGATCATCCAAGCGTCCACGTCGGAGCTACTCAAGTGCCTAGGCCTATTCCTGCACTCGCGCTGCCACCGCCTGCGCGACTTCCAAGCAGGCGACGCTGTCATGTGGCTGCGGACGGTAGACCGCTCGCTACTCTTACAAGGATGGCAGGTAAACATTACATCTAGTGTCAGAGCTTTTAGGCCGCCCTAAGGCCTCCACTATAGATGGCTTAGTAAATATACAAGAGCTGGGACAGAAAGCTACGTTGAGCTTTTCACTGCCGCATTAGCTCCACCCGAGTTTTGTCAAACTCTTGATTATCAAAAAAATATACAAACAGTACATCTTAGATTTATCAAAAACAAAAGATTTTCAACCTGATTCACTCGTCGTAAATCTGTTTTCTATAACAATACCCTAGTTGGTGAACAGAAAGCCCGAGGGACATCCCACGGTGAAAACAGGCGTCTATCTCAATCTTTTTGCGATCTCTTTCGCACTCCAGTATTTTGTAACCACCATGTCTACTCGATATGCAACGCACAACTCACTGGGCGTTGAGATCAAATCAAATGCTAATTTTCATTCGTTTTTTTAATGAAATATAAAAACCGGCAAAGTAGTCACTTGTGCTTTATCACGGCAGGCTCATCGATCGAAGCCTCTAATCTACGATTCAAGTTCAAAATAACTTCTAAAAATAGCTACTAATTAGTTCGATTTTTACAATCGATAGAATAAGCCAGTCGTAGCAAGCTCTACGGATTGCTACGAACTGCTACGCCCGACGACGCTACGACTCATTCAGACTCATAGCTTTTACGTGTTTACGATTTCACTGAGAATTATTGTGCTAATTGCACTCTTTATTTACTGCCATAAGTAATTGTAATAAATAACTAAGTAGCTCCTTAACATAATAATATCTTGAGTGAATTTTTAATGGTAGATATCTGTGTAAATTCTGTAGATTGCGAGTGTGCGGCCGAGTTTGAAATTAAAGCCAGTCCATCATTTTTATCTCGTCGCATTTTTGGAGATTTCACAAACGTTACGTAAAGCTAGCGATTATCGTTCCATCTGCATTGCGTGCTAGCTGACACATTGTGTGTACGTTATCGATGGAACATATTCAATGTCCTTCGCTCTAGGAAATAGCATGCCACGCAAACAGTGGCGTATCCAGGTTTTTAGTTTGGAAGGGACTTGAGTTTGGGGGAAGGGGTTTGGAGGGGCGTCCAGCAGTTGACTTCGACAGGCTCTTATGATGATGATGAGAATCCTGGGTAGACGGTAGACACGGAGCTTTTGAGCCCCCCCGGGGGTGGGGGGGGGGCTTAAACCCGTTAGCTTCGTTCTGGAGGATCAGCTTAGAAAGTCTAGAGCACGCACATTTTATGTGTTTCAAACGCTGAGGCCAAGGCTTCACGATCGCCAGCCTAAAACCAAGGACAGAATTTTGATATCAAACGTTAAATGTGATTGCTGTTGATATGTTTATAGGGTTATAAAAGTTTATAACAGCCGAACAAAATAGCTAGCATTATTTATTACATAAAATTACCTCCATTATTTTTTGTCACCGTAAGGTGTTGTAGTTAATTTTGTTTTGAATAAGTATTATCCAAATTGTGAATTTGTATTGCACTAACGGTCTTACCTAGAATTCTTCTTCTTCTCTTATATATGGCCTTCTTCTTCTTCCCTTATATTATGGCCTCTGTCCGTTATTTCGACTGACAATTTTGCCAGTGTCAAGTGGATTATTTGAAATAAGTTTAGTCAAGTCGAGTTATACGTCAAGTTATTTGTTTTGAAGACAATGGTGGATTTTCTCTTCAAAACTTGGAAACGAATTCCATCAAATAACAAAAACACATAAGTAAGTAGGTAATACACATTTATTCCAATGACTCGCACTTTATGCTATGACTGCAAGTATTATTGGTTAAAATTCCACCAAAATTAAAGAACAATACTCACTATAACCACAAGAAAAACAATTAAAACAAATGTGTTATGTTGCTTTTACGAATGACAGAACTCGAATCATTCTTAGTTTTCCTTACCTTCATCTTGTTTATGACACTAGAATAAACAGACACTGCACTGGCAGAATGGTGACAACAAGTTGCAAAAGTCATGAATCAAAAAGTTGAAGTTGAGCTTCCGTCTCTAGAAAAAAACATTTTCGATGAACATACTTGCCAGTGTCGAGGTCCGGAAAAAGTACTTTGTCTTCAGCCCCCGTATTCCAATCTTTTGCTGTCAAGTTATATTTCACTGCCCAGTGTAATTTCTTCAGGTCACGTGGTACAATTTTGTACCACATGATCATTCTTTTTAGACACTTGACAGCAAAATATGCGCGAAAACAAGTTAAATTACATCATAATGTCACTATTTAGTCACAGAATAACCATGAGTTAGTATGAACTGACCATGATTTAAAACTTTGCAGTTCAACTTTGCAGTTCAAGTGAGTTTGGAATACCCCTGCAGCGGAACGGGAACGTTTTGTATGACCATTGACATTTCACGAGTGAACGATCAAGCATTACGCCATAACAATAAGCTATAACCACACCTAAGTATAACATTATTCGATACGATGAACGTGATATCACCAGCAAATGGTGCTAGAAACACACTCCTTTTTAGTCCCCCAAAATATAACTCACAGTTGGAGTAACTTACGAGGCAATCCTGTAAAAGGTTAGCTCATTTGAATTGCGGCGCGTAGCTCGGTAGCTCAGTCAAAAATGCAATTTCTTATTTGACATAGGTACCTAGGGTAGGTATGGATTTCAGAGGGTGTCCACGAGTTTCGTGATTCTAAAAAGTAATAATCCAAATAAGATTTGGATCAAGTCTACCAGCGCCACCTTCTTGGTAATCTTACATAAAGACAGCTAAGATCATTTTAATGACTAAAAAATACATTAAGATCGTCGTGTCGTATTAGAAAACTCCGAAATGTAATAGAGGACGTGGTTATTCTTGCAACCAACAGCAATTCAAATGCAATTAAATTACTTAAACCGCTCGAGTGTCTCAGATACTTAAGGTAGGCCACAATTCTGTAAAAACTATCTAAATTCTGTATTTGTTCTAAAAATTAAAGGTTCAATTATTTAAAATTTGAATACTTAGGGCCTGCGCACATCTATTGGGCAAACATGAACACATTTTTGAGCAGTGAAACCAAGAATACTTTAAAAATTCAAAGCGGACACCCCTAACCCAGCTCGGGGTGGCATGGCGGCGCGGCGGCGGCGGCGCGGCGGTAGAGTGACCGCCGGGTGAGTAGGGTTGTCACATTCATAAAGGGTACACCTATGGAGGCGTTTACCCTAATCGTTGAATACTAAGCGGCTGTCATCCGCTACTTTGTCCTCATTAATTTTTAATTTGACTATCGCTTTACCCTTTTCGTAATAAAAGATTTCTTTTGCAATCTCTATTAGTTAAAATGTCATGAGGTAACGGCACCTGTTTCCGTGGTATTTTCACTAAAACTCGAAAGGATATCAAATTCACTAAAACTCGAAAGGATATCAAATATTAAGCATTTACTGTACCTTTCTGAAGGTTCGGTTTCTGTTATCAGAAGCTCTAGTGTTTTTACTTTCAGAAACTACTTAAGTTTTGATGGACCGACCTATATTTCTATTTGAAATTAAATAAAATGTAAATCAAGTCTAAATCGCCCTATTCCGGGGCAAAAATCCATATTCCGTGGTATTTGGTACCTAATTCCGTGGTATGAAAAATGTATACGAAACGACAGTAACAAACTAATAAAATAATGTTAGAAAGATTAACTTGATTGTTCTCTAGGAATACAGGTCACTTTTGGTGGTAGTACTATTATTATTTAATAAATGATTTTAGTATTATCAATGTAAAAATTTTTAAATACCTCTTTGGATGTTTATAACTCAATCTCTCACACGTCAGCGGCGTCAACTTTGCTAATATTTTAATCCTGTGATTGCAAATCCGGATAAATACACAAAGGGATAAAGGGAAAATCTCCCCGTGTGATAAATTAAAAAAATATTTTTACTGTTTCCTAAGCACACACACACACATTACACATTAACACATTATTATAATATTTCACATTATAAATACGACATTTTGCGAAGAAATAAGACCAAGCGTGCAAATGGTACAAATATCAGCGCAAGACTGAAGCGTGGTCGACGCGTGCAGGGCAAATGAGTGTCGGTGTTGACAAAGAAAACACCGCCAAAGACGCCGGCGGCGCGTCAATGACACCGCCGCCCCGCGTCGCTTCGTGGCTGACACTTTTGTCACTCGTGCCGCCGTCGCCGCAGTGCAATTCAAAGGGTGACTTTGCTTTGACGGCATTTACAAAAAGTGCCGCCCAACCCACAGCTGTGGAGACTAAAAAATCATGTTTCCTAATTTCCAGTACCTACTAAAAGCTAAATTTTTTTATATACCTATCATTCTTAATATAAGCTGATGCCAAATTGTTAAAATTTTTGTTAAAGATTAACTTCTTAATAAAACATGCAGCCAAATGTGTGGAAAATAAATATTTTCGTAACATAATTTTCTATACAACCAATAAACAAAATACATAAGTAGGGTACTTTTGATGTGTTATAACTCGTAAAAGTTATTAAAAAGTATACCTCGAAATAAGGTTTTAGTCTCAATCGACTATTTGATTTGTCAAATCTATCGTTAAAATCACAAAAACCTAATCCCAGTTTATGAAATTCATAAATAAGAATAGGTCTTTCAAATTGCTATTCCGAGGTATATTTTTGACATACCTTGGAATTAGGTACTAGGTGAAATATTTGACCCCTAATGCCGTGGTTTTTTCAATATGTAATTTTACCTCATTATAATTAAAAAAACACTTAAACATGTATTACATACGGTAAAGAATATACTTCTTTCGATAATTTAACACTATAAATCAACACCTAGAACAAAAAAAATCAAAATAACCCTTATTTAAAAAAGCTTGCTACTCTCGTGTACAGAGGCAAAAACGTATGAAGAGTGAACTTGGACCAGCCACCGCTGCGAATGTAGCCAATTATTTTGGAATGTAAGCCCGTTCTAAGTCTCGTTTTTAGATTTATATACTAAAAAATATATTTCCTAATGACAAATAACTTTTGCAACAAAAAATAACCTAAGAACCAGAAGTAAATGCTGTTTTTCTAAATACCACGGAGAAAGGTGCCACTTTTGGAATACCACGGATTTGGGTGCCTTTACCTTAACGACAAACGTTTGAAGTAAGTATTTGTTATCTACTACATAGAAGAATGACATCGCATTTTATAAAATTGATAAAGAAAGTAATTCCAAAGGAAGGAACCACATTTCTGTCTTCCCAAACGCAGCTTCATGCGTATTGGAACGAAGTTCCTTATCGCGCGTTGTGAATGGGGGCTAGACGGAAAAAATTCTTACGAAAAGTTGTCACGACACTTTTTGCTAGCTGTGCGGCGTCGCATGTTTCTCTGTCTGTCTCTCTCTCTCTCTAGAACTTCGTTCCATCCGGGTGTCCCTTGACACCTCTCAAGTTTTTTTTTATGGAAACTGATTTAGTTCCGAGGAACGGAACGTTCAGCTGAAAACCAGTGTTGAATTGGCTATCAATTCAACAATATGCTGAGCTGACACGCTATAGCACTTATCTTGTTTTTACAATGATTTTTGTTATAATGTATTGTGTGTTTTGTGAAATGAAGTTTTTCATTTAATTTATTAGCTACTTATCAACAATATGTTTTGAAATATTTTACCAAACACTTCACCGAATTGCGTGGTGAAAAACCCCATTGAGAAACCGCGATGTTTCCACGGTTTTCGCCCACCAGCCCTGCTTCATTCAATATAGATGGGGAATGCTCACGATCGATAGAACCGCGACGTTTTGCCATGGGTGAAACGATGTTTGTTTTGATGATGGGGCAGCTTTCTATACTTTATAGGATTACGGTGGTCGTTGACTCCTTTACGGGTTTCAATTTATTCAATAGCAACATGAAAATACAGAGAGTGTTTTGTTTGAAAATAGTTAAAACGAGGAGTTCTACTAAAACCTTTCTTAATTCTTTATTGCACACAACACAGGACATAAACAAAAGACAGAAATAGAAGACATGTACAAAGGCGAGCTTAACCCTAACAAGAGTTTTCTTCCAGCAAACCTTTGAGGCTAGAGAGAGGTGACTATAGAGGCAGGTCCGTGTACATAAAAGGTACATATAACGGAAATTCGATACTTACTAAACTAACAAATCAATATTATTGAGAAAACTTAAGTATTAAACATATACCTATCATAAAATACATATATACCTAATAAAAATTATACATACTTATTATGTGTACTTTCTACTAAATAAAATAATACATACATACATACATACAATACATATACTTAGATATAAGTTCACAGAGATAGATAGTGCTCTTTTACTTTGCTCTTAAATATATTAAGCGATATACCTTTCTATATTTTTTTTCTGCAAAAATTGAAGTGGTATTTATAAAACAATTTTGCTACTATATTATTGTCACTGGGACAAATTACGAGAATGACCACGCTAAGTTTGCATACATGTCGGAATTTGGTCGTGGATTCGTGGTTTTGGAATAGTCACTAGCAGCTGCTAGTGACCATAGCCAATCATACTTTTTATACACATAAACCATTCTGGACATTTAATATTCATACTTTTTGTGGCACCACGTAATTACAACGTGTCTGAACTGTGACGACCTGCCAGGCCACAGAGGTCGTCGATCAATACTCTATGACTAATGCTGAAAGGGGTTACCTCGTAAACGTTATGGTAATGCCCATGGGCCACCGTTTTAGGCACAGGTATCGGTGTTTCTGTGTCAAGAGCCGAGGGCTTGAACTAAATAATCTAAATTGGTCTTCGTAGACAGAACTACGACCTACGGTTGCCCTATTTTCACGTTCTCGTAGAGGGTCTACGTGGTGTCTACGACGTAGTTTTAATCGTTAAATTTTTTATCGGGTTTATTTTGGTGTTGGGTACATTGCATTGATTTGTATTGTGTACCTATAGTATGGACTACATTCGTTCTAGTCCATCCTAAAGAAGAACCCGTTCTAGAACATCTTTTCCAAACGTCTATCATGTCTAAAATCTCATCAAATGACGCGCAATAAAGCGTTTTCAAAGTTCAGTATATACTTACTTAGGTACAAACCCACACGTTGCTACAATTTAGTAACATGTTCCGTTTCTGTTATTCCAGGACGTGGCGTTTATAAACCCCGCGAACGTGGTGTTCGTCTACATGCTGGTCCGTGAGCTGGTGGACGGCGAGCGGATAGGGCGCCCGCAGGAGCTTCAGGCCGTCGTCCTAACCTGCCTGTACCTCTCCTACTCGTACATGGGCAACGAGATCTCCTACCCGCTCAAACCCTTCCTCGTCGAGGACTCCAAAGATAAGTTTTGGGACCGGTGCCTTCTCATCGTCGACCGCCTGTCCTTCAACATGCTGAGAATCAATTCTGAACCGGGTTTCTTCACTGAAGTGTTCACGGAGTTGAAGGCGTGCGGGGTGGACAGCCCGCTGCCTCCCCCCGCGCCGGCTCTCCCCGCACCCGCGCCCCCGCTCGCCATCGCGGCTGCCTGACATACGGAGGTGGCCGTGCTTCGGCTGGCGCTCACTGACCGCCCCAGTCGGGTCTGATGTCGGCTTTTGACGTTTGAAAGACTTGGTCAATCTGTGCATCATGAATGGGTTACATCTCAACAAAACAGATAATCGGTTTTGATAAGAAAAACCCAGTTTCTGCATAGGACAATGAGAGAAAAGCTTTAGATAATTTTATTCCCATGCTACGTTACAGATTTCTGTGGAGTGTAGTCGTGCCATTAGCTAGCAAATCCTAGAGGCTTGTCTCGTACCATTTTATCAAAGGATATTGTTGACCAACAGATTGCTACTCCTAAATAAGTAAATTGCTCAATTTTATCATTGTGATGCTAGCAGTAAACGATTGACCAAGGCTCTCAAATAAGTCACATACCTACTATTACAAGAATTCAAGTTCAAGTGAAGCTTAATACTCTGATTCGAACAGTGTTTAATTAGTTTGCAAGACGTCCTATATTCGAATGGTACAAGAAAGACCCATCCGCCCTTTTATGATTTAATAAGCTGATGATAATGTCTAGCCAATTTGTAAAACGTCACAACATAACATGAGACACGTAAGCCAGTAGAACTCATTATTTATAGTGCTCAGGCGAAAAAGTTGTACTGATGCTCTCTCATGTCAAAACTTCGGCGGTAAAGGAACTTTTCAATTTTGTTCGATGATACCGAGAAATCATCGAATTAAATTAGATATCCAGTTCCATTTTGCGTCAATAAAAAATAATGTAGACCTCTATCTACGTGACCATTGTCTACACAAAAAGTAGCTGGTTATGAGTGAAGAAATGTGTAGGTTTTTTACAGATTGGCTAGGTACGAAAGAATCTTTAAATACAGATCAGAGTACCAAATTATGCGGTTGCATTGTGATGTGGTTCTCACATATTTTCACCTTAAAATGCCAATTTTCATACAAGACTTAACAGAACAGAATGTTTAGATGTCAGGAATTCATGATGATGCTGCTGATTGGGAGAGGCTGCGGAAACCGTTGAGCAATACACCAAGTTCTACAGACTGATAATCTCAATTGCCTTCTACGTTTTGATAAACGAATTTATTTTTCTGAGCTCGACTTTAGTTTCTTTCAATATTGCCCAGTCAGCTGCCATGAAAGAACTTGTAGAATTCCAATAAAATATTTCTACTATGAAATTTGGTTAAAAAGTATTACCGTTGTAACGTAGTTAAGTACAAGTATGTATTTCAGATTTTTTTCAGGAGTTTGCACCGTATTATCTTATACCTAGGTATGTAATGTTTTTGTAGGTAATTGTCTGATATTACTTACTTTCGACCGTTCCACGGTGTTAGTCCAAGATAGAAACGCGATATTTGTAAGTTATTTCGTAAAGTAGTGAATCGTATGCCATTATAGTTAGATGATATTTAGTGAAATGTGGCAGGACGGGAGGGTGCAATACACAGTGACTCCGTTGTTGAGAGATTCGGAGGGGGTCGGTTAATACGTGATTTGTATTGTATGTCGAAAATCACTAAGGGTCAATTACTGGATACAGCAGTACAGCCTAGGGATACACTAGGCACCAATTCACAGTGTGCGACCATTGTTTCCGTTTTTCTAGGTGAAAAAAGTTGGTTGTTGAGTGCAGTGTACGTTTGTTGCCTAGTGAAGATGGCCCCGCTGTAAAACTGAGGCATGATCATCTCATCATGTTGCTAACCTTCTCTAATCTTTCTCGTAGTGTATCCGGTAATCCCTTCTTCGAAGTGTACGTAAATGCCGTCTCAAAGCGAGATTCTTTAGAGTGTTGGGATAGGACAAATTTTGCGACCGACTAGCGCGTTTTGTACAGTTATAACGAATATTTAAGTCTTAAACGTTAGAATATGTTAGGAAAGGTTTCTGGGTGGTTTAGGAGGGGTAGGCATTCGGGTATTCATAATTCAGTGGTTTACGTAGCCCGTAGAGGCTCAAAACTTGACGACATGAATGAGTAACATGTCATGAGTAACAAAACTTGACGACATGAATGATTAAAAGTCTTGCTGAAATTCACGCTGTAAAATGAACACAGTGTCTACGTTTCAGGCCTGTCTAACATTATCTGGAGGAACAGGATTCATAAACCTAAATTTATTTAGATTTACACAGCTAAATAAAAGTGAGTTCATGGATCGAAATATTCCTCGAGATAATGATCTCTTTTTGAAAAAGTAAAGGATATAATTATCTGTGACCATACCCGATACTTGTGACTTTAGTATTTTATTACCTACGTTGAAAAGTCGAGCTGAGAGCGAGCTGTTGTGAATTTTCGAGCATCTATCGAGCATACTTATTTACCGAGCAGCGTTAAGAACTCGTACTAAGCTCATCTGATATTATATGAAACCGAGTGCCATAGCTAAGTTTGTTAACTGTCGTATGGTGTAAGTATTTTAATGGTGAATATTCTCATTGAAGCGTTCCAGTCATTATTATTAGGTAAAGTAGATGTCTGTGATGTTCTGATATTAATTAGCTTTGTGTTTGTGATAATTTGTTTTAAGTTAGTTGACGTTTGCGGATTGATAATTGCAAGGACAGCCTTTTAAAGCTCATCCACTCTGTCTTTGGCAGCGACTTTCTACTTACGATGAAACATTGAAAAATGCTTAAAATGTCTTGACTTCGAAGATCGATAGAGCTACTAACGGACGCTCGTAAAATATAGAAACCAGGCGTTAATAAATATGTTTCAGTGTTTGCAATTTATGTAGATTGGATAGCATGTTCAGCTTCTACTCTGTCCAAGAGCTATCATAATATTATGTCTCTTGTCTTGTAGTAAAAATGTAAAGTGCAGAAAGTTGTCACAACAATCATTGTACAATGCAGACAGTCTTGTAAATTATCGATCAAGTTATTTTATAAGATTTTTAAGTACTTTTTGCTCTAACCTGTTTTTAATTTATTTTTAGTTTTAAGCTCTGTATTGTAAAGTATTATTTATAACCGAATATACTTAGATGTCTGATAGAACATAAAAATAGAACACTTTCGTAGGTTTTACTATCTGTTTGCTGTTAAAAAGTTACGGCTTTTCTTGACGAGCCAAGTCACTGGCAATTTTATTGTCATTCTATGGTCATTGACCTTAAAATGGGTTAACAACTAGATACAGGACACGAGTCCAGGTTACAAATAAGGTACCTACTCATAAAAGGGTTAATAAGCTTGCATTGCTGCAAGCTTCGGTGCAATTACAGGCATAGTGATGAACGCAGTACAATGCATCAAAGGGCACATCCACAGTGGACATGCTCAGTAAGGCAATGCATTGTATCAACAGATTTTACCACTTAACATCAGGTGGCCATTGGCTTGTTCCATTATAATACAAAAAAAGTTTTTCAAGGCGTATCCAAGTATCTAAGTACCTACTAATTTCAAGAGTTGACCTTTGTATTTAAAATTCATGGTTAGAAAGATTGTAATCTTTGCCGATTTTGTTGCTCAGTTTTCCTTGACCCTTCAAATTTCTTTAGTATGTACTTGAATGTTGATCTCGATAAGGTATAGTTAAGGTATGCACGTATGAAATAGTCATGTTTACATTCCAATTATTAAAATAAGTCTATGTTTACATATTTAAACTCCAATCATAGCGAAAATGCGTTCATGATCCAGCGTGCATCGGTGTGCTATGTGAAGTACTTTTAAAGCAGTGGTCACCAGTGGTATTAAAAGTGGTGACCTATTTTGTGACGTTTATTCTTCTTCTCTTAAATATTGGCCTCTGTCCGTCAATTCGACAGACAAATTTTAACCAAGCTTTGAAACAAATGACAGCTGCATTGCCGAATAACTCCACCTGACTTTCTTTCAGATTATTCGATATATTCACTAGCAAAAGTGTCTGTCGAAATGACGGACAGACGCCATACAAGAACGGACAGGGCCATAGATAAGAGAAGAAGAAGAAGAAGAAATGGCTTAGTTCTAGTAAGCGCCGGTAAAGGCGCTGGTTGCTGAGGATTTTCTACATGATTGCTGTAAAAGTTTCACCACACGGACGTTTCCCTGCTTTTATAATTTACGGAAATGCACAAGTGTAGTCACATCGACCGTGGTTTTGATCAGGCTGCTGTGTGGTGTGACATACTTAATCCATTTCTGGATATGATACGCAATGTAGGTACTTACCGCAAGTTACTGTAACCAGCTGCCTTACCGCGAAGCCCAATGGGTAAATAAAAAAAAATTGATTGTAATTTGTACAATATTAGTGATACCTACCTAATAATTATTCCCTATTTTAGTTTTATAGGATTTGGATATCATTAAGATTGTAAAAAGACGTTGAAAAACAGTAGAAAAGGCCCAAAAATCAGAAGATTTCAAAATTTAATATCGAAAATTGATGTCCATTCACACAGCACGCGTCGCGGTAAGGCTGCAGGTTCCGTTTGGTGTGTCGGAGTCCTATAGTCGAATTTCGATGATCTCTTACCTAAGATATATTAACTTTGATAATTATTGAGTGTGAATGTATCATTATCCATTACCTATTGAAAGGTTTTATCGAAACCTCTTCTACTATTCATGTAACTCACGTTTGTTAATTAATCTATTGTAAATATACCCAATTATTAAAAAAAACTTTCGTATATACAAACTGTGCAGTTTTATTTTAGTAATTAGGTACCAACTTATCTACCTACTAATATAAGCTCAGCTCTGTAGGTAGGGTCAGATTTAGCTAGCGAACAGTCAGCCGCTCACTGTGAGCGTAATGAGGCCGCGGCCTAACAACCCTACCTAATATCTTTATTATACATGGCACATAGTCAAGAAAGAACCTATAGTGCATATTAGACCTTGAGGACGCTATTAAAAGCCCTACAATATAAAAATAGCTATTTAGGAGCATTATCCTGCATTAGGCAGTTTTACCGCGGATAACGATTTCTTTTAGACAAAAAATGGAACTAAAGTATTTTTTATCCACTTTCTGTGTATTGGTTTGGTTGGCTTATTGATACACTGGTAGCACTACTACGCGGCGTAGCACATGCGTAGCACTCGTAGCAGAATTATATTCATCTCTTCTTCTTGTGAATAAAGTCCACTCCTACTATGAAAATCAAATCACTCTGACGGTTATAAAGGTTATAAACACAGAACACAGGTTATAAATAGCGAATTGCGCCATCTATTGTTGAGTAGCTGTAGCTTTTTAGACGTGCTTTGTGCACGTACACACATGGTACACACATTTAATCAAACACGAAATATGATCAACGGATGTCGTGGAGTAGGGAGCGGATTGCTTGCTCAATGTTTGACTTTGATATTTTGTAGGATTTGATAGTGACAGACATACACAAACCAAAATACCGCTCTCCGCCGCCGCAAAATGTTTTGAACTTTTTTTGAGTTTATTTTGTAAAACAAACAGAAATAGAGCTATCCACAGAATAATAGGATATTTAATTATAAAACTATTTCTAACTATCTAAGAACTAACCAGACACAAATTATCTTATATTTTTAACTAGAGTTATTGTCCTGTAAATGCGTTTCTCGTTTTGTGTTTACAAGAAAAATTAAGAGCCGGCAAGATGAGCGACTTTCCTGATCCAGATGAAGAATATGAGCTCATGTATGCTGAAGAGTTGGAGATGATGCGAGAGCAAGAAGATGATGACGGTAAACTGTTGAAATAGCAATTCTTAAAGCTATACTTTATTATCTCAAAAATCTATTTTATGACACACGACAGCCTCCAGTATCATTTTAAACATTTAAATGATTAACAAAAAACATCACTAAATCATTATACCACCACTGATTTTCAGACCCAAACATAGGCAGACCGAAAACATTACCTGCCAAGCGTAGCTTGAACTTCTCCAGTCCAGCATCTACAAAAACTACAAAACAGAAACACAAAGCAGAGGCAATAGCACTATCACAAAGTATACAACCTCTTCCAGCAAGCCAGGATATTGTTTCTACTGTAGAAGCTATAACCCCTAATATTGCAAGAGAAAATTCACCGATTGAATTACTGGAAGAATATAACGGCTCAAATAAACGAACGGCAGCAGATCTCTTTGGTGACATCGGTGATATTGATTTTGATGATATTCAGTTGCCGAGTAAAAGGCCAAAAACTGAAGAGGAAAATGATTTGGATCTGATAGATAAGATACTTGAAAGTAGAAGGTTGCGACAGATTTTGGCCGAGCCAACTAAACTGCAGAATGACAAGAAAACTGGTTATAATGCGAAGGAGAATCTATCTTTAGACATTCCAAGGTAATTCATAATCTTTGTTTACAATAAGTATGTTTTCAAAAAAATTTTGTAAAATTTAAACTAACCGATAGTCACCTAATTTCTTGATACAAAAGGTTAAAGAAATATGCTTTATCAGCTTAATTTAGCTCAATGAATTTTATAAATTGTTGACAAGATTTTACAAAGATTTAGTTAAGTAGGTAAGTACTTATATAAAAAAAGTCTAAGGTCAAAAATCTTTTACTCAATAAAATCACAAGGATCATTTAGAATCGGCTTATATACTAGGTGATTTTAGGCGCTAGTTCCTCGCCACCAGAACCTAGAAGAACAGGTAAGCTACGGCCTGGTTCTTAGCAATTTTTGCATGTGTACATCTTGATAGTTTAAATTCTATTATATTTATGAATCCATATGAAAAGTACTGTTTGAAACATTGTTATCATCATAATCATATCAGGTATGTAAAAGTTCACCACTGTATGTTACGTCTCGTGGACATTTTCAATTCTACATTTTAATAGTCTACAATTTCCAGTTGGGCCTTCATGCCAGTAACCAATTCAGATGGTGATCGCATCTACGTCAAGCTAGAGTCAGAGGCAACATGGGAAAAGGCTATAGACAGTGCTGCAGGGCAAGTATCATTTCTGTCCATGTATGCTAAGACTTGGGAGGAAGCTAGGAAAATTGTAAGTATATATTTATTAAAGTAAATTAGCACAACTATACCAACTATTTATATGAAAGTGATGGTGACATTTTTAGTGCAGTCATAAAAATTGTTAAGAAAATGAATCAACAGAATTGACCATTATTGTTTTTAAAAATTAATTCTATACTCATGATTTTGTAAACTTTGAAATGTTACATGTTCTTACTATAAAATTGTATTGTATAAACCTTTCCAGTTAGAAACTAAACAAGAGGCCACCATTCAAGAGGTGACACCCGCACCCATAGTAGTACATGACTCGCTATGGGTAGATAAATACAAACCCAAATGCTATCTAGATCTGTTATCAGACGAGCCGGTAAACCGAGCACTGCTACATTGGCTACATTTGTGGGACAAGGTATGCAACCATTTATTACATAGATATGGCGTATGGTCAGTCATACAAAATAGCCACTCTTTGTCCGGTCTTTCACTGATGATATATCATTTGATCGCGTCATTTTTCGTTCATTGGTGATTCTAAGTTCCTCACGACTAGAGTCTAAAAGAACGGACAAGAAACCTGCCCGGTTCCTACCGTTTTTGTATGATCCTTCTTACATGCTTACCTACTTAAATGCTGAAGTTCCAGTGTGGTGCCATTTCCAGATAGTATTCAAAAAGGAAGTGAAGATGAAAGAGCCACAACAGCGAAGCACCTTCGTGAAGCGCACCGGCCAGTTCCAACTCAGTAACACATGGAAGGGGAAGAAGGAGTCTGAACCGGAAATGGGCGAAGATGGCCGACCGCATCACAAGGTGGCGCTGTTGTGTGGCCCGCCGGGAGTTGGGAAAACTACACTGGCACATTTACTGGCCAAATTAGCTGGTTAGCACTTTTTTACCCGTTTTAACTGCTATCACATAAAAGTGGAGGAATTAATCTAAGTGGTGCCTTATTTAGCGATACTAGCAAAAATACGTCTTCTACGCTCACCAGTGAGCCTGTTATTGTCTTTTTAACCAACTTCAAAAAAAGGAGGAGGTTCTTAATTCGGTTGTATGTTTATTTTTTATTATAGTTGTATTTGCCAAGTTGTTTGTTAAATACCAATAAACTTTTTTTTGTTTTTCATGGACATTTCACACAACGCCCTCTAGTCCCAAACTAAGCAAAGCTTGTAATATGGGAACTAGATTGCTGCTGATAGAATACTTTAATACTTTTTTTACTGTTTTGGATGGGATTGAAAATCTACTGATCTTTTTTGTAGTTACTACGAGTCATCAATCAAAAAGTGCAATTAAAAAAGCATTAACCAAAATAGTTCTTTTTTAATCAGTCTGTTTTTGTAAAACTTTTTATTAGAATCCTTTATTGTTTTTCAGGGTACAGGCCAGTCGAACTAAATGCGTCTGACGAGAGAAGTACCGAAGCTTTCAGCAATGCTTTGAAAAGTGCTACGCTTATGAGATCTGTGCTGGATGCTGATAAAAAACCCAACTGTTTAGTCTTAGGTAAGCTATTTTGATAAAAGTAGCTTATTACATGCTACTTCACGTTCACAATATAGCTTATGTAACGTAGGTTCTTTCCTTTGTGTCTGTAATTAAAATAGTCTAATTCATAAGGAATTTAAGCAAAAGTTTTAGTGGTGATGATAACGGATGGATTATATTATAAAATTTTGACATTGTAATACCTAAACAGACTGAATGTACAGCTTTAAAAAGATTAGTTTATTAATTGGTATTAATTGTTTTTTTATTCGAGGACAGTTGGGACAAAAAATCCGATATGTCCCTCTGTCACTAACAGGGGAATAAATTGTACTTTTTAAAATTTAGAAATCTCATCTGTCACCTTGCTGCATAGAAGGGGACAGATCAGGGTGACAGAAGAGAATAATTCTGCGATTTTAACTAGTAAAGCTACACAAGGTAACAGAGGGGCGAGTACAAGTTTACAGTGTGCAATACGTCTGACGTCCAGCACACCGGTGTGCGCTGATTGGTATGGAAACACTGAGCGGAAGCTTGACGAGACCAAGCTTCTCAAAAAATCCGCTCAGTGTTTCCACACCAAGCAGCGCACACCGGTGTGCGGGACGTCAGACGTATTGCACACTGTAAACTCGTACTCGCCCCTCAGTTTGTTCTTGTTGCAGATGAGATAGATGGCGCCCCGCTACCAACAGTAGAACTGCTAGTAAAATGGTGCACAGCCACTGTGGAGAGTGGGAAGAAGAAGGCCAAGTCTCAACCACTGCGGAGGCCTGTTATTGCTATCTGCAATGATCTTTACGCTACCTCGTTGAGGCCACTGAGGTATACTATTCTATTCTTATTTGATAGTAGTTTTGCATTCTGAGATAGATTTATTCTGACTTTGTGCTACCCGTTTTTTTATTATGATCCGTTTGGCTGCCAGTTCACCTGAGGGGCGAGTACGAGTTGACAATGTACAAAACGGTGTCAAACGTCTAACGCCGAGCACACCGGTGTGCGCTGCTTGGTATGGAAACACTGAGCGGGAGCTTGACGAAACCAAGCTTCTCAAAAAATCCTTTTTGTACATTGTCAACTCGTACTCGCCCCTCTGGAAAATACCTAATATTGTCTAATTCCAGCTTAGCCTAAATACAACTTATCGTAATATTATTTCATTTGTAGAAAATAACGGAAGAAGGCCTAGTGAGACTCACATTTTCGTAATATATTGTTACATTTCTATTTTTTTGCTGCTACTGTACTGCAAATGTTCATAATCAGACCAATTATTTCCGTAGTAGTAGGGCTCTTTGTGAAACAGTTGAGGAAGTATTACCACCATTTCTGCCGCTAGAATGTGATGGTCGCACGGTAATTATAATCAAATGAACCATTTACTGGATCTATTACTTATACTCATAAAAAAGTAGATAGATAGATAGAAAATACTTTATTGCACACCTTAACCTAGTGACTACTACAACATACAAAACAAAACTTAACTAATGGTACAATTGATGGTACTATTAATGATAAGTAGATAGATATATTCTTTATTGTACTCTCCACTTAAACTAATACAACAATAATACAGATTCTTTAGGAGGTAGGTACAGTGGGCGGCCTTATTGCTAAAAGCAATCTCTTCCAGGCAACCTTTGGATGGACAGGATCTAATACACAAAAACAAGGACGGGGGCGTACATAAATATAAATTCAATTTGTATAATTAAAAATATTATTCAATAATATATAATATAATCAAATAGATAGACCTACATAAAAGAAATGAAAAAAAATACTAAAACTATTTATCTAATAAACATACCTACATAAATACTCATAATGATACTTACATACCATAATATTATACTTACATAAAATTATTGAAGATTAAAAAGTATTGAAGAAGTTAACCTCTATGTTTTCCGTGTTTTTCAGAGCAGTAGCATTAATAGTCCACGTGAAGGGAGTTTCAGTCCCGCGGCTGGCGAGCAGGCTAGCGAGCGTGGCGCGCCGCGAGGCGTTGCACGCGCCGCCGCACGTGTGCGCCGCGCTCGCCGCGCGCGCCGCCGGCGACCTCCGGGCGGCTATACAACTACTCAGCTTCATCAAAGCACGGGCCGAGCCACAGGTCTGTAATATCGTCGCTGTTTTCACTAAGTGACGTATCTGATATTTTGTGATGGTTTCGCGCCTCAGAAACCGGAATTCGGGCGCGTCCAAAACTGTGATAGGGCTCTTAACGCACAGACTGTCTGTGCGTTAAGAGCCCTATCACAGACTGTCTGTGCGTTAAGAGCCCTATCACAGTTTTGGACGCGCCCGAATTCCGGTTTCTGAGGCGCGAAACCATCACAAAATATCAGATACGTCACTTAGTGAAAACAGCGACGATATGCGGCATCTCAGGCGTCACAGCTCAGTCGGTAACGGTCTGCCTTTCGTGCTGTGGGTCGTGGGTTCGATCCCCACTAAGAACAAACATTTGTGTGTGCCAAACAAAACAGATGTTTGTTCTATGTCTGGGTGTTACTGTGTATTATATGCATGTATTACAAAAAAAAAGTATATAAGTATTCTATCAGCATCTAGTTCCCATATTACAAGCTTTGCTTAGTTTGGGACTAGAGGGCGTCGTGTGAAATGTCCATCAACATTTATTTATTTATTCATTTATCTCATCTAGACGACTCACAGCATCACGGGTCCATTTTTGTCGGTAATAGCCCTGCCTTCCGTGCTGTGGGTCGTGGATTCGATCCCCACTAAGAACAAACATTTGTGTGTGCCAAACATAGATAGACATAGACAGGCATTTATTTGCACACTTACAAAACAGAACCAACAAAAAAGATAAAATAAAAAGATGTTTGTTGGGTTAAAAATATATTACTAGTTCCCATATTACAAGCTTTGCTTAGTTTGGGACTAGAGGGCGTTGTGTGAAATGTCCATGAATATTTATTTATTTATTACTATGTATTACAAGTATGTGTTAAAAAAAAGTATGTAAGTATATTATCAGCATCTAGTTCCCATATTACAAGCTTTGCTTAGTTTGGGACTATTTTTTATTTATTTTTACCCATGCGCTGTAGTGCCTGGGACATGATTTAAACGGAGTAGGCTTGCCACCTATACCATCCGCTCAGCCTAGTCGGCCTTATCCACGGGAAAGACAAGGTGAACACGTGCGGAGCTGACTAAGCCGCGGGCTTCCTCACGATGTTTTCCTTCACCGTTTGAGAGCACTGCCATTGCGCACATACATTTTTCAAACAGAAATACCATTTGTGCACGACCGGATTTGAACCCACTACCGGAAGACGGAGTTGCTACCACTAGACCACCGGTGCTCTTAAACAAGTGTGTATACACTGAAATACTACGTAGTAACAAGAGTAATTTACTAAGAGATATATTCTAACGGGATGAAAAGAGACGGGGCATTAAGTGATTGTTTATGGGGTTAATTATAGATTCTTTCTCCTTCTCTCATCTTCAAAATGTTTTTCAGCTAAGCATGGAGGACGTTGAAAACGCTGCAATAGGGACAAAGGATTGCAACAAGACAATGATGCAAGCGTTGGAAGCTATTTTTGTGATCGACGACAAACAGCCTAACATTATCCGGACAATACAATCAGCTGGGGACTATGACAGGTTACTAATACATAGTTTATATTATCTGTGGTAATACTTATACATATTAGTAACGACATTTTACACAAAACATTTTATGTTGATAGATATCTCGGGTTTCTGACATTTGAAACTGCGACAGCGCCATCTAGTCCAAACAAAGTAAAACTAGTTCACTACAATGTTTACTAATTTATTCTACTATAAACGCGAAAACATGTATGTATGAATGTTTGTTCCTCTTTCGCGCATAAACTACTGGTCCGATTCGGATGAAACTTTGAATACATATAGTTCGGAGCCTGGATTAACAAATAAGCTACGCTTTATCGTACTAATATTTATTTCTTTCCAGATTAGCCGACGGTATATTCGAGAACTATTTAACATTGAAAGTGGATGCTCGACTCCACATAGCTTGCGAGACGCTATCCTGGCTGCGATTGCATGACACCATCCATTCGTGGACGCTACGGAGTCAAAACTATTCTCTATACGGGGTGTTGCCGATGTGCATAGCGCGGTGCCATCAGCTCTTGGCCAGTAGAACACCGCATAGGATTAAGTTCCCTATGCAAGCTCAGGAGGTAATCACCTGTATTCTATAGCAATAAGGTTGTGTTTCCAAAGTAACTTTTGCACTTTGACTTTCACTAAATTGCATTTTATGCATGGACAAAAATATGGAAGAAATAAAAATAATAAATACTCTAAATAAAATATGGACAAAATATGGATGAGAAGAGCCGAAGACCGAGCTCAATGGCGCGTCTTGGGAGAGACCTACGTCCAGCAGTGGACGAGTATAGGTTGATGATGATGATGATGATGAAAAATATGGACAAACAGAATAGCTTGCTAGCTCGATTGCATGACACCATCTATTTGTGGAAGGTATCGTGGCTAGGCTTGCTTTGTCAATCTTCACCGATTATGTCATTTAAGCGACGTTCTGCGCGGTCACTTTTGGATGGGTGACCGCTGGTGGCATTTACATCAGAGCGCTTGCATGCTTCGTTGCTGCGTACCAGCGTTAGTAGCTCATCATCAGCTACTAACCTCATGCTGAGTCAGGGTCCGCTTTGGCACACTGGCCTAGAGTACCTGCCTATACCTAAAGTAGTATATAATAATAATGTGATTTTTTGATAGGTATCGATAGTATTATAAATGTCAAAGTTTAGATGTTTGTGTTTCAATTACGCTGTAACTATTGGTCCGATTTGAATGAAACTTGGAATATATTATAGTTCGTAACCTAGATTAACACATAGGCTACTTTTTCCGCTTTTTTTCGTGAACAAAGTCGCGGGTAACTGCTAGTTATAACTACAGTGCTTACATAAAGGTCTTACACAAAAACAAATCCGCACAACAACATGCGCAATCATTTGTTGCACCTAACTTCAGAGGGGTAAAGATTCGTCGTATACTAAGTTATTTGTCCAGAGGGGCGAGTACGAGTTTACAGTGTGCAATACGTCTCACGCCGAGCACACCGGTGTGCGCTGCTTGGTATGGAAACACTGAGCGGATTTTTTGAGAAGCTTGGTCTCGTCAAGCTTCCGCTCAGTGTTTCCATACCAAGCAGCGCACACCGGTGTGCTGGACGTCAGACGTATTGCACACTGTAAACTCGTACTCGTCCCTCAGGTGTACAGAAAGCGAGTGGAGTGTGAGAGTATAGTGTCGGCAGTAGCGCGGGGCAGCGCGCCCGGCGTCTCCAGCGGACGTGCCGCGTTGTTGCTCGATGTATTGCCGATGTTGCCGCACATCCTGAGAGTGCAATTGCGATCGGCTAATGTACAGGTAACACTCTTCTACCACCTACACAATTCTCCCCGGCAAAGAGTTCCACACTTCAGAGTGAGAGAGGAGAGTGAATAGTGAAGAGATCTTTCCTCTTTTAATTTTACTATTATATGTTAATAGCTGACTCGGCGAACTTCGTACCGCTTTTTTTTCTTCTTCTAATTCTGGCTGTTCGGTGGCTAGGGCTGTCATGAATTTCCCAAACTATATTTTGACAATCTTGACAGTAAGTATGGATCTGTTTGAAGTTAACAACTACTGGATGAACAACTGAACGTCAATCTGTCAATGTTTTGTCAATATATTGAAGATCTCTCACAGTTTTCTGTCTCATTCACTCACAAACTATTAATATTATGAGATTTAAAAAAAATTCTGTTCGATTTTCTTTAAATATTCTTTTATAAATAGGTACCTTATCCTAACAATAACGAACTAAAAAAAAAAGAAATATCTTATTTGGTTCAGACGTACTTACATTTCGGTGATTCATTTTTAGTTAAGATTTTGAATCATATAATGCCTGTTCTCTCAGTTGTGCAGTGAGAATGAGCGGAAGGCGTTGAAATCGTGCGCGGGCGCAATGTGCGATTACGGACTACAGTACGTGCAACAACGAACGCCGGAAGGTGTCTACGCTTTTGTACTCGAACCGGATATTTATAGACCCGCCTTTTTTGGTACGTATAGTGGTCTAGGCTTAAATGGGGCTGGGCGGGGCACGTCAGCCGGATGCCGCCCGATAGGTGGGCAAACATCACCACACTCTGGGTCCCTGACTGACGTCGGCCTCGTGGTCGCCCTAAAAAGCGCTGGCGGGACGACCTGGACGCCTTTGAAAGGAGATGGTGGGAGGAAGCCCAGGAGAGAGAACATTGGAAGTCTTTGGGGGAGACCTTTGCCCAGCAGTGGGACGAGATAGGTTAAGGAAAAGAAAAAAGAAAAAAAAAATAGTAGTCACAACTGATCTTTGTCTCTCTGAAGTATCTGCGCAGAACCCATTTTTAGTCGAATTGGAGGTCAGCTAATTTTTCCGCACAGCAGTACCTGTCTACACCTACGCAGTCGTTTGTTGCACCTAACTTCAGAGGGACACAGATCCGCAAAGTAAACAAACACTTAGGGTTGTCGCAAATATCTAAGATGATGCTTGGTTATACGCAATCCCAAATTAAGACTATCTTTGTTAGCATAAATCTTTGTACCTATATAAAATGTACTTTTTTTTACCATTGACAGGCAATGACGAGAAACAACGGCCTCCGCCTGCCATCCGACAAGCGATCTCAAGAGAACAGCAGCTAGAGATGATAAGGCGGAACGAAGAAATGGTACGTACTCACTAAATGTATGTAACATGCAGTAGCATATGCTGAGCTTAGGCCTTTTCACCACCACGGAGACATATTATATGTATATTTATAGTTATAATTTTAGTTATTTTTTAGTTTTAACTATATTTTTTATCTTATCTTTATCTTATATTTATATTATCTTTATTTTATCTTATCCGTATCTTATCTTTATCTTTTCTTTATCTTACCTTTATCTTACTTTTACCTTATCTTTATCTTATCCTTATCTTTATCTTATCTTAAATACCACTCTCATATAAGAGCTTATTGTCATTGTCTTTGAAGGCGAAATGTCACCTTAATCTCTCAGAGTGATGGGCGCAGTTCAATGCATCATAGAGTCCTCGGAGGATGTGCTCAATATATTGTTTTAGGCAATCAGCTTACCCCATCATATAGTTGTATAAAGAAAATATAAAAAAATGTATTTTCTTTCTTTTGTCTGTGCATTTAAGTTTTCTTCTACATTATCTATACCCTGTAGAGTTAAAACAGTTTAGATAATTATTACTAATAATATTTATTATTAAAAACACAGGTTATTTTGATTAATCTTTACCCCATTTTGATCGCAGACAAGTAGAGTCAGCAACACAAGCAAGCCGAACATATCAAGATCGATACCTGTTAGCAAGAGTACAGTCAGCAAAGAAAGTACTGACATGAGGCAGAGCGAGGCGCGGGTACCTAACCACTTGCAACGATTGAAACCTAAAGAAGTCGAGAAGACTGCACCACAGGTATTTATAAAAAAAAGACTATTGACGACAGGTAGAGCATACAAGATTATTGTCAGCTATATAATAAATAAATATTTATAGACATTTCACACAACGCCCTCTAGTCGCAAACTGATAAAGTCCTAATAATAAAAACGCGAATGTTCGTATGTATGTATGTTAGACTCATTCACGCAAAAACTACTGGTCCGATTTGGATGAAACTTGGAATACATATAGTTCGTAGCCTGGATTAACACATAGGCTAGTTTTTCGGCTTCGTTAGACAAAGTCGCGGGCGGAAGCTAGTGTTTAATATGGGAATTAGATTGCTGATAAAAAACTAAGAATACTGTTTTAAGTTTCCCTTTCCGTGTGTAAATGATAAAAACTCAATACTACCCCATTGAAGCAGTTGGGTAAAAACTCATTACCCTCCTTCTGGAGTCGGGTACAGGCACAGGCGGCACAAATACGAGCCGCGTTAATATATTCCATCAGCGCGTGTCAACTGTCGCCCATTCATCTCGTAATGAGTTGCTTCCCTCACCGCGTTACTATCTACAATCTAGATGATAGATCTTAGAAATAGATTGCTTCATTCATTGACGCACACGCGCTCTATTAAAAAAAAGTAATTTTGATACTAAACTATATTAAACTGTCGCTCCCGGCTCTAGGAGTCGTGGAGTTACGACGGAAGCCTTAAGACAGCCTGTTGTAGTGTGCAATTCTCCTTGTTTTGTCAGTAATTAAAGGCTGTGGTTATATATAGAAAACTCCAAAATTCCAAATTTGATTTATAATAAAGTTCTTCAAAAGTTCAAGGTTACAAAGTTTTATGTAGTTCAATGTAGTAGTGATAGTAAAAAAAGGGACCGGCGTTATTTCGCCGAACAAAAATCTTCTTCTTCTTTTATTGTAAGAGTCATGGACATAGTAACGGTTGGGCCGGAACACAGCCTAAATACTCCGTTACCAGAGTTGGCCACCAACTTATACGAACGAACTACAATATTTTAGGTACGTTACGGAAAATGCACTCGATTTTACACTGGACGGTTACATCTGCTTATAACAAGTAATTAAATTAAAAATTTAAATAATAAACCCCCGAATCTTGGACCGATTTTCAAACAAACTTAAATCCTGTTATTAATAAAC
Organism: Gandaritis pyraliata; assembly: GCA_947859175.1. Classification (NCBI taxonomy): domain Eukaryota; kingdom Metazoa; phylum Arthropoda; class Insecta; order Lepidoptera; family Geometridae; genus Gandaritis; species Gandaritis pyraliata. The sequence goes on along the minus strand of OX401866.1, from coordinate 2,149,880 downwards.
ACGATGTAAGCTTGGAAAAGTTACACCATGTTTTGTCTTTTGCATTCACAAGCAAATTCAAATTCGATCGAAAGAGACAAAACACGGTGTAACTATTCCGTGCTTACATCAAGTTTATCAATATGGCTCCAAGTTTCGTTCAAAATTATGATTTTGAACGAAACTTGGTTTTCTATTTCGTCTTGGGAAATATGTTTCCCAAGACGAAATAGCAACTTGCATTATAGAACGCGCTTCAATCAAAACCGACTTTCGCTTCACAAACTGCATCTATAGAGCTTCGACCTCACTTGCAATTTTCTTCATCTTGTAATTTAAATATTAATAGACATTATTTACACAATTTATTCACAAAGAAAATTACGACTAATACAGTATTTACAATATTTATAATAAATACAAAATACACATGAATCAGTTGACATTATTTTATTAACGTACTTATTTTGACATTGACCTATTATAAAAATATCGTTGTTTTTATATAATTAAAGTTTTTATTTAAATACATATTAATTTGAGAAAATATTCGCAGCAACCAACAGGGTACAAAATCTAAATTATTTCTCAAATTATGCGACTAGAAAGTACCCACTTTTGGAACTAGATCCGAAACGGAGTAAAAAAATATTCTGTTTGAATTCAGTGACATTCAATGGTATGATTGTGCATTTGTGACCGCAACGTCACAACCGACAAGAGCGATGGTAATATAAAAGCAGAGAGCCTGCTCACAAATAGAAGCAAAGCTTTAGGCCAAACCCATTCCGTGTTACTTTTTAAGAGGCAAAGCGTTGACAAGTGCGAGTCGCGCGGATGGGTTAATTATTTCTTTTTGTGCGCACACTCGTCGCGAGATTGCCGTGATTACGTGACTTCGCCGCGCGAACTCTGTTTAGTAACATAGAGTAGAATGCAGATGTGACAACACATCGCGTTTGAAGTAACGAATTATCGAAACCACATTGACCAATGGCGAGGTACACACGACACGTCGTCGCCCTTGACTGTTTAGACTTTGAACTGTTCGAAATTTAGTGTTGCGAATCGTGCGAGAGGGACGATAGTGTTTTTGTGTGCGCTCCTTTTCCAATGATTCTCTGCATTGTATATAGTGTAGTTATTTAGAATAATTATATTGGTTGAATTTGGGTGTTTAACCTGATGTGTGTACCATAACACTTAAAACCAGGAACAAAGATTTGCAGAAAATGCAAATATTTCTACCTTCGCTGCGGTAATCTAACAGGCACCAAAAGCCATATTTGAATCACTGATTATAAATCAAAGAATCACCAAGAGTATTTTTTTAATAAGTCACAAGTGTCTGAAAGGATCGTCCATCACTAGTAATACTGAAAACATACACAAAAGAGACTGATATTGTTGGAATCCCGTTACAGTTCTGCCTACTACTCTATGTCTGCTCTGGAGCGCTTTCACGCTCTGACAATACGCGATGCGAATTTAGCAAACACAGTTTTAATAAGAGTCATTCGTGCTCTCTGATTATGTATCTGTGTATAATGTTGATGCTAAATTTCAACTTGTATGCTAAAACTCATTATCATGCAGCTTGCTCCCTGATTATCTATATTTTGCTTTCCTGTACTTTTAAGTAAGGTTTATAGTCACTAGAACATTCCCAATCAACTGTCATTATCATCATCTGATGGTAAAGCTGGTAAGTCGAATTGAAGTCGGTTTTTCTTGTTTTTTAAACTTATAAATTTTATTTCAGATTTCCTTATAGATTATTTGAGAGAAAATCAGCCTGTGATAAAATTATTATATTTTATTCTTTGTACCCTTCAGTTTTCAAACCCAATATTCTTTCAAACTCACTTCCCTAATTACAGCGTCCATTATTTAAAAAGCCCATTGGGATAGGGTTGTCCTAAAAATCAGGAAACCGGATAATCTATAACTGTGAAAAAAAAAATCCAGTCCAGTGCCTTTTAGTATTTAAGTTCGTATGAGCTAGTGCTTTTACTTTTTTTATGTTTGCCTAAAATTATAAATTATAATGTCAAACTTATAAACTAAAGTAACTATGTTCCCAATAGGGAAGGCATAATTGGAAGCCATTGTGTTTTTGGTGACTTTTATAGCTATAATGAATTTTATATATGTAAAATTTCACAACCCTAAATGAAATAAATCAAGAAATACCATCAAAAATGATAAGTGTCAGTGAAGTTGCGATTTTTAATTTCCATTAAGTAAGTATCTGGTGTACGCCCCGGCCGGCGGTAAGCCCCTCGCAAACAATAACTAATCACAATAAAAGGGTTGCGGTTCTATTAAAAACTCGTGAAGAATTCCGACGGAGGGTTGGTTAGAGACGGCGCACACTTAGATCTGCTTTTTTTGCTTTATCATGAAAAAACATACAGTAAACTATTTTGTTTAAAAGAACCTAATTTTTCAAGTCTGTTAAAAATTGACTGCAAACAGATCAGAGGGGTAATCACGAACAAATCTGACAGTCGCCGCGTTACGTAAACCTGACGTATTCCAATCATATTGAGCGTCAACGCCAGCTCGACTGCCGAACGTTGTAGCGTCACCGCGCAGTGTATCTCGGATATGCTAGCGTTACGATACGTTTACGATTGTCACATTCATTCGCGATCAAGGCACAGAACACAGCGATAATGCAAGCACCTCTGCCTGACAGCAGTAATTAATACGCAAAACAGTTTGTGGTACTCGATTGCTATATTTGTTAATACAAATATAACAAATAAGGGCGGCTTGCACCAGAATCGCTAAACGCGTTTCACTATTAAATAGTATTTAGCGAGTTGTCAAGACATATAAATACGTCGGATTTAAATCTATTTAGCTGTTAAACACTTTTAGTGATTCTGGTGCAAGCCGCCCTGAATCTATGTATTATAAGTATGTGTATTTACAAAAAAAGTGTTATATCAGCAATCTAGTATCCATAGTACAAGCCTTGTTTAGTTTGTAACTAAGGGCGTTATGTGAAATGTCCATGAATATTTATGATTTTATTTAGACACGTGGTGTGCGTTGTTCTTTACGGTAATTTTTCTTGCAACTTTTCTCCCCAGTAATGGCGGCTGAGTGGGCGCTCGTCGATTCATTGCGTAATTTAAATAGCTATACTGAGCTAATTTGTTATTTCATTCCATGAATATTGTTACTGATTATTTCTTTAATATCTTATACAGATTTCTTTAAATAATATCTGTTGAAGTACCTATCACCTCTTCGACTCCGTTATTTTCCGTGTGACTTTACAAATAGCTACTTAAATACTTTTTTCTTTCCTTATTTTTCTCTTTTTAATCCATTTGGTTTGATTTTTTAACGTTGAATTTTAGGATATAAAAAAACACGTTTATCAATTATTTTTGTGTATGTTTTGAGTTTGAATAAACAGGACTTAGGGCGTCTTGCACCAGAATCACTAAACGGATTTAACAGCTAAATCGATTTAAATCTGACGTATTTGTATGACTTGACAACTCGCTAAATACTATTTAAGAGTTAAACGCGTTTAGCGATTCTTGTGCAAGCCGCCCTTAAAGCTTAAAACATTGTCTACCAGTCGTAGTCATCAGTCAAAAATTCAGTTACAAAAAGTTAGTAACAATTAACTACCGTACCAACATTAAAAACATTGCAAAAATGGAGTACCTAAGTGCTGTATCACACGGGCGATTTGCGGGTGAGTTCAAAACGGAACGAGAGCGCGCGGCAAGCCCGCTGCGCTCGCGCTTGTTTTTGAACTCACCCGTATATTTATTTATTTAATCGTATGACATAGACGGTACAACAAGTAATTAAATGAAAAATTTAATAAAAAACCCCCGAATTTTGGATTGATTTTCATGAAACATAGCTAAAAACACTCCCGACACCTTTCTAACAAAAAAAAAACAAAATCAAAATCGGTTCGGGAGCTACGTTGCCTCAGACAGACACAAACACACACACACAGACACATTAAACTTATAACACCCCGTCGTTTTTGCGTCAGGGGTTAAAAATAAACAGTTCTTATGAAAAAGATTACTATTCGTTATACGCATATCTCGTCAGTATTTGAGCCCGCATATCACCAATGTGCATTAAAAAGGAAACATTTTACGGAGCACTTAATAAGAACCATTTAAACCTACAATTCTGGCAACGTTCCATTACCAGCTCCTGTAATTAGGTAGTTTTGTCTATTCTACAGTATTGCATCACTCCCTAATCGCGGAACATAAAATCACAACGAATCACTTAGGTCCATCCCACTCAACTACCACTTAAACATAAAAAGGTGCGGTGCGACTGTTAGCGGGCAGCTAACAGTCAACACACATTTACATAACATAACATTTTGATATGAGTTTTTAAAGATTTTATAATGTGGAAGAGAACACGGCCAGAAAAAAAAATCAGAAATTTTACCTGAAATTTTCAGTTTTAGTCGTTTATGCTCTTTCTTGAAAGCTAATGTTTACGAATTTCCGTGCTCTCCTTATTTTAATGACTCTATGATCTATGTTTTTGTAAAAAAACATTTATTCACAAAGAAAATTACGACTAATACAGTATTTTCAATATTTATAGTATATAAAATACACATGAAGCAGTTGAGCTATCAACAAACCGTTGCAAACGATTTATAGATAGCTCCATGCTTATTGTCAATGCCTATCCATTGTACTTCGCTTTAATATAGAACTATGTCTAATATCTGATATCCGGTGCAGGTTCAATAAAGAATTTCTTATCTATCTTCATTTATATGTATATATTTGCGACACGATGTCCTACACTTATTATGGCTCGCTATGCTCTCTGAGGCTTGTGTTGTTCTTATTTTGTTTCTTCTATGTTCCGTTTCTTGAGGTCTACGGCTCGCTGCACTTTCCCATTTTACTTCTCACTCTTCTTTAAATATGTATAGTATAGGGTACTTATTTTATTACTAGCAGTTACCCGCGACTTCGTACGCGTCTACAGTTTCCGTGTACATTATATTATCTGTGCGTGTACCGAGCGGATACTTCTTTGAGAAACTTGACATTACACCTCATTACACCGAACTCGTACATACGCCCTGTCAAACTGACGTGACATGACATGACAATGGAATCCTTTTGCCAATTGGCGCTGCTAATCCTGTTCTTTCATTTTATTCTGTAGATCCTGTTAATTATTCGAGATAAAAAGTAGCCTATGTGTCAATCCAGGTAACGAACTATATATATGCCAAGTTTCATCCAAGTTGGTTCAGTAGTTTAGACGTGATTGAAACACAAACATCCAAACATCTAAACATCCAAACATCTAAACTTTCGCATTTATAATATTAGTAGGATATGTATAGTATAGGGTACTTATTTTATTATTATAATCTAGTTTATCCTCTGTATCACGGAAGGTACCCGCAGGTCGCGTGCACACAAACGGCCAAGTTAACAGCGAGTAAATTTATTAGGTGGGCGTGAACACGCATTTTTGCGCTCCGCCGGCGTAATGGACCGGGCCGGGATAATATCTGTTAATAAACTGACCAACCCTTTTATTGCGGGGTTGCTATTGAGAAACATTTAACTTGCTGCTTGGATAGTTCGGCGTATGTATGAAAGTATCATGCAGTAAGTTTCTGGTGTTCTAGGCTTTGGTCGCGACAAGTTTCAAAGTGATCCTTGTAATTTTATTAAATAAGTATTATTTATTATTTCGATTTGTGGTTCTGTCTTCATTATCCATTGCTACTGAGATTATTATTAGTAGAGGGAACTCAGCTGCGGATGGATGTTGGCTGGTAGGTTATTGAAAATAGCTATAAAACAATAAAAGGTGTAACGGTCCAGAAAGACTGTCCGTGTTCCTTGGGTATCCCACAAATTATTTAGTTAATTTAACCTTAATTTAGCTAGATTCGGTCAATTTTCACCGGACGATGAAACTATCTTCAGTAAGACATACTGAATCTGTAGCAACCGTTAACTTCATAGTATAAAGAATGAATAATATTAACTATACGAGTTTATCTAGAAAGGTTCAATATAATAGAAGGTATACATAGTTGCAGCAGTTAAATTATATTCACTAATTGTACTTACTAAGTAATAATTCATTTACAATTTCGCAATGACATTTGCGAATTGCTCTGATAAAAATGTCAGGCGGTTTCCCTCCCAAAATAGGCTATCAGATTGATAGATCTAGGTACATTTGAGAGTTGGAAACTGAATAAATTGGTAGTAAATGCTTTAAACTATCTATGTTCAGAATCTCATAAAGGTCGGCTTCTTTATTGCGACACAGTAGGGAATTTTGATAAATACAGTATGAAAAACGTAACGTAGAATGTAGATATTTTCAAGGAGAGTAGATACAAGCTATTAGTGTCTTTAGACACCATCTTTCATTCAGAAAACGGTCTAGAACCAAAAGAAACATCCAAAAAGAACAATACTATTATAGACTATATGAACCAACTTAGGTATACATTGAGTTATATCTGGGGGTATATTTGGATGCCGGACGAATGGCACCCATCATAAAAAGTTGTTTTGATACGAAATGGTAGGCATCGTTTTGAGTCGGCGGTGATTCGGGAGGCAGCGAATTGGCAGGCAACTAAACAGACGGGGATCGCATACTAACTATGAAGTAGGCAGTGGCTTTGTGACACACGGAAGCAAAGCTTATAAAAAGGCGTACAAATTGTAAATGGGGGTCATTAATTTTGAGAATTTCAGAGGAGTAAGAAGTAGCTAGGTTCAAGCAGATGCTATTTTTAGTGGGCAAGGTTCAGACAGTCGGACCAAAATGGACCTGGGTTCATTGCACATGTCTTGTAGCAAACTAGGATTGCTAAACCATTGTGCGGGACTGACTGACTGATATCTTGCATTTAGAAGTGAGTCAAGCAGATGCTATAGGAAGATTTCTTTACAGCTAGGAGTGATAGGGTTTAAATTCAGTGTTAATTTAAATATTTTCTTCAATTTTCCTTTGGTTAGGCAGTGACAAACCCTGGTAAGTACCTAACAAGGTGTAATATAGAGATTAATTGGTTTAATTTAAATTCATTAATTATTTTATTATGTTTTGAAAGTTTCTTAATTCATTAATTTTCTTTATAATGCATGCAATAAATTCTACTATATCGAGTAGACGTTCTTGGTTTAATAATTATTTCAATATAGAATAAAGTAGATTACACCTTAGCTTCATTAGAAATCCAGAGGTTTATCTGGTAAAGGCTGGAAAACCTAACGGTGACATTACTGAAGCCTTTTATTTGGTAGGTCCAGTACCTTTGGGTCGAGCTGGACGTTATTAGTACTTGATTGCTAATAGCGCAGACCCTCATTTCAAGTATTCTTGAGCTCAGTTGTGTGGATTGTCGTGAAGTGAATCTGCCAGTATGGCACACACGCTCTCTGAGTAATGGAAGACTTGTCTTGATCCTATTTATATATGTATATAATACACACACTAAAATATTGTCCCTGGTCCGTTTTGACGTCCCACCCAATCCACTGGACTGATAAACACGCACACAGTTATAAGGGGTAGGACAAAGCCGAGACTTACTATCTTGCATTCCCTTTTTAGAATATTTAGGTAATCCATCATTGCACTAAGATGGATGACAATCGCAATTAAATGTAAATGTGAAGCTTGCTTCTAGTTTTGCTCTATTTTACACATCTAGCTAGAATAGGGGGAAGATAGGTACACAATAGGATAGGGCGGGTTTTAGCTATAGGAAGGTAGCATGCGTTATCTTGTGCGTATATCAAGAAAGGTTTCCATCTTGATGGATATAGGAAATGTGGCTAGGTATTTAAGTAGGATAGGTTTGCATTAGCTGTAGGGAGAAAGGTAAAGCCACATAGTACGAGATTCATGATTGGTTTCCGTCATGAAGGAATTCAAGGTAAGTCTTTGAATTATAAGTTTGTGTTTGTTTCAGGATCTTTAGAATAGAAAATTAATGTACAAGCTTGCTCGATACATGTTCTGGGCAAACATCTAGTTCAAGCAGCAAGTACAAAAATGGCAGAGGAATTCTAGGATAATTGTAATCTTGTTCGATTCAAGTTATATTATCCGATAAATAACCTTTCACTTAAAGATGAAACCTGCGTTTACAGCACTATTTTAGTGAGTTAGATTTTAGATGTTATTTCTCCTTAGGTTCACAGCAAGCAGAATCTTGTAGGGAATAAAACTTCCTGAAGATCTGGAGTAAGAAGGAAGAGATCTGAAGGGAGGGTTTACAGAGTTAGGATTCCCTAGGTTCTAGCATTTGTTCCAGATGAAGATTCAAAGTGGATTAATTCGAGGAATTTTATATTTTTAAATACCTGCATTTTACAGAATCTTGACTGTGTATATTGTACCTAATTGGTTAAATGAAATATTGTGTTTTATGTTTTCCTAATGTGTGTGTACCTCTTTATTTGATTTACCTGAGATATTGTGTGTTATATTTAGTGTTTCTTATTACTTGTTTTATATTTCATAATATGAGCGTTCAATTAATATTGCATTCAACAATGGAAGTAAGGAGAATTATTGTAGTTATATATTTACATACTACACTTGTCCTTACATACTTACTACCTTGATAGTACAGTTATTTTCATAGAAGTTTATTTTAATGCCTTAATTACATATTCTTACTTATTTTGCTTACTTTTACATACACTAGTAGATAGGATCAATACTTAGTTACGACTACTTTTACGTACTTACCCTCATAATACATACCTACTTATAAGACGAGCTATAGTTAGATAAGTACATACATACTCCTGTTCCTACATACTACATTGTAGAACAGCGTCTTATCTCCTATGTGTTAAGCGATAGCGACTTTGAATATTTGACAAACTCGAATTTTAGAATCATCTGCGACTTTTAAGTTTTAGACTTTAAACCTTTTAACCTTTAAGACCTTAGGATTTTAAACCCTAGTTTGAATTTCAGACTTTGAACCTTATGATTTTAGAAACTTAAGCTTTTACAACTTAACCTAACTTTACCTTATTTTACCTTCGGATATTAAGTCTGGATTAGAACAGATGCATACACTACAATAGGTAGTCTTACCTACTATATCAGATTAATTTTATCAAATTATTTTTATTGTTCAACTTTGAATTGAATCATAGTGAAGTCACTTATTATTCTAGTGGTAATATTTATTGTGCCATTGAGACAGCTTGAGTAGCTCTCTCTTATATCTTTCAAATTCAGTAAAGTATTTATTAAAATTAAAAGGAACCTTTATTCCTACTTGTCTTGTAGTCTTGCATTGACTATTTGTTTTATAGTGACATTTAACTTCAACCTTTTGTCTTTTACTGACCTGTCTGATTGGTTTCCTCAAACTATGTGCTTGAAGGAGAAGCTATAAGGAAAAGTCATTCTCAAATGTTTTAAGGTCTGTACAGATACTATTTATCTTACTCTAGAGCGCGTGTCTCGTGGTTATTCTGAACTTATGGAAAAGGGATGATAACTACCTACAAAGAGTCTATGATCTATTCTATCTAGTCCGATACCTATTAATTTACATGAAGTATATGTGGTCAAGCTAGACACTTCCGTTGTCGAAGTACCCTAGGCCGATTCAAGCTAGGGTTACTTTATATAGCTATGTGACTGATCTTATCTACTTCTATTGCTTTTATCTTGGCTTTGTCGTAGCTATCTAGAAAGACTGGTTTGAGTGAACCATGAACTAGGAAGGTTACTTAAATTTAGATTCAGATGTTAGAAGTGGTTATCTAACAGGCTGCCTTTTAACTGCAGCATAAAATTGCATGGATCTATTTTGGCTTTGAGTAACTAAAGTTATTTAAAGATAATTTAGTTTCATGATCTTTGTTAATCCATAGTAGCACTGATGTTGGATTCAGTTTAGTGAAATAGTAAAAATAGATTTTACTCATTCCCCTATTCTTAATCACACATCCGCTAAAGTTTAGTGTACTGTGAAGAGGGGATTTATTACGAATACATGTGAATAATATGTATTCGTAGTCTGGTGTCGAAAATCACTAGATGGCGCGGATGGAGGAGCGTCACTCTAATGTAGATACATACTATTGTAAATACATTAGCTTCATAGTACACAATTTAACATCATTCTAGTAACAAAGTTATAATAAACTTATATTCTGAGACTTTAGAATCATTCTATTTATTTAATATTAATTTTTATAAGTAATTTTCTACTGAAGGAAATATGGCTTTTCTATTTACGTGTATTTCAGCAAAGTCAAATATTTTATAATTCCGAACATATATTTCTTCCTAAAGCTAGTACTTGACAAAACAATTGAGGTTTAGGTCTTCCATTCTATATAAGATTCATGAAAGGATCTCATTGATAATGAGTCGTACCTACTTAAGATAACTTCTGTTGCCTCTAATTATCTAGGATTTACATAATATGTATCTTTTAATTAACCTATTATATTTTATTTATCAGGCTACAATAGTAGGAATAACCCTCGCGATTAACTAAACTTCTACCTACGGTTTACTCTTATTAGCAACGATTAGATAGATAATAAAGATTAGTGTATATAGGAAAACGTTACTTTCATATTAGGTAGATTCATAGGATAACTAAAAGAGGTCTCATCATAATTCCCTTAAAGTATCTGAGTTCCTATCGGTTCATAATAGTAGGCGTCCTAATCACAACCACTATACGATCACAAGGCCATTAGAATAAGTTAGTTATTAAGTTAGTTATAAGTCATAAGATTAAAGTAAAGCAACGTAGTTAATATTAGTTTAAATTGCTTAGGTTAAATTGATTTAGGTTCATCTCTCTTTTAGGATAATATTTAGGTTAATATCTATATCTCTTTTAGGCTTTTAGTTATTCTCTCTCTTTCTTAGTTAGTTAGGTAGTTAGTCATTTAATTAGTCAGTTATTCAGTAAGTTAGAAAAATTTAGGTTAGCCAGGGGGGGGAGCGTTACGATTAGGTGCCGCGTGACCAGGATATCGATTTTAGGTTAATTACAGTAGCTTAAATCATTTTTATATTCAAATCATACCTTATATCTATTAAATTCATATTTTTTTTCCATTAAATTCATGTTTCATTTAATTTGTTGCTTACTTTAATCTTGTATAGTGCGATTTTTTTCGCACAATTTGTTGCCGTAATAAAGGATGGGGTTTTGTGTTGAGATTTCTTAATTTTATTTAGATTATAACTGTTTATTAGGTGAATCGGTTAATTTTAGTTCATTCTGTTTAGAAGTTTTATTCTAGATTTTATTCGTTTAAATTAGACAAAACTAATACGTATAGGTAGTAAATAGGTAATGTAAAGGAATTAATTGAGTTTCATATTATTGCGTTGGTGAGGTAAGATTAAGTGACATCCATATTTGTAAATGCGTGGGGTCGTAAATAGATAATGTAGAATTTACAAATAGTTATTTATAGTTTTATACTTTTATGAGCGGGGGGTCGTAAATAAATGACTTAGAATTTCATAATAATTATTTATAGATTCGAGATTTCAAGAGTTAGAGAAAGGTCGTAAGTAAATAAATTATATTTACAGATTAGTTACTTTTAGGTTCATTTATTATATTAGCGTGGGATAACCATTGACTGATTGAGTTTAACTCTATTTAATTTAAATAAGTAGTTTTACTAAAATATTAGTTGAGAAATTAATAATAGGTAAGCTAATAGGTAAACTATTAGGTAAACTAATAGGTAAACTATTAGGTAAACTATTAGGTAAACTAATAGGTAACAAGATAAAATTTTAGTAATATAATTAATAGTAGGTAATTTAGGTTATAAGTATTCAACTCTCATAGAGGAATAAGTCTAGCATAAAAATAGGGGTAGTTCTGAGATACCTATTGTCTGAGAACTAATACTTGACTGGTTTATTGAATGCCTATGTCTTTGGAGATTACTAGTAGGTAGAATCATTATTTAGTGACGGCTACTTCTATGTCTACTTATCCTCGTACTAGATAGATAGATAGATTAAAAACTCTTTATTGTACACCATTTTTACAGTACTACTTAGTGAACTATAGTTAGATAATTACATATCACATTTGGGCTTGTTCTTACATACCTACTACTCTGATAGTGCAGCTACTTACCTTTTTAGAAGTTTGCTTTAGTATACCTTATATCTATACTTAGTAACAGTTATTTTTACTTTCATTTATTTTCTCTTACATTCTTACTTACAAAGTGAGCTATAGGTAGATAACAACTTACTACATCGGGGTTTACATACCTACAACATTAATCGTTCAGTTGCGTCAGTTACTTACCTTCTTGATGCTAAGCAATTATGATCTAGATATAAAGGTTATTTACATTAGACTTACTTAAACATAGAGAAGTTTATTTTACTACTACGTTTATTTATTCATACTTACTTTAGGATTTTAGAATCTTTGAATTTTAAACCTTAGATATTCACCTTTTATCTTTAACTATTAATTTTTACTTTGAACTTTAAATTTTGAATTTTAACTTTAAATTTTAACTTTGAATTTTAACTTTGAATTTTAACTTTAAATTTTAACTTTAAATTTTAACTTTAAATTTAACTTTGAATTTTAACTTTGAATTTTAACTTTGAATTTTAACTTTGAATTTTAACTTTGAATTTTAACTTTAAATTTTAACTTTGAATTTTAACTTTAAATTTTAACTTTGAATTTTAACTTTAAATTTTAACTTTGAATTTTAACTTTGAATTTTAACTTTGAGTTTTAACTTTGGATTTTAACTTTAAATTTTAACTTTGAATTTTAACTTTGAATTTTGACTTTGAATTTTGACTTTGAACTTCAACTTTAAATTCTGACTTTGAATTTTAACCTTGAATTTTAACTTTGCTTTTTAACTTTGAACTTTAAATTTTAAAATTTTAACTTTTAATTTTAACATTAAATTTTAACTTTGAATTTTAACTTTGAATTTTGACTTGAAATTCTAACTTTAAATTTTAACTTTGAATTTTAACTTTGAATTTTAACTTTGAATTTTAACTTTAAATTTTAACTTTTAATTTTAACTTTAAAGTTTAACTTTGAATTTTAACTTTGAATTTTAACTTTGAATTTTAACTTTAAGTTTTAACTTTGAATTTTAACTTTGAATTTTAACTTTGAAATTTACCTTTGAATTTTAACTTTGCATTTTAACTTTGAATTTTAACTTTAAATTTTAACTTTGAGTTTTAACTTTGAATTTTAACTTTGAAATTTTCCTTTGAATTTTAACTTTGCATTTTAACTTTAAATTTTAACTTTAAATTTTAACTTTGAATATTAACTTTGAATTTTAACTTTGAATTTTAACTTTGTATTTTAACTTTAAATTTTAACTTTGAATTTTAACTTTGAGTTTTGACTTTGAATTTTAAATTTTGAATTTTATTTTAGATTTTAACTTTGAATATTAACTTTAAATTTTAACTTTGAGTTTTAACTTAGAATTTTAACTTTAAATTTTAACTTTGAATTTACCTTTGAATTTTAACGTTAAATTTTAACTTTGAATTCTGACTTTGAATTTTGACTTTGAATTTTAACTTTGAACTTCAACTTTAAATTCTGACTTTGAACTTCAACTTTAAATTCTGACTTTGAATTTTAACTTTGAATTTTAACTTTGAATTTAACTTTAAATTTTAACTTTAAATTGTGACTTTGAATTTTAACTTTGAATTTTGACTTTAAATTCTAACTTTGAATTTTGACTTTGAATTTTAACTTTGAACTTTAACTTTAAACTATAACTTTGAACCTTTTGGTTTAGGAGTTCTTATCTTAGGCAGAGGCGTGTGTGACTTTTCATGTAATTAACATTCTCTAAAGATAGTCTTTTATATATACTTAAGTTGATACGGTGTCTATGTAAATGGGGTTGTAAAAGGAAAGACAGTCATAATTATTCGAGACTAAGTTTAGTTCTTTACGTAGCTAGGGTCAGATAGACTGTATGTACATTGGAAGCATTTAGATAAAATTGTCCACAATTTTCACCTTGAGTTATACCTAATAAGCGTAAAAATAAGATTTAGATTTCACCCGCCCTAGCTAAGTTACAGCTATCTATCTAGGTTATGATACGTTGCCTATAATATATAAATAAGTAAATGTCACATTTTTGATGGTTTAGTTTTTGATAATTAAAATTAATAAACATAAAGCGTAATTAATAACATAATCATTGGATTAGACTCGGATGTAGCCACAATAACGGGTCCGGCGGCATTCTTTTGCTAAAAAAAAAAAATGTATTTAATTCATGATAAAAGATACAGATGTAAGGTTTCATTAGGTATATAGGTAAACAAACACTATGCAATGCGGTAAGTAGGTAGGTAAGTATAAAATGTAGTAAGTAACAATAAACACTCTAACGTAATAAATTATGACTATGCTTGAATCTGTGTAATTAGAAGCACATCGGAAGACTACGTACTAGGTTCTGGTATAAGCTGTTACGCAAAATATTGAATTTTTACATTTATATCAATAGAAATAAGAACTTACCTTTGTTGGTTTCAAAGATTGTCGGTAACGCTTAAGCATTAATCTCAACTTTTCAATGGTTAATGCAGGAGGGCGCGAAGAATTAATATCATCCAGGAGACGGAGGATTTTTGTCGTTTTATGAGAATAGTATTGCGGGTGATTGACGTCCCATAATACTGGATATTTTTCCACCTTGGTTAAAAAAAACATTATAATACGACATTTTGTTTTATTTTAAATCAAGAGTAGGGAATGTTACACAAGCTAGCACACGAGTGCACGAATAAAATTGTTTTTATCTACCCTCATTAGGTATACTTACTCGAATTTTCTTGTTCATCATGTCTTGGTGACTAATAGCAAGAAGGTAGTAATATGTAGGTTCTATGTAGGGAGATTTTGAATAAGAATCTCGGGGTTTCATACTATCAGGATTGCGTACTAAAGATTTCAATTTATATGAAATATGATTCAAATTTTGATCTCTGTTTCGTACATAGTTCTGTTTTCAAGGACACAAGTATAGTTCGAAAAATTACCAGGTTGATCAATCATGTAATCAAGGTAAATGGAACCTTCAATTTGCTTAAATTTTTTTTAGTTCTATTCTTTAACCAATAATTTGTATAATATGGGTAATGATCAAATCTATACAAATAAGGAGGATATCATTTAGTAATTGACGTCTAAGATATAAATTTTTTTCTTTGTTCCTTTACAAATTCTTCCTCTTTTGTTCATGTTTTGCCTTTTGAATTGGGGTTTCAGGAATTTAACTTGTAACTAAATCATAAAAATATCTAAATGAATATAAACAAATATGGTACCGATTTCTTAACAGTCTTACTTCTATACGATCTGTTGATTTTGCGGGTATAATGAATGACTACGGATGCTGGAGTTTTGAAAGGTTGAATGAATCTTAGTAAAATTTGGGATCGAGACATTGTGTGATGAACGAGTGAGAATTATGTTAATTTTAACTGTTTGAGGGGCTCAAGATTTCAACAGAATCTTGGAATAGGACAATATTTTTTGATTTCTAAATCTGGACAAACTTTACATTTGACAAACAATTTGTATGAAGGAGTTATTGGTGTTAGGTTAGGTCAGTTGACAATTTCATCAGTTTCGGCTGATTTCATACAAGTTCACACTATACAAATTAGGTTCTGATTAAGCACACTGCACATGCTCCGAATTGCAATTTGTTGTTATTTTGAGATCGGTTTTACGTTGGATGGTTCGATCATGTTAAGTTATGGTTGCGCGCTTTAGAGGATCTAATTTGGACTGTGAAGGGTGATGTATGATAAACTCAGTTACGAATTGCGAGAGTCAATAGACGGGCTAAAGAGCTAAATACATTATATCACTAGGATTGAGTCTGGATCACAACAGGCTTCCGTTACACAGTTTAACAATTGTTCTCGCTGCAATGATAATATTTCGTGGTTGTATTCATTTATAGCTATAAAACGGCATCAAACTCACATCATTTTGGGGTTTCGGTTTAAATTTTACACATCAAATAAAAAAAAACATTACTTATGTGATGGCTAGCATAGATCTAATCTGTGCAAGTCATTGCAAAATATTTGTCTGGAACTAGAAATCAACAAATAAAATTTGTACCAATAATGATTGTTCAAGAGAGAAATAATTTGTGTTTTATTTTAATTAATGAAATTAATTTGGGAAAGTTTTACTCCGGTTCATAAGTTAATCACCTCGTATAACTTTGGGGTCGGCTGTAACGGTCCAGAAAGACTGTCCGTGTTCCTTGGGTATCCCACAAATTATTTAGTTAATTTAACCTTAATTTAGCTAGATTCGGTCAATTTTCACCGGACGATGAAACTATCTTCAGTAAGACATACTGAATCTGTAGCAACCGTTAACTTCATAGTATAAAGAATGAATAATATTAACTATACGAGTTTATCTAGAAAGGTTCAATATAATAGAAGGTATACATAGTTGCAGCAGTTAAATTATATTCACTAATTGTACTTACTAAGTAATAATTCATTTACAATTTCGCAATGACATTTGCGAATTGCTCTGATAAAAATGTCAGGCGGTTTCCCTCCCAAAATAGGCTATCAGATTGATAGATCTAGGTACATTTGAGAGTTGGAAACTGAATAAATTGGTAGTAAATGCTTTAAACTATCTATGTTCAGAATCTCATAAAGGTCGGCTTCTTTATTGCGACACAGTAGGGAATTTTGATAAATACAGTATGAAAAACGTAACGTAGAATGTAGATATTTTCAAGGAGAGTAGATACAAGCTATTAGTGTCTTTAGACACCATCTTTCATTCAGAAAACGGTCTAGAACCAAAAGAAACATCCAAAAAGAACAATACTATTATAGACTATATGAACCAACTTAGGTATACATTGAGTTATATCTGGGGGTATATTTGGATGCCGGACGAATGGCACCCATCATAAAAAGTTGTTTTGATACGAAATGGTAGGCATCGTTTTGAGTCGGCGGTGATTCGGGAGGCAGCGAATTGGCAGGCAACTAAACAGACGGGGATCGCATACTAACTATGAAGTAGGCAGTGGCTTTGTGACGCACGGAAGCAAAGCTTATAAAAAGGCGTACAAATTGTAAATGGGGGTCATTAATTTTGAGAATTTCAGAGGAGTAAGAAGTAGCTAGGTTCAAGCAGATGCTATTTTTAGTGGGCAAGGTTCAGACAGTCGGACCAAAATGGACCTGGGTTCATTGCACATGTCTTGTAGCAAACTAGGATTGCTAAACCATTGTGCGGGACTGACTGACTGATATCTTGCATTTAGAAGTGAGTCAAGCAGATGCTATAGGAAGATTTCTTTACAGCTAGGAGTGATAGGGTTTAAATTCAGTGTTAATTTAAATATTTTCTTCAATTTTCCTTTGGTTAGGCAGTGACAAACCCTGGTAAGTACCTAACAAGGTGTAATATAGAGATTAATTGGTTTAATTTAAATTCATTAATTATTTTATTATGTTTTGAAAGTTTCTTAATTCATTAATTTTCTTTATAATGCATGCAATAAATTCTACTATATCGAGTAGACGTTCTTGGTTTAATAATTATTTCAATATAGAATAAAGTAGATTACACCTTAGCTTCATTAGAAATCCAGAGGTTTATCTGGTAAAGGCTGGAAAACCTAACGGTGACATTACTGAAGCCTTTTATTTGGTAGGTCCAGTACCTTTGGGTCGAGCTGGACGTTATTAGTACTTGATTGCTAATAGCGCAGACCCTCATTTCAAGTATTCTTGAGCTCAGTTGTGTGGATTGTCGTGAAGTGAATCTGCCAGTATGGCACACACGCTCTCTGAGTAATGGAAGACTTGTCTTGATCCTATTTATATATGTATATAATACACACACTAAAATATTGTCCCTGGTCCGTTTTGACGTCCCACCCAATCCACTGGACTGATAAACACGCACACAGTTATAAGGGGTAGGACAAAGCCGAGACTTACTATCTTGCATTCCCTTTTTAGAATATTTAGGTAATCCATCATTGCACTAAGATGGATGACAATCGCAATTAAATGTAAATGTGAAGCTTGCTTCTAGTTTTGCTCTATTTTACACATCTAGCTAGAATAGGGGGAAGATAGGTACACAATAGGATAGGGCGGGTTTTAGCTATAGGAAGGTAGCATGCGTTATCTTGTGCGTATATCAAGAAAGGTTTCCATCTTGATGGATATAGGAAATGTGGCTAGGTATTTAAGTAGGATAGGTTTGCATTAGCTGTAGGGAGAAAGGTAAAGCCACATAGTACGAGATTCATGATTGGTTTCCGTCATGAAGGAATTCAAGGTAAGTCTTTGAATTATAAGTTTGTGTTTGTTTCAGGATCTTTAGAATAGAAAATTAATGTACAAGCTTGCTCGATACATGTTCTGGGCAAACATCTAGTTCAAGCAGCAAGTACAAAAATGGCAGAGGAATTCTAGGATAATTGTAATCTTGTTCGATTCAAGTTATATTATCCGATAAATAACCTTTCACTTAAAGATGAAACCTGCGTTTACAGCACTATTTTAGTGAGTTAGATTTTAGATGTTATTTCTCCTTAGGTTCACAGCAAGCAGAATCTTGTAGGGAATAAAACTTCCTGAAGATCTGGAGTAAGAAGGAAGAGATCTGAAGGGAGGGTTTACAGAGTTAGGATTCCCTAGGTTCTAGCATTTGTTCCAGATGAAGATTCAAAGTGGATTAATTCGAGGAATTTTATATTTTTAAATACCTGCATTTTACAGAATCTTGACTGTGTATATTGTACCTAATTGGTTAAATGAAATATTGTGTTTTATGTTTTCCTAATGTGTGTGTACCTCTTTATTTGATTTACCTGAGATATTGTGTGTTATATTTAGTGTTTCTTATTACTTGTTTTATATTTCATAATATGAGCGTTCAATTAATATTGCATTCAACAATGGAAGTAAGGAGAATTATTGTAGTTATATATTTACATACTACACTTGTCCTTACATACTTACTACCTTGATAGTACAGTTATTTTCATAGAAGTTTATTTTAATGCCTTAATTACATATTCTTACTTATTTTGCTTACTTTTACATACACTAGTAGATAGGATCAATACTTAGTTACGACTACTTTTACGTACTTACCCTCATAATACATACCTACTTATAAGACGAGCTATAGTTAGATAAGTACATACATACTCCTGTTCCTACATACTACATTGTAGAACAGCGTCTTATCTCCTATGTGTTAAGCGATAGCGACTTTGAATATTTGACAAACTCGAATTTTAGAATCATCTGCGACTTTTAAGTTTTAGACTTTAAACCTTTTAACCTTTAAGACCTTAGGATTTTAAACCCTAGTTTGAATTTCAGACTTTGAACCTTATGATTTTAGAAACTTAAGCTTTTACAACTTAACCTAACTTTACCTTATTTTACCTTCGGATATTAAGTCTGGATTAGAACAGATGCATACACTACAATAGGTAGTCTTACCTACTATATCAGATTAATTTTATCAAATTATTTTTATTGTTCAACTTTGAATTGAATCATAGTGAAGTCACTTATTATTCTAGTGGTAATATTTATTGTGCCATTGAGACAGCTTGAGTAGCTCTCTCTTATATCTTTCAAATTCAGTAAAGTATTTATTAAAATTAAAAGGAACCTTTATTCCTACTTGTCTTGTAGTCTTGCATTGACTATTTGTTTTATAGTGACATTTAACTTCAACCTTTTGTCTTTTACTGACCTGTCTGATTGGTTTCCTCAAACTATGTGCTTGAAGGAGAAGCTATAAGGAAAAGTCATTCTCAAATGTTTTAAGGTCTGTACAGATACTATTTATCTTACTCTAGAGCGCGTGTCTCGTGGTTATTCTGAACTTATGGAAAAGGGATGATAACTACCTACAAAGAGTCTATGATCTATTCTATCTAGTCCGATACCTATTAATTTACATGAAGTATATGTGGTCAAGCTAGACACTTCCGTTGTCGAAGTACCCTAGGCCGATTCAAGCTAGGGTTACTTTATATAGCTATGTGACTGATCTTATCTACTTCTATTGCTTTTATCTTGGCTTTGTCGTAGCTATCTAGAAAGACTGGTTTGAGTGAACCATGAACTAGGAAGGTTACTTAAATTTAGATTCAGATGTTAGAAGTGGTTATCTAACAGGCTGCCTTTTAACTGCAGCATAAAATTGCATGGATCTATTTTGGCTTTGAGTAACTAAAGTTATTTAAAGATAATTTAGTTTCATGATCTTTGTTAATCCATAGTAGCACTGATGTTGGATTCAGTTTAGTGAAATAGTAAAAATAGATTTTACTCATTCCCCTATTCTTAATCACACATCCGCTAAAGTTTAGTGTACTGTGAAGAGGGGATTTATTACGAATACATGTGAATAATATGTATTCGTAGTCTGGTGTCGAAAATCACTAGATGGCGCGGATGGAGGAGCGTCACTCTAATGTAGATACATACTATTGTAAATACATTAGCTTCATAGTACACAATTTAACATCATTCTAGTAACAAAGTTATAATAAACTTATATTCTGAGACTTTAGAATCATTCTATTTATTTAATATTAATTTTTATAAGTAATTTTCTACTGAAGGAAATATGGCTTTTCTATTTACGTGTATTTCAGCAAAGTCAAATATTTTATAATTCCGAACATATATTTCTTCCTAAAGCTAGTACTTGACAAAACAATTGAGGTTTAGGTCTTCCATTCTATATAAGATTCATGAAAGGATCTCATTGATAATGAGTCGTACCTACTTAAGATAACTTCTGTTGCCTCTAATTATCTAGGATTTACATAATATGTATCTTTTAATTAACCTATTATATTTTATTTATCAGGCTACAATAGTAGGAATAACCCTCGCGATTAACTAAACTTCTACCTACGGTTTACTCTTATTAGCAACGATTAGATAGATAATAAAGATTAGTGTATATAGGAAAACGTTACTTTCATATTAGGTAGATTCATAGGATAACTAAAAGAGGTCTCATCATAATTCCCTTAAAGTATCTGAGTTCCTATCGGTTCATAATAGTAGGCGTCCTAATCACAACCACTATACGATCACAAGGCCATTAGAATAAGTTAGTTATTAAGTTAGTTATAAGTCATAAGATTAAAGTAAAGCAACGTAGTTAATATTAGTTTAAATTGCTTAGGTTAAATTGATTTAGGTTCATCTCTCTTTTAGGATAATATTTAGGTAAATATTTATATCTCTTTTAATCTTTTAGTCTCTTAGTTACTTAGTTAGTCAGTTAGAAGTCAGTTAGAGGGAAAAAATTAGGTTAGCTAGGGGGGGGAGCGTTACAAAGGTCACCCATCCAAATAGTGACCGCGCAAGACGTTGCTTAAGTTAGGTAAGCAAAAATAAATTTTAGGTATAATTTGTAGCATAAAGCGTCGTAGCAAGTGCTACGGTGTAGACGTGCTACGATATTTTAATTAAGTTCGGACTTCGATAAATATTGTATGCTATCATAATTTTACACATATAAAGTTTCGTAGCAAAAGTCCTCGAGTAAAACTCCCGAACAATCAACTAAAACAATCCGCCAAATCTACTTCATTAGCCAGTTGAGCGCATCATCATTTACCCCCACAATCACGGGTATAACCCTAGTCCTAACCCTTGGGCGTCTGCCTCCGAAAGCCGGCTTCCGATTGGCCGGTGGCCCGGAAGGATACAACCTATAGTTTTTCTTCTTAAGAACTTCCTGCGGCCATTGTGCGCGTGATTTACGAGCGGCCCGCCGAGGGGGTAGATTGATGATTGCGCGTATCCGGTAAGGATGGGGTAACATTGCCTGGGAAATTTCAGACTTGTGAACTTTCTCCACTCCTTTTACTGTTACTATGAATTAAATGACTTTATGAATGACAAAATGTGCGAATATAATAATAATACTGAATGAACACAAGAAATTGACTGAATTGAAAAATTGACGTGAATAAAACCTCGGTCTGCCTACTTTCCTGTTGCAATACCCCTGAACAGGGTTCACATGTGATGCCTACCTACAATGTAACAACTATAATACCATGTGAAAGCAATAAATGTATTGAGTACTGAGTTTCTAATGTCTAAGGATTAGAATCTTTTTTCAATTCTTTCTACTGGTACAAACTGAACGTTGTTGTGTTAAAGAAATCGCTGTCAGAAATGTTATTTTAGGTTCCGTACATTTAAGTTATTCATGAACTATTTCTGTGCCGCGAATATATACGAGTGCCACTACAACCAGATCTAGAACGAATATTTGCAGATCTTGCAACATATGTCACGCTTTAAGAACTTCGTCTACACAATCGTCTTCCGATATTCGACATCAATGGTTTAAAGTCACCACTCGAAAAAGTGATGGAACAAACATTATGCTCTTCCAATATACCAACATCTCTGCCAATGACATTATTGCAACGAAAGCAAGCGTCTCAGAGTTTTTTGATCGGGGTAAAAAAAGGATTGGTTTTCTCTCGGTACATCACTACTGCACGTCCCAGCAATCGCATCTGCGCGGCCCCGAAGGCAATTTCCCCGCATATTCGTTTACCAGACGCATTATAGAGGGCGCTTCCCGCGTTACTCTGTTATTGCCTTTATGAGAGCCGGTTAATGTGTAGAATAACTTGCCAGCAGTTTTGTTTCCAAAACAAATGAGTCACATGAAATTTTCACACTTTTTTATTAAGAAAAGTAAAACATACATAGTAACCTATCTCATATTAAGGGGTTACCTCTGCTGTAACAACTGCTTTACCCCACAGATTTGCCCTATGTAGCATTGCAAAGTGTGTGGCTGTAATTGCACTGACGAATAATATAATCTTGTTCCAATTTTGGTATTCGATAGCCCGATCGAGCTTATAAAATCGAACGCTCATGCGATATGAGCAATATAGGTATATTAAGTCTGTCTTGCACAGAATATCTTTCGAAAAGACATAATAGTTCTTATAAACAAAAAAAGTGACTTTGCCTATTTGCAATACCTCGACATAAAAATATATATCTCAAATCTCAGTTCTACGTTTTTCACATTGAAAATGAAGTGAATTATATTAGAAAGGGCAAACGCGAATACCATCAGACCGCTATCAATGCGGTCGGATTACGGTAATCCCGTCGGATGACGGACGGCGCGCGGCGCTCGGACGACGTGGAAAAATCGCATGTAACTGAATCACCCTTTAAATCTAATGAGAGTGACTTGTCTACGAAATATAGTGCATTTTCGGTGGTGTTTTTCACTGTTTCACGTAAAAATATAGATAGATAGATAGATAGATAAACACTTTATTGTACACAAAGAAGAAACAGGACATATGAGAAAACAATTAAAGCTAATGTACAATGGGCGGCCTTATCGCTAAAAGCGATCTCTTCCAGACAACCTTTGGATGGAGAGGATAAACAGAAACAGAAAGACGGCGGTGTACAAAGTGTGCACAAACAAACTAATATACCTATTTATTCATCATGTTAATTATATATTATACCTACTATTACCTACGCTATATTATATATACCTACACATATATAATATATACCTAATATATATATACCTACACATATCCATAATATATACATATAATATACCTACATATTAGCAGATAAGGATAAATAATGCTCGTATACCTTTGTTTTAAAAATGTTTGGTGACTTCGATAAGCGAATGGACAACGGCAATGAGTTCCATAGTCGAACTGCGTTTACGGTAAAAGATTTACCGTACATAGCGGAGCTGTGCACAGGAGTTACAAGTTGCAAGGTGTCAGAGGATCGCAAATTACGATCATTCATCTGATGCAAGAACTCGAAGCGTTCCTTAAGATAAGATGGAGAAGTAGTGTTAAAAAGAATATTATAAAGAAGAGATAGGATATGTGCATTCCGGCGAAGGCGTATAGGGAGCCACTTGAGCTTCGTGCGGAATTCAGAGACGTGGTCGTATTTGCGCAAGCCGAATATGAACCGAATGCAGAGATTTTGTAGCCGCTCAAGCTTGTTCAGCAAAGCCTCGGTGAGATCGAATATCGAATATCGATTATTTTATACAAAAACTGCGAAAGTCTAATGTTTTTAATTTGCTACGTATCATACACCGCGCTTTCATTCGTTGTCCTCTAATTACTTAGGTAAATAAAAGAAATATACAATGACGGCTCAAAAAAACTATACGAAAGCAAATTCCAAATTCAAACAATTTCTTTTCCGAATCCATTTGGTAACTGGCAACACGGTGAAAATTTGAATTTAGAATGCGCTCCCCGGGCGCGGGCGGGCGCGGCAAATTGTGAATTAGACCGCGCCGCGGGCGCACGCTCCCGCGCTTGTTAGCTAGTTTTTACGCTGGCAACCCCTTTGTCTGTGGAATTGCATCAATGCAGTTGGTTATTTAGACGAACCGTACAGATTGGATGCGGATTGTTTCGTTTCTAGTTCATAGTTGTGCCAATGCTGTTTTATTTGGCTGTAGTTTGGTTCATCAATTTTTTGCTGAAGCTTTCTAAACTATTGAGTTCGTCAACAACCCCAATGACGGATTACAAACGTATTTCTAGTAAGTAGGTACCAAGTAATAAGGTTTTTTTGTGAGTAACATTATTTATTATTATTCATGATTTGTTAAAAAAATAAGAAAAAAAAAAGTATATACTTATGTTGATAAAACTTTTCTGTCATTAAAATATTGGAAAGTAACAAGTTCCAATTCCAATTTAGCCACAAAACAGTGTGATAGCAAAAAATAAACAGTGATTACAATGAGAGAATACAATGAAATACCCCCCGGTGGTAGAGGGCTGTTCGTTTTCATTCCAAAGTGTTCACATTTAAGCAGTATCATGTGGCGGCACCACAAGTGTCATATTGTTATTTTGTTATAACGATGTTTTTATGTACAGTCATCTTCAGAAGTAGATGTTTTCAGGATTTTTGTTTATTTAAAATCTTTCATCATAATAGTACTTTTCATGACTAGTTCCTAGTGGACATGCAGGCAGAAGTACTCGCTTAACATTAGGTCGACCAGATGCTATTTTCGTTACTTTTTGTAAAAACAAAGATTTTCTAAGCTCGCAAAAATACTTTTTTTAACTCTCACATAAAACCTTATTATAAGTACCTAATTTATTTATTTTAATTAACCGAGGTAACCGCTTAAAATCGGGGAAGCCATCCGCTTGTTCCACAATATCTATTTATAATAAAAATTATTTAAACAAAAAACTAGTTACCGAAGCGTTATGCGTTTTTAAAATGTAGAGTTTACATTGAAACTATAAAAACAAAACTCTTAAAGCAGATGAAAACTGCTTAAATATTAAACGCTCATCGCTCTCTAAACCGCAATGACGTCACAACTCTTTTAAACCGGTTTCATAATGGCTGCATAAAAGAAAGCTCTCCTCAAACAAATTGCTATTAACCCTTACATTATGTGCTTTTGGCCCGAAGCGGCCACTGATGGCTGGTGCCGTGGTGTGCCATCAAAGCTGGCCTGCGGTCGCCTTTCCGAAATTGTTTGCGTTAATCAGATAGGGTTTCGCAATATGCCACATGTTTGTTCAGAGCACAAAAGATGATTACTTTTCAGAAAATGACGCTTTTGAAACGCTAACCGTGCACGCAGTTGTATACTTGTTTGAAAATACGCTTTACATTAGAATCAATAGAATAAATAGAAGTTAACCTACGCATTTGGGTTGCTAATGAATAGTAAATATATTTAAATGAAACGAAAATTAGATATTCAAATGAAAAAGGATTTATCGGCTTACTTACAGACGAGGTGAGTCTGAGATGAAAAGGCGCTTTATCAAAGAAAATTTGGACTAATAAAATATTCAAATTTATTTACCGAGAAAGAAAGCGTAGTATTGTTGGCTCACAGTCAGACAACGGAATAAAGCCAATAAAACCGTTTATTATCCGTTCACCCCACTTTTGAATATATCTCGCTTTGTTAATGCTCGTTTAGCGTTGTACAATGTATCCAACCGAACCGATCTAACCTAACCGAGCTACTTTGTGGCGCCAAAAAACATCGCCGCGAGCGCTGCATATGGCGCGATCTTCCAATTTTAAATTATACGCGTGTTTAAATTTCGTACCGCATTATTTAAGCCTATTTGAATTTGGAATCGCGTTCGGATACATAATCGGACTACGATTTAGTGACAAGATTAGTTACAATAATAGAGAGAGAGGGGTTGGAAAATTGGGCGCGTAATCCTGATAATGCGGAGTGAAATGAAAATTACGGTGTATAAAGTCTTGTGAATATTTTAACAGAGAATTACTATTAGACACGTAATATGTGGTAAGTAGGATATTATTGAAACTTTGCTCCTACTAGTGTGGTGGTAGACGTACCTAATTTGGGATTAAAGTGGATGGGTATAGTGAAGTCAATCTTCATAAGCTTTCTTACATTGAATTATGATGTTTAGTAATTCTTAGTATGAATATAAATTTTAGTTGATCACCGAATTATTACATAAAATAAACGTCGTTCGAACGGCAAACACAAATACTTGGTTTTCACTTAGCATCAGGTGGGCTTGCGGCTTGTTCCATCATTTAGTTGTATAAAAAAATCATTTGATGATTTTCATTAAAAAAAAATTACGCATTTATTCTCCTATATTCTCGTTAATTGACATTAAATGTTAAGAAAAGTTGCAGGTATGTTATTAACCAGTGTTATTGACGTTGATACGCGATTGATCATTCGCGCCCGACGGGGCTCGATAATTTACAACTTTCTTCTGTAACAAATCGTTTTCTTAGGACAATGTAATTTTCTTGAAAGCTTTGCCATAATATACTTTTTCTTTAATCAAGAGACTTGCGCAGGAGAACTTTCTATACTTAATTAAATATTTAATTTAGAAAATATTTTCCTGATTCTTTTATGTTTTAATTTGATGATGTTTTCTAAAAAAAAATCTGAGATATGTCATGGACATTTCACACAACGCCCTCTAGTCCCAAACTAAGCAAAGCTTGTAATAGGTATGGGAACTAGATTGCTAATAGAATACTTGTATACTTTTTTTTTGTAAATACATACCTATAATACATAGTAACACCCAGACATAGAACAAACGTCTATGTTTGCCACGCACAAATGTATATTCACAATAGGGATCGAACCTACGTCCCACAGCACGGAAGGCAGAGCTATTACCACTGAGCTGTGACACCTGTCTTTTTAGCTAGTATAGTATACTTACGTGTAGTTATGGTATTTAAAAAAAAAGTAAATTATTTAGGGTGGCTTGCACCAGAATCACTAAACGTGTTTAACAGCTAAATAAATTTAAATCTGACGTATTTATATGACTTGACAACTCGCTAAATACTATTTAATAGTTAAACGCGTTTAGCGATTCTGGTGCAAGCCGTTCTTAATGCTAGACTTGTTCTCAGATTAATTTCTATACAATGGGTTGGGATTTTATTCATTCTCTAGTTACCTAGAATACCTAGTAACTTAACAACGCAATAAATTCCTAGTTTCTGAGAAAAACGATGCCTTTACGATAATGTTTATAAAAATAAATCAACCAAAGACAATAGAGGGAATAATAAGAAAATGGAAATATAAGCTTTTCCACGGACCTCTTGAATTGTTTATGACTATTTATTGTCCGGCCGCGATACATTAGTACTGAATATATCGTCCTTTGTTACCGCTAATAGTTGTTCAATAAGTAACGATATCGATAGCTGGTCTTTGATTTCAAGAAAATGATTTACCTTCGGAGTTTGTACAAACAGTGTTAGCAAAAAGGTTCTACACTAACTGGACCAGATCATTGTAAAATAATAATTTATAAGTTAAAAAAACTAGAAAAACCGACTTTAATTAACAAATAAATAAATGATGGAACAAGCCGATGGCCCACCTGATGTTAAGTGGTTACCTCAGCGTATAAGAATGCATTGCCACACCGAGCACGTCCACTGAGGACGTGCCCTGTGATGCATTGCACTGCGCCCATCACTCTGAGACATAAAGGTGTTAAGTCTCATGTGCCTGTAATTGCCTGCCTTTTTTTTGTGCCTGTTATTATGTTTTAATAGTTTATTTAACTTTTTCGTTATTTACAATAAATTCGCCTTTTTTTTTGTGCCTGTTATTCTGTTTTAGTAGTTTATTCAACTTCTTCGTTATTTATAATAAACTGCTTCATGTGTATTTTGTACATATTATAAATATTGTAAATACTTTATTAGTCATAATTTTCTTTGTGAATAAATTCAATTGAAAAGAGATAAACTCCGATTTCGCAGACTAATTTGAATATAATACTCATGCCATCGAATGCAGCTAAACGTTGCAGAATATAGTATTTCAATCTATCCACAACCCAATCTATCCGCAAACATCTAAACTTACCTTATAAAACTCCCATTTCCAAAATCGTTTACGTGTATTTGGGGCATTAAATAAATATCGTGCGGGTTACCGAGATCGAGCCACGATCTATAGCGCATATTTACGGTACAAATGGGCAATTTGCCGGTAAATATATTTCTCGGAGAAGTATTTATATGGGTGGAGCAGAATATGTATTAGGGCATTAGGGAAGAATTGTATCTGTAAGATTGAAGATAGTAATATATTTTTGGGAGATGAGATTTTGATTGGGATGGCGTAATAATGAATCTTAGTTGATTTGCCCCCATACAACCACTAAATATTATGTTCCTATCTGTACTTACTGTATTTATACTACCTACTGTACCTACATGTATACCTAAGTAATTGGGGACAAATAAAAATTTATCTTATCTTATTTGAGAAAGGGTGGAATTCCGGATTCGTTTCTGGCTAACCCCCAAAACTTACTAGAAGATAAGAAGAACTTTTTGTCTTCGCAACTATGTCTCTCACGTTAAGTTTACTGATGCGCGCACGCAGCAACACAACAGATGATCGAAATCGACAGAGACAAAAAATTCTAGGCAACTATGTCGCTCGTGCTCTCATAATTTCTGTTAGGTAACCATTTCTTCAGTTAAATAACCAGAACCATTTTTAGAGGGTGCTGTCTTGTCGTTATTAATATCATCATGTTTGTAGAAGTCCACTGCTGGACATAGACCTCCCCAATAGATTTCCTGTATTGAGATGAGACTTCGTACTTATAGTGAACTTAATTTCGCCAAAATATCCAAAAACTACGATAGAGTAAAGCTATAGTACAGTTCTTAGTTATGTCGTCTAAATTCTAATAAGACACAATACTCGAACAAAATAAAAACCCTTTCAAACAAATTCCGCGGTACCCCAGCGTACCCTATTTACGATGAGCCGCAAATAAGTATCGGGTACACTACTAGTGGAAACAATGAAAAATGACCGGTGGAAAATTGCGGGATTGCGCGCGAAGCCGACCGAGAGACGCGAGACGCGATCTCTGCTTAAGATGTGCAGGGATGGACTTGAATGATGTTTAAACTATTCTGCTTTTTAAGAGCACTTGTGGTCTAGTGGTAGCGACCCCGCTTTCGGATCCTAAGCTTGTGGGTTTTAATCCGGTCGTGCACCAATGAATTTTTCTACTCGGTAAATGTTTGTGCGCAATGCCAGGGCTCTCAAGGTAAAAAGTGGCTCTTGACGCTGTATAAATCATCTAGAATGTTGCAAAGGCCTGATTATAAATATTTGTAAGGTATGCTAAACTATCATAGAAAACAATTTAGTAAGGAACACATTGATGAAGCCTCTAAGCCTTGGCTTGCTTTCGTTCAGTCAGTTTACCACCATTACTCGTATGTTTAAGATTTCCTAAAGCTGTTTATGAGTTCTAGTGTCGGAGTACACCACTCTCCGTCATAGCATTTACTGGTGTTAAATTTCTTGTTTCTGTTTGTTTTTAGGTACCTATTATTATTTCTGTGTTTTTAACCTGCATAGTGTGTTGGTAGCAAATAAAAGTTTGTTTATATCTATAATTTATAAGTTAAAAAACTGGAAAACCGACTTCAATTCGACTACCAGCTTCACCATCAGATGATGATGATGATAATGACAGTTCATTGGGAATGTTCTAGTCACTATAAACACCACATAAAAGTCACAGGAAAGCAAAATACGCAATTTCGTGCACGTGGTTGGTGTTGATTCTTTAGAGGAACAACTGGTGGGTTTTTGCTTTTCTCCAATTAAATGCGGTTTGAATGTACAAACTAAGTTTATTGACAAATTTAGAAAAATGTAAAAAGTTTAGGTGTGCACCACAAAGGGTCCATCGTTGCTAGCAGTAAAATGGTAGGCGCTACGCCACAACTTGGCATATTACATCGTTGCTAGCAGTAAAATAGTAGGCGCTGCGCCGCGCCGGGCATATTTTTTTCAGTTATTTCTATTTATAACCCAAACTACTCAACCGATTTTGATGAAAATAAAATGGGACCAATCTGGAAGTATATCCTTTCAGATGAAATAACAATTTTTGAAATCGGTTCATAAATGACGGAGTTCTGAGGTAACAAACATTAAAAAAAAAAAAAAAAAAAAAAAAAAAAAAAAACATACAACCGAATTGAGAACCTCCTCCTTTTTTGAAGTCGGTTAAAAATAAAACGAACTCTGTGCTTACAGTCGATTCATTAAACTGATTTTAAAATAGTGTATACTATTTCATGCTCATAAAAACGTACAGATTTCTCCGTATGTTCTAGCCTGGTACCCCACCTCGTGTTGACACGAGCTTGCGATGCGTATAACGTTCATGTCCTCGCATCGCTCGAGGCGGCCCTGTCTAACCAAGCACTCTATTTTCCTATTTGCGCGCCAGATTGCCTCTGATTGTATTGTTTGCTGCGGGGCGGGGCGTATTGATGCCTAGCTACCCCCTACCCCCTTCATCTCTACCCCGGGGGTGCATCCGACCGGAAAAATGTCTACTGAATTGTATATCGATAAATATTTGATGTATGTATCACTTTTTTGTTGAATTCTCTTTGGTCAGTTGATTTTTTAATGGGGCTCTATTGGTATTGGATTATTATTTTGTGATTGGATGTTGGATAGCTTTTGTATTTTAGATGTTATGACAAAAATATAAAACTAATGGAAAATTGTGACAAGCAACTTTAAACACTGATTTTTATCGGACATAAAACCAAAATATACAGGTGTATAAATAATAAGACAGAAAAAACTAATAATTCTGCTAGGCGTTTACGGTGAAAAAAAGCCATGCTCAAAAACACCATAATTGAATATCGTAGCATTTCACAGCGCTACGAGATTTACTAGGCTCGTAGCCGCGTAGCACTGCTACGGATTATAGCATTAACTTGTTGTAGGAATTTAACGGATTTCGTTGGTGTGCTGTCGGATTCCATTAGTTCTGTCTTCTGTACAAATAAATGGACGGCTTTGGTTCAAATAAATATGCAGCTAAAAGCCTTTATCATATTTTTTAACAAAAATGTTTAAACAATGCTAAAAAGGTAAGTGAATAATCTAAATAATTGAATTCGTTTAATACGTATAAGAAAACGTACCTTAAAATAAAAATAAATATAGTATTTTAATAGTTTATAAATATTTTTTCAATGGTTTTCAACCCCCATTCTCTAATAATTGCGCGAAACAAAACAAATACCACTCAAATCATTCAACAATATCAATAGTGCGGCCGATACCAAACCAATTACCAGTTTGTTCGCGACTCCGTCCAAACGGGATCGACAATAAAGCTAGTAGCGAGGATCGGAAGTCGGGCGTGGTCGGAGTGAGACGCTTAAGCGATTTGAAACACGCCGAGTACCCGCCGGCGAAGCGTATGGCCCGTTATCTTTCACATGTACTGACGTAATTTGCAGCAACCTGGACATGTGAAAGGGCATTTATTCCTACGTTCATTTCATGATACTATTTAGACATGTTTGCTGGAACTCTGACAACAATAATAATCTAGAGATAACGTGATAAACCGAGAGGAAGAGACCTACTCTAGCTTTGGCAACATCTAGTTGTATGTACTTTTGTTTTTTTGTTTATGTTCCATTTTTGTGTGTTGTCAAATAAAGCTTTTTCTTTCTTTCTTACTCAACAATACTACCGCGTTTAGACTCTTCGTATTTTTTTATTGTCTTTTTAAATGTAAATTAAACATCTAAAATTGTTTTCTTTTGAACTACATTGTTGCTGTACTCTTTGCTTCAAGATAATACATTATAGACAATTCGGCAAATCTAGCGAAAATGCGTGTTCCTTACGAACCAACTTATGTTCGTACAAAAATATTAGCTAAAAATTGTCAGTTCCGCTTACTCCTATAGTTTGGACACCGCATAACTTTATTCCCGTGCAATATCTCCGATAACGCGGGCGACAGCGCGGTATATCACGGCAAAGCATAAACACAATTTCGCACTCATAAAAGTTACCGCGGGGATGACGCGTGTATCCAACCTTATAGTCGTCTTATCATGGAGTATTGGGTAAGGTTGCGTTCGCATGGGCGGTTTTTAACTTTAGAAAAGTAGTTCGATTTAACTATGTAAAATAATACTCGATGATGCACGATGCATGGAAATTATTTTCACATAAAAATCAGAACATAAAGCAAAACTTTAAAATACCTTCATATATCTGGTCACAGTCGGGTTAGCTCTGCCTTCAGTGCTGCGGGTTCGATCCCCACCAAGAACAAAAAATTACGTGTGGTGTTTGTTCTATGTCTGGGTGTTACTAAGTATTATAAGTATGTATGTATTTACAAAAAAATGTGTACGAGTATTCTATCAATCTAGTTTCCATACTGCAGGTTGTGCTTAGTTTGGGGCTAGAAGGAGTTATGTGAAATGTCCATAATTTTTTTTTATATCTACGCCCTTACAGTAGCGGGTTCGCGGTAAACCTTATTGCTTGTTTCGGCGATATATCGGTTATAATGTCAATTACCGGAGAATGTCGTGAGTGAAAAAAGGTTATTTCGACTAATATGTTTTGATTTATGGCGTCGTATTTTATGGGGCTCATGTGGAAATATTCTTAGGGTGTTTCAAAGGATTTGAAACAGGATTTCATTACTAGTTTCTTTTAGGTTTTACCACTAAGGGCGGCTTGCACCAGAATCACTAAACGTGTTTAACAGCTAAATAGATATAAATCTGACGTAATTATATGACTTGACAACTCGCTAAATACTATTTAATAGTTAAACGCGTTTAGCGATTCTGGTGCAAGCCGACTAATTCACCTTTCAAACAAAAAAAACAAAATTAAAATCGGTTCATCCGTTCGGGAGCTACGTTGCCTCAGACAGACACACACACACACAACCACACAGACCCGTCAAACTTATAACACCCCGTCGTTTTTGCGTAGATGGTTTATATTCAGCAGCATACATCTACCCTGTTATTAATAAACTCGATGTGAGCTTGGAATAATAACACCGTGTTTTGTTTATATCCAGTGATAACAAAACTTTAACAACAAAGGTTTCAGGTATCATTTTACACAATCACCTAGTACACTTAAAGCATGCTTCAGCGAACTTCAGGTCTTCAGAAGACCTCGTTATCGCGATTGTGGTGACGTCATTAAAGTCGCGGTGTATGAGTGCACTGCAACACGACACTAGGGAATAACTTGTCTGTGAAATTAGAAACGGTACAGTCGGCACCATTAAATAAAAAAAACAAGTCACTGGAAGTCCAGGAAGGAAATGGAAGAGTCCTTTGCCCAGCAGTGGGACAGTATAGATTAAGAAACCAATGTATAGTAGGCACAACGGATCTTTGTATCTCAAGCCGAAACTGAAACTACTATGCACAAGCTTAATGATGAAAGCCAATTCTTTTGTTACAGGTTCACAAAGATTTCTTCGGTCGAATCGTACCTCTCTCACAAATGCAACGAAATGGTAAGACTCTTTAAACTTCATAATATTATGAAGTATTTATGGCATTTAAGGTAGGTATATAATTTATTGCTTTAATTGTTTTTAACCGACTTCTAAATAGAGGAGGTTCTCAATTCGGTTGTTAATGTTTGTTACCTCATAACTTTGTCATTTGTAAACGAATTTGAAAATTTCTTTTTCATCTGAAAGATTCATCCAGATTGACCTCATAAAATTTTCAGTAGTTTGGCTTTTAAATTAAAATAACTGGAAAAAATACGCCATCTACACCAGATTGTTTATTTATATTCCTGTGACTTTTAGTGGTGTTAACGGTCACTAGAACATACCCAATAAACTACCATCATCATCATCTGTCGATGAAGCCGGAAGGTAGTCAAATTGAAGTCTGTTTTCCTAGTTTTTTAAACTTATAAATTATTATGAAATATTAAATATTCATAGATATTTCACACGACGCACAGTCCCAAACTAAGCAAAGCTTGTAATATGGGAACTAGATGCTGATAGAATACATATATTTCTTTTTTCGTAAATACGTACTTATAATACATAGTAACACCCAGACATAGAACAAACATCTATATTTGCCACGCACAAATGTTTGTTCTCAGTGGGGATCGAACCTACGACCCACAGCACGGAAGGCAGAGCTATTACTGACTGAGCTGTGACGCCTGTCAAATATAATAATTATATTTTTATAGATTTAATTGTCACGGTGTATATGTTATATTATAATATTATTTCACGGCATTCCGCATCGCTCTACTACTGCAGTGCAGTTTCAGAAGTCAGTATAGTCTGTAGAAGACTATACAAAGTTAAACCAGTAAACCGTTATTAATATCGCAATGGTGGGATCAGGTGCGCCGATACCCGCAATGAATATAAACAACCCTTCCTCTTAATGGAGAGTTATGGTCGAGACTACGCCTGATTAACGTTATCAAGTAAAACCGCAGGATAACTAATGATAATGCATTTGTATCACAGACGTAGTTAAACAACTATTCAATCCACTTTGATTGAAGTCAAAGTTTCTTTATTCAATAAAATAATAAATAAATATGGACATTTCACACGACGCCCTCCAGTCTCAAACTAAGCAAAGCTTGTAATATGGGAACTAGATGCTGATAGAATACTTGTTTTTGTAAATACATTCTTATAATACATAGTAACACAAGGATCATTTAGAATATAACTATATAACGAGGTGATTCTAGGTGCCAGTTCCACTTTTAGGTGCCTTTCAGTTCCAGTTCTAGGTGCCTTTGGTCAAAACTTAAGAATAAAAAATAATAGTATTAGTAGATAAGTAGTAGTAGTAGCTTCTTGTGAAAGAGCTCGTCCGGGTAAGTACTATGAAATAGGACTCCCGTTTCCGCAGCTAGGCTCAAAATTTGGCCCATTATGCGTGGGGGGTGTTCTGGCTAGGAGTGTAGCCAGCCTCCGGGTAAGTACTACCATTGTATCTATTTCTGCCGCCAAGCTGCGATGCTCTGCTGTGGTACCACAGACTTCATTCTTATATCAAAAAAATGTACGAAAAATGTACGTCTTTTCATTCAAAAAGAAAATGATGTGGTACCGCCAGGTAGCATACTCCCTCGCACGTATACAGTCAGTCAGTCAGTCTAGAGATACAGTCACGCTATATGAATTCTGTTCTCAGGGAAAAAAATGTACGTTAATTGTACGTTTACGGATCTAAAATCAGAATTGGTGCTAAAAATTAACGAGTTAACGGGTTACCCCGGGGTAGAACCTTGTAGTATACGAGGCACAGCGTAGTGTTGTGAAAATTGTATCCCACCCTTAACGTTTGGTATTCATATAGGGGTGTAGACTGTACAATGTAGCAATTACCAAGTGCAAACACCTCCCCTCCGGTAATTACACTCATTTGTCGACGCGAGATTACCAACTGTTTCAGTTTAGGTACCGTCTTGAAGTGTTTCGTTTTGAATTCATAGACTTAATGTGGCAACACTGAAAATATAGCTTTTTTGAAGACTTTTAAAACAAATTGTTTGATGCAATAATTTTCATATGTGTAAAAAATAGCTTCATAATATATGGGAACGTGAGATGCTCTGATTGCTCGATTAATTACAAACCCCAGAAAAAAAATATATTTATTTTAGATTATAAGAACCATATACGTAGCCTGTTCAATTTGCATACAACCTTGTTTTTTTTAAGTAACTCGTAATATACACATGCCTTAATGTTTCAAAAGCACTTGATGAAATCTATTTATAGATCTCATAAAGTGCTTTTCTTTCGGTCTCGATAAATTCGGTCAGATTCAGAGCTTTATAAAGCTCAAAAATTGAAAGTTCAAAAACCCGAATACTAAAACAATAAATCCAATCGACCCAATTTATAAGAAAATGGATTTTCCAGCCCGTTAACCGCATTGGCTGGAGTATCAACGAATCAGGCTTTCCATTATCTATGTAAGCAGCTAAATCAAACAATAAGTCCATTCTGTTCAGCCTCGGGCGATGGAAACAATTAAATAGCAAGCGCCCTCGTTATAACTTACACTGTACCGCGGTGGTTCGTAATCTGAGTGTTGGTTCTTGATAAATATCAAGATTGCCTTTCTAGTGTGTATGTGACAAGAAACGACAGCATAATCAAATGCCTGAGCCTCCTTCAAACACAAATAAAATAAATTTATTTCATTATGTTGGTACCACTCTTTTCTGCATTAGTTTTCACTGTGTTGCAGAAAAGCAAAGTACTCGTAGCAGCCCCAATAATGTTAACCTATAAATATCTAAAACCAAAATCAAAAAAATCTTCAAAACCAAGGTTCTGGATCTTCTTAACTTTGAAACGGCTGCACCGATTTTTACTAAACATAGTTAAGGACTATCCCAGAACAATAAGATTCTTACAAAATAAAAAAAACTACATCGAAGACTTCCGCTACGAGACTATAGACAGACACTAAAACCTTAAACATAACACCCCTCGTTTTTAAATTCGGGGGTAAAAACAAGGACTCCTTTTAAATGTATAAATCTATCTAAAATCTATTTTCCTGATTCTACTATCATTGTAAAAACGAATTTTGTAATAAATGAGCGTCCCAACGGTACTCTAAAATTATGGAAACAATAAGATATTCCCAGACATCTCAATCCCATTAGAAATCGCGTTGAGATTATTAAACAGTCACCTTAAAGAGAATTGTAGGAGCCACCCCCTTAACCCCCTTAAGGGTGTGCAAGACAATGTCTGAGCCAATGAAGGAGGTTGTAATTAATTGAATGTAGCGCTTGTTTTGTGTGTGGGTGTGGGGAAAATGGTTTTACACAGACACATTATGTTATTCCTATTAAACGAGTAGGTTCTATGTGTAAGAGCACTGCTGGTCTAGTGGTAGCGAACCCGCCTTCCGATCCTAAGGACGTGGGTTCAAATCAGCAGCCTTACTCTGGAATCAAATACAAATTCCAATACAATGTAGATCGCAATCCAATATCGATGAATTTTCGTAACTATAAAATTTCCCTGCATTACCATACGCGACTGTCATAGCTGACAAAACAGAGTACAAATCTTTATTGGATGTGACAATCCAATGCCAATGCCAGTTAGTTCATTCAATACCCGCACAATATTGAAATAATTTGACGCTAGGCTTGCATTCAAGACGAAGAAACGCCTAAAATTCAATACCGTCTGCTTGTTCTATCAGTCTTCCCTTAAAAAAGGGCTTTTTTTTTCATGTGGTTTTCCACTTAACATATTTTCATTGTTACAGACGCAGTGACTGACGTGATATCATCAAGCAATGTCTTCTATCAGTACAGAGAAGGATTCAATAATGCAGTTCGAAGGAATGTACGGACGAAAGATCTGTTGTAAATGTCATGTAAATTTTAGCTGTAAAGATACTTGTTAATAAATCGTGTTAAATATTATTTAATTTTGTTTATATGTTTATCTAAATGTCTAGGTAATATGTATAGGTGCCCCTTGATAATCTATCTTTTGATACCATCAGAATTTGACAAATTATACTCAAAATGTAATGTAAACTAACTCGATCATTTTGTATCGACAGTGTGTTGAAGAAAACGCGATGGCTATTCACCGCATTTTCTTTTCTGTATGCAGTTTTAAACCGGATCTTTTCTATACAACGCAAAGTAAACAAACACTTAGGGTTGTCGCAAGTTTCTAAGATAAAATAAAAATAGAAATTTTAAACAATGTTTTATTCATCTTTTGCACATGCCAATCTATTCGCGTGTTTGGTCTGAATAAGCCCTTTTTGGCTGATAGAGACATTAGGTAACAGTGTATAGGTACTTTCTCATGTATTTTATAGTGAAACCACACTACGTAGGTGGATAGTATAGTAGGTAATCACATAAGTAAACAAAGTAGGGAAACATTAATATTTATTGCGCAGTAAATCGCAAAGTTGTGCCGTCTGTCTGGCTCAACACCTGAGCGAGAACTTCTCGAATAAATCCACTGGAATATTAACTCGTGAATTCTAAATTGTTTTGTCTTGTTATTGGTGTAGTGTGGACAGGAAACGGAAGTGGTATTTGTGGTTTTATCGTTCAGGAACACTCATGTATTTATTCTCTATAAGAATTCAAAAATATCTCATTCTGGTAAAGAACTCATAGATTTGAGATTCTCATACTAAACTGACTAAAAATCTATGCTTTGGTCCAGATCAGTGGTCATGTAGTAAAGCCAGAAGTAGAGTCCTCGCGATTAAAATATGTTTGGATATACAACCTTAAAGGATAACAAGATAGCACAAGATAATTATCTAATGTTCCTGAGGATTACTTGTATTCAAGTAAAAAGTCTAAAAAAATTTTTTATCCAATTAAGTTTTTTACAAACTAAACCTAGCTTTTAGAGATTTTGCATAGAATTTAAGTAAAATACTCTCGAATTAGGCAAAACATGTAAAAATAGATGCTCATTTTAACTTACCATATTTTGCCGTTATTTTCAAGTGTTTGAACTCAAAATTGTCTTACTGGGTGTTTTTTTGGGGTCCCATTATTGTGTGTAAGCAGAACTTTACGTTTATTTTCGAAAGCTTTTTTACACCCTGTACAAGACATAGAACAGATAGCTAATACTAAACTTCCATTTTAATTATTCTGAATCATTTTCAAACTTAACACATAAATACATAAAGATTTTACAAAGTTGTTTCATAAATATATCGCTTAATATTTATGTTTGTTTGTTTCTTGTTTAAATTAACTGTAAAACTTGGGTTTTAAAACAGCTTTTTGAAATATGCTTTTAGTTTTGATATACTAAGCTCACAGAAAAATATACCTCTAAGCTTATTATAGTAGGTACAAGTGACTTGAGAATTTGGTCCATGTACCCAATACTTCAGA
The DNA here is from genome assembly GCA_947859175.1 of Gandaritis pyraliata. Lineage (NCBI taxonomy): Eukaryota > Metazoa > Arthropoda > Insecta > Lepidoptera > Geometridae > Gandaritis > Gandaritis pyraliata. The sequence goes on along the minus strand of OX401866.1, from coordinate 2,110,447 downwards.
GGGACAAAGATCCGTTGTGACTACTTTGCATGAGACGGTGAGTCTGAGTTTTGACGTACACCATGGTACAGTCAGCATGAGAATTTAGTTCACTTTTACAGACTTTCAAAATTGTTTACTGTTTGCTCTAATCATAATTTATGAATTCTACTTTTAGGACTTCTTAACCATAGTTGGGAGAAGAAAATGAAAAATTCCTAATTGTCAGGCATAAAATATGTTTAAAACAATCATCATTTACTTGATGCTGAGTGTACCCATTATGGTGGACTCTCGTAAATGATATCCACTACTCGGAAAAAGCTACTGTTGTGTTATATGAACTTATATGTAAAGTTCTGGATGTCTAATCTACTATTTATCTAAAACTCAACTATATCACCTCAATGCTGGGCGAATTTTTTTTCACAGTTCACGCTGTTCTTACCTACAGGAGATGATTAAATATTAAAACTACAAAATATTAGCTCGTAATCGTATATTTCAGAATAGTTATAACAACTAATAAGTCTAAGCTACAGTACTTCTCACAATTTTATATAATAACTATTTATATATAGTTATATTTATACAAACTGCCCACGAAACCAATTCCACCTAGTCGTGCATTCAGCAGTTGTTTTTACAGTACGCGACACTTAATACTGCACAAATGTTAGGTACTTTAAGTAACAAATAAGTTGACGGACAAATAAAGTCAAAACGGATCTTTGTCCCTCTGAAACATCTACGCAGAACCAATTTTTGGTCGAAACGGAGATAAGCTAATTTCTGCATAACACTACATGCGCAATCGTTTGTTGAAAGTTTGTTGCACATAACTTCAGAGGGATAAAGATCTGTTGTGCGTACTGTATGAATCTTGCTACAGTCATCCCATCTTTTCTATTTTTAATTACAAATTATTGAGCACCAGAGAATATTCCAAATTCACGGGATTAAGATAGTTTGTGTCTTCAACTGTCATTGACCAAAACAGCAGTTCTAATGAATGACTTACTAATGTTGCATTGCGCTGATCTTATAAAACGTATTGATACAGTGTGCATACTGTACTTTCACAGTACAATGTTTGGATGTTTGATATAATTTCAAAACAGTTGTAAGTATTTTAAATTTTTTCAAGATGTTGTTCTGTCATAGGTATAATAAGTTATTTACAAACGTTTCGCGGGCAGAGCTAATGCTACAGATATTTTATTATTGCATCAAATTTTGCTTTACAACTCTTACAGATTATATTTTTATCTAGACAATAATTGTAAAACACTTAGGGCGGCTTGCACCAGAATCACTAAACGTGTTTAACAGCTAAATAGATTTAAATCTGATGTATTTCTATGACTTGACAACTCGCTAAATACTATTTAATAGTTAAACGCTTTTAGCGATTCTGGTGCAAGCCGCTCTTAGTTGCAAAAAAAGTTACAAAAACTAAACATGGTTTTTTCAAAAAAATAAAAGTATCTAAACAGATTGTACTAAAACAAATACATAAAATCACGCCTGTTAACCATAGATAGCTATCTATGGTAGTATGGTAGTATGGTAGGTAGGTGATGGTGGGAGACCACGGAATTAAAAAAAATTACTGCTACCGCGTTTTCGTAGCAGCTACGGCGTAGCAGCTGCGGCGTAGCACTTTGTCAAAATATTGTGTATTTTTTGCTGTGCGATTATGAACGTCAATACTTAAAAACTATTCTTATTTAATTACATAACCAGCATCTATAGTATTTACATTTTAATATACGGCTAACGCGAACACCGAACTAATTTATTTATTTACATAATTAATTGCGAGAATATTCATAAATTGTCATTTTAATATAATACAGGTTGGTCGAATACTGAAACGGTAATGTTTTTTTTTCTATTTACACAAGTATCTAAAAGCTAATTACATGCTATAGTGTGCACCGGGACAGAAATAGGTTGCTAAAATTATCACCATGTCCATGTAGATTGTGTATGTATTCTAAATTAGCAGAGCCTAGATTGGGAAGCTGAAATTGGCTGATCCTTGTTGCAAAAATTACTAGCTTGAACTTTTTTTAGCATAGTATAGTTTATATCTATTATGTGCACTTACTATGTCTTAGTATATTATATAGTGTAAAAGTCAGCTAATGTATTGGTGAATTTACTCGAACATTCATTGTGAGGCTTGTCACGGATTTTTTAAAACACAGGGTTCTACATATTATTATATCGCGGATGCAAGGCAAACTGCAGTTGACTTTTTATGTCAATTTTTATTTACTTGTGCCAACGCACATCTATCGATAAAACTGTTTTGTCGCGCACTTAGTGACGTGAAAATAAATTTTCTGTTATATCGAAACACATCAATTGACACGACAGTCTTCTTACGTTTTTTTTATTAATAGGTTCGCAAACCAGCCGTTAAAACAATTTAATTAATTAAATTGGCCGAACGGCCTTCTAAAAGCGAACACAGCATGCATAAAATTATGTTTACCTATCTATTATAGCTTAGTACCTAGCTATTAAACATTGCTTTATACGCACATACCTAGAGAATGAACTGTGCTTTTGAATATAGAGTAATTATGTAGTGTACTTAATAATATTATTAAGTGCTTAGTGCTTAGCTATGAAGTTTCACATCACTAACTGCTCGACAAGACGTTTTGTTCTCGGTTTGCGTTCGCCCTGCATAATACCTACTTACCTAATATGTCTTCGTATACGTTTACATAAGCTTATATTTACTGTGCCATAAAATCAGTTTATTTAAAAATACGCCTACAGGTACAGAATTGGAATGTGGAAAATAATTTTATTTTTATTATAGCACAATATATTTTTGGCACATAGCGAGCGTATAATATTTATGGCACATGATTTTAAAAATTATATTTACACATAATGTTAAAACTGGTCCTTTACTGGGCACATAGTTATAAAAACATATCTACTTAACAAACGGAAATAATATCGATATCGATATCGATTACGTAATATCGGAAATAATATCGATAGTTACCTACAGCAAAATTATAGTTTAAGCAGATACAAAATAAATATGTGATTGGTGTATTAGTAAAGGTAGAACAATATGGGTCTATTTCCAATTGAATGAGATTGAATCTCTTAGAACACTATTCATGGTGTTTTGTTACATCGAAAGCAGGCGCCGCCGGTGCAGTTGGATGCAAAGAATCGTGAGGTAACAAATGTAGGGGCAATGGTGACAAATTTAGGGTAAAGGTAACAAGGCGGAACACTCCATACTTCCAACTTTAAGTGAACTTTTCCCAGCACACTATTCAAGGTGTTTCGCCGTCTCAATAGCAGGTGCAGGTGCGAAGGATTGTGAGGTAACAGATCTAGGAGCAGTAAAGTGTATAGGTAACAACACGGGTCATAGATCCCTACTTTTTCAATTAACATACTACTAACGGAGGCAAAGGTAACAATGTTGGATAGTCGTCTATTAAACTATTCGTGGTGTTTCGTCGTCTCAGAAGCCGGCGCAGGGGCAGTTGGATGCGAAGAATCGTGTGGTAACAAGTGCAAGGGTAACGGTGGTAAGTGCAGGGGCAAAGGTAACAACGCCCGGGATTGGAAGCTGGCTAGGGAGTGGAGTAAGGCGGCTGAGTGTTCGTGCGCTTTGCGACGAAGTTCTGCTACACTCGTGGAGCGGGCTTCTTCCTTCGGGCAGCACGGACACGGAGCGCCCCAACCTGAGGGCAAAGGTAACATCTGGAATATTTTGTACTTATTCTGTTTTTTTATGAAAATAAACGACCGAACAAGCAGATGATCTTAATGGCAGCTACCTCTGAGTATAACGATGCATTACCTCATAACTCACGTCCACTTACGACGTGCCCTGTGATCGCATCACTTCATACAATGTTAGTAATACTAGTGTAGGATGCAGACTGTTTTATTTAATTTTACATAAGTAGTTGTTGTCTAGTAAGTTTTAAAAAATTACCTCACAAAAAACTGTTTCTATTCGTTGCACGAGTTTCTGGAAGACTAAAACATCTATTATACATTAGATACCTGCAAAAATGTGCCACCTAATATTTAAGTATTTGTCTATCTAAGTACCTACCTAATTGCTGTGCCCTAACAGGGTTTATGTTTGATACTCTACATACTGTAACACCTGTTTATACAACATAAAAGCGCAATAAAGAATTTGAATTTGAATTTGAACATATAACTTTTAACATACTAAGGGCGGCTTGCACCAGAATCGCTAAACGCGTTTAACTCTTAAATAGTATTTAGCGAGTTGTCAAGTCATACAAATACGTCAGATTTAAATCGATTTAGCTGTTAAATACGTTTAATGATTCTGGTGCAAGACGCCCTTAGTAGTTGAATACCAAACCACAAAAAGTAACGTGTTCTTGTGTAGAGCTTCCTAAATTACACTCATGTAGATAAAGATGGTAGTGTTAACTAGTTTACCTTTTAGCGAAGGAAAGAAAGGCTGTGACAAGTGGTTCAGATGCTGCGACAGATGCGACAGGTGCGGGGGGAGGAAGAGCGGGGGAGGCGCGGAGTGAGGCTCGCTCGTCGCGCCCCCTGGTGATGACCGGTACACTCCCGAACTGCAAACAAAACATACTTTTAATAAAACTATCACAATTTGTTCTGTGCTGGAATGATTATATTCTTTTATCGAGAAATAATTTTTATTATTAAAAGTTACAAAAAACGTGGCTTATCATGTTGCACATTTTTAAACTTCGAATACAAAAAAAAGAAGCCGACGAACGTTTTTAGTCACATTTATTTTTTAAGTTTCGAAAGGAGATGGTGGGAGGATGCTCGGGATATGAAGTATTAAAAGTATTTAGGGGAGACCTTTGCCCAACGGTGGGAGAAATTCAAAAACTTTATTTTAGTTGTAAAAACGATAATGTTGTTAACAATGAAACGTTAAAAAAATTATCTTTTAAGACTTTTGAAGAATAAATTGCATTGTGAAAATCTGTAACTTCCTTACTTTAGTCTGTAACTAGTTTAATAGAATATAGTTGGCTAGGTACCCTCATATGAAGTTATCTGTCTCCAAACCGATTCTTATCCCAGAATTATTCAGTGTACTCTCGCCAATTTCCATAAAATGTATTATTTAAATCAGTTTGGCTCGGAAGTGGGTGCATATCGATGTCCTTTGATCGTGTAACCTCGTTGGCGGCCAACCAACCGTCCAGGGCCTGCAAGGCGCCTCTCAAATCATTGAAACTTCGCTAATACGATTCACAACTTGTCCATTTGATTTTTGCAGACAAATTCTGTTAGGTAATGAGATGGATTTTTATGTGATAATGAAGTGGAGAAAGCCCGTTATTATGACTTTATTGAATTTCTCTATGATGTCTATGATTCGTATGTTTGTGACGTCATGTTTTCAAAACAAAAAAAATACTACTTTCTGAAAAACTTACTACACGTGTCTGAAATAAATAAATAAATATTCATGGACATTATATAGGAACTAGATTGCTGATAGAATACTTACATAATTTTTTGTAAATAGGTACTTTACTTACTAGTCACCCAGATATTGTTAACACAAATAATACTATTGTTCTTTTAGCATCATGTGTCGCAGTCTTCTTACATTAAACAATAGAAAATCTAAAACAAACAATATAGGTACCACCAGATGGCAAGTTTATGTGCATTATGCTCTTTGTCTTGAAGACGTCAGATTTACAAGCTTACAAAGACTACATTAGAAGCTTACAGAGGCGCTCGCTAAACTAGTGCAAAATTCAAATATCACATCACAGTTTGTAGGCAGTGTCAAACTCAAAACTTTGGAGACCGGGATGAAGTTTATTAAAAATAGAACTAGATGTCGCTACTAGTCGATTAGAACGCGCTATCGTTGCGTTTTATCTAAATATCAGGGTGCGAAGCCTAGTCGTAATGCATTAACATATTTTTATACAACGCCTATTTATTTTTAGGAATCACTACGTTCAATTCGAGCAATGTGATTATATTATTAAAAACTCGAATCGAATCAAATTCGAATAAATTAAGAAGATAATTAAATTATGAAATGAAATTATTATGAGAATTATGAGATATGAGATGAGATGAGATGAGATTATGAGATATGAGATGAGTTGAGATGAAATGAAATAAATGAATGAATTGAATCAGTCAAATAAAATAATGATTATTGATTTGATGATGTGTCCTACCTACTAAAGAAAGAGTTGGGTAGGTTCTTTAACTTCTTTAGGGGATAAGGGCTTTTATTTAGACCTTTTAGTATTACATTTTCGAAAACTGATAGTCGGAGGGCATTATATTTTTTTCGATTGTGTTTGTGTCTTAAAGTCCACCAGTGGGCCAGACAGGTGGACTAAAGCCCAAACGTCAGGTATTAAGTTCATACTCGTACTACATATAGCATTACAGTGTTTTAGCTGAGCCTTTTCAGGCTCGGCTAGAGAAACATATAAAATGTTTACCAACCAGGGTTGCATCATCGCGTGTGTAAAACCCTTAAAAAAGTAGATAGATATACTCGTAGCATCTGAATGTCCCTGAGAACAGCCCTGGCCGGGTGCCGCACGCCAGGACAATGAAATGAGCGGCCGAGGTGTCGCGCCGTTCCACCATTCCCTCAGTGAATACTTGATGCGCCGAAACGGAACATGGGATAGGGGACGAGAGGTAGCGGAAACAATTGAAGATCAACATTGTTTCATTTGTTTTACGTAAAAAAAACTCTGCTGTCAACCATGTTTATGAACTACAGGCATGAGCTTATTTTATATTTGACTAGCTTACGCCCGCACCTTTGTTCGCGTCTCGTTTGCTCCTGTTGATTTTCCGGGATAAAAAGTAAACTACTTATGTGTTAATTCAGGTTTCGAACTATATATATTCCAAGTTTCATCCAAATCGGACCAGTAGTTTCAGTGTGATTGAAACCCAAACATCTAAACTTTGACATTTATAATAGTAGGATAGGATTTTATAATGATTAGGAGCTCATGATCATGGTTACATACAAAAGATTTCAACGCGCTATTTTCTAAGTGCTTACAAACCCCCTTCTTGGCTTATAAATAAAAAGCTAGACTTTCAAATCTTCGGCCGAGTATGCACCTGTTAAAAAAATCAGTCCCGTCTTTTTCGTGTCGATTGTTTCTCTGGTTCCCCTTTGTATTTTTATTATCTAAGTACTAAATATTATGTCTTGCCCAGAAACGGGCCACGTCAATGTCATTTTCTGTGGCGTCACAAACATCTTTCCGGGTGCTTGTGTGCACTCGGACAAGACAGGAGGCCCATTATCTCGTCTCACCCATCACTTGTTCCCCAAATTCCCCCAGGCACCCGTTCAATGTTATCAAAGGATTTGTGTTCATTACGATTCGTAATAATTGATGTGTCGCGCGGTCGGGCCATGCTTTTAATGCTGTTTGCCGATGGGTTCACCCGCGGCCCGAGTGCTGGCAAATAAGTATTGACTTTATTGGTGTCTGTGCTTTTTATAAATGAGAACAGCGACTTTTCAATTTTTTGAGGTAACGTAGTTTTGCTCTTGCCTTTTGTACGACAAAGATACTTCCATATGCAGATGCAGAATCAAAAATAAAGAAAGATATATTTTGTTTTCAAGATATAACGGCACAATTTTCGGTGGGAGTCTGCCTGCCTTCATTGTTATACCCTATGCAGGTCCATGAGATACCGTCGTAAAAAAAAATTGGTTTTAGTATGCCAAGGTGACGAAAAACTAAAAAAAAACTTGAGAGGTGTCAAGGGACACCCGGATGGAACGAAGTTCTATAAGAGAGAGAGAGACAGACAGAGAAACATGCGACGCCGCCGCACAGCTAGCAAAAAGTGTCGTGACAACTTTTCGTAAGAATTTTTTCCGTCTAGCCCCCATTCACAACGCGCGATAAGGAACTTCGTTCCAAAAACTTATGTAGTTAATTAGGAAGTCAGAACGTAACTAAAATAAATTAAGTAAGATGAAGAATTGTCTGCAATTGCTTATATAACTTGAAGAATGCATACACAAATTGATAAAGAAACTGCCTATATTTGGATATGGTTTCTTTCCGCGGCGGAAGGGTTTAATTAGAAGAGACACCATCTTACTTATCTATCATATTACGCCCATCGAAGACCATAGCCCCAAACTCCATTACGAAAAGGTCAAGAGTGAGTCGGTAACCAACCGTGCCTCTACTAATTGATTTTCCGAAGGACGCTTGGCTGTATCCTCGTTTGAATATCCGACAAAGAGAATTATTACACAGCTAATAATATTAATGCTTTGATTAAGACGCGCTGAAATTGAGTGCTAATTACCTATTCATTGAGTTGTAGTTGTATTTGATAACAAGTCAAGTGGAATTAGGGATAAGTTGGGAAACTTGGCTCTAGATCGCTGCTGAAAAGCCTTGTCAAGGTGATGCGTATTCCGCTCAAAGGGTTTTTAGTACTACAGTCAAACAATAGCTATTGAGAATTGTTTTGTCACGGGAGATAAACAGTTTTAATATGACAGGCGTCAAAGCTCAGTCGGTGATAGCTCTGCCTTCCGTGCTGTGGATCGAGGTTTCGATCCCCACTGTGAACAAACATTTGTGTGTGGCGAACATATGTTTGTTCTATGTGTGGGTGTATAAGTATTTACAAATAAAAGTATATTTTATCAAATCTTATCTTATCTTATCTTATAAGTTTTCTTGAGCCTTCTCCAATCACCAACATTCAATGATCTTCACACAACGCCATTCGTAAGACCACAGGACACGTGTAAGATCCAAGATTTGTAGCATGATCATTTCATATAGTTACAAATCGATTACTAACCAATAACTTCTCATATACCCAACAGAATTTAGCTTTCCAATACATAATTCCGCCTAATTTGCCATTAAACATTCGCATTAGCACCAGCGCCGCCGGCACTGCCGGCACGGGTAGGTAATGACTGCGATCAATTATGCATGCAATTAACTGATTATAGCGACACTATACACCCTCGGACCCCTGGATATGGTTGTCACCTTGTTAGAGAATTAGATACTCTACTAGCTTAGATGAATACGCTACATGGCAAGTTTGACACTCATGTTTGACACATGTTTGCAGTCATGTTTTGCAATTATGTTTAACACTCGTGTTCGACACTTATGTTCGACAATATTGCTTAGAAAACACGATTAAGTGGGATTGTTTTTGATTAATGTTTTAGTTTCATAATAGCTACTTAAAGTTAGATAGATATTTTAGGGATAGAAAAGTTACGAGAAACTCAGGGAGAAATTGTAGTAAAAGCCTGCTTGTTTTCTTTTTCATAAACGCCTGTTGAGTAGCTAGTCATTTGTTTTTCTTAGTCTGTCGCATCGGGTGGGAAAACTTTGGCATTCGTAAGAGTATCCCAAATCCCAATCAAACAATAACAACTTTAGTGCATTTTTTTACAAGACACGCGTACTTAATTCTGTAGTTTATTTTATAGCTCTAGAATACTATAAAATCTAGCAAAACGGCTGCTAAACGAAGCTGCAGGCTTTGATATTCACCGTCATGAAATATCTGACACTAGTATGAATAAATGATCACAGCACACTTGCGCCCGCCTCAATTATGCACTATCATAAATTGGCAGTAATTACGTGATGTTTACGTGTTGATATTTGGATTATAGTCGGCTTCACTGGTGACAAAGACATATTCACTATGCAAAAATTGAAACAAAACATATGTCGCTCAACATGTAGAAAATAAATATCTACGTATGTCTAGCATAACAACTAGCATTCTCCCAAAAAACTGTTAAATATTATCGAATTTTGTCAGTTTTTGAGACATACGAGTATATCTATCGCGACAAAAAAGTATATCGCTCTACAATTTTTTGTACTAAGAAAGCATTGTCTACTAATCAAAAGTTTTCCAGATTTCCAGATTATACTTGGAATTTTCATATAAAATGACACAAAAATCCAGAAACATCTGTAAAGTCTAAAAATACTGTATAATACATACAAATCAGCTAATTTACACCAGTTTTCATAAAAGAAAAACACTAAAGCATCTCAACATTCAATTTGCATACATCTTTAAGATATAAATTTAATTTCTGTAGGTAAGCGAGCCCGCCTCGCGCGTAATTGCCAATTTTCTTCTTTACGCCATTTTTTGAGCTTTTAAGGAGAAAAATTCGTTAATGCATATTTAATAGCTGTAATCGTCTCTCCCTCTCACGAAATTACCTGCCGACGCCCGACTCTTTATTTAAATAGGTATTTTAGTGTAGACTTCTTTAAAAGGTTGATTTAATAGTATATTACTTGTGCCTATAGCTAAGGCTCGTATCCAGATTACCACTTGAGCACTAATGCAAATAGAGACCAGTTTTTGCTTCTGTTTGTTCTATTAACTAAATCATCTGGTGAAACGGGAATATATTATTACCTACTACGTAGTATCCCTTACCAATATATCTACATAGGTATATGAAAGTTCAGTTTTTTTAGAAGAAAAATACTTATCTTTGTTTTATCATCAATATCAATCCACTGCTGGAAGTCAGTCCCTCTTCCGTTCTTCTCATCCTTTGCTAACTACATTTGACCAACGAGGTTGTTCTTTTTTTTTATCAAAAACTAATATAATTTAAAACAGTTCAAAAACGTCCATTTCCTTATTCTAAAAACTATCGTGTCTCCTGGGCCCGGAGTCGACGATCATTCCTCCCATAATCCTTCTCATACATAATGCGCGCATATAAATTTCAATTTTAAACCCGAGTTTCAGGTTACACCCATTTACGGGATTACGAGGGCTCAAACTCGCCCCTATTCCTAGAGAAATAAGGTTGAAAGTACGATTGTTTTGAGGGTAAGACCTAATCGCGTAATGCGTTCGCGACGGCGAGTATAAATAAGCAAGTTTAGTTGCATGATCTTGCGTACAGTCATCATCAAAAGTTCCTCAACAACCTTTACCTTTGCATTTTATTCAACTTTTCACATGTAAAACTATTCGTTTTCACTTATCTTCCATATTATTGGTCATTTTTATATAAAGCTTTTTTGTCTGACTGTACCTACTAATACTACTGTATTCTACGATATTGTTCCACGTTTCATGCATTCGTTATAAGTAATTTTTTACTTGTTACGTGATCTGTGTTTTGAGTGTGTGCATTTTTCAGTCTCGTATACGAAGTAAAAGAAAAATTGGCTTAGCTTATTTCTCGGTGAGGGCAAAAAGGTTAGACTTATAAATGCAGACACATTTATTATTTGCAAGTTTCATAGCGAGTTTTTTCCTTATGAAACCTAGCAGGACTGTGTCAACGTTTTTTCAGAGGAAGATGAAAACAGGACTGGCAAAGTTATAGATAATCTTTCGGTTATTTACTCTATTTACTCAAGCGAGTAAAAACTAAACAGTTTGCTAATACTCGATAAATAAATATTTTGTGGCTACTTTAAAGCAATGATGAAAAAAATTGCCCTGGGGTAGTCAATAAGGGTTGAAAAACATCAGTAGATCATAATGACCCCTCCGAGCTGTCGAAACAAAATAAACACATCTTGTAACAGTTGTTGGTAACCACAACCCTCCACCCTCGAAGCTATATCAAAAGTCGATTTAACAATATTAATGCGAGGGGTTAAGAATAAGTCTTTGTTTAAAGTAACTTTATTCACAAAGAAAATTATGACTAATAAGGTATTTACAATATTTATAATATGTACAAAATACACATGAAGCAGTTGAGCTATCTACACACCGTTGCGTTGTTTAAAGTACCTGCTTCTGTTGTGCAGCCCCCGTATGCCAATCTTTTGCTGTCAACTTATATTTCACTGCCCAGTGTAATTTCTTCAGGTCACGTGGTAAAAATTTGGTGATCATTCTTTTTAGACACTTGACAGCAAAATATGCGCGAAAACACATCAAATGACGTCATAATGTCACTATTTAGTCACAGAATAACTATGAGTTAGTATGAACTGACCATGATTTAAAACTTTGCAGTTCAACTTTGATTGGCATACCCCTGCAGATCAGATCATTTTAGTTCAATTCTTATTATTAATCCTTATTTTTGACGGTTTCAAAAAAACTTTGAGCATTTTTTTCGGAGCCTAAGTTTTAAATTCGAGCATCGTAGAAAATCAACTTGGCTCTTGGGCAACGAAATAGTTTTGATGTTCCTATGGAACGTAAACTATCACAATACAAAAAAGTCAAATCCGTACTATTCAACTTCTAAATATTGATATTCCTAGCAGTGTAGATAGATAGATAGAAAATACTTTATTGCACACCTTAACCTAGGCATGACTACAAAATACAAAACAAAACTTAACTAATGGTACAATGGGCGGTCTTATCGCTAGTGAGCGATCTCTACCAGACCACCTTGGACGGAATGGACTTCGACAAGGGGTGCTTACTAACTTCCTTGCGGCAATATCTCTTACTTTAAGATCTAAAGTCTGTATTTTTCTGCTCAAGCGCTGATCAGAACTTGTGCAATGTGCAAGCAGCCTCCAAGCAGATAAGTTTATGGGTGGATGATCATCATCATCATCTGCAGCCCGACTTCACCTACTGCTGGGTATAGGCCTTTCTTTGTGCCACCCTCCGCGGTCCTGCGCTGGTCTCATCCAAGTCCGACCTGCAACGCTAAAAATGTCGTCAGCCCACCTCGCCACTGGACGACCGACACTTCTCTTTCCTGTCCTTGGGCTCCATCCCGTAACCGCCCTACTCCACCTATCGTTACCGCGCCTTGCAATGATCTGCCCCCGTATGCCAATCTTTTGCTGTCAAGTTATATTTCACTGCCCAGTGTAATTTCTTCAGTGTCTAAAAAGAATGATCACGTGGTACAATTTTGTACCACGTGATCATTCTTTTATCACTTGACAGCAAAATATGCGCGAAAACACATCAAATGACGTCATAATGTCACTATTTAGTCACAGAATAACTATGAGTTAGTATGAACTGACCATGATTTAAAACTTTGCAGTTCAACTTTGATTGGCATACCCCTGCAGGACTTAATCATAGATTTTTTTACAGTTTTGTTTGAGAAACTCTGCACAAATCTGTTTGACTTTCGTATCATTTTACAAATGTTAAAAATTTAGGTCAATGGAAAATTACTAATTAGCCTGCATTGTGGCTAGATCGTAATATAATTAGAGTATTAGTATTATATGTACACTAAATTAATAAAAAAAAAATTACAAATAAGAAATACTTACCTTTAAGTATATAACCTTCTGTCTATTGAATATTTTAAAAGAGCTTTGGCTATCACGTATTGTAGATATCGAAAGCCCGCATTCTTGTAAAGCCGTCACTCCGTCAATCACCAGCCGGTAATCCGTCTCGGAGTAATAACATTTGCGTAAATCCACCACCGCTAATGCACCGATGCGTCCCCCAATGGGCTTAAACTTTGGATTTTTTATAAATGTTTCTATTTAACGGGTTTTTGAACGCTTCATGTCTCCGACGACAAATTGCACTGCCATATTAGGCCAAGGGCATGACCTCGCAGTGAATGTTCTTTTTGATTTTTTTGGGTTCTAGAGTAACTTTACATCTCAAAGTAATGGAAGCAGTGTAGCGTCACATAGCTTGCATAGAACACGTCCTCATGGATGTGATTTTTGAGGTATTGTACTACTTGGACTTTGTATAGACATCGGTAATTGGATAATCTGAGACTTCATTACTTATTCTCAAGAAAAACGTGAAGTTTATATAGACATTTACATACTTGTCTACTACTAAAGTTATGTTGAAGATTTCTAAAAGTGTTAACTACATACAAAGTTATATATTACTATAATATATATAGTTATATATATGTTGGGTGTTACTATTTATTGTATGTATTTACAAAAAAAAAAGTATTTAAGTATTCTATCAGCCATCTAGTTCCCATATTACAAGCTTTGCTTAGTTTGGGACTAGAGGGCGTTGTGTGTAAAGTCCATGAATATTTATATTTATTTATTTATTTATATAACCCAATATTTTGCAGTAAGTAGGTATTATTCCATACGTCATAGATTGCAAGCTTATCGCTGCTACAGAACAGGAAGTATGTAATAACATTTACTCAAACCCATAAGCACTAATGCACTGACTCCCAGCGGAGTTTAAACTGCTTACATTTGCTTTAAAAACCCGACTAGCCGCTTATAAGCCGTTCGGTAAGAGGTTCAACAATAAGTACGAAAGAAAGCTGAATTTTTGATGCTTTTTACATTTTTATGAGGGTTTATTAGAAGTTTTTGGGAAAGAATTTAATAAAAAAAATAATAAGAAGCTTTTGTTTATTTGTGCACTTAATCACAAGGATAGGCGCGCAACCGATTAGGTAGGTGAAGCAAAGGTGAAGTTATTATTTAATTTTGATTAGTCAATAATAAGGACAAAAATGTTGTGTTCTTGAACTCAGCAGGGGTATGCCAATCAAAGTTGAACTGCAAAGTTTTAAATCATGGTCAGTTCATACTAACTCATAGTTATTCTGTGATATTGTGTGTACTCATAGTGATATTATGACGTCATTTGATGTGTTTTCGCGCATATTTTGCTGTCAAGTGTCTAAAAAGAATGATCTGAATGATGAAGAATGAAGAAATTACACTGGGCAGTGAAATATAACTTGACAGCAAAAGATTGGCATACGGAGGCAGATCCTAGGCCCCCTATTCGAATTTACTGCTCAAGCATAGATTTTTTAATGAAAATCTGTACTCAAATCTAATCAGCATCTTAGTTCCCATTTTACAAGCTTTGTTTAGTTTGGGACTAGAGGGCGTCGTGTGAAATGTCCATGAATATTTATTTATTTAATCTAATTTCTTTATCAGAATATGAGTAACGTCAAACCATCTTCTCGCTCACATAGTTCAACATTTTTGAAGATATAAAATCACTGAATGTACCTAACAAGTTTTCTAACAAAAAAATGTGCACCAAAATAAAGAAGTTGTTTGACTTTAGCCGACGTTTTAACTTTGCGCAAGTCTATCTAAATCCTTATCTATCATCTACCTATTATGGTTATGAACCACTAGCAACAACCACTGTAGCTATTTTATAGTCTTATAGAGGAGAGTCATAACACTTGGCGAGTGTTATACGGGGAGCCTAATACATCTCTTCACATCAGAACTTAAAACTATATCAATATCCATAACTTAATCGTATTAAAGCCATCACTTCTCATAATAGTAGCACATTTGTTCAAAACCCATTTGTTCACATTACGCATTCAAATAGAGACAGTATCGCTTACTGCCGGCGCGCGTCATAAATTCTAATAAAAGAGAATGATCAAATTAGAAAAATTAAAAGTGATAAATAAAGGGCAATTAAGCGTTATTGCGTAAAAAAGGCATAAATTAATGGGACGATGCGACGCAGTTTCAATTGAGTAGGGATGGGAAAAATAGTATTTAAAAATACCATTTTATTTACACAAAAGAGTTCCACAACCCCCCGTCTGTGGTTTTCCTTCTGCTCTGCCTAGTTCCTTTTATTTTTATTAAGAGCTATTTTGTTTATTTTACCAACATTTATTTTTCTACTAACCTCAAATACTTTTATTGTGACTACGAGTATACAATACAGCGACCGTGGGTTTAAATTCGCTTGAAAAAGATCGCTTTTAGTAGTAAGACTACGTATTATAGGTAATCTAGTTGGTTACCTATGTATTCTGCCGTGACATTCTGTATTTATTTTAAACGTGTTTTAAGATAAGATAAGATAAATTTTTATTTGTCCCCAATTGCTTAGGTATACATGTAGTTATGTTTTCTTTATTTATTAAAGAAGAATGCTTGTATTTGGGGCATTTATTTTAGTTTTATTATTTGACAGTGTAGGCCTACTTCTTTTTCTTATTAAATAAACTGAACAAAAACTGAATAAAAACATACGTGCCTTCTTTAAAAAAAAATTAAAAACTTGCCAACTTATTAATTTAGTAAATAGTGTTTAGTTATTTAAGTAAATGACCAAATTCCCATCACTAAACAATGAGTCACACATGTTCTAATTACTCACTTTATTGCATTAATTAGAACGCGTCTGAAAGGGTTCCGACGATTCCATGGGTATTTTCGTTGCCTACGGAACTCTATCCGACATTGTTCTCAGTTGCATTATGGGGGTTTTTACCATAAATGATTGTATTATTAATTTATGCCATAATTCAGTTAATTAAAGTTTGTAATTAATAAGTATCATTTATGTAAGGATAGTCCATAGCTATACAGTTAATTAAATTTAATATTGATTTGAATTCATACAGAAACAATGTTCCTACACAATTACCTATTGGGTACCATTGAGCAGTTATATTTAAGCGATAATCAGAAAACAAGGTCTAATTAGAATCAAATTCATTATATCTGCTTCGTGTCGTTGATAATGTAAATGGACACATGAATTTAGATGGAAGTTAGGCCAGAAAATAAGTTTAAACAAAATCTAATTTGTAATTGAAAATAATAGAATCTATAAAACTCTATGATGAATAATATAAGCATTAACAAATAACTTTTGAATATTCCATTGCGTTCGGTTGCTTCAGAATCCATTTACCGCTAGTTTCATGGAGGAAATAAATAAAAACTCTAGTGGAAATAGCTTCCATAAAAGGTGAAAAATAACGCGAAGGCGGGCTTCAAAGAGAGCTATTATGAAAAATCGTAACGCGTTTACTGGGCGGACTCCGCTGCATTATTCATGAACATACCTGTACCGTTATTTATACCGTTTACGGTAGGATACCGTTAGGGGTGCAGGCCCCGCCCTTTAAGTAGGTTTTCTAATACATGATTTATTAGATAGTTACCTTTTGTTCGAATTATAAACCGTTAAAAAGACTTCTACATGGTAGGCAACGCATCGACAACACCTCTGATGTAGCGGATGTTAAAAGGCGACGGTAACCGCTTACCATCAGGTGGGCAGTAAGCCTGTTTGACTAACCATGGCATTATTTTTTTTATTTTATTCTAGAAAAACTTGCAGCTAATAAGAGTATAGATAACTGTAAGGCTAATTATAAGTTTCCACATACAGATATTATAAAAGATGAAACAAAATAGTATAATGTATTCTGTAAAAACGAAATAAAATAAACGCGCAATGTGACTGCTAGAAATAAGCATCATGGCCGACTCTCATCGTTCTATAATGTAAAAGCATTTTGTAAACTAAATGATAGATTGAAAGAATAATGTAATGAGCTCATTTCTATTCGACAAATTCGCAAACTCAAATCATCCGAGACACGTCTATTTAACGAGAAACAGAATATAACATTTCTGCTTGTTATAACATAAATGAGAAAATTTGCGTCGGAAAGTAGTCGTATTCGTGAATCCAATCTTGCGCTTCCCCGGGCGCCGCTGTAATTGCTTAAGAGAAAAATCCAAATGAAAAATGAAAAGGGATTCCCTGTTCAGAGGAAAAATTATATAATTGAATATCTTCTCCGTAAGTATTATGAGGTATAAAATATGATAATTGAGTTTTTGCTGACGGCGAGCGCGGCTTGTTATTTTCATCTTTATGCCGGGCTCGGTTTGGATAACGTTAATGAAAATGCCGCGGTTTTCAACTAGATATTGTATTACTCGTATTTTAATGTAGACAACACACGTTTCGGAATTATAGTAAACTAGCAGTTACCCGCGACTTCGTACGCGAATACCGTTTCCGTGTACATTATATTATCTGTGCGTGTACCGAGCGAATACTTCTTTGAGAAACTTTACATTACACCAAACCCGTAAGACCAAAGAGGTAGTACTACTGCCCTGTCAATCTGACGTGACATGACATGACATCATCCTCTTGCTAATAATTGGCGCTGCTAATCCCGTTTTTATATTTTATCCTGTAGATCCTGTTTATTATTGGGGATAAAAAGTAGCCTATATGTCAATCCACGTTACGAACTACATATATGCCAAGTTTCATCCAAGTTGGTTCAGTAGTTTCGACGTGATTGAAACACAAACATCCAAACATCCAAACACCTAAACATCCAAACATCTAAACTTTCGCATTTATAAAATTAGTAGGATAGGATAGGATAACTTTTGCATATCTACTCTGGCTATGAAGTTTCACAAGCTAATCTTTAATCAGCATTGCTATTCAGCGCGGCAATGCAGCCAGTGTCTTGGGCACGCTGCCGATTGGTACTGATTTGGATTAGTTGAGCTATCTATAAATCGTTTGCAACGGTGTGTAGATAGCTCAACTGCTTCATGTGTATTTTGTACATATTATAAATATTGTAAATACTGTATTAGTCATTATTTTCTTTGTGAATAAATAATCTTTTATTTGTAAGTTATCGAAATAAAACATCTTAAACATTTTTGTTTTAACTTCGATTTTGATTTGAAAAGGTTGTTACCATATCACCACGTCTATCTTACTAGTGGAGAGGATGGGTGTAGCCCCACAATTTAATAGCAATAAAGTATTGAGTGTGGTAATTTTTTAATTATTATATGTTAATTAATTTTTAATTCAGGTGACTCTTTATTACGTAACTAAACCTTATAACACAACCATCTTTAACTGAAAACGTGTATAAATCAAAATCTTTAATTTTACCAGCTCATTTCTCACATTCAATTTATCAAAACCACCCAAAGTACCAATCTCTAGAAAATCCTAAAATCAAATTTCCCGTGTCGGCGCCGCGTCGGAGTCGTTAGCAATCAGTATTTGCTACGTAACGAGGTTAGTCGCGACGACAGAGCGTGACCGGCTTGCTTATTCATCTCTTTGTAAGACGTTCCTCAGGGGTTGAAGTGTTTGGAATCAATACTGTTTGGGGGAGTAATTTCTTTAAGTTTGTCTGATGTCTTGACTTGAACAGTCGAGGGCATGATTTTTTATTGGCACACAAAAATAGTTTTTTTCTTTAATTATTTATTGTACACAAAACAGGATGTAAACAAAAGACAGAAATAGATGACATGGACAAAGAACTTAACCCTAACAAGAGTTTTCCAATGAAAATCCTACATAAATGCCACTGGTAATAAATGAGTTTAATAGAAGTGCTTTACTAAAGTAACACGTATCATTTTGATATTATCAAATTCACAATGACAAAATGTCATAGTATAGCTAATTATTGGACTGAACCATCGCATAATTCGATCAAAAGTGACATTCAAATACATTGAAAGTTTGTTCTAAATTCGTCTCATTATAATCGAACAAGCGAAGTTAGAGTCTCGCTCAAGCGGCGCAGAATTCGATTCGACGGATCGGATTCTCAACTCTGTAATCGCATCGCGCCGCGGCGGGCGCGCGGCACACAAATTATTCCTTCTCCTACCAAAACTCGGTAACTTCGTCAACCCTATAAAGGAGGTAGAACAAAGCGGAACCACAATTGGCCGTACCTGACTCGATGGAACTTTTAAAAATGGCTGCTCTTTGATAGCAAACTCGATAAGGCCTCGCCCGCGGGACACGTAAATTTAATTTAGCCGGAATCGGTCGTGCCTTTGACGTCGTGTGTCGTTTGAAGATTTGCCTGCTTGTCCGATTTGAGCGTGTCTCTGATAAACTAAGCTCTCCATGTAAATAAATACTGTGACACACGTGTAGATAACGGATTTAAAAATATTTTCTAGAAGATGTGAGGCAAAACTCTGTCTGAAATCTCCGCACAAATATTTTTTATAGTTACTTTGTAAAGAAATAAATGTGTAGCTGAGTATAAAGTTATTAATTATGTAGGAAGAGGTTACACACGAAATCATACATATAATGTTTCTTCTAATTTAAGAGCCGCCAGCCATTTCCCGCCAGGTTCTTCTCTTCAGGGCAGCTTCCTTGACGTCCTTATACGACATGGCATCGATTTTCGCCTTCACTTGGCTCATATAGCTAATACGCGGTCTTCCTCTTCCTCTCTTTCCTTCTACCTTCCCTTCAATGATATTTCCGATTAAACTGTCATGTCGTATAAGGTGTCCAATCATCTTTCCTCTCCTGTTCTCAACCACTTTTATAACATATAATGCGAATACTTATAAATTCAAATCTCATAATTATAAAATCATTTGTATGCAAATTTGCACGAAATGCAATGACAGAGACTACCCCAAATAACTAGACGAAAATTTCAATTTGTTATTTTGTATCCGTTGCAATTCGTTCTACGAAACTCTACGGCGTAGCGATGACGTAGCGGAATGCTACGAGACTTTCAGACACGACTTCGGAGCAACATATCGTTGTAGTTTTCGACTAATTTTCCTGTCAAAGTTTAGTTCGACCGCACTAAGTTTGCAGTGCTTAGATGGCATAGTTAGAAACCTGTTATTATTAGAAACACTGTTTGTGCCGCGAAAATGACTTGACAACCTACAAATTATGGGTTTTAAAAATTTTGGGGTTGTTATTAGATCGGAGACTAAGGGCGGCTTGCACCAGAATCACTAAACGTGTTTAACAGCTAAATAGATTTAAATCTGACGTATTTATATGACTTGACAACTCGCTAAATACTATTTAGTAGTTAAACGCGTTTAGCGATTCTGGTGCAAGCCGCCCTAAGTGACAAAAGCCTACCAAGAAAAAAGTAAACAAAACAGTAGATAAAAAAAGACCGTAAGCACATAAACACATCTACAACAATGTGTTCTCTACCTACATTTTTGTGCTTGACGACGCACAATGATTCAACATTTTTTCAGCCACTCAATTCAGTTACGCGCATAATTCAATAACAATTCAGTTTACAAATTGCCGTCGCGACTCAACCCTTAGTCAGACTCTAGATTTGATTTTATTAAAACAAAAGGTGTGCTAAATGTGTTTAAATAAAACCTTGCTTACAAAGAAATCATAGATAGCGTTGCATACTTAAGAATTTAAGAAAATTCAAAATTCGAACACGAGGAATGAATGTGTGCACTAGCCATTGGCTAAAACCACGGAGGGGGGGGTTTGTAGTACCCCCAATAGCCCCACT
This sequence comes from Gandaritis pyraliata, assembly GCA_947859175.1. Taxonomy (NCBI): domain Eukaryota; kingdom Metazoa; phylum Arthropoda; class Insecta; order Lepidoptera; family Geometridae; genus Gandaritis; species Gandaritis pyraliata. The sequence continues at coordinate 2,089,389 of OX401866.1, read as the reverse complement.
CGGCCACTAAATGTGTGTGTACACTTGTACCTACTAAAGCATGATGTGTATGAAGTCGCGACTAAAAATCGCGTCGTAAACAAAAGCTTGATAAAATAAGCTCTTAATTTCCGAGATTCACAGACGGCGTAGAGATAATGGCTTTCGTTAATATTAATGAATATAAACAATGTTTAATTTCTGAAAGTGAGGTATTATAATTTTTCCGTTAAAACTTTTTACATTTCTGTAATTTACTTTTTTATTTCGGATTTAATGTAAGTTTTTGCGATGATAATATAGATACTTTAGATAATATCCTTAAACATTTAATGATGTTGTATCGTATTTCATATCTTGGGATTCGGTTATATTTTGTGAAGGAAGGAGTTTTATCTGCAAGACTGCTAGCGTTATTTAGAGCTGGTGATACAGGCCCTAAGTATTTGTAAATAATAAGATTTAAATGACAATCACGGCTTATTAATAAAAAATCAAGCCATACCCAAACATAATTAACCCATTCCCACCCGCATGGTGGTCAGTGGGTTAACATAAAGGCCTCGTCACACTTAATCTTTCCGCGCCTGCGATCAGTACTCACTTGATTTATTTTTTATGACCACTATGCAGGCGTAACTAACACCGAATGGGTTAAATCGCGGCTGCTACGCGTGATTAGATCCAAAGGGTTAAAAGTTCAATGTGAGAAGTTTTTATGTGTTTTGGGAAAGTGAAAAAAAAAAACAGTACAACAGAAAAGAAACAGATTGAGAAACAAAATATAGCAGTAAAATATGTTGAATACTTAACAAATGTTCATAGTGTATTTTTTTCTAATACTTGGTTGTTTTTTTTAGATTAGTCCCTAAAGCGATTTGTATGCACTGTTTTTCATTAATTAATTCATAATATCATCATCATCAGAATCTCGCGTCGCGACGGCGGCGGCGGCCTCGTGCTTTGTCATAATATCATATCATATCAACACAACATATCGAGTTTGGATCGAGTTTGGATGTTTGGAGTTCACCCAATTATCCAAACTTTTGTGTTTATGAAAAAACTAGTGGAAAACAGGTTTGCATAATAAACCAATGCAACTAACATAAATCGTAGTTTTTTACGCCATATTCGTCGTAAAGCAGTGACACAAAATCGCAGTGGCACGTGTGCTGCGTATTATCGCACAATATTGTGAGGCGCCCGCGGCGACGCGACGGGCGGTCACTGTTCCGCACGCCTTGTCGCTCGTGGTTGTTCAAATAACGTAATGAGTCGAAAATGATAGCCCCTATATCTGCGCCTAATAGACGATAAAAAGTAAGTTAAAAACTAATGGAGGTTTAAAGTTTGATATTTCGAAAAACACATTGTTTAAAAAAAAATTAATAGTACCCTGTCAATTCGTGTCTTGGTTTTCCTTATATTTTATTATCCAAATGCAACTTTGTTGATCACGGTTTTCATCAACAAGTTCAGAAATTTTATATTTTATTTATATTTTTTTTTATTTTTTGGGTTCAGCTGAAAATCAGCGTTGAATTGCATTTTTTAGCAACTCAACAATAATGCTGAGCTGCCATCCTTTTTGGCAACATATAGTTCTATGTACTTTTGTTTTATGTTTGTATTACGATGTGTTGTCAAATAAAGCTTTTTCTTTCTTTCTTTCTTTTATATCTTCAGAAATATTGAAATGTGCGAGCGACAAGTTGTTTGACGCTTGTCAGCGTCCTATAATTCTCGTTCGCTTTCGTTCGAGATTACTGCCATTGTATACAAAATAGCTATCTTGTCGATCATCAAAATCGGAGTCTATAAAAGCTGTGTTAAATGAATCATCGAGTATAATTCAGCAACAAAATCAAGACGCAATTACGGTACATTTAGCATCAATAGCACCACTTGAACCCACGCTCGAGACGCGTGTCCGCTTTGTTTATCTAAAATCGAGGCAATTTAGCATTAAGCGATCGCCTATTCCAACATAGGGTGACACACCCTACATAAAATAAATAGTTACTTCGCCCTGCGGCTATCACTGTTTTCATTTTAATCGCGTCGTCGGCGTGTCGTGCGATTATTTACGGACAGTGTGTGCGCGCCCTATTGTTTGATTTCTTGATTGGAATCAGTTCTGCAAGCACGGTCAATATTTGGAGAATTATATTTTTATGGCGTTTTGATTTAGTGGTGATGGATTTCAATGGGTTGGATTATGAACACCAAGCCACCAACTAACCGATAATAATTGAAATATTTATTTTAGCAAAGGTATTAAAAGATTCTTCCACTTATTCGACCAACTTTGAATAACGCTATTCTTAAGATTAAAATATTTCCGTCCTTGTTTTTGATAAGATTAAAGTAGAGAGAGACGTATTTCATCTGACGTATACTGATTCGGCGTTGGTCATACCCGGCCTAAGACGTTTTATTTACTTAAATCGGTCATAACCACAAGTTTACACACCAAATAATATATACACTATTTTTCTTTTTTTTCTTTAAATTGTATACTTCTGAAAATGATCAACGCTTCTCAAGATTCTATTAAGTTATAGTAAGCAATGACGTCAGTACAACTGTAACAAAACGTTGAGTCACACAGCTCATGCGCGGTGTTCATTAATGACATTAATTAATGTTTAATTGAGCCAAATAGAGTATCAATTTAGCGAACGCCAATTGGATCATGTAGCCGCGGACCCGTTCACTTGTTCTGTTGGTATTTTCCATTTAGAGTATGTTTTGATACAACTACTGGTAGGTACCTAATATTTAAGGGTATCAAATAAAAATTTTTTTTACATAAAACTTTTTAGTTTACTTACTTTATTATGTACGTATGTATAGTGAGGTTGAAACATTGTGAGTACATACGTAATTTGCGATTTAGAGCTTTTTAGCGCTTTAAGGATACCTATATTTTTACACTGCATTCGATTATTATTTTAGTAAGTATACTAAAGATGAATCAGTCTCGATATTTACCGCCAAAAACAAATCTGCCATTTGTAATTTCGAACGATTTGATCTTAAAGTATTTGATCATACTTACTAAAAGTCGAGCGGCAAATGAAAAAAATTAAAACATTCAAAATGTTATTGTTCCAGGGTTGGTCGACAGGAAGCCACAACTACAGAGCGTCTCAACAGTTCCATTAACCACATTAATTAGAGCTGAATTGACTTAAATAGCGCAATTAGTTATGCGAGTGTCCGCTGCAAGTCGCTAGTGGACAAGTGCCTTTATAATTGGTAGTAATTTCAACGCAATGTGTTTTGTACGCATTTTTAGATAGACAAACCTCGTTGGTCTCTAGTTGAGGCAGTTTCTTTATGTCAATGGTTTTTACGGATACAACTTTTTTAAATAAGAACCTTTTTGTTTCTTATTTCAAGAAAAAAACCTCTGCTATAGCGAAAAATATATGAAACTACTAGTTCGTTATTTGAATTAGCTCAGTAAAAAAATCACCAGTCACCACACATTGAAAACATCTATGTTCGAAAATCAAATCTATCGCAGAATCCTAACATTTAGACATTTGGACAAAACAAGCGCTCGGCAAGATGGCGGCGCGTCCGGTTCGTCCGGAAGTGCCTCTAATGCGATATACGGCTTATCGCGCCGACACGTGCGATCATCCAGGATTGCTGTTAGATAATCAGAGAAATGAGGAAATATGGGAATTCACTATTCTGATATTTTTGTGTGTAAATGTGTAATAAACTTACATATGTCACTGTCATGTTAAATAAATATATTATTATTTTTGAATTACCAGTAACCCCTTTCAATTGATTGTTTACATGTCGCTCTTTTAGAAATGCGTCAATATTGTTGTTTTAGTTTAGTTTTAGATGTGTTAGTAATATTTGTTGTAACACCATGTTTGTAATAAACTCAGTATAACTTCGTTTTCGCGATCTAGCATAGTTTTCATGTAGAGTACTAGATGGCGCTACAATATTAGACTACCTTAAAATTAACTTTAAGATTATGCCACACAACTCGCCAAATAAATTGCATTATACGTTACGACCAAATCTACAGAATGTCAATTGAACAAGGTATGCCAGTGACCTTCGTGCCATCACCCCAAAAACAATAGATTCTTGTAGCGCCAATCGCACGTCGGTTGGCACGTGCGCATTGTCTAAATCTAAACTATGCTATAGTTTTACAATAAACTTTGATTATTTAAAAATTTGTCTCAATGTGTTTATGTTGAATCAATTTAAAATTCGTCAATAAAAAATAAATAAAATAGATACTTATCTTCAAATATTAATTTCACATGATAGTCTCTTCATCTTAATAAAATATTCGCATTCAATTAACATACGAAAATAACATTCAAATTACAATTAACATATGAAAATTCCGTTGAAATTAGTGAATTTCATTTGTGGAGGGAATTCATTTGATCCTGTTCTTGTAAAGTGGTTTTACTCCACATCTTCAATTACACATTTCTGCGTGGCACACGAGTACCTATTTACTTATCCAGTTAGAGAGCTATTCATATTTTCCAGTCATTCTGTGCAACTATAAAACACACAGCCACTTAACTGTTAATTTTTTTATTTTTATTTTATTTAAAATAGGACTCCCAACACGGGTTTACACTTTAGTATCAAGTGAGCTAGTCGAGGGTCATAATAATAGTGCTCCCATACTTATAGGGCGTCACAGCATGCGATGAGGTAACAAAAAGAAATGGCAACAGATTTTAAGCTAGAATCAAAGTCAAAGTCAAAAGTCAAAATCTAGCTTACAAAGTACAAAACACATTGTAAAAATAATTATTGTAGTGACGCATAGTAGTCACAACGGATCTTTATCTCTCTGAAGTATCTGCGCAGAATACATTTTTGGATCGAGTTGGAGGTAAGCTAATATTTCCGCACAACTACCTACACGCGCAATAATTTTTTGCACCTAACTTCAGAGGGATATAGTTCCCTACCTAGTATTTATAATCATAATGGGTAAATTGTCAAACACAATTGCAAAAACAATTTTGGCTTTCCTTTACTACTTAGTTACTTAGCTATAGTTTTCTGCAGGGGTATGCCAATCAAAGTTGAACTGCAAAGTTTTAAATCATGGTCAGTTCACACTAACTCATAGTTATTCTGTGACTAAATAGTGACATTATGACGTCATTTGATGTGTTTTCGCGCATATTTTGCTGTCAAGTGTCTAAAAAGAATGATCACGTGGTACAAAATTGTACCACGAAGTTCACAAAATTGAAGAAATTACACTGGGCAGTGAAATATAACTTGACAGCAAAAGATTGGCATACGGGGGCAGAGCTGTTTTGTGTAGCGAAAAGTTCGTTTATTTATTTTGTTAAAGACATCTTATAAGGTCTCTGGCAAACTTTATATTCTGTTAACATCCGTACTCTTGTGTTCTACGTATTCGTGAGCAATGAATTATCATAATAAATGTATCAACTGTCTAGAGTAGAGTCGCGACGGCAATTTGTAAACTGAATTGTTATTGAATTATGCGCGTAACTGAATTGAGTGGCTGAAAAAATTTTGAATCATTGTGCGACTGTGCGTCGTCAAGCACAAAAATGTAGGTAGAGAACACATTGTTGTAGATGTGTTTATGTGCTTACGGTCTTTTTTTTATCTACTGTTTTGTTTACTTTTTTCTTGGTAGGCTTTTGTCATTTAGGGCGGCTTGCACCAGAATCGCTAAACGTGTTTAACTATTAAATAGTATTTAGCGAGTTGTCACGTCATATAAATACGTCAGATTTAAATCTATTTAGCTGTTAAACACGTTTAGTGATTCTGGTGCAAGCCGCCCTTAGTCTTACAATCTGGCGATTGTAGCTAAACTGGATTTTCTTTTGAAAAATATACGAATAGGTATAGTTTCGTTTTTAATATTGGTATCGATTCTGTTGTTGCATTTTTCTAAACTAACCTTATTTGACAGCGCTAAAATTATAGCTGTCTTTGTCGTTTCAGTTTATGAGAAAGGGACGGCAACATTTTTAGTGCTGTCAAATTAGGTTAGTTTAGAAAAATGCAACAACAAAATCGACAGCACTGCATTCAATTTTAGGTTGTAGGTACTTAGAGTATTTTATCCCGAAAAATAGTTATTCTCGACACAACTAGGGCACAACAAAATATTAAATATATTCTACGGCTTTTGTGAATTCAATGATTCACATTGAAGAAATGTACATCAAAGTTTGTTCTAGATTTCTTCAAATTATAGGTGTAGTAATACGGAAGATTTATGTAGGTAGGAAACGTACGTATTGACAAATAGGGTTATCAATTTTATTTAAGGCTTTTATAAAAGATGCAAAGAAAACGATTTAATTTGATAAGTTTTTTGGTAGTTCATACTGTAACTTATTGATGCTCAATAATTGAAATAAAAGGGAACCCTATTACATCGTAAGTAGGTTCAAAGCCCGTATAAAACCTAGCCAATTTCGCATCATTATCTAAATAACGTGTGGTGTACTGAAATGTAATTTACACAATTCATCAATTAAAGCGTACTCTCATTACGGCTATTAATTCAACACCATTTTGGAATCGCTATCGGAGAATCAAATTAAAGCGTCGATTAAAACCACATTAGGTACTACATGTACAGGCGAGCACACGATTTTATTCATGAACTTCACAAGACCAGTTTCTCTATGTTTCGTAGCCTGTTAAAAATTGTATTGCTCTTTTTGACAAGAGCATATTATTCATGGCAAAGTAGGCGCCTCAGCTCAGTGACAAAGTCAAGTCAAAGTCAAAGTCAAAATTTCTTTATTCAATAAAATCACAAGGATCATTTAGAAGACACATCTTAAGATAGAGCTAAGTTCAACTCTGAACTGAATGTTTACGTTAATTTTCGCCTTTATTTCTTTATTTTCGACGAATAAAAGCTCTAAACCCCATACATGTGTTATGTCTATCGAGTTCTATCTGCAACAGTACGGTACAGTCGTGCGAGTAATTGGTCGGTGTAACGAACCCGAGTTTCGCGTCAACCCTTGCGCCCGCATGCCGGCCTAATTGTCCGCATTAATATGACAAATAGATTACGGGGCCTGTTGTACCCGCGATGTGATACTGAAGGGTTATTTGCGGTACGCTTGCCGCAGTTGATACTCATTCAGGGTCTCTACTCTAATGATTAACAAAGATTCAGAAGAGATATTTGTGTTACACTGCGTGGTCACCTTGTGCGTTGATGCGAGCTTGCGAAGTGACAGCGCGCAGTGTAATCCAAAACGATACGACGAACTTCGAATATCGATTATTTTGATAGCCACTCGGTCTCTACTTCTATTTAATATTTAAACAACCGACAATAATGATAAACCTGCATGGTTTTCTTCCTACATACTGTTTTTACCGCCTCTACCTGAGTTTGAACTCCCAAAATAAATAGTCAAAAGACATATACCTTCTCCTATACGTCTACTCTGTGAAAAGTAAATCTTTTCCCGCTTATCCTTTCCCAAAAACACACAAAACATCCTGCAAGTTTATAAATATGACCTGGTTCCGCATAAGATTTTCATTTAATTGTTTCTACGCCCTCTTCAAGGCATTCTTTTTCAGTCAGCCAATCTCAATTTTCTCAACCTTCTGTAAACTTCAAAATCATTCTCATAACTTGTGCTGCTTTCATTATACTTCCTTACTTTTGTGCTTTCAATTTTCCTCAAAATCCCAAAGTAAGTCTAATCCAGTGACATTAACCCGAATGCACACAGCCGATTGTCGCGTCGACACAATAAATTCGTTACGCGACCATTTTGTCGACGCGCACTAATCCGTAGTGTGACTTAATCCTTACAGCAAATTGTATTGTCAGCTGTTTGTTTTGGATGTTATCGCGTTTTCACGGGTTATTTGGTTGATATTGTTAGTTCAATCAATTACGGGTTAAATAAGCTTTCTAATGGATATTGACGCGCTGGAACACAGTCGAAATCTGTACATATTTTAAAGTTTAAAACCAGCAAACACAAGACCAATATCATCATCACTAACTAATTTTTATTCCAACTAGTCCCTTCAATGAGTGACAGTACTTGGATAAGTTTTATAAACTTGTACCTACTAAGAATTTTTGTTCATTTATTTTGATTCAATATGCAACGAGAAATCACCCCAAAAACACAACACAGCTTAAATACTTAATTACTCGTCAAAGTCAAACGAAAGCCGAGTCGCGATCATAAATTATGATCGATACTAAACCAATTAAAGTTAGTAAGTTTAAAGTTAATTTGCAAAGTGGGTTTAACCTCGGTATTGACAATTAAACTTGGCTTGATTCGATTACATAGAATCTTGAGACTTGAGTTGTTTAATTTATCGATTAAGTTGTAGAATGATTCTTTGTAGGGATGAGTTTTGCTTGCATTTATCAGATTTCTAGGCAAGTTGACAGTCTATCTTTTGATACTATCAAAATCTGACAAATTACAATAAAAATGTCAGTTTACCCTTCGCTTAAAGATTAAAAGACTTTAAAGACTAGACTAAATATAGACTATAAAATGCCTACGAGAAAAATAAAAATGAATGAATTAATAAGACAATCGGGGAGTTGAAAAGTCAAAAATATAGGTTTTTCTAACAACTGTAGAAGATAAAAAACATGAAACAGAAATTACAATTCTAAACGATAAGTCACGTGACTATTCTGTTTCTATATTTTTGACGTTTTCAACTCTCCGATTATCTCATTCATTCAACATTCATTCATTAAAAAGAAATAGAATGTTATCTTGACTAAAGAGAGAGGCAGTGAAGTGTAGACAGGGCCCACACAAAGAGTAATAAAACCTGTGTTATTTATTGAAACAAATCGGTCGAGTATTTCATCCAGCAATGATTGACAATGATTTAATGCCCTCAATTTACTATAATTCACCGGCGCTGAAGTATTTAGGCCAGCTATTTTATTTGTAACTCGTAAACATTTTATTGAATATCATTTCAATAAGTAGGCAGTGATGATGCTACAGGGATTTATGACAAAAAAAATTATGTATATTTCACACAACGCCATCTAGTATCTAGTCCCAAAGCAAACAAAGCTTGTACCTACTACAAAGTATGAAAATATTCTCAACCCAATTTACCCACTTTTTCATTTATCGGATCGATGCCTTTTCGATCGTCGATTCGGTCGATTTCGATGTCTTTTTAATCTAGCGTAATATATCCAAAAACCGTATACTTATTTGGACTCAATCGAGTTTCGTAAGATAATATGGTTTAAATATGGTTCATCTTTCAACTCAATCGAGTCTCATATTGCAGAGCAGAGAGCGCAATATAATTACCTTTGTTGAGTCCGAGACTCAAATGGCCTAATCGAGTAATTGCCATAAACTCGCATCTTCGTTACTCTATGACGACACACTAATAAACTTCATTATGGCTCGGGTTGCCCGATGTCCTGTTTTTGCTGAGGATTGGCCAAATATGCCTTCGATTTACTTCAAAATTTACCTAATAATACCTAATACCTAAGTAATTTTCAGTACTTTTATTTGACATAATCATTTATCTTTACTAAAACTAAGTTATTTCCTCAGATTATAAAGGTTATTTCTAAGTAAATACTCTTTTGTGCAAACTCAACACAATACCTACTTACAGAATATATTTTAATACATATTGAATATGACCAAGTTTTAGCGACCAAAACGCTTAAACAAAAAAAACTAACTTTTAGTTGCATTTCATTCAATTTTAATCTTTAGAATAATGGCAACCCTGACAGCGATTCACTAGTGTTTGTGGTAAGAATTAAAAGAGGCCTATTAATTAGAGATATGATGGTGTGTGTGGTTTTGTAGTTGAATTGGTGTTTTGTGGGTGGTATGTAACACATTACTATGGCGTTACTACCAGTGTAACAACTTGTTTACTACGTAGATGTAATAATTGGTTGGTCAATAATAAACCACGGGCTTTATGAGAGGTCCTGCTGTAATAGTCCGAAAAAAAGAAAACATATTTCCATTATCATTTAGTTGTAAAAAGAATATAAAAAGTTTGTTTTTACTTTTCGGTATTTTATTCACCCCGTCTATAACTCGTAATATAATTTTGGCACGAGCATGTACCCTATATAGGCAGCGATTGATCTACGAAAAAGTTGACTGTTTCTTGGTCTCTAGTTCCGTTAAAAAAAAATAAACGAAGCACGATTAGTTTTCCATCGGCATGTGCAGGAGATTAAACTTGGCCCTTGCATATTCTGCCTGTAAATGACAATGATACTCACTGGTCAAAAGGCGAGAAGATGTTGTGAGGAGGCCGCTGCTCTGGACCTGCATCTCTTGAGCCTACACTACCCACAGAGGGCGCGGGGGAAGCACAGCTCGTTTCTGACCTGCTGGTAATAAATACTGTAAAGTTAAAATAATTATGGGGACACGAAATGAGACGATGAATAGTAGATCTGCCCCCGTATGCCAATCTTTTGCTGTCAAGTTATATTTCACTGCCCAGTGTAATTTCTTCAGGTCACGTGGCACTATTTTGTACCACGTGATCATTCTTTTTAGACACTTGACAGCAAAATATGCGCGAAAACACATCAAATGACGTCATAATGTCACTATTTAGTCACAGAATAACTATGAGTTAGTATGAACTGACCATGATTTAAAACTTTACAGTTCAATTTTGCAGTTCAACTTTGATTGGCATACCCCTGCAGGAGAGGCACAGATTTTTTTTAACTGGAATCAAACCAGCATCTCTTGCTCCAGTCACAAACTGCATCACATAATGTAAACGAGTTCCTTATAACTAATACCTCTCGTGCCTAGGTGAGCGGTTTGGCGAGCGGTGCGGTGAGCGGTGCGGTGAGCGGCGCGGAGAACCGGGCGTGACGGGCGGCGAGCCTCGCGGCGATCCCCCGCCTGACACGGGCGATGCTTCTGCTGAGCCACGAGACATACCGCATTCTGATGAACCCTGTGGATATAGAAACAATGTAGTCTCAAAAACTACAGTGAATAATAATATTTTTTTTTTTATAATCTAGGTAGGTGCTTTATTTGTTTCAAAACAATAACTATATACAAATACTTAAGAAAATAGCATTTTTAACAAAAAAAAAAATTATTAAAATGAACTCTGAATTCTAAATGCTAGAGATAGAAAACAGAGTTCAAATCACCGACTGCAGGCAGGGTGCCCAAAAGGCTGGCATAATAATAATGTTATAGCTATTTTTAGTAGTTTTAGTATAAGGGTTTTATGCGAAAGAGTTTTTTCCGGTAAAGTACTGTCACCGTACCTATTTCTGCCACCAAGCAGTGATGTCCGCGTTGCTGTGTAGTTACCGATTTCAAGGTATTTTTTCAGATCAAAAACTGATTTTTCAGGGATGTTTGATAAGAAAGTCAACGAAGGATGATATGTGACTCTGTACTCTCCCATAGCCTAAAAACTTACTTTATCATCAGATGGATCTCTTTTGGTTATCATATCAGCGCCTTCTCTCTTCCTCTGCTCTTCTTTTAACCTCTCCGCTTTTCTCCATTTCGCTCTTCGGTTTTGGAACCAAACCTGCAAAGAAAGACACGTAAGCAATGTATTAGAGTATTTCAAACTTATCATATCATACAAACATTCCTGGCAACACCATCATCAAACATTAAACTATAATTACAGTAATTCTTACGAGCTGTCAACACCGCTGGTCGTAACATCACATCATTAGCCCCCTCGTTGTTACAACTCCAAGATTACAAATCATTCACCACACTAAGGGTCGTCAAACCAAAACATCCCGACCTGTCTCCCCGTAAACCTATCTCCGCGCTCTATACCAAATTATACTGGCTAGATCACATCAATAACCAGAAACTCAAGAGCTGGTGAGTTTAGGAGAACTCAAGATGTGAGAGTTCTAGTGAAATCGGTTGGTAATAAGCCGGTTAAGCAAGTACAGGGCCACATTTGCACTGCAATTTTCGCAATTTGGTTTTAATAAGCCCTCTGGAAGAGAGAGCTATGAAAATGTTAGTATAGATTAGAAAGTTGGCAATCGTACAGATAAGACACTAGGTTTCATAATCCTAATAATTATTACCTACGACAACTTGTCATTCTTGCTCAACGCACAATTACAAGACATGGAGAAAGGTAGACATGATGGTAAATAGGCAAAGTAAAACGAAAAACACTCAAGAATAGTGTGCTAAAAATATTATAAACCTCAAAGGTTGGCCTGACTGACGTCGAGTAATAACGGAAGCGCGTAGATTATAGAACAAGTAATTAAATTAAAAATTTAAAAAAACCCCCGAACCTTGGACCGATTTTTATCAAACATAGCTAAGAACACTCTCGACTAATTCAGTTTTTAAACAAAAAAACTAAATGAAAATCGGTTCATCCGTTCGGGAGCTACGTTGCCTCAGACACACACACACACACACACACACACACACACACACACACGTCAAACTTATAACACCTCGTCGTTTTTGCGTCGGGGGTTAAAAATAGGTATGAATAAATACGATCATATGCATTTATCCTGTCTGTTTTGTAGGTAATCTTTGACCTCAGGGTCCACTCGGTCCCTCACCGATACTAAGCTAATTTTGTTAAAATAATAATCCACCGTAATCCTACCCTAATAGTTTTTATCTTACAAGGGTAGAATTAATATTTGAACGCGTTGAGAGGAGCGCTCCCCTGTCTACCCCACTGATGTACAGATGATTTCATTTTTTTAGCGGCTTGAGTGAGATGTAAAGATAGTATAATAGTCACAACACAACGGATCTTTGTCCCTTTGAAGTAGGTACCAGCAGGGGTATGCCAATCAAAGTTGAACTGCAAAGTTTTAAATCATGGTCAGTTCATACTAACTCATAGTTATTCTGTGACTAAATAGTGACATTATGACGTCATTTGATGTGTTTTCGCGCATATTTTGCTGTCATTCTTTTTAGACACTGACCTGAAGAAATTACACTGGGCAGTGAAATATAACTTGACAGCAAAAGATTGGCATACGGAGGCTGCGCAGAAATTATTTTTGGGTCGAGCGGAGGTAAGCAAATCTTTCCGCGCCTTTATATGCGCAATCGTTTGTTGCACCTAACTTCAGAGGGATAAAGATCCGTTGTGCAAACTGTAACATGGTATGTTTGCGTTTTCTCACATTTTCACCACTTTTCCATATAATAAATGCTTTTTACAATAGGTACCTAGCTATTAAAATATTTTTGATATTCAATTTATGGTGCAAAAGAGCTTGTTAATATCAGTTATTGTAAGTTTGCAAAACTCACCACTGAAAGGTGCAAATAACAGAACGTTCGCTACACTTTTCTCAAAGTACCTACCAAGAAGTCCACAAAAAAAAAACAGTTTCTATCATTTCGATAAAACATGAAAATTTTCATTTAAATCGAGACTATCACTCATAATCTATTCATATTTCACCCTCTTGTTAAATCGATAAGGTTGTAACACACAAGAAGAACATGTCGCCATGAAACTTTGTCGCTGCATCTAATCGGCTATTATAAGTAGAGCCGACCACACGTCGATATTGTTTGGGGAGAATACTAAGCAAGGGCTCTTCAGATATTTGTCGTTATATTGGCCTGTTAGGGGTATCGCACATAGGGCTGAACAAGATTTTTTTCTGGATGCAACTTGTGTAGAAAATATCAAAAATAGAGCAAGATACAAAAACTTACACAAAAAATATACCTACTTAGTAGAAAGGCTTTGATTGTGGTGGGTCAAAAAAACGACTCATGCCTAGCCAGTGGGTGATGATGACGAATATTAAAAACATTGATCCGTTGTAAAAATGTACCCTACCTATGTATATCTATAACTAGCAGTTACCCGCGACTTCGTACGCGTCTACAGTTTCCGTGTACATTATATAATCTGTGCGTGTACCGAGCGGATACTTCTTTGAGAAACTTGACATTACACCTCATTACACCGAACTCGTACTGAAATGTCAAACGCTAGTCGTTAGACCAAAGAGGTAGTACTACGCCCTGTCAAACTGACGTGACATGACATGACAATGAAATCCTCTTGCCAATTGGCGCTGCTAATCCTTTTCGTTCATTTTATCCTGTAGATCCTGTTAATTATTCGGGATAAAAAGTAGCCTATATGTCAATCCAGGTTACGAACTATATATATGCCAACTTTCATCCAAGTTGGTTCAGTAGTTTAGACGTGATTGAAACACAAACATCCAAACATCCAAACATCTAAACTTTCGCATTTATAATATTAGTAAGAATAAGATAAGATAAGATAAGATAAGATAGTGCAGCATTAGGTTGAGACAGGGACCAATTTGCCCTCTTACTCTCACTCTATGAGCTGTCTGGTTTTTTATATACCTACCTTATATTATTGTCATTATGTACCTACCTCTACCTACTGTATACCTATCTGTACATACCTACCCGTTAGAGACGACCAAAGATCTATCTATCTATATAGTAAGCAATGCACTGCGCTGCGCTCATCACAGACCTACAGGGCTCACGCTAAAATGCCTGTAATTGCCATAGTGACAACCCTATCGGAACTAGGGGTGACACAATCGCCATTGTTTGCATCGCTGCATCGAGTGTACTCAGGTTAAATAGTAGCAAATATTGTTTGTGAAGTGCATAACACTACTTAGTAGCGGGCGGTCGGGTAATTACCTTCTTTGTTGCAAAATAATAGCTCAAAGGTATTGTGGCGTTTTGTATTTTATAGTAATTAACTATAGTGTAAAGCTTTGTCATTATAAAGGGGGACGGTAATAAATCGTTGGGTGTGCTTTGAACAAAGCAAGTCAATACGCATTTTAATAAAATCACAAGTTTTTAAAACGTTATTCACCACTATTTCGAAACTATCAGAAAAATGTCGATAACGTGCGATTATTACATGTTTTCGTGCTTGCCTCACTTATAAAGGGAAATATTGAAAAAAATATATAAGTAGGTATTCTATCAGCATCTAGTTCCCATATTACAAGCTTTGCTTAGTTTGGGACTAGAAGGCGTTATGTGAAATTTCCATGAATATTTATTTTATTTATTTAATTTTCATGAAGCCAACGCGTCTCGTCAAAACCATTTAAAAGCGCTCTTCAACCGAAAACTCGTTGACTGGCAAATTGAGTCTCTTCCCATACATTAAAAGCTTCTTTAACCTGTCATTTACTTGCTTAAAATGTTTTACTAGTGACGCATAGTTTCTGAAAAACGGAAGCCGGAATGTGACGGCAGTAATATGACAAACTACGTTAAATATGCTGTGTGAAGTGTCACAGTTTTAGGCAGAGGTCATCACCTCGTTTTGTCACCTTTTCTTGAAAGAATGCTTTTACTTGCATTTTGCAACCAGTACCTAAATGTTGTCAACCATTTTGATTTTCTAAAATCTGTACGCGTTCTGTGAGGTAGGTACTAAGTAATGCAATTGTAACTTTCTTGACATCGTATGCTGCTTGATTAGTCAAACTTTTCATTCATATACTCGATCTTTTACATAACAACGTTATAAAACAGTGTCACGCTTCCGATCGGTACTGATTTGGATCAGCCCCCGTATTCCAATCTTTTGCTGTAAAGTTATATTTCACTGCCCAGTGTAATTTCTTCAGGTCACGTGGTACAATTTTGTACCACGTGATCATTCTTTTTAGACACTTGACAGCAAAATATGCGCGAAAACAAATTAAATAACATCATAATGTCACTATTTCGTCACAGAATAACTATGAGTTAGTATGAACTGATGATTTAAAACTTTGCAGTTCAACTTTGAGATTAGAATCGCCCCCCAGTTGAGCTATCTATAAATCGTTTGCAACGGTGTGTAGATAGCTCAACTGCTTCATGTGTATTTTGTATATATTATAAATATTGTAAATACTGAATTAGTTGTAGTTTTCTTTGTGAATAAATATCTGAATTACGGCGTTAACATAACGGCAGCGGTATTTCAGGTAACTTCATAAGTTGACGCTTCACGTTAGCTCCGTATGAAAATGTTTTACTCGTAATTAGGTGAGTGATAAGTTAGCTTTTTAACTTTAAGCTGAAGTGGTGAGTTTAAATTTAACTTGGTCTGAGTTTTAGAAATTATACGCGAGTCGGTTGCTTACCTCATTTTGAATTTGTTATTTTCAAATGCAATGGTTTTAAGTTTATGCCTTTTCACATACTCATGGTTACCATAGGTCAATGGTAAACTGTTTTATAGAGCTTTATTCATATGCAGCTGTCATTTTAAGTTATTTTATTAAAGTTATTTAAGTTTCTTTAATAAGTTGTAATTTGAATGTTTTCAAGAGGAGAGTGAATAGGTTTCTTCTAGGCAAATGTGCTACATTGTCGACCGCATCGTCACTTATCATCAGGTGAGATTGTGGTCAAACGTTTGTCTATAATGCTAAAAAAATAACCAAACTTTTCACCTGTTTACCCACTTTTTTATACAACTAAATGATAGAACAAGCTAATGGCCCACCTGATGTTAAACGGTTACCTTTGCCTATAACATTACCTACTACCTACCTATACTTGTATACTTTACGTACTTTATTGAATATATAGATTAGTTGTATTACTTGTAACACTTTATTTTCTAGACTTTTTAACCGACTTCAAAAAAGGAGGAGGTTCTCAATTCGGTTGTATGTTTTTTTTTATTATTTTTTTTTTTATTTTTTTTATTTTTTTTTTTATTTTTTTTAATGTTTGTTACCTCAGAACTCCGTCATTTATGAACCGATTTCAAAAATTCTTTTTTTATCTGAAAGGATATACTTCCAGATTGGTCCCATTTTATTTTCATCAAAATCGGTTGAGTAGTTTGGGTTATAAAAAGAAATAACTGAAAAAAATATGCCGGCGCGGCGCAGCGCCTACTATTTTACTGCTAGCAACGATGCAATATGACAATGACAAGTTGCGGCGTAGCGCCTACCATTTTACTGCTAGCAACGATGACCTTTATGGTGCACACCGAAATTTTTACTTTTGTCTAAATTTGTCAATAAACCCAGTTTGTACATTCAAATCGCATTTAATTGGAGAAAAGCAAAAACCCACCAGTAGTTCCTCTAAAGAATCAAACCAACCACGTGCACGAAATTGCGTATTTTGCTTTCCTGTAGCTTTTATGTGGTGTTTATAGTGACTAGAACATTCCCAATGAACTGTCATCATCATCATCATCATCTGATGATGAAGCTGGTAGTCGAATTGAAGTCGGTTTTTCCAGTTTTTTAACTTATAAATTATTCGTCACTATATGTCAGAACAAAGTTTATATGTAAGCCAGAGAAGCACTTACAAAATAACTCCACTAATTTAAAATGTGGTGGAAAGTTGGAGCACTTACTGGAGTCTACTTAATTAACCAGCATTGCACAAGACGTAAAGCCTTAACACACGGCGCAAGTGTCATGAGACTTTATTAATAGGGCCCCCCGCACACGACGCAAGTGGTGCGAACCAGTTTATTAAAAGACCCTAATGGGTCCGTGTGCTTACGGTAATTTAACCGTAACTTTTTAATTTTTGATGCTGACGTAGGTGGGCTGGTATTAAAAGGAATGTTGTTATTAGTAATGTTTTAGGCATCAAACATTTATACAGCCAAATAAATAAGTTGGTATTTATATGTTTTAAAGAAAAAATAAGTTGTTTCTCAGGAAAGTTGCCGTATAAATCGGGCAAACGTGTCTGATATTTTGACAAAATGCAGCTCTAATGCAAAAGAGTCTAAGTAGAGTTTGACTGAGCTAAGTCTGCAATGAAATGAAAAAAAAAATGGGCAGCCCCAGAAAAATTTGTAGGCATAATCTATACATAGTAATTTTCTTAGTTATAGGGTGTCAAATAATTTTCGCGCTATTTTACCCTAAGTTTATAGTGTCATCTTGTAAAAGAGATTTATTAAAACGATTAATTGAAATTATTTAAAAAACGCATTCATACAATGAACTTTAGAAAACGCTTTTTTAATGTTTAGAATTACACAAAATAAATAAAAATTAAAAAGCTTTCATTTCTAAGACAAGAAAATAATCTCCAAAGATCAGAACAGATTAATCTTAACCTGGTTTAGATAAACAGTTATTAACTAATTGCTATACATTTCCAAAAGAGATTATAACTGAAGGAGCTGTCATACATAATGTATGAGAGGAGGATAGAATGTGGCGTTAAGTTTTTCATCACATGATTAGGGGCAAATTGCGCCCCCTTAGAGCCCCCCACGGGGGTGAACGATCCTACTAAGATACAAGCTACTAAGATGTGGTAAAGGTTTTTGATGTGGTATTGAAATATCCTACTAATAAAAGCACGAAGACGTGCTTTTTGATACCCCATTTGCTAAAATCTGTTGGGTCGTCACTTTGACAAACGAACAACGCATAACGGATCTTTATCCCTGTGAAGTTAGGTGCAACAAACGATTGCGCATGTACTGTTGTGCGGGAAAATTAGCTTACCTTCAGTTCGATCAAAAATAGGTACTGCGCAGATAATTTAGAGGGACAAAGATCCGTTGTGACTACTATACATTGATTGTTAAATTCTAATTTTGCTTTACGTAATAAAAACTAGTTGCATCAATAATCTACATCATAATCTTATACATCAAATGTGAAATAAGTAGCTTCAAATTCGCGAAAAAGTCTAACTTCTTCTCCGTTTATATGTGGTATTTGAATTTCAGGGGTCAGTGTTGCTCTATAGCCCATTGTCAATAGATACTATTAAATGCATGACTGAAATAAATTGAAGAGCGAAAAAACTTGATGCTACGTCGGCTACGCCATGTGCTACGTCGTCTACGCCATGTGCTAAGTAGGCTACGCCATGTGCTACGTCGGCTACGCCATGTGCTACGTCAGCCACGCCATGTGCTACGACGGCTACGCCATGTGCTACGTCGGCTACGCCATGTGCTACGTCAGCTACGCCATGTGCTACGACGGCTACGCCATGTGCTACGGGGTCGTAGTACGTAGCGCTCAATATTTTTAGTGAAAAACCCTCAAACTTGTAATTTTTACGAGCTTGCGAGTTGCGAGCTTCGACCGAACCTCAAAGAGATCACTTTATTAGCTATAAGACAGACTATTTCTGTTTTCTTTATAAGTAATTTGTTTCCTTTACGATTGATGGGCGCAATGCAATGCACCGAGGACGTGCACTGTAAGATATGCTTGATTATAGACAGAGGTAACCGCTTAGTATCAAGTAGATGAAAAAACGTTTCGTACAATGTCTATTGGTGTTGTTCTTCACCAAGTCGAGCCTTTTTCTTAGATCCAAACCGCGAAATAATTAGATTCCGAGTCGAGAGTGGTGTAATTCATGGAAGACGTATAGCTTTAACGTGTTTACTGAAAATTATGTGCTCATAGCTTTTGTAAGGCAAATTATAAACGTTATTTTTTGTAGATATCAAGTTCGTGAAATTTATTTATTTATTTAATTTCCAGGAAAAACAAACAGTCTATAACTATGACTAATCTAGAGTTTAATACTTAATAGTTTTTATATTTAAATGAAACCACGGTGAAGTTAATTTACATCAGTTCTATGTCACTAATGCACATAAATCATGCATTTTTAACCGACTTCAAAAAAGGAGGAGGTTCTCAATTCGGTTGTATGTTTTTTTTTATTATTTTTTTTTTTATTTTTTTTATTATTTTTTTTAATGTTTGTTACCTCAGAACTCCGTCATTTATGAACCGATTTCAAAAATTCTTTTTTTATCTAAAAGGATATACATCCAGATTGGTCCCATTTAATTTTCATCAAAATCGGTTCAGTAGTTTGGGTTATAAATAGAAATAACTGAAAAATATGCCAAGTCGCGGCGTAGCGCCTACCATTTTACTGCTAGCAACAATGACCTTTGTGGTGCACACCGAAATTTTTACATTTGTCTAAATTTGTCAATAAACCCAGTTTGTACTATCGGCAAAATTTCCGCCTTACCACTTTTGAAACTGTTTCGCTTGCAAGCAGTTAGCTACGCGACCCCGTCTTTGTCTTTTGTCTTCTTATTTTGACCAACCAGAGACCTAAACATCTATTTATTTTTATGACGGTTCATTGTTTTCATAACTTTTACACCCGAAATCATTTGCTTCTATTGGTATTAAAAAATTAACGGCTAGTCGTTTTACAGGAAATGCACCCTTAAGGTGGTAAGGTAGAACTTTTGCTGATGGTACCGTTCAAATCGCATTCAATTGGAGAAAAGCAAAAACCCACCAGTAGTTCCTCTAAAGAATCAAACCAACCACGTGCACGAAATTGCGTATTTTGCTTTCCTGTGGCTTTTATGTGGTGTTTATAGTGACCAGAACATTCCCAATGAACTGTCATCATCATCATCATCATCTGATGATGAAGCTGGTAGTCGAATTGAAGTCGGTTTTTCCAGTTTTTTAACTTATAAATTATTTTAAACATAAACCACTTTAAATCCTTCAGTTGGAAATTGCTTGAAGCGAATGATATCAAGGTATCCTCGCAGTTCGCTGCAATTCAATTTTCTCGGAAAAATGACTATTTAAGTTCCAGCAAGAACAAGCTAATGAATTCCGGAGAACAATTTTTCAATTTCTCTGTAGGATTCACTAAATCTAGTTTAGTTGTACTTTATAATAATTTTTTAAATAAACTGTATTTCCCATACATTTTTTTTATTCGTAATATTATAAACACGAACAAATCTGACAGTTTTCACGTTACGTAAACCCGACGTATTTGAGTCACGCTACGTATCCACGCCAGCTTGACTGCCGAACATTACAGCACATCTCGGATAAGCGCAGTGTATCTCGGATAATGTGCAGTGTATCTCAGATACGCAACTTCTTCTCTTCTATATGGCCTCTGTCCGTCATTTCGACAGACAATTTTGCCAGTGTCAAGTGGATTATTTGAAATAAGTTTAGTCAAGTCGAGTCATACGTCAAGACATTTGTTTTGAAGACAAAATGATGGATGTTCCCTTCAAAACTTGGAAACGAATTCCATCTGATACGTTTGAAGATACGCAACTGTTTTGATACGTTTGCGACTGTCACATTTTTAAGCACGAATAAATTTAATTCGCCCTAACCCTTCTGGTTGCAAATAAAAGAAACATCACAAAAAACAATTGACAAACGGAATTTACCAGTTCAAAAAGAGAAGACCGAGTTACAGAATCAATATCACAAAGAAAGCACCAATCGCGGCAGAAGTGACACCTCGTCTCACCCCTGATTTAATTCACACAATGATTGATATAGAGCGACGGAGTGCCCAACCGTAGGGCTGCTACCTTGCTACTGAATAAAAAACATTGTGTAAACATACGGCATTTTATACGCGTCTTTACGTGGCGTGTGAAAAAGAATCAAACAACTATTCGAGTCTAAATTGCCAGAAATCTAATAAGTCAGAAATCTGTGTTACCAAGTTTGTTATTATCATAAACAGTAAAAACAAGCAGATCAATTTTATAGTAAAATACCGTGATGGACTAGTAAATTGTAAGATATTGAAATGGTTTTGATTCCCAAAAACTCTGTCTACTATAATATTTTTGTGTAGAGTTGGTCGGAATATTGCTTCAAGTTAAGAATAGAGTTTACGATAGACAAATTATGCTTTTGACACCTCTCCAAAAGCGTTTTAAAAAAGCGTTTAGAATTAGTATTTATCTCCGTATGTTTCCAAATTTTCCTAAGTACTTGTGAGTTTAACAAGAGTTCGATATGACGCCTCGTTAGCGTTGTGTCGCACGCCGATAGGGTTACCACGCAGGGGATCTTAATTGGCTGGCGAATAAATATTTCAATATCAAAATGAGAAACAACTTAAAATACGGTGCATACACGTTTTTAGAATAATATCCCATTCGCAATATCGGGAAAATTTTACCTTCAAAGTAGGTATATTATTTATTATACGAAAATTGGTCTGTGAGCTGTTTTCTTTTTTGTCTAAGTAAGTTTACTTAACTGAGTAAAGCTATATGAAATAAATATAAGTATAAAATTAATTTGATATCGGTTTTTAAGATAATAACTTAGTAATTAGTATAGTTATGATCCTCCTATATCACGATTATGAAAATTACTAAAAGACCTAGATGTAGGAACCCTTTTTACGAGTTTCCTAACCACTTATCATTTTCAACGATAAATAAATCATCTACAAACAATTACTCACGTTTAGCAGCCCTATTTAATAGGGTTGTGACAACGACAAGTGTCGTTGTTCGCGCTTTGTTTGTCTGACAGCCCTATTGTTTTAGCACTCTGAAGGATCTCTTGTTAATGTCAAATTGGGGGAATTGTTTGTATTTTTTTTTTTCACGCACGCTTGAAACAAAAAATACAAACAAGTGAGTGTTTTTGAGATTGAACTAAATAGAGTGTGTAAACATTGTTAAAATTAATTGCTGTTTGCAGACGTTTTAATAATACCATTGTAAATTTTTAAAAGTTACAGAATCTTCATTTCTTACTGGCAATGTGATGTAAAATCTTGTTTGCACCGAATAAGGCATGATAAATATTTAGTGCAATTGCGCTTAAAGTTAATCAAATTGGCTTACTGTATAGATCCTAGTCGACGGTCCTCCCACTGTACCTATACCAACCCACAATGTACTATCAGCAAAAGTTCTACCTTACCACCTTAAGGGTGCATTTTCTGTAAGCCGACTAGCCGTTAGTTTTTGAATGCCAATTAGAAGCAAATTATTTCGGTGTAAAAGTTATGAAAACAATGGGCCGTCATAAAAATAAATAGATGTTTAGGTTTCTGGTTGGTCAAAATAAGAAGACAAAAGAAAAAGACGGGGTCAGGTAGCTAACTGCTTGCAAGCGAAACAGTTTCAAAAGTAGTAAGAAGGAAATTTTGCTGATGTCACTTAATTCTTTTGCTGAAATAAAATATTCTAATTTACATTATAGATAGCTAAGTACAGTGCATCGAAAACTCTGTAGCGAAAGTAAATAAACTAGCTTTAAAAATACACGAATAAGATCAATAAGTTTTCGCGAGAACCAATCACTTTTCCTAGCAATTTTTCAATAAAATTGTATCCCATAAATCATATTTCAATTCGACGAGCGTGTTCCACGTAGCGGTCTATAGCGTAATCCAATATGTCTGACGGCTGTAGGTACCTATCTTCCTTTTATATTTTTCGTGCGAATTATCACCGACACTTCTCGGCTGGACGGGATGCGAATCAAATTGAAAGCCGACTCAATTATATTACGGCTCTTAAGGGCTGCCCGGTTTCGTTTGGATTGAAGGGATGATCGATAAGGTTCAGGAAAATCTTTGGAATATTCATTTATTGGTTAACTTCACACCGATAACATGAAAACAACGTTGCTATAACAAGTGAAAAATATAAAGTAACTGAACACCATTATATGGGCCACATTATGGTGGTTTCCCTAACTATTGCATTAGAAAAATCCCTATTTAAAAGTTTCTTAGGCCCCTAGGTTCCAAAAATCCCTTCTGCGTAGAAACCTTTTTAATTTATAATTACCTACTTAAAAATCAATCTAGCACCTCTAGAGTCCTAGAATCACCTAGCTATATGAAACTATTCGAAATGATGCTTGTGATTTTAATGAATAAAAAAATTTTGACTTTGAAAACCTTTTATTTTTCTATCATTTTTAGCTTTTGTCTACTCAATTTGCCATTTAACTATAACTCCGAAAGAAGGAATAGTCGAGTAATACCTATCTCATTTCACAATCCAATTCAATTCCTAGTCTCAAACGTATCAAGTTCCCAAAACATATTAGTCAAAGTCACATAGTACATGCAATGAACGGGAATCTAGAGTTTCAACCCGCTCAGTGACACCCCTAATCCCTAAAGCACGTGCCTGAGGTAGGGGCGACAGGATGGACTGCCATACCTATACACCACAGACTAAAAATATTTCAGTTGATTCTAAAGAAGTTTCACTCTTTGCTGTCAAATGTTGATGACAATGTAAATGAAGACTAGTCAAAAGACTAGTCTAACTAGGCACTGTATCAAAATATTTCGAGTCCTAAATATAATTTGTTATGAAAAGTTGTAGGTAATAATTTTCTTAGATGTTTTCTAAATAACTTTTATTAAGCCCGCATTCGCATTGACTGTTATAAACACTGATCGGGAAACTATTACAATATTTTGGTATGAGAATCTTTACTCAAATCTATATGCTTGGTCTGATTTTTTAATCAGCCCATGATTTTGTTATGTTTATATATCGAATAGATCTGTCTCTGTGTGCCAACTACTTAAAATTTTGAAGCTTCGAAAACTCTTGAATTCGAAACTTAAAAAATACCTAAATCAATTGCGATAAAGCTCATTCTACACTGAAAACTGAACGGCAGAGACAATGCCTGGCCATTCCGTAATACCATTCCGAGATGAGCAACTTAAACACGTTACAGAACACCAGTTTATCCAGACACCCAATCCAAAAGATATCGGTTATAGCTAATAAGCGCACGGGGATCAGCCTTGATTGGCCATGTGAGTGTCCAATTCTCTGTTTTGGCGGTTTTGGCAACTAGAGTGGGTTTTGACAATTGGCTAGTTAACTAATGGAAGTGGAATCGATAGAACGAAATTGGATATTGTCTTTGCCTTATCACATGTTTAAACGGCGGGTTGCCATTAAATACATAGGTGCCAACGTGGTTCTTACACGGTGCTAAGTTTTGGCTTATGTAATGAAATGGTCGGGTGCATGTGTAAAGGTGTTTGAGTGTCAGGCATGCGATTGGAGCTTTCTCGAGATGAACGTTCAGTTTTAGTAATTTACAGTAATGAAATGGGATTATTTTGGCTATAATAAAAGGCGTTTAACATTGGGTTACTAGCCACAGGTTACAGCCAACAAGCAAAGTATTTTTCATGCAATTCACTTTGTGGCCATTAGTTTTCATGATATAAAGGACAAGATTAGCCTCAAACGGTGTGATTGTCAAAATGTAAGTAGAATCTTCTAAAAACGTCTATGCTTATAAATTATAATCTGTGCAATGCCAGTGTGCCATAAGTACCTATAGAAGAAGTGGTTATCGTGGGTTATAAAAAACTATAATCATTTTCGCGCTTGACATAATAATTTGCACTACTATTTGGTGAGCCCATTTTTGCAAATTAATACATTAATACTGAATATTGAAACTAATCGCCGTAGCCTGTGTGTAGAAGCCTTTACATAAACCACTTGGCGTTATTCAACTCTGCAATGTTATCACTTAGCTGATTTCCCCGCGTCGTACATAACACATATTGACACCACGCAGCAGCAGAATTGGCCATTTTTATTTGGGTATAAATAAAACAGGAGCAATTTGCCTAAAACCTGGCGTATCCGACTGTACTCGCGTGGTTATTTGAGTACGTGTGCGGCGAGTAAAGTTTACATTGTAAGATTACTGGTGAGTCTGGTGTTCTTCTTTTGAATGTTTGTTTTTTATAGGGTTTTACTAAATTGTTTTTGGCATTTTTGTGCACTTGTTATGATGACCAACCCTATCAAATACCACAGAAGACATAAAATATATGTATGTGCGACGCAAACCAAAAAAAACATAACTCATTTTAGCCAGCCAGTCCTGTACATTTTCAAAATTCGAATGGCTTACGATTGGACAATGATTCGATTTTATTCCGTCAGCCAATACACATACTTTTTGAAATTGGAATCAAACACGATTCGTCAATCTACCACCATTTACAATGTTCAAAATGCAATTAATTAAAGCCTCGTTCATAGAATTTCCTACTAAAACCCTTTAAGTAGCAGGCTAAA
This sequence comes from Gandaritis pyraliata, assembly GCA_947859175.1. NCBI lineage: Eukaryota > Metazoa > Arthropoda > Insecta > Lepidoptera > Geometridae > Gandaritis > Gandaritis pyraliata. Next base: position 2,063,496 of record OX401866.1, on the reverse strand, counting down.
GCCGACATTTACAAATACACAGGAACATTCTGGAGCATGTGACGTCACTGCCACCGTGCATTACCTCTCGGTATGTTACCTCTGACAAGACATCGTAAAACATAGCCTTTATTGCGTGAACTGTCAAAAACGCATAAAATAATAAAATACGCATAAAATATTATGCATGTTGATAAATTTTATGAGGGAAATTGACGCAGGATTTTGGTATATAATTTGTATGTTGCTGATGGGAGTGGAAAATCTTCTTTACAATTTGGTAGCACTTTAGAAAAGCTAAGTAAAATATACTTAAATGCTATTGGGTTTACCTGTAACACGATGGAAATTCTGACCGAAAATGTTACCACTTCGGGTAACACAAGTGTTTGGGATCTTCTATTGGGAAGTTCCGTAGTGGACACAAAACACTTTTCACTTGTTGGTTGCACTTATTTATTGATTTTATAGGTTTAACTTTACGGAGCTCATGCAGCCCGTACGAAGGCAAGATGGAAGAGAGACAAGCACATACATGACAGGACTAGGTTGCTGTCATTATGACATTGACATTTAGTGAATACTAAACATTCTCGCCCCTTTTAGAATAAAAAGGCTGTAATCTAGAGTTTATACAATGCTAGATAATCTTAGATAGTAAACTATGTGATTAGCAACATGAGTTTTCCTTTTGTAGTTAGAACCCTAATCTTAGAAATTTAAGTTTTATCATTACTTTATTGAATTAGGTAGGTAGTAGCAAAGTATTATTGAACTTATGAGTAGGTAGGATTACTTATAGCTAGGTACATAAATAAGTACATGTAGGTAGAAAATTAAATAAACCTTAATCTTATTGTGACATTTTAAACGTAGGACATTAACCTTAGGTAGGTATGTACTTTATTTATATACTAATTTACTTATACTAGGTTGCTTGTACACTTATGTGTAAAACTTGTACACAAATAGTGTCAAACAAGAGAGCTAGAAACTACTTATTTTAATAATAAACTTTAGACATTTATTTCCAAATCTTTGCTAGGAAGCAATATTAATTTATTCACAGGTCGAGTATATTCTCCTTTAGAAGTGCGGAGTCTCACTGAACGGGCTAGGCCATCATTTTTGTTTACATTTATAGAAATAATTCTACCTAGTGCCCATGAAGTGGGAGGACATGCTTCATCTTTGATTATAACTAGATCTCCAATGTTTAGATTATCTTGTACCTGTTGCCATTTATTTCTAGTTTGTAGTTCGGATAGGTAGCTAAAGTAAAATTGTTTCCAAAAACCTTGTTTGATTTTCATTATTCTCTGATAGACATTCAAACGAGATTCTTTTACATCCAACAAACTAGGTTCAGGTATATCTGTCAAAGCGGTACCTATAATAAAGTGAGCTGGTGTTAGACAAGTTAGGTCATTAGGTAAATCAGTAATAGGATACAATGGTCTGGAATTTAGGATTCCCTCAATCTGCACTAAAACTGTATACAAAAGTTCATATGTTAGCTTAGTAGAAAATAGATGTTTCTTAAGTAGTGATTTTACAGATTTTATTCCTGCCTCATAAATACCACCCATGTGGCTAGCTAAAGGACATGTGAACCTGTATTCCATGTAGTTTGCAGAACACAAATCAATGATTTGACTATAGTTAGTTTCATTTTTGAACATTTTATATAGATCATGCAATTCAGTTTTTGAACCTCTAAAGTTAGTAGCATTGTCTGTGTATAGACAGTTAGGTATACCTCTTCTAGAGATGAATCTTTTCAAAGCGCAAATGAAAGCTTGCGAGGATAAATCAGTTACTAATTCTAGGTGAATAGCTCGAGTAGCTAAGCATACAAAAAGGCAAATATAACCTTTGGAGTATCTACAGTTCCTGGTCATTGAACTTCTTATGGCTATAGCGCCACTGAAATCTATTCCTACATGATTGAAAGCGCGAGTCAACGTGACTCTGGGTGCAGGAAGATCAGCCATTTGTTGCCCACAGACTTTACCCCTGTATCTAGTGCATCTTACACAGGAATAAATGCATTTCTTTACTTCACCTCTACCATTGATAGGCCAGTATTTGAGTCTGATATTGTATAGAGTGTTCTGTATGCCAGAGTGAAGTAACTTTACATGATAGTGTTGTATCAAGAGCTGTGTTATGTGATTTTTAGCTGGCAGTATGATAGGATGTGCTTGGTTGTATGGAATGTCAGAATGTTGTATGCGACCTCCTACTCTTAGGATGTTGTCTTCATCTAAGAATGGATTTAACTTTTTGAGAGGGCTAGATGTAAATGTGTATGACTTTTGTGTGTGTAGTATCTTAGAGTGATCCATGTTTGAACCGGTGTGAGTGCGACTATTGTTAGATTGTAGTTCTTGAATTTCTTTTGAGAATGCGTTATACTGTATTGTTTGAATTACAAAGTTGTGAGCTTGTTTGAGTTCTGAGACTGTTAAGTGAGATGTATGTTTTAGATTTTTATGTAACAAATTATGAACGAATCTAAGTATGTATGAGACTGTTCTTACAAGTTTTGAAAAGTTAGAATGTTTCTTGAAGTGATCAAAGAAAAATGAATAATTTAATGGTGTGTCAGTATGAATATTGACAACCTTATGTGGAGTGGGTGAGCATGACGGTTTGTCATCAATGATATCCTCATCCAGTACTTGATGTGTAGCTAAAGGCCAATGTGTATGATGTTGAGTCAGCCATGCAGGGCCTTGCCACCATAGATTGCAAGTAGGTAAATCATTGGGCATGACACCTCGAGTGATCAGATCAGCTGGGTTCTGTTTAGTGTTGACGTAGTACCAATCTTCCCCCTTGGTTAACTCTATCACTTTCATGAGACGGTGTGTGACATAGGTGTCTAGCTTGTGCTTGTATGGAGCTTTGATCCAGTGTAATACTATTAATGAGTCTGTAAATAGATACATTTGATAAATATTAATTTTATTTTTAGTAGAATCAATAAATCTGTGTGCTAATTGAGCTAGCAAAAGAGATCCACAAAGTTCTAAGCGAGGTATAGACTGTTGTTTCTTGATAGGTGTAACCTTTGATTTAGCTGTAACTAGAGTACAACTAGTCTGCTTGTTGGGGTATGTTGCTCTTAGATATAAGCAAGCGCCATAAGCTTTGTGTGAAGCATCACAAAACCCTAATAATACTATTTGATCAGGAATATCCGTGAAATAATACCTAGGTATGTGAATGTCTTTCAGGCTTGGTAGTTGCTGAATGAATTTATGCCAATTGATAAAAGAATCTTCAGGAACTAAAGAATCCCAATCAATGTTTTGTTTCCATATTTCTTGCATTAATATTTTAGCTAGTATAGTTGTAGGAGCTAATATACCTATAGGGTCAAATATTTGTGCTATCTGTGACAAGATGTTCCTCTTTGTACAAGGAGCGTTGCTTGGCTCAGGTATATTCACTTGAAGTGTGTCTTGGGTAGGTAGCCACTGTAACCCAAGTGTTTTGACTGAAGTTGGCAATGTAAAGTTGTATGTATCTTGTGTACATTGAGTGTTTGGGTGTAGGTTGCTTTGAGAAGCACCTTGTGTACATTGAGTGTTTGGGTGTAGGTTGCTTTGAGAAGCACCTGCTATGTGTGATAGTATGTCAGTGTGGTTAGATGACCACTTGTGCAGTTGAAAACCGGCTTTGCTCAGTAGATCCATGAGCTCTGTGCATATGTTTATGCATTGTTTGAGTGACTGTGCTCCGAACAAGTAATCGTCCATGTACCCGGAGCTTTTGATGCAGTCAGCAGCTAATTTGTGTGAATCTGTATGAGTATCTGCTAGGTGTAACATTGTACGACATGCTAAATAGGGAGCGCATTTAGTTCCATAGCAAACAGTATCAATTTCTAAACATTTGAGTGGTTCAGATTTTGAATCTCTCCATAGGACTCTCTGCAGTTGTGTTTGTTTTGGATTAATGTTGATAGCTCTGAACATTTTAACAATGTCACATGAAAAAGCGTACCTATAGAGCCTGAATCTAAGAATGATCTCGAATAGATCGTTGTAAATGTTAGGACCTTCATACAGTATGTCATTTAGTGATGTACCTGTGGATGTTTTTGCACTAGCGTTGAAGACGGTTCGTAGCTTTGTTGTGGCACTATCAGGCTTTATGACTGCTAGATGTGGCATGTAGTAAGCGTGTGTGTCAGTGGGTGAAAAGTCTTCAATGTAGTGAGCATGACCCAACTGTATGAATTCATGTATGAAAGCTTTGTATTGTATGTATAAGTCAGTGTCTTTTTGCATTTTAGATTCTAGCTGTAGTAAACATCTGTATGCTGTGTTGAATGAGTTACCAAGATTGTTGATCTTGTCTATTTGAAGTGGTAGGTTTACTGTGTATCTACCTGTGTTGTTTTGTGTAGTTGTAGCTTGGTACAATTCTTCACAGTAGTTGTCTTCAGGTGAGAGTAGCTTTCCTGAAGTTATCTCTTCTTGTTCCCAGAAGGATTGTAGTAGATCATCTGTTGATGTGGGTGTAGTGAGCTTGCTCACAAGCATTGTGCATTTAGGTGTAGGCTGATGAGCGTCTGAGACGAATGACCCAGAGACAACCCATCCAAATATGGTTTGTATAAGGAAAGGTAAGTAGGCCCCTAGCTGTATGCGGCCTGTTAGTAGTGTAGCGTAAAATACGTCAGCATTTAGCAGTAAATCAATAGAACCTGGTATGAAGAATGAAGGGTCAGCAAGCGTCTGAGCCTGTTGGTCAGGGATGTGCCAAGTGTGAGTTGGAATGTATGTGTGAGGTAGCGGTACTGAAATACTGTCCATGACATAAAAGGTTTGTTTTGACTGGTAGGTATTGTAACGAGATGCAATATTTGTGCTTATACTTACTTGTGAATGTTCTTGAGTGTTACCTACTCCTAATATAAGGCATGCATTATTGTTAGGCTTAAGCTCTAGTAAAGCAGCAAGTCTGTGGGTAACAATGTTGACTTCGCTTCCTGTGTCCAGAAGAGCTCGGGCATTTATCCATTTGCCTGAAGCCTGTTGTATCCGTATGACAGCTGTGGAAAGCAACATTTGATACCGATTAGTATTAGACATTAGCACAGTGGAGGGTGCAGTAGATGCAGCGTTTGAAAGAGATTGAGAGTGATTCTCATTAATTGTTGGTTGTATATAACCTTGTAGAGATTGCATAGAAGCAGTAGCTGTTGCTGGAATAGAAGATGGAGTAGCTGTTGCTAGTATAGAAGGTTGGGAGGTAGCTGTTGCTAAGGTTGGAAGTATAGGTATCAGTGCCTGTTGGCTATGAGAGGTAGGTGTCAGTGCCTGTTGGCTATGAGTGGTAGGTGTCAGTGCCTGTTGGCTATGCGAGGTAGTTGTCAGTGCCTGTTGGCTGTTCGAGGTAGTTGTAGTATGACTAACCTGTTGTTGTTGAGGTCTATCCTCATGAATTGTTGTGTGGTGTTTTCCCTTGCATTTTAGGCAGTTATACTTTGAGCACTTATGCCCAAAACGAAAAGGCTGTAAACAGTTATAACATAAAGATTTAGATCTGATTAGTTCTAACCTATTGTGGGTTGAGAGTTCCAAGTAGGTAGGGCACTTGTGTAAAGCATGTTTGCTTTGACATAGAATACAAGTCACATCATATTTTGTAGAAGTAGATGTTACATGAGAAACTTTAACATTCTGTATTTTATCATTAGGTTTACTATCATACAATAACTCAAAGGCTGTTCGGCGCTGGTTCAAGAAATCAAGCAGCTCGCTCAAAGAAGCGATGGAGTTTTCCTTGCGGTTGATTTCCCAAGCAGCACGCAGAGAATTGTCAAGCTTTTGTGTTATTATAAATACTAGCAAGGCATCCCAACTGTCTACGGGAAGCTGTATTGCCTTGAGTGAGTCTAGACTCTGTTGAAGAGTGACTAAAAACTCTTTGAGATTACTTCTATTGACTGTGTTGAAATTAACGATAGCTTTGAGGTGAAAATTAACAATTATGGTTTTGTTATCGTACCTTTTTGATAGAATATCAAGTGCATTTTTGTAGTTTTCTTCAGTTATGAGGAGGGAGGATATGAGACCAGCAGCTTCTCCTGTGAGGGCCGATTTGAGATACTGTAGTTTGTTAACTACAGGTAGGTCCGTGCTGTCCACCGATGCGTAGAAAATGTTCTTGAATGTGGGCCATTGTCTGATGTCACCATCAAATTTGGGCAGCTCGAGTTGAGGCAGCTTTACCCGCGGCTTTCTTCCTTCGCCGTCGTAGTGGAGCGCTGTGCAGCTGAACCTATCCGCTGGCGCTAACGGTGAAGTAAGTGCTGACGCCGGCGTATGAGGGGTTATGATTGAGTCCATTAGTGCCTTCACCCTATAATACTTCTCCTCGAATGAGCATCTTTCCTGCTCGTGTACACTTTGTCTATCGGGGCCGTCGTCTGCCATCTCGATTTGCAGTTGTACCTGGTCGAATCGCTGTAGTATAAGCTCCAGTTCCTTTTGTCGGGCCTTTATCTCGTGGATCGATTGGCGTTGGTCGACGTCGACATTCTGCATGAAGATTACGATCCTTGTAAGCTTGCCTTTAGCGGCGCTGCGCTGGTATTTGAGCGTCTCTAAAGTAGTAGTATCTTCGCTGACAGACATGGTGGGCAGTTAGAAATTAGAATCGCTGTTGCGTTGTAGAATTACTGTAGTTGTTTTCGTTTGAGAAAAATTGTAGAATTTATCGAAGAAAAGATGGCGGGATTGTTTTTTCGTTGTAAATTGTATGTTCCGTGCAGGCTGCAGAACTTGCTTGCTGCTTGAAGTGAAGTGCTTGATGTAGAATCAAGCTGTTTGACTGATTGACTATTGCCTTTTTGAAGTTGTTTCCGCGTTGCGCGCTGTAGATGGCGCTCGGCGTGTAGGAATTTGCTCTTCCATCCGCTATTCCTTGATTGATACGATGCTTGCCTGTGTAGATACAGCAGTACAGTTTGATGCTGCGATGAGCGTGCGTCGGTAAAGTAGTAAACTTATCTGATTGGTTGACTGATTACGCTGGGGCGCCTTCAGCTTTCCGAATGCTTCCGAAGATGCAGCGAAGCTCGCTTCGGTTTTCTGCCACGCGACCGCACCCAAGGGAACGGAGAAATGAAGACGATTTTCTTATTTGACGACTCCGAAGGACCAGAATTATGTTTGGGATCTTCTATTGGGAAGTTCCGTAGTGGACACAAAACACTTTTCACTTGTTGGTTGCACTTATTTATTGATTTTATAGGTTTAACTTTACGGAGCTCATGCAGCCCGTACGAAGGCAAGATGGAAGAGACACAAGCACATACATGACAGGACTAGGTTGCTGTCATTATGACATTGACATTTAGTGAATACTAAACAACAAGTAATCGAATTATAGTTAGGTACCACCAGTCTATACTGATTACAAGTCCGATGATAACACAATAAAGATACATAGATAACTGCCAACCATCTACTCGTATTACCATTGGGGGTAATAGACATTTTTTATTTATTTTAATTTTATACATTTAGTAGGTAGGTACTAAGTAGGTACCATTTTTGTTTGAACCTCTGTCAGAATCTTGTATTTACTGGCCAATGGAAATCAAACAGATTTCGATTACCAGTTGGAACATAGCTGATCACTATGGTCACTAGATAAACCAACTAACCTGGACCCTTGCTTCAGTCAGATTGATCTTCAGCGCGAGGTCTTCTCTCGTAAACACGTCTGGGTAGTGTGTCTGAGCAAACGCGGTCTCCAGCTCTTCCAGCTAAAACAAAATAGAAAAGTTGTTCCGACTCAAATAAAAAAATAATATGATTGTTTATTTTGTGTTCCATATTGCAATAACAAATGGTTTGTAAAAAAAACTTATTCGTCGCCAAATTGTGGTATTGACTAATGTATTTTCCGGAGATGAACGGTCGTGGGTTCAAACCCCACTCTGTACATCAACTTTTTTTTATAAAAATTTTTATTTATTTCCATAAAAATATTTGTATATTTTTTTATTACCTGTTGCAGTGTAAAAGTTGTCCGATTCCGCCTCTGTTTCCGACGCACGAATGTGTCATCGTGTATCGCTGGATGGTACGAGTAACTCGTATCTGAAAAAAAAAAGTTTTTAAGACAGTTTATGGAACGCGTCCCTACTTTAGTAATTTAAAGTGAAATATTGCTTAATTCTATACGTACAAGGGTCATTTTGAAACAGCCGGCTGTATGACATCTTGATAAAAAGTGCAGTCGATACTGTCGATAGACGTTCTTTTTTCGATTGGGACGATCTCTACATAAAAAATAATTATCCCGAAAGAGTTATAAATATTTAGCATGATTTTAATCTATTTTATACAATTTTTTACTTTAAATTAAATTATTTTGTACAAATTACCACATTTTCTTACTCCTACAATTTATCATGCGAAAGAAACTGCAATGACTTTGTTTTTCAAAGGTCTATGAAAATGTCCCGGACATGTGCGCCATTAGGCGCGAGTGCAGCCCTACGCTGCCTGTCGGAAGCGCCAGTGTCTATGCGAATTGATGAGGTGGAGACACCGTGTTGTAGGGTGACCATAAAAAGACGAGACAGGATATAATTCACCCAACTAACACTGTAGAAATAAAATTAATGCTTTTGCTTGTAGAACTTATATCAGTAGATAACCCTAATTCTTGAAATCTGACTGTATAATTAAAACAGTCAAACACTGTGATTTCATATCATAATGTAAGTATATTATTATGTAACCTAAAATATAGATAGGTAGTTAAATGCGTATAATATCAAAAAAAATATATATTCCCTATTCCCAACCACATCGAAATCCTTGTCACCCCAGTGACTTACTACTAATAGATTCAGTGACAAATGCTAGGGCTGGTCGCTGGCCCCTCTTTTCTATTATCTTGATAATGTCGTTCTATACATTACTGGCGAAAATTACCCCTAATAGCCAGTCTTGTGGATGTCATCGTCTGTATTACTCTAATATTCATTGAGATATTTTCATAGTTTGATTGGAAATGTTTTTATTACAATGATGTCTTATATTCGACTTTTAGTGCTGCGGGAAAATAACCAATTAGACGACTCACAACTACATTTTACTATAATATGTATCTAATATATCCTCCAAAAAAAAAGAAAGAACGAAAAAGCTTTATTTGACAACACACAAAAACGTAACACAAACAAAAGTACATCCAACTAGATGTTACCAAAAGTGTTAGTTATAGAAAAGTCAGAACGGTCTGACTCCGAAATGAATGAAACAGATGACTTTTCAATTTATCCAAATAATACTTACATGACTATTCACCATAGCTATTCACATGACTTTATATGAGACTCAAATATTGTGGAATGGATTGATTGATGCGGTTGACTTATTGGCTTGGTTTGTGTTATTAGATATGTAACATCTTGTTTACCACACTTATGTATTCTCGTATCATGCGAGCAAAAACACACGGGTGTATTATTATAAAACAGTATTAAATAAAATGGCACCACAAAATAGTATTCTAACGTCACAAAATGAACCCAAATTCACACAATAACCAAATCAATGCTATGATACGATACGAATGCCAATGAATTTGACCAATTAACTCACTCCATTAACTCGCTCGCTTTGAAGCGGAGCACGAGTTGTTTATCGAGTGCTTTTATAATAACCTTTATTTATTTGATTCGTTTGAAGACAATTCATCTTCTTTTTTTTGTTCGTGATTCAAAATATCTGCGGTTTATTTCCATTTAAGAATTCTTTTGTTTTTTTTGTTTTACCTGAATACACAAAAAGGAGGGTTCTGAGTTTAATTAATTATAACAACGAGAACAAACTTCACTAACTCCTAGATAAAAGTATATGTTTAGGAAGCACATACTAGTGGATTAAAAAGCTATTTAAAATTGATGTCCTTTGAAAGTCAAAGATGAATTTTAAAGTTTCGTAAATAATAACAGTTATTATAAAGATTTAAGATACAAATCCGACATAAGTTATTTATCATTAAAATAAGCTTTTCCATCTGGGTATTACTAAAATTCCATGAAAATTTTAAATTAATTTTAAAAACCGGATCAAGCCAATCCTTTCTGATGAAGGCTTATAATTTACAGTAATTAAACGTAAATAATTTAATGTCCGGCTGCAGAAAAATCCCTCAGCGGAAATTAAAAAGTGCTCAACATCCGCCGGAAGTGGTCTGAGCTTGCAGCGGAAAAAGTTGAGCGAAACCGCGTGGATTAACTAGTTTATTTAATGCAATGGAAGCATCATAAATGTTATAAAAATTTATGAACGATGACGATATTCAATTAAATATATTTATTTCTCAGATAATTTAATATTTTGTTAGTACAAATTCACGGTACTTAGCTACATGTCATTTAGTTGTATGTGGGCATTGTATTTCACGTTTGCACAACAGCCGTAAGGCGTAGGACCTACCTACTTCTACTAAGTAGAACTATTTTTAGTTCTAAAATTGTATTCTAGCTAGGCAAAGATTTCTTGAGATTTCTCCTAGAATGAGCCATTTACCCAAAGAGAGAGAAAGAGATAAGCTCCAGACATAAACATTATAAATAAAGCCCACTACACACGAGTGTCATCGGCACGGCGCGGTGCGGTGGTGCGGTGTGATTGCACGGTAATGAGCCGGCCACGGCTATACCAGCCTGACAAAGCGAAATTGCGTTATACATATTTAATAGATTCGTTTAAGCCGCTTTTTTATCCACGAGCCAACGGCTTTTTAAACTTCCACCGAAGGGGGGCACCTCCCGCAATACGTTAATAGATTTTAAAAATTAATACATTTACACAATTACTTCGCAAGCCTGTCACTTTGCGACGTCCCAAATAAAATTACAGCTAACTTGCTTAATTCCTTTGATCGTTGTAAAAAAGCTACATTGAGGACCGAGGGACTAATCAAAAGTGACATGATACTTATTGAGTTAGTGAGAGTAACCGTGTTAAAGCGACCGGTGGCGGTGGCGTGACTCAAAAACTATTTTATGAATAATAGATGGCGCCGCCGGCGACCAATCCCGGGGGAGCACGCCCACGGCCCTCCCCCCGGCGCGACGCACCCCGCGACACCCCTTCACCCCCGCCCGCCTTCTCTATTCATTAGCACATTACCACCCCTTGCCCACGCGGGATGGGTTAACGTGAAAGAAACTGATTTTTGCCTTTTGAGGTTATCGTAACCCTTTGGGGTGGTTTGAATAGGCTCTGCCGATCCTTTTCGGTGGCTTATCAAAAGCGATGAACACCATTATAAAACTGACAGCTGATAAACTACTCGTGTGATTGGGTCCTTAAAAGTTGATTTAAAAAAAATCTTCATATACCTACTTAGTTTCAATTATATAAATGCTGATCAATAAATATCAAAATTGAGTTTGTAAGAAGATAAAAGGTCGACCCTCACTATAAAGTATCCATTCGCTTATTGTCCAAATTCTTGACGGTAGACAAGCAATTATATTACTGTGTCATTCGTATTCAAAACGTCTATTTCACCGTTTTATGAGGCAAGTTAACAATTATGAAAAACTCACAACCCTGAAAAAATCATAAAATGAAATAGCAGTAACACGGGAGCAATCTCACATAAAAAGTTAAATAATGACATAACAGTCTGGCTTATAGAACATTTTTTTAACTAAATGGCGGAACAAGCGGATGGCCCACCTGATAAGCAGTAACCGCTGCCTATAACGATGCCATGAGATGGCCATTTTTCACACGACGCCTTCTACTTCTAAGTCCCAAACTAAGCAAAGTTTGTAATATGGGAACTAGATGTTGATAGAATACTTAAATACTTTTTTTTGTAAATATATACTTATAATACATAGTAACACCCAGAGATAGAACAAACATCTATGTTTTGCCACACACAAATGTTTGTTCTTGGTGGGGATCGAACCCACGACCCACAGCACGGAAGGCAGATCCATTAATATAAGTGAAAACTCTTTTAGGCTTTTTCGTGCTATACTTCCTCTGTTTATACTCTTATTTAATAAGCTGTTTGTTTACCGCATAACATAAAAATAAAATAAAAATTACTGACTGAGCTGTGACGCCTGTCAAATAATAAAAATAATTATAGAAGGTGATTCCATGCAGGCATGTAGAGTCGATGCGTAACGTTGTTAGTCTGAGAGCGCTCTCCAAACCACGTTAGGGAAGTTTTCGAACTGATAAGTGTAGTAAGTGAACTAATCGGGCCACGACTAGATTACAGCGTACTCTACAGCGGGGTTACAATAAATAAATAAATAAATATTCATGGACTTTACACACAACGCCCTCTAGTCCCAAACTAAGCAAAGCTTGTGATATGGGAACTAGATGGCTGATAGAATACTTATATACTTTTTTTTGTAAATACATACTTATACTTATAATACATAGAAACACCCAGACATAGAACAAACATCTATGTTTTGTCACACAAAAATGTTTGTTCTTGGTGGGGATCGAACCCACGACCCACAGCATTGTGCACAGCAGCACAATGTAGACCAACTTTACTTATTGCTAGAATAATTTACAAGTTTAAAAAACTAGAAAAACCGTCTTCAATTTGACTACCGGCTTCATCATCAGATGATGATGATGATGGAAAATCATTAGAAATTTTTGAAAGACCATAAATACCACTAAAAAGTCACAGGAAAGACAAATACGCAATTTCGTGCACTTGGATGGCATATTTTTTTTCAGTTATTTCTATTTATAAGCCAAACTACAGAACCGATTTTGATGAAAATTAAATGGGGCCAACCTGGAAGTACCTACAATTTATCCTTTCAGATAAAAAATTTTTGAAATCGGTTTTTAAATGACGGAGTTCTGCCCCCGTATGCCAATCTTTTGCTGTCAAGTTATATTTCACTGCCCAGTGTAATTTCTTCAGGTCACGTGGTACAATTTTGTACCACGTGATCATTCTTTTTAGACTCTTGACAACAAAATATGCGCGAAAACACACCAAATGACGTCATAATGTCACTATTTAGTCACAGAATAACTATGAGTTAGTATGAACTGACCATGATTTAAAACTTTGCAGTTCGACTTTGCAGTTCAACTTTGATTGGCATACCCCTGCTGAGGTAACAAACATTAAAAAAACAAAAACAAAAATGTCTATTCTTACATGGATGCGAGGCTGTGAAGGGGTACTCCAGCGACGGCAAACGGTGCTGGTGTGGCGGCAGGCTCGGCGGGCAGTGGTAGCAGAACAGGCCACGGCCCCCGCCTCCGCTGCTCGCCAGCTGATGAAAAATTCATTCTTTAGTTACTGTGCCATGATCACGAATGTGACAATTGTACACACATCGTAATGCTAGCGTAGCCGAGATACACTGCGCGGTGACGCTACAACGTTCGGACGTCGAGCGTGGCGTTGACGCGCAATCTGACTCGAATATGTTAGGTTTACGTAACGCGGCGAATGTCAGATTTGTTCCTGATTACACCTGGTAGATAATGAGAAAACACAGTCACTACAATACACTACAATAGTCACAAATACATTATTATATAAAAAATGTAGTTGTTGCGTAGTTGTATCTAAACAACACACAAATATTTAAGCACATTTATTAGGTACTAGAGCGCAATTGTACCGCAAATTATAAAACAATCACAGAAAATAGTAATCACAATCTAATGCTATCTCGTATTTGCATCGAAATGAGACCGCTAATCATAAGGCGCTTTCAACACTCTGCGTCAATGCTTATACACTAGATGAATTTTAATCGATAGATTGTAAGGCGTGTTTTAGACGAGGCAACTACGCTCGAGAGTTGAATTGAAACTATTCAGGGTCACCAACACAACCCCTAGATTAAACCAGTTCAAGACCTACTTGAAATAAAAAGTCCCTCATAGACCACGTAGACTCCTAAAATTATCAGATGATTCGAAACCCAGCATATATTTAAACTAAGAATAAACTTAATCCCTCCGAGATATTGGTGACCCAGTGGTTTTAGCTTTTGTTTTCTATAAAAAAAAAACCTTTATGATAATCCCACATAACCACAGTTAATAATTCTAAAGTGAATGATGAATGATGTAATGAAGGATGTAGTCGCAGGGACATTTTGGTCGGAAATTCAATCAATTTATCAAAACCATCATTTAGTTCTAAAAATGTTTTATGACTGAAACCCTTTATAGCTGGCTCTTTTCTTCATCTAAAAAGAAATAAAAACTCTATTTAAAAGTTGCGCAACAAAGTATCCCCGTCTGCAAAGGCCTAATGCTGAACGATTATTATCGGTGTCGTGTGATCAAGAATCATAAGAGCCTACTTGATCATTATTCGTAAATCGACGGAATATTAAGTTGGATTGTGTTGCAGGTGGATTGAGCGGCATATTTGCTGTCAATTTAGTAATTATATTGTATTGTGACCATTGAAATAGGAATTATATCTACAGTAAGATCATTGCCTACAATGTATTTAACATTTGTCACTTAGTGCGGCTTGCACCAGAATCTCTAAACGCGTTTAACTCTTAAATAGTATTTAGCGAGTTGTCAAGTCATACAAATACGTCAGATTTAAATCTATTTAGCTGTTAAATACGTTTAGTGATTCTGGTGCAAGACGCCCTTAGTATTAATCATTTTAGTAAACTCATTTTATTGAGTAGGTAGACACGTAGCAGTGGATAAAGTCGGTTTGTACATGATGACGTTTAGCTCTACGTACCATCTTTTTTAGTGAAAAAACAGTTTTCAAACACAAAAAACGCTAAAAACCAGGGCCGTAGTTTCATGTCCGTTCTTCTAGGCTCTGGTCGCGTGAAACTGGCACCTAGGATCACTAAGTTGTATAAAACGTTTCTAAATGATCCTTCTGATTTTATTGAATAAAAGATTTTTGACTTTGACTTTTTTTTAAATTAACAGTCATATAAAACTGACATTATATAGTAGAGACACTAGAGACAAGTACCAGTAAAGGACACGACTCACATAAATCAATTAATTTCGATGGATAAATTGTTAGATTGCAGTGCGGATGCGTTCCTGCAATGCCGAGCATACCTATCTATACCTACTACACTATCCAACCTACCTATTTAGATTTGCATATTTGCTTAAATGTACCAAAAATAGAAGATTAGCAGTATCTATTTTTAACTCTCGATAGACTTCTTGCATGGTATAAATTCATCAGGTTCAGATGCCTATCTATCTACCTTTTACCTAGACAGGCGTCACAGCTCAGTCGGTAATGGCTCTGCCTTCCGTGCTGTGGGTCGTGGGTTCGATCCCCACCAAGAACAAACATTTGTGCGTGGAAAACATAGATGTTTGTTCTATGTCTGGGTGTTACTACGTATTATAAGTATGTATTTACAAAAAAAAAAGTATATAAGTATTCTATCAGCATCTAGTTCCCATATTACAAGCTTTGCTTAGTTTGGGACTAGAGGGCGTCGTGTGAAATGTCCATAAATATTATTTTTTTTTTGATACCTACTTACTGAAATTATTTGTGTCAGTACATTGATTTCTCATAAGAGGTAACTATTGGGACAAATAACTCTATAGTATAGAGTTGAAGTCACGTCTGGCTGCGCCCACGCATCGTTCAACCGATTCATGTCGCCATTAGCGTCATTTATACCGCACAACACGTGGGTCTGCTATCAATTGAATTCATTGCCATTTTCCTCTCGCAAACCACGTTAAACCGCCATGAATGGATTGAGTCGCTGCGATTCTTTTCTGCGCTGATGTACGGACGTGCCTCTGATTATCTTTTTTGGATATCTTCAAAGATCAAATAGGTCAAGTTATAAAGATCTGAGAGTTTATTAAGAGGGTACTTCTGTTAAAAGATAATCACCGTTTAAAAAAGTACCGTGTCCATTCTAGATAGTGACAAATAGTGGCAGGGAAAATCTAAATAGTAAGAAGTATTTAAAAAGTGTTTACTTAAGTTGAGAGGTGACTATAAGTAATACCGTTTCTGTTTAATTTTGTAGGTAGAGTGGCGACGACTCTACCGTTATCGACTCTTTTTTACACAGTGATCACTGGATCTTTTGCATGGTACAATCCCAGTGGGACCACGAGTCGCGACCCCTTTTGCAGACTAGCTACCTTTTGGACAAAGTTTCAAAAATAATTATAAAAGAATGGATGAATGAATGAAAAACACTTTATTGCATTACATAAAACCTATACACCAGAACAAAGTGGAATAAAACACACAGGTTTAGCTTGAGATGCACAATAGCCGGCCTTATCGCTCAATAGCGATCTCTTCCAGGCATCTAGGCAAGTGCAAAAGGCAAAAATCTGAAAAAGGTAATTTTTTTATTCAGATCTCCGACGCGCGTCTGTTTGCGAACTCTCGAGTGTCGAGCGCGGATTGGCGCGTCCTGTATGCACGCGTGGGGCCCCGATCCGGCTAATCCTATTTGTATTATCGTGATTACCGCATTATGTCACCGACGACCGCGTCCGCACTGCAACGGCCTTCCGAACGAGATATCTCACTGCGTTTTGTATTTTTTTTTAAATAAGTATCAAGGAATGTTTACCGTTGACCCAGAGTCTAAGGGCGGCTTGCACCAGAATCGCTAAACGCGTTTACCTATTAAATAGTGTCTAGCTAGCGAGTTGTCAAGTCATATAAATACGTCAGATTTAAATCTATTTAGTTTAGTGATTCTGGTGCAAGCCGCCTTAAGTGTGTGAGGATTTTTCCCTCTGTAAAATGATATGAAATAAACCTTCCGTGGCTGCTTGGATTGACTTTAACATTAACATAGAAGATACCTATTCACTGGTCTCTTGAAACCATCCAAATCACATTTTCTCAAAATCACCCTACATGAAGGTTTGGACGGAAACTGCCAAAATAACCAAGATTTTTTAGTTTTTTTTAGTTTACCCACTTGACATTGACATGTTCCATCCATTCATCCATCCATCTTTCAAATGTTTAAAAATATCCATTTGCCACCTTCACAAATCAAATCAAGCAGGAATCCAAGCATTACTGGATTATATCGCCCACAGTCATGTCAGCCCACGACGACGGCGGTGAAATGAATTTCTTTATCCCATCGGGAGTTTTAGTCCCATCATGGGACCACGGGAGAAAGTGTTTCTCGTGGTTCTATCACCATAATCACGTTTACCTGTAAATGGTAGTCGTCAGGCTATGGCTATAGTCATATCTACAGGGTGTCACCATAATAGTATCGGCAATTGGATAAATTTTTGAATAAGCCCCTATGTAGTAGATATGTTTAGCAAGTGGATACACTAGACACCCTGTATATTTAGTATATTATTAAGTCAAGAGGGAAAATATGTTACCAACTACTTAGTTATTAGTTAAGTAGCTTAGTTAAATACGATAGATCCTGATCGATATTTCTTTTCATCATTCAAAACTGAATTATTGAATTTGGAAACAAACAATGACTAAAAAATAAAAATGTCTACATGTCTTTACAAACCACATACTCAACCATTTTTACAAGCTTTTATTCCTTTTAATAATGACAGGCGTGATTATTGTCGCCGGCAAAACACCAGAGGAAGTGTGAGGGACTTCGGTGCTCCCGCAAAGTGTGGGAAAGATGATAATCTGGCAACCCTATTCATATTTTATTATATTAGCAGCTTATTTAGAAATTGAATGAATGTGTTCTTGCTTATTTTGTGACGGTAAAGGTATGATGTATTGTTTTATAACGAAACAAATCATTATCGGAAATATTATCCTCAGATTATTACTCTATGGTTTTTATTTGCTTTGGTAAATATAGAAAAAAAAATATACTTAGTCCGATTTTAGCATTATCTTTTCACAAATATACATCCATAAATAGAGATTACGGATTACCGTAATAATATAATTTCAATATTTTTCATTTTAAATTGCTTGTTATTAAGTTAATAAAATCATATCAATTAATCTCAAAGTACTCAAGTGGAGCCAATTACTGAAATCGAGTGATATTTAACGGGTTAATTTGACAGGCGAGATGAAATTAACCGATTTCAATATAATTTCACGGGAAATTGTGTTTACTTGATGTGAGTGCCTCTGTTTACTCAAAATCAAATAGTATTGGAATGTATTTCAAAGAGCTACATTTATTTAGTTTTGGTTGTGGATTCACTTGTGGTTAAACTTGTTTGTTTGTTTAGATTACTCAATTAATAATGTGTATTTTGTAAATATTGTAAATACCTACCTGTATTAGTCGTAATGTTCTTTGTGAATTTGTGGATAGATTAAGTAGGTACTTACCTCTTCAACTTCTTGGTTCATGGTTTTTGCAACTTGTCTGTTTACTCTAGTGTCATAAACGAGATGAAGGGAAAAATAAGAATATGGCAAAATTGTCTGTCGCAATGACGGACAGAGGCCATACCTATGTAGAAGAAGAAGAATATGGCCGGTATTATTTTGAGAGAATCAAACGAATAAAGAACACATTATGATACCAATCCATTTATTTTGAGAAGTTCAGTTTTTTTTGACATTCTGCGATCGCTAAAGTCATGTGGCAATTCCTTTAGATTTTTTACAAAATAGTATATACTGTAGAAATTGTAAAATGTCGAGTGTCAACAGTGTTTGAGTATTATAACACAGTTTAATTTCTTGTTTCATTCGATTGAACGCAGCCAGATTGAACTGTCTCCGATAATAGTTAATTTAAAAGTAGTTCAATTGATCTCCATTAGACTGTGTAAAACTTCGATATCGAATCGCTCTTTGATTAAATATTATTGATTGTTTAGTTACAAGTGGGTTTCAATACTAAAATAAATTGTTTCAAATTGTATTGAATGAATTTTGATTTGATATTGCATGTTCTACTTATTTGTTTTCATTAACTTTATATTGTCTCTCACTTACGATTCATTAGGAGGTAGGAAAACACCTGATTACCGCAGTTGTTATGAAACAGTTGATAGAGAATAACGTATGGAAAATTACATTTCTAAAGAACAAGTCACGTGACTTATCTCTAACAACGTTTAACTTCCTAGCGATTGTAGCTAACGGTTAGAGGAGAAACAAATACTTAGTAATAGCTGCAAAAGCACCTCCAGACTTGATCTCATTGTGTTTTCAACCGACTTCAAAAAAGGAGAAGATTCTTAATTCATGTAGGTAGCTAACTAAAGAGAAAAACGAAAAAAAGTGCTAAAACAACAAAGAAAATAAATTACAACATTATGAAAATAAATGTGTGCATAGCTCTGGTGAAAATGTACCCGAAACCTTCAGATAGGTATATACCCTATCGAGTCCTAGTACAAAGTTATAGTTGAATACTTAGTTTGATAGCAATATCATTCAATGCACCCTTTGCCCGGAGCAATTACAGCCAATTACGAAGGTCTGTGCCGCGGCTCAATTGCTTCACTGTACGTTGTTAGATGCTGTTGTTTTTTTATTAGCCATGCACTAATGTTGTTTTTTATAGGTCTACCATGAATGTTAAATGACAGTGATCGGTTTTTTTTAACATATTTAGCTTCAAGATGCTGTTGAGAAGGATCATGCCTAGATTTGCTTAAGATTACTTATTGATTCAATTGTTTTAGTTTACGTCATTCATTTGTTTTTATAAAAAAAGTCAAATACTTAGTAGTGTTAGGCCGATTCACATTATTCCAATCCAGTAATCCAGCGAATTAATCTAGTCCGTTGACCGTGACCGTTTTATTTCGCCTAAAAACTGAGAAAGATCTAGATAAAATAGGCACTTAGGGCCGTAAGATCAATAGTGGTTTAAACGACAAAAGAGAGTTTAATCTCCAGTCTCCGATTATTTCATAAGATCAATGGTAGTTAATCGACCATGGGTAGCTTAAACTAACGATTAGTTTAAACTCGGCCGAGGGTACGGTTAAACTGCCGATCAAAGATTAAACGCTCATTTTTGACGTTTTTTCAATATGGTTGCCTGGCTACCAGATGTTTGTTTGAACTAAACTTTCTATTTGTATTGTAATTCGTTTGTTGTAGTTTGTAGTTTTGAGATTATAAATACAAAAACTCTATTGCAATGGAAAATTATTCGGATATCGAATTATTTCATGGGCTGAAAACATTACATAGGTACAACAAGAGTTCAAATTCAAAACAAACAACCAAAAGGCCTTCTTACACTATGTAATTTCAAGTCAGGCTTACTGACAGTGATGTAACGTAACGAGATGAATTATTTCGAACTCGAATTAATTATTTTAGTTAAACTGAACCTTGATTCGAGCCGCCAAATGGCTTGACTCAACTAGGTCCGTATGCAACGTAAGTGGTTAGAGAAATTGGTGCTTGATTTTCACTTGTATGACTTTATATGCATGTAAGTCCTCGATGCGAGTCAATTCAAATAACTTGAGTTCGAAATAACTCAACTCGTCACGTTACATCATTATCAGTAAGCCTGACTTGAGATTGCATAGTGTAATAAGGCTTTGACAAAAACTGCGTCTGTATGTCAATGTCGATGTGGTCGAATATGTCAAACTGACTAATTAAAACCTTTTTTTTCATGAACGAAAGAACGAAATACGAGAATGTTGCCATGCGTTTAGGACTAATCGAAGTTTATCTAATCTGCTTCTATTTTCGACTTGATCTTATGACTGTAGATTAAGCCATCGATCAAATGTGATCGTAGTTTAGGAAATCTGTAGTTTTAACTGCTTTTGATCTTACGGCCCTTAGGCAGAAAGAAAGATATAAGCTCCTTTTGATGCTCCTAAATAACTTAGAAAATAAAACGCTCTTGTTCCAGCTTCATGGTGTTAGTTCGTTGTCTTTGACAAGTCTTAAGTAGAGATGGAGGTATTTTTAACTGACTGATATCGTATCATATGATGGTGAAATTGACACATTATACAGCTTGATATTAGAAAGATTGGCACTATCGTTTGATAGGAATTCACTACATTTTATCAGCCCCCGTATTCCAATCTTTTGCTGTCAAGTTATATTTCACTGCCCAGTGTAATTTCTTCAGGTCACGTGGTATAATTTTGTACCACGTGATCATTCTTTTTAAACACTTGACAGCAAAATATGCGCGAAAACAAATTAAATGACATCATAATGTCACTATTTAGTCACAGAATAACTATGAGTTAGTATGAACTGACCATGATTTAAAACATTGCAGTTCAACTGAGATTGGAATACCCCTGCAGAGCATTTTGTTACGTGCGGCATTTCACAATGTTAGTAGTCAATTGGCAACAGCCGCACGTCACAGCGTGCTGTCTCAATCAATTCTAACACAATAAGGCCAATAAGCATCGCGTCCAATAACTTCAATTACTTGCAAATATGTTTACATTGATATGCAATCGTATCGGCGCCCGCGGTAATTGTACCGGCGCTTGCGACGCTCAACAAACTTCGACGGTAGAGATTACAGTAGGTACCTAATACAAGGAGACCACTCTGGAAAGCTTCGGGAGGTACTACTCATATAAAGCACTTATTCTGTGAAACCAACACTGCAAACGTAAAAAAATCTGCTGTTCTAGATAAAATTAGCTTACCTCCAATTACCCAAAAATTGGTTCTGCCCCCGTATGCCAATCTTTTGCTGTCAAGTTATATTTCACTGCCCAGTGTAATTTCTTCAGGTCACGTGGTACAATTTTGTATCACGTGATCATTCTTTTTAGACACTTGACAGCAAAATATGCGCGAAAACACATCAAATGACGTCATAATGTCACTATTTAGTCACAGAATAACTATGAGTTAGTATGAACTGACCATGATTTAAAACTTTGCAGTTCAACTTTGATTGGCATACCCCTGCTGCGCAGATATTTCAGAGGGACAAAGATACGTTATGGCTCATTCATTTAGTCATTATTTACCGACAATTAGGATCATTCTGGTAATTCAGTTGTGCGTTAGTATGAAAATGTGGTGGTTTAGACTGAATCAACTCTACATCGTCAGCACCAAAGTATGATGTATCAACTACGTTTCATAAGTATTTTAGTATCAAAATTATTTCATATTTTTATTTTTTTCAAACTTACTTTCATGAAAGAATGTTTGAATATAATGCACGTCTTCGAATATATTTTTATTTTTAAGGTGACTGCCGAAATCGAACAAAGTAAATACACAAAAAGTAACACAATGTTAACTAAACTGCCGAGTTATTAGCGCTAGAGCAATTCCCAAACAACTCAATTGGTGCTACTTCGCTATTCACAAAAGGAAGTCCAATAATACCCTGCTAGTTTTGGGGTGCACATAATTCCATATAATATTACCTAGTGTCTATTTTCCTGCCCCCGTATGCCAATCTTTTGCTGTCAAGTTATATTTCACTGCCCAGTGTAATTTCTTCAGGTCACGTGGTACAATTCTGTACCACGTGATCATTCTTTTTAGACACTTGACAGCAAAATATGCGCGAAAACACATCAAATGACGTCATAATGTCACTATTTAGTCACAGAATAACTATGAGTTAGTATGAACTGACCATGATTTAAAACTTTGCAGTTCAACTTTGCAGTTCAACTTTAATTGGCATACCCCTGCTGGACTGTGAGATTTTAAAGTCAAAGTGATAACTCTTTTATTCAATAAAATTACACGTCTTAGTTACTCAACTGGTACATAAAAGGCATGTGGAATTCAAATTTTAAAAAGTGACCTCTGATTTTCATTTTTGGTTATTGCTTACTAGCAGTTACCCGCGACTTCGTACGCATCTACAGTTTCCGTGTACATTTTATTATCTGTGTATTATTATTATCTGTTCGTGTACCGAGTGGATACTTTGAGAAACTTCACATTACACCTCATTACACCGAACTCGTAGGTACTAGAATGTCAAACGCTAGTTGTTAGATCAAAGAGGTAGTACTACGCCCTGTCAAACTGACGTGACATGACATGACAATGAAATCCTCTTGCCAATTGGCGCTGCTAATCCTTTTCGTTCATTTTATCCTGTAGATCCTGTTAATTATTCGGGATAAAATGTAGCCTATATGTCAATCCAGGTTACGAACTATATATATGCCAAGTTTCATCCAAGTTGGTTCAGTAGTTTAGACGTGAAACACAAACATCCAAACATCTAAACTTTCGCATTTATAATATTAGTAGGATGATTAACTATCTTTAAATATTTCGTATGTACTAAAACACTTCTTAAATCAATTATAGCGCAATAGCATTTACCATATTATATTTGCGCCTTCATAAAATCCGATACAAAGTAAAACGCACTTGCTACGCTGCTACGAAATCCGTAGACGCGTAGCAACTTCGTAGCACCTCCGTAGCGTTCGTTTCAACTACACACATTTTAGTTCATTTTAGCAAAATTAAATACATTTTACTCTTCAGTTTGGGCAGAACTCCTTTCTTATAAACTACTACATCGGCTTTAATTTTTGCGTTGAGAAATTAAATGTAGTCTAGACGTTTACCTACATAATAATATGGCAATACAGTTGCATATAGCGACAAAGAACTCAAAAAAAAAAAGTTTAGCCTTTTTTTATTGGTTCTGTCTAAACTGATCTGAACCTATACTTAATTTTTTTAAACAGTAAAAAACTGTTTTAATTTACTATTTGACGTTAACTTGGTATTTGTATACGTACTGTAAGTAGGTACTTAGTTTGTACCTGCACCATGGTACAGGTAAAATTGTAATTTGATCAACAACTTAGAACTCTAACTCGAATCGCGAACTCTGCTTC
This sequence comes from Gandaritis pyraliata, assembly GCA_947859175.1. Taxonomy (NCBI): domain Eukaryota; kingdom Metazoa; phylum Arthropoda; class Insecta; order Lepidoptera; family Geometridae; genus Gandaritis; species Gandaritis pyraliata. The sequence goes on along the minus strand of OX401866.1, from coordinate 2,039,698 downwards.
CAGTTAATTAATAAGTTAACTAACAGCTATCGGCTTTAACTGCGGTTTCCTTTAAACGGCTACCGTCAAAACGGCCGTAATAAAACGTGAGCTTCACTTGGTCTTGTGCAGTCAACGACTATCATACTAATCAAAAATATATGACGTTACAAGATTCCACTAATATTGTAAATGTGAAAGTTTATATATTGGCATGTTTGGATAACGTGATTTAATCATGTCGAAACTACTGAACCAATATGGATGAAACTTGGAATATATATAGCTCGTAACCTGGATTAACACATTTTATTCCAGAACCTACAAGATAAAATGAACGAACGGAATTAGCAGCTCCCATAAAACATACTAACTACTGGGATACCACTTTTTTCAAAATCAAAAAGTGGTATTTGGTAATAGTCAAAACGGTTGGATGGTGATGCTAAGGGTTAACTAAATATTAACCTGTTTGACGCGACGCACGCGCTGCAATAAATTGGTTCCTGCTCTTGGTACGTATATTTAATTTTATTATGTTTGTGTATTTAAAGATGTTGTCGGTAGTTTTATTTATCAATAAATAAATAAATATAAATATTCATGGACATTTGACACGACGCTCTCTAGTCCCAAACTAAGCAAAGCTTGTAATATGGGAACTAGATGCTGATGGAATACTTATATACTTTTTTTTGTAAATACATACTTATAATACATAGTAACACCCAGACATAGAACAAACATCTATGTTTGCTACATAGAAATGTTTGTTCTTGGTGGGGATCGAACCCACGACCCACAGCACGGAAGGCAGAGCTAATACCGACTGAGCTGTGACACCTGTCAAATTTTTGTCATTATTAATAAATTTAATAATGACAAAATAAATAAATGGAGCATGGCATCGATATTTTGAGACTCTACCTTTTTATCAATGTGCAATAATAGAAACAGAGTTATATTAGGTTTTTAGCGCCGTGTGTTTTCACTACGATTGCGAGAAAATAAAATTATAGGTTGGTGATTTATTACAATACTACTTAGTTTATTTTTAAAAGTATTAAGTCGAGTTTTTATTCATGATTATTCTACTTCTGAATAAAAACTTTTTGGTAAAGTAGAGCGGAATATGCTATTTTATCATCGCTTTGGTACGCTACAATGACCAACTTTGTGAGCAGTGTAGGTACTTTAGTAATTTACAGTTTTTGCCGTTAATGTGCTTGCATATTAACGCATTTATATAATACCTATAGCAATATTAATTTATATAGCATTTATATATTTCCTAGTGGAAGTTTTGTGATAAACTTAGTTTAAAAGCTACGAATATTACCTTATTAGCGTCCGAGAATATTTTGTTGTATTGTGGGCGGGAACTTTTCCCGCCGAAGTGACGTGTAAAAAAGCGCGGTCACCGCGCTGTCACTGTCATTCCGTTCGGAAACACGCGAGCCGCGAGTTGTCGCGAGCTGCGGCGCTGTGCGACTGACGGATCTCGCTCGCGAACTCAACTGCCGGCACGGCACAGTACCTAGTCGAGTAATCGCTCCGAAACCGCCCTCGACAAACAAAACCCCACCCGCCGTAAAGAGCATTTTAGCACGCGCGCCTCCCCCGCACCCGCGCCCTGATTTAATAGCGAGCGCGGGCACTGATTCACTTAGAACGCAACTACCCGCTCCTTCTCTCTCGCTCCCGCGTTAACCGTAACCCACTCCGCGTCTCCTCTCTCATTCGAATCCGTTCAGAAATCAAAAGTTGGAAAGAGACGGCCGCGGTCGCGGACACTTCTTTCTTCCAACTCGATTTGCATGCGGGGGTCGCTCCGCAAACTTTATGTCCTCGTTTCGTAAATTATTTATTCGTTTGGAAATACTTTTAACGGCATGCTTGGGCCTCCAAAAAGATTGGGTAAAACAACCTGAATTAAGTGAGCGGGCCGCCGGGCGGATTACCTACCACGCGGGATGCGACTACGCTAATCACATTTTCATTCAGTAGTACCAGATTACTTTGAAGGAATACTTTTAAAAATACAACTATGACAGCATATGAACAGTCACTTTAAACAAATATCAAAAGAAATAATTAAGTAGGTAGGATTTTTTAAGCAATGGGGATAGATAGCTTTAATTAAGTAGGTAGGTATACAGAGCTAGGGACAATTTTCGTATAAGCTCTCTACTCTAGGTAAGTACCTATACCTATGACAGATTTGGAGCAAACGTTCAAAAAATTTTTCCTAATTCAGTTTTCCTCCAAGAGCAACTAAAAGTAAATGTAATTTAGGTAATTACTTTACCAATAAATATGTTACACAATAATTAGTGATTGTATTATCTACAGACTTCACAAAACTTGGCAGATAATCAGAAATCTTTATTTTATCAAGAGCCCGACCTAATTGGCCAACCACCTGATCCGGAGTTAACCTATCCAATTAACCATCATTGTATTAGAAGGAAAACTTCTCAAACCGTGACCAAGTCCCGGTAGATTAGATAACTTTAGTACTTTCCGGCTTCAATTTGTGGGAAATGCTACTCAAATTGCAATGGACTAAGGGGTTTTTACAGGTACCTAATTCCAATTGGGCGATTCCAATCTCAAAGTTGAACTGCAAAGTTTTAAATCATGGTCAGTTCATACTAACTCATAGTTATTCTGTGACTAAATAGTGACATTATGGATGTCATTTGATTGGTTCTCGCGCATATTTTGCTGTCACGTGTTTAAAAAGAATGATCACGTTACATTGTACCGCGTGACCTGAAGAAATTACACTGGGCAGTGAAATATAACTTGACAGCAAAAGATTGGAATACGGGGGCAGTGCCAAAAAGATCCAAAAGAGTTGGGGTGATCAACTCATACTCGATGACACCTTATTCGCATTTGACTCAAGCTTAGATGAAAATCTGTAGGTAGTACGTACTCAAATCATGAGCGTTTCAACGGAAGGACCATAATGGAATTTTAGGTTTCTGAGCACCTCAATATTTAGTAGAAGTTCTCAAACAATTGTAAAACTGAACCGGTAATTTGTAAAAGTTACGAATCAAAAGTTATAAGCATTTTAAAGTGGTCCCTCGGTTCCACACATGCAATGCTGGGTTCCAAGGATCTAATCAGTATTCACATCTTCTTTCACTGTCTATATTTAGTAGAAGATTTGTAAAAAAAAAAACTACTTAATTTCAGCCCTTCTTCTTCTTGCAGAGAGACGAAAACACGATAACAAAGTGGTCCCTCAGTTCTACATTGACGAAAATGTTTTTGCGGTTTTACAAAAAAACTAACTGGAATTTTAAGTTTCTGAATCAGTCAATATTTAGTAGAAGTGCTCATACAATTTGTAAATTCAATCAGTAATTTGTAAAACTTACCAATCAAAAGTTATAAGCATTTTAATGTGGACTTTCGGTTGAACACTTTCCAAAACGCAAAAGTAACTTTACAAAAAAACTATAAAACTTAGAGACGTGTAATATAGCTTATCATTTAGTAAAAATTTTTACTAAATATCTACATACAGCAATGAACAATAGACAGAGCCATTATCGAAATATAGCAATTTTAGTTTCCGGCATAGAGATGCAGCCGCGGGGTGACCACACGGCTTAAATTTTCAGGACAGGGAACAGCATGACAGCCGCGCGACGCGACGATTCCACTCTCTGCTGATGCGGGTGTGACTCAATGAAGTCAGCGTTGGTACTTTAAGTACCTATTCATCCATTGTATTTTCAATAGGTGAGTAAAAAAAATCCGATGATTGTCTAATAAATATAAGATCATACGAAAACGGAACGTCAGCGGAAAATCAATACTATTTATACTTAGGTGCTTACCTATCACACTACTCAAACAACTTCGAGAGGGCTTTCGCTGCCCAGTTCAACAATAGAATCTACAAGGTGCTTACCTAAAAAGAACAATCGCTAGGAAAACTTCAATAACCACTATCCCACTTACTATTATAAATGTCAAAGTTTGGATGTTTGTGTTTCAATCACGCTGTTACTACTTACTGGTCCGATTTGGATGAAACTTGGAATATATTATAGTTCGTAACCTGGATCAAACACATCGGCAACTTTTTTTTATTTTTTTTGTGGACGAAGTCGCGGGTAACTGCTAGTAATATTATAAATGTTAAAGTTTAGATGTTTGGATGTTTGTGTTTCAATCACGTCAAAACTACGAACCAACTTGGATGGAACTTGGCATATATTATTATACTAGCAGTTACCCGCGACTTCGTACGCGTCTACAGTTTCCGTGTACATTATATTATCTGTGCGTGTACCGAGCGGATACTTTGAGAAACTTGACATTACACCGAACTCGTACCTACTGGAATGTCAAACGCTAGTCGTTAGACCAAAGAGGTAGTACTACGCCCTGTCAAACTGACGTGACATGACATGACAATGAAATCCTCTTGCCAATTGGCGCTGCTAATCCTTTTCGTTCATTTTATCCTGTAGATCCTGTTAATTATTCGAGATAAAAAGTAGCCTATATGTCAATCCAGGTTACGAACTATATATATGCCAAGATTCATCCAAGTTGGTTCAGTAGTTTAGACGTGATTGAAACACAAACATCCAAACATCTAAACATCCAAACATCCAAACATCTAAACATCTAAACTTTCGCATTTATAATATTAGTAGGATTATAGTTCGTAGCCTTAATATACTAGCAGTTACCCGCGACTTAGTACGCGTCTGCAGTTTCCGTGTACATTATATTATCTGTGTGTGTACCGAGCGGATACTTCTTTGAGAAACTTGACATTACACCTCATTACACCGAACTCGTACCTACTGGAATGTCAAACGCTAGTTGTTAGACCAAAGAGGTAGTACTACGCCCTGTCAAACTGACGTGACATGACATGACAATGAAATCCTCTTGCCAATTGGCGCTGCTAATCCTTTTCGTGCATTTTATCCTGTAGATCCTGTTAATTATTCGGGATAAAAAGTAGCCTATATGTCAATCCAGGTTAAGAACTATAATATATTCCAAGTTTCATCCAAATCGGACCAGTAAGTAGTAACAGCGTGATTGAAACACAAACATCCAAACTTTGACATTTATAATAGTAAGTGGGATAGTGGTTATTGAAGTTTTCCTAGCGATTGTTCTTTTTAGGTAAGCACCTTGTAGATTCTATTGTTGAACTGGGCAGCGAAAGCCCTCTCGAAGTTGTTTGAGTAGTGTGATAGGTAAGCACCTAAGTATAAATAGTATTGATTTTCCGCTGACGTTCCGTTTACGTATGATCTTATATTTATTTGACAATCATCGGATTTTTTTTACTCACCTATTGAAAATACAATGGATGAATAGGTACTTAGAGTACCAACGCTGACTTCATTGAGTCACACCCGCATCAGCAGAGAGTGGAATCGTCGCGTCGCGCGGCTGTCATGCTGTTCCCTGTCCCGAAAATTTAAGCCGTGTGGTCACCCCGCGGCTGCATCTCTATGCCGGAAACTAAAATTGCTATATTTCGATAATGGCTCTGTCTATTGTTTATTGTTGTATGTAGATATTTAGTAAAAATTTTTACTAAATGATAAGCTATATTACACGTCTCTAAGTTTTATAGTTTTTTTGTAAAGTTACTTTTGCGTTTTGGAAAGTGTTCAACCGAAAGTCCACATTAAAATGCTTATAACTTTTGATTGGTAAGTTTTACAAATTACTGATTGATTTTACAAATTGTATGAGCACTTCTACTAAATATTGAGTGATTCAGAAACTTAAAATTCCAGTTAGTTTTTTTGTAAAACCGCAAAAACATTTTCGTCAATGTAGAACTGAGGGACCACTTTGTTATCGTGTTTTCGTCTCTCTGCAAGAAGAAGAAGGGCTGAAATTAAGTAGTTTTTTTTTACAAATCTTCTACTAAATATAGACAGTGAAAGAAGATGTGAATACTGATTAGATCCTTGGAACCCAGCATTGCATGTGTGGAACCGAGGGACCACTTTAAAATGCTTATAACTTTTGATTCGTAACTTTTACAAATTACCGGTTCAGTTTTACAATTGTTTGAGAACTTCTACTAAATATTGAGGTGCTCAGAAACCTAAAATTCCACTATGGTCCCTCCGTTGAAACGCTCATCTCAAATCTATGCTTGCGAAACGATTTCTTTATCAGGATACGTTCCTAAGGCTCGTACCTAATATTTATTTTTATTTTTTTATTTTATTAATTCGGATACCCAACACAGGTCTACACTTCACAATATTACAGGTTCATATAAAATATATTAACTAGGTGCTCCCATAATTAAAGGGTACCACAGCGTGCGTAAAGGAATACTTAAATAATTCAACAATTACTGAACTGTCACCTTTTTGGCAACATCTAGTTGTATGTAGGTACCTAATTTGTTTTTTGTTTGTGTTACGTTTCCGTGTGTTGTCAAGTAAAGTTTTTTCTTTCTTTCTTTCGTAATATCATATATTAAGTAGGTACCTAGGTAGGTAATAATCTAGCTAGATTTTGGCTTCCAGCGTCAAATCGCGAGTATAAATGTTCGTTATCAGGAAGTGTGGAGATTAAATATTATAGGTAAAGTCGTTGGTTTATAGACAACATTATATCGAAATATTTTTGGACAATCCAAAATATACCTACGTTTAAAGCAATCGTTTCAGTATCTGATTAAGGAATCAGCGTGCTGATTCAAAATTTACTTGTCTTTTTGTACTTGTTCGCCACGAAAACGTTGCGTCTTTCCGGAAACATTCAGCCTGAAATAGGCTCTCTGTCAACGGACGTACGCCAATGCTTGCAGGCAAGATGTTTTCAGATGTAAACAAAATGTTAGTCGAGGTGTAAGTGACAATAAAACGGGAGCTTAGCTCTCGGGGCCGTCTTCAAGTGGAACGGCGAAGGTGCGGGGGGGAGGGAGAGGGAGGAGCATGCAGCCTGCAGTCGTCTCCCTCTGTCGTGAGTCGCGCTCATCCGTTTTATTTCTTGTTTGTCCGCAGAGCGCCTTCCCGCTCACTACATAATTTATTTTGAGCGGGCACACTTAAAAAATTGGTTGAGCCGCGTACGAGTTTAGCCGGCGAAATGGAGTTTGCGGATGAGGAGTGGGGGGACGAAATGAAAATAATATGGTAAATGATTTCATTTGAATTGCCGTATTCTCCGGGTAATGGCCCGTGGCGAGTCCCGCTTCATTGTCCGTGCCGTTTTCATTTACGCGCCGAATTTATTTTGCTAGCTTTTATTGCCGCACTTGACTTTTATCGCCCTTTACACAGGCCCATACATATTCAATAGCTCCAACAGCATCCTGTCTGGTATTTGAAAACTATTACGTTTGGTACACTGCTTGCCACTTTGAGCTGATATATTAAACGGCACATGATATAATTTATTAATACCTATTTGTTTATTTAATACATCCATGAACCAAAAGTTTCTACAATAGGAGGGTTAATACTAAATTAAAGCATTATTATTTTGCTAAGTACTGAAAGTAGCTAGAATGGATTTTTTCTTCTACTCAGCCAACCAGCAGTGTTAGGCTCCTAAGCTGCTCTAGTAGGTAGGTACTTTATTCACTTTCGAAAGTTCACTCTTTCCATCTCTTTAGGTAGGTACCTACCTAAGTACTACTAAGCAAACTCCTCAAATGTGCGATTGACAAGACACCATCTGAGATCCGTTGGTTTAAATCAAAATGTGCTAGTCAAAGGCATGTCCAGCCGAACCTAACATTGCACAACACATTTGTCTAAGAGTTACTTTTATTAATTTTATTTCAAGACTTTTATTTTTTTTTAAATTGTCCATGAATATTAAACCTGGGTCTTTGACGTTCTTTAAGTTTGAGAACCAAAGATTTAGATGATTGTTGCGTTCCTGAAAATCTGTGGCAGTGTCCAGCTTATACGGCTAACAGGATGATGATAATGATTTAATAATGTGATAAATCAAGAAACTAATGACAAACTAACATTGAATTAATAGTGCGCTGCCGGTAATGATCCGTAGCTACAATAGCGACCGCAAGGGTTTAAAAGCTTTCTTCAATAAATCACAGAGGGTGAGCGAGCTCTCATTTTTTACAAAAGCCAAAAGACGGGGGTGGAGATACAATTACACAACCCATGATGTTGTTATGCTGGCTATTAAGTGATCTGCTTGCCATTGTAGCTATTCTGTGGTTTTTATGAGAAGTGATAGAAGGCTAAGGTCCATCTGATGTTATGCGGTAGCTTCTGCTTTGAATTCGCTGCTAGTGCAAGTAGGTATCAATAAAAAACGGACAAAAATCATATAGTAATATGATAAAATATTATGTATCAGAGTGCTATTATTGTTTCTGAATTTTATTAGGCGCAAGCAAAGCGTCTCACAGTGACATCTATATTATACCCATCGAAAACCACAACCTATTGCAGCCGACAAAGCCCTCAAAGGCTCTCAAATAACCTTCCCTTATACTTATTATACTCTTTGCCTTATAAAAACTTATGGCAACATAAGTTAATGGTAGATGTCGCTACCAAAAATATGACGTGCTTATGATTAGATCAAACAAATACTGAAATGTAAAAGTTATATTCTTATGATAACCATTTCCATAGTATTTTGTGTTGAAGTAATAGTTGAAAAAAATGTGAATAAAAAAATCGGAAACTAAATTCTATCACCAAACATTTTTAGTCTATTTTTTAGTTTTTACCTGTGGTAGATTTTTTTGCCTGTGGATTGATTGTGCTGCCATCTATGAAATAATATTGTACTAATCAGGTTTCAAAGAGCTTTGTCGGTCAAACAGTTCGAAAAACTTAGTAGTTATTTTACTTTTATTTAAAAAAAAACCCAACTCTGTATGTAAAACTCTTTTATTAAAAACAAAGTTTCATTTAAAAATTAAACCTTATAAAATGATTTATAAATTATTTAAAAAATTCAATAAGCTCATAAATATTTATATTTACCGCCAGAGTTTAGTTGCATTTCAGACATTTTGTGAACCCCGCAAGCGGAAGTGAGTTTGTAAGTGCTACGCAGGCGCAAATTGACCTTTCGGTTGAAGAACCCGTCGGTCACATGTAAGTGTCGATAAATATCGCAATTTTACAGTGAATCCCGATTATTTAGATAAAAATACAGTTTTTGTAAGTATTTTTAGTGGTGATCATAATTTGGTGATAATACGGCGAAACCGCAGTGTGGATTTTGTGTAAATATTGAAAAAGTTAATCTGCCGCGGCGCCGGCACGTTTGTCAATTTGCTAATTTTCAATAGCTCCTGTCCGGAATACAGACCGTGTTATATTTTCATACTGAGGCAATATAGGCGTGCTAATTGTTATTTTGTGGGAAATCGAACTGATAGTGAGTTTATTGTGTGCATTTATCTCAAATAATACATGCTCAAGATGTCTCTTGGTTGGCAGCCACATGTTCGGATACCCACACCATTGGTTCCGTGATATCTTTACTCAAGAGGCCTGGTTTTAATTCTTTGACACCACTTCTCTTGTCCTAACTCTGAAATGATAACTGTAAGGTTTACTGTTTACACGTAAGGTGACTGGCATACTCCCACAAAGGATTGTGTTCCCTCACGCTATATAGGTGGGGTTAGGTTGAGTGAAAACTTCGTCCAATATAATAATTTACTCACTAGATTCTTGTAAGTCATTGGTTCCATTCAATATGCATGTGTTTAGTTCTTGATTCATGTATGACTTTACAATTTTGAGGTTGACACATTGTTTCTGTAAGTCTTGTTTTTATCTCTAAGAAATATGATAAACCTCCCAATGCACCCATATTTGTTGCTTTTTCATAATATAATCTCAGCTGATTCAGGTTTAATTTGGAATGTGTTATTGCAAAAATTTCTGATCTGAAAAACCTAGCATATGGATGTTATCCACATCATTTCTATATTATTTAGGTGTTTTATAAATAAACTGATCCATTTTTTGTATTTCTAATTGAATTGGTTTTAGATAAAAAAGTGTGAATCCAGATTTCTTACGGTTTGGTTGAAATTCAAGAAGAATCCTAAAGTTGAGATACTGAACAGCATTCACTTTCAACTTTCACTTATCAAAGATCTGATGTCATTGACTGATTTGGAATCTTGAATTTGCATTGCAAGGAGTATCAATCTCAAATTCAAGGAATAGGTTTCGTTTCTTCTACTTTCCATATGATATTCCAATGCCTAACCTTAGAGGTCGTTGACACAAGGTCAACAGCCTTGGTGCTGAATTTCCTTCATGTGTGAATCATGATCTTCAACTATTGCCAAGGTTCTGTCAGTTATTAGAAATAAAAAAATATACAAGTTCAAGGTGAATCTGTAATCTTGAATTTTATCTTATAGTGTTTTCTTTGTGGACTTTCTTACCATTTTTTGTTAAACGATAATGTTTTAGGAGATTCTACCCACGAATTCATAAACAACATAGAGTTGGATTCAGGCACTTGTTCTATCGTATGAGTTAATGGAAGCACTCGAGTGTAAATGCCACTAGCAGTCACCCATCCAAATAGTGACCGCGCAGAACGTAGCTTAAAATGAAGATTGACTAAGCAAACTACACCAAGAGCGCTTCGCTAGGGGAATGTTCTTAGAAACGTTTTGGTGGACGGTTTAGCTTCAACTTATGAATTCTGGTGATAGAATAAAATTGCACACTGTTTCACGCAGCCAAATATTTGAAAATGATAACTGTTATTTACTTTAACTGTAGGTTTTAGTTATTCAAATGCGAGCCCATAGAGTCGCGGTTGTAGTCACATACTGCTACCGTGCTGCGGGTACTCGAACATTATCCACCAGGCCCGACTATGCGTCTCACAACACAACTGTTTTGTGGGATCACCGTCCAGGGGCACATTTTTCTAGAAGTATTTTGTTCATAAAAAAACCAAGGTCAGACATTATTGGCATGGCATTCTAAATGATCCTTGTGATTTTATTGAATAAAGAAATTTTGACTTTGACTTTGATTAGTTTTGTAGGTAAAAGTAATGCAACAATTTAATTGGAAAATTAATAATATGCTAGCTTTTGTATGGGCAGTGTTCAAAGTTCAAAACTAGTGCCTGACTATTGGTTTTTTTTTGTATTACCAAGTAAATCAAAAGTTTCATCTAAGAGCTAAACATTATGTTTGTTTGGCCCTCAGATCACGTCTTGACCGTAAATTGCACTCTGCACAACCATGGGTGACATTGAGGACACACACTTTGAGACTGGGGACTCTGGTGCCTCGGCCACCTTTCCCATGCAATGCTCGGCGCTCCGCAAGAACGGTTTTGTCATGCTCAAGGGACGTCCCTGCAAGATTGTTGAGATGTCCACCTCAAAGACTGGAAAGCACGGCCACGCTAAAGTCCACATGGTTGGGATTGATATTTTCAATGGAAAAAAGTAAGTGCGCCTTATACCTATCTATTTACAAATCATCTTTACAGATAATAATTATATTAATTTTATGGTTATTAATTAATTTATAAAAGTAGGTATTATCAATTCAGATTCTTAAATGTCTAATAGATAGGTAGTTTCATCAGTCTAGTAAATGAACAAAGGTAAACATAAATTAGTAAAATAAAAATGACAAATTATCTAATCTGTTCAGTGCCTGATCATCACATTCTTTTATGTTTAGGGAAAGACACGTCTACATCGAATCTTAAAAAAACACGTTTTAGACACATTAGGTATCATAAGTACATGATAATCTTAAAATGTTTGGTAAATAAGCTCTTCATTATGTGAACTGGATGACAATAAGATGCACTAAAGGTTTTTCGTTTTTAAATTTAGATGAAAAAGGTGCCTTGATCATATGCTTGACCTTAGTTCTGCCTAGTTTGTGAAACATTGACTATTGAACAGGCTTTTTGACTTTGATTATTGCCCCTTTTAAGCCAAAACCTGAAAAAACACTGATGCATTGAACAATAGGATGCGAGCCCATAGAGTCGCGATGGCAGTTGTATACTGCTACCGTGCTGCGGGTACTCGAACATTATCCACCAGGCCCGACTATGCGTCTCACAACACAACTGTTTTGTGGGATCACCGTCCAGGGGTACATTTCTAACACTTTATTCTTCATCATTTTTACTTAGAGAAGGCTTAGGAATTAGAGCAATAGATCAGGATTGACTGCAAAATCAAATCTCTGATCCAGATGATCTAGATAGGGCATCTACATAATGTAAGACTTTCACGCCGAATTTTGACCACCAGTCAAAAAATTAAATAAATAAATAAATATTCAGGGACATTTCACACAACACCCTCTAGTCCCAAACTAAGCAATGCTTGTAATATGGGAACCAGATGGCTGATAGAATTCTTATATACTTTTTTTTTTGTAAATACATACTTATAATACATAGTAACACCCAGACATAGAACAAACATCTATGTTTTCCACGCACAAATGTTTGTTCTTGGTGGGGATCGAACCCACGACCCACAGCACGGAAGGCAGAGCTATTACCGACTGAGCTGTGACGCCTGTCTAATTAACTTGCTATATAAGATAGAATTCAAGCATAATAATTTCTGATTTATTATTTTTCAAGGTGTAGTAAGAGTAGTACAATTCTGTAAGAAAATAACACCAGGCGAATGCACTCACTGCGCACCCGTTTTCATTGAGAATAGTGTCCAAAAATCTTTTATCTTGAGTTTTTCTGAGCATACCAAGCCTAATTCTTTAAAGAATGTCTCCATAATAAAATCAACACAATAATAAGCAATGATTATAAATGTGTAATAAAAACTTAAAAATACCACCTTCTGCCCCCCAGATACGAAGATATCTGCCCCTCCACTCACAACATGGATGTACCCCACGTGAAGCGCGAAGACTACCAGCTGACTGACATCTCTGACGACGGCTACCTGACCCTCATGGCGGACAACGGCGACCTGCGCGAGGATCTCAAGATACCCGATGGCGACCTCGGCGGACAACTGCGCTCTGACTTCGACAGCGGCAAAGAGTTGTTGGTGAGTATTTCATACGTTATAAGAGCTTACAATCTCGCATGATCTAGGTAAAACGTACTCGCAGCTGAATAGAAAAATTCTAATATCAGGTAGTTTTAAGATTGTAATTGAGGTGGTGGGTGGGTATGTTGATTTTGACCTTGGATTAAACATGATAAATCCTGTATATTTTTATATAATTTTAGTTAACAGAATTTCCATTTTAGTAAGGTATAATCGTAGGTAAATCTTAGTCAGTGTCTTGCGATACCTATCCTCTTAACCTGCATTCATTATCTCGTTCAATGGTTATTCTTCGCCTACACATGCTTTGTTCGTATTGTATGTACCTGCACGCTTAAACGTATCTTTCTATTGAAGAGAAGACAAATCATACTGTCTCTTTCTTTTGTTTGACGTAAAAAGAGACAGGAAATGTTTTAAATGATGCTCTTATGATTTAGATTAGATTCTTATGACTAATGCTCTTGCGTAAACAGATCGCTAAGCCTGTTCCTGTTGTACTCATGCACCTACTCAGAATATACATTGTAACATGTATGTAGCTACAACACTACTATTGTGCGTTTTACTTATAGTCACTGACCTAAATTCACTATTGCTGACCAAAAAAATATTTTGACAAATAAAATATCACGCGTGATCAAATGCCATGCCGTTTAATTGCGTTTGAAATGGCTGCGGCGCGCCTGTTAGCTTTAATTTTGTGTAAATCAGGGACAAATTAGCAAAATGTTGAGTGAGGAAAATAATTGGTATTAAAAAAACCGTTCTGTGATTGACCACGTTCGTAAATTGAATACCTATTCGATTTCAAACGCATGATTTGGCGGAAAACTGTTTGCATGTTGACTCATCAATTTCATCATAATGACGTTGGTTAGGTACAGTCAGCTTCACTGGTTACATACATACTATATACATATTTCTAAATATAAATTGTATCAGTAGAATAAAAAATGTTTGTGTAAAAAAAAATTAAACAAAAACTGGAGTAACCAATAATGCTAACAGTACCTAAATAAGCCTAATCGAGTATAGAGTCTCTGACATACCCCCATGGTGTGTTGGTGCTAAATCCACTCGTAAATAATAACTCAACCCGTAACCTGGACTATGCACTATTGCCAGTCATATGGACATTATGGGTTTTGAGGACATTTAAATTCATTATCTAACACGAATATTTTAATTATTTAATGTTGAAGCAAATAGAATTACTGATTTCATTCTAAAACAGTTTTTTGAGGAAATAGGCACATAAGCTGATTGTGAACCGCAATCTAGTTGTTTTCGTTTTGTAAATAATAATGTTGTTGACATACAAACCTACTTGGACTAAATAAATGAAGCAATCAATAAAAATCCTAAAAAAATTATAATTTAGAAGCAAGAATTTCCATGTCTTGAATTATGTTCAATGTTTATGTTGAATTATGTACTTGTTCTGGCTAGACGGCTGTCTTGCCAAGGGCAACTAGTACAGAGATCGTTGAGCTTATCACAAAGTATAATTATTAGTCTCATTGTTGCTACGACAAAATTTATCTGCTAAAAGAACACAGTCGAGTTTTACACGCAATATTATAAGCTAAAATAAAAAGAAGCAAAGATAAATTATTGCCCTTTAACTTTCCAATGCTGAGGTCAGATTGTGCATGCATTAAACTATCATGATTCAGTATTTTAAAGACTGTGATGTCACCTAGACACGTTGAGGTGGCAGACTTGTGTAATTAATATGATTAAATTATCATAAATCTTATGTAGATCCAACTATGTTCTTTACCACAAACAATACTTATGTATTGGGTTTAATCATGCCTAAAAGTAGGCGATACATTTAGATGAATAAGCAATATTACTATTCGAAAGACTTGACCTTTCGCATGACCGACAAAATATTAAGTACGGCTTTGTATGCCCGAATAATTTCCTTTGTTATTTTATGTAACGCCTTGTTTTGTATTGTTCCAGTGCACCGTGCTGAAATCTTGCGGCGAAGAGTGCGTAATCGCGGTAAAGGCAAACACAGCTCTCGACAAATAAACCAACACAGCATTTATAGGGTTATAACATCGTATAATTTTTTTACAATCAAACGCTCTACATAAATGTAAAACATAATACTATGTACTATAATTTAACGTAAAATATAGGTGCCGCGGTGCTCGCTCGCTCGTCTGATCTCGCGGTAACTCACGACGTACGCTGCCAATAATCGACGCAAATCCGCCGCTGTTGCAATGAAGTCTATTGTTTTAAGGATTGATTCTAGAGACTGGGGGGAGATCGCTTTGGGGTTTGATAGGGCTCTAGTCGTTGCGCTGACACACAGCCGCCTGCAATGCCCGCTCTCGCGAGTGTCGCTGCACGCTGCGAGTGTCAGCGCAAGGAGTGCTGGCTCGACTTATTGCCGGATGATTGTTAGATTATTGTTCGCGACCATAAATCAATGAAATAGTTAGCGCGATGTTGCCAAGCGCTAATGCATTAATTTATTTATTGTAAGTGTAATAGTATTGGCGGGCAGAGGGCAGCGAGCGTCCGCCGCGGCGCCGCCGGAACTTCACGTTTGTTTTTGTTTTGTTTGTTCTCTTTTCGCTTCAACATCTAAACGTTAAGTTTAGGATGCGTTCCGCGCGGCGCTAGCTCGTCGATAAACAGAAATTCCTGTGATGGATATTGTTTTAAAGTGGTTCATATATCTGACGAAAAGGTGGACGCAAACTTGAAGTTATTACCATTATTTTAATGCTAAATTAATTAATACATACAAAAAATCGCGATAAAATGCAAAAAAAAAAATAGAAATAAATGAAAATTCTTGAATGTGGTGTGTGATTTGGTCTTATTTAGGATGTGCGACGATTCGCGTGCGCTGTCCGCCGGCGCGTCGCCGCATGCCGTCGCGGCGCGCACCGCTATGCTGACGGCGTATCCCTCATGTGTAACACTTGCAAACTGTTCGAATTCATATCTCACATTGCACTGCGGGCTATCGCCACACTGCGTATTTCTGCCTAAACTCGAATCCCTTCTTCGAGACAGGCGCCGAAAGACCCGGTGAGGCGCTGCCCCGTGCATTCCAACACGATGAACCGGTCCTATCATTCGAACTCGTGCTAAATCGTATGAAGACTGACTGTGGACGTTTCCCGAGATTGATTCTTGGCTGAGACCGACATTGCATTTTATAAAAAATAATAGATGTTTTATTAGTCGCGTATATCGGCCTTCCTTGCTCTCTTTATTTGCCCATTTGAACGCGCGCGATGTTACACATACTCGAGTGGCTTTTGCCTGATTCCATGTTTGAGTAGAATGCGAGGCCATTCCTTAACACTCGTCTCCCGGCTAGGGTAGGATACCGTACACTTGTGTGCTAGTGGACTTATCAATTTTTTAATCATCAGATTGTCAAAGACGATATGATATACGAAAATTAATGTAAGGACGTAAGGTAAGGCCCCCTTTGTTAGAGATATTTTTTAAGCACACAAAATTCTTACATCGCTGGTTGTAGAATATTTTAGGCAGTTTTAGATACTGGCAACAGTTTTATGTTCTCTGAAGTGTACATTTTTTTCGAAATTGCATAATCGTTATTGTTGGTAAAGTTTTTATAGTTAGCAGCTTGTAATCAGTTTTTTATTTTATAAAGAAAACCTAAGTTATATTATAAAGACATCGGGAGGTGTATAATAAATACTTTAGTAATATTATATACTTTTTTTCTGTCTTCTGTACACATGTCTTACCCAACGGTACCTTGATGTAATATTTCCACGTGGCACTACTTGTTCAGTAACCGTTAGATATAGTGAAGATTAATGTGACTTGTATTCGTAATCGTTAGCGCACTCGATTAGTTAGCATTAGGAATCGATCCTGTTGCACACGGTCTATTTGCTTACTTTAATTATATCCATAGTCATTGTGTAAAAAAACCACATCATTATAACTACGCATTATGTAAGCTTTTTCGCGGACGAAATACGATTGCCAATTCAAAGTTAGGGAACGTCATAGTGTGTGATCGAGTGAAGGAAGGGCGCAAGCCTTGGAGCTAAGAGATGGCCACCATTGTTGTGTAAGGAATCAAAATGGAGCGTATTAAGTTTAGGAAACTCGAAATTATTTTTTATATTGGGTCGTAGGGTCAGGTCTGATAGCTGTGACGGTTAGTACTAAATGGTTTGTAAATAAGAAAGGGCAGCATACAGTTGATTGTTGTGCAATGACTGCAGGCAGTTCATGGGAGGGTACTTAATACAGCGCTTACTATGACCGCGCTCACAATCTCTCCCATTGCCTTGTTATTGCACTTTTTAAAATTTTCATATTTCAAATTGGTATTACTGACAAGTAACTTGCGGTGTATGTTATTGTGCAAACACTTTACCGAATTTAATAGCAATGGCCAATAAATGTAATTGCAGTAAAAGTATTTAACAGTCTGTCGAATTAAATCTGTACAAAACGAAATACCGTGACTTGTGATTCGTTACCTTTTAGTTGTAGTTAGAAACCCTAGTTAGTTCTTATTAAGTAGGTACCTACTCTAGTAATACGGGTCTATCTTCTGCAATCACCAAAAAATCGCCAGTGAATAATTTTTTGGCGCCTCACCCCCGTATGCAAATGTGTAGGTCCCCAGCATACACATGGAACATTCTAGATATTTGAATATGCCATCATTTAGTACTAAATTAGCGCAACTGAAATACTAGGTCACAAAATTTAGGTACCAAAAAAACACTATCTTTGACGGGTAGGGTATACTAGTATTATAATATCTGCGGTGGTACTAGGCCTCTGAAGGTTTTCTGTTGGAATCACAGGTTGGAATGTTTCTTCGAATAGAAAAATGTGCACTACATGACAGATTCGAACCCACGGCCTTGGGATCGGAAGACGGGGTCACAATAGACCACCGGTGTTATCGTAGTCTTTATTACCCTGCATAGAGTTAAAGTAAAACCATTTTCTAAACAGTACAAGCTCACAGTTTTACCATCATCAGTCAAAAATAAGATTCTATCGTAGCAAGTTGTCGTACCTAAGATCGTAATGTGAACTTATTTTTGGTATTGATAGTGGTAAACTAGGCTCTAATATATTTTCTGTTTTAAAAATAGGGATGACACGATTATAATTTAAACATAATATTTATCATCTACTACAAAACCATGTTACTTCAGTTCCGCCAAGTTTTAGATAAACATGAGACTTGCAAAGTACCTACGTAGACAAAGGCACACGAAGTGTATAAAGTTATAAAGTAAAAGTTATATATAACTTAGGTACCTATCTAATACTAATAATAAAATATCTCGCAGAAAAATATTTACATTAGTACCTAACTATAATGCCTATATTATGTACCTACTACCTAAATTACACGCTAACTTCAAACACAAAAATATACAATGTATCATCAAGCCGTGATGTCAATAACATCATTATTTCAAAATAACGTTTACACATTTTAAATATAAATTAAAAATATACCTACACACCGTGAACCACTCTGCATTCTCTACATAGCATAATAAAAATCCTATAGAAATTGGACCAGCCATTCACGAGATAAGTATACTATACAGTACTGACGAGATAAGTGTAAGACGAGACACGAGATAAGTAGACTATATAGTACAGTACTGACTCTAAAACGAGGTATAACAAGGTATAAGGTCATAGACCGTCAGCTTCATCCTCTGAATCAGAGCTATCAGAAATCTCTATAATTAAAAATGGGTCTTCGATATCGAATATAGTTGCTGTGTAACCTTCCCCTAGTTCTTCAAGCATGCTGGGTATATCCAGAGATTCCCGTTTCACTACATCATTCACTTCTGTAATATTATCTAAATCAGCTTCTGTTGTCGACGCGATTGAAACTTCTTTGCCGTCATTTTTATTACAGGGTATATCGAATTGCTCTCGTTTAACTACATCATTCACATTTGTAATATTATCTTTATTATGTAAATCAACTTCTGTTAATGGAGCGTCTGAAACTTCTTTTTCGTCATTTTCATTGCTGGTTATATCAAGAGGTTCCCGTTTAACTACGTCATTCACATCTGTAACATTATCTTTATTATCTAAATCAACTTCTGTTGATAAAACAATTGAAATCATTTCGCTTCCGTCATTTTCATTGCTGGGTATATCAAGAGGTTCCCGTTTAACTACGTTATTCACATCTGTAATATTATCTTTATTATCTAAATCAACTTCTGTTGATAAAGCGGTTGAAATTATTTCGCTTCCGTCATTTTCATTGCTGGGTATATCAAGAGTTTCCCGTTTTACTATGTCATTCGCATCTGAAATATTATCTTTATTATCGAAATCAACTTCTGTTGATAAAACGGTTGAAATCATTTCGCTTCCGTCATTTTCATTGCTGGGTATATCAATAGGTTCCCGTTTTACTATGTCATTCGCATCTGAATCATAATCTTCTTTATTAGCTTTTGTTGATGAAGGCATTGAAATAATTTCTTTTCTGTCATTTTCATTGCCAACTTTTCTCACATTATTCTTAGAATGATACGTTTTTTCAGCGGTAAGTATCTCTGAATTGCTATTTACAACTGATTGTGTTTCAGGTCGCGTTGCGTATGTGATATGAAAGTCATTAGATTTAATATTACTTTGTTTATCGAGGTTGCTTACATTGACTGCCGTAGTGTTTGGCAAACTTTTTGTATGGTCATTATTAGAAATGGTATTTGTAACAATGTTGGTCGATACAGGTATAATATCGAAAGACGGTACCGTACTGCAGTGATTATTAGCCGTGATAAGATTACCAGCCTTTACCAAATTACTTGTATTAGGAACGCATAAATCAGATTGTACTAGAACCAATATCTCTTTTGCTAGATTAGCTGCGTCTACTTTATCTTGAATTTGTGTGGGTACAATTTGACGAGAATTCGTCTCTGCATTCTTTGGGTTGTGTGCGCTTGGTTCAATTTGAGGATTATAGTGCTTTGTAAGATAAACTGTTTCCGCCAAGTTACCTGGCCTTCCCGTCACTGATATTGGTGTAATTTTTCTAAAATGTTGTTTTGGCGTACTAACTGTTTTCACTGAGATAGTAATTGGACCTGCACATTTATTGTGAACAGAATTCGCTTTCAAATTTAAAAACTTGTCATTTGGTAAAACGCGGTTGGTCGGTCGTTCAAAATTATTGAAAATAAAACTTTTAAATTCGGATGAGTAGGGAGTAATTTGATTATTAGGTGCTCCTTTTGTTTCTATATTATTGTTGTTGTTTGTTATTGTCGTGCCATATTTTATAGTTGGTTGTATAACTATTTTGCTGTCACACACAGTCACTGAGTTTACAAAATTAACGTTTCCAAGAGATGCCTTACTATTAGTAGGAATATTTCTCGCTAACTCAAGAAGTTCTTTTGGATCGGTATTTTTAACAGTCTCTGAGTTCAGTGCGTATGGCCTCACAGTGTTTTCATTAGTCTTCAATGGGCCAAAATTAACATTTCCAAGAGATGCCTTACTATTAGAAGGAATACTTCTTGCTAACTCGAGAAATGCATTTAGATTCATATTATTACTAGTCTCTGAGGCAGTCAGTGCGTGTTGCCTTATAGTGTTTTCATTAGTCTTCAAAGGGTTGAATACAACTGGAGGCACAGAAGTACCACAAGTCGCTGAAGAGTTTATAGGACCTCCATTTCCAAGGTCTGGATCACTTTCTTCGCCACTGTCTTCTGACTGGCTGAGCCTCAATTCAGGATCTAGTAGTCCATGTTCTAGGTTCACAAATCTGAAAATTAAAGGATTCGTAGTTGTTACTCAGCATATCATACCTTTGCAACTAGCAATAAATAAATATCTCTCAAGTCTAGTAACTTGTGTTCTTTCTCTAGCATAGCGAGTGTCTTCTATTCTTGCTCTGGTCTTTCAAGTCTTTTCACGTGTCTTGAATAGTCTTAAACTTTTTAAAACCTAAAGATTATATTCTAGAAACTCATTATTTCTCCTAGCTAAGCTCATCTTGTCTTCTTGTCTTTCCACTTGTGTCTAAAATGATCCAGAACCTTCTAGAACCTAAAGATTACATTCTAATTACCTCTCTAGAAGCTCATGTTCTTTCTTTCTAGCAAGGCGACTGTTTTCTTCTAGTTTTGCCAATAACTCAGGGTCATCTGCGGCTGGGTCACACACTTCATCCTTCACGAAGCTTAAGAGGTCTTTCCATTCGCGTTTCTGTCGCCGCTTCTGCATTTTACGCCCGAATTGTATGAAGAGCGCGGCCGCTGGAAATGAGAGGGCATCAATGAGCTGCCGAGAGTCAAAAGTAAATGCCCCTTTTATAGTCGTTAAATGCAACGGCTATGACTGCAAGCAATTTTAATGTTTAATAGTCAAATCAATTTCTGATTATGTTACGGTTTGGTAACCATGTTTTTGTATGAGGATATTCGTCACCTCTGAAAATCGTTTTGAGGAATCTCAGGCATAATTGCAGGTTGAAACATTTACTTCAAAGTATTGAGATTTGACGAACTGAAGTCCATATTCCAAGGTTTCACGATGACTAGCAACGTTTAAGAGAATCTATAATTTCATATGTGCATTACGTTGTTGAGATAGGGGTCAATTTGCTATGTACATTTTAGACGCCTCGCTTCGAAGGCAGTGTGCCTTGACGACTTGTAGTTCTGATGTTGTAGGTGCTACAACCTTTGCTTAGTTTGGGACTAGAGGGCATTGTGTGAAATGTCTATGAATATTTATTTATAATGCATAGGTACCTTCTCCAACGATCTGAGCACGACTCCATTTCATATTATACCGTGTGTTAGCTTCCTTGACGCAATGTATGACGTCATGCATGTCCGGGAAAGGCGGGTTACCATCCCCATCGATGTTCTCGTTTAGAAACTCTTCGAGGCAGCGCACGGGGCCTTCTGGATGACCTGGAAAATATTAGATAAGGTTTATGTTGGGCAAGGACATTGCAACAAGGATGTAACAAATAGGACTTGACTAAAGGACAAGTAATGTTGACCACGAATGGGTAATGTTATAGTACAAAAAGGAACTAAAAGTACCTGGAACCACTTGCAGCCTCACTTCGTGACGTTTGTTGACTTCTGTGCCAGTTAGCTGGCACAGGTGTTTGTATAGTTTCAGTATTGTTGTTTTTATCCTGAAATAAATAGAAATCTGTACTCTAGACTAGACTTTAGTATTAAGGGGCATGATACAGATAGTATTTTATCAAATGAATAGGTATCGTTATTCGGAGTTGGACGAGAGCTTTTAAAAACTTACGTTTCACACTGAACATATGGTGACATCACGCAATCTGTAAGCACTTCAGCTTTTTCTAACTTTTCAAGTCGTTGCTTTTCCTGAGCTATCCTAGCTTCAATATGTTTAATTTTCTGTTGCTTAACCTCGGTTGCATCAACTTCGACAGCAATTTTAGGTTCTAATAGAACTCCGGGCGTGGAAGTGGACATGTTTCGAATTATCTCAGCATTAACCATGGCCATTTGTCTTTTAATACTTTCTGCGCTCATATTATATTTATTTTTGATTTTACATGATGAAGTCTTTTGGTCTTTCTTCTTATTTTTTACAACTGCTAATTTTGGCCTGCCTCGCTTTTTCTGTCCTTTTGGCTTGTCAGAGCTCTTTGCGGTTTGGCTAGTGGAGTTTTCTTTGTTTGAATTAAAATTTTTATCAACTAAAATTACATCGTTGTCGTTGATTATATCAATATTGTCAGAACTATCATCATCAATTTCTATAGGCGGGTATTCTTTGGAAAATGTTTGAATTTTTTTTCTCCGTTTAGCAGAACTTCGTAATTGGTAATTCTGAGTGACATCATCATCTAAATTGATGACTGTTTCAACGTTTCTTTTTGCATGACTTGTTGACGTTTCTGAAATATAGAAAGTACTAAATGATTCTAATTATTATATTCATCATATGTATTTCTTATAGATTATTAGATATATTCAAAGTAGTAAAAGCTATTATGTATCTTAGTTTAAAAAATAAAGTTATGAAGTGATGTTATGAGGGTTTAGTAAGTTCCTTCATATTATTATGTACCTGTGCCTTTTTTTTCTTTCAATGTAATAAACGGTACTCTTTTCTTAGCCTTGTGCAATTTTAACTCATCACACAAATTTTTAATGTGAGAAAATTTTCTCTGTGGTTCAACATCTAAATACATTATAGTTCTAGTAAGGAATTTCTTGAACATTTCTGATTTCTTGTAATCTTCATCAGCCAATTTGTAAATAACTAGCAGTGTTCTGTTTATAACTCTTGACATTCCGTGCGTGTTTTCCATGTCGAAACACTTTTCTATTAGCTCTAGCAACAGAGGATTATCTTTGTATGTGTCAAAGGAGTCGTTGTTTCTTTTTAAATTTGATTCTACTATGCTGCAGTCAGTATCTTTTTCAACATCTATTACTTCAACAGGCTGTTTGGGTAATCCTTCTGTGAAGTTATTAATTTCATCATCATCTAATATTATGGTGCTTTCAGAATCTGTCTTTCTTTCTAAGATTATAACATCTGAATCAGTTTTGTTTCCATCTAGCACTACAACATCATCTATTTCAATCAAATTGGTCGAATCCTCTACCCTTTTTGGAGATTTTATGCCTTCAGTCTCATCAATAACTAAAGTTTCAGATTCTGCCAGATCCTCTTTGGTTGTATCAGTATCTCTGGCTGCAATATCAGCAGTCACTTTGTTTGTCAAATATATGGTATCAACACCATCACTTTCATTGAGATTAACAATAGGGACTTCAAAACAAAACTCCTGAAAATAAATTCAGCACGGATTAACAAAGAAAACTTTTGTAGTCGGTCGGTATCTTATGTATTAGGGAACACTTTTATGAAGTTCCTTGTATGATCCCACTGTTTCTTGTAGATGTAGAAATAACTAACATTTAATTATGAATGAATAAAGCATAGGGTTTGCAGTTTTAGATTGGAGGGTCTCTATCTGTGTTCTAAGTCTCACTATATTGACAAATGCATATCATATCTCACTGGTGACAACTGTGAAATTAAGAATGGTATCCCCATTTTGTCACCAGTAAAGACAAACACTAGTGGCAACAAACCACCACAGTGGGACAAATGGTACACATACTAGAAATATCTGTAGCTGCCCTCTAAAAAGTGAATTCCATTAATCAGACTTTTTTAACTGGATATGCTTAGGGCCCTAGCCCAGTTATTTCTCAGGGATCTTGAGTACATAAGGACCAAACACCTGGCGATAAGTCTACGATGCCTGAGGACTAAGGATTTTGATTTTGCGAGATTAATTCAATCCTAAACTTAGACGTAAAAGTTCAGATAGCTATCTAGCATTTGTATCTGCATTACAGACGTAAAAATGAGGAAAATAAGAGTTTTTAGGAACTTATCGACGTAGGTAAATGAGAAGTATTTTTGTAGTTATGTTCTCTTACCTCTGCGGAGTTGTTGTCAGCTTGTGGTGTTGACATTTTTCTGTAGAAACTAGCTCATTAGAACGCCGGTAAAAATCCAATGTAATGTACTTATTATTTTCGAAAATGTTCATGCTCAAAAAGAAAATTCGCACAAGTTTTCCAACATTTTTCAACTTCTACTTCTTGATTTATGGCTTTTGTTTCCTGCTCTGCTATGGCTTCCGATAGAATGTTTGTTTGCGACAGGTTATCACCATTCTGCCAGTGTACGCTTGAGTTTTGTTATTTGACATTGACAAATCAAATAACTTGACACGACAGCAAAATTAAATTGACGTTTTGTCATTTGTTCCGTTCAGTCAGTGCTACCAACTCTGATATTGTAATTTGTCCACAGTTTTTTCATGTCTTTCCTGTAAGCTTAATAAATAATACGGGAACCACCGCACCGCCGCCGCCGCCGCGCCGGTAGCCTTATCGCCGCCAAGTGAAGTCGTGATGGAGGAAGTTCAATTCGAAGATCATCTATGCAATCTTACCCAAATCATTGAAAACTGATTATAAGGGATAGTTACTAACGGCTGATTTTAACTTAGTCATGTGGTAAACTCGTGGTTCGCATACTTTTAATGAAAGCAAATTTTGAAGTAGGTACCTATACCTATTCATAATAGGTGAAATACATGGACGAATGAAAATACAATACCGCGTTCATAATGTACCATTCTATTCTATCAAATAAATTACCTACAGAAAAAAACAAATTCAGATAAATATACGTTTATTTAGAGAGGCCAATATAACTACTGTTAATCATAAAATAAAAAATATTGCAACCTCAAGTCGCTGTACAGAACTAAACATAATTATTTAAATTTCTTATTTATTATTACAGTTATCTTACTTTTAAAATACAAATTTAAATCTACAATACGTAAAAATACTAAGCAAAATAAAATGCAAATAAAAAATGAGATGGATTATAAATGGGCGAGTTTAATTACAAGTTTATACTTAAAAAAAGGGCACTTTACAGAAATTTACAAGAATTTATTCAAATAATTTAAATATGAAGACATCAAATATACATTAGTAAATATATTTATCTGTTCAAGCACCAAATGGCCGCACTGTAGTAACTAATTTAAATAAACTAGATGAGACATACTTTTCTATTCTTCATAAGTTTCGAAAATATTTTAACTATAATAATTAATTACACTGCACAAATGCGTTCCTTGTAGTATCTTATCGTTAGCACTAGGTAGTTACCCAAATATATCCAACTCACCTGAAAAATACAAAAAAATAATGTTACAATAAGAAATGTCTGAAATTTATTTATTATTAATAAATAAATTTCAGACACATGATCCATTATGACATAATAAAATAACATAGGTAGGTAGCTAAAATGTAAAAAATTAATAATAATATAATCTAGTATTTAGGTACCTACCTAGAATAACACACTGCAACTGATTATTTTCTTGATGTTGCATTGCAGTCAGCTCAAATGCCACTTGCAACATGTTGCAAAATGCAATACAATCTGATGTCACATGCCACGGACCAATTGTAGCAAGTTAAATTGACATGACACCAACCCTAACTTATATGTATAAATGTGCATATAACTCAATACCTAGTAATACCTACCTTTCTTGCTATATTCAATCCTATATGTGAAAGATGAAAATTTAGATGTTTGTTCCTCAATCACATCCCAACAAATTGATTTGGATGAATCTTGGAATACCTATTATAGCATATAGGATAGGATCGAAAAGTCAACAGAATCTGCAGGGTAAAAAGACCAACAGGACGCGAATGAAATCGCAGGCAGAAATCCTACTAATATTATAAATGCGAAAGTTTAGATGTTTGGATGTTTAGATGTTTGGATGTTTGGATGTTTGTGTTTCAATCACGTCAAAACCACTGAATCAACTTGGATGAAACTTGGCATATATATAGTTCGTAACCTGGATTGACATATAGGCTACTTTTTATCCCGAATAATTAACAGGATCTACAGGATAAAAAGAACGAAAAGGATTAGCAGCGCCAATTGACAAGAGGATTTCATTGTAATGTCATGTCACGTCAGTTTGACAGGGCGTAGTACTACCTCTTTGGTCTAACAACTAGCGTTTGACATTCCAGTACGAGTTCGGTGTAATGAGGTGTAATGTCAAGTTTCTCAAAGAAGTATCCGCTCGGTACACGCACAGATAATATAATGTACACGGAAACTGTAGACGCGTACGAAGTCGCGGGTAATTGCTAGTTATTAATAATACTTATACTTATTTATAGCTCACCTATGCCAATATGCGTAGCTCAGTCGTCGCGAGGCGCGCGGCGACGTTGCAGCTCGAATGCTAAATCATGTTGCAATGCGTTGCGTTGGCGTGTCACGTCGGCCGGGACCACGGAGCGTAGGCCGTTCACTATGTCTTTCGTTTTACCTAGAATTTGTTAAAACGGCATCAGTTGGGGCACAATCACATAGGTATGCAGGTATAGGTTAGGTTTGTTACACCTAATCAAAGCACACAAGATAAAGTTTTATTAAAAAACATTATCAATAAAAAAAACGTATTTAGTCATTTCCATCAAACATAATAAGTGATGTAAGTACTTGTCTTCGGACAAAACCATCTTCTCTCATGCTACAAACTGTAGTCTATAGTGGTGTTTTGTAAGTTTGTTGCTAAGTTTGCAGAAATAAAAATATCTGGTCAAAAATAATCTTTTTTTCCAAATAAATAGGTACTAAGGTTCATGGACAGGGTTCTGAAGGGTATCTTACCAAAGTAGATATCATTGAGCGTGTTCCTAATTTTGTTCTCCATGTCTTCCACCATGCGGCCGATGTTCGCGATGTGAGGAGTGACGTCGCTCACTGCGGAGTCTTGCTCAGCCTGTAAATTCACAAGGCGATTCTTCATCTTGTAGGTATACTAGGTGATACCCCCGAATTCATAAACAGAAGCAGAACAGGTCGCCAAAACAGTAACAACCAGCTTTCCCCAGGTTCAGGGCATCATTATTGTTTACTTTGAGGGTAAGCGCCGTTCCACACAACCAGAATTAAATAGAAGAATGGGCATATACTAAGAATAGTTTTCTAGTTTTCAGCTATCATAAGAGGCTGTTATCTACACAAGTAGAATTAGGTACTCTGTAAAGTGACTTTATGTTTTTTATAATAAAAATAATATGGGCAGGATACATGCAGAACTGACAATCGCTGTGGAACCAAAGTTCTCGAATGGTGACCACAAATGGAAGTTTTCCTACCCAATCAACCGAAAATAATGTTAAATAAAGGAGGTAGGCGAGTGGAGCTCTATAAGTTCTTATTTATATAAATCTATGCTGGAGGCCTATGCGGAAATGATGATGATAAGAAAATATTACCTGTCGAGTCAAACTGCCTCCGAGGTTCATTGTACCACTGCTTTCCTTATTGGTTTGAAGCCATAGCATTGCGGTTGAGGTCAGCTTATAATGAGCATTGCGGCCTGAACTCTTTTCAATTACTTCCACAACATGAATGGAGTCCCAACATCCTTTGATCTTCTGAGAGCCATCACCCGCTTTTTTTATCAATATTACTCCTGTAAATAAAATGATGCCTTTGATAGGTAATGGTGGGATGAACAATAATGCATGTTGTTTTGTTATGTGTAATATTCTTAATAATAAGCGACTATGTATTTTGGAGCACTGTCTCCTTCAGGGGGAGAGCTGGCAGTTCATATGGGGGGCCTTTGTCCACCAGAGCACAAAAAAAAAGTACAGTAGTCACAGCTGTGACAACTGACTCTAGGATCTAGAAAATCGATTATGACTATCGTAAATGTAAGCTTGACTTGACATACATCTAAAATAATCCAAATCATCTGGCTGCAAAGCTCATTACAATTAGTTATTGTAGAATAACCTTACTCAATCTTTATATTCACTCTCATTCATGTGAAGTATAGGATAGATGTGAACTTATTATGTGTAGTAGTATGTTTTTGATTAAAGGAACTTAATTACATTTTACTTAGATAAGATTCTTATAGCTATTCAGGGTAAATTTATGCGATTTTGTTCTAAGATTATTTTCAATAAATACATACCAGCAAACCCATGGTCCATGTCCCATAGATACACAGAGCTGACTCCACCTTCAAAGTACATTTCCCTATACTGGTCAAAGGCTAGATTGGCATCCATTTCCAACTTTCTGAGCCTCTCTGTTGGCATAGAGCCATCTTCTAACGGAGGGTCGTAAGTATTCGACCACGGGGACCTGTACGAATCACCATCTCTGTTGTAGTCGCACAGTAAGTAGTCCTTCCCGTTTGTTTTATCCTGAGCAATCTTTAGCGGCTGGTCTACTGATGATAAGAGGTCATCACACATGCTCGGCACTAAATCAATCAAATCCGTCAGATTCTTCTCGATCTGTTGGGGAGGCAGCCTCCGCATCAGGTCCAGCGCACAATCCATTTGCTGGTCAGTCTGGAAAAACAGGAACAAACGATAAAAAAGTAGTATTAGTCATCATAACAAACAGTGTTCGTAAATGTTTTGTAGGTCGGAGAAATTCGATGTGACACTCACCATTTTTAATGTGTAGTACTAGTAAATTAACTTATTATTATTAGCTTTTGAAGCCTAACTATTATCCTATGAATTTGTAATAATTTACAGAAAATAATAATCTCAGAATCCCAACCCAAAATTGATAACTTGACGTAATTTGACACAAAGATTATCGTCTAGAAACTGAGAGGGGAAAAAAAAAAATAGGTAACGATAGCATGAAAACCCCTGTGTACATAACTTGGTTTCTGAACGAAAAGTTGCCATCATCATTCATTCACACTAGAGGTGTAATATAACAGTCAAATTTTCATATGCGTGTTATTGAATATAACGGTTTGGTGATACTATGTTATCATACCTGTTATAAAATAACAGTCAATTAACAGGCAAGGCTACGGATTTCTATAGGTAGGTAGTGATTAATGAATTCCCGGGTTGTGTAATCCTGGTCGTGCTTTCCATGGTTGTGTTTTCCCAGGCTGTGCATTCCATGGTTGTACGATAACCGGACTCAATTATTTTCCTTTCACTCTCGCCTTATACAAACCAACGTATAGCCAAGCCAACGCCACGCCACCGGAGGCATGGCGCGGAGGTGTGAGCAAACGGCGATCACGATGAAGAAATGAAACTATCACTGTCACATGTCCTGTCAGTGTCTGTTCTGTTGTCGAAGCTGAAACTGGCTGTTATCATGTTATTAAATAACATGATAACAGCCAGTAACAGGGATAACACTATAACGGCCAAAGTTATAGTGTTAAACTGTTTTACTGTTATTTGCGGAACGGCACAGATTCAATGCCGTTAATAGTTACTGGCTGTTATCATGTTATTTAATAACATGATTTGTTATTTGTTATTTTATAACAGCCAAATAACAGTCTCGCGAAAAACGGGTGCAGGCAGGCGGTCGACGCAAAAGTTGTCTTCTATAAAAAAATATCAGCGAATTTCGTTTTGTATTAAACGCAAATTTTGAAATTTTGACCATCATGTTTCATAGATCGTTCATTTTTTATGAGCTCAAGTCTGGTTGGAGAACATGTTATTTAATAACATGATAACAGCCAGTAACTATTAACGGCATTGAATCTATGCCGTTCCGCAAATAACAGTAAGACAGTTTAACACTATTACTTTGGCTGTTATAGTGTTATCCCTGTTACTGGCTGTTATCATGTTATTTAATAACATGTTCTCCAACCAGACTTGAGCTCATAAAAAATGAACGATCTATGAAACATGATGGTCAAAATTTCAAAATTTGCGTTTAATTCAAAATGAAAATCGCTGATATTTTTTATAGAAGACAACTTTTGCATCGACCGCCTGCCTGCACCCGTTTTTCGCGAGACTGTTATTTGGCTGTTATAAAATAACATAGCAGCGGCGACGCGTATAGCTGTTATAACGCTTTAGGCCAAATAACGCTGTTCCGTATACCTGTTATGGTTATATTAGTTACACCTCTAATTCACACCGTAGGGAGTATCCATAGAGTAAGGGAAACCTAGGTTCATGGGAGTATCCCTCTACGATTCACACGCTAGGTGGCGTCAGCACAAAAAGTTGAAAGAAAACAAAGAAAAGAACGAAAAGTTGCCATTCTCGGTAAAAACCCAGATTTCAGACGGCTCAAAGCTTGGCCTACAGGCTACAACAAAACTACAACCGGAAACAGATGGCACGTCACTATTATTGAATTTTCTTCATGTTGGCTATGCTGACTGACACCGGTATACTTTTCTCTGTCTTACTCAATGGAACACAAGTGCGTAGAGGAAACAGAGCATATTGGTTCTGAACTATGTCAATTTTCATTTCCGGTTCTATAGAAATGTCACTTCCATGGTGTTGAATGTTGTGTCGGACTTTTGTTGATAAATCTTGTAATTGCATTATTTGTAGTGCGGTAACGGTTCTATAAGTTTTATCAATGGGATTATAATCCCTGCGCGTAATATTGTTGATTTATTATAACTGAGTTCGTATTGTGCGTTTGTAAAGGTGTGTATTGTGTACATAATTACTCCTTGCTATAGTGATTCATGTTATGGGAATGCAAACGGGTTATTGTAATAAAGCTTCTATTATTTGTTCCAAAACAGGAAGTATGGTGTTCGCAGCTGATGCTTGACATTGTTATGTGCTATGTTTCGTAGTAATATGGTGGTAGGACCTATTAGAAATGTAATCCTATTTGGACTAGGTTGGCATGAAATTATCTCTTGCAGAAACCTTACAGTTCCTGTAAGTGCAGTTACTGCACTTAGCTAGTATCTTAGACTAGTCAGGGTGTGATTTTAGTGCTTGTTGTTTAACTGCTAGATAAGAATTAAAACTCACTGTATTTACTGCTTAGGCAGGCAAGTAAGGATAAATATTTTTCACTTGCCCCAGTGTCCTCAAACAGTCTTTCTTTAGTATACACATACACACACACACACACATTAAACACAGTTTTTACATAGAGGTTTTATACATAAAAGTTTTACAGTAATCATCTTTCTATTTCCAGATACATTGTCATGATGCCGACTCAACTTGTGAATCAAGAGAATCATGCGAACGATGTGCGCGTTAAAACGGTGTTTAGTGGTGATGTGATGATCACATACATCACTCATAACATCACTTTTGAGGAGTTTATGCAGGAAATGGTGGCTATATGTAGATTTTCACCTGATCAGGTATCTGCAACATTAAAATTACTCATAACTTTTTACAAGATAGACCGAAAGTATTTGTATGTATATCTTAGTAAATAGGATTGGCATAGGATCTGAAAGAATCGCGTTATAAAGAGCAGGCATATACACCACAGTGGGTGTGCTTACGCTGCTTAGATAATAGAATCATACGATCCAATTTGTAAGTTTGGTTTAAGCTTTAGTCGCAAGGAACTTAGTGTTATGTTTGTAGTGTAGGTACTTGTCACACCTTGTTAAAATAAGGTCGGTTAAGTAGTGGGTAGATATATTTTCTTCACTTGTTTTCTACATGTTTTTTGCTACAAAGCTCAATAAACATATTTACAGAAAATTGAGAAAATAAAATTCTTTAACCATAATTCTGGTTTGGAGGTTTGTCCGTAAAATAAGGTTGTATTCCAGGTGTTTACCACCAAGTGGGTTGATGAGGAAGGGGATCCCTGTACAATTTCCACTCAATTGGAACTGGATGAGGCGCTGAGGCTGTATGAGCTGAACCGAGACTCCGAGCTGACTGTTCATGGTAAGTGTCGGACGTGCTTGTAGAAATAGGTTTGTTTGTATGCCCAACACGTTAGAAACGAAGAAAAAAAGATGTATAAACAACATGGCTTAGTGTTCAAATCGGTCGCTAGATGGCGCGTAAATACACAAAATCCTGAAATTTTTCATAAATCTTTTTCACAGTAGTGTTTGCTATGTAAGATTTTTTTATAAAAAAATGTGGCTCAGGGATTGTTTAAAAACTACTTACTTATTACTCTCTTGGTCATATGAAAAAAAATCGTTGATTTACTTAGCCACCTCTCAACTATACGACATTTAACTTTCCTTCTGTGTTGAGTTCTTAAGAACTCATTAACAGAGGTTAACCTATCTGTTAATCTAGGTTATGTAAGTACTAGTATTTCCAAATCGGACATCCAAGACGCAGTAGTGGCAGCGTGATTGAAACACAAACATCTAAACTTGCACATCCTACTAATATTATAAACGCGAAAGTTTGTATGTATGGATGTTATAAGTAAAAAAAAGTAAAAAATGTTTTATTTCATAGAAAAAAGAATATCATTACAAAAGTTTTAACTAAGGTTATTGGTTGGACACAAAACAATTTTCTCAGACAATGTTACAAAGTTACAAAACTTAGAAATACCTGTCAGTTTCCTCACTAGGCTTAGCCTGTATCGAGGAGACTTTGGATGTTTGTTACTCGTTCACCTTTCACTAAAAACGACTGGTCTGATTTAGATGAAACTTGGAATACATATAGTTCGTAGCCTGGATTAACACATAGGCTACTTTTTATCCCGGAAAATCAACAGGATCAAACGGGACGCGGACGAAGTCGCGGGCGGAAACCACCATCCTTCGAGCTTGTGTAATCCACAGGAAAGACATTATCAAACATGCGATAGTTAATTTTAATCAGCCAATAAACAGCAATTACAGTAGGAATGAGTACATTGATGACCAAAATGTCTTCGAGGTCTAGAACATTTAGCGCCAATTGACACACATAGCCAGTTCAAGATGTTAATATGTCGCGGACTGTACGCAATATGTATGTTTATATTTAACTAACTTCTGCCCGCGATTTTGTCCGCGTCCTATCCTGTAGATTTGCCGGGATAAAAAGTAGCCTATGTGCTAATCCAGGGTATGAACTATATGTATTCCAAGTTTCATCCAAATTGGAACAGTAGTTACAGCGTGATTGAAACACAAACATCCACACACATCTAAACTTTGACATTTATCTAAACTTTGAAGTCTTTACATTATTGCTGCTCAAACATATAAATCTCTCAATACAGTTATTTCAATACAGCTGTAACCGGTCATAAAAATATGAAAATGGATTTTCACAAGGTGAGATGCTTTACTTCGGAAAAGAAATTATAGGTTTAGTATTGAACCATATAAAAGATATAAATCTATTGCGCCAGTGACTTGCTTCAGTAATCATTTGAGCCCCTACTCACGAATCCGTTAGCCCAATCTTAGACATGTCATCGAAACACACATTACCATAAATGAATAATTTACTCCCAAATATACTTTTCCTGACGTCACGATTCCTGTTAATACGATTCGGTTTATTTCTGTTCCACATACAAAAAAAACAAGATTTCACTGTCAAGTACATTTAGGTTTAAGATCATTTATTTCCCATAAGATTTACAATAAATCGCTTAGGTACTGCGAATAATAATAATTCAAAATATTTACTTACATTTTTATCTTAAACAGTGAGCACAAATTGGTTAGACGGTAGCAGGTCGGTCCTACAAGATCGGTCGTTCTGAAAATCTTTGAAGTTATTTATTTCTTAGCGCATTCCGAAATTCAAAAACCTGTAAAAGAACTTCTAAACGTCAATTATTAGTGAACAACTACAGATTCGAACCCACTACCGTTGTCTTGAAAGGCTGCTACGTCTAATCCACTGATCTGAAATTTGTGGAGCTAATCATAGATTTATACCTATTGTAATTGAAAGTATTTCCATAAAAAATTTTATTATAAGTATAAAATTATTTTATTATAGTATAGTAAGTAAGTATGTATTATAAGTATGTATTTACAAAAAAAAAAAGTATATAAGTATTCTATTAGCATCTAGTTACCATATTACAAGCTTTGCTTAGTTTGGGACTAGAGGGCGTTGTGTAAAGTCCATGAATATTTATTTATTTATTTATTTATTTATCTCAGATTTGTACTGAATTATTGATAAAAAATAAATCGGTTTTTATCTTATTCCCCCCACGTCCTATCCCAATAAATGTTGAAAGGGTTGTCACAATCCTCGGAACCAATCAGCACTAACTGCAACAAACAACCCCCAATCACACCCCAGCCACGTATTCAATTAACGGAACACGATTTTGTATTCCGGCTCAAAATGCGCAAGTTAATTTAAATATCCGCTACCTACTCAATTTTCGTAATATCCTCCCTTTATATATCTGTGGCGTAGGCTTAGTTTTCACATAGTCTAAAACCTTTCAGGCGAAACATTTATCAAAAAATTAAAGCGAATTTAGTGCCTATATAAAACTGCAGCGAGAACATCCTATCCTACTAATATTATAAATGCGAAAGTTTAGATGTTTGAATGTTTGTGTTTCAATCACGTCAAAACTACTGAACCAACTTGGATGAAACTTGGCATATATATAGTTCGTAACCTGGATTGACATATCGGCTACTTTTTATCCCGAATAATTAACAGGATCTACAGGATAAAATGAACGAAAAGGATTAGCAGCGCCAATTGGCAAGAGGATTTCATTGTCATGTCATGTCACGTCAGTTTGACAGGGCGTAGTACTACCTCTTTGGTCTAACGACTAGCGTTTGACATTCCAGTACGAGTTCGGTGTAATGAGGTGTAATGTCAAGTTTCACAAAGTATCCGCTCGGTACACGCACAGATAATATAATGTATACGGAAACTGTAGACGCGTACGAAGTCGCGGGTAACTACTTGTCACTGATAAGTCAAACATTTTGTAATTTATTCACATGATGATACCTACTAGACTTGTCGGTCCCATGTTGGGCGCCAAAATAGTCTCACAATATAAAATGTGCCGTAAGTATTACTACTAGAATTTTCATTGAGAATCGAGCACAATCGAATGCTTTCGAATCGCGTTTAAACTTACATAGTAATAAGAAGCTGTTTGATAGCGTTTTCCTGAAAGTTTCGTGATGAAAGTTCTATAAACTTCAAAGTTATTAAACCGTTTGTTGAACATGGAAAATCCACCATTTTACCTTCAAAACAAACGACAGCTGACTTGACGAATGACTTGACTAAATACTATTTCCAATTATTCACTTAACACTGGCAAAAGTGTCTTTCGAAATGACGGTCGAAGGCCCTATATAAAAAAGAAGAAGAAGAACTGGTTCAAATACCACAGACTAACTATTCGTAAAATGCCCATCAGTGTTGCCAGCCTACTATTATTCCAACTGTGGTGAGCACTTCCCACAGTGTTTGTACTTTATTAGAGCAAGTTTGTCTTCGCTTTGCATACAAGTTCGGGGCTGGTTTTATTTACTCGAGTACTTTGCCAAGTTGGTCGTGCAAGCGACTAACTCGTATGCAATAACCTTGTAGGGGCGGTTTATTGTCATGTGACTTTGTAATGCGGCGGAGTTGCAATTTTATCAGTTTTATTAATTTTCGCAATTATTCATCATCATCATCATGTACGTTTATCTAACCGGTCGTTTAGAGTGAATAGGTGTATTTTAGACTGTCTTGCTCTATCGTCGTCCTCATCTTCACTTACCATCAGGTGAGATTGTGGCCAAACAACATTCTATCTCATATACCTAAAACAAGGTTGGTATTCGTGATTATTGCACACAAATTGGTCATCTTCTTCTTTTTATTGTGACTGTTCGATGGCTAGGGTTGCTACGAATTTGCTAATGTCAGTCTTTATTACCATTTATTATGTTTACTAATCTTTTCACAAAAAGGCGGAGTTGATAGGTAATGAAAAATGAACGGTGCAAACAAATCCTAAAAAGCCTGCATTGAAAACGGAACCCTATTGTCAACTTGGAATTGGGCTGATAAAAGCTGACCTATCAGATGGAACAATAGCTTTGCTCAGCGGGCGCCTATCGGTGAAAAAACGCACAATATCTTCGTCGACTCCAATCTGAGTATGAAAATGGTCTGTACTCTAGTAGTGGGGATGTGAATACCAAGATATAAAAATTGTTGGAATTTTTATCACGAAATGAACATTTTGTTTAAGTATTTATTAAGAAAAAAATATCAACTGTTCTGTAACTTATCTAAAAGTGCTAAAGATCTTAGGGCGGCTTGCACCAGAATCGCTAAACGCGTTTATCTATTAAAATAGTATTTAGCGAGTTGTCAAGTCATATAAATAAGTCAGATTTAAATCTATTTAGCTGTTAAACACGTTTAGTGATTCTGGTGCAAGCCGCCCTTAGAGTATGTCTACCACGTACAGGAAATATAGTCGACAATATAGTCAAGATGTCTTCATTCCAGTTTTGACCCGTGACACTACCATTTCGCTAAAATGCGACCGGATAATATGAAAAATTATGATTTGTAAAATACAAAGGAAATCAGTGCAGTTTACTGAAATTCAAATATTGAGCGTGCTCTGTGTGTGACCGTAGGCCTGATGGTATATTTTTCCTCCACGGATTTGCAATGCGGGTAGAACTGGCAGATAAGCACTCACAACATCCGGTAAACATTGTACGGATGTAATATCGTACCGATAAAATGGTGACATTGGACACGGGCATCGTTTTACGTCAATCAACCGTCTCGCTCGCAAATTTCAATATTTTTGAAAATATAAATTTACTGAATAGATAGATAGAAAACTCTTTATTGTACTGCACCGGAAATTAGATATTAGACATAGTTCTATATTATTTTCTGAATGTAATTATGCAAAATCCCAAAGCTTCACGATCTAGAGAATAACAATGCAAATGCTCAGTAAAAAAATTCACTCTAATCCTTATTCTAAAACTGGCAACACGGATGGGCATTTTACGAATAGTTTGTCTGTGGTTTTTAACCAGAAAATTAGCACCAATTCTATGTGATAAATTTTGGATTTTTTGGTCTGAAACGTCTGAGGCTCGCTGTAATGTCAAGCTTTTCAAAGAATCCGCTCACAAAACGGTACAGTACACGTGTACGAAGTCGTGGGTAACAGCTAGTTATGAATATAGTGTAGTGCGGCTTATGAAAGTTCGTGCGGTAGTCGCTAATTACATCACGATACATTCATCAGCGCTAAAGTACCTAACTTTACTAACCTAACTTATTAACTTGTGTGATCTAGTTACCAACTCTGGTGACGAACGGCTATACTTTGTAAACGTTGTGTTTAATTTAAACGGCTTCCCGCGACACAGGAGACCTAGCGCTAGGACTAATTTTTAATTCAAATGTGTAATTATTGTGGTAAAAAAAAAACACCAAAAAAATACTTGCCTATGGTATTGCGATGAACCAATGAGTTTTATGATCGCTAAAATGTTATACCATCAAAAGAGGTAAGCACGAAAAAATCTGACAGCAAACCTAACGAGTTCGAGTTATATTACTCGTCATCGCGAGCTCGACTGTCGGAAGTTGCAGTATCACCGCGCAGTGTATCTCGAATACACTACCGTTATACGTTTACGATTGTCAAATTTACTCGTGCTGAGGACTATGGTCTCAGGTTTCTAATCCAGAGCCGTTGACTACTATGATATTCAGCCTCTAGCCCATGTAATAATATGTCGCTTTAAGTATAACAAAATGGCAGATTTTTTTCTACAGTTGATCTGCACTATCGTTTAAAAGACATTTTAAAAGCGCCATCTGCTGTTATTCTACAATCGCAAAAAAATGTCACGTGACTTATAGTTTAGGTATGACCTAAAAAGCTGACGAAAAATAGATAGATTCATAATTCATCTATTTTCCATAGAATCCGTCTGGTAATCGTCGTTATAGTATTAACAGTCTATTCCGACTGCATAATCTACTTCATAATGGCTGCTATCCATGAAATAATCCGGGAAAACGAATAAATCTGACAATCGTTCCGTTACCTAACGTATTCAAGTTACATTGCGTGTCAACTACAACTTAACTGGTGAACGTTGCAGCGTCACCGCGCAATGTATATTACTCACATCTGATTCCTAAAAGCTCCGATAACCTAGTATTATTTTACGGGTCTGATTTGTATAGTTTTCCAACGTTTCCAAAAATGTTTTCCAAAAATGAGATAGAACGCTTTAGTTGAATTTAGTCACACAATAGATTTAGCCTGGGTGCCGAGTCTGAGTTTCATCTTCGAAAATTGTGGTTTGAGTTCAGAGTTTTTGTTAGAAAAAAAGGTTCTAAACTCGTCCGCTAAGGGCAGTAGTAGTCATTTACTGTCTTTAATACCAAGGTTGAGTTGCATTCTCGAAAATCGAGGACCGCTAGGGAAGCTCATAGTAATTTCATACAAACAAATCACTCCGACTCGTTCCTCGATTTTGATACTAAAACTCATTCTGCATTTTGCTTATGTTTCTACTAAAAAATGTGACACGGAAGAAGTGGGCGTGAATTGATATATCTAGACTATACTGCTGGTTGTGACGCACGTTGAATTTTATTATAGGTGGCTGTCATGGCTTTATTTTCACCCCATAAAATTTATATGTCTGGTAGAGATCGCTGATTAGCGATAAGACCGCCTATTGTATCATTAAGTTTTATTTTTATATTTAGTGCAATAAAGTATTAGATGAATATATACTGTGGCATATTATACTATAGATAACCTCTCTTTATAATGCCAGTCTTTACAATATTGCAAGTCTCCTCCAATCTATTTGTTTTAGTAAACTAAGTTCATAACCATATATTGAAGCTCTGATTATTTTATTTACTAAGCTTGTAAATGTAATATATTACACTGCACATTATTACATGCTAACCAGTTTCAGTTCGTAATTCGATATCAAAGTTTCCAGCCAGGGGCTCGTTCCATTAGTGTTTCCAACATTCGCAACATTCGTATGCTATTTCAAACGAATGCATTAGTCGGCTAGGATAGGCCGTGAATATACGGACGTGTAGTTTACTCAAATTTATTCAATGCATGTTACATTTGCACGCCTAGTTATAAGCAGAATACATTGATATACTATTTATTATTTGACATCTTTTCAACATGTATTTCAAGCAATAAGTATACTTAGACTTTGATTTATGAGGAAATTAGATACTCCTTGTTCATTACTGTGGTTCGGTTCATATGGTGTAAAGGTCTACATAAAGCCTAGATTTTATTTCAGGGGGTAGGGTCAAGCGGAAGTCATACGCGAAGCACCTCAAGCCCGAATAACCCCCATATATTATTTTCAGGGCAAAAAAAAATACACCCATATACTATCTTTTGTTACTCAAATTCCTCAAATATTTGAGAGCTTGATTAGATCTAGCCAAAATGAGGTTACTCTAGCAAAACTATTCATATCAAACTAGCGCAGCGCCTGCGCAGCACCCGTGACGTCATCTCCAGCCAATAACGCTCATCATAAAAATTGCTATCCGGTCTGTACTCGATATGATTAGAGGCATGGCTAGCATCGGTACTACAGCATCCTTGGCAAAGTATAAAAATATTATTTGTACCGACTACCTCATGATGCCCTAGTACTTTCTCCTCAAAATGGTTTCATACCTTTTCACAGTTAAACTGTTGGTTCAATAGAAAAAGTTGCCCCTTTGAAGTTTTTGAAAGTAGTGTTATTTATTACCTGTATGATGTTTAGAATGTGTATAGTTTTTAACCTCTGTTTCAGACATTGATGTGCAAGATATTGTGCAAATTGATGACAAAATAATCGAATTTGCAATGCATGTTAGGCCGCCCCTAGGCCTCTAACATTATAACCGGGACTAACATCATAACACACTTACAATTTTATCGGTTTCATCAGAGTATATAAATAACGCCGGTTCTTGCCAAACATAAAATCAAAAAGCATTTTCATGTAATGTAAGGAAAAAACGTAAAACTTTCTAAAAGAAAGAGTGGTCCTGTCTGTTTACACTTTTAACCATTTATAACCGACTTCAAAAAAGGAGAATGATCATAATTCGGTTGTATATTTTTTACCTCAATATAAATAAATAAATAAAATCTAAATCTAAATATCTAAATAAAAGTTCCATTTAATTTTCATCAAAACCGGTTCAGTAGTTTAAGTTATAAATAGAAATAACTAAAAAAAAATATGCCAACCCACGTGCACGAAATTGCGTATTTTGCTTTCCTGTGTCTTTTAAGTGGTGTTTATAGTCACTAGAACATTCCCAATGAACTGTCATCATCATCATCTGATGATGAACCTGGTAGTCGAATTGAAGTCGGTTTTTCTAGTTTTTTGAAACTTATAAATTACTATCAGTTGCCCGCGACTTCGTACGCGTCTACAGTTTCCGTGTACATTATATTATCTGTGCGTGTACCGAGCGGATACTTCTTTGAGAAACTTGACATTACACCTCATTACACCGAACTCGTACCTACTGGAATGTCAAACGCTAGTTGTTAGACCAAAGAGGTAGTACTACGCCCTGTCAAACTGACGTGACATGACATGACAATGAAATCCTCTTGCCAATTGGCGCTGCTAATCCTTTTCGTTCATTTTATCCTGTAGATCCTGTTAATTATTCGGGATAAAAAGTAGCCTATATGTCAATCCAGGTTACGAACTATATATATGCCAAGTTTCATCCAAGTTGGTTCTGTAGTTTTGCCGTGATTGAAACACAAACATCCAAACATCCCAACATCTGAACATCTA
This sequence comes from Gandaritis pyraliata, assembly GCA_947859175.1. Classification (NCBI taxonomy): domain Eukaryota; kingdom Metazoa; phylum Arthropoda; class Insecta; order Lepidoptera; family Geometridae; genus Gandaritis; species Gandaritis pyraliata. The sequence continues at coordinate 1,998,467 of OX401866.1, read as the reverse complement.
AACATCTAAACTTTCGCATTTATAATATTAGTAGGAAGTAGGATATTAGTAGGATTAGTAGGATAACACATTATACATACATCTTCTACAAAATCAGACCCGTATTCGGCTATCTGGACACGTCCTGTATTGCCTTGGTAACACAATAAGTTCTCGATTCTCGTGGATTTAAATTATGGTATCAAAAAAACTCAAACATGTTTTGATTAATTCCGGTTGTTCCGGTTTGAAAAAAATTATCTCGTTCTATATAGGTACAACACCTAGACCCAAAACAAATATTTGAATCTAAAACGTAAAACATAAGCATAGTCACGGGTAAAGTTCCCATAAAGTAAATTGCACATCATCAAATGCGTGCAAACATGTCTGGCGTCTGTTATGAAGATAAGTTATGTAAATGTTGAATTTCGTCTCATTGTGGTTCATTGTTCGCGCGGCGCTGCCGACGCTGTCTCGATATTATTGTTTCAATCGTTGGAGGTCACTACTGGACTGTAGGCAACTTGTCTTCTGAAGCGTCTTGGAGTTTTCTAAAGGTCTATATAGTGCAGACGGACTAAATTTTAGTTCAGTGGACTGGCAGGTAGCAGAATTTTTATTTGGCAACCCCGAAAGATCTTAGACTGCTAGTTGAAAACTTCTTGAAAATCAACTTCTGCTGTCTACACGTATACAAACGTTAAACAAATGGATGATACTTGAAGCTAGTTTCAAAGATTTCAATTGCCATCCTGGCTTTTGTAATACGCGCGTACGCAGTGAACAGCAATGCTTCAGTGACTGGTGGTCTTAACTGCAGCTAATTGGCCGGACCTCGCTCGGCTTAAATAAACCAAACAGAACAGAAACAGTGGCGCTGCGAAAATCACCGCGAGCACCCGCGTTTTTGCGGCGCACACGCAGCCATCGCGTGCGCCGGCAGTGACAATTCGCATTTCGAAATCTCCGCTCGATTGCAACGAACGTGGGTACTCTTGTTTACGGAGTGTGTTTACGCGCCGCGAAGTAGAATGGGAATGACCTCGCGTACACCAATACCATCGTCTCGGCACCAACGATGAGGTGGTTCTGTGTTTGTTTTTTTTTTCATGTGATCGTGCTTAGTGCGTGTGCGTTCTTTGTGTACACTGTGGTACTGGTACCGGAGATAAAGCTGACCCACATCAAGGCTCGCAGGTGTGTGCGGATGTTTCGAAATTTCACCGGATTTACAACCGGGTACGATAAAACGGCCTATTGTACACGTGCCGAGGCTGATTGTCCGCCTTTCGTATTGATTTTGCTTTGAGAACCAACCCGTTATTGGTACACCTACACGCCTGTATAATCCACACTGGATCCTTCACACCAATGACCTTTCAAAGATGAATATGATACGAGGAAGAATTTGTGTTAATATAGAAAACGCGCGGATAATAAACAGGTGTGCTACTGTATTCTATGCGGCGTACAAAGGATCTCTATTCTGTTATCTCGAGAAAACAGTTACGCGGGTTGAATAAAGTTGAAACGGCTGAGAGCAAAAAGTTAGTTTTGTTGACCGTTGCTGAGTACTTTGAGGCCGATGCCTCGTGAAATTAGCTTGTATTGTAAACTGAGTTTTATTTCGCTGGTTTTATAGCACTCAGCATACGTGCACTGTGACCAAAGGGCACCATCAATTCAATAATGTTGCAAACAACACCAACATTTTTTCCCCAACAAAATTTATATTAATTTTTATGACTACACATCATTAGGCATAGGTATTTCAATAGGTATTTTTAATCATAGAGCGCTAAATTTGTTATTTTGAAAAAATATTTGTGTAATTTTAGGTTTCTTGTTGACATACTCAGACGAGAACAATGGACAAAAATCATTCAAAAACACGTCCTGAGTCTTTCCTTAATTCTATTAAAATTTATAAATATCTATTTCAGTACCTCCTACTTAGGTACCTAAGCAGCATTTACAAAAAAAATTACCCCAAAAAATTGGGAAATAGTTTTGTAGGTGCAACATTGGGCTGCGCGAACATCATGCGCACGGGAACATTTTTATAGCATTTTGGTGACAAAATCCTTCATACAAATTATGTCAAATGCGGCTTCTAGTGTTTTCTATATTCTAAGCCAAAGGGTAACAGTGCAACACTGGTATTCTGTCAGAGCTTAGTGGGCAACATCACAGTAGCCTAAAATTAACATAAGGTAGTAAAGTAGGTAAATCACTTGTCGTAAACTACTTATAATAAAATTGTATGGATATTTTGATATGTTATCGCTATCGGGTCACTATCAAACATTTCCCAGTTGGATTTTCATAAGCAATACGCAAGTTTATTAGTTATTGATATTAGGTCGAGTGCTTTTTCCGCATAAAACTAACGTAATACACTATGACCTAAAATCAACTCTATGGACGTAGAAATAAGGGCTCGTATATCAGTGTCGAAGGATATTGATAGGCCAATACCCTCCCTTCGAAGCCTTGATCTCACTAGTTGGAATATTTTGGTGAGTCACAGTAGGGCATCCATTATCTAAGAAATGCTGAGATATTCGTGTGTAAATGTTAATGCAATGTTATGACATTGATAATTATATGAATTTAAATATGTACTAGAACTCTACGAATAATTTTCGTTATCATATCAATAATTTAACAAAAAATCGGGTATCTACCTAAATACGGTAAGGCAATGCATTGTTATAGGCAGAGGTAACCACTTAACATCAGGTGAGACATCGGCTTCTTTCATTAAGTGGTATAAAAAATGTCACAAACCATGATTCGCAATTTTTATTCAGTTTGTAGGTGTGTTATTTTTACTTTATAAAACTAAATATTTTGATAAGAACAAGAAATTATTACAAAAGTTAAAAAGCTAGGTTTTCCTGTTCCCGTATTTGCAAAACCACACGATATAATTTATCAACGGCCTTGAAACCATGTTTGTTAAAACCACAGATAATATAAACAAGTAGAACAAAAAATGCTATCGAGTCCTTCATCTGTAAAACCACAACTACAATGAAGTACCCGTGTAGTTGCCTGCTTAGTAACTAAATTGAATTCCGAATTCTCGTAGAAATATTGAGATTAGGTACATAATGAAACCCAATTTTTATCAAAATAAAACATAGTTGATAGCGGTCAAGAAGTAGAATTATAGAAATTACTAAATATGTAATAATTTTATGTGTAGTAATTTTTACATGATATTTCTTATTCATATTTCTTTTATTAGTTTCTTATGGTCAACTTACAAACAAAGTAACATGTAGATAGGTAGGTAGGTACACAACATTTATACTTACACAAAAAACAAATAATCGCACAATCAGCTTACACATCTACCTAAATAAAACAATCGTAACTATACCATATTCCCATCATTATAAAGTTTAATATGATTTGACAAAACAGAGCAAACTTGCTAAACAAGTTCATGCCTCGACATTGTAATCAAACTATGAGATTTTGCTGCGAATTTGTAATGCAGTACGAGACGATAAGAGGTTCCTAGTAGCAACAGTAACAGGAAGTATATAATATTCAAAAATATAAGTTTAGAATCTAGTGTAACAATATGTGTTGTAGTAAAAAAGTTAAATTTTTCCATGCAATAAATCTCCGCCAACGCGTATTTTGATAGAATTCGATAGATATTGAATTGATTGAAAAATCATTAAATAATAATCATCAACAAGCCATTTTATAGATGTAGAGATAGAATTTCTTTCTATTTTACCAGCCCCTTAGGGAAGTTAGTGTCTCAAATCCACTATTTTTCGAAAACAACGACTTTGGAAATAAATTCTTCTAACTTTGTCATCAATCATGGATTTATTACATAACAACATCTAATATTCTAAAGTTACAATGAAATCACTGCATACAGTATTATAAAACGTGGTTACTCAACAAAACCAATTTTACTTGCGTTTCGCAATCGGTTAATGCACACTTTCACTCAAGGGCGAAAATAACCAATAAGTGATACGGCCACAGTGAAAAGACAACGGTATATTATCTCGATTGACTGGTTTCTGCGCACCACGGTACTAAATCGCACGGTATAGGTAGAACCGTAATAGTAAATGCCTAAACCTTTATTCATAATCTCCTCTCATTTTAAAGCGGTTTTAGAAAAAATGCTCTGTCATTATCACTTGCGTGACAACGAAAAGAGATGAGAACAGATTTAGCAGCCATTTTAATCTAGCGGAATTTTCAGAGACCAATATGAATAAAACCACTAGTCTTTAGTAATCTATTACGCGTTTTTAGGATCTTACAAATGCGGGACTGATTTCAAAATAACTATTTTACTACAGCCCTTCAACACTACAAATTCTTATAAAGTCGTAGAAATTCTCTAGGGCACAATTAATACCGTACACTTTTAGGGCTTTTAGGGGATGGACTTTTAGGACTCACCTATCGAGCACATTTTATGGATTTCCCTGATCTTCACGGTGATGCTTATTGAATTGAAAGTGGAAAAACAGTAATTTAGCAAATTTTATGTTATAACTCTCGCACAGATTTTTTAATATCATTCTGAAAACAGCTCCCGCTGTCACTGAACTCAAATGACGCCATTAAAGGCGAGACAAATTCTACTTGTCATAAAAAATGTACGCATAAAGTTGACCTACTGATTTCCAGTTCTGCCTCACTTGTTACGTTGATCGCGTGTCACTCTCGCGCACGTCGACTCCCCTGGGTGAGAGTGAGATGAAAACAATTAGGTATTATAGACATACACATGGGTCTAGCCTCTCTAGACTTTGTTGAGAGAAAGTTCGGTAACTTGAGTAATTACATTAATCACGTTACGAAGTTGCGTCTAAGTTTGGTCAAAATTATTCCCTAAATGGAATTATAACTTTTGTTTATGTTAGAGACTATTTTCGATGACATTCATCAGCCCTGCTTAATTCTATATAATACTAACACGCACAATAATTGTGCAATTATTGCAGTTATTATAGCAATTATTGGATGTGTGGAGTGACGAGGTTAGACAAGATAAGGAATGAGTATATCTGGGGAAGTTTGAAAGTGGCGCCGGTTGTTGAAAAGGTGAGGTGTGCTAGATTAGCATGGTATGGACACGTAATGAGGAGGGATGAAAAGCATGTTACGAAAAAAGCTATGAATATGAGTGTGAATGGGTATGCAAGTAGAGGAAGACCGAAGAAGAAGTGGTTGGATTGTGTGAAAGATGACATGAATGTGAGAGGAGTAGATTCAGAGTTGACGAATGATAGGAGGGAGTGGAAGAAGAAGACATGTTGTGTCGACCCCACCTAGCGTGGGATAAGGGCAGGGGAATGATGATTATAGAGCAATTATTGCTCAGGATTGTAGTGTATGGCCCACAAACGTAGGGAGACCTATAATAACCCAGCAAAGTAATGGGTGAAGTCGGGCTACAGTTGATGAAGCAACACTTTTAGGTTATATAAGTCGAAAGACAAATCACAAGCATTATTGTACGTTATGCTAATGGTGGTTTCTATGTTACCTCCCCCATTATCTCCAACCATAATTGTTACTCATTATAAACACTTTAAAAAAACACTTAAAAACATAAATAGACAGTTTGAAAAACTATTCATTTATGAATTAGAAACGAACCGAACAATATACCTACATGATTTTTTTTATGGCGTATGTGAACGTTCTCACTGTTGTCATATTTCAGTTCTTTGTTCGACGTTTATAGCCCAATGTGCGCCGGCGCAGCTCACTGACCCCATGTGTGGCATCTGACTAATTTCTTCATTTGACATATTATCCGCAATACTTTAGCTTGACGACTTTTATGGTCTAGAAAACGTCATTCCAATGCGAACTGAGACTACGTTTAGGATTGCCATTGATAGACAGATAAATCTTTATCTCCATTGGACAATATTATTAGCATATCTCAACAAGCTTAACTTCCCCTGAAAAATTAATACAGAGATCAGCTTTGTCATGAATTACGGTGATAGGGTGAACCAAGAACCAGGACCTAAAACTTACTCCGACGTCAACATGAGTAGCTTCGATTAAAAAGCCATAAAGATACTATTAAACCATGTAATCTATTATGTAACAAAGGTCTCTGACCATGGTCGGCAGCGAAAACCTTCACGAGAGGAAAATCTCCATCCCACCAGGCTATGACGTCACGCCTGTTCTCATAATACGCGCACACTAATGCACCCATTTAGCGCGGGCACTCCAATGGACCGGCTAGGGCCGGGACGCACCGGGCGGTCGTGACCGACATCTGACCGGTTGCCGTTATATCGTACCGTGCGAAAGTAAAACGACACGTTTTTTTGCACCATTACCAGTATAATTAATAGTATATGTCCAGAAGGTTCACTTTGCGGAGAATTTAGATAAATATGTACTATGACTTAAACGCAGTAAGGTACAATTTAATTCGCAGAGCGCTGGATGGTACTTGTACTTGTAACTTCACATTTATAGTGATAGATACCAAACCCACCTCAGGAAAGTGTATATAACTGGACTTTTCCGTGACTGTTTTAATTTGGCCGCATTTTCTTTTGATTTTTAATTGGACAGCGGTGATTATGAGTAATTCTTGGGAATGTGTAGCAGTTTTTGTTTTTGCGAAGCACTACCGTTAATTTTATTGTTATAAACCAACAACGGCATATTTCAGAAACATTAACTTAATACAATTTAACACAAATAACACACTATTTTTATAGATGAATGCGTCTGCGGCATTGCTCACGTCCTTTCCGAAAAAAAAACATTATTGCAGTACAGTTGCATAATTATGATACACCGTATCACGTACTTAGTATAGTTTCGAAGTTTTCTTCAATGGTTTAGCAGTTACGGCGTGATTAGTTGCATTCCAACATGAATTTTCGCATATTAGTGTGATAGGATAAGATGTAACTATCATCTTCGGCCAATCAATTCCTAAAATATTAACATGCATTTTGATGTTCTTAGAATATTTGTCAGTGAGTCCATTGTGTTCCCATCCTTACATGAAGATAATTGGCCGCAATTGAGCCCGCCCGTTGATTCAGTTCATATTTCCCTCTAGAACCACGGTTAATATTAGACGCTTTTAAAATTATATTCTCATTTAAAGTTCACATTTCCGATCTCTATATTTTTCTCCCAAAGTATTTTGTTGATACCTTCAAAGTCAGTAGGTGATTAATTTCCCGACGTAATGAGTAACAATAATTATAGAAAACCTCGTTTGCTATGTAAAGCGGTCTCAATTTCTTGCTGACTGTAATCATTTATATTCTTCTCTTGTTTCTGACATCTCTGGTGTTGTAGGCGTCTCTATGCTACGGTAACCGCTTACCATCAAGTGGGCCGTAAGCGGGTGTGCCTACTTACAGTAGTACTTTTTTATACTAGCCTATTTCGTCCCACTGCTGGGCAAAGGCCTCCCCCAAACCCTTCCACTTATCCTGGTCCTTGGCGGTTTCCCACCAATCCGTCTCAAACACGTCAAGGTCATCCCTCCAGCGCAGTAGTACTTATAAAAAAATATTTACATTTTGACAGTTAGACAGCGGAGGCACATTGAAGTTGATTACGATCCTAAAAAAGGTATAAGGCCTCCTACGCACTATGCGGTTAGCCGGAATGCGGCCAGCCGTGCGGCTGACCGCAATAACAAATTTGTACGAGAATGTAGTTTTCATTCGCACTACGACGCGGCTGCCGGCTGACCGCTCCGGTCGTTCTGAGCGCTGCGGCCCGACCGGCGGCCAGCCGGACGGTCGCCATACACACTACGCGGATATGCTAGTTTGCGGTTGCTCGCCATTGACGGTAAACGTGTTCACCAACGTTCGCGCATTTGATAGTTTATTACTATGGATTTCGATACCGAAAAATTATCTTCGAAAAACAATTCAAAATGCTTGCTCTCATCTCGAGTTTGCAAATAAGGATGCACCCAGTACCTTTTTTTCGGTTTCTTTTTATAACGCGAGTAAATATAATAAATAGCTGCGACTATTCTTCTTCGACGAATAGTCGACGAAGCTTCTTCGACGTTCATCTTGGAAATGAGCCGATCCAACCGCAAACCACTACGGTTTCTAAACGCACTTTCCGGTTGGAGTTGCGGCTATCCGCCACCCGGCTAACCGCAAGCGCAACCGCTTCCTACGGTTAGCCGCACGGCTGGCCGCATTCCGGCTATCCGCATAGTGCGTAGGAGGCCTAAAACTGATTGTGACGCTTTCATTAGATATTAAAAATCCATTTATCGTATATTTCTATCTAGTATCTAGACTATCGTATTTTATAGATTTACTAATCCTTAACGAGGGCGCCACTTTTCCAATATGCCCTTTAAAAGCTTGCTCACTTCAGGTACCTACCTAAAAGTTATTGATAACAAATTTTAACATACAAAACGGATGCTATTCTGATATCATGTCGGTTCAGCAGTAGCTATCACCTCTAGACTAAACCAACAAAACCTTGGCACCTTCTAAGAACGCAGTTCTTATAACATAAACAATATCACGCCCTATATCTAACAGGTGTTCAATGCTCAGCGGAAACAATTAAAGCATAACATTGTTAATAGAGGAAATAGTGGTACTATAGAATGCAGGATACCATATCTTTGAAAATAAGGTACAAAAGAATTCGTTCTCATAAACAAATTAGGGTTTTTAAAACTTTTGTCTCGTAAAAGTAGTGTAGGACCATCTCTGAGTTTTAGTGAGCTGCAGGTTAGGGCCTCAGGTCTATGGACATTACCCTGACTTGAAATCTGTAGACGTAGGTAGAGAACAGACACTAGCTCAGCTTAGGCTCGCGAGTCTGGTTGTCAGGTTTTACGACTTTTTACGATGTTATCTAGCTTTGAAATACGACTAGTAAGCTGCCATCTAACGCTATCCACTTTTCTGTATAATATAATAGGTAGGTACAGTTCTGAATCACTGATCTATTCAGCCCTAATTCGAAGCACTTTGTAATATTGCCTACCTTGTTATTAGAGTGCTTGATTGAATGATTATGCTTCGCTGTCCTAATTATTGTCTGATTACTGTTTAAGGGACAAATATTGTCCAAATTGTACATGTTGAACAATGTATTAGAAACGTTACTAATTGTTTAATCATTTTAGTAGATGAGGCTTGTATTTTGATAAAAGATCGTTACTTGCTCAATACTTGTATTAATATTCTGTGCTCAAACATAGATTTGAGTTGAGATTTATACGGACCTAGAGTCATTTAAGATTGTGTACCTATATCGTAGATATCGATAGGTAGTTATTGTACGTACACAGTTCATCAATTATTTATCGAGTATTTATAACTTTACCTTTGTTTAAGTTCTTCTATTCTTCTTTATCAAGATGTAAATTAACCATTAACTCCGTTTCTTGTTAAGAAGTTTCCAAACTCGTTATTGGCATCAACTAGGTTAATTAATAAATAATTTGAGCAGTGGGTACTTCGCGGCTATCAAACTTTACAGTTGAAATTGGGTTCTCATAGGAAAGTGGAGTTGATTCGTTCAGCACGAGTTTTATAAGTTAACTAACCATGCTAAAGTGAATTACAAAAATTTTAATAATACAGAGGCTGTCAGAGATATAGATGTTTGAGGGGAATGGAACCCACATAGCGCATTAGGCAAAGCTACCACCAACTGGGCTATGAATCCAGCCTATAAAGTAGTTGACCAGACTGAATAGACCTACAATGCTCACAAACTGATCAATAAGAAAACTTCGCAGCTCACGAAAACACACACGTCAATAACACTCATCAAAACTCAGTGCACAATCGAGCGAGATCACAAACAACACCACGATTTATGTGCGCCAGTGTGTAAACATCCCAATCCCGGCTGGATGTAACGACTCTTGACGCTCGTAAAGGTACGGCTACTAGGTGTAGTTGCTGCTGAATTATTTACTTGTGCTGTGACGAAACTCACTCATTCGGTAAAATAGGAAGAATAAATAGGACTTTGAAACATCTTATGAACTGGGTGTGAGATCTACGAAACGGTAGACCAGGCCTATCTCTTATGAACTGGGTGTGAGATCTACGAAACGGTAGACCAGGCCTATCTCTTATGAACTGGGTGTGAGATCTACGAAACGGTAGACCAGGCCTATCTCTTATGAACTGGGTGTGAGATCTACGAAACCGTAGACCAGGCCTATCTCTTATGAACTGGGTGTGAGATCTACGAAACGGTAGACCAGGCCTGTCTCTTATGAACTGGGTGTGAGATCTACGAAACGGTAGACCAGGCCTATCGTAGTTACATCTGTGTTTACACCCACACTGTCTCGTCTCCACCGTTTATGTGAACTAGATGAATTTAGGGCACGAGTTTAACGAGACCAGAGTAAAGCAAACAAGGGCTCAGTACCATGTGTCTATCTAGACTCTAAACTAGACTATAGAGCCATTATATAGGCAGTACCAGGTTACATCTTAATCAAATTCACACTGTCTTGTGCCCACTATGTCTGTGGCTTCAGAAGTCTTAGGTCTCTTCTCCACCGTAGCTCGAAAACTGTCTCCAACATTAACCCATTCGCAGAATTAACTGCCAGACTTTCTCTGATATTTCAATCCCTTCACAAACTCCTAGCACCCAGTGTGAAATCACCTTAACGGCTCCTGATAGCTATAACTTAGGTTACATTCGAAGCCTGGATTTATGGGGACTACTGAAAGGATGGCTGAAATGCTCTGAAAAATGGGGATAGGAATGTTTAAAATGGTTTTTTGACAGTCATATTGAGGTTTAGGCTCAGTCAGATTTACGAGTTTGACCCACTTTATTTCAACGAAAATGAAGTGAATAACCCTTCTCTAACATAATTTAAGGCTCTTTTCGTCTACACCCGTCATATAGGTAAGTAGGCGATTTTTTTGTTGGTTTTTTTCTTTTTGTTTACATGCTAATTTGCATTTAGGTAGAGCTAGGTTCATTCCTCGTAGTCCTTGCATGAATGACCAGCAGTTTTTGGAAATAGAAATTATAAGTATATCTCTTTTCTCTTTTATCTTCCATCATCGTAATCTCTAAAACTTAAGCCGTAAAGCCTAATGGCATCATGTCACAAAGTAACAAAATAACCCGAATTCCTACAACATTCCCCATGTAATATGGATCAGTCTCGCCAACTCAATATTCATAAATACATAACCAAGATATCACAAATCTGGCTTCCAACAGACATCCGCACTCCAGTAACACGAAGCAATCGCCACAAATCGATCTGTCACCTCACTGGATGATGGAACTGTAATCGTAAATCGAAGGATCCCTCGGGAGCCATCCACGATCAAAGATGTATAAAATAAGCTTAGACGCGTTGCTCTTCATCTATAATGGCAAGTAAGGTAATTGCCTGAGTTTACTTAGTCGCGCACCGAACAGCATCGCAGCTGTACGTCGTTACTACAACTATGATTGAGTGTCCTTATTGTAGCAATAGCAAACATATTGCGCTATTTCAATGGCTATGGCAATGGTTAGGTTATGGCCAACGTCATTGGGCATCGTAGCGTGGATGGAAAGTGACATAGAGGTATCAAAATTCCCATTGCTACTTAGTGAAACTGGCAGGTACGAGTATATCAGCTTTATCTAGAACTTTCCTCTTTTTGGCTGTGTGCATTGATATGTAAGTAAAATTATAATTACGGTGTATAACCCGTCTATTAGTATCACGTATCACGGGAAGTGACAAACGCACATCGTCACTAAACTTGTGACTTTAAGCCTATAAAACGAAGGTTTATTTTTAGTTGTAGACGTTGTAGCGAGAGATTTTGCAATAAGTCTCCAGACTTTGAGATAGTTTAATGTCTCTTTTGACTTCTACAAGTTGGCAACTCCAGTCTCGGTATTGGCAAATTGCTATCGATTGTCTGATCTGTTATAAATTGGGGAAAATCTACGAACAATCGTACTGCAGTGAGCTTTATATTGGATTTAGAATCGTTGTTACTACTTATACTTATCTACTTCACCTGAATGTATTTACCAATAAATACTTATGATCAGTTCCGTGTTCGTTATGTTTCGTCGCTTCAAATAAGGACCTACCGAACTTCTTTAACTAATGGTTAATTAATTGCTCCTATTTCATACCGTTTCCTAAGTAGCTTAATTCATTTCAATTTCGTTCCAACCATAAAATATAATTGATAATTTCGTATTCCCAAAGGCTGATATTCTGAGTCAGCTCTGTTGACACGAGGGAGCTCTGTAAATTAGCTCTGGTAATATCTGCTTTGCATCAGTATAACCCAGTTTTATAGGAACAAGTAAAAGGTACTATGGGTGAACTGTTTTACATTAGTAAAGGTATAGCTATTTGTAAAACAGCTCATCCAGGGAGGTCACCCAGCCAAATAGTGACCGCGCAGAACGTCGCTTAGTTAATTCTTTTTCACTGACTTCCTCTTACATAAAGTTATATGTATTCATGCAAGTGTTGAATAAACAATTCAGCAACGACCTTCACGCTGTGATAATGCACTGTGACTGAGTTTAACTGTAAGATACATTATTTGTTGATATTTGCATTATACTGAGGACTACTCGGCAAAACAATAACGAATTGCCATTTACATTAGACCGCGCGGCAACGCAGTAAAATTCCCTACAGCAATGCACAACCCTCAAAAGGCCCACGCAATGTAATGCAAATGTTAGTAACTTATTTAATTTTGCTGAGTAGATTTTCCTATAGGTGTTTAATTAGAATTAAAATACAGCTTTGTGGTGTTTGCACGATTCTGATAAAAGATGTTCCTCTAGTTGTAAATAGAATAGTTACCATGTTTGTTTCTTTGTTTTAGTAATCTTGATAATTTAATTTACAGACGATTTTCGTATTCAAACGATGCTCAAACTCAACCGAATCTAAGACTTCCACTTGAGTCTTGAGAATTTATTTTGAATACTCTACAAATTATATTAAAAATAAATGACGTAGATAGAGATTTATTTGATACTAGTCTAGATCATTATTGTTTAACTTTTTTATCTTGCTAAAAATACCTCTTTGAGGCACCTAATATTTCTTCAGCGTCACGTCGTTGCCGGCGGCGTCGTCACACCGATCCTATATTTATCAGCTCCTTACAGCTTTAGAAGGCATCGATGATAATAACATAGTTTATCCGTAATAACTTCATACATCAAGTTAAAATCTGTTCAACAGACACAAAAGACGCGAATTACATATTCACACATAATTATCGAAGACAGCAAAAAAGGCATTGGCCATCTAAAAAATTCAAGGTTCATGCAAGGTGAAGGCCGCATCGTGTTTATTGTATCAATCCGTGTACTTCCTAATAATAGTTATGCGAGTGTTTTGATTCAACCACGTGGAAAAAAATTGTATGAAACTTTAAATAGTAGATAGAGCTTATATAGGTTACTGCTTATTTGGGTACCGCGTAAGCGCGAGTTCGCTCGCGTATTAGCGTAAGTTTAAGAGAAAAAAAGTTATAAATTCTTGTTAAATTTTCTACACCCTGTATTTATATAAATTGGATTACATTAACTTTAATGTAATAATCTAGTGGTTTTGAATAACAATGAAGCAGAAGCACTGAATCGTGAAATATGCTTCTATATAGCTAGATGAGTAGAGATTACAAACAAACAAGGCCTTACTACTTCAAGCCATTCAAAGTGAAATGTTATTTATTCACAACATCACAAGGATCATTTTTAAACATTCTGCTTTGCGTTAACATGAAAAAACCCCAACCTTTCTACCCAATCAGCTATTTCTGAACTTTCTTGTAAATATAAACTGTCTGTTTTTGAGCCCTTCGTAAACGCGGCCTAAGTGTCCTCCATAACATACAGAAAAGCAATAAAGCTGAAATAAAACTAAATTACACGTTCACCCGAACTTCTTAAGCCCAAAAGTCATCAAAGTAAAAGCTATCATCTTTAATCTCGAGGTGAGCGAAAAATTGTAGTTTAAAATTGCTTCGTAAGCTAAACACGTACCCAACAGGATTACTGAAAGCCGGACTGTAAGCCACTGTACCTACGTTCTATAAATTATATCAGCGGCTGTACTGCGATGTAAGTCTAAATGATACGTGTAGCCGTTTCAACTGTTATGAAGTTGTCTTGAAGCGTCTGGGACTTTAAATGGGTTTCTTTTATCTAAGCTAGGTATTTCCAAACTGAGTGTTTGTCTCTTGCTTCGTAATTTTGTATGATATCGTAGTGCTATCTTAAGATTTTTCATGCTTTCATCTTCTTTGAGACTTACCGCGTCATGCCCCCCACCACTAAAAATATTGGAATTTTTTCTCATAGAATAGATTACTACGTATTTTTGTAAAACCTGAAACAGAGACATGTTAAGGTAATAACGTCAATAGAATTTGCTGACGTAACGTAGGCGACATTTTGAATTCGTAGAGAAACAAATCAATTCAGTTATTCAGCGGGCTCACCGCAATAGCTTCGTTTGCAAGTCATCATCATACTTATGCCAACAAATGTCCTTGATAAACATCGCCGGAATAAATAGAAATAATTTACATTTGAATGCAGTGGACGGAACACTGCCGAAATTGCTTTTCTTCACGGGTGCTTTCACATCATTGGCTGAAATTGATCGAGCGATATCTGACGGGTTAAAGTGCTGGAAACCTCAATTCGAAAAGCACGCTCATTCGACTGCAATGCAATAACACACCTAAACACTATAATTCTGTTCAGAATTGACTGTTGAATTCCATGAGCGCAGCACTAACGGCCACAAAGACATCGTACTGAAATATCAGGTGTCGAATGTCAGGTGAATCGCATTCAGTAAAGGGAGCAAAAGCCTCTCACGTGTACGTCGCCCGCAGTGCTATCACGTTGCCGCCTCCCAGACGGCCTTTGTTCCCACCTGCCTGACAGATGCTACTCCGGCATCCAATCTCTAAACGGAACCCAACCCGTTCTACCACTCTAAGACCTCGCACAACTCTCTAAATCTCCTAGCAAAATTAATAAACCTATTTATGTACCATAAAACAAACTCTATCTCACACCGAGTAATAAAACCTACGTAAAGCGAAAAAGCGGGATTGCTTCCCTGCTGATATTTTATTTATTCAGCCGCGTCCTCCGTCGCACGCCGGCGAAATATCACCTAAACCCTGCACCGAGCCCAGAATATTGTATACGCTTGAATAATGTCCAGTGTTCCATAAAGAATGCATTTGCATACGTTTTAGTGCTGCAACAGGCAGCTCTCGGCCGAAATGTAATCCGAACAAACACAAACCCGCCTTTTGTATGCCGCAGTGCTACGCACCGGAGATAGCGAAATGAAAAAGGAATGCAGTGATGGAATGTCTGACCGGAGTGAGTGCTTTAAAAAAAGTGAAAATGTTAGTTCTCTCGAACATATTTCGTTCGAGCCATCCGCAAAACCAATTAATGACAAAGGACCTGAACTCTTTAATGTCGGAGAAACCAATGGAGAGCTCTAAAATGGTGTCACAGAATTCGTTCAGAATAAAACAGCGAACGAAAACACGCGAGAACATAAACTTGACTGATGGAATGGACAGTGACGATACGAAATCGGTGAAACGTGAGAAGTGTCTATCGAACAGCGTCGACGCGATCGTCGCGCACAGCGATACCAAATGTAAAGTGATATGTAGTGCCAAAGGTTTATTAGAGACGAATTTAGATGATTTGTTCAATGACGTTCAGAAATTGGACGGGTGGAGCGTCGAGCCAAAGAGTTTGGGTGCCAGTGAACCGACCTTGACTTTTAGTGATGGTAGTTCCAAAGCTGTGAACCGTGAATCGCTCGTGTCAGTAGATGACAGTGATGATGATACAGGGAGTGACAGTGACTATTCGGATGAAGTGCTTCGGGAGCAGAGGATATGCTTGGGCGCCCGCCGTTTTGGACATTTGCTAAGGAGGGTAATTTCCAGAAATGGTGAGTTTTAGTTATAACAAGCCGCAGTGATATTTAAAGTTGCTATCACGGAAAAAACTATAGTGCAACACTAGTTAAGTATATTCAGATTGAGTTTCTTTTGGTATTTATCATTTTAAATCGCCTTTGAACGGCGTTGCTCCTTTGTCACTTTAGATGGCAATGTTTTTGCGAAAATGTTGTACAAAAAATATCGGCAAATGTTAGTCTTTCCATCGAAATAAATAAAAACAAAATTGAACCGGTAAAAATGTCGTCGGAAACGCGCTGAAGTGATTTCGTACCGTTTATTTGTCTTCAATCGTATCAAATTGCTCTCCCGTTGTGATTGAGATGACCGCTTCGTAAAATCTTGTTACGTTTGCAATGTTATCGACAGATACGTTACTATCGCGATGTCCGATCTCTGGTTTTTATTTTGTACCTACTGTTTATTAATGACCTCTGTCGGCAAAACATGCTCAAGAATCGAGTGTGTGAAAATAATGGGGTCTTTGCTGAGCTGTGAGACACAGGGTTAAATACTGAGTGTTGTACAGCACTCCTGAAAATCAGCTATACATTCTTATGTGTTCTATTTTTGGAAATAAAAAAAAAATTTGCCAATTATATCGTATCACTTACACCCGGTATAATATAATTTGTAGTGTAGGTAGACCTCTTCAGATCATATCTAAACTACCCGCAATAAATTTAGGTATCGATTACCTCTGGTATTGCTCGTCCCATTAGCAAACGAAGCACGATGCCAGACGGATTAGCGTTAGCGACATGACGCGTCGTGTCATGCTACTGATGCTATTACAGGCAAATGCAATCTTCGTCGTGTCGATGAACTAATAAATGAATCCGGTAATATTTCGCTCTATTTTCAAATATTTTTCTTTTAAATATCACCATCTTTATCAAAAGTTTATTAAAAGTTTGGTATCAACCAAACTTCCAGCGTTTTACTGTTAACATTTTTGAAGATGTCAAATCAATGAATTTAATTATGATAAATCGCAAACGACCAGTTTAGAGAGCAACAATACATAGGCTCAGCGAAAAAGTAATTTTGATCGAAACAAGTTTTCCGACCAATCAATGAATTCTTAGGTTTTTAACTTTTGTTCTATTTTTTGTTTAGAAAACTTGTTTTGATCAAAATGATATACACTCGAGAGCAATGATTCCGGGTCACTTAAAGAATGTTAAAAATCTCGGAAACTAAAAATGATAGGTTAATGCAATAAATTGTATTTAATAGACAATGTAATACTCCTTAAATGAAAGTAAAAAAATATGAGTCACCATACATTTTATTAACACAAAATTACATAAAGAAAAAAACTGCTGATCTCTCCTTAAAACAAAAATAGGAAACATGAAATTTTTGAACTTTATTACGATTTGACTTGAATTTTAATACTTCGTATTGCCTCCTCGTGCTTCCATTACTGCGTTTACGCGGTTTGGCATGCTGTACACCAAGTTCCTTATACGATTTTGG
Source organism: Gandaritis pyraliata (assembly GCA_947859175.1). Lineage (NCBI taxonomy): Eukaryota > Metazoa > Arthropoda > Insecta > Lepidoptera > Geometridae > Gandaritis > Gandaritis pyraliata. The sequence continues at coordinate 1,980,990 of OX401866.1, read as the reverse complement.
GGAATATTCTCCCATTCCTCTGTGAGAGCAATTTTGAGCTCACGAAGCGTGATTGGGGGAGGGTTTCGTTGTTTTACGCATCTGCCTAGCTCGTCCCAAGCATGCTCGATCGGGTTGATATCCGGGCTGCGCGCTGGCCACTCCATACGAGTAATGTTCATCTCTTGAAGGTAGTCATTCACAATCCTACCTGTATGAGGTCGGGCATTGTCATGCATAAATATAGCATCCTCACCTAAATTGACCATAAATGGACCAACATGATCATTGAGGATTTCTTCCACATATCTTACGCTAGTTAAAGAGCCGTTTTCTATGATCACCAGCTCTGTGCGACTTTCAGAAGAAATTCCGGCCCACACAAGTACAGACCCACCACCGTAGGCTACTTTTTCTTCGATGCATGCTTGCTTGAATCTTTCCCCTGGTCTTCGATACACTCTGTGTCTTCCATCGTGCTTGTAGAGCATAAATTTTGATTCGTCGGAGAACATAACTTTTGACCAATCTTCAATACTCCAATTTACGTGGCTCTGGGCATATCTTAGTCTTGAAATACGATGCCCACGCTCCAGTTTAGGGCCGTTTGCAGGTCTAAGGGGTTTTAAGTTAGATTCAGCAAGCCGACGTCTTACTGTCCATGCACTTGGGTTACTTCCTCCGAGGCGTCGAAACTGATTTGTGAGTTCAGTTCCTGTGAGAAAGCGATTTCGAAGCATGGTGTTCACCAAGTATCGGTCTTCTCGTGCTGTGGTACACCTGGTTCTGCCCGTTCCTGGTCTGCGTAGGTTAGAACCAGTTTATTCGTAACGTCGGAGAACTCTTTGTACTGTTGACAGCGACACACCGACAGTCCTGGCTGTATCGCGCTGACTCCGGCCGGTTTCCAGCATTGTAAGTATTCTGGTGCATTCTTCAGGCGTAAGCGACATAATTTCAGCTTGAATAATGAATATAGAGCACTATCAACATGGTTTATATACCCACATAAATGACAGATTACAAACAAAAGCAAAACCAAATGCTGTAATTTCGTAGTTCCATCTTCGAAAGTGGCCCTTTTTCAAATTTGATTTTTTTAAGATATAACTTTACAATAACTAAGAAGTTTTAGTACCTTCATTTAAGGAGTATTACATTGTCTATTAAATACAATTTATTGCATTAACCTATCATTTTTAGTTTCCGAGATTTTTAACATTCTTTAAGTGACCCGGAATCATTGCTCTCGCGTGTATTTACCAAGAAGTTGTTTGACGTTTGTCAGCGTCTTAATGGCTTAGCTGTTGTTGTAGCCGTATTCCCTGAAGCAAAGAAGTGGTCTAATCGAAATATCACTAGCGGTATTTTCCAAATAGCAGCTCAAAGATGTATAATTTAAGGTATGAAAGGAAGCAACACCATGAGACAACTCGATCCTTCTTTGCCTGAAGTTGTGATTGCACTAAATGTGCTCAACATCCTACGCTTCAAAGTTCACTCAAGTAATCCAGTTCCTTATTCATCATTCAAGATTTACAAACTTTATTTATTTCTCTCCAAAGGCTTCTTTTGATAAAGAAAATAAACTCCAAGTTCTAACCCTTGCAAAGCCTTATACTTCCTCATACCAGGCCTAACGCACTCCGCACATTAAGGGCCTTTTTCACAATCTCAGAGTAACGCTAATAGTCAGATAAAAATATTTCATCTTTGTTTTTAACAACTCAACGCTAACAATTAGATAAAAATCTCTAATGTAGAGACGGAAATATTTATAAGTGATGGTTAGCGTAATCATGAGATGTTGAAATAGGCACTTAGAATGATGACAGTACATAAACTGCCACTACTTCGAGGTCTGCGTACGTTACGCGTAACGCGACAAGGGTTACGCGAAAGAAAGAAATGCACTCTATAAGTAAATTGAACACCTGTTCATTATAGCATCCCGCGCTGTGCAAATTAAATTGTACCCTATTGCGTTTTAGTGAGAGTAGCTATTTATTTAGATGTCGTCACGAAGTGAACCTTCTGTACTTTTAGTAGTATTTATTCTATGGTCATACCCAGTTTTAATCTCTTTAATGCCCACAGTCAAAAGGCAAAGTTCGCGGCACTTTTCATAGCAATTTCTTAAACAAACTAACGTCTCGCAACTTGTTCGAAGTTGTGTAAACTGTAGATTACATGTTGGCCGCCATTATTTCCCGTTTAATAATCGCTAAAGTTAAAAACTCGTTACGTGGTCGGGAGTTGCAGACTCGGAGAGCTTCAGCCACAGGTTTGGGGGAACACCTGGCTCACTTCTATAAAACCAAAGCATACATTTTATAAACACACGAAATTATAAAAGTTATATATGTGATACATGCCGTAGTAGACGCTGGCTGCTATAGACACACATTGAAGTTGTTGAAACCCGTTTAAAATATTGTTCTAATTGTAGCAATGACAATCACCTCTATTCAAAAAGTCGTTCAATAAAATGACAAGTAATACTACAAACTTATAAACCAGATATAGTCACAACGGATCTTTGACCCGCTGAAGTATCTGTGCAGAACCTATTTTTGGGTCGGTAAGCGACTTTTTCCGCACAATTACATGCGAAATTGTTTGTTGCATCAACTTCAAAAGGATAAAGATCCGTTGTGCGTACTGTACCTAGATCTAAGAGTCTATATCAATATTCCGGTGGCGTTTTTTTCGTTTCAAAAGAATTTTGAGTGGCCCTTTCGTTCTAAATGAAGCAGGTAAAATAGAGAGAACTAATTAGGGTATCTCTTGCAGTGTGCCAGCTGCATTATCCTTTTACTGTATTATTTTATTTTACGGCTAGGTTTTTACCTGTATTTTACTCTACCTAATATAACCGTTGTTTCGTTGGGGATCGTTTTCGAAGTGTGCAAATGTGCCAGTAAAGTAACAGTGAAGCTATTTTTACAGTCGGGACGGTAATGGGATAGTGCAGTTTCAGGAAATTGTGTTTTGAGTTTTCAATTTTATGCTTTTACATTGAGCTTTTTACTGTTAGTACTGGGGCTGATTCGGAATTGAATTGCAATAAAAAAAAAGTTTTATATTTGTTTTTGAGAATACATTCGCAATACGGAAGCATTCAGGGCCTTCTGAGTCATAGTTTTATTTGGGTTCGTTTTAAATAAATCCAGGCTGTTCGTGTATGAAGTCACGATAAGCGCCCCTAGCAGGCGAGTTAAGAACCAATTTCCTTCATACAAAAATCACATGGTTTTTCGATAAAGGACTTGAAAATGAAAAAATGAAAAAATCTTTATTTCCAGCAAAACATACATTACAGTAGGTAGGCAAGGGTAGGAAAGGTACATAGGTACAAACCCTTGGCACTTTGGTTATGCATCTCGCGATAATTTTGCGACAATCCTTAAAGTACGAGAGCTTATAATCCATGATACTGTTTTTGCTGACGATACTCGATTTTTAAGTATGGTCTGTAACATGGTATAAATTCAATAAGTAGGTACATAAAAAAATTAGGACGAGTGATCGAAAATAACCAACGTAGATACTAGAGTCAGTTCTTTTAAAAACATTTATCCCCGTGAGAAAACTCAACCAAAGACACCTCGTTAAAATGTCTTCGTTTAATTTAAAATAATTAAATTAAACCAACCACTGGACGCGGTAACTTAAATTCTATCCACAAAAAACCAAATAATACAAATTACTTACCAGAAATGTTAACAGATCGCGCAGTTTGCATGAAACAGCAATTCCGCATCTTAGCCGTTATTATAGTTAGCAATTTCGTGTTTTGCAATTAGCATATCGCCTCGGTATGAATATCAATGGCGGCCAAGATCAATGTGACAATTAGTGTGATAGTTATAATGTTTCCTCAATAATATGCAATAACTGCTTCATAGATTTAGGTTATTGGAATTTGTACGACGAGTATTTGGAATGCATTCGTATTGTATCGTTTGTAGAACCTTTTCAAACTAATGAATAGTTCGATACTTGAATGTTAAGTTCCGAGCTTCTAATTGATTCAGTGGAACAAAGTTATAAAATGACCTACATTTCAGATTGATATATAAAACCACTCCTGTTTTACGTCATACGCAATGGAGTACATTTTAAAATGGGTCGTAAAACCATTTTGCACTCCGAAATAGTGCTCAATTCTGGTCCTTTTAGAAGCAGACAAAAGATACCCTCTTTCAACAAAATGCGAACCCTACTTTAACTCCCAAAGACATTATTGCAACGTTAAAAGAAACTTGTCAGCAACATTTTGCACATTTAACTTGGAACTGCAGAACTGTAAAGCTTTCACGAAAGAGAAGACAGTTTCTTGGCAGCGCTGCAGCGCCTCACACAATTCTTTCGCTTCAAACGTATTCGAACAAAAACGTCATGTCGTGTCATCTTCAAATAAATAATCCAACAATACCGCATTATCTGATTGTTCCATTACTCTTTCTCATAAAAATATATCATTTATCGTTTGATAAGCGCAGTTTTCACTTAGTAGCGACACACGTAGGCGAGAGTTCCTTTGTGGCCACGCCCCAGCGGCCTGCGATTTGGTTCATTGCCTAAATTGACCGTGTCTAGTTGGAAAAAATTGCGGCTCTACGATGGAGACGATATACTTCGTATACAGTACAGACCGATTAATGCGTTCTACTCTGCGGTGGCCGTGTCCTGCACAAGGCCAACTACTATAGTTCATTTCTGGCGATTTTCATGATTTTCATGTATTTTAGAAGAACACGTTGGTTTGATTCGCACCACAGTTTTTATAAAGTCGAGTAGCAGCGATTAATCTTTCCATGCTCTGTCACCGTGTTATAAAGGTGTGGTCGTAATGTGAACCTCTATCACAATTCTACCACTAAAGCTATATTCCGCTCCAGTATCTTTGTGGGGAAAGTAAGTGTTATTGAATTTATAGTGCGGCCGTCCTATTGTCAAGTTTATGATAATGGATCGTTATAGTTAATGATATCAATTGAGTTTTTTTCAATATTTACGGGAAATATGATTCTTTTGCTCGATGGAGATTCAATAAAACCTTGAAACCGTAAACTTAACAAGCGTTTTACATGATTTCGTTCAATTAATACAAGTTAATTAAACTATTAAAGTAATATTATACTATTAAACAATTCAGGTAAAATAAATATATTATTTTTATGGTCATTACATCCGCCGTTTCTTAATCAAATTATGATCTAGAAACGTCTAAAAATAATATGGCAGTACAGTCGTGAGCATATATCAGAGTTTGAGAACTATTAGATAGCACGATGTGGAAAATTAAAACTATTATACACTACTAGGATATTATCTTGTTAAAACACCTGAGTCTCAACTGTACTCAGACAGATTGATGATATTATCTTAACTGAATTATCTTTTAAGAAAGTTGACGCCAATTTCGTGCCTCGATGGCTATCCATGACGACTAGGCCGACTTTCATACAACTTTACGTCATAGGATATCATTAATGTTTAGAAAATATCGCACTTCCGTTATTATATAAATCTGTTCTTATAACTATTAGTTTATTTGATCCTATAAGCAAATATTGCTATGGTAACCTTTTATAAACTATATTTCGACACTTTTGACTGAACACCATGGATTTTTTTTTCTTAAAAATGTTATAACCTCTGACACCGACAACTAAACATACAGATGTGAGAAAAATACAAGACGCACCTAATCTTCAAAAAGCATTCAAAGTTCAGTCTATCACCTTATCGATTTCTATCTCTTTCGATTTTCCACAACTTTTTGTGGTTAGACCCTTTTCACACGTCCCGGTTACTGGGGGAGAAGTGTATGGGCATGTACCCACGTAATTAGCCTGGCAAGCCCATACACTTCAGGACGTGAGAAAAGGTACAGGCAAGGTAGCTGACTGCAGGTAGCAGCAATAAGCGATGTGTCGCCGCGTCATGTCGCCCATGCAACGTGTCGTCTTACTACGGAAGGTATTTCATAGAAATACATAGAATACTAGTGGTGTCGCGGCGACACGTCGCCTACCGTATTAAGCCTTTAGGTATAGCTAGTTTAGACCACGTTTAGGCAAGCGTAGTGTAGGACGCCCTCCGGCGAGATGGGGCGACGATCTGCGAAATTTAGCTGGCACTGCTGGCAGACACTGGATGAGAAGAACCGAAGACCGAGCTCAATGGCGCGTCTTGGGAGAGACCTACGTCCAGCAGTGGACGAGTATAGGTTGATGATGATAGTTAATTGTCTATTGGATAACGAACAAAAACATTATTTGAAACTAGCAGTTACCCGCGACTTCGTACGCGAGTACGGTTTCCGTGTACATTATATTATCTGCGTGTACCGAGCGGGTACATCTTTGAGAAACTTGACATTACACCGAACCCGTACTCGAATGTCAAACGTTAGTCGTTAGACCAAAGAGGTAGTACTACGTCCTGTTAAACTGACGTGACAAAAAGTAGCCTATGTGTCAATCCAGGTTACGAACTATATATATGCCAAGTTTTATCCAAGTTGGTTCAGTAGTTTCGACGTGATTGAAACACAAACATCCAAACACTTAAACATCTAAACTTTCGCATCCTTATAATATTAGTTGGATAGGATATTAAACGCATAGATAAGTAGTTAAACAATACAACCTTCTTAACCACTCTTCGTACCGGCTACATACGATTTTATGGGATTTCTGTTAATTACTCCGATTGCTATTAAAGCCGAGGCAGGATAGGTAGTACAAATAACAACATTTCAACGTCCTATAAAATGTAAAACTTGGTTTTATAGTAGTTGTTTTACATTTTGCATTAGACCTCTATACCTAGCCAAGCATGTAAATCTAGGTAAAAATGAGTTATACTTGACCTCTATAAAAACTAACAACCAAAGTATGTGTATGTATATACTATGCTTGGTTACTCTTACGAGTATGTTACTATCGTCTTTTTTTGCATAATTTGTCACATCGTCACATTATCACAAGACATCTTCGATTACATAATTGTACCTCGTAAGTAAACTTTTTTCATTAATTATATGCATAATATATTAATCAGATCATCGCGAGAAAAGGGTCAAGTGGTTAATTTCAGTGGGCTCCAATGAATTATATCAATGGAAGTATTTTCATCTGCAAAAATTGCTGGTTAACTACACACGTATGAAATAATAATCTTAGCCATCCCTTAATCTACCTGCCATTATACCCGGAATGGGATGCTGTAAAAACATCTGGTGAAAATACATGAGCCAATATTCCGGACACAAAATACTAAAAATACTAAAAGCTTATTTGGTTTTAAACCAGAAACCATCTTGTACTCTCTATTTTTATGTTTATCTCTTTCTGTAATTTCTTTTTTCTGTGCGTGCAATAAAGTTTTTATCTATCTTAGTGGCGGTTCTTCATATTGGTAGGTGGAAAATGAGTAGTGTAGATCATGTTGTCTGATACCTATTACATTTTACTTAAAATAACTAAGTACAGTTATAATTTGTGATCATGACATCATGACACACGCAACTGCGGCGAAATATCAGTAAAAAATATGACCCCTCAAATCATAGTAAATATGAAAAATTATGTTTAACACATTGTTTGTCTCCGTACAAAGTTCCACACTACGCCTGAGGTTGTAAACTGACAATGTATGCACGTACCGTATGGATGTACATCCATCAAGATAGAATATCGTGTTATATGAAAAGCTCTAAAAACCTCGTAAAATCAACTTTTCACACGCCGAGACTGCACGCCCACATTTCTAAGCACTACATGCTCGCCAGACCATTACTCAAAGTCATGCACAGCCCAGCTTTGAACCAAGCCTGAACAGAATATTAGGCATATCCCTACAATGCCCGAAACAATATGACGGGATTCTATAGCCGGTAGTTTTGATCAGCTTGCACTGTAATATGAACTTTACCACGCTGTGTTTAGATATATAATACTGGGAACTGACAGGAATTGATTTGGAAAAATCGGCATGTGAATTCCTTTTATATTGTCAAATGAAATTGAGCTATCACACCCAGATTTGAAGTTCCAATTTGATTCGCGTAAGCTCAGTCTTCGCATCGTTGGACTGAGATTTCTATAGCAGTATTCAGTCTGTGGCTAATATCCGCACGTCTATTCAGGTCTCCGTTTGTGAACGTCTCAATAGTTTTAATCTGCAAACTAGACCACTGACTGGTCTGTGGGACCACTGGTCTGGTATTGAATGAAAACTATCTTGATTAATCATTCATCATCATCATATGAATAGTCATCTATCATACTGCAGCTTTAGATTTATAAATATTAATAAAGTAACTTGGAGCATGTCTGCTGAACATTTTATGTCACACTTACAGTCAGCCAAGTGCTATTTGTAATACGCAATATGAAGCACGTGTCATCCTCTTTGTTTTTTTTTTACAACACATTGTTGGATGTTATTACATTCTAATGGGTAATTAATTAGCTCAGGTGTTCAATTTAAGATCTACTTGGTAAAAATTAATGTAGCTACCTTGTCACTTTGTGTGTATGTTATGTAATGTGTGTATATTATGTAATTTACGTTTTTAATGCCAGTTTCCGAATTTGATATTTTTACTCTAAGTCAACAGCTTGTGTAAGTCAGGAAATAGTTTTATCATTTGGCCTATTTACCTGAAAGCAATGAAGGCAAAATCAGAGTATGTTTTGATACAAGTCAAAGTCAAGCCGCCATTCTTCAATAAAATCATAAACATCACTTTAACGAATTATCAACCTGAATCTACAAAGTGTAACATTGAAAGCAAAATCGGGGCCTATATTTTGATACAATACAAATGGTGCGATGTCGAAAAACCAATGCCGAGCCGATATATCTCCTATTTCCTGATACCTACGACAGTTGATTTTATACAATTGTGTATTTCTCTGCATTCCTTATCATTTCCGCTCCATACAAACTCAGCAGATATCATCGACAATTACGTGCAGTAAAAGTGTCGCGTCACGCCGATTGGTCCCGGCATTGTTCTAGCCACAATAGCAGAATGGGCGAAAGCGTACCGATGAAGTTAGATCCACTCCACTTTATATCGACGGCTGGGGTTTGATTTGACGCCGGACGTTTTATTACGAAAGCGTACGAAAGTAAACTAGGTAAAGTAGTAGGTAGTGGCTTTTGTCTTGGAGTTTCATCATCATATGAACTGAAGTGTATTGAACTGAACCGAGAGGAAAATATCTAACCCTCTTAAATGTTCCCCAATCTATGCTCTCTGACCCAAATCAGTTACCCAGTTGCCATTAATATTTATTTACACCCTGTCATTATTAATTTAATTTCGTGTCTTTTCAGGTAAGTCCGGCGACCGGGACCAACCCCTGAGGTATCCATTTCACAAATAATTTTGTAAACGAAATGTACAGCATCATAATTACACAAAGTCAAAGTCAACATTTGTTTATTCAATAAAATCACAAGGATCATTTAGAATCGTCTTATACCTTACACCTTATATATCGGTAACTATCGCACACGTTTGTATAATCCCATTTCGGTACTCTAAAGAGCTGTTTTTAACCGACTTCCAAAAAGGAGGAGGTTCTCAATTCGGTTGCATGTTTTTTTTTATTTTTTTATTTTTTTAATGTTTGTTACCTCAGAACTCCGTCATTTATGAACCGATTTCAAAAATTCCTTTTTTATCTGAAAGGATATAATTCCAGATTGGTCCCATTTTATTTTCATCAAAATCGGTTGAGTAGTTTGGGTTATAAATAGAAATAACTGAAAAAAATATTCCCGGCGCGGCGCAGCGCCTACCATTTTACTGCTAGCAACAATGCTCGCGTATTATTACTAATAATGTTCAATAAGCTAATGCATTACTTTCGGACCCTTTGTGCTGTGTACGCCTTTTTTACATTCCACGTGCACGAAATTGCGTATTTTGCTTTCCTGTGACTTCTAAGTGGTGTTTATAGTCACTAGAACATTCCCAATGAACTGTCATCATCATCATCATCTGATGATGAAGCTGGTAGTTGAATTGAAGTTGGTTTTTCTAGTTTTTTAAACTTATAAATTATTTAAATCATTATTAAGTTCTTTTAAACAAAAAGTTTATGACAGATCTATAAAATTAGCACATATAATTAAGAGCTGTTTTGGTATGACTGAAAAGTGCAATCAAGGAGTGATGTATAGTAGTCACAGCGAATCTTTGTCCCTCTGAAGTATCTGCGGAGAAATATTTTTGTGTAAATTGGAGGTAAGCGAATTTATCCGCACATCTACATGCGCAATCGTTTGTTGCACCTAACTTCAGACGGATAAACATCCGTTGTGTGTACTGTACTTTTGAGGATACGCGAGTAACAATAATTATTATGATAATTTCGGATGCAAGTTTGTTGTTTGGTATTGAAAAGGTTAACGTGTTCTTGCGTCGATTTGTTAGGAATGAATGCGTTTTATTAATGCTGTTTGGAATGCATATTTCATTGTTGATGTTTCTTGCATAATCGAAACGTTTTTGAAATTGACCCTGAAAATAAGTGTCTTGCGAAAGCAACGCATAGAATCTTATTTACTAATAGAGTTAAACTACGCGGTAACACTCTGCAGTAGTGTAGTCGTTGTCGCGCAGTGTAAATTTTCAGCTACTTAGAAATGTTGCTAAAAATTCTGTTTTAAATTAGGTTTAACTGTGCATCACTTCTCACGAATCAACAAAATATATAACTCGAGACTACAGGAAGTACCTACCAAGAAGTGTCTTATCACTTCGTCATCTAAAATTAGATTTTTATTTTCAGATCCTGCACGCTTCCCAGTTCCATCCCAATTCCTGATCCCTTACATTGAAGACACGAACAATTCCTGCTTGTCATCAAATACATTTTATTCCTTGAAAAACTATAACATCCATCTTTAGTTAGGTATTATGCAAATTAAAGATAAATTAGGTAATATGCAATGAATTTTATCTGCATTTTAATTAAAATGATGGATATTTTCATTTCTTTTGAAAGAATGATTAAGTAGGTAATTAGTTTTAATAGAAATAAACTGGTTATTGTAAGACAAATATATATTATTTTCCTTTTTTGCAACAAAGGAAAACAACTTGATAAATCGGCCAATAAATAAACAAGAGGTAATATTGTGGAAATATCTTCAAATTGTATGAACAAAGATGTTACCATTTATTTATTTGGTTATCTTTAGAAACAAATACGTGTTTACGTACTTTGGTATTGACTTTTCTTGTAATGTATTCGAGGATACTGCTACTAAAACAACATTTAAATTAGATTGAAGACAGCAAGTAACTGAAATTTAATATTTATTTATAATAAACTAGGAATGATTCAATATCCTCATTTATCTTAGTTAAGTACAAATTTTTTTTACGAAGAAAGAAAAAAATTTATTCACGAAGAAAATTACGACTAATACAGTATTTACAATATGTACAAAAAAACACATGAAGCAGTTGAGCTATCTACACACCGTCGCAAACGATTTATAGATAGCTCAACTGATCCAAATCAGTACCAAGTACGAACTAATTCTCATAAGAATTAGTTCGAATAGTTTTCGCAGATCTTTTTTATTATTGCTTCGCATTTGCTTCGGTTTTTCGTTTTACTTTTAAATATTCAAGTAGGTTTGTATGTTATTTGTACAAATCCCAGCAGTTCGCAAACAAACCGCATAAACGGCAAACAGCACTATAGTTGAAAAATGCGAACTCGCGTGAAAGACTCAACTAGCAAACTTTGCACTTCGCCAAGTTTATCTTCGAGTGGATTTATGCTATTTTTATACCGAAGAAAACCCCATTATTCATTGTTTCATGGAAAAGTTGGAGCTTTCATACAGTTTGCAGTACTATGGTAGTATACAGCTGCTCCTCATACCATTACTTACGAACTACTTACTAGTTTTAAAGCAGCACCTATACGAATCACCATCACGATAATATCTAATGATGCGTACTGAACGAGAACGTACTTTCATTACCATAATAAATAGCTTATGAAAATAAATCAAGTAACCATTACGGAATCAATATTCCGCCTCATATTACTGCCCAATGTATATTTGATGTGAGTAATATATAAACGAAGCAGAACGGGTGTGCCAGAAACATGGCGTAAAAGGGTTGTTAAATCTTCAGAAAAAATGCAACATATCCACACCACGATAAAGATACCTAACTGAATAAGCTGAGACAGTAAATAGGTGCTTTAAAACTAAACTCACTGATGTGGAAAACCTGAAAGCGCTGACAAAATATGTATCCCGAACTAAGAGTTCCTATGGGAACTAGATAAATAGACTTACATACCTATTATTGAAAACTTATAGTAGGTAACATCCGAATGGCATCTTGTGTCTAGTTATTCACGGAGGTCTAAAGTTTTACCAGGGATAATTCTCACTTCGGTAAAGATTTTACACTAATAGGGATGACGTCAAAATGATATCGAAAACTCGTTTAACTAGTGGGTGACAGGAGTTTTTGGCCGAGATATGACGTCATCCCTATTAGAGTGAAATCTCTGCCGAAGTGAGAATAAGGCCCCAGAAACTAACTAGACGAGACTTAAATTCATAAATACATTTCAAAACAAGATAAATCCAAAGCATTATCCGTACAAAGCTCAAAAGTTCCTTCAAGCGTTCGCATTCGTTTGTATTCAGATGGCATCAGAACTTTAAGAGATAAAAGCTGCATGTTGGCTATACCCTGTTTGGAAACTGTTGAACGGACGGTTCATAGTCTAGTTATTCCTTTCAATAACTTCTTTCATAGAAAATCTGATAAAATTGTCTAGTCGTTGCAGATTTTTTTTTGCCAATTCACAAGTGTTTGACTGGTACTGTTTTTTTTAAGTGAATTTTGATATAAAATAATATGTGTAGGTATAAGTATTTATGCATGTATTATAAGTATATAATTATTTACAAAAAAAAGAGGATAGATATTCTATCAGCATCGATTTAGTTGCCATATTACAAGCTTTGCTTAGTTTGGGACTAGAGAGCGTCGTGTGAAATGTCGAAATAAAAAAGATAAATTCTAATGATATAAATTCTGTAAAATCAGACGTTTCAGCTCTTTCAGCCCGAAAAACTAGCATACTTCACGATTTCCAGGTCGTATATTAGCCCGAAGTACGTCCATTCATTACGCTTCCCAACGCTTCTATAAAAGCTGGAATCTGAATGAGAATATACAGACACACCGCCTCGTGGCACGTTCATAACTCAGCGTGTGTTTTGCCATTATTTAGGCGAATTGAATATTCTAAATACAACCGCTCTGTACGCCAGCGAGCGACACAATACCATGTCAAACAGTAGGGTTTGTAGAAAAAAAAAAACAAAAGACGTACAGTAACACAAGTGTGTTCTGTACCTTCCATCAAGGAATGGAGTTATTGATCCCTCGATGACCTCTTGTCTGTACTATTTCGAGATAATTTAATTCTCTCATAGTGTAACAAACTCTAGATTGGGGTAGTGTTTTTAGTCGGGACAGACAGCGAGCGAATCCTAAGATTCCTAAAAACTGTTTTTTTAGAACTCATGAAGATTCTCATAACATGAAAACGGCTGCATCAATTTTCACCAAACATAGCTAATAAGCATTTTAGATAAACCAGCATTACTTTTAATTTGGAGCCCAACTTACGGAGCTATACGAGGACACAGACAAACAAGCACACAACGCCGTGAAACTTATAACACTCCGTCTGTTTTTTGGTCGGGGGTTAAAAATAAGATGGAATCTTTCTGTATAACATATGTATTGTGCTCTCGCACTCCGTAATGAAAACATCGTAAAGATAATGTAGCATTGCGCTGAAGAACTGGCGCTTGATTTACGTAAATTAGTTTTGTTGAAAGTTGGGAATTTATTAGCTTTGCTCATGAAGCCTGCGCGTTCATCTGAAAGTTTCTTACTTTTGCCCTAATAACTAGGTTCAATTTCAAAATGTTCCTTTCAATTATTCATACCGGATTTAGAATTATTAGTTCTACAAACTGTAAACTAAATGAAAACTCGTAGACTACCCGAACCCACACAGAAATACTATTAATATCTCATCACAAACTATGAGCAAAGTGAAAACCATATTTCTGTCTGCTATTAAGCTCTCCTAAAGCCCAGATTATACAGGGTGTATTAAAACCACTCCCAAAAACATTTTTTACTAAGAAACTAACAATAAAAATTCCAATACAATGTAGATCACAATCCAATATCGATGAATTTTCGTACTCAATTTGTTTCAATGTAATGCCAATAGCAGTTAGTTCATTCAATACCCGCACAATATCGAAATTAATTTGGCGCTAGTTTTGCATTCAAGAGTAAGAAACGCCACAAATTCAATAACGATCGAATCGGATGCTGCTATTTCGAGCAAAATACAAAACCTATTAACTAAAAATGTATGGATTCTTCCATAGAAAAACTTATTCATATCTATGTACACAAGGACTTCCGAAAACGATGGATGGATGGAGTTTTCGGAAGTGGTTTTATTACATCCTGTACTTCGGTCGGTCACTGCTTGCAGTATCATAAAGTACACAAGCTTAATTTCTGCCTAAAAGCACCTAGTGGATATTAAACGTGCTGCTATCTCTGGTCCAATTTAGGTTTCATTAAATGCTGGAAAAACAGGTAATTTTTATAATAAAATCTAGAAATAATTTCCTACCTGATGTTTAGCGGCTACTTCTGCCTAAAAACGTTAAAAGTGCGTTATCTTACAGAGCAGACCAACTGAGAACTCGATAAGAAGTCGATGCAATTTTAGCCTAATATTTTTTGAGTGAAGCATCTTTGGCCACCTCTCGTCTCATCATCAGGTAGGTAAATTTTTAATACTTAGCTCTTATCAATAAGTGGAGGTAACTTTTATCAATAACTACCTAAGTTTTGTATATGGACGAGTAGCTAACTCTAATGACGGAAGTTTTAGGCTGTTCGGAAACCCTTACGACTTCTAATAAGTATGGCACATATTAGGTACCTACCTAGGTGTAATCCAATCACTTCGGGTTAGCCACACAATGCAATTAAAATGTACAATAAAAATATATAATAAAATATCAATTTTAGCGCAACAACCTTACTTACCCACTTAGTTTTTTTTTTATAAAAACTAGGAATACACCTACTTATTTTTAGGGTGTAGTATTTATCTTTCAATGTTTGCTTTTATTTGGTTCTTCGTAAGATTTCTTTGAATATGGAAAATGCCCAAACTGTGAAAGATATGGTATGACACATTTCACCTCTCGGGTATAATCATGCTGAAAAAAATCTCATCACTTTTCATAAGACGTAGTTATGTGACTTCCTTAAAAACTCTTATTGTTGCAATAGGAAACAAGATGGCGCCTGCGGGAAATAGAAACGGGAGAACAAATAATATTATGTAGACGCTTCATTATGTGGGAATATCATCTGTATTCATTTGAAAGGATTGCTAAAGTGGTGCTATAAACATAACTGTGTCATCTATTTCAGGCTAATCCAATCTTGACAAACAAAAATTTTGGTAATAGATACCTAGTTCTACCTAAATAGCAAATATCTACTTCCTGGAGGAACAAGACCATCGCAAACGAAATCGCAGGGAACAATAACCAGTTTTATCTTAGATGTTGCAATGATTTTTGAGCCCAATACAGCCGTCAAACTCGTAAAAATTTTAATCGTTTGTAATTCGGCTCACTGAGATTTAGGGCGCACATTTTTTGTGGGATATAGGTACGTTGCTTTTTATGGTCTTCTTTTATAGGTTGCTGTATTAGAGGGAATGTGTTTTGATTTCTGTCTTGAGATGTTTTACCCTTTGTCTCTTCGGCTGAAAAAGAGTCACACAATAAGTATGTCAAAGGTTTGAGTTTCACGGCATTTTTCTCGTAATCTCAAGTAAGTACTTGGGCTTACTACGTTTTTTATTGGGTATAATGAGGAAAGTTAACTCTAAATGCATCTCCGTAAACCTAAAACCGAAGTGTACTTCTAAAACTGTAATGTCGAGTATTTATTGACCTCAATAATGTTAATTTAGTTCATTCAGCTTTTTGCAAAAATGCAAAACCGCTCTCACAGCCAGTAATATACATGAATCCACAACACTACCATTTCTAAACACAATTTGCCAAACATCGTAGCGAGCTATATACCGCCGGTCTACTGGCCAGCCAATTTAGGCTAATATATGGAGTTTGCGAAACTAGAACGTAAATTTTTAGCAGTGACTATGTGAACATAAATTGTATGCCTGCAGGCTTGCTGTACTTGCCAACTGCGTGATCGCATTTCAGAAATATGCTGAATTTTTTGAAGAAATGTTGAATAATATTTGTAGAAACTCTCAGTATTGTGTTATCTTCTTTGCTTAGGATTGATAGGCTCGATAAGCCTTTTTTATATTCCAAAAGCAGAAGATTTATAATCCACAGAGTCGGTATATATTAATGGTAAGAATCAATGGTTAAAATACTTAATGGCCATCCACGAGGATGTTTAAAGGCACGTCGAAGTTAGTACATATTTCACTGGCTCATAGTGTTCATACCCACATTAAACTAAAGTTAGCATTCTAACCGATTGCCACTGCTAGAATAATAAATGGTTTCCTCTTAACTGGAATACAAACAGACATAAAAGCCGTTTACGAATTATTCACATTATTTTAACCATTCAATAGATTTTACGGAAACCAAATTATTGGAAATAGTATTTGGACGATTTTAAAAGGCTTTGCAGACCGCGCCATTGTTTACGATAATTACAATGATTTTTGTGCAATTTAAACATTGTTTGTGAGAAAATAAGACATATTTCGAACGAGCGTACGATATCAATGTTTTGAGGTGGTTTTTAGCTCTTTGTTTTGGTTGAATGTCGGTAGCTAACCTCGGAATGCAGCATTTACTTCTTTTATAAGGACACAGTTGTTGAGCTTTCCCCTTTTCAATATTCCAATATAAAATAATAAACAGGAATGAAATGGGCCCGGAAGGGTACAATCACAACTAGGGCCCAAATTACACGGCAATACAATCGTCGCTGGCAAATGGAAAAAATATGCCTCTTGAGTGTTACCAATAGAAATCAGTTTTGTATTGAATTTTGTGGTGGACCTTTTACTTTCTTTCGTACGAACGAAATAGGAGTGAGACCTAACGAGCATTAGACACACTTAAAAAAAATATCCAGTTTAGTGTACATTGCCGGACTTTATATTACCTAAATGTAATGGATAGCTTAAAAACATGGCAATGGGTAGGCTTCTGAAAACCTCTGCTGCGTCGTTTATCAGCTACCGCTTCGGCCGCAATGCACCACTAAAGACATGAAGCATTAATGCGGATTACTGCAACGTGTTATTGGCGGTTTTGGTGACAAAAATAACAATTTATTGATACGACGCACCATTTATTTGGCCAGGGTTCAAAGTGTTGCAGGTATAACCTCTATAATATTCTGGGTGTCCTAGTTACCTTACATTATTTATTTAACCTCAATGTTCTAACTTTGTTTCGAGTTCCAAACGTCGAGATTCGAAAACGCACAAAGTGTTTCGACGTAGGCAAGTGCGTAATAGAACTCAGAGGAGCTGGACTGGACATATGGCAAGGCGCGGTGACGACAGGTGGAGTAGGGCGGTTACAGAATGGAGACCAAGGACAGGAAAGAGAAATGTCGATCGTCCAGTAGCGAGGTGGGTTTAGCGTTGCAGGTCGGACTTGAATGAGACTAGCGCAGGACCGCGGAAGGTGGCACAAAGAAAGGCCTATACCTACCCAGCAGTAGGTGAAGACGGGTTGGGGATGATGTTGATGATGAGCTAGATAACCAAACTGTAACATATAAGGAATTATATTTGATTTGACGCCGATATAGCACTGTTTTTTACTATTATTTATTACCACTTTTGAGTAAAAAGAAAAAAGAATGTAATTTCATTTGCACTAGACAAATCCAAAAACACGCACGTCCATTAAATCGCCCATATCCGTTTATCAGATGCAGAAACTCGCACACAAATCGATACAAAGCAATATTGCATACAGATTATTCAGGGAATTCCATCTCCCGATATAGTGAGATAACTCGATCGCCGGCTGTGAGACGACTTTGCCTATACACAAAGTTAGAGGTGGGTGTATCGTGCGTGAAACGGACTTCTAATCTAACCTCGTTTTCACATCAGTGCGTTTAATTCGAACAGAAAAAATAAATTGATTAAAAAGAGGGTTTTTAGATTATTCCGGACGTAAATTCCTACCTATATCTTCATTTGTTTCAGGTAAAGAACTGAAATACTAACACATAGACCTAAAAGGCTAGTATGTGTTTTTGTAGCTCTGGAAAACAAACAGCCCCCAAAAAAATACATTTCGCTCTGGGTACGCTTCTGATCACAGAGGTGAAACATAGCAGAGTTTCACCCAGTTTGACTTTGGCGAACTTCACATGGTTCGTATTCCGAACGTGACCAGCTTAGCTAAATAGGTTTGTTACTGTAAACTTATAGTTTAGTTGGATTCAATTTTCAATTACCTAAATTCGGAGAACTAGTGTCGTGGAAGTTAAGAATGTGCTATGAATAGATACCCAACTCAGTTGTAATTCAGACCTTACTAAATTGTGTGTTTAATCTTTGAGTAGAGTACCATCCAACCCATACCTATTATTAAGAAAAAAAGGAGATAATTTAGTGAATTTAAGCAATGTCCAAAATAATGCACATTACTTTGACGTCACATTTTATTTACGTTTTGTTGCATAAAAAAATATTTGCAGACCATGCAAGCATTATTGGCTTTTGCAATCGTAGTCTATTGATTGAAATATGTATTAACAATATTTTTTTTTAATCACTCATAAATACTAAGCATTACGTACCTATATAAGTAGGCGCTAACTTTTTTACATCAAACAATACGACATAAAATATTTTAATATCAATAAAAATACAATTTGAATGAATCATTAATGGTCTTATGTTTCGTAAAGGTTTATCGGTGTTATTAAATGTTTACTTAATGCTTGATAAATAACTATGTTAAAGTGAGCGTTTTGTACTAAAACTAGGTAATAAATACACAATGAGTATTGAGTACCAAACCAACACTACTTGTACTTTGAAATATCACGTTGTCTACAGGCGTCACAGCTCTGTCGGTAAATGCTCTGCCTTCCGAGGCTGTGTGTCGTGGGTTTGATCCCCACCAAGACCAAACATATGTGTGTGGCAACCATACATGTTTGTTTTATATCTGGATGTTACTGCGTATTGTAATGTATATACAAAAAAGTATTCTATCAGCTATCTGGTACCCATATTATTTTGTTTAGTTTAGGCTGGAGGGGTTTCTGAGAAATGTCCATGATTATTTATTTAATAGCGCCATCAAACACGAATCTAAACAATCAACCAATCAATCAATTATGGTAAAATCTAGCTGACATTGCGCTGGAATTCCTCGCTCAGAGTAGGTATACGGAATTCCTCCACTCGATACTTCAAAATAACTGAAAATGTACAAGTATTCTTTTTAAGTGGTGTACATAAAGCATTTTTTAAATTTTGTATGTCACCTGAATTTTTTGTGTGTACAATAAAGTATTATCTATCTATCTACCTATATGTTGGAAACGAAAACAACACGGCAAATCTACATCACTATCCTGTTTTGTGATGTTTGTGTGCCACCACCGAATGACAAATATGCACATTAGTCATAGCACTCATTGGGACTGCCACGATGTTTGAATTCATCCTACTAATATTATAAATGCGAAAGTTTAGATGTTTGGATGTTTAGATGTTTGGATGTTTGGATGTTTGTGTTTCAATCACGTCAAAACCACTGAACCAACTTGGATGAAACTTGACATATATATAGTTCGTAACCTGGATTGACATATAGGCTACTTTTTATCCCGAATAATTAACAGGATCTACAGGATAAAATAAACGAAAAGGATTAGCAGCGCCAAATTGGCAAGAGGATTTCATTGTCATGTCATGTCACGTCAGTTTGACAGGGCGTAGTACTACCTCTTTGGTCTAACGACTAGCGTTTGACATTCCAGTACGAGTTCGGTGTAATGAGGTGTAATGTCAAGTTTCTCAAAGAAGTATCCGCTTGGTACACGCACAGATAATATAATGTACACGGAAACTATAGACGCGTACGAAGTCGCGGGTAACTACTAGTAACAAATAAAGGGTCACCCATAAATTACGTTCTACTTGAAGGGATGTGGAAGTCCCCGATGTGACATAACATGAAAATACTGACACAAAGGTACTGGTAGACTAGTTGAACAACATAAACATATTTAGTAGTAATTTATCATCGTCATAATTATGTTTAGTCTGTCAATAGTAAAACGTTATGGTTAATTGAATAAAAAAATAAATATCGGACTAATAGCGTTTGCAACAACGGTTTGTAGGTAGCTCAACTGTTTTATGTATATTTATATATAAATATTGTAAATATTAGTCGTAATTTTCTTTGTGAATAAATGATTTATTTTCTCATCATTGTTTTATAACTAAGTAATCAATGAATCATACAAAAACAGAACACAATTTATCTGTAGTTTTTTAAGTACTTATTTTAGTTGTTTAGCACTTCGGCAATAGATATAAAAACTACCTAGGTACTGTAAAATACACTTACGCATCACATTTCAGTAGGAAATTCTGTGAAACTCTAGCTCATACGAACCATGTATTCGTACCCAAACAAGTACTCGTTTCAGCACGAACGGGAGTCCCAACTACCGGGAACTGGGAATACAGGATAGGACGTCGTGATATGAATAAAGAATATAAATCTAAACAGGTATAACTTTGGAAAGGATATGATGTGTAAACAAATATATACCTAAATGCTATTCAGCACGGCTTAGGCACGCTTTCGATCGGTACCGGTTTGTAGAACGCTCAACTATTTCATGTGTATTATGTAAATACTATATTGTAAATACTGTATTAGCCGTAATTTTCTTTGTGAATAGATAAATAATATAGGTCTAAATAGATATAATTTTGGATATTATAACAGTAAAATTTGTCTTCATTATTTCTTTATTAACTTTGTTACGAATCATCGCGTCACGATCACAGAATAACTTTTTTAATATTAAATTATATTTTTTAAAAAAGACAAAACAAAGAGAATGTCTACCTCTGCTTTTAATAGATCATGTCCATTGTAGCTATTAAGGCAATGGACTAGTCATGAAGCCCTTCAGATAAGCACAGCCCAGAAGTTGGTGGAGCCAACTAATGGTAATGGTGGTGGTACATACTGATGTCTAATATCCAGATCCAGGTTGTGACAGTGAAAAAGTCATGGTGGGAGCTTTTTAGCTGCCCTCGAGCTTTTGTGCAGAGGCGATAGCTTTTTCGATTGTAGGTACTTAGCACAGCTTGGTATCAATATGTGCCCGTTCATTTAAAAACAAGCTGTTCCAACGAGAAAATCTACGAAATGTAAATATTTTCCGCCGTTCCAAGACTTAAAAAATAGTCACGTACTTACTACAATACTTCCCCGCAGTTCATTCGGAACAGTGCGGTCCAAATATTGTACTTTTTACGGGTTTTTCTTGCATACCGACAGCTGCTGTTTTTTCATCGCCGACACGATACAAACGGGAAGCTTATCTCATACATTTATTGGGTACACACAACGGATCTTTATCCCTCTGAAGTCAGGTGCAACGTCCAACAAACGAATGCCCATGTACTGTTGTGCGGAAAAATTAGCTTACCTCCAATTCGACCAAAAATGGATTCTGCGCAGATACTTCAGAGAGACAAAGATCCGTTGTGACTACTATACTATATGTAAGATCATTGATACCAAAGATTTTTTATCTGTACCTATAGGGGATATGTAGTGTTTGTATCTACTAAGTAGATACTGTACCCTATCTCACATGCACAAGTAAGTGAGGTAACTGCCGGTGTCAATCTCCCGACCTGTCAATGTCATCCGTACGTCCGGATGACATGACGTGGGAGTCGTGAGGGGAAAATGCCAGACAGGGCTAAAGACAGACACACTAGAATGGCGGAGCTACCGATATCGAGGTATTCGATCTTGGTGTATTGGTGAGCCAGGGAGAAGGTTAAAACACAGGACTTTACAGTGGCGACGAGGATAAAGATCTGTAGAAACTATAATTTTCAAAAGGAGGAGGAAGAAGAGTTCAGGTATGTCTTTTCTTTGTGTAAATTATGGTTTCGGCCATTGGTGGCGTGCGATCTCCATTACAGATACAAATTGTTTAATTTGATGCTGTACAATTTTTCATTGATTGGGTACCTACCTAATAATTATTAGTGCTGGTTTGTTTGTTAAAGTAGCGTGTATTATTATTGGGGTCCCTCTTTATATTTTGTGTAGAACATTTTCTTATGTGCAATATTGTATTTCTTCACTAGATAGTAAACAGATGTTTACACAGCACAAAAAAGTTCCGCATCCACTACACAGGTGGCGTTGCATTACAATAATGAAAACAAAATTAGGCTGCCGTATTTTCTCTCATCCAAAAGAAGAAGCATGAAGCCTCGACCGAATGAACCTCCACTTCACTCCTCGTTCGTTCCTTTTTCTTTGCTTCATTCGCGTTGGCTCATTAGCGTCAGCCAGTCATCTGATGCTACAACTAGTTCCGCTTTGAGTCGGTGGAGGGCATCAGTCCTTTAGTTCCGCTTTTCATCATTAGATGGCGTTGGTCGTTTAGTTCCGCTTTGCGTCGGTAAATGGCATTAGACGTTTAATTCCGCTTTGCGACGGTAGATGTCATTGATCGTTCTCTAATTTATAAAAATACTAAAATTGCCAACATCTGTTTATACTTATGCTTAATTCAACAAGATGGCATAAAAATCTAGGGAAAAAATTGAGTTCACGGGCTCAATTCCACTACTTATTTACAACGGTTGATTTTCTGTTTGTTTCAACTATACCTAATTCGATTGATCTGTGGCTTGGCTAAGGCATATAAAATAAAAGGACTCCGATTCGGTTTCGTTTCGGCTGTCGGGGCTTGAGGGTAAAGTGCGAATTGACCTAAAACGGATGAAGGGGCAGTCGAGCTGCGTTCCAGCAGTTAAAAGAATCGTTAGTAGAATTTTATTAACCTTCAGGCAATGCGTAACGTGCAGTAATAATAATAATAAAAAAAATGGATATTATTATAATGTAATCACTTGGACTTGTTATGAGGAGATAAAAGCGGGATTTATATTTTACCAATAATTAACCATTTTACGGGTCTATCTATACCTACTTTTTATAAAATTTCAATTTTGGTCACCCGCCTTGATCGTGCAGTGTAGGTACCTACCGATTTTGTTGGAAGTTATAATTCAAGAGTTTCACCAGACGTGATAGCCTACCTAGACGTGTGATTTGCCTGACACAAGTGGATAGGAGAGGTACCTACTTACTTATCCGATGAGTACCTAAATGGTTAGCAAGTCTGCTACTTTTGTTTGTGTGTAGACAGGTAACAACAAGAACCTATCCCATAGTATTTTATAAGGACGACAATAACATGATGTTATCTAATTCTACTGAGAAAGATATTACACCTACTTACTTATATTAAAAATCCACAATATTTATATAAAAGAAGAAGAAGCAGTTTTTAAGCGATTTTCTAAAAGGTCATGCGGAACAGTAGATGGGTACCTAGTACCTACGTCTATTTTACGCAACATTTTAGTTGCATTTCATAAAACTTTAAATTAGTATAAGTATATGAGGTTGACTACTTACCTATATTCTGTTTAGTATGTATTGATATACTAACTCCTGGCTTAGGTACTATTAGTACCTATTGACGGCCTACTACTAGTTAACTGTTACAAATGAATTCAGTAGGTAAGTTAAATATCTTGATCTATCTAGATACCTACTGTTATTTCAATAGGCGATCACTGGGAGGGTACACAAAATTATAAAAGTTTTATTATGCAATTTAAGTTTGTTAATTATTCATATTCATTCATTTATTCATTGCATACATGGTTTAAATAAATAGCTTAGGTCTTAGTTGGTTAAAGGAGCGGTCATGTGCCCTGTGAGGATGTGGCAATGGTAGTATAGAATACCTACATAATTTAAATAATAAAGTGTCATTTTAAAAGCCGAATTAATGTCAATAATAATGGAAAAGCTTCAATACAATACAATAATTAATGGTACCTACAAGCGGATGCAAAGTCAAACACCATTTTAAAACAATACTTACAATATTTAAGTACCTGCAATTAAGTTGAACTTATTACTAGTTAAGCTCTCCCTTGGTACCATTGAACTGGTTACATGGTTGTTGGTCAAGGCTTACCATTAAATTGGTTGCACAGAAGTCAAGGCTGACCATTAAATTGGTTGCACAGAGGTCCAGGCTTACCATTAAATTGGTTGCACAGGAGTCCAGGCTTACTATTAAATTGGTTGCACAAAGGACAAGGCTTACCATTAAATTGGTTGCATGATGGACAAGGCTTACCATTAAATTGGTTGCACAGAGGTCAAGTCTTACCATTAAATTGGTTGAACACGGTCAAGGTTTACCATTAAATGGTTGATGACCTAGGAAGGCTTACCATTGAATTGGTTGCTGGTGATTGACCTGAGGCGTACCATTAAATTGGTTGATAATATGACTTAGGGGCTTACCATTAAATTGGTTGCTGATGATTGACCAAAATCGTACCATAAAATTGGTTGGAGGAAACAAGACTTCCCGTTCACGTTCAATGGTGACCAGACAGGGTTTGCTTAAAAACGGACAACACTTAAACCGAAAATTAAAACTAAGCATAAATAAATTAGTAGGTACTTAAATAAAAAAAAAAAAGTAGCTTACAAGTTGTTTAATACGGTTACCTGTATTAGAAAACCCGTGATATTATGACAAAATCCAAAAAAAAGATAAGGAAATGGTAGGTTTACCTAGATGTATTTTAATTTGGAATCAGTGTTAACTAAATGGGACGAAATAAACAAGAAAATACTTAAGAGGTTTTGAACTCCTATAATCTTAATAAGGTTAATAAGGTATGTTTGTACGCCTGCATCCTGCATCAAAGGAGTTTGGCCAACTTTCGATGTGAAGTGTGAATATGAGTAGACGTAAAAAACACTAAGTAACGATGCAAAACTCTGGAAGAATCACCAATATTTATAAAACATTTGCTACCTACCAAAGATTCGTTGGGGACTAGGATAACGTTGTGTGAAATATTCTCGAATATTGTATTTATGTCATGAAAAACCATTAAAACTGCTTTCCCTATAATAGAGCGGCAACCGGATGTTAGTGTAAAGTTATAACATCGAATGGTACAGGCACAAAAGGCTTGATGTGTGTATTGTGCGTGCTTAAATGTTTCCAGAATGTTGAAACAAAAAGTTAACTTCGCTGTGAAAGATTCAGATTACCAGAATTTAATATTCGGAAAAAAAATGATAAATTGTGTAGTAATAGATGACATCCTGGTTTGTGGGAACAACAAAGAATCATACTGCCGAACCTAGTTGTCAAAGTACTGGAAGTATTAATGAAAGATTTAGATACAGTACATAGAAAAAAAATATGTTTGCTTCTTGGGGAACCAACTTATACAAGAATGAGTAAAGAAAGCCATTCCCAAGCACTGTACCTATATCTATACCTTAACTTTTATTTAGAGAAGTTACCTACTGAAAAGGACGAGTCTTCTATGCTATTGAACTACAAGGCAAAGCGAAAACACAATTAATGTATTAATGGTACCTATTCCGAAATATCACTGAAGTTCAAACGCTGTCTTTGCGGAATCTAGAACCTCCAAGCGTTTGAGCGATCTTGTTGTCGATGGATGTCGTTCATAGGTATCAACGAGCGACAGTGCCCTCTATCTGGTGTGATACCTATATACCTATGTGATACCTATCAGGTGTAGTAAGTAATGCCTGCGTAGTGTAGCTCTTTTCTTCGTTCTGTGACGTGAACCATAATTTTTAGTCTATTCTTCGTAGCGGAGGTAAATAAATTCGGGATTTCTGTGCTTAGAGCCCTATTAGACATAAAATGCCCGATTTAAGACGATTCAAGTAAGAGATCGCCATAAGTGACAGAGGAAAAAGGGGAAGGAGTATGGAGACTGGAAATAAAGAGCTGAAGATGCAGACGTAACAGAAGATAATAATTTATAAGGTTTACGTGGAAGAGATAGAAAAGAAAAATAAGCTCTCTCTGTATTGCAACCCAACGCCTATAGTTACCTACCTACCTATAGTTGAGAATGTTTTAGGCGGAGAAGAGATTGCAAGAGTTAAGGAGAAATATAAAATTCCTTGTCTTTATGAAGTAGAAGATCAATAGAAGCCGGACATAGAGACGCAAGTGGACAATGAGTTGCCAGTAGACAACTCACACCTATTTCAGACATATTATGTCAAGTGCGCAAAAGTCCAATTTAAATGGTTTGTAATGTAATCACATGTGGTATTGGTGAAAGCGTGTAATGAAAATGTATGTATTCAATGTGAAGTTGTCTTTATTGGTCTGTGTCTTGATAAGTACCGAATTGCATAAGGCTAATGATAATTATATTGTAATCCAGGGCTTTGTCCGGAGGTGTGCGCTCACACCACAGTATGATCCTATATGGGGCATAGCTTTATGTTTTGTTGATTCAAAATATTTAAATAAGAAAGGGGTTGTAGTGTTTGTATCTACTAAGTAGATACTGTACCCTATCTCACATGCACAAGTAAGTGAGGTAACTGCCGGTGTCAATCTCCCGACCTGTCAATGTCATCCGTACGTCCGGATGACATGACGTGGGAGTCGTGAGGGGAAAATGCCAGACAGGGCTAAAGACAGACACACTAGAATGGCGGAGCTACCGATATCGAGGTATTCGATCTTGGTGTATTGGTGAGCCAGGGAGAAGGTTAAAACACAGGACTTTACAGGATATACTGTTTCATCAAAGATCAACGAGAAAATGTGGCACATTTGAAAATGCAGCATATTTTCTTCGACTAATTGTTAGACGTGACATTTTCATGCATTGCCGGTTTACATTCGATCCCATTAAATGTTCCCTAAGATCAAGCAGCAATACAAACTAAACGTGAGTCGAAGCTTCGGTGATTTTTGAAAACTGGATTCGAACAGAGAAATAGTGGCTATTTTACCTTGGCTTCTATGTATTTATTGTGCCGAGCTTTCTAGATACTACTACTACTACAAGTGCACACTAGTCACTGGACACTGACAAGATTGTCTGTCAAAATGACGGACAGAGGCCATAAACTCTCAAAATAATACTGGCCATATCCTTATTTTTCCTTACCTTCATTTCGTTATGACACTAGAGTCAACAGACACTGGCAGAATTGTGACAAGTTGCAAAAGCCATAAACATAAATAAAAGAAGAAGAAGAAATGTCAGTATCGTGTAGATGTCGATATCGGTCAGTGTGCAAACGCCCGATAGGTTGGTCGCAGTCCAAATAGGTCGGATAGGTCTTTTGTCCGCGTTCGGTCCGCGATTCCATGAATTGCGATATGACTGATTTATAATGCCGAATTCTGTTTAACGGCATTTAAAAAGGTTTGTCAAATTTTAAAAGACTCTTTAAACTGTCTGCTTTTCATCTACAATTTTGTATTTTACAATGAAATAAAGTGACTATGGAGTTTATATAGTTTTTTTTTCTGAAAAAAAAAACGCTGGGGTTTTTTCCTAGGTCATTTCTGAAAGACTATTTTGTCGTTATTTTTGAAAATTATATAAAAAATGATTGTGAAGCTGGTGAAATGGCAGAGACCTTTGATCTGTATATAGACCAACACAAAATAAAGTTATTGGTTGTTATGGATGATTTTGAATATTATTTTTTTGCTTAGTCTGGTTGAGTGTTACGGGTGAAGCTGGATTGCTGGATTTTGGTGAATCTGACGGCTCACTAAGGACTAGAAAATAACCAATCACATCAAACAAGTAGCCTCACTTTCGCAAATAAGCGTTTTTGCAACACGCTCTGGTGCGTTGCACACGTGCGCACGTGTATTACACGAGACGTAATTCGACGCGCAAACAAACAACCGATTAGTAACCCCATCAAAGTGTTTAAACGTGTAACTTTCGATGCGAGTAATTTCGTAATTAATGTCTCATTTTGCCTGCTTTCGACTTAGGAATGGATTCAAGCACATTTTTATGCGGAATAAATACAAAATTTGACGAAAGCGACATCTGACGGATGTGAAGTAAATCATTTTATTGACAGCTAGCGCAAAGCTTTACAAAATAGCTAGAAAAATAACAGCTGGCGTGATTGTGTCGTAATCAGTGGCTCCATGACACTGTCAGAACTTGTTCTCTCTTCTGAATGACAAATGTCGCCATAAACCAAGAAGTTGAAGTTGAATTACAAATGAGTTGCATATAACAAAGATATTTTTTCTTGCCCACTACGCATAATGGCTACTGGCCCAACCACATTACGTAAATAGACTCGTTAGACATCAAAAAAATGGCGCAAATAATATTTTGCCACCCTAATGCTTTTTGTATTTTTTCTGAAAGAATTTAATGTAACAAGTATGTACCTATAGACCTATATGTTTGTATGCCCATAAATGGTAGAATCTAGTGATCTATAGTTAATAATAATTATATTTTCCCAAAGAACATAAAATATAGTCATACGTAGTAACGCGCAGCCACCACGCTGTTTTATGCGGGACTATCTAAGGAGAATGAAGTCGGGCAATCACCTACCTTTTTTCTTGTCTGTAGATTGCTATAACAACGCGCGGACTGGCCGCTGTATTCTGTCACCTTGCCAAAATGGCTCTGGCATTTAACTTATGATTCTACTTTGTAAGTCGCAATGTTATATTTCAATTCGAACGCCATTAGGTATCTCAGGTTGTAGAGCCAAGATTTGGGGTGACTACAGACGGAACTGTACGAATTTCACATAAAACGGAAGCGGTGTTATAATTTTGACGACGTTGTGTGTTTGTCTGTTAGTTTGTAACCTCGTAGTTTTAAATTAGGGCGCCGATATAAATGCAATGTTTTTGAAAGCTGGTTGATTTGAGATAGTTTTTAGCTATGTTTAGTGAAAATTGGTGCAGCCGTTTCCAAGTTATGAGGATATTCATCAGCACTGAAAACCAGATTTGAGGAATCTCAGCATTATTGCAGTTTGAAACATTTAATTCATATTAATGTATTGAGATTTTCATTGTCGGAGGTCTTAAATTTTTTGTAACTTCTGGTTTAAGATATCCTGTGTGTTACAACCCTTCTAAAGTTCCAAAGCACAAGTTGAACGACAATATTCACGGGTATTATTAAGCTAATGGTTAGCTGAAACTCTTAATTGCCTCCAATAAATCCGTAACATGCAACTTGAGCTCGGTTTAACTGCAGCTTTACTGAAATAACGTGAATTTTGGGTTGAATCGCTTTCATGAAGTTTTCGTTTCACACCCATTATTCTAGTGACTAAAAAAGGAGTAGGAATACTTAAAATAAACAATTTCTTAATGTCTGTACTTTTTGTATCTACATATTCTCAAACGGGTTAGGAACCCAAATTCGCGGCAGCACCGCACGTAGCCTAGATGGAATACGTGCCTGTAGGTACTGGACAAGTCTTTTTTTTATTGACCGGGAGAAATCTGCACCCAAACACTTTACCGCATTTGAGGGATGTAGCAAGGGTGTGTGATGATGACGGACTCCTCGACTCACTAATACCACCTCGGTGGCAGGCCTCCACGCTAAATAACAAGGGACTCTGGGTCCTCAAACGACCACGGTCTACTCTTTCTAAAAATATCCAAGGCGTTAAAGCGCGTTCCATTCAAAAGGATATGGTGAAAAAGGGACCTTGTTTGGTGCTATCGCGTCTTCTCAAAATAGATATCCACTTTGGGATAAACTATTTCCATGTAAGTTTCTCGTCTCGGTCTATTTATTGGCATTTCAATCTCGAAAGTCTACGTACAGTTTTTTCTGAACTTGTCCAACAAAGTTAAGCAAACGCGGTCCCTAAATCGACCCTTGTGGTATCCGACGCGTAAACGACATTGATACTACACGGCTAAGTTCACTGTTGTGGTTCTATTTCCGAAACTTTATTATTAAGATAGTCATTTGATTGTTTTAGTAAGAGATCTGACATTTGGAGGTTTGTTTTGGTCTATGAAAAACAGAGAGAGAAGAAATTACTTAAAACAAAATGGCAGCAAAATAACATAGCGCTAATAACACTAATCCTACTAATATTATAAATGCGAAAGTTTAGATGTTTGGATGTTTGTGTTTCAATCACGTCTAAACTACTGAACCAACTTGGATGAAAGTTGGCATATATATAGTTCGTTACCTGGATTAACACATAGGCTACTTTTTATCCCGAATAATTAACAGGATCTACAGGATAAAATGAACGAAAAGGATTAGCAGCGCCAATTGGCAAGAGGATTTCATTATCATGTCATGTCACGTCAGTTTGACAGGGCGTAGTTCTACCTCTTTGGTCTAACGACTAGCGTTTGACATTTCAGTACGAGTTCGGTGTAATGAGGTGTAATGTCAAGTTTCTCAAAGAAGTATCCGCTCGGTACACGCACAGATAATATAATGTACACGGAAACTGTAGACGCGTACGAAGTCGCGGGTAACTGCTAGTATAAAATACGTTTTTGGGTTTTGCAGCCAGAAGAAACTTGTAATTGACAGGCGTCACAGCTCAGTCGGTAATAGCTCTGCCTTCCGTGCTGTGGGTCGTGGGTTCGATCCCCACCAAGAACAAACATTTGTGCGTGGAAAACATAGATGTTTGTTCTATGTCTGGGTGTTAGTAAGTATTATAAGTATGTATTTACAAAAAAAAAAGTATTTAAGTATTCTATCAGCCATCTGGTTCCCATATTACAAGCATTGCTTAGTTTGGGACTAGAGGGTGCTGTGTGAAATGTTCCTGAATATTTATTTATTTTATAATTCCAAAAGCTAGTGCCCTGCTTTCGGCAGCTAATAAAGGCACTTTTGGATTATTTTCTTGTCACCTTGGAATGACACTAAAATAAATAATCCTCTAACTTCATAGCTCTATATACAATGATCACAAGAAACTAAATCATCGTAAAAACGTTGAGTTTCATACTAGTTCTGCAGCAGTATAAGCGCCGAGTGGCGGACTTGCGACAGAGTTGTAATAAAAAGTCTCTAAAGTTTGTAGCGTATTAACGACCAGTCTGGTAGTACTGTAACTAACTGCACTTAGCACAAATTGTCTTTTACTACACCTTGCTGACTGACTTCGCTTGGAGAAAATGGCGGACGTTTTATTACCTTCGTTATTATGACTCGTAACTGTAGAGAGACACGGGTATAGTTTCAGATCTCTCAGGGATACGTATGGCGGTTAATCAAGCAATCAGCAACTAGTGCAAGTGAAGCAATCATCGATGTGTTGCAAATGTTGCAATCGTGTCATGCAAACGCAAGTATAAAACCAATTTTAAAATATGTAGCTATATGACCGCGAATGCATTCAGTCTTGTACCTTGATCATTTATTTCTAAAGGGCGTCAGACTAAATATATTAGTTTGAGGTAAATATAATTAAAATCATAGCAAGATTTGTTTTGATAAACTCAATAATTTATAAGTTTTAAAAACTAGAGAAACCGACTTCAATTTGACTACCAGCTTCATCATCAGCTGATGATGATGACAGTTCATTGGGAATGTTCTAGTGACCGTAAACACCACTAAAAGTCACTGCAAATCAAAATACGCAATTTCGTGCACGTGGATGGCATATTTTTTTTCGGTTATTTCTATTTATAAGCTAAACTAATTAACCGATTTTGATGAAAATTGAATAGGACCAACCTGAAAGTAGGTACATCCTTTCAGATAAAAAAAAAGAGTTTTTTAAATCGATTCATAAATGACGGAGTTCTGAGGTAACACACATAAACAAAGAAATTAAAAAAAAACATACCTACAACCAAATTGAGAACCTCCTTTTTTGAAGTCGGTTAACAAACTACCTTCAATAACTTCAAACAATAAACAAGGTAAAAATATTCTCGCAATAGCGAAACGAGAAGCGTACAATCTAATATTACTCGGGAAAGGTGAACAGAAAGAATAATGATTTTAGCATAACCAACTACGTTTTCCGTTGAATCTCGTCGTATGTAACTATACAACCTCAGTGTCGAAAACACGTATACAAACTTAAAAAAAGAATTTTGCAAAGTATAGCTACTGATTAATAAAGGTGGTCACCTGAAACGCCATTGTAATATGGGCCTCCATCCAAACGATGTCCCATTTGCTCGTTTGGCCCGTGTGCCCTACCACCTGCACAACTCTCTGTCTGTCTGGAGGACCACAGACGGTGGGGTAAAGGTGGCGAAGTTCTACTGGAACTTCGTCTAGTGTTGTTGGTCTGACACGCGAGAAGAAGGTTTATATAGCAGTCTAACGTCTGACACGGGAGTAGGTTCAGTGTCATGTCAAGATTCTCAAAGAATCCGCTTAGAAAACGGTACAGCATTGGTATGCCAATCAAAGTTGAACTGCAAAGTTGAACTGCAAAGTTTTAAGTCATGGTCAGTTCATACTAACTCATAGTTATTCTGTGACTAAATAGTGACATTATGACGTCATTTGATGTGTTTTCGCGCATATTTTGCTGTCAAGTGTCTAAAAAGAATGATCACGTGGTACAAAATTGTACCACGTGACCTGAAGAAATTACACTGGGCAGTGAAATATAACTTGACAGCAAAAGATTGGCATACGGGGGCAGGCGTACGAAGTCGCGTACCTATAACAGCTAGTAATAAATAAGGTCAAGTTTAAATGAAATTAATTGACCAGAAATATGGTATAAATAAAATATTAATAGTCAATAGTATCTCACATTTCACTAATAAATCTTTGTATATTAATTTACTCAAATAAGTTTATTCAATTCTAAGTCGTCAAATACGTGATTTTTGTAGATGTTGCTCAATTTGCTCAGTTATATTCGACCGCTACGTATTTTCCTAAGTACAGTTCCGATGCTTTTCTCGATCGCCACATTTCTCATCTCGGCGATTTATACGTGCTCTTTCGGATTATAAAAGGCATTTGATAGGTATTTATGGAGCAAACATGTCGATTTAAACTTTGAAAGGTACCGAAAGATAAATGGTTTAAAATTCTATAGTTTTCAGTTCTATCAAAACTGTGGTTGGATTTTAACGTAATGTATTTCATCGTGAATCAAAATATACACTTTATCTCGAGAGTATACAATTTTGACTTCATAGCCATTGGAACGGTGTATATGTACATCTTTCTACTTTTTTCCGTGTAAAAAATTAAATAATATCACTAGCTACATCGAAACATTTTACTACAAACTTTTTTACTCATCATCATCATAAAATAGGACATCTAATGATGACCCCAAAAAGCACAAACACACAATTAGTCAACTAGAAAGCGTTGTGCGAAAGGTCCATTAATATTTTAAAAAGTTTTACTGTAAAATTATTACTCTGCTTAAAATATCGAATAAAATAAAATATCTCTAGATAAAATATCTTTGCTTAAAATATAAGTAAATGAATTAAAATATCTTCTCTATACGAATTGAACTTAAAATGAAGTTGATGCGCACACTACGCTATGTTAGCTAGTTTAATTGCATTGGTAGAGGGCTGTCAAACTTCAGAATTAGGCCCAATTTAGGGCCAACGCACATCTATCGACAAAACTGTTTTGTCGCGTACTTAGTGACGTGAAAATAAATTTTCTGTCATAACGAAAACAGCATATGACGAATGCTTCCTCGTCATATGCTGTTTTCGTTACAACGAAACTCACATCAATTGACACTACAGACTTTTCTCAAGTATGTTTACCTATCTATTATAGCATTGTTTAGTACCTACCTATTAAACATTGCTTTATACGCACATACCTAGAGAATGAACTGTGTTTTTTAATAAATAAGAATATAAAGTAATTATGTAGTGTACTTAATAATATTATTAAGTACTTAGGATGATTCTCATTAAATAAGCAAGTAACGAAAACAGCAAATAAAAAGAAGCATATCGTAACTAAAAAAGTTTTACTGAGAAGTTTCACATCACTAACTGTTCGACAAGACGTTTTGTCTTTGGTTTGCGTTCTCCCTTAGTTGCAGGTCGTTATAGCATCGATTCCATGTGCCTGCAAGCAATCACTCGTTGTAACATCCTTTCTTTTTTTTTAAGACAAAATGACAAAAAAAATCATATAAAGGTATTTCTCATTTTTAATTTCCATGGAAGTGACATGATAACGATATGTCCATAATTCCAATAATTTCGTATTTTATGTTCAAAACTGGTCATATAAGGTTTCAAGTTTTGTAACTATTAACCCTAAAATAATATTTTTTTCTGCGGTAGTGTAAATATTAAAGAATAAAAATTAAAAGTCAGTGGAAGTGACTTTTTTTTGAGAAATACCCAAATAACAAATTATAAAAAAGAAAAATAATAAAGAAGATAAATAAGAAATTGGAATCACAGCTTTCATTCATCTTGCTTGTTCGTTCGTATGAGTTAGCGGCTTACTCTGGTGACGGAGTTTTAGACCGCCTTAAGACCTCCATCGTGGCTTAATGACTGCTAGAGCCGGGACTGACAGTTTTACTCGCATAAGCGAACACAGCTACGCTCTTCGATTCACATCTAAGTTGCTCGGTCTATACTGATCAGTTTTACCAATAGAAAAAGCAATGCAACTATTGGGAATAGATTTTTGCCACTATTTACATTTTATGAAAATCTCACTTTAATGTACCTACTGGAACAAAAAATCCCACTAGTTCCATCAATAGAACTGGCATTGTAACTAGTGGGAATGGAGCGAATACATTATTCTTACATCACTATAGATTGATAGCAACTAAATGTGGTTCCATGCGTCTATAGACAGTCGAAGCCATCGGCAGTAAACTAGCTAGCTCGCCAATTAACTTGTAAGGCTGTAAACCAAGTTAAATAGCTTTTGATTTTTTTTATTTTGGTATTAAAAAAATTTAGAGCTAGCCGTGATATTTTCCAAGGATATAAAATTACCCTTTGGTTCTATGATATTTTTTTAAATTTTTGTCATGTTCTGTATCATTAGTCTTAATGTATTTTTTAGAGATTTTTTTTTAAGTTATTTTAATGCTTTTTCCTCATAGATTTTGATGCTTTCAGGTAAGTGCTACAATAACACTATCAGAAGTTTTTTCTGCAAAAGGTAAGTGGAAATTTTAGTTTGTAATTGCCTAATATTATTCGCACCACACACCGTTTTCCTTCAATATACGTCTGGCAGCTTTTACAGGCGGATACTAGATATCATACATTTACAGCGACAACGATTTTTTTACCGATAAAAAATAAACGAGATGAAGTTTTCCTCACCGTATCATGAATGTTTTTATGTGCGGCTTTTGCTTTTTTACAGAAGAACCCGATTTTTTTTCCCAAGTACCTATGTTACATAAGATCTTTTTATAATGGCCTAAAAAGTCTAACGCTAAATAAAGTAAAAAAAAAACAAAGATATAGATGACCACGAAGTATAAATCAGTTAGGTAATTTGCCAATGAATAAGGGCGGCTTGCACCAGAATCACTAAACGTGTTTAACAGCTAAATAGATTTAAATCTGACGTATTTCTATTACTTGAGAACTCGTTAAATACTATAGTTAAACACGTTTAGCGATTCTAGTGCAAGCCGCCCTAAATACGGTAAAAAAAAACTCTCAAGTCGTATTGCGAAAGCACTTAAATAAAAAGAAAATATAAGAAACAAAACGGCTGCTGATCTCAGAAGTTGAACTGAAAGTTTCCCAACTCCCCTTTCAAAGTAGTTGTGCAATAACTGGGGGAAAAATAATCCCCCCCGCTCTTAGCTTTTAGCACTCGGACAGTCGTTGAAGATTTTTTTATGTAAAAAAAATAATGATTTTTGCAACCTATGCCTTATCACAGCTTGCCAAACATAGTTTTTTAAACGAACAATCATTTATACTAAACTTTCACGTCATATATTTTAAAGAGGATAATTCGGGTATTCCCAGGAATGCAATAAAGTTGCACCGACCCAATGTGACAGATAGAAAAAAAAAACAAATGAGTAACTAAACTACGGATTCCACCATATTCTCTTCAAACAAATGTCAGTCTTCTTCTTACCTACCTACGTATTAATTAAGTAATAAACATACCTTTTTTTTTTCAAACAGCACCTCATATAGATGACGTGACGTAGCAATTCTAGTTCTGCTATAAAGTGTACCGCAATTTACGTTCACCGTTTCTCATAGAACCAAGTTTTGTCTTCAAATGGTAGATTTGCCGAAGCCAAGTTTTAAGCCACTGCAATGCAACTGCAATCCACACTTCATACTGTTACTGCCAGGATATTGTTGTATGCAAATAAGAACCTTATTTACTCAAGCAATAGGATAGTTTTGAATATTTCGTTACCGGGTGTCAAAAGTTATAAGTTTGGAAATATATTATTTTAGTATCAACCCAGAGAACTTTACTAAGTAAAGATCCGTATATAGAAACAATCGAAATTAGACTCAAATATTGATTTTTCAATACTTGTAAAAGAAGACGATGTAGAAGAGGATCAAACTGTGGAACATAATTCATTCAGCGATGCCCTACCTACTCTTACCCAGGCCTAGAAGCGATCTCATGGAGCTTCCTTCAGAAGCATTGGACTGGTTTACGGACCTGAACATTGAGTTTTAATTAGTTTTAGTTACTACCTTTTCTAGTTTTTAAGTTTCCTCTTGATTTTTTGTTTTTTAAGTATAAGAAATTTATTTAGTTTTCAATAAGATCTGTTACGCTCTAGTCATACGATTAAAGAAATAAATACTTGTAAAAAAACTGTCTTTAAAAATCTATGCTTATCTCTATACAAACATTGTTTCTGAAATTTCTGAATAGGCCCTAACGTCATGTAAATAGCAACTCCGCCGCGCTATGCAGGGAGGTCATTCCTATAAAACTCTTTAAAAGATATAGAGAGAGAGATAGAGAAATATTTATTTGAAACACAATGACAACACAGGTATAGCACAGAACAAGCAGAAAAAAAGAAAAAGAAAACAATAAATGGCTACATAATACTACTAGCTAGGTAGGTAGGTAGGCTGGGCAGGTGTGAGTGCGCTGACTAGCGCGTTGATATGAGCCAAAAAGGTCCTGCCTCAGCATACATACATATATACTATATATATATACACAGCATATATACTATAGTGTATTAAGATACAGCTCTGCAGAAGCAGAGCGGCGCTGGCGTCAGCGGCGTAAAACTATAATTTCTCAATGCCTCGCAATATTGCAGCAGTGTCCAACCGTAAAGTGTCACGTGCAGTGCACTTAGCTAAACTACAAAGTCATTAAACCACTAACGCGGCCGACAGTGGACAATAGCTGCAGTTCATCTAACTTGTCCTTGTGGAAACCATTTTCTAACTGGCTTCGCAAAATGAACGGTAAGCTCACCAGTTTTCACACTGCCACGATACGACATCGACAAAGCTAAATTAAATTTTTTTTTATTATCTAGTCCCGAACTAAGCAAAACTTGTAATATGAGACCAATCCAGATGTAGCACAAACACTTATGTTTGCCACGTACATATTTGTTCTTCGTGGGGATCGAACCCACGACCCACAGCACGGAAGGCAGAGTTAATACCGACTCATCTGTGACGCCTATTTTTATTTAACAATTAAATAAAACATTTAAGCAACAAGCGCACAAACTTATAACTATTTTTACATAAATATTTGATATTCTTTATCCCATTTTCAGTTAGTTTCTGTTAAATTTCATGCCCATATGCACGTAATAATTGATTTCTGCGACCCGTATTTTCACGGTCCCCAAAACCGGTTTGTTTGATATATCTGCATAAAGATATTCAACTAATAAACTCCTTGTTCAGCCAGCTGGATGTTCATTTTGTTTGTGTGTAGCAAACATAGGTATATGTTTGTTCTATGTCTGGGTGTGACTGTGTAATTATAAGTACCCATTTATTGACAAAAAAATGTATATAAGTATTATATCAGCAATCTAGTTCCCAGCGTAAAAGCTTTGCTTAGTTTGGGACATCGATTAAGAAATACAAGGTTTGGGATTAGAAGACGTGTGAAATATCCATGAATATTTGTTTATTTATTTTGGTTTGTCTACGACACAAAGGACTTAAAATAGATTTTAGTCATGTAGATTTAGTAATTGAGTGTGACCATGTTAAGTATGCAGGATCTAAAACACGGCCGAATTTACAAACCTTTTACGAAAACATGAGGTTAGGCAGTTCGCTCGCGGGTGATAACTAGTACCTAAGGATATAGAACATGTCCCGAATATTCTAGAACCTAAAACAAAGCAGAAAAAGGTTCATTTAATTAGAAACCCTTCTGGGATGAACCTAACTAGAAGTACGGACAGCATTGGTATGCCAATCTCAGTTGAGCTGCAAATTTGAACTGCAAAGTTTTAAATCATGGTCAGTTCATACTAACTCATAGTTATTCTGTGACTAAATAGTGACATTATGACGTCATTTGATGTGTTTTCGCGCATATTTTGCTGTCAAGTGTCTAAAAAGAATGATCACGTGGTACAAAATTGTACCACGAGACCTGAAGAAATTACACTGGGCAGTGAAATATAACTTGACAGCAAAAGATTGGCATACGGGGGCAGGAGCCCATCTCCTCAATCATAAAGGGACTGCTTCTGCGAAGAATATTCCTTTCAATTCATACATTACCGTGTATTTAAGGTGCTGTTCTGATGCTGAAGACGTGTGACTGCGACACGCTACAAAATCATTACCACGTCTTTCTTTAGCACTGATTGTCAGCTGTCACTGACTGATTACTATATTGAGGACTAACTTACACCCGCGACTTCGTTCGCATCCCGTTAGATCCTATCGATTTTCAGAGATAACAAGTAGCCTGTCATAATTCAGGTTACGAACAGGTTGTATTCCAAGTTTCATCCAAATCGGCCCAGTAGTTTTTGCGTGAAAGAGTAACAAACTGTATGTATGGATGATACATACATACAGTAAGGATAGGCAAAAGGTCAATATGCATATTAAAATAATACATACCACTTTAAATAGCCATACAAGGTGATGATGTATGAACGACATTAAAATAAATAAACTGTGAATACCAACACATTTTTCCTGCAGGGGTATGCCAATCAAAGTTGAACTGCAAAGTTTTAAATCATGGTCAGTTCATACTAACTCATAGTTATTCTGTGACTAAATAGTGACGTTATGACAACATTTGATGTGTTTTCGCGCATATTTTGCTGTCAAGTGTCTAAAAATAATGATCACGTGGTATTAAATTGTACCACGTGACCTGAAGAAATTACACTGGGCAGTGAAATATAACTTGACAGCAAAAGATTGGCATACGGAGGCTGTAGTTTTCAATAGTTATCTCACGATGTTTTCTTTTCAGTATTGTAAAAATAGTTAATTGGTGATCCAAGACGGAATCGCTACCACTAGACCAACAGTGCTCAGAACTAGAGTGCTGAACGATTTTAATAATTCACGGAATTAAAAGCGCTTTTTGTGTATGCCTTTTAAAGTTGTTTTAATAAAACCCTTTTATTTCACTACACACTGTCGCTTTGTCCAAGTCCCCACCTTAAAATAAGTATTAAGTATTCTGTCGACAGCGTCAGGTGCTCGAGCTCGTAATTAAGGCGTTCATTACTTCTTCATTAGCACGCCTGCGAAGCCGACGACCAATTTACAGAGCATC
Source organism: Gandaritis pyraliata (assembly GCA_947859175.1). Taxonomy (NCBI): domain Eukaryota; kingdom Metazoa; phylum Arthropoda; class Insecta; order Lepidoptera; family Geometridae; genus Gandaritis; species Gandaritis pyraliata. The sequence goes on along the minus strand of OX401866.1, from coordinate 1,941,001 downwards.
TACTATGCAGGTCTAGACGTACTACGATTTGTGCAATACTGTACATGAATTTCGGTGAATGATACCTACCTACTGCTTACAACTACACTATGACCGAAGCAATAAACAACTGTATCTTCGTTCCAAAGTCTCCTCGATACAGGCTAAGTCTAGTAAGAAGACTGACAGGTATATTAAATTTTCTAAGCTTTGTAATATAGTCTGAGATAATTGTTTTGTGTCCAACCAATAATCTTAGTTAATTATTGTACTGTTATTCATTTTTCTCTGTAGTAAACATTTTTTACTTTTTTAATGATAATTGGGTGAACTAAGATCCAAGCAGAAATATCTTGTCAGGTTTTCTAGATGAAGTTGGGTGAAACTGACGATAGCTGGATGAATTAAGAACCAAGCGTTTCCATTGAAACCGTGAAGCCAGTGAATAAATATTTATTTATTTATCGAATTGAACCATTTACAGCAAAGTGACCGTTAGCAGTTAACATAATGTAGCGTCTTGTAGCATTTGTCGTGGCATCGGAGTATTCAGCAACTGGACAACGAACCAATGAATAAAGATTTTTGTCCGAATCATATGACCAGCTTCATGGTGATGATAGGATAATAATAGAACTGACAGACAATTTTATAAACGAGTTTTGGTGAATAAAACCCGATGTAAAACGTCAGAAAAAAAAAACGGTACACATGTATGAAGTCGTGGGTACTAGCTAGTTAAACGTTTTGGGTGCTATTGACGCCATTACGCGTTACGTAGCGTAAACGTAACTTACATCTGCGTAGCAGTACCGTTAAAGCGTTAATAATGATTCATTCATATCAACCGAGCTTGAAGACTACAGCTAAAACATTATATTTATCATGTTCGTTGGTCTTGTAGTCTCGTAGCTACAAAGCTCTACGCCGTAGCAGTATTCGTAGCACGTCTACGAGCTTAGAGCGGCCAATCGACTGAGTTCTGCACCGGAATAGATTTCATTTAATATTTATTTATGTTTCAAGTCTTTTAACTTTGAAATACGGTAGTTTTATATCAATAATCGCATACAATATGAAGTATTTGCTTTCAAAATATTGTGCAAAAATATGATAAATAACCATTATTGGACAAATATTTTGTAATGTTATTATTTTCTACGTTCCTTGTTTTGAAAAACAATGGCTTGACTTGATCAGGAATACTTTTGTTGAACTTGCTTCTGTCCAATGGTACTTGTCAAAACTGTTCCTATATGTAGAAACTAAATTGGTATTGGATTGTTATTGGTTTGCACAAAAAAAAAACTCGGTTGAGTCAAAGTATATATTTTTTGACATTATCGATGAAAACCGGTTTATTGATGATAACCGGTTTCTCGATGAAAAACGGTTTAAAATGTTTCGATTTAAATTGCAGGCTTTTTAGCTTAAGTTTCGGTTTAGATGGGCCATGTTCTTGAAGTTTCTTTTTACTTTTGAAAACCATTGTGACTGTGGTTTTTTGAATCTTTTGAACCTTTTTGGCTCATGTCAACGCTGGTCAGTTTCACACACACCTGCCTACCTAGTTTATCGTGTACCCACTTGGTACCTAGTGTTAGACTGAAATTACCTGATAACTATAGGTTTATCTTGATATCTTTTTTATTGTTCAATTCATCATCGTAATCCACATTCGTCTCGCGTCCGCCATGTTCTGTTCTCCGACCATAGATAAGGTAAACGTTCTGTCAAATTTGAAATCTTGCGTATACTAGTGTTGTACGTAATGTTTCCAAAAATCGGCAACTGCTACTAATTGTTTTTCTGCCTGTTCTGTACCTGTGTTGTGGTTGTGTGCCCAATAAATAATTATCTATCTCTCTATCTTTGATAGCTTCGCCGTACAAAGCGCTATTCGTCATTTCTGATTCCAAACAAAGTTGAAGCGCTAATTGCTAAGTGCCGTAAATTCGAAGTCATTTATATATTCTTCAGTTTGATGAAGACAGCTATCGGAATTGAACAATTAGCGGTGTAGATCTTTATTACTGGTTATAAAACTTTACAGTTTACAAAATGGAAGTAAATTTAGTAGGGTAGCTCTAGCGTAGCTTGCTCAGTCAATCTTCACCGATTATCTAAGTTAAGCGAAGTTCTGCGCGGTCACTAGTTATAAATAAAAATAAATAAATTAATATTCATGGACTTTACACACAACGCCCTCTAGTCCCATAGGCTGATAGAATACTTATATACTTTTTTTTTGTAAATACATACTTATAATACATAGTAACACCCAGACATAGAACAAACATCTATGTTTTCCACGCACAAATGTTTGTTCTCAGTGGGGATCGAACCCACGACCCACGGAACACAGCACGGAAGGCAGAGCCATTACCGACTGAGCTGTGACGCCTGTCAAGTTAGATAGGTGACCGCTAGTGGCATTAACATCTGCCTCTGTATGCCAATCTTTTGCTGTCACGTGGTACAATTTTGTACCACGTGATCATTTTTATTAGACACTTGACAGCAAAATATGCCCGAAAACACATCAAATGACGTCATAATGTCACTATTTAGTCACAGAATAACTATGAGTTAGTATGAACTGACCATGATTTAAAACTTTGCAGTTCAACTTTGATTAAACTCTGCTGAGCGCTTCCGGGCTTCAGAGGGCATGTTAAGTCTGTCCCGGGTCTAGCAGTCGTTATCGATGGAAGCCTTAAAGCGGCCTAAACACTCGTCACCAGAGTTGGCCATGCCGTAAAAATTGAATTTCAGAGGTTTTCTAAAAGATTTCATGATGTATTTACGGACAAATCACAACCTATTTCTAACAAAGTTTGTAAAGAAACCTCGTACTTGTAATGCAATTGTCGTGCCCTCAATCGCCGAAGGCATTTGGAGCTGATTCATCATTTGCAAGTTCGTAACTAAATAAAGAAACTTCTCGAAATCATAGAATGAGAGTAATCTAGTTAGCGTACCTTTAGAAGCTTTCCGAATTAAATGAGACTTCGTCTACTTTCTCATTACTTTTGAGCAAATTAGATTTACGAGATAAAAAAAACGCATTGCAAAGTTATAATAATAGACACTAAAGTAACGACTTTCTAACATACGACAAATTCTTTTTAGCTACGCGTCCACTAGGTTGAATCGGACTGTACGGAGCGAAAAGATTTGTTGCTTTGATTGATTTCTATATTACAGTTGCTATATTACAGCTGGATCGGCATATCTGCGCTAGAGCTCAAAGCCTCGTACGATGCGTACGCTCCCATTCCGACCCAGTAGACGTGTAGCTTTACTCCTCAGTGTATATTTTAATATAACCTTTTTATAAAATTTTATATTATTTATAATATAATATTTTCCTAAGGTAAGTTTATTCAAACGATTTTTTTAAATCATGTTTAAAATATTTCGATACTTAATTTCAAATCCTTCTTTTAGATTCTAATTTCTTTTTTATAAGGCTACTAAAACAACTTAGGTTAATTTTTAAATCTGCCAAAAATATTCAAACAATATCTAAACTCGAATTCATAGAACAAAACAAACAGACCACCTGCGGTAACAAATAGCGAAGCATCGTATCAATTTCATCTGTTTGTGTGCTCACCGCAGCCAATTTTAACAAACGTTCGGTCAAATACGAAACGTCATAATCATATGATAGGTGGTGCGCAGTGCGCCCACCTGTCGCGACGCGCCTGCGCCCGCTGTGACGTCACGGGGCTCCTACACCCGGGGACCTCTAGCCAACCCGACCCACTCAGCTCAACACCATTGATCCAACATTCAAAAATAATCTTAACGAAAAAAACAAAATTAAAAATTAAAGATGACATAGTGTAGCTCGTCGGTACCCAGCCACAATTCATCCAGTTGTTAATCCAAGATAAATATTACATCAATCGGGGTGGGGATGGGTTGGCGCATGCGCGACTGCGCGCGGCCCAGTCTCGGTCCGGCCGCGCTGCCCGCCGCACGTGCCTTCCGCGGGCGCCCGACCGGCAGCGACTCGCCCGCTGCCTTCTCACGAAAACCTCACCGAACTAATGTATAATCACCTGTAAATTCCCAATCCCTCGCGATCCACACCGGCAACTTCCCAGTGCGAAATCCCGCCGAGCGACCACGTGCCCGTTGCGTAAGTCGCAAAACTTAGCGAACCTCTTCTCCTATTGACACGCAAGAAAAACAATGCACAGATATCGATCTCGATGTTTATTTGCCGTGGCGTGACTTCATGTGTGTATTGTACCGCGGCCGGTGGTCTGCGCGAAACCGGCGAGCTGCTTAGCTCCTCGTAATGGGGTGTTCACACCGCGGGCGCGGTCTTTTAACCCTGTACTACGCAAGTGCTGGTTGACCTTAAAACCGGGTATCCACTAGAGAAAATACGGCCCTAGTCGCAGCCTACCCGGCGTGTTTATGAAGCTATAAACCTGTTTATAGAATGTCACTTATCATTAAGCGTAAAGCGTTTGTTCAGGCACAGTAAAGTTGCTTTGAAAACGTTATGTATGTAATCTTTGAATTAATATTCCGAGCTATAATTCTGTACAGCTGTAACCCGTAATTTATGTCTCTAGCCGTCGTAACGGCGACCCTAGGACGTAAATTTCATTTGTGAAATTGTTTTATCCAAGGTTCGCTTGAACTCCGTAAATATTTATTGAAGTTTCAGCTAATTTGGCGTATTTATATTCTAAGCTTCGTCTTCGTATTTTTTAATCGCCTCTAATGACTTCTCTCCCTAATTAATGGCGCTTGACACTTAAGAAATGAGAATTTTCCGTAAAATTTGGCTTTCGTTTTGATGGAAAAGTACTTATTTATTACGTCAGCTTTCCTGGAGTTATTTGACTGGGCTTATTATCTGGGCAAATAACTCTTTGAGCAGTAAATCTGCCAATCTTAGTAAAATTATTATCCCGGATTTATTCCTCTTTCCTTTTTAATAATTTTAATACTAATCAAAAATTGTTTCTGATTTTTAGTGTTCCCGATCCATTTTTAGATTTATTATTTCAACAGTCGCAACAAATGAGATAAATTCACCAACTTGGTCTAATAAAACACTTCATTAGGTACCTAACTAGTCATGAAGCAAAAATAGTCTTAAACAATGTAACTAGGCCCTAAATAAAAGCTCTAGAGACACCTACACCAAACTCATGTGTGCCTCGAGACCTCTGACCTAGAAAGCCTAAACTTGCAAACTTGCCCTAATGGGGGGTAAAGCCCCTAAGGTCTGAAAATGAAGGGCTTGTGCGTGTTTTAATTAGTTTCTCTGTGGTGACCCGGATTTACGGAGAAAAGTAGGTATGATAAGAAAAGTTGCCTACGACCTTTTTCATAACCTTGCATAATCTTACGTTTTCATAAATCATTTTTAATCTGTGCAAATCTGACAGCTTAAAATAACGCTGGTAAAACTCGCACCATTTTTTTTATTGGTTATAAAATAGTTTTCTGGCTTTAAATAACTGTTTGAATCAATTTTAAATAACTATTTATACGATCAAAGTAATAACCCTTAAAACACATACATTGTAGCTAAAATATTCCACGAAAACGATTCAAGCTCAGAAACACAAATAAAAATAGTAACAACAAGAAAATGATGGTATTAAAAGCACTTACTATGCGAAAGGGGTAATTGCCCGAGTTGTTTCTTATCATATATTAATATTTAAGTAGGGCGACCTCAAGAAAAGGGGAATATGTACCGCTTGACTTAATACGAGGGGTAGTCACGACAGAATTTATGTCCAAAATAGGGTGTTTAGATTTTATCACCTTGACAGAGTGGGCGTAGTTTTTGTAAGTGTATTTTAGACAGGCTAAAGTACTGCTAATTAATAAAAAATATTATCCTCAATATTTATTTAAATATTTTGAAAAAATATTTCGAGGCTCGAATTATAACAAGAAACTTTACTGTAAAACAAATGGCGGCTACTGACAAGCAGAGAAAAAATCACTTAACAAAATGTCAAACATAGGTTTTTCAGTTACTGCTGACATGCACTTTCTTAAATATGGATGTGAAATAGACAAAAAGTCAATGGGGATATTGCAACGATCGGTAACTAGGGGTTAATATAACAAGTTTTTTTTTTCAGTTTGATATCCGTTATTGAAACTTATGAGCAAATATTTTAGGGATTTTATATTGATTAGAACGCTGAATTTTCTGCCCAGTAGTATACTATACTTCATTATTTATACTATTCAAAAGCCTGACATCTCTTTTCTTGAGTCAACAGAAAATTAAACATGTCAGCTTAAAGTCAAATCCACGTTTTCTAATATCAGCAAGGATTATCCTATCTACCAAACTGCTGCCACGTCTTCGATCACGAATATATTAGTGCAAACAATATTAAACCGGGGCCCGAAGGAAACAAATTGAACGGCTGTTCGCGTTTTAATTAAGCGTCTTACGAGATTTTCACTGAAATGAAAATGGCGAACGCCATCATATTACTCAAGCCTATAGAATCTGTATAAATTATACCCGCGGGAGCATGCAAGCGTGCTCTTTGATTTTCGAACGTTCTTCAATTTCACGCGATTATAATACGCACGTCAGATTATGCGTATATTTTGACATTGACAGCTCGGCGCTGTCTGATTTTGAATTTCGAATGCTCTATTTCTTTCCGCGCGTGTGTGTGTGAACATACCTTTTGTACACGTACGGAATATTGTATTATGTGCGATTTACATACGCATTCACCTTTTTAGGTAGGCAGAACTCTTTAGGGTGTCTTTTACTCCTTCCATGTTTTAAAACGTATCCTGTTCGAGATTTAAAAATGTTTTTTTAACCGAAGTTAAAACATTTTCAAATCTTTAACTCTGGAAACGTAAGTTCGATGTATTTTTTTTGTACTAGCCATAAACATTCTCTTTCGGAGTCACAGCTTTCGCAAACAAATTACATACAAAAGAAAGTATAATAATTACTCAATGTCGCGCCGGAGCACATTTGTCAAGTCCAGTGGCCGACTAACCGAGTCGGGATGTCAAAAAATTAAAACGTTTGTATTTCCTCCTTCTCATGGAAATTTTTGTTTTTTCTCTTTGTAAATTGATCCACTACACAGCTAATTAACTTTGAGTACATAAACAAAGAGACTGAAAATTGAGTGTCTCCTCAAATCGTTTTCATTTATTTTATGAAACTCGAAGTAAAAACGGTTTTGTAACTTAAAAATTAGTCAAATCGTTGTTTAAATTCGGTGAAAATTAAAAAAAAAAGATCGTGCGTGTAGATTCGTAGGTGCGTCATACGCACTAACTGAACGCCCTTTAAAATGTGTTCACTGTCTTTTTCAGTCTTCAAGTTCTTTGAGTGAGGTTAATGTTGTCGAGAAGGACTAAGAAAAAAATGTAATTCCACAAGAAGGCTTTCGCAAAAGAGTCTAGCAATAAAATAAATTCTCACACTCCAATGAGTTTTATTTAGGCACCTTTTACGATTGTGTTTTATCGTTTAGACACAGCTACTGAGGACGGCTTGCACCAGAATCGCTAAACGCGTTTATCTATTAAATAGTATTTAGCGAGTTGTCAAGTCATATAAATACGTCAGATTTAAATATACTTATCTGTTATACACGTTTAGTGATTCTGCTGCAAGCCGCCCTAAGTCTACTGATGCTAACTTAGTCCTTGAGTCTTCATGTCACCTCAGCCTACCAATACAGAGGTCTTGTGACTTTCGAGATAAAAAAATAGTATTCGCGGATTAAACTTTGTTATAACATGGTTCCCACACTAGACGAAGTCTAAATTACCGATCTGTCTATTTAACTGGGCTGTGCTGACGTCCAGCGATAAACAGCGCCTACAACGGGATCACGCCGCTGAATAGTCAGGCAAATACGCGGCCACTGCGGTGTGGCTTGATTTATGGATTGAGCAGGAGTAATTAATGCATAATACCACAGTGCTACAGTATTCCGTTCCCTCGTCGCTCATGTGAGAGAAACAGTTAAGTTTTGAACTGTGCGTATCGCTCATAGCGATAAGGCCGCCCATTGTACTTCGCTTTAATATAGAACTAAGTCTAATATCTTATTTCCGGTGCAGTACAATAAAGAGTTTTCTAACTATCTATCTATAGGGCAAAGATAGATAGAAATAGAGATGTACACACTCACTACACAGGTACAGCACAATCAGAAAAAACAATAATTGTTTATTAATAATTATTGTTTTTACCTAGTAAGGTAGGCAGATGTGTGTGACTCCGTCTGCAATAATCCTCCGCGCGCCGATACGCGACGGAAATAAGAAAATAGTGCTTAGATACAGACGAAGTAAGCACACTTTTTTTATCGTAAACTTTGAAAAGACAAAATTGAAAGACATTATCGGTACAAGCGTAGTGAATTTGTGACCCATTAAAAGCGGCACATGCTTTAATTTTTTTATAAACTTTCTAGCTGATTGACTTATTTTTTTGGTTTTTTTTTTCATGGACGAAGGTCAAAAGAATATAACCTAAAAAAGCGGAAAAAGTAGCCTATGTATTCATCCAGGTTACGAACTATAATATTTTCCAAGTTTCATCCAAATCGGACCAGTAGTTACAGCGTGATTGAAACACAAACATCCGAACATCTAAACTTTGACATTTATAATAGTAGTGGGATTTAATTTGTTTTGTAAATGTACTACAAATACCTACATACTCACAAAACTAGCTATCAAAGTTTGAGTGAATAGTCGATTGCATTGTTTCGAATGCAATATGCTAAGACATCAATTAGACTGAGACAGAGGAAATTGTTTGTAATTAATTATCTGCCGTATGTCCATACGTCACAGAGCTTCTACCGTTTCTCCTTACGTTTAGCTATGTTCAACTATCTCCATGTGACCTACATTGACCTACAAAGTAGCTTCTATCCACTCAATGACGTACCCTAATATAAATTAATCCGGTTTGAATTCAGATTAGTACTACGTTTTGTCTTTTGTTTGCTTGTGAATACAAGCAGTTTGTAACTCAATTAAAAAAAAGAAAAACACTGCAAATACTTACCTCCTTGTTTAACCGAAACTAGGTTTATTTGTAACAGAGTTAAGATAGGAAACAAAATCGCGCGGTATACAACCTTCCCTTTCATTTTCAATTTATCAAACTCTAAATAGAATGTCAATTCCGCAATGATATCTCTAACGGTGTTGTAAGAGGCTTAGCTATCGAAACGTTTCAATTTCGAAACACTAAATTATGGTATTTGCCCCGAACCAATAATTCCTATCGGTATTGCTTTGCAGAACAGAACGGAAACATCCCTATTATCGTCTATTAAAACGCTCTTTTGGAATTCAAGTTCGTAAAACTATGATTTCATAAAAAAGTAATCATATTTTTACTGTAGTGTGTGTAGTGTATGCTTAGTCAACAAACGAGTATGTGCGTGTTAATGCTCAGGAAAAACCGAAAAAGCTATAAAGAAAAGGTATTTTCGCTAACAACACACAAAATTACTTCATAGAAAGTTGAAGCGAACTAAATACCGTTCGAAACTTGCCGATTACAGAGTATACAACTTCAGCGAAGTACGAGCTACCGCTAAACGTGCAACTAAGGGAATATAAAGAAAACTTATACCTAGTACTACCACAGAACAAACAATAGTAACAAGTTCTGCCGCTGCAGCGCTGCGGTGTTCGCCTGAAAACGGTCACGTATTTGTTTTTTCTTCGTTTCTAGGTAGTACGAATATAATAATGATAAAATTTAATTCTAGCGCTGTAAGAGCAGGTTGCAGGTCTATTTAGCATTTATTAACTTTAATGCGCTGGTTAAAAGTTGTTACAATACCTACTGTGTGAAACTTGACTATAACAGTCAGTCAACCAAAACGCAATCAACAAGCTCTCTCGTCCGAGATTTTTCTTTCGAAAGGTTTCACAAAACCAAAACAAATGCGGATGTTTTCTTTATTATGATAGAGAGGGCGTTTGACTGCCAGTTCACCTGATGGAAAATATAGCTGCAGCCTAGATAGAGCACGCTTAGTTACAATCCATCTGTTCACTGCTGTTCAGTTAGGGATGTGACCTAATCCGCATTTTCCGCGGCTCATAGCATGCGTGTTGTTTAGTGATCTAGATGTATACAAACTGTATCAGTTTCCATCTCATTTAGTCGCGTCTGAGGGCGAATGAGCACGAATTAGTTGCGTGTCGCCGGCGCCCGATCCTATCGACGCAATGAGATACGAAATAGCAGAGTATTTCGTATCTCATTGCGTCGTCCATCCGCAATGAGCAGAGTTCCTAATAAATCGGCTTCGAAGAAAACTGGCCGAGTGTTTACCGAACTATGCGTCTACGCTATGTAAGACCGCACCTCATTTCCAAGAGAAAAGAGGTTTCTATGAAAACAGATGAAACAAAAATGTTTGCTTTGTTTTGAGATTAAAAACTTGTAGTGTAATAATAAAAGAACTGATAAGCGTGGAGCTTAACAAAAAGTAGAAGCATGTAGGCAAGCCATGCAGGGCATTCAGTGCTTGAAAAATATTCACTCCCAATTTTAGCAAAAAATATACTGATTGTTTTAAGCCCACTGGCCTCAGTTCGGTACAAACGAAACACAAACCTATTCTATCTCTACAATAGCTCGCTGGCTGCGAATAGCGGCTCTCAAAATATTGTGGCGGTCACGAAGCTCGCAACGCCGTCAAAGGAGATTAGGTTCGTTTAACCTGTCCCACCTCCCTAGCTCCGGATTACAGCGTGAATGACAATTTGAGAACAATTTTAGAACAGTGAGATAAGCAAAATGGCGTGGGGATACTGGTCAGCGTCGTCGGTGATGCCCGATCGTGGGCGAAGTCCCCGACGAGCGGGTACTTCCGCTCCGGTCCACCCGAACCCACCAACAGCCAGAGAAGTGTTAGAAGCACACGATGAGAGCATCATCCACACTGCGTCCACGTCTCGAGATAGTCGCGAGCATTCTGCGTCACCGCATTCTTCATCCAACGGGGGACACTCGTCCCACCACGGCCACGACGTCCGACACGCGGTACCAGCCAGTGCACTGTTCGGAGACAGCTACGGCGACCTATCCCGAAGACCATCTTTAGATCTAGGCTCGGTGAGAAGTGCTTTAGCGTCGTGTTCGGGAGGGGGGACGCTCAGTGCGGGCTCGACTTTGACCCGAGGTGGGACGTTAGCAGACTATCTGCCCCCGACACCGTGTCCCCACCACCATAGAGTGTACGTAGACCATCACAAACACTACGAGCAGCCGATCCAGCCTGTGCATGTGGGCGTGGCGCATCACTCCCACTCACACTCGCATGCATCGAGCAGACATCACACCGATGATGAAGATGACCTTGAACCGGCGTATGCTACAGGTACGCATATCTTGTTATTGTTATCAATGATGTCATCCATTGTTGCACTGTCATTTGATAGCATCTTTGAAAATCTATTGTCTGAATGTAAGACAGAAATACAGCTGGCTAATAAATAGGTATACAAAATAAATGAATGGATTACGGATATTAATATTAAATGAGTAAAATAATACGGGGCTACTTACAAAAGTCCTACCCGCCTCCATAAACTTTATAAAACTTCAGATTTTAATTAAATTAATGAATTCACGATTGTGTTAAAATAATTATAGCAGTCTTTCTATATTTTGTAGCTTACGTTGCGAACTTGCGACCCAGTTTCGCGATTCGTCGCCACGAGTCTTGCCAACTTCTAGTTAGAACGAATGTTTGGGTAAATACGTTGAGTTTGGTTCATTAGGTTTCCGAAGCATAGTTTTAAATACACATTCAAGTGTGAAAAGATAAAGGCATATTTATTTTCATATTCTTGTTTTATTTTTGATATCCTACTTAATGATTTTACTATCTCATCTGATGGTAAGAATTAAAGTAGCTGAAAAAGTGGGTCATTTTTGCTTTTATAAAACCCGAATTGCAGTGGATGAGGAAAAACAGACTTCCATTTCGTTTTTTCATCAAAAGATGAAATGACGAAATGGAAGTCTGCCTATGTCTTGTCGGTTCTTTTAAAAAAAAAAAGTATGTACATCAATAAGTAGGTATCCCCTTCTTGCAATCCCTAAATTCTATGTAAAGTAGTTACTAATATCAGATTTTTATAAAAAAAAACTAGAACTAATTTTCAACGTAAGTGGCACCTCAAAATCAATTAGTGCAACCTAATATGCTAAGTGCTAACCCTACTAAAGCTAAATAGATTCCCCGCGAATTCGCGCCTAATTTCACATGTAAAGCTCTATATCAAAGTTGGCATCACTACTCCCCGGGCATACATCGCATTTTCATTCAGCGCTTAATGTACCGTGGCTGTCCGCGCGCGAATTTCGTCCTAAAGCCCCTCAATTTTAATTATCTTTATGGCAGATTATCGCGTGTATTTTGCACACACTGTTGAGTAAAAATGGCGGCTTAAATAGACTTCCCGCCATTTCCAGGAATTGTTATAGGCACGTTCGAAAATGGAACGCTTATTTTTAATCGGTACGAGCTTTCGATTGATGATTAGATACTTTTTGCTGGTATATTTTTGTTCGAGGTAAAATCAAATATCTCTTCTTTTTGACACAATTTCGAATATTAGTAACTAGATTGGATTCCGTATCTAAATTTTATTGATCTATCAATGAAAATAACACCACAACAACGCTGTGATAATGTTATTACTTATCCAATTATCTGCTCATATTAAATTGTTTATTGTTCGGTAACAGTTGATTGAACTGCGCTGAACGTAATTGTGTTTTGATAGTAATATTGTTGGTAATAATGATAACTTATTTTGGACAAACAACTAGTTATTAAGTTATTTTTGATACTTAATGCAATCCTTTAGAAGTATCTTCTTCCACAAAAGAAAGTAAGTAGCTATGTTTTAATTTTTATTTTTTTAAACAGCTAATTTTGCTTCCCTTCACAAGAATCTAAAAACAAGATCTCATTTTACTTTGTTAACCTTGCTTGGGACTCAAGGATAAAAAGCAAAGCATAAAGCTACAGAAATTCTAAAACGCAACATCCATAAAGTTTGAAAAGAGAACTCACTGAACGAATGAATGAGTCGAGAATGCTTTACAGCGAATGTAATTATGCATCCTATTCTCCTCTGTTGCTAACGAGCGCCCCACATTTTGAGCGCATTCATTCGTTCCTATCACATTTTATTATGCAACGTTCTTGTTGGTTGGATATTTTTATTAATAAAGTTTTATTAAAATATCATGCATTAATGTTTTATGTAGATCTCTCAATCGGTGTGAACAGAAAGTACTTATCGACTCCTGAAGAAATACTTCCAGGTTTCATGACAAAACAAAACCCAACAAAAATAGTGTGTTGTTCCTGAGATAAATAGTAAAATATGTTTAAAACTTCAATCGTGCTTTTAAAACAAAAACTTAATAGAAAATAACAACTTTTACAGATACTGAGATAAACAACGATTTCGAAATACAAAATCGCGCATATAGCGCATTATTAATAAGTATTGTGTCGGTGCAGGGTGAAAATAGCTATTTTATTATTCCAAATCAATACATTTTGAGCTACGTTCTTACTTTTATACATTTTTATGGCATATAATAAAACATGTAGGTAATGTAGGTCGTCCTGCGGCAAGATGGGCGGACGATATCACTGATATCGCGGGCAAAAATTGTATGAGAGTGGCGCGGGCTCGTGAGAGATGGTACAAAAAGAGAGAGTTTTATACTTAGCAGTGGGTGAAGTCAGGCTGTGGATGATGATGATGATAATAAAACATACAAACTACATTGATACAATATGCCCGGTCTAATGGCGTGATGAAATCAATTCCCCCGGGTAAGGCGATCTATGTTTTTAATTACAAACGTCGGTGAACGGAACACGCTAATAGTATTTCGTGTTCTGTTATACTCATAACTCAGTACTGTACTAGCTTTTGTCCGACTTTGAGCGCATATCTGCGAACCTACTAATAAAAAAAAAGTTAGATTGAATTAAACTCACAACCGCTGTCATGGTAATTAGATTGCTGATAGAATACTTATATATATTTTTTTGTAAATACATATTTATCGTAAATGGTAACACCCAGACATAGAAAAAACATCCATGCTTTGCCACACACAAATGTTTATTTTTAGTGGCGACCCACGAGCCACAGCACGGAAGGTAGAGCTATTACCGACTGAGCTGTGACGCCTGTAAGCTTACAAGTATCTAGATGATGTTTATTCTTTTGGTAACCCTAAAATAGGTCAGAATCAGAAGGTCGCTCTCTGCCACTGCCGCTGAATAAGGAATGCCTAGGGTCGCGCCGACGCATGAAACTTTAACGTGACAATGCATAGCTGTTCTAAAATGTACCCAATTCGACGGTACTCGATTTTAATTTTAACTACTATGTTATGTTCTTTTGAAAAAAAAAGTATTATTATTAAAAGTTATTAAAATTAAAATTAAATTAGTGTTATTAAAAGTATTATGGTATAAACATTTTTTGTTGTTATACGTACACTCAGATACAAAAGAAACATCTATGTTTGTCGTCACATAAATGTTTGTTCTTAACGTGGATCGAACTCAAGATTTAAATCACGATTTCATTTTTTTCTTTGTGTCAAATGTCAATGAGGAGATGGACGGGTGGGATTGTAGATGGATTAACCTACCCCCTGACCCCCTGAAGAAAGCCTCCCCGGTAGTCATAGTCACCCCTGGCTTATTATCTACCGTCCCATCTACTTTACGTCGGATCTAAATAAGTCTTATTATCCCTAAGTTTAACGAGAGCTGATTCAAACCACGTCCATCCCTCGGGAGACAGGCTCTCTCGTACATCTTTACACAAACAACCGGTTTGTCTGAACGTCAACCTGGTTTCTTCCTCTACGGCGTAGCAGTTAGCTACGAACCTCTACGAAAAAGCTACGTGTTTCTTCTTGCATTTTGTTTTCACCGCGCGAGTTCTATGAGTGCATGATATCCAATTTTCATTTAAATGACAAGCTACAGTTCAGCTGACAAGTTTTTTTTTTTAGAATTGAACTTCTCCTAGAATAAAACTTAGGTATCTTCTCTATGGCCGGTTACCGGTTTACTGTGTAATGCTAACTTGGGCTGCCGTAAAACCGAGACGTGGCCGCCCCGCTAATTAAAAACCTTTAATTGTTAAAAATCACAACCATTGGGTACGAAGGCTTAATGGTTTAGGATGAATTGGGATTCTGCGTAAAGCTGGTTAATTTTTTTGCGGGAAAAATTGGGGGTTTTTAATCTTTAGCTTTAATTTTGCTTGAGTCTGGCTATTTTCAACCCCTGAACGAACAAGTAATTAAATTAAAAATTTAAAAAACCCCCGAATCTTGAACCGATTTTAATCAAACATAGCTAAAAACACTCCCGACTAATACCTTTCAAACAAAAAAAAAAACAAAATCGGTTCATCCGTTCAGGAGCTACGTAGTTTCAGACAGACAGACACTCACATACACACACGTCAAACTTATAACACTCCGTCGTTTTTTCGTCGAGATTTAAAAACAAAAGAGGTGTTATGTTTGACGGCGTTGTGTGTCTGTCTTTATTTCTGTTTGTCTGTGCCCTCCACGCTCCGAAAGTAGGACAAAAAATTGCTGTAACGAGTGGCTCATATGCATATCTTAAGCTAAGAGAGAATAAAAAAAATCTATTGATTTTCACTGTGGTTCTAACTTCTAGTATGCCTCTACTACAGAAAATGTATTGTGTACCGCATGGAAACTAAATATTTATTACTAGCAGTTGCCCGCGACTTCGCACGCGTCTACGGTTTCCGTGTACATTATATTATCTGTGCGTGTACCGAACGGATACTTTGAGAAACTTGACATTACACCTCATTACACCGAACTCGTACTGGAATGTCAAACGCTAGTCGTTAGACCAAAGAGGTAGTACTACGCCCTGTCAAACTGACGTGACATGACATGACAATGAAATCCTCTTGCTAATTGGCGTTGCTAATCCTTTTCGTTCATTTTATCCTGTAGATCCTGTTAATTATTCGAGATAAAAAGTAGCCTATGTGTCAATCCAGGTTACGAACTATATATATGCCAAGTTTCATCCAAGTTCGTTCAGTTGTTTAGACGTGATTGAAACGCAAATATCTAAACATCTAAACTTTCGCATTTATAATATTAGTAGGATTTTCTGTACTGACGTAAAATAAAGAGTTGTTCGTTGACCTCGTGTCGATAACAATTTTGCCCGTTTTCTTTTATCGTTCTATGTTAGGAGGACCTTTTTACGTTATGAGCCTTATATCCGGATCCTTGGACGAGTGTAAATGCTGTTCTATTCTTATAGAGCTACTAATAGATACAAAACAAAATTATGGTTGCTTGAATTGAACACCTGATAAATACAATCTGGGTCTTTTCAAGGTAAAAGAGAATAGGCGTCTTCTAGACTGTCCTGCTCCATCGTCTGCCTCATCGTCACTTACCATCAGGTGAGATTGTGGTCAAAACACATTCTATCTCGTATAAAAACACAAAAAAACACGTCAACTAGAACCGGGTTTAAATACATTTTCGGGAAAAACTATGCCTTCTTCATACACGATGAAGACTTTCCACGATCTTTTAAATGTCGTCGGTCCATCGGGTACATTTGATACTTTATAATATTTTAAGTATTTTTACATGATATTAGATGCGCTACCTACATCGTAGATTTATTTCTCTTACTTTTTGCCGTAGCATGCAAGGCATACGTGGTATGTTGAAAGATATGAGGATTAATAGCGTCTCTGTGACCTAGGACACGTGATTCAGCGGGACCTGCAGAATACGTTTTTTTAGAGCACCAAAATGTTCGTTTTCTAAAACCGATGACCGTTTTATGATAATAGTAAAGGAAGGAGGTTTTATGTCTTCAGGAGACATGGGTCTTTTTAATATGATCTAAAACCGATACAAATAGACAAACAGATAAATGTGCTGGATGATATGGTTTTTATGTTACCGTTACCTATGTAATGTTGGATTATTAGTATTTATGTTAACAAATGACACGTCCATCTTACTCGGTAGCTACTTTATTACTAAGGCTATCCGTAGTAAATTAAAAATATTCATGGACATTTCACACGACGCCCTCTAGTCCCAAACTAAGCAAAGCTTGTAATAACTAACTAAACTAACTAGATGCTTGTTGGAACTAGATGCTGATAAAATACTTATATACTTTTTTTATAAACAAGTACATTTAGATTTTTTTTAGAAACAATCAAGAAAATTTAAAAGACAATAGTAGTGAGAAGTTTTGTTTCAGACATCTAAACATACCCATGACATATTGAGATTTAAGCATTTAATGATTTACAAATTGTTTGTTGGTCTTTTACAGCCGTTATATGACGGCCGTCGTCTGTCAGGAATTGAATAG
This sequence comes from Gandaritis pyraliata, assembly GCA_947859175.1. Lineage (NCBI taxonomy): Eukaryota > Metazoa > Arthropoda > Insecta > Lepidoptera > Geometridae > Gandaritis > Gandaritis pyraliata. The sequence goes on along the minus strand of OX401866.1, from coordinate 1,923,542 downwards.
ATGACTACTATTTATTCTGTGGCAATGGGTGTGACTTTGTCGCGGACGTGACGAGCGTACAACTGATCCAGGGCTGTGCTGGAATTATGGCAGCTACCTGCCTTGTTTCAGCAACTAAGGAATATTTACTAATCCGAAGATTTTCTTAATGCGGGATTTTTTTTATCTTGAAGCATATTTTCCAGGAATAAGATTGAATATTACTTTTCGATTATTTTTTGATGACCGGGCTTTACCTATAAAAACTACCCTTCAACTAAACTACTTACTTTTTTAGGTACTAAACTTTACCTAAAAAATTGGTTTGCATATTTTACAATATGATGATGTAGCTATATGCACCACAAAATATTCTCAAGTTGTATTTTGCGAAATAGAGTAGCTATGAAAAATTCGGACATTTTACTAGGGAAATGTACAATTTAGGCAAGAGATAAACCGAGTGTTTGACAGGTTTAGTAAAAGACCTACCTACCTCGGCGGTGTTAAAACTTGTTTCGTAATATGAAAAACCTGAGTTTAGCACAGAACAAATTAAAGACAGAGTTTATCGATAAATCCGAGATAAAACTCGTTTCAACATAAAGGCTTGTATTCAATAAAAGGATTATATGAAAGTGAACCGCTACATCTTGTGCAATGCATCATCCAGAATGTAGTTCATCAGGCTTGCGTATTGCGGAAACCGCAAATTGGTGGCAGCGTAATTTGTCCCTGATACCCAATGAATCAGACTGCATCTCTTAATATGTACTACGTATATCTCTACTATAACTAACTAGTATAATAAAATATTGTACGCCCTAAATGGGTAGGCTGTTGAAACTTTTTGTACCCTAAGATCTCTTCTACACAGTTTTACAATAAATGATTCTTATTCTTATTCTAGCTGCAACTACTTACTGATTTCATTATTTATTATTATTTATAACATTTGTGGGTTAAGTACTAATAAATTCATAATGTTAAAAAAGTAAAAACCAAAAATGGGTACTTATGTACCGTATTTTATTATATTATTATCTTAATATATCTAGGTTTCCGTTCCATTTCCAAGCTTGAATTTCATTTGCACTTACTTGTAGGTACACAAAAAAATATACCGTCTATTCCATATCGCGTTCCGTTCCACAGCACAGCAATTCCACTAATATTTTATTTACCACTCCAATTCAAATGTTTAGCACAACCTGTGAAAATATATTCCCTATTCGCAACTCCGGAAATATTCCAGCACGTAGTCGCTTCGAGGGTTCCAATATGCAAATTTTAAGGCTCTTACGGCTAGGGCCCTCGATAGCCTCCATCTACAGAGAAAATATTATCGTTCGAAGTACTTTTTATTCCGAGGAGATTAGTTTTAGGTGTTTTCGCTGCTTTTAGAGTTCTGTTGGAACCTTTTAAGATTTTTTTTCTCTTTACTGCAGGGGTATGCCAATCAAAGTTGAACTGCAAAGTTGAACTGCAAAGTTTTAAATCATGGTCAGTTCATACTAACTCATAGTTATTCTGTGACTAAATAGTGACATTATGACGTCATTTGATGTGTTTTCGCGCATGTTTTGCTGTCAAGTGTCTAAAAAGAATGATCACGTGGTACAAAATTGTACCACGTGATCTGAAGAAATTACACTGGGCAGTGAAATATAACTTGACAGCAAAAGATTGGCATACGGGGGCTGAAGCCTATTTCACTCCATGTTCTGTTTTTTTATACAACCACATAATGGAACAAGCCGATGGCCCACCTGTTGTTAAGTGGCCATGTTCCATGACTTTCTCATAAAAACAAATGTTTATGTAATTTTGTCAAAACAATGAAAACATTACGGCTTATATCTCAGTAAAGTCGAATTATTTAAATGTCAATTTGCGGATTAAGTAGCAGAGCAGCGATTACGCGTTAAGCATTCACGAGATAAGTCTATTGGTATAGCAGTAGTATCCTGAAAAACGGTCACCAGTATATAAAGACCGTCCTTTTGAAATTGCTGATACGATTGCGAAGTTCGAAAAATGTTGCACATAAACTTCGTTTGAGCCAAAGCACGAGGGCATTATTCAGTTCGGGAATGCCTTCAAGAAATGTATGAAAAAAAAGCCGTTGGCAGCTAAGCGACGTGAAAGGGCGTTTTTATTTCTTCTTTAATCTCGTTGGTGGCACCTACCTATTAATCGGTCTTACTTAGAGTTGCCTCTCAACTTAACACTGTATAAACCATAAACGCTGTATAAAATTGTGCCTGTCACTGTTTATCCGTATCTAAACAAAACGGCACTATTTTAAACGGAGATTATCTTATCTGTTTGATTATATTATATATTATTGAATAATATTTTTTAATTATACAAATTAAATTTATATTTATGTACGCCCCCGTCCTTGTTTTTGTGTATTAAATCCTGTCCATCCAAAGGTTGCTTGGAAGAGATTGCTTTTAGCAATAAGGCTGCCCATTGTACTTACCTCCTAAAGAATCTGTATTATTGTTGTATTAGTTTAAGTGGAGAGTACAATAAAGAATATAACTATCTATCTATCTTTTAACGGAAGTTAAGAAAAGATTCAAAGCAAACCCCAAAATGTATTGATTAAACAGCTATATGACGGAGGCTGTTTCTCAGCAATCCAAAGCTTATTCACTAGGTAGGTACAAGAGAGAACTGTAGGTAACTCGTATCGGCTTTTACTTATTCATCGCTGCTTTTTCGTGGTAAATATTTAACTTAATGGAAACTCCGAGGCTTATCGTATCCCTTCACTAAAACCCAGTGTTTATCGTTCTCAATGCTCTTCTATACCACCCTTGGACGAATAAGTTTATTCGTCCAAGATCCCACCGTACCTCAAATAGAAATTCTGGTAACTTAAGTTTTTTTTAAAACGAAAAATCTGCCATTATTTTGCGCGTCTTTTTTTTAACTTATATAAAATACTCGTTTCAAGGAAGGGGTTAAAAATAATTCCCATGGTAGTTCACTTAGTAAAAATATATTTTACTTTTATTTATGTAAAAGTAAGTAATGGGTATACTGCATTGGTATGCCAATCAAAGTTGAACTGCAAAGTTTTAAATCATGGTCAGTTCATACTAACTCATAGTTATTCTGTGACTAAATAGTGACATTATGACGTCATTTGATGTGTTTTCGCGCATATTTTGCTGTCAAGTGTCTAAAAAGAATGATCACGTGGTACAAAATTGTACCACGTGACCTGAAGAAATTACACTGGGCAGTGAAATATAACTTGACAGCAAAAGATTGGCATACGGGGGCTGGGCTATAGTAGTTGGTAAATAAATAAGTAGGGCTCTAAATAATCGGTGGATTAAGATAGGTATCTTGACTAGCTTCAGTCTAGATCCCCTAGGAACAATATACAGTTCTGATTACTAACTGAAACGTTCAGCTAAGCACCATTGCGAATTACAAATATCTAGACCTTATGTCTTGGATATAAAGGCGAGAATCGCACAACAAACAAGCTGAGAAGTGCGTTGCATTTCTCAGCCTTATTACCTAATCATAAAACCGAAAATTGTTTCCGAATCTAGTATTGTCTGGGGTGAATTCCTGGCGTTTGTCCAAACAACACATAATATTCCTAGATTATATTGCCTTAGATGTCTACGAGATAAGAAAAAGGCTTGTTTGCGACCAAATATTTGGTTGGCCAGGCACAAAACGTAAATAAATAACAGCCTACAGTTATTCGCTGACCCCAAGCAAAAATTACCCGTTCTGTGGTCCTGTGCACATAGATATTCATAAGGCTGTGTACATAAATTATTTAAACACGATTTTGTTTGGGGAAGGCGAAGATTTTTCAGCGTACATATACAAATCAGATGTATTATACTGTCTGAGATATTTTGTATGATAACGCCTCTAGCGGAAAATTAGCTATAACTTTTTTCATAAAAAATCTGCATGATTCTCGATTCTTCCTTTTCGAAAATAAACAAAATAAAATTTACTACGGTCTCAGACTCATCAGCTTTTAATCACTTCTCGATCGAATTCCAATCGAACCAAGTATGGGTACTAATGATTTGAAACCGAGCTCCGACCGCTAAATATCAGTATAATCTACAATCGATAATTATCGAAACCAACACAGGTGTGATCTTCCTGGCTTTGCTTCCCTAAACCCGTCACACACGACTAATAATATCTAGCTATAATATATTTCAGCCAATAAGAGAACTGCCCCCCTACAGTAGCTTAAGGTACTGTTAGCCTGGGTTAATGAATTTCTTTTTTCTTTTCATATTACAAGCTTTGCATAGTCTGGGACTAGAGGGCGTTGTGTGAAATGTCCATGAATATTTATTTATTTATTTCAATAGTTATTTCTTTCTTAAAAACTTTTTACACTTAAAAACTTATATTGCTGTCTGTACAACAGAGGTCGTCAATCGAGTATTGGAATCGACTCGAGTTGTAGAAACAAACATAAACATCGATTTGTGAATCGGAATGCCTGCGGCTGTGCATTAGTTAGATAACGTATAACCACGGCTGATTAATTCGTCGGGTAATTCGATGGTTTAGTATGATGTTCCTGATTTAACTGACAAATTGAACTAGGCCTTTGCATTTAATCTAGATGATTTATACAGTGGAAGGGGATACATTTTATCCATGCTCGATGTACGGGGCGCTTTAGTACCTGGGACATTTTTTAGATGGAGTAGGCTTGCCCAGCGTACCATTCTCTCAGCCTCGTCGGCTTTATCCACAGGAAAGATAAGGCCAATACGTGGGAAGCTGACGAAGCCGTGGGTTTTTTCACGATGTTAGTGAAATCGACCAAAGCCTAAAACGGGCAAAACACTTACAACTTGGTTCTCACATTTTCTAAATTATTAATTTTACAAAGAAAAATATCTACGAGTTATATGCTCAAGTGTAATCAACGGCATACGCTTAAAAAAACAAAAGTGTCCTTAGGAAATTGTGTAGGTATAAAAATGAATACATTCAACATCAAAATCCAGCAAGATTTAAATCAGAAGCGTATTGAAACTCTATGGTTAAAATAGAATATCGTTGGTTACAACAGAACGAATGAATGTTTTAACTAACTGAATCTGGTATTCACCCGGCGGAGGCAACTTTAATGCCATCTTATTTAACTTGAAACTGAAGCTATGTTCTTGAAATAAGAATAAAATGAAAACGGAAGATTTAGTTTGTAAAGCGTCTTCCGTTGTAGAAGTACTTCCTTCCAAAGGCGTTGTTACTAACCTATATTTTGGAAATTATCTTTAAGATAGGGATTTTCAACTTGCCACTAATAGGTAGTGCCATGTTGCTTTTCTTGAATCGCTAGAAATTATAAAACTAGGTAATCAGGTGGGCCGTATGCCTGTCTGTCAATTATTTAAATAAAAAACAACGTCGTTAAAATCTATGGAAATTATATTTCGTAACGAAGAGTCGAGTCCCTATATTCTAAGCGTTTTTTATTTTCTAGCGATTGTACATTGCCTTGGCCAGGCGGTTAAGACCCTACACTTATATGTATTATAAATCATTATAATAAGTTTTTATAAGTAACCTTTTGATTAATAAAAAAAGTCTTGCAAATATCTGTCAGATTAAAGTTCTATAAATAAGTCTTCAGTCAGAGCATGTAAGTCTAAAAGTTCTCTTTTTACGGCATTTCTTCAGACAAACGTCGCACAAACACGAAAACAGGATCCAAATACATTCCAGTGATGAACTGAACTAAACTGTAAGGTAGAAAAAGGTAAACTGTTTACAGGGTGTAAGAAGTCCGTCCCCGAAAACTTCGGGGTGTTAAATCACCCATCAATGGGCGTTTGCACATTAGCCGGTACCGACACCAACATATAATTCCCGATAACTTAAAGGAATTCAAGTAGATACCCAGCTTTTTCTATGGAACCACAATGCACAAAAAATCTGATATACATGTTCCATACATTTTTGCCAAATAGATATTGTTTTAGTGTGGGACCTTATAAAGTTATTGCATAATACTTTTCGCGCTCACACTGTTGATAACATAAAAAAGTTGTTCATATTGATGCAAACTTTAACCGCCCGATGTTTTCGGGAGTAGGTAACGTTACACCCTGTAGAATATTTGCCGTTTATATTACTTGCCGAATAAAGCCTATTTTCGGCCCTTTGCCAATAACAACTGAAAACATTTCTTTATCCGGCACATCTTGTTTGGAAATCCTCATACAAGGCTTTTATTAACTTTCTAACTTCCCCTTAAATATTTTTCTTTGAAACTCTCATATGAGTTGTACGATTTATACTTATTTTTACCTACTTCTACCGTTAAGGTGAGCTCGATTCGTGCAACAAAATATTGAACTTGAATGAGATAGTATTTTTTTGGAACCTCGTGAGTTTCCTGGTTATTGTAAAACGAATTATCATTAATTATAATAGGTTATAATTATTCTTAATTCTTTATTGCACACAACACAGGACATAAAAAACAAAAGACAGAAATAGATGACATGTACAAAGGCAAGGTAAGGTATTTTTAACCGACTTCAAAAAAGGAGGAGGTTCTCAATTCGGTTGTATGTTTTTTTTTTTTTTTTTTTTTTTTAATGTTTGTTACCTCAGAACTCCGTCATTTATAAACCGATTTCAAAAATTCTTTTTTTATCTGAAAGGATATACTTCCAGATTGGTCCCATTTTATTTTCATCAAAATCGGTTGAGTAGTTTGGGTTATAAAAAGAAATAACTGAAAAAAATATGCCCGGCGCGGCGCAGCGCCTACTATTTTACTGCTAGCAACGATGCAATATGACAACTGACAAGTTGCGGCGTAGCGCCTACCATTTTACTGCTAGCAACAATGACCTTTGTGGTGCACACCGAAATTTTTACATTTGTCTAAATTTGTCAATAAACCCAGTTTGTACATTCAAATCGCATTTAATTGGAGAAAAGCAAAAACCCACCAGTAGTTCCTCTAAAGAATCAAACCAACCACGTGCACGAAATTGCGTATTTTGCTTTCCTGTAGCTTTTATGTGGTGTTTATATTGACTAGAACATTCCCAATGAACTGTCATCATCATCATCATCATCTGATGATGAAGCTGGTAGTCGAATTGAAGTCGGTTTTTCCAGTTTTTTAACTTATAAATTATATGCTAAACATTTGACGACATTTTTTTTTAGATCACAGTTTTATTCACATAGAAAATTGCGACTAATAGATACGGTGCGACTAATGGGTACAGCCTCCGTATTCCAATCTTTTGCTGTTAAGTTGTATTTCACTGCCCAGTGTAATTTCTTCAGGTCACGTGGTAAAATTTTGTACCACGTGATCATTCTTTTTAGACATTTGACAGTAAAGCGCGAAAACAAATTAAATGACATCATAATGTCACTATTTAGTCACAGAATAACTATGAGTTAGTATGAACTAACCATGATTTAAAACTTTGCAGTTCAACGGAGATTGGAATACCCCTGCAGTATTTATAAAATAATCATGAAAAAAGCAATAAAATTACTACTTAATCCTATTTAAAATGTGTAGCAAAAACAATCGTGTTCATCTGAAATTGTCATTTTCTCTATCTTATTACACGATATTCAACATAAACTTCCTCTCTATATAATAAAAAGAAAACATCTACAAAAACAGGCGATTTTAACTAAATTAAGATTTTACCCGTCGCATCGTTCTTTGTGTCTGACGCCCAGACTTTAAACAATACCACTGGCAGGCAAACTATGTGTATTTAGTTAATTAACTGTGAGACAGTACAGCCCCCGTATTCCAATCTTTTGCTGTCAAGTTATATTTCACTGCCCAGTGTTATTTCTTCAGGTCACGTGGTACTTGTACCACGTGATCATTCTTTTTAGACACTTGACAGCAAAATATGCGTGAAAACAAATTAAATGACATCATAATGTCACTATTTAGTCACAGAATAATCATGAGTTAGTATGAACTGACCATGATTTAAAACTTCAGTTCAACTGAGATTGGAATACCCCTGCTGGTAATATTAGTTGGAACTTTTTGAGGTAGTTCCAAACGGGAAGTTTGACTAATACTGGCGCAATGTAACTCAGCGTGGTTTAAAACGATTCTAATTAGACGTGCCTAATTATTATTTATTCAATTAATTAACTAACACGGTTGTAAAATCGTAATTGGTGTAAACCAATTACATTAATTAATCAGCACAGTCTAAAAATAAATACCACTACTATTATTCTAAGGGCGGCTTGCACCAGAATCGCTAAACGCGTTTAACTCTTAAATAGTATTTAGCGAGTTGTCAAGTCATACAAATACGTCAGATTTAAATCTATTTAGCTGTTAAATAAGTTTAGTGACTCTGGTGCAAGACGCCCTAAGTTTAGATGTTTGGATATTTGTGTTTCAATCACGCTGTAACTACTGGTCCGATTTGGATGAAACTTGGAGTATATGTAGTTCATAACCTGAATTAACATATAGGCTACTTTTTATCATGGAAATAACAATTTTGATAAATAACCATTGACTAATTTCTAACGATTTAAAAATGACAACTTATATAGGACACTGTTGGGGAATCGCACTATATCTATTCTGTGGAATCGTTAAACTTTCAGGCAAAAACAAATAAATCGAAACAAAAACTAATAAATAACAACACCGCTATTTCCTAGAAACTTTACTCAACACAAAAACAAATCTAAGCAAATGTAATGGTTCAGCAATTTTAAACTAATTCTGCGAAAAGCTGATATTATAGTAGTTTTCTACGAAAGTAATTGCTGAGCAACACTAAATATGATGTTGGCGTTTTAACTGCAGCTGCAATCTCAACATTTTCGTTTTGATCCAAATAAATTCTCACGAAAATTACATTCATTCACCATTTTATTTTTACGGCGCGGTTTAGTATTTGTTAAAGAACAGAAAATTGGTTTTATTTATTATATTGTATAATTATTTTTTTGTCAAAAAGACTATTGTCGTTGTTTTTAAGATTAGACTTAGTTTATTTTTGAATACAAAACCTATCAAAACTTTATTATCATTATATTGGTCCGCATCATAGAAGTTTACACTGGATTATTAGGTAAAACTTAAATATTTTGAGGTGTTTCTTTATTCACATATTACCCGCGATCAGGTTCACCCATTATATACTCACTTTTTCATTTTTAAATATAAAAGTAAAAATATTTTTAATAACTTTGTGCTAAATGTATTCTAACCTATTCACTTTGTTTCAGGTAAGTCCAAAACACAAATCGATGCGGACAAAAATAGCAGCACAACGGTAAGCCATTTATCATTTACAAAAGCCTTTCGAATGAAAACATGGCTCCGTTTCAATGCGGCGGCGGCGCGGCGGCTCGTCCATCATCCCTTTAGTATTTGCATCCAATTGAGTTTAGATTATATATAATTTTGACTCGGAATCCGGTTACATTTTTTTTTAGTTTATTTTCCATTTAAAAAAATTACATAGATATATTTTATACTATAGCACTAAAGAAAACCACGAATAACGCTATTCGTCTCTGAAGACGACGCGCCTCGCGAACCTGAAATAAAAATAAAATATAATTAAAGTTTTACAGTTAGGTATTTAGGTAACAAAAATAAACAAAATATTAATATTTGAGCGTAGGTAAATCTAAACGAAATTTCATGTACTTACCTTACTTTTTTTAATAAACTGGAGACCACCCCCCGTTTGCGCGCAGATACGAACAATGGAGTTGGATTGTGAACCGCGAATGGACACTGTCGTGTCTACGCGTAATCGCTCGGTTTTCTTCCCAAAATTCATCCACATAAGTGTTTTAATCCCACGACTTTCACCACTCCACGCTCCTATCGGCTACAGTCTCTACTTTAAACTTTACAGAAACAAACACAAATTTTAATTTGTAAAGAATCTAGTTTTACTACGTAATTGTATATAGATATTGTTTTTATAACTGAAAGTAAATAGGTAAGTAGAATAACCACTGAAATAACAGGAACCATCTTTTTATTTGTAAATGAGTTTTGAGTGTGTGTTTTTAAAACAAGGACGAAAATATTTATTATAGTAAAACATAGTAAGCTATAGTTCCACTCGCTCTTTTGTGATAACATTCATTCACTCAAAACTGACATTTGAATCTTCAACTAACTTCAACTTCTTGATTTAATGGCTTTTGCGATACATTTGAATCTCTGAAACAGGTTCTAATCCACATAGGGTTAAGCAGAAACCATGACCGTCCACTTGTGACGTTGACAAACCCCTTACCTCTCATAGCATTCTCTATATCCTCGTCGGTTTAGGGTACTCTTGACCTAGGTTCTTTGAAACATCTCCAATTTGCTCAAGATACGTACGGAGAAATGATTTGTATTATTCAAGAAAATAGATGATATAAAGAGGCCTTGTGGTCAAGCACACATAGAAACCAAAACCGAAAATAGTTAACCTAAAAACGTTTATAGAATCAAGAACTAGTCAGTAGGTATAGCAATCACAACGGATCTTTGTCTTTCTGAATTATCTGTAAGAACTGATTTTTGGGTCGTATTGGAGACTAGCTAATTTTTCCGCACAACAGTACATGCGCAATCGTTGTTGCACCTAACTTCAGAGCGACAAAGATCCGTTGAGCGTGCTGTATCTATATGTTTAGCAGCCTTATTCTACGCTTTTACGTATAATTTACCTGATATACCACCGGTACGGTACTCATACCTACACAGCTGCGATCACTTAAACCGGTGTAAAATTTTTCAAAAATGAATAATAGTAAACTAAGGGCGTCTTGCACCAGAATCACTAAACGTGTTTAACAGCTAAATTGATTTAAATCTGACGTATTTGTATGACTTGACAACTCGCTAAATACTATTTAAGAGTTAAACGCGTTTAGCGATTCTGGTGCAAGCCGCCCTAAAACATATACATACTCCACTTCCTAAACTAATTTAAAATAACCAGCGGAAAAACAATATCGGGAGCCATGCCAAGAGCGTTTATTGGATACTTCTCGCAAGTGTGGACAAGGCTTGCCAAATTACCTTGGCCTGAGCTGTGCCAATTAGTTCTTTAACTTAAAAGCGATAGGGCCTATTTTTTATTGTTTAAAACTTTACAAAACTCTCACCAAAGAACTGCCTTGTACCACGAAGTTGTACGACTGCTAGTTCCGTCTGTAAGCACGAATAAAATATGTCAATTTGCACGTTTTACACTGCGCAGTGACCCTGCAGCGTTCTGCAGTTGAACCGTTACTTATGCGTAATGTATCTCGTAACGCGATAATTATCATTTGCGCTGAAGTGAGCGATCCTCCTGAAATCTGAACACGTTGTATATTTAAAATTTCTTTTTCTGATTTATTTCAACAGCGTTCAAATAATTCCAACCTGTATTGCTATGCCAATCAAAGTTGAACTGCAAAGTTGTAAATCGTGGTCAGTTCATACTAACTCATAGTTATTATGTGACTAAATAGTGACATTATGATGTCATTTAATAATTTGTTTTCACGCATATTTTGCTGTCAAGTGTCTAAAAAGAATGATCACGTGGTACAAAATTGTACCACGTGACCGGAAAAAATTACACTGGGCAGTGAAATATAACTTGACAGCAAAAGATTGGCATACGGAGGCAGCCAAATGCAAAGATATTTCACTAATGTATATTCGTGAAAAAAAATTTCAAGCCACCACCACCGAATAACACCCGCTAGCGTGTTGGTTTTACCTTCAATAAGCTTATAGAATAATTTCAAAAGGCTATTAAACACCTTTCGAGAATACAAAATAAATGTGTCGCGTTTCCTTTTAAAATCAAAATGGCCAATTGACTGTAAAATTGTATTAAATTAACCGGAAAGATACCTCGATCGGAAATAACGGGGCGCTGACGAGCCGTGCCTGTACTTTTTGCTTAGAGCTTTTTTAAAGGTCAAGAAAGCGTTTAAAAGAATTCATTGATTTTATAATCTGGCTCATTAAATTTATAGTATTTTTAACCCCGGATTGTCTTCTTCTTTATTCTTATTTATGGCCTTTATCCATCATTTCAACACACGAATTGGCCAGAGTTAAATGAATATATATGCTGAGTTGAGACCTTTACAAGGTTTACAAGATATCATTATGTCTTAATTTATTAATTTCATTTAATTAATTATATTAGATGTCTGTGTTTCGGCCTTCATAGATTGGATGTTTTCAAAAGACGAGTGAATAGGTATCTTCAGTTTGAAATCGCACTAACGCTAATTTTCACTATACACGCGCTCTTAAGCTTTTGCGTTAGAAGCTTATATAAACTGTTCGGTCAAACCGCCCAAGGAAATTACCTACATTAATATTTATTTTATGTGTCTGTCTATAAAACCACTAAAGACATTTATAGCGCCATAAAGGTCCACTTCAATCCATCAAGTCTTCATACAACCGGGATGGTTGTGCCATTTTATAATAGCTTTTATTGCCGCTGAATAAGGTACATTTCGCGTATTACTTAATAGGCTATTGGATGTAACATAGACGTCAATTGACTCGTAAAATTTTGTATCAATATTCGGGAATTTCTGTAACCACTTCTGAGCAAAAACGTCTCCTTCTTTTTTTTCTGTTTTTTTTTTATTATTCGCTTATAGAATGGTATACTTGTAATTAAAGATTTTCAATCCTACTATGTTCCGGAAGCTTTTGACTATTTAGTTTTGTAACTTTCGTAAGAGAGCTTATAACATTGTAGGACTGCATTTACTCACTAAAAATAACTCAATTTGTTAATCGATGAACGTTGCCTAGTGTACATGCACAACTACCCGTATTACGCGATTATTGTCTCTTAAATTTTCGTTTTTCATCCAAAAAACTTGTATCATGTAAATAGCGCTTTAGATACATTAACTAGACACAAGTCTCTCTAAGGAAGTACATAATGGATCCTGCTATACTAATCGAGTACCTACTTAGTATTCTTTGCTAATAGTAAAATTATACGGACCGTATTTTTTCTTTTTTTCAACACTCACTGCAAGAAGAAAAGGAAAAAAGAAAGAAAAAAACCTTTTGAGTTATCATCATCATCATCCGCAGCTCAACTTGACTCACTGCTAGGTATTGGCCACTAGTAAGGAATAAAAAACAAAAATATTATAAAAAAATCTTTGCAAGCTATCAATATTATTATGAATAATGACTAAATAAAGCGGCGTTTTCAAATAATCTTATACTACATCGGACACGACCCTGGACTATACTTTCAAATGAACATAAAAAGCTTAGAAAAAGCTCGAGATTCTTGCCATTCGATGACGCAATGCAATTTGCATAATGACGTCGTTGAGGCTGCTTATCGTAACGAGAGCCCTCTATCGGTTCGTGGTTTAAAATCACAATTTAATTTGAAAATGCCCTACGATATTATACACAAGTATTTTCCAAGTCCAATTACATTGTCACAGCGAGCATTTGCACATTGTCCACTGAGGATTAATTTTAGCAGAAACATTTACGAAAAGCGTAGCCCTGTGCTACGAAAAACGTAGCACGGAGCTACGAAATAATTTATCAATTTGTAGCCGTCTACGAAAACTCTTCAAGCGAATAACACTCACTCTAGTAAATTTAATATTTCTTTAATTTTTTTTATTTACAAAATACACACTTACAAAAATTCAAATATAATTTCAAAACGTACCAAATATTTGACCCTCAAACATTAGCAAAACCCAGCGATTATGACCTCAATTTTCGCCGCTATCATTACAAAAGGTAGAATTTCGAGGAGACATTACTCCCCTGACACAAAAGGGGGGACGAAATATTAAGGGCATTACACAGAAAAGCTTTAAAGCGTTAAGAATTGAAAGAGCTTCGTCCTTCAACAATTCTTGAGGGGGACACAATGCCGCAAAAACTATTCAAGTCCTTTATCTTACACCTGTTGGGACAGCATCCTTATCTTGAGATAAGAGTTGAGTGGTGCTCGGGAGGTAAATTAGAATTTGGTTCCGTAGGGGAACAACAATTACACCCTTCTTGGGTTTGCGAGGGCGTGTGCACTGCTCATTTGGTGAAAAGGCCTTTTCAGTTTACAATTTTAGAGATTTCTTGTTTTTTTAAATAAATATAGCTTGGTAAATATTGGTTAAGTTCGCAAAACCCGTAGTCTGAGTTTTATATTGTTGAATTGTGATAATTTTACAATAGTTTACAAATTATGTATTCATAATAAATTGTTTATGATAAATTTACTAGTCGAAAACTATTTTTCTCCATACAAAATTGCAAAGCTCTTTTCTCAAATCAAGAAAATAAAGCTTAGGCTACGGGCTCTGGTCCAGTCTGTAGAAACAAATAACTCATTTAAAAAAAACACTATCGCATTCGTATTGTATCGTGTTGTAAGACTAGCACACCCGAGTTACACTGCGTGGTGGCGTCACAACGCTTCGCAGACGCGCATTGTATCAGTGCATACTTTCGCGGTACGATAGCTCAACTTTGACCATTTTGCCGATACAGGTCCCAGTGCATCAAAAGAACAGCCGATTAACGCTCAAATTAACCCACGTTTGTCTACGTTGCACCCAAGCTGAATGTAAATGTCAAACTTTGATAAAACACGCCGGGAGCTATGAAAATAGCCGCGTCACTCCAGCGTTTTCAGGTGACACCAAAGACAGGTTTTATTAATAGGTTGAAAGTGACACGCGAATATTGTGGAGTGCCATAAAATCTGGCCCGGTGGCTAAAAAAACGAATGACGTTATCATAGAGTGTTTGAACACGTGTATGATATAAGTACCGTTACCGACACGTCATGTCGGTATCTCAAACAACAATATCGTTGTCGTCGACGACACGGTGTCTAGAACTAAGGGCGGCTTGCACCAGAATCGTTAAACGCGTTTAACTCTTAAATAGTATTTAGCGAGTTGTCAAGTCATACAAATACGTCAGATTTAAATCGATTTAGCTGTTAAACACGTTTAAGTGATTCTGGTGCAAGCCGCACTTAGTGTATGAGTTTAGCTCTCCTACAAAAAGGGGCAGTGTGAAGACGTGGAAACCAGGTAAGTTTGTGGCACCATTGGCGTTGAAAAATACTTTATTGACAGTACAGTCACAGGCTAATATACGAAAAATCGTATACATTAAAAAAATATTTAAAACAACTAAAAATAACTAAAGACTGCCTTCTAATTGTCGAGCCACCGCCTCTTTGTCTTCCTCGTTAATTCAGCTTTTAGAGTTCCTTAAAAAAATTAACTACGTAAGATTTATCCCAGAAATCCCTTGAGTGTTCCCCTTGCGAAGGAGGGATCTGCGTGGGGGACATGTGACTAATCAGTGTGGTCTGAAATAGTTTTTTTTAATACTAATTTGAGGATTTTCTCGTATTCCAGAACAAAAATTCTCTGCCTGAATAATAACTGTCAGCCTATTTAGAAGATCTAGTTGACGGAGTTTTTAGGTCACCTTTAGGCCTCCGTCGTGGCTTAACGGCTGCTAGAGCCGGGACAGAAAGTTTAACGTGCCCTCCGCAGCATGGAAGTGCACAGATGAAAATGCCACTAACGGTTACCCATCCAAATAGTGTCCGCGTAGAACGTTACGTGAAGATTGACGAGCGCTTCCGAATCAGTTGCTTTGCAAATCTATGTTTTTTTAAACACCATTCTATTTTCAATTATGGGTTAAAAAGATGCGGAACCCATCGCTAATAAACTGACACTCGCTTTGAAAATATCGTTCATTATTACTCGCTAAAAGAAAATTTCAGACTCAGTAATTAATAACGGAGGGCCACAGGCGATTTATCGCTCTATTATGGCGATAAAATAAATACGTTGTTAACAGCACGGCTGCGAGACACATTTTTACTTTTCTTTTATCAAAATGTGATACATTTAGAGATGTTGAAAAATGTATAGAAACTCTATAACTTTTTGCTAATTTTGTTGTGTTAGGTTACTTAATTCGGTGTTATTGTAAAAGGTTTTTACCTTTCCTTCCTTATTTTTTAAAATATATAAGTAAAATGTAGGTAGTTCGCAAAAATGCTAAGTTTAAAGAAATAAACATAATGACAGTACATCTATGAAAACTTGATGTATTTGTGCCTTTGTTAATAAACCAGCATAGGAGCTTTCGAAAAATGAATTTGGAAAACTCATTGTAAAAAACAACAAACGCCCGGCTTTGATCTAGTTTTCATTTAAAAATAGTACGAATAGTATTCGAACAGTGGTTTTAGTAAAGCATTGGAAAGCGTTGAAACACAGGCTCGGTCTGCCTGTATTCGGTTGCCAACTTGCTTTAAGCTGCAACCATATATGTAAGAATGCTTCTTCGTTTTAGGACCGAAACTTACAAGCTATTAACTTCGAGTAATTAGAGAAAGGGCCTATTTCACCATCCTTGAGTAATATCTTTGTTTTTGTTTAGTCGGAGATATTGACGGAGATATTTATATCGGATGGATAACGTAATCATAACATGATGAAATAGGCACAAAGGCTAACCTATAGAAAGACACTTCATTGAACTAAAATTAAGTTAGATATTATATTTTCATGGCTCCTTGTAAAACACCATAAAACTTTAAAATCACGTGGTATAGAACTGGTATATTCGTTAAACCTACTAATGGTGCGATAATACTCGTTACGACATACGTATACTTTTATGTACTTACGAAATATACTTTTACGACTAAAGCACAGAATAGAAAGCATGCTTAAATATGGGGTCGAGGTCTTATAGCCCATGCAAGCGTATATCATACACAAAAATAAATCCCAGTCTGAAATGTGATTAAATTTTTAACTGTTACTCTCCGGGGATGAGTTTTCAGCTTATATAGGACCGCTGGACCATTAGTGCACTTTTTTATATGTATATGTAGACAGGTGTCCCAGCTCAGTCGGTATTAGCTCTGCCTTCCGTGCTGTGGGTCGTGGGTTCGATCCTTACTGAGAACAAACATTTGTGTGTGCCAAACATAGGTGTTCGGGGTGTTACTATCCTACTTTCTAAAACTATAACTCTTGTATCACCCTGGCATCATTTTATATCAAAGTTCACGCTAGTTTCATAAACTTTAGTCCCCTGATATTTCCATACATCATTTAAAAGTAAAAAAAAAACGAATTGAGAGCCTCCTCTTATTTTGAAGTCGGTTAAAAACCAGTACGTTGGCTGAAGGTTTGTAGTGACCCAGCTGACTTTCAAGCAGTGGCGATGACGGGTAGGCATTTGGCCCTGCATTTGCATAATGTATGTTGGCGCGAATTTTTTACTCTTTGACATTTTTCCTAAATTACTTGAGCGCTAAATGTTTTTAAACCTTTATAATTTGATTTCGCTTAGTGAATATTTTATTGTACTGTAAAGCTAGCTTCGACGACTTCAAATCACGTTTTTTGGAGTTTAATGGTCGTATTCATATTCGTCGCTGAGGGCTCCATTATCTAAAATGGCCACCAAATCTGTTGCCATCCTGTTTCGTAATTGACATTCACAGAATATTTTATAGAGTCGATATAAAATAACAGAGGATTAGGATTATAAAGCGCGTAAGATTTTTAGACATCAAAAGTATGTAAGTTTTAAAAGTAAATTTTGCTAGGTTTATTTACCCACCGACCTTTGGGTTAACTAACAGACAGAACGCGAAGAATTTCAATTTGAAAATAAAAATGCGTTCCATTCCACGCGAAGAAGTCGAGAAATAAATATTTGTCGAGCATTATTTATTGAAATTGCAGACGTAGGTAATTGATTTTATGGAACGATTTTCCGCTCGAATTTGTTATAATAAAGTATTCGTTTATTTTCAATCATTGCTGCCAATAAAATATACCTACTAAAAAAATATTCGTCGGCTAGCTCAACTTAAAAAAAATTACAAAATAAATCGTTTCGCTTTTCCTTCAATGTCAAGAGATAAGAGACGTTAAGATGTCAAAACTCAACTCTCAAAATGAGTTGTGTACAAAAATGCAGGGTAGGTATCATGTAGGTATAGTCGCGATTCGTGCCGTCTACGTTGGTAGCAATTCCTACGTTATTGGTATTATTCAGTATGCAAAATGGCTGAAAAAGCTAGCAGAATAAGTCAGCAAGGTTTTATACAAGTTCCATGTTTCTCTCTCCATCACCGAATTAATTGTTAGTAATACCACAACAATTCATAGCATTTTACGATCGACAGTTACTGTTAAAACATTGTTACCCTTTTCACAAGCGCTACCTACATAATTTCACAAATTGTAGCCATGAAGAATTCTAAACTTTTACGAGTATTTTGCGAATTTTATTCGAGGTATTCATTTGAGCTCACAGGATCAAATGGCAGAGGTGAAATTGCTCGGCACTTAATATTCCATTTGCTAAAGGGTTTTTCGTTTTGGTTATAATATTAGCACTCTTGATTTAAAATAACCAAAAAAGTCAGTAAGGTAATTTACATGAAAAATTCGAATTTAGAACGAATGTGATTGAATTATGTGAGAACGAAGAGCGTTTTTCTTCTTCTTATATATAGCCTGTGGCTTATTTTGTCAGTCAAGTGAATTATTTGAAATAGTATTTAGTCAAGTCGAGTCATTCGTCAAGTCGGCTGTCATTTGTCAATGAGATTTAGATTTTTTGACGCTTCAAAACGTCTCTTATAACATCGAAGCAAGATCGGAACGTTATTTTGACTACCTATTTTTTATCAGGATAGTTTGTTATCTGTGTAGTCTGGTTTCAATTATTACGGCGATACTGTGTAGGTATGGCGTTTTGGCTGTCCATAAATTGTGTAACTGACTGACGTCACTGTACCAGTGGGCTGTGAAACTCTTTTCTAAAGCCTTGAATAAGGGTATTAAGGTATTTGCCCTTACCTTAAAGAAAAGAGGGCTTCAAAGGGTTTCCTTATCGGCAGATCCATCCTGTTTATGCCTTCAGTGTGATAAATGTGGGCACGAGAAAAGTAACAAATAGCCGGCTGTAAAATAGACTGTGTGTCTTAAGCCGTAGGGATTAGTTTGGCTTGAGCGTGGCAACCAATTTATAACCTTATTTTGTTTGGAAATGTGGTCTTTGAAATCTTACTTAAATGTACTGGTTTTATCCTATGAATTTGTAATAATGTCGTAGAGCATTAGGTAATGTATTTTCAATAGGTCGACACACAGTAGGTACGTCGCAGTAGCTACATCAGTAGTAGGTATTCTTAAATTTTAGTGAGTCTTTTGGTTGCAAAAAAATGTAATTAACGCAATCAAAATCGTGAACATTTCGTTTGTGTATATTCATGAAACCTAAAACCTCGCAAAATGTTTTCAAGATTCAGTTTCAGGCAGCAACCTGCATCCTAATTCTACTACAATTTACAACAGTTGACGTTCTATTCTGTTCCAACAATGGTTCGACCGATCTACAGCTTAGCTGAAACATCTGTATCAAAAAAGCCTGAGAACAGATGAAAAACTTCAAATTCAAATTTATTAACACAGGTGAAATGTACACTGCAGTTCGTCTGCGTTCCAGCTATCATTTGCTACGAAATAACCTCAAACACAGCATTAAAAACAAGCCCCTTGCAGTGTTGTATTATTTTATGGCTTTTCTATGACACATTTTCGTACTTTCTTTTGCAAATAGTAAGATGAGTAATCGTCATTGGTGACCCCTACATCTACGGGTTCAAAGAGCTAAATAATTACCAATTGAAACACCTGACTGTACTTTGGTTACAGTAAAATTTATCTCACAATAATTGCTCCGATTTGTGCTATTAGGCGGCGTCCCGCCTCACAGGCTACACATTCATTTAGATAAGTGCCTCTGATTGGATAATTCAGTCTGACAGATTTCAACAAAATTATTTAGCAAATTGGAAAGGTTATCGTGAAAAGGGATCAGAGGGTTGCCGATATAGACAACAGTTAGACTTGTTGAAACATCTACGAGCTGAATAGCATTTTTTTTTTCAGACGCGTAAGAACAAGGTATGTTTGGTTTTATCACATGCAGTGTGATTTTCGAAAATTAAATTTTCCTATGAATCTCTTATAGATTTTGATTACCGTTAAAATCAATAACGGAATATCAGTTTCCATAGAAAGTTTTTAGCTGTGGGTTGTTTTCTTTAAACTAATTCACTTCATTATTGTTAGTCCGATAAATATATGTTAATTCATATATATATTTTTATGAATTTAGCTAAGTTGAAAACAGGATTTGAATATTTGCAGGCACCTTAAATCTTACTACGCTCAGGGAATTTTCCTCATGCAGAAGTTTACCCCAAGTTTTGGGAAGTTAATAGATGTGAAGGAAAACTTTGTATTTTATTGAAATAACTTCAAATACACACGGAAACATTATTCTTTGTGGAATATGTTTATTGTATTTAGATTTTTAGTGTTCCATATAAACTTTAACATTGTCTTTTTTTCTCTAGAAGGACTGACGATATCAAGTTAACCCTTTCGCTTTGCCATAGTCAAAACTAGAAATTAATATTCATTGCAGTTGTATCTATAGCCTAGTATTCTAAAGTACTTTTCAAGACTAAAAAAGTTGTAGTCATTTCGTAAAAATGTCTGACCAATTTTGTCAAAGACTCACTCTGTCTCTCTCACTCATGACCTAGGCCATGGCTGAAAGTAGCTAGAAAATGCTAATGTGGACCACTGAGGTTTAGTTATAGGACTCAATGAAAACTAGTTTTTAATCATGCGTAAACTGAGTAAACCCACAAGCCTAAACTAATTTTCAATAAAGTGTAAAAATCTTGCGTCGTGAACTCAACGTCAATAAATTCCATATCGGATTAGTAAAAAAGTCGAAACCGAGGAAAAAGGGCGAACTCCCCTTTGGAACGTCGCTTTTTGTGGTCGGACGAGGAACAGGCGGGCCTGAGTCACTGTTTACTTGCTAAACTGTACAAGAAATGAACATTTATTTTCACAAAGAAAATTACGAATACAGTATTAGTTTGACAGGGCGTAGTACTACCTCTTTGGTCTAACGACTAACGTTTGACATTCGAGTACGGGTTCGGTGTATTGTAAAGTTTCTCAAAGAAGTATCCGCTCGGTACACGCACAGATAATATAATGTACACGGAAACGGTAATCGCGTACGAAGTCGCGGGTAACTGCTAGTTACAAAATACACATGAAACAGTTGAGCTATCTACATACTGGTGGAAACGATTTATAGGTAGGTCAACTGATCCAAATCAGTACCAATCGGAAGCGTGCCCAAGACACTGGGCCAGTTACTAATATGATATCGCAGATCAGTATCAAACTGAAGAAAATCATCGTGAAAGTAACTAACAATTTCATTAAACACCCCATATGCATCAAGGCTCAAGTTAAAGCTAAGAAAAAGAAAACATTTCCTATGCACTTGTACATAAAAAATCTATTCGATTTACTTTTTATCTCCTATTTTTCTCAAATTATCGTAATTGAATTCAGATTCATTTAGCGCTCGACTAAAGTACTAAAAACTCGAGTGTTATCTTTTAAATCGAGTTTGAAGCCAGCAGAGCATGCAGCACCCATTGCTCGTATGTTCTCAGTCATAAACTAAGCTGTAAAGGCTTTACGATCGATGTACGTCTATAAATAGATCTGACGCATACCTCGATATGTCAAGTGAATTTGCTTTGGTTGTTTATAAGGAGCTTTGGTAAAAAGGTGAGTGCATAGTTCAGAATGTTTATAACTTAGATATTTGCTTATTTGAATATCATGCGATTATATCTTAAGAATTTTATAGTAATCCCGCATTTTTCTGCATCGTCACTTACCATCGGGTGAGATTGCGGTCAAACGCAATATAAAAAAACGCTATTTGTATAAAAAAATCAATCTAATTTTGATGCTGACTGTACAATTACAGAGTAACCTACCTACAAGTACAAAAAGTAAACCATTGTCACGCGTAGAGAACAAGAAAGCACATCATCGTGGGTGATTCTCACGTCATCCCCAGTCTCTGAGGAGCATTCCCTTCACTGAAACCGCTAATGTTCAGAGATAATGAAGTGTAACGGAACCCTTTCTGTGTTATCTTGGTGTTCTCATTTCAAAACCCTTTGTTTTTGTTTATTTGCATTTGTTTTTGTTTATTTGCATTTGTTTTATTGTTTGATAAGTTAAATCTACTGCTTTATTTGAATGTCCATGAAATAAATCCGGTTATATTTTTCAAATAACGATTATGGCGAGCGTTTGCTAAAAAACCTATGTTAAAAAGAAAGAAAACAATACCCTTGGAACAGATGATAAATAAATAAGAAAAAATTGTTAAAAGAAATAAAGATTAATTTACTGTAGAGAATTTACAAAGAGTACTATTTTTCAGATGCACAAAGTACTATTGTTAGAAGCGCCCGCGCTATGTCAAAAAGATGTCACTGGGGTAACAAAAAGATTAAGATTTCTTTGCTAAAGAAATACTAGAGAACTTGTTAATTTAAGTGGCTCTTGTAACACCGCGTAAGTCCTTCATCCAAGTGTCTCTTGAACAGGTTTAAAGCATCGTTTAAAATATAGCATTTAAGGCGATGAGCTAAGCCAGGCGCGCAACGCTGCGCGGCGCGTGCTATTTCAAAGTAGTCTCAAAAAGCTGCGCCGCCGGACCGCACCTTAATGCTTACGGGATTTTTTTTATGCATAACCAATAAGCTTTTACATATTTTTTCTACACAGCGTTTATAGATAAAATACCAAAGTATACCGTAATATTTATTACAAAATCGTAATTTAATTCTTTGTTAGGATACAAGCTTCCGAACCTAGTCAAATGGCTCCTCCACGCGCCTTAAGGTTGGAGTTCCAGTCTGGTGTAATAATATGAGCCAAGGCTTTACCGAGTTGAAGCTCTTTATTCTGAAAATGTTGAAGTCTTTGGACCCATTTAAAGAATAACTTACAAGTTCTTTAATCTCTGTTGTATTCTTTTAACGTCTTTGCTCGTTTGATCACAATTTGAATAAGCTTAAACTGGAATATTCAGTTTATCTAATATGAAAATTATATCATGTTCCTTAGCCTTCATGTACCTATTACTTCATGATGATTCTGGGGACTTTTTACAATATATATTTCATTAGCAAAGATCAAATACTGAGTTGTGAGTTTCATTCTCTTTCGCTTTCGGAGTTTTATATGAAAAAATTCTCAGCTCAACCGCTACGCTTTATCGTGGTTTTTTTATACAAAAACAATTCAACCCAAACCATTATTTCCGATTCTATTTTCGAAAATCGAACTTATACTTGGCGCTATGTAGGAACCTTCACCCGATAAGTATGGCTCGATTATCGTATTTCACTTTTAATAGGTGTTCAATGCAGCTCACCCGCATTGCGCTACATCGCCGGTTATATGTAGGCTTTACGTCCAATTCGCATGCTTGGCCGGCAATGTGTTTGCGATTAGCTGAACTCTCGTAATTGCATGTTTGTTTGACCAACAGAATTCGTGGTAGTCGCGTGCTCTATTACATTACTTACTTCTTACTAGACACATTTGTAAGACATTATACAAAGAACACACATGAATGTATGCTACAAAAATAAATAAGAAAATTAAGCATTAATTAATAAAATTTATATGTCTAAAAAAACAGCCCGTTTGTATAAGGATCGAATTGACGACTTACAGCGCAGAAGACAGACACAAAAATACCAACTGGGCCAAAAGTCAGATAATCGGACATTGTTTTTTCAACATTCTATTAATTCAAAGTTGTTGTAATATGTTCAGTTGAGCTATTTATAAATCGTTTGTAAATAGCTCAACTGTTTCATTTGTATTATGTAAATACTGCATTAGCCGTCAATTTGTTTAGTGAATAAAACCACATCTATGAAAAGTTCCAAAGAGTTTTCCCAAATTGAAAAGGCGAGTTAGTTCGTTTCCCGCTCCACTTCGTTCCGAAGCCTTCTATTTAGAGTTTTTATTAGCTTCGAGTTTACGATGCTGTGCGGTTGTGAGGAGTTATTACTGTTGCTACCGCGATACTTGGCTTTACGTGAGTAAACGGATACTACCCACGTAGGGGGCTGTAACCATGCTTTCGACTACAGCAGGGGTATGCCAATCAAAGTTGAACTGCAAAGTTGAACTGCAAAGTTTTAAATCATGGTCAGTTCATACTAACTCATAGTTATTCTGTGACTAAATAGTGACATTATGATGTCATTTAATTTGTTTTCGCGCATATATTGCTGTCAAGTGTCTAAAAAGAATGATCACGTGGTACAAAATTGTACCACGTGACCTGAAGAAATTACACTGGGCAGTGAAATATAACTTGACAGCAAAAGATTGGCATACGGGGGCAGACTCGCTTAAATATCATGTTATCAAAAGTTTACGTCATCTAGATAAAAATCTTTTCCATATATTGGAACTGAGTATAGTAATTGTGTTTAACACTGAAGGACATCATCGTAAAAAGGTGTACTGGACAAGCGTGCTATCTTAAATTCTCCCCCAGGCACTATAACTACCCCTAAAGTAGTATAAAGTGGCCCTCGACACTGTATAAATCATGTAGATGTTAAGGTTTGTTGACTTAAAACGTACCCGAGAATACTTATTCGTTTTTTATAAAACTTTTGTTTCTAAAACTTTTCCCTGGATAAAAAACAGGGGCTGCTCGGCTCGATCCTCATAAAATACTTTAAGGTACCTTTCAATTACTTAGATAAACATTTTATCTAAGAAAGCGATGAACAGGATGGCCTCTTACTTTTTCCCAACCTTTAGAAGCGCATCTTCTTACTATTTCACTTCCAATATTTATCGTTTAGAGAGTTGAATGTTTTGATGGCTTGGACTCAAAGATGAATTATTTTTGCACCGTGTTTTTACAACTTTATCACTACCAAAATCTTTTAAAACTGGAATAGGGGTAGTTATTAGCAGCTTGTATTGGGTTAGTCTCAAAATCCTTTTTGAGTTTCAAGTTAAAAACATTGTGGCATTCACTGATATTGTAAAAATGGCAAAGTTTTTGATTTCTTACATTGGCAGTAAAGCGGAAAAAAAAGAATCAGTGTCACATTATGCCAGTACATTAGTATAAGACTCGGATATACCTTGATACGCGGTAAGGGGTTTAACAAGCTGTCAGATGAACCTCATTTAAAAGCATGTTTATGTGGCCCCAGTGACCTATTTCCTTGAAGCTGAAATTGTAGACGAAAATCACACTTGCCTGGGCATATTGTTTACATAACATACCGGCTTGTGCTAAAGTACGTACAATTTTATGTTTTTGTTGGCAACCCTGTAGTTAAATACATTCGAATGTTTTTCGACGACTTCAAAAAGTAGAGAGGTTCTCAATTTGATTGTAAGTTCTTTTTATGTTTCTTACCGTACTTTACAGGCCGATTTAGATTTTTTTTTAATTTAAAAGGTATAATACATCCAGATTAGTCTTGTACAAGTTTCATTAAAATCGGGTCAGTAGTTTGGTTTAAAAAAATTACTGGAAAAAATATATCATCCAAATAAACAATTCGTATTCTGCTTTCTTGTGACTTTTCAGTGGTGTCTACGGCCCTTAGAACAATCCCAATGAACAGCTATCATCATCTGATGGTAAAGCCGGAGGGTAGTCTAGTTAAACTCGGTTTACCTAATTCTTTAAACTTATCCGTCAATTCAAAAACTTTTCAATCAACGATTTCTTTTTACGGCTTGTACTAAACAAACCCTAGCAAAGTTAATCAAACTGCAGCCGGACTACGGTAAAATTGCACGAAACCTAACTCCGGTCGGCAAGACAGCGATCCAAGCGCGTACCGTAAACTCATCGACGAAGTTTCACAAGTTCACAACACAAGTTCCAATATTGCGTTGTAGACTTGTGACAATCGGTGTTTTGCTCTTTGGAAAAAGACACCATACAACGTATTGGAATACCAGTGACTTTGTGGTGTAATATTCTTAAAAACTAAGAAGGAATGCATCGATAATTATTTTTCGGGTAGCAATTCGACACACTACCTTTAGCTACCCCGTGTGTGGTTGTGGTGGTTACACTTTAGCTAGAGTTTACATAAATGACAAAGAAAAAATATTTAAAAAGTCACGTGACTAATAATTTTTTTACTTTTGACTTCAATTTAGCGATTTCAACGGTGCGTCTTGGGAGAGACCTCCGTCCAGCAGTGGACTAATATAGGTCGGTTTTATGATACAGTTATTTGTAAATAATTACTACGAGAAAAGAATGAATATAAAAAAATACATTACTATGTAGATCTAGCCGCAAACTTACCAAGTTTTAACTCAAGAATTACCCACTTAATATGCTTTTTTGCACTCGTCTTAGTGCCCAACCTCTTGAGATGTGCCTACACAAGCATCAACACATTATGTTACTAGATACAAGTACTGCATACATCGATGTTGGCAATCGATACGTTTCGCTTATGATAACATATTCTCAATAACGCGCGTAGTGGAGTTTTTGTAAACACTAGAGCAATTTTGTTTGTAAATATTTTCTATCCCGCTGGGAATATCTGAAGCGTCTTTTGTAAAAAAATGTTTTGAGAGCGTCTGGAAACTTGAAAGGTAAATTATGTTGACCTAGAGTTCATCATAATACAAATTAGGTAGATACTAACAGAATCTTAATAATAATAATAAATATTCATGGACTTTAAACACAACGCCCTCTAGTCCCAAACTAAGCAAAGCTTGTGATATGGGAACTTGATGGCTGATAGAATACTTATATACTTTTTTTTTTGTAAATACATATTTATAACACATAGTAACACCCAGACATAGAACAAACATCTATAAAGTATCTATCATAAAGTTCAAATGAAAGCTTTTAAAAATTAAATGGTGATTGGCGATGGTACCCTTGCTAGTTTAAGCTGTTCTGGTTTGAAGGGTACGGGTGCCAATGCAATTACAGGCACATGAGATTTAACACCTTTATGTCTCAGAGTGTGGGCGCAGTGCAATGCATCACAGGGCACGTCCCAGTAGACATGCTCAGTGAAGCAATGCATTGTTATAGGCAGAGGTAACCGCTTAATATCATGTGGGCCATCGGGTGGTTCTATCATTTAGCAGGTATCGGCAGAATACCAGCGCCTAGCTACCTTCCAGTGGCTAGGCACCATGCTGAGTCGAGGCCGTTTTGCTGCTGTAGCACTCAAAAACGACACTCAACCAGCTCTGTTTCTTTTATGTACTTACCTATATCTACCTATATTATTATCTCTATACCTATATTATTCTTCACTTAGTAGTGTCCTTGTTTTGTACTTTTTTGTGTGCTATGTAGTAAACAACTAAATGTCTATGTTTTATAAAAAAATCCAAAATAGACCAATTATGAGTGTTTTCACATCGTTGATGATGATGATCTTGTAGGTGTTAGTACCGGACAGTGTGCAAACGCCGATTAGATGATGCCATTTCATCAGTACACTTCGCACGATCCTGTCCATGTTGTATGCTAATGGTGAAGGGTGAGCACGAACAGCCCTTACCCTCAACTCGATGAATCAATCATGCTGTAGCTATTACAAAATGGTGATATAAAAGGGTCCATATGTCTACCGTGCAGAGTATACAATCAATACTCAATACATTTATTGCTTTCACATAGTTGTTACATTGTAGGTAGGCATAACATGTGAACCCTGTTCAGGGGTATTGCAACAGGAAAGTAGGCAGACCGAGGTTTTATTCACGTCAATTTTTCAATTAGTCAATTTCTTGTGTTAATTCAGTATTATTATATTCATGCAAGCTATATCATAAAAGAAAAGATTTTTGTACATTTATAGGCAAACGTTTGCAATTTCACCTGATGTTAAGTGATCTAGTTCGATTTTGGCGACGTTTGTTCTTGTCTGCGGCTTTTTGTAGCGCTTCTGCAGCGATTAAGTCGTGATAAAAAATGTAACATTTTATCAAAATTTGTTCTTATGTTATGGAAAATGTATCGAACGATTTGATTTGATTTTGCTTCTGCATCACGATTACCTACAAACACGTGCAATAAAGTTGCACAAACTGCGATGCAATCGATTTGCTGTCGCGACGCAGTCGCATGCCGCCTATACTTTTATCTCCATTCAAAACGCGACTCTATCGATACAATCGCAATGTATGTCTGAACCTCCGAGATTTATTTTGTTGATTCGTGAAAAATAATTCGCAATTTTTGCATGGCGAGAAATAGTTATACTAGCGAGTGAATCGAAAACTATTTTTCTTCATACAAAAACAGCAAATGATTTGCGAATCAACAAAATAACACTCGAGACTTGTTCTTATACAGATTCAATTGTATTGTTCCGTGCCGTGTCTTCATATATTAGTTTATTTTATAAGACGGCCAATAGCGCTGAATACGTGCAGTTTATAGAGCATAGTGTAGAAGGAACAGGAAAGCATTCTAACAGCATTCAAGAAAGCATTCAAGCATGTCGTTCTAACAGATGGGTAAATCACTTAATAAGATCTAGTAAAAATATCTATGTATTTTTATTGATGTCACAAAAGTCACTACGGCTGCCATTTTGTGACTTTTTGACATCATGAATTATCCCTCCAATCGTTGTCGTTCCTCTCATTGATTAATTCAAATTGTTATTGTTAATTAGCCAATGAGAGATTATTGGATGGATGGTGCAGTGCTACATAATCGCTCGTCGAATATATACATGAACCAAGCATATGAATTGATGTTTCGATACTACTCGTCGTCGTACCCTAATCTTTAACCTTTCACAATCGCATTCATTGAAAATAGGTTTATTCCAGAAATCCCCTGCGGGTTCCCCCTGCGAAGAGATAGGGTATGAAAAAAACGAACTTTTAATTTGAATACAAGTAATTAAATAAAAAATTTAAAAAACCCCCGAATCTTGGACCGATTTTCATCAAACATAGCTAAGAACGTTCCCGACTAATTCACCTTTCAAACAAAAAAAAAAACAAAATCAAAATCGGTTCATCCGTTTAGGAGCTACGTTGCCTCAGCCAGACACACACACACAGTCACGTCAAACTTATAACACCCCGTCGTTTTTACGTGAGTGGTTAAAAACAAAACACTATCAATGGAGCACAGTTCAAAAGCACGTGAGGGAATCTGGAACTTTTTCATATTGCAACAATGAAATTGTAATGGAATTTTTACAATATAAATTGTTTGAGCGCTCTACCGATCTCTTTCATGTATTTTTAAACTGGTTTTAATTTACGCCAACATTTCAACCGTGCGATAAAGTATTGGAGGGGTTTATTTACATTTGTAATTAGTATAAATACCGGCACGCGTTTATATGTTTGTTTTTACCTTGTTGGAACGAAATACTTTTTCTGCCTGTTTCAATTTATTTAATAAAAAAAATAGTATATATAGTCTTTGAAACATACACTAGGCTACTCCGGTGTATAGTGAGAGTTGTATCGTTATTTGCAGATCATCCAAATATTTGTTCCACTGCCGGTTTTGAACCTGCACCTATTCTCTCTCAGTTCTAACATAAATATTATCTTGAACAAAATTATGATTATACCTATCCCTGCGTAGGGAATGAGTCGCGTTTTATTTAGAATTTTGTATCGATTTCACACTAGAAATTCTAATTGGATCTTGAATGTTTTTAGGTAATTTTGTGTTTTTATATTTGATTTTCAGTAATGGGATTTTTACTTTACAAATCGTTATGCTATCTTTCATTTTACAAGCAACACTGTAGTAATTTTTCAATGAAATCGACTAGGTTATTTATTACCTGTGGGTTACCTGAAAGATTTACATTTACGCCATCTATTGTGAGTGCTATTAAATTGCTTTTTGATTAGTTTCATTCGGTTGGTAAACCCTACATAACTGCTAATGAATTTTTAATGCGTTCATTCAATCACAAAGTTTTTGAAGACTTTTTTAAAAGTTGGTATTCTTTGGTGTTGCCGTAAATCGTGTTTTATGACGTGATCGAATTGACTAATAAGTTACAAATTACATTTACGTATTTTTTATATGCACAAAGTCATAATTTTTTTATTCAGATCACAAGGATCATTTAGAATCGTCTTATATAACTACGTGATTCTAGGTGCCAGAGCTTAGAAGAAGCATGTGACAGCAAAGGAAAAACAGAATTTTATTTATTCATTGCGTATCCAAATACAATTGAAAAGAAAATATTATGACGTCATGTTTCGTGCTTCGATAAAAAGCATTTTGAATATAAATTACATCAATATCCTAAAAAATACTGTTTTGTGGAGTGTTTTATCAAATCCAAAAGAAAATGGAGAAAAATCCATTAACCAAGTCTTTGTAAAAACAATTCAAAAACACGTAAAAAGTTCGCCAATGCGACTATTAACTCAGCATCGCGTGATATCCACTCGATAAACCGGATAATAGATGCCCACTTAAAACTTTTTTCGCCTCAAACGCTCATCAATCTACCCTCCAATATTCTTCGAACCCGATTAAAAAGAACCTACCCGCATGTTTTTATTATTTTTTGTTTACATTTAAAATAATTAATTATGTAGGGCAAAGAGTGGTAATTGGTGTGTGTTTGTGGCGAGCAGGTGTGGTCCTTGCTAATGTTCGCATAAACTGGAGGCAGGCTTAGGAGACACCCCCCGACCCGTTCGAAGGTTAAATCATGTACTGGTATGTGGTGCTGGATTAATATGACCGATGTTTTAAAGAATAAAATTAAAACGTGTATTTTCAGAACTTGCTTATTGAATTGTTTTACGATCAAAATGGTTTGGTTATTTACTTCTGTATATTTGAGATAGATAAAAAAAAGCGAGCTTTTTACTACCACTAATTAAAATCGATCTCTTTTCTTTAAATCCAAGAAGTATTTTGAAAACCTTCAGGTGAGGTCACGGTCAAATGTGTATAAATAATTTTAAAAAAATAATTGTAGATAGTAGGTGTTATAAAATGGTTATAAGATTAAATTATAAGCCGTTCAAGTTCAGCTCAAACGAGCTACTTGAGTGCGCCTAAGAAGTTGTTCATTAACAAAGTAAGATTTTATGAATGAGCAGCCTCTAACAAAACTGTTCTATAAGTGTAGCAATTTCATTAAATAGCCGACGTCGCTGCATCCGGCGCTATTATGCAAACGAGACGTCCGCCGCCGCGAGCGTCGCGACGCCGGGGTGCGGTGTGAGTGTCAGCGATTAGCGGGACGGCGCGCGCCGGGGTGTGGTGTGAGTGTGAGCGATTAGCGGGACGTCGCGGCGCCGGGGTGCGGGGTGTGAGTGTCGGCGATTAGCGGGACGCTCATTCGTTCATTCGAGCTGAGAGAGATGCTAATGAGTCGCCCGTAAATTGGCTTTAGATAAAGGTTAACAGATTCTAGAAATCAAATCACATATCCACAGATTCTTCTAAGGTGAGATCTAACTAATCAACTATGCCCAACAAACTATTCGCGTGAGCTTGTGCTCACAGCTTAGCTCATAGTAACTATAAGGCCTTTTATCAGTTGGTATTGGTAGTAAGTAATCCTATTTGGGTTCGATGCTCAACAAAGGTTTGTAGTGTGTTGCTACGCTGTGTAATAAATCAGTTCAAAAACGACAATAGCTTCTACGTTTATGTCCGCTAACACTATGCCCAGCCATTTTAGTTTATCCTCGGTTGCGTCCGCTCTATAGAATCCAGCCAAAACTCAACCGAATTTCCTGACTTTTCAGTGTTTGTTTTCGTGTCATATTTCGTGCGATTGCTTCGCGTTTAAATTTTAATTTTAAATATAAATTGTTCTGTGCAGTGTGGCTTTTGATTGTGAAGTTATTTTGCTGTTTTTGGTATGAACTATGCATATTTGTATATTGGTGCATTTTACGCTTGTATATTTGAAATTTGTTTTTCGATTGTTATACAGATTGGGTTATTTTGCGCGTCGCACGTATATTTTGCACGAGGTAATTGTATGAAACTCGTGGGTATACGCATTGTAAAATCGCCTTGTTCGTACTATTGTCTTCTCTATATCTTTTTGTCTACAATGACCTTTTTAAATCAACAATAGTCGACAGCCGTACTCGGAACTGACTTTTCGAAATCGACTATGGACGACAACCGTACTTGAAGGGTTAATTAAGACTTGAGCCACATAAAAGATCATCATTCTGTCTCCGAACACGGGCCGCTTGTTAGGTACCATCAGCAAAAGTTCCGCCTTACCACCTTAAGGGTGCATTTTCTGTGAACTGACTAGCCGTTAATTTTTGAATACCAATAGAAGCCAATTATTTCGGGTGTAAAAATTATGAAAACAATGGGCCGTCATAAAAATAAACAGATGTTTAGGTCTCTGGTTGGTCAAAATAAGAAGACAAAAGAAAAAGGCGAGGCCAGGTAGCTAACTGCTTGCAAGCGAACCAGTTTCAAAAGTGGTAAGGCGGAAATTTTGCCGATAGTACTTCACTGAACTAAAAGCCCTTGAATGCATTCGATATTCAACTCAAATTGCAGCATTGGCACAACAATCGAATAGTAAGAATATAACTCGAATGAATTCACGTTTGGTACTAGTTAACCTGTAAAATGCATGGCGCATGATTTCATCTTTTTACTCTCTACTTCGGGGCCTTCCATTTTATCTGCGGATGCCAGTATTTGTGGAGCTTCAGCTTAATGGGTAAATCTAGGTTAACTGCATTACAACCCTCAGCATTGGTCTCACAAAAATGTAGTTAAGTTAAAAGTATTTTTGTTCTGGTCTGGGTACTGCTACTAGAGTAGTTTTTACAAACTACCCGCGATACGGGGAAGTGAACGTTTAAAACTATGTAAATTTATCGGATGAGTTATTCTACTAATCTTATTCTACTATTGATATTAGTTCTGATGTTTTTCTCAATCACGTCGTGAGCTGAATAGATATTTGACCTCAATTATTTATACGCGTACTGTGTTTTATCTCATTTACCTTGCTCTTCATTGAAATACGAAGTTCGTAGCAAGTGCTACGGGGCGTAGCATCTCAATCAGTAATGCAATCAAACACAAATTCTGATTTGAAAAATTGTAGATATCGTTCGAATTTCAAATACCATTGAAAAGCGCGAACTTCATCAAGAATCCGCTGAATATGAATCCAAGTTTGAAATTTTGAAATCAGGCGAAATTTTCCACTCAAAAGTTGATACCCAGTCTTACAGTTCAAATGATATTTAAAAAGTTTCGAACGAGAGTCGACGCTGGACCGACGGCTTACAAGTTTACAACTAAGTTAGGACTTGGAGCCACCTATTGTAAGATATTTTACTTGTTATTTACGATTTCGTCCTTCTATTTGTAGTTAAGATAAGATAAGAAAAAGTTTATTTTTCGAGTCACTAATAAAATAGTTACAATTTATGTTGGCTTAATAATAAATTGACTACGTGTAGTTGAAAGTATGGGTCAATTCCAGACATATTGACCTATACTTATTTATTTTAGTTTAGTTATAAATAAATAAATATTCATGGACATTTCACACGACGCCCTCTAGTCCCAAACTAAACAAAGCTTGTAATATGGGAACTAGATGCTGATAGAATACTTACATACTTTTTTTTTGTAAATACATATAATACATAGTAACACCCAGACATAGAACAAACATCTACATGTATATTTGCTACACATAAATGTTTGTTCTCAGTGGGGATCGAACCCACGACTAATCAATACCGCTAATACCTAATACCGACTGCCATTATTGAGTTATTATTTACATAATTAGCTTACCTACTTTATTTTGTCGTCTTAATGTGTATTTTAATGACAAATAAATCTATCTATCTATCAGAAAGAGGTCACGCGTATGAGCGTCTCGCGTTCCATAGAAAAGAATTTTCCACATTGTGTAAATGCAGACCGTTCGAATACGTGATCACTTTCTGTCTGAAGGATTCTTGGTTAGACACTATCTAAGGCAGTAAGTCGCTAGCTAAGTTCAGAGTGGGTCCAAGTAGAGATTACTTTAAGTCCGGGATGCAAAGGTAATCCTTGTGGGTAAGTCCTGGTATTATGGTGACTGCAAACTTCGTCTAGTGGTTTCTAGTGGTGCATATCGTTTCTGGCTAGTTGGATTTATGGAATACTGAATATTAATTCAAATTCAAATTCAAATTTTTATTTCAGCTTATCACACATACATAATAATATGACAGCCATATTGGAATACTTAAAGTTAAGTTAATAAAAGTTAAAGCTAATAGGGTAAGACAAACCAGATGTAGACCACACACAGCACTTAAGAGTGCACAGTGTGCACCTTATTCCAGTGCTGCATGAGCACCGAGTCTACATCCAGTCTGTCCGCTATTAGCTTTAGGTAGGTGTTGGTGCTGCCACGCACCCGACGCACCAAGGATGCTGCTCTGCTACGGATGATCGCGTAAAAGTCATCAACGTGTGCATCTGCAAACATACCGGATGCGCTACAGAAGCGTGGCAGCCCCATCAGCATCCTAAAACCATTATTATATTGAACGCGCAAGGCATTCCAGCCGCGCTGTGTATATCCGACCCATAGACTGCACGTATAAAAGGATTGGCAGTACGCCTGAAACAGACTTGTTTTAACGGACGCACTGCATCGTGCAAATCTACGGGCCAACATATTGGCTCTGACTGATAATGCCCTGCGCTCCCTTTCCATATCTACATCATCCGAGAGTGTGTCAGTGACCCAGTGACCCAGATATTTAAACTTCGTTACTCTCTTCAGTTGACAGTTAGCAAGTGAGACTGAAGGAACCACGTTGTAAGTTTTGGGGCCCGCCTTAAATACCATCATCTCACTTTTACTGGCATTATATCTGAGCCCATGGGCCTCCGCATAACACTCACAGATTCTTAGCAGCTTTCTGAGAGCACTGATCGATGGGCTCAGAAGCACCATATCGTCGGCGTAACTAATATTGTTTATTGTTACTCCGTCAATAGAGCACCCGATCTTGGTACTACTGAGCCCACCGATCAGCTGATTCATGTACAAATTGAAGAGTCGAGGCGAAGTCAAGCCGCCCTGCCTCACTCCACACTCCAGTCTGTACTCGTCTGATAGCGACCCTGCCCATCTTACGTTGTTACGTTGGTTACTGTACCAATATTTAAAGAGCCGCACCAGCTCAGGGGGTAGCCCAGAAACACTCTGCATCTTTTGCCACAACCTGTCGTACGCAACTAGATCAAATGCTTTTGATAGATCTAAAAAGCAGGCGTAGACAGGCGTGCTTCTACTGGTTAAACCTTAAACCTTAAATAGTCTAACATAAATACGAAAATTCTTTTTGCATTTCTTTCCGGTATATTATTAAAGTACCTAATTACATGCTTTTGTTATTGGAAAACAAGATGCATCTTGGTTTTTCCAATGAATGCTATTGTTGCCTTTTAAGAATTTACAAAAAATGATATGTTATAAGCCCCAACAGTATCCTAAAATACTCGTATGTACTTGCAAATATATTTTAATATATTTAAGTAATTATATATGCTTTAAAAGTTAGGTACTATCTACATTACAAGGTGAGAATATATGTATAACATTAAATTAAATTACATATTCGTTATTTAGTGTGAAAACATTAGCTCCATCATTTTTAGATAAATATACCGTGTAAAAACTGATAAAATAACAATTTCCCGCGCCAATATAATTAAATTATCAATCTGTGGTATTTCCTAAAATACTGTTACGTTCCCGTCAATAATGTTCAATTTCGTTTGACAGTTCTTTTTTTTAATCGACGCGATGACGCGGCGACACGAAAACAATTTCAGTCGCCTGTATCGGCAAATTGACTGGTTTATTTATGGGCCTATCCGGGACCGATGGCTTTGTGCTATGTTCAAAGATAATAGAGCGAGGAATAAATAAAGTGGCGATAACGTCAATAATAAATTTAGGGTTTGTAAAATGGGTTTTTCTTTAAAAAGTTGTAAATAATGGCTCTAGTCAGTCTAGTGTTAGTTTCGACTGCATAGTTCGATTCTTAATTCTTTATTGCACACAACACAGGACATAAACAAAAGACAGAAATAGATGACATATGATATGATGATGATATATGTTTTTACTGTTTTTTTCTCAGTTTATTCGATTAATCGATTTTTTTGTTCTTGATACCTTCTTTTCACAGTTCGATTAATCGAACTATGCGGACATTTTCTTTTGATTTGATTTAGAAAGAATAGAAAAAATTTAGGGCGCTACTAGGCACTAGGTATTTGCAATAAATCAATTCGTTCGTTCATTTTGGGAATGAATGAACGAGATATTTAGTTCCGTTTCAAGACGTTTTTGCCAAGTCATACGAGAGTTTGAATGACCAAGGAGGTCATGGGTCAATCGGACAAACTGAGTAAATTTTTATGGTAAAAAAAAATTGATCAAATATACCCAATTTTAATGAAAATACAATCGCTAACCCACCCTTTCATTTAAATACTTTAAAAACTGCTAACGCAACGATCCGCCTTCGAACTCTGAAAAAACAATTAATTAAAAACTCATTTCCCTTTATGCCAATTAACTGGGATCACCTTTTGAGACCTTTCTTTGATCTTTTAACCCTGTGGCTGAGTTTTTACTTGTTCTCGTATTGCCGGATGGACATGAACGGATCATACCGGCGTACTGCAGATTAAAGATAACTCAGAACTTTCATAATGCGAACCGAAAGCAAGCTTTGGAAGAATCTATAGGACATTGAATATTTCATATTGTGAGAATGATAATAACTGGGGAACTTTCATCCATGTTTGTGGCCACTTCTTCAAGGGGAACTAGATAATACGCACTATTACTAGTCAATCTCTATATGTAGGTTTAGTGACGTAGCATGGACTTTGAGGGAAACACACATTCATTCTCTTAGTATTTTATATATTTTCTTTGTTATTTCAGTATTTTTTTCCATTTTTCTTTTTTTGAATGCTACTTCATCTACTTGTGCTATTTTTAAGTGTGTTGTATCTATTTTTCTAATTATTATTGCTTTGTTTGTGTGTTCTTTTATGTAATCTATCTTCGTCACAAATAAACATATTTTATTAATATTCTTTTTTCATATTAGTACACCGATGTGAAGTCTTAAATCTTTTACAACTAAGTTGGTTATATCCATTAGCTGCCATCATAACCTCTGTTTAGTTTAACCGCTCGTTTATGCGATGAACATCGACCTAACCATCGACCAATTAACCCGAATTCACTTGAAGTCCCAGCTTCCTTTAGCCTTTAAACCCTGTCGGAGGCGTCAGTGTTTCCACATCTCCCTATCGTAAATGTCAAAGGCATTGCCTGTTTTTGTACTGACGACGAGGGAAAATGCAGCGGAAATTGCGCCAGTGAATCTATTCGATTTTTGAAAATAATAAAATTCTTTACACCGAGTTTCGAACTGTCGGATCAAGGGTAGAATAAAAATTGTACCCGTTATGTAGTCTATTCGAATTTTAAAATAATAAAAAATATCCAGTTTCAAAGTCCTGCGATGAAAGTATGGTCATTTCGGGTAGCCAGGTAAAGTTAAAAGTTATTGGATAAAAAATTGAGGTATTCCACGAAGAGCACCTAGTTTTAGAGCACTGATCGCTACAGCAGCAAATGTGACTACTTTTCGAATAAAATCAATACCTATATTGTTATTAATTTGTTTTGTCAACCAAGGTTCATAGTTTCAGTCTCCAAACTCACAGTAAAAATACTTGCCAACTATACCCTACTTTTCCCCAACTATGTATACCTGGGTACATTCAAAGTCATTACCAACCCTAAATCCTAGTATTAAAGTTCGTTATCGCTTATTTACTTCACTATTCTTTGCTCCCGTTCTCCACAGATGATAAATGTAGCACATCAGGCTGATACTGGCTTCCCGCGCCCGATGCCGCTGTTGACCTAAAAAACGTTACTAATATCTACCATCCTTATCTACCTACCGTTGAAAAATCGCATGTTTTTTATTAAAACGGTTTAGGTAACGGTATTTTGTAGTTTGATCTTGTATAAAACTTACTTTTAAAATCTACGCAAGGAAAATCGACTTTATAACGAATAGTTTCGAAGTAAACTTATCTAAGAATAAAAAAATATTATATTTACATTTTTTTTTATTTATAGGTATGTTCCCAACAGTTTATTGGTATGTACCTACTCCTGAAAATAGGCTGCCACAGTGGGTCTATGAGGTAGGTAATTTTGAAATTTTGCTGTGACGACGTCTTCGTTGCTTGTAGGAAGCGCGTTTGAGATGGAATTGAAATACGTTCGCATTTAGGTATCAGATTTTTTTTATGACCACTTGACATTTCGATAGTAATGCGTCAACTTCATACATTATCGAATACATTATTATCTGTTTTCGGTTCAAAAAAGCTTACAACTCGGTGTTCACCGCTTTAATAAGTTCTCTTTAGCGAGAAATACTAAACAATTTCCACATTTTATCTAATAAAAAAATAGTAATTACCACTTAAGTCTAATAAAAGTCCCACATACAATGCTATGCGTACTTAAGAGTGCTTTCAGACTAGCGTTTTTTTTTTGCGCGCTTATACGCGCGTTTCGAAAAACCGAAGTAGTCATAACATATCTTTGTCCCTCTGAAATATTTGCGCAGAACCCATCTTTGGAGCGAATTGGAGATAAGTGATTTTTTCCGCACAACAGTACATGAGCAATCGTTGTTCCACTTAACTTTAGAGAGATAAAGATCCGTTGTGCGTACTGTGCACGGGATTATTCCGGGGTGTACGCTTACACCGGTGAAGTGTGCATGAATCAATGTTGAAGTATTATTTGAACCACCAACGGCTTCATCAGATGATGATGATGATGACGGCGGTTCTTTGGAAATGTTCTAGTGACCGTAAACACCACTAAAAATAAAATTCACAGAAAAGCAAAAATGAGCTTACACGCTCGTATAAAACGCTAGTCTGAGAAGACTTATACAAATCCGATTAAAGTTATACTCTGGGCACATAAAGTTTTATTATTGCTCGTGCACTACAAAATACGGAACTATTTAAGACCTTGCATTATGAGGGAACTAGACCCAACTTAGAGCCAGCTTAGAACTACTTATTGACCTCAACTATATGGAGCAAGTTTGGCGTCCTTTGAGAGTCGTACACCGTTGTTCTACAAGTATTTAGTAAAAAGTTCACTGACTGTCCAAGTTATGTCAAAGCTTCGGTCAAAGTAAAGATTTTTGACATTGACTTTTTTTATTTAATAAAATCACAAGGATCATTTAGAATACAAGGTATACACCTACGTATAGGTATTCTGTACATAAGTACGTATTTTACAGTACAATAATATAGACAGCACTTGTACCACAATAATATACTATGATGAAAATTACGACGTCAAAAAATAAGAAGACTTTCAATACGGGTCGTATTTTTCCTTAAATAGATTTACATATTTTTTCTAAGTCGGATTATTAAGTTTTCAAAACCAAAGATGCAATAATACTTGTAATACAAAGTTACTTTTACATAACTTACTTATAAATTCAGTGCTATTCACTGAAAAATGTCTTTTTTTTTTCAACCTTTATCCTTGTTTATATTTCGTAAACTATCCCATCCTATCCTATCCTACTAATATTATAAATGCGAAAGTTTAGATGTTTGGATGTTTGTGTTTCAATCACGTCTAAACTACTGAACCAACTTGGATGAAACTTGGCATATATATAGTGCGTAACCTGGATTGACACATAGGCTACTTTTTATCCCGAATAATTAACAAGATCTACAGGATAAAATGAACGAAAAGGATTAGCAGCGCCAATTGGCAAGAGGATTTCATTGTCATGTCATGTCACGTCAGTTCGACAGGGCGTAGTACTACCTCTTTGGTCTAACGACTAGCGTTTGACATTTCAGTATGAGTTCGGTGTAATGAGGTGTAATGTCAAGTTTCTCAAAGTATCCGCTCGGTACACGCACAGATAATATAATGTACACGGAAACTGTAGACGCGTACGAAGTCGCGGGTAACTGCTAGTTGTGAAATATATCTTAAAATGCCGAGTCCAAAAGTAGAGATACAGCCTCCAATACGTTATGTTCGCGCCATAAGTTTGTTACAAAGTTGGGCAATCGGAACGGAACGCTCATGTAACAACGCCAAGAATGTTTTCTATAAAGCGGACAACGCATTATTACGAGCGCGTAACATCCCATAAAGTGGGAATTTACTTTCCCTTAAAATTTACTTTTAAGCACTATAATTAAACAAGTAATTACATTAAAAACTTAAAAAACCCCTGAATTTTGGTCCGATTTTCATCAAACATAGCTAAGAACACTCCCGACTAATTCACCTTTCAAACAAAAAATAACAAAATCTAAATCGGTTCATCCGTTCGGGAGCTACGTTGCCTCAGACAGACACACACACAGACACGTCAAACTTATAAGACCCCGTCGTTTTTGCGTCGGGGGGCGCATGACGCGACAAATGTCAATCAAAAAACAAGGTTCAACTTCTTTGGTTTATGGCAAAGACAAGGTTGAAAAAAAATTAAAAAATATGGCAAAATTGTCTATCAAAATGACGGAAAGAGGCCATAAATAAAAAGAAGAGGAAGAGACGTTATAAAACGGTTACCGCTTTTCATTGAACGAAGGTTTTAGTTAGAGGAACTCGCAGCCACCAAGTTAATGGATCACTCGCGAGGAATCCATTCGAGCGTGACCGCGCGCTGTTTACAACTTTATGTGTGTACCTAGTACCTTCTCCTAAACTAGGGTTGCTCCCTGACTTTACACACGTACAGTAATCACAACAGATCTTTGTCTCTCTGAATTATATGCGCAGAACCGATTTTTGGGTCGTATTGGAGATAAGCTAATTTTTACGCACAATTGGAGCTATTTGGATGAATCTTGGAATATACATAGCTTGTAACCAGAACTACCTTATTCCCTTATAAACTACTTTTTATCCAAAAAAATCACGACGTGGACCAAATCGTAGGAGAAGTAGCGAGTGGATCCTAGTAAATGATAAATCTTCTAAAGTTGTAGGCCCGTAATACCAGAGACATTATTTAACCAAAAGTAACGTCATCGGCAGTGAGTGATCGCCGAAACTTCGGGAAAACGTACTTACCATTATAAGGGCGCGTTCTCATAAGAGGAATTTCAAACTGACAGATACCTTCAACATCGACAATAAGACCCCGTATTGGTTTTTGGCAGATTTTTCACAGTGCAACTTTACAAAACAAATCGTTTATCCTACTAATATAAATATTAAAGTTTACGCTGATACTAATAGTCTGATTTAGATGAAACTTGTAATACAATTATATAGACTGTAACCTGGATTAACCCATATGTTACTTTTTATCCCGAAAACTCAACTGAATCAAACGGGACAAGAAACAGAAACTAGTTAACCATAATTCGGCGGAGAAGATTCCAGATTTCCTAATGTTTGTAATGCTTTTAAAACCATTTATGAATATAACAAATATCTCATGTTTAATAAACGTTACGTCGTGTGTGACAGATGTCATGAATGACAGGCGAGCTGCTTTTCATAAACGTGCCCTAATATTTTCTATGTCCAAACTTCAGAGATGATGGATGGTACTCAGGAGAGGCTACATAACACGCAGATGATTTGTTCTATTCAGACGCCTGACACTTGTCGATATTGATGGAGGACTACGAATAAGGTCGCAGAAGTTTCAAAATTTCAATCAGTTCGGATCCATTAGAATATTGGCTGAACTAATCTTGAAAGTGTTCCGAACATAAGCAAAATCAAAACAAATACTGGAGGTAGAAATTGATTATATTAAGTTACT
Source organism: Gandaritis pyraliata (assembly GCA_947859175.1). Classification (NCBI taxonomy): domain Eukaryota; kingdom Metazoa; phylum Arthropoda; class Insecta; order Lepidoptera; family Geometridae; genus Gandaritis; species Gandaritis pyraliata. The sequence goes on along the minus strand of OX401866.1, from coordinate 1,881,626 downwards.
TAGAGCTGTTTTTATTTGTTTTTAAGTAGGTTGTTAGTCTTGGTTTTACCTTCGATTTGATTCGTTTTTTTAACAAGAAAAGTTGGTTGTCAAAATATAGGTAATACTCGTACATTTTGCTATCATGCTATCTTTTCTGTCACTTATCTATGGCGGTGCCTTTCGCAACAGACAAGCTGTTAGGGCCAACGCACATCTATCGACTAAACTGTTTTGTCGCGTACTTAGTGACGTGAAAATAAATTTTCTGTTATAACGAAAACAGCATATGATGAATGCTTCCTCGTCATATGCTGTTTTCGTTGTAACGAAACTCACATCAATTGACACGACAGTCTTTTCTTACGTTTTTTTATTGATAGGTTCGCAAACCAGCCGTTAAAACAATTTAATTAATTAATTAAATTGGCCGAGCGGCCTTCAAAAGCAAACATGCATGCATAAAATTATGTTTACCTATCTATTATAGCATTGTTTAGTACCTACCTATTAAACATTGCTTTATACGCATATACCTAGAGAATGAACTGTGCTTTTTTAATAAATAAGAATATAAAGTAATTATGTAGTGTACTTAATAATATTATAACGATATCATCCGCCGGGCTTTTACCAGCGTGAACGTGCCAGCCATTCTCGAGCCGAATGGTCTGCTGCGTGACGATGGTAAACGGCCTGACGGTATGACTCTTGTTCCTTGGGAGTTGGGAAGGCCTTTGGTGTGGGACGCTACTTGCGTCGACACCCTTGCTCCTTCACATCTGTCTAGGACATCCGCTAGGGCCGGTGCGGCAGCAGATTCGGCCGAGGATCTCAAGAGGCGCAAGTATGCGGGTCTCGACAGGGCCTACACATTTGTACCTCTTGGGGTCGAGACTCTGGGTCCGTGGGGTACCGAGGCCCTCCGGGTCTTCAAAATTATTGCAGGGCGTCTAGTCGCAGCGACGCGTGACCCGAGGGCTGGTGATTATCTGGGCCAGCGAATCAGCATTGCTATTCAGCGCGGCAATGCAGCCAGTGTCTTGGGCACGCTTCCGATTGGTACTGATTTGGATCAGTTGAGCTATCTATAAATCGTTTGCAACGGTGTGTAGATAGCTCAACCGCTTCATGTGTATTTTGTACATATTATAAATATTGTAAATACTTTATTAGTCATAATTTTCTTTGTGAATAAATTATCCTACTATTTAATTAATATCTACATAATATTATTAAGTACTTAGGATGATTCTCATTAAATAAGCAAGTAACGAAAACAGCAAATAAAATGTAGCATATCGTAACTAAAAAAGTTTTACTGAGAAGTTTCACATCACTAACTGTTCGACAAGACGTTTTGTCTTTGGTTTGCGTTCTCCCTTAGATAGATACAGCGGTATAACTTTATTTAGTCTGTGGCGCTTCCCTAATCAGCCATGAGCGTTTCAACGGAGGGACCATAGTGGAATTTTAGGTTTCTGAGCACCTCAATATTTAGTAGAAGTTCTCAAACAATTGTAAAACTGAACCGGCAATTTGTAAAAGTTACGAATCAAAAGTTATAAGCATTTTAAACTGGTCCCTCGGTTCCACACATGCAATGCTGGGTTCCAAGGATCTAATCAGTATTCACATCTTCTTTCACTGTCTATATTTAGTAGAAGATTTGTAAAAAAAAACTACTTAATTTCAGCCCTTCTTCTTCTTGCAGAGAGACGAAAACACGATAACAAAGTGGTCCCTCAGTTCTACATTGACGAAAATGTTTTTGCGGTTTTACAAAAAAACTAACTGGAATTTTAAGTTTCTGAATCAGTCAATATTTAGTAGAAGTGCTCATACAATTTGTAAAACCAATCAGTAATTTGTAAAACTTACCAATCAAAAGTTATAAGCATTTTAATGTGGACTTTCGGTTGAACACTTTCCAAAACGCAAAAGTAACTTTACAAAAAAACTATAAAACTTAGAGACGTGTAATATAGCTTATCATTTAGTAAAAATTTTTACTAAATATCTACATACAACAATAAACAATAGACAGAGCCATTATCGAAATATAGCAATTTTAGTTTCCGGCATAGAGATGCAGCCGCAGGGTGACCACACGGCTTAAATTTTCGGGACAGGGAACAGCATGACAGCCGCGCGACGCGACGATTCCACTCTCTGCTGATGCGGATGTGACTCAATGAAGTCAGTGTTGGTACTCTAAGTACCTATTCATCCATTGTATTTTCAATAGGTGAGTAAAAAAAATCCGATGATTGTCAAATAAATATAAGATCATACGAAAACGGAACGTCAGCGGAAAATCAATACTATTTATACTTAGGTGCTTACCTATCACACTATTCAAACAACTTCGAGAGGGCTTTCGCTGCCCAATTCAACAATAGAATCTACAAGGTGCTTACCTAAAAAGAACAATCGCTAGGAAAACTTCAATAACCACTATCCCACTACTATTATAAATGTCAAAGTTTAGATGTTTGTTTTTCAATCACGCTGTTACTACTTACTGGTCCGATTTGGATGAAACTTGGAATATATTATAGTTCGTAACCTGGATCAAACACATCGGCTACTTTTTTTTATTTTTTTTGTGGACGAAGTCGCGGCTAACTGCTAGTAATATTATAAATGCTAAAGTTTAGATGTTTGGATGTTTGTGTTTCAATCACGTCAAAACTACGAACCAACTTGGATGGAACTTGGCATATATTATTATATTATAGTTCGTAGCCTTAATATACTAGCAGTTACCCGCGACTTCGTACGCGTCTACAGTTTCCGTGTACATTATATTATCTGTGTGTGTACCGAGCGGATACTTCTTTGAGAAACTTGACATTACACCTCATTACACCGAACTCGTACCTACTGGAATGTCAAACGCTAGTTGTTAGACCAAAGAGGTAGTACTACGCCCTGTCAAACTGACGTGACATGACATGACAATGAAATCCTCTTGCCAATTGGCGCTGCTAATCCTTTTCGTTCATTTTATCCTGTAGATCCTGTTAATTATTCGGGATAAAAAGTAGCCTATATGTCAATCCAGGTTAAGAACTAAATATATGCCAAGTTTCATTCAAGTTGGTTCAGTGGTTTTGACGTGATTGAAACACAAACATCCAAACTTTGACATTTATAATAGTAAGTGGGATAGTGGTTATTGAAGTTTTCCTAGCGATTGTTCTTTTTAGGTATTTAGGTAAGTACCTTGTAGATTCTATTGTTGAACTGGGCAGCGAAAGCCCTCTCGAAGTTGTTTGAGTAGTGTGATAGGTAAGCACCTAAGTATAAATAGTATTGATTTTCCGCTGACGTTCCGTTTTCGTATGATCTTATATTTATTTGACAATCATCGGATTTTTTTTACTCACCTATTGAAAATACAATGGATGAATAGGTACTTAGAGTACCAACGCTGACTTCATTGAGTCACACCCGCATCAGCAGAGAGTGGAATCGTCGCGTCGCGCGGCTGTCATGCTGTTCTGTCCCGAAAATTTAAGCCGTGTGGTCACCCCGCGGCTGCTTCTCTATGCCGGAAACTAAAATTGCTATATTTCGATAATGGCTCTGTCTATTGTTCATTGCTGTATGTAGATATTTAGTAAAAATTTTTACTAAATGATAAGCTATATTACACGTCTCTAAGTTTTATAGTTTTTTTGTAAAGTTACTTTTGCGTTTTGGAAAGTGTTCAACCGAAAGTCCACATTAAAATGCTTATAACTTTTGATTGGTAAGTTTTACAAATTACTGATTGATTTTACAAATTTTATGAGCACTTCTACTAAATATTGACTGATTCAGAAACTTAAAATTCCAGTTAGTTTTTTTGTAAAACCGCAAAAACATTTTCGTCAATGTAGAACTGAGGGACCACTTTGTTATCGTGTTTTCGTCTCTCTGCAAGAAGAAGAAGGGCTGAAATTAGGTAGTTTTTTTTTACAAATCTTCTACTAAATATAGACAGTGAAAGAAGATGTGAATACTGATTAGATCCTTGGAACCCAGCATTGCATGTGTGGAACCGAGGGACCACTTTAAAATGCTTATAACTTTTGATTCGTAACTTTTACAAATTACCGGTTCAGTTTTACAATTGTTTGAGAACTTCTACTAAATATTGAGGTGCTCAGAAACCTAAAATTCCACTATGGTCCCTCCGTTGAAACGCTCATAATCAGCCACTTATTTTTTCTTAAAAATGTTGAAAACCATGACCACAGAGGTCCTAAGTTAAAAAAAAAGAAGTCATGCGATCAGGCATATTCTGCCTTCATTTGTCTTTTTGTCAGCTACAAATTCGTCTCGCATTGTACAAAACAAATGATCCAAGCCCCAAAGCGCGGCATTTTGCAGTCCAATGAACACACACTAATCACTGGGGACTCGTATTTGCTCATTAGCCTTCGTGAATCGAATATTTTCACCCATATTTGATTCCCGCACTACCATTGCTTCTGTGAATCGATTATTTTCGTCCATGTTTGATTTCAGTGCTTTTAATCATTTGACTCAATATGACTACTTTTAGTTGAGTTAGGTGAGTCCAAGAATTATTTTCTCTGATAGTTTGGTATTAGATATTCGAGAGAGTAGTTTTTTGTTGTATGTGGATTTAATAAGCGGTGAAAATAAAACTTGCATTTGTTTTTTACCGAATGCGCTCGGCTAAGTCCGGTCATTTCCGTGCGGTTACTTTGATCCCGTAATGAAATTCAGCAGATGTGTCGTCCTACCCTCATTTGTTAAGATTTATTAAGTTAATGCGTCTCTTCATAGCGGATAATCTGAATGAATTGGGACATTAGCAAAACGTTGCTGAAATTATTACATTATAAAAAGGATAATCGTACGTGAATAAAATAATTTTTAGAATGTTCTTATACATTGCTTGTTTTAACCGTCTGGCTTTCACCATGTTTTTTTTTGTTTTTTTTTTTATATTTTTCTACTAGCTCTTAACATAGTTATTTTACTGCAATACTTAGTACATTTTTCAAAAAGACATGTATTTGGCTGTGTATTTGGCCATTAAATTACACTTTCTCAAAAAAAAATCTTGATTCCTATTATTTTATTTTGTGGTACAACTCTGAAGAAAATCCCATTTATTTACTATCAAAGTCTGACCACGACTAAATTGACTTTTAAAGGTGTCGCTAACAGTCACTTAAAAGTTGGTCCCGTGGTCTGCGAACTAGTTTTGTACAAATATTTAGACATTATACTCTCTTCAACGGAAATTGGAATCGAGACTTGCTCCACTTGGTTGTACTATGTTTTCAATCAAATGATTGAAAATGGTCGCTATTGTATGAAGTGACAAGAACCATTTTAGAATGACATAAATAGTTCCGACTTTCGTAGCTAGATAACAGCCTACTTCCGTAGAGGCTCTACGCACTTAGCAAGTTCTACAACTTTTAGTAGAACGCGTCACTTTGTTTTACTTTCAGTGAAATTAAAAAAAACCTCTATTTAATAAGATACAAGGATCATTTTAGATTGTCATACCGCGAAGTTTGGAGTTTCGTAAATGTTTAGTCAGCTGCTTCTTCCGTAGAGCACTTGCTACGGACGGCTACGCAGCGTAGCAGATGTGCTACAACGATCGGGCAAATAAATCGACTTGGAAGATATTCCAGAAATTCTTATTGGTTATGTCGTAGTTTTTTAATAAATAAATTCTTTAATGTTTACACAAGTTTACACAATGCACTTGGCATAAGCATACTACGGTGTAGCAGTGAGGATTTCATACGTTAGTTTTGCAGAAACTCGATCAATATAAACTAACTTTCTCTGCCATTTTCTACTAATATACGAATGAGGAGAATTTAACCCACAGCTGCAAAAGTCAGTGCTACTCAACTGTGAGTCCAGTCTTCATAAAATAGATATCTTCATCTGAAATACGATGGGATTATTAAAGGTATTCTATTGTTTATCTATCGATATTCTGAAGTAATCTGTTTGCGAAGTTTAGTAGAAATCGATACGATTATAGAGTTTTTCTGCGGGGCGGGAAGCAGGAAGAACAACTCCGCAGGACAGAAAGTGTCCATTCACATTTGGAACAGGCGTCACAGCTCAGTTGGTAATGGCTCTGCCTTCCGTGCTGTGGGTCGTGGGTTCGATCCCCACCGAGAACAAACATTTGTGCGTGGAAAACATAGATGTTTGTTCTATGTCTGGGTGGTACTATGTATTATAAGTATACCGCTATGTATTATAAGTATGTATTTACAAAAAAAAAAGTATATAAATACCTATTCTATCAGCCATATAGTTCCCATATCACAAGCTTTGCTTAGTTTGGGACTAGAGGGCGTTGTGTGTAAAAGTCCATGAATATATATATATATATATTCTGTGTAATATACTGTGCAAATCAAGCTTCAGTTAAACTGGGCTATAAGATAACGTCAGCTATTACAATAAAATATTTAATATAACGGGATAAACAACCAGTACAGCAATAAAGCCTTATGGCGTGATTTACCAGGCTTTATGGGTTTAATTTACGCTTCCCCATGCCGCTATGTAAATTGAGACGGGGGTGCGAACGAGATTTTCTTAATTTTTGATGTACCTCTGACTACTCCCTCTATCTTTGGTTAACATTAACTTATTGGAGGTGTCTTTGATTATTTTAATTGACCGAGCGAGCGAAGCGAGCGAAGCGTCTCAGTTTTCACATTGGCCAAAAATGCGTTTATCCGGATGTCTGTTCTCCTCTACAGGTCGCATTTTTCAACCGATCTGGACGAAACTTGGTACACAGGTTATATGAATTATTAGATTTTTTTTTGTCGTCGGGGATTTTTGATTGGGGGGAAAATAGGGGAGAAAAGAGGGAAAGTTTGCTGTAGCGTTATTTATCGACGGATTTCAATAAAATTTAAGAAGCACACTTAAGACTTCATTCTTCACAGATGGTGTAAAAATATTTCCAAAAGGGGGGAGTGAAAGGGGGAAAAAAGGGGAAATTATATTTTTATTATTATTATTTTTTTTTTTTTTTTTTCGGTATAGCTCTGCCTGCCGTGCTGTGGGTCGTGGGTTCGATCCCCACTAAGAACAAACATTTGTGTGTGCCATACATAGATGTTTGTTCTATGTCTGGGTGTTACTATGTATTATAAGTATGTATTTACAAAAAAAAAGTATATAAGTATTCTATCAGCATCTAGTTCCCATATTACAAGCTTTCCTTAGTTTGGGACTAGAGGGCGTCGTGTGAAATGTCTATGAATATTTATTTATTTATTTATTTATTTCTTTTTTTCACGAAAATTTTCGCCTACTTAAATCAATGAACTACGCAGTCCTCTCCGCCTTTACGAGACAAGTCCGTAGACAGTTAGACACCAGATTCGACCTCGTAGGACCAAGGGAACACGAGTAATCGCTAAAACTTATTTTGCCCCTTATTTATATATATTTGCCCCTTATTATATTTTACTCTACATAGGTAAGCCTATTGAAAAATTCAAGCACCTAAAATTCGATTTAGCCAGGGAAAAGTGTCGGTTATTGCATGGTTATAAAGGCTCGCGAGGTCTATGTTCTCACAGGACAACTAGTAAATAAATATATATGCATGGACATTTCACACGACGCTCTCTAGTCACAAACTAAGAAAAGCTTGTGATATGGGAACTAGTTTTTAATAGAATACCTACTAAAATAAATACATACTTTTAATATATTATCACCCAGACATAGAACAAATATCTATGTTTGGCATACACAAAATTCAATGATTGTTTTCAGTGGGGATCAAACCCCCAACCCTCAGCACGGGAAGCAAAACCAACTGCCCCCGTGTGCCAATCTTTTGCTGTCAAGTTATATTTCACTGCCCAGTGTAATTTCTTCAGGTACAAAATTGTACCACGTGATCATTCTTTTTAGACACTTGACAGCAAAATATGCGCGAAAACAAATTAAATGACATCATAATGTCACTATTTAGTCACAGAATAACTATGAGTTGGTATGAACTGACCATGATTTAAAACTTTGCAGTTCAACTTTGCAGTTCAACTTTGATTGGCATACCAATGCTGAGCTGTGACGCCTGTCATCTTACTTCTGGTTATTATTATGGATCATAACATGTAAGAAATATGTGAGAAATTAATCATACATGGTAATCAAATACATCAAATTCAGCGAACATTATGCTTAGGTTATTGCATACAACTTATAACTGCTGCGATAATCCTCATGCTGAACTAAACTAGGTGAATGTTAAACCGAGCGCGTAATCTTATAACTAACTCGAACCACAATCGAATCATTTACGATTCCGGACTGTTGTTGAATCGGTGAGGCGAGTATCAGTGTACCTTTGAGCTGAAGACTTCGGTATTCCGAACTTAATTCGTGACTTTAGAGCTTTTTTTTTAAATAGTTTGATTTATAATAATAATAGTACACTTGGCATAGGCCCGTGTACATCAGTCATGTACCGACTCTTAGAAGCCGAGCGAGACTAGCTTAGAAAAGAATAGTAATAATAATATTCATGGACTTTACACACAACGCCCTCTAGTCCCAAACTAAGCAAAGCTTGTGATATGGGAACTAGATGTTACTAGATGGCGTTGTTATTTTATAAAATACTTATCAAATACACAGATGACTTCTCACATACCACACCTTCGTCATTGTGGATCACAAACAAACGTACACACGGCCAAAGGTCAGGTAATACACCCAATACAATCATAACTACGCTACATACAATGCAGAGAATCGTTGGAAAGGGAGCACAATAGGCATAATAGCCAATAGGCACAACAGCCCGTCCTACACAAACACATTGTCGTCCCTCTCGCACGATTCGTTAAACGTTAACGTTAAAGTCTAAACAGTATAGGTGGACGTGTCATCGACACCCGAAAAACTTCTGGTTACTCGCGACTTCGTCCGCGTGAACATTCATATTCGCATATTCATATTCAACATTCATATTCATATTCATTTTACCGCTAAAAATAGTACTTTTTATTTTATTTTATTTATATTTTATGTGGATAACAAACAGCTTATTAAATAAGAGTATAAACAGAGGAAGTATAGCACGAAAAATGCAGTTACAATAGGAGTTGAACCAACATAATTATCTCGTGTCATAGTTGATCGCGCCCTCGAATGTGTCAATGCGAAAACAAACACGGTGTCAGGAAATTACGAACCCTATGGAACCGAATCAGTAGACCCATCAACTCGAGTTAGAAAAAAAACTCGTCAAATTATCAAGAATCACAAAAGTCTTGATTAAATTGCAGCCATAACCAACGTGAAAGGTTTTTATAACTCAGAGATTATAGATACCAAGGACGACACTACACCTGTGTTACCCTTGCAGCTATCTATAGAAACTAGGGCAATGATATCTATATCTATCTAGCACATGTTTAAGCTAATACGCGGTGTGTACATTTATCTCTTACGCTTCATACGAGGCAGTTTCATAATTCGGATTTATTTGCTTTGTTTATTTTTGTTGTGTTAGCCAAAAATGTAATTTACTAAAGTGATTTATTTTGATATTTTTTAGTATCGAGCAGTGTTTTGTGACCGTGAATGTACCTAAAGTTTTTAGTATACGAATCGAGTGTGCTAAAATATTTAATGTTCCTAATCCTAAAGTCAAATGTAAATAGGAATCAAGTATGCAATCAAAATTAAAGAATGCGGTAAAATGTCTTATTATACAAACGATAACTTTGTTAATATATTTTATGACTTTCGGTAGTCGTTACTGAAATCAAATTGTGAAAGAAATCTAAAAAGATTTAAAATCATATGTAATACCACCGCAAGTTGTTCTAAAAATACGGCAGTGATATGAAGTTCGTGGTTTCCTAGAAAGCTTTAAGCTACATAGAACCAAGGTTAGTAGGGCAGAGGTAGTTGGAGCTGATATTAAAATCATTTATCACGCGCCGGGCGTCTTGTAGTGTATAGGGTTCAATTAGGGGAAGCCTGGTGATTTGGCCGTCCTGATATTACCGTGGGGAAAACCTTTTTAAATGGCTTAGCTTACAGACCTGTTTGGCTGATTGGGCTTATACAAAAAACTAAACGTACGATGACAGATCAGAGGTAGTTCCGTTTTTCAGACGTCCAAGATATAAACTGCAATAAAATTATGCCTCACAAAACTGCAGGGGTATGCCAATCAAAGTTGAACTGCAAAGTTTTAAATCATGGTCAGTTCATACTAACTCATAGTTATTCTGTGACTAAATAGTGACATTATGATGTCATTTAATTTGTTTTCGCGCATATTTTGCTGTCTAGTGTCTAAAAAGAATGATCACGTGGTACAAAATTGTACCACGTGACCTGAAGAAATTACACTGGGCAGTGAAATATAACTTGACAGCAAAAGATTGGCATACGAAGGCTGGGCTTCAAAACTAATGATTATTCTAAAAACGTGGAAACGGATGCACCAATTTCTACCAAACAGGTATCTAGAACCATCCTAAAACTATTTCATCCCAACCTGCTAAACAAATCCGTAACAAAACAACGAAGTCACAGAGAGACAGACACACTCTCTTATTTCAATCGGAGGTTAAAAGCGCCAGCATGCATGCACATGAGATCAAAGCCTTGTACGCTAAAAACTAGGGGCTTACCTCTGAGCTGGCAAAGTGGCAAATCAGATAGGGCTTGCAGCGATCAACCGCTCGATTGAGCAGTGCTATTTATGTAGCCACGCAGGTATTTAGGTCGTGTGTGCATATCGATCCGTGCGGTCTACATTCTTACGGATGGACACCTTAGCCTTAGATTTCAGTTTTAGCTGGTGACGTAGAAAGCCGGTGCTAATGGTTAAAGGCCTCTAAAATCCTAAATAAAAATAAAAAATACCCTAAATACTTTTTAAAGATATCCAGACAGACGGGTCGACGTTCATAAGCAATGTAAACCTCATTATTGGAGAGCCGTAGGTACTTTCACTTACTTGGTACTTGCGTTTCTTAGGCACGTATGCTCAAAACGAACTCAGACTCAAGCGTGACTTTTTTTATCCAAGTCGCCAGGAGTTGAAATAAGTGAAATTCCTTTTCTAAAAGATTTATTGACATCCCAAAAAAACACACCCAACAAAAATGGTGCACAAGAAGGACCAAGACTGTTTCATCGAACTGTTCGCGCTTTTGTGCGATCAAAAGAGCTCTGTGCGAAGGAGGAGGATCAAAAAAGGTTAGTAATTTAATAAAAGTCAAAACAAAACACTACAAAACAACAAAATACAAAACAAAACAAAAACAAAACTACTGTACAAACAAAAACAAAACAAAACACAACTACTACAAAACAAAACTACTGTTTACAAAATTGAGTTTTTTATAAAACTTATCATATTTAGAAATGAATGAATAACTCGAAGAATTAAAATTATATCTTTAGAGTATATAAATTTAGCGGAAAATAGATTAACTCAAAGTCATAACTTCTTTATTCAATAAAATCACAAGGATCATTTAGTATCGTCTTATATAACTAGGTTATTCTAGGTGCCAGTTCCACGCGACCAAAGCCTAAAAGAACGGGCAAGAAATTATGGCCTGGTTCCTAGCGTTTTTGTATGATCTTTTTTTACAAAGAAATAAACCTATTTTAAACAATCCGTAACCGATAAAACATGATTAATTTCCTTGACTCAATTTAATACGAAAGCGAAACGTTCATCACTATCAGCTGTTTTACACTAATTGTTTGGGCGAGGCTTATCAGTCCGATACGTGTCTGATAACGGCTCTGATACCAACAGTCTGTATCGAGCGTCCTCCCAACTATTTACCTTCCAATAAAAAAAATAACAAACTATAAAGTACAAATCTTTATAGTAAATACTGCAACACAATGATACGTTCTTTTTAAATAAGGAGCGTTCAGTGACTCGATAAACTCGATGTAGTTTACGTAAATTCGAATGAGTATTCGAATATGTTTGATAGTGATGTGACAGTGGTTTAAAAAAAACAGTGTTGTGATCAAAAAGTTCAAATATAGTGAAAATGAGTACGTTCTGGAGTGAGTTCTTGAACGCAGCCGCGTCTCACCCCTTTCTGTCGATGCCTGTTGATCTCGTGTCGCCATTTGACCTGGATAGCGATGGTGAATATCCATTTTCTTATTAAAAATCAATGCCAATATAGAACATTCTCTATTAGCATTATTTTATTCATAACCAACATTCAAACTCATTAACATAACTCATTCATTTAAACTGTGCTAAATATTTCCATTAATTTGAAATGCAGGTTAAATTATTGAACTGTTTTATTTAATGTATACTTAGTTGTAAATCCGATCATGCTCGATTTTAATTTTAACTTGTGGTTTGGAAACCTGGTTGAGCTTTTATATCTCATCGATTTTATTATAAGTAGGTAGTTAGGTACCTACTACTTAATGATATTTATTATGTTTTACTAATGAGGTAAAGATATGTTTTAACCCGGAAACGTATGGACGTTGAACATATCTGTAGTGCCTACCTACTCGCTGGCCAGTAAGTAGTACTTTAGGCAGCACCTAGTACCTAGATCGTCACAGGCTCGACAACAAGCGGTGTGTACAAGCGACACGTCCAACCTCGCCCGTGGCTTGCGTAAGACTCCCTCGCCGCTCTTATCGCCCCGGTTTATATAGCAGCTAGTAAACAAGTGACGTCAGCTGCAGGTGGCTCGCAGGTGCGCCGAGACCGTGGATTGTATTAGTTGTCTAACACAAACACTACATCTCTATCTTATTAAATTTATTTTATTGCGCTACTGCTGTTTACCGTATTAAGTACAGCTCGACCAATGAAACTAAAGTGATAGCAACTGTTGTACACATTTGGTCAAGCTCTAGTCAAAGCTAAATTGGATCAACCAACACCGTTCAATCAATCCTCATCTCAAGTATCATTTGACCAGCTTCCGTTCAGCAAATATTCACCAATCGAGTACATTCGAAGTAAACAGCTTCAACCTTCAACTAGCAACTAAATCTAAACCCAAACCGAAACATCTGGTTTGAATGTCAAAGCAGTTGAGAAATCAACTATCAGGAACCAGCACATATAAGTCTGAATAGGGCTTCACGCACGTTCTTTGTAGCCTTGTCTAAAAGCGATTCTAACATCAACACATCAATAATAGTCCAAAGCTCACTGTTTCTTTTTTTTTTTTTTTGAAACCCTGTTGGACAGACTTTTTCTTTATATCAACACATCAATAATAGATCAAAGCTTCATCATACTAAAGTCGTACTCATTGCGACTCCAATCCAACTCCCATGACGAAGAAAACGATGAAGACTACATTGAAATTCTACATTGACTCTACGTTGAAACTCTACAAGAGACTAAACGAGACTTTACATGATACTCTGCATTGACTCTACATCGACTCTACATTGAGACTCTACATCGACTCTACATTGAGACTCTACATCGACTCTACATTGAGACTCTATATCGACTCTACATTGAGACTCTACATCGACTCTACATTGAGACTCTACATCGACTCTACATTGAGACTCTACATCGACTCTACATTGAGACTCTATATCGACTCTACATTGAGACTACATCGAGACTCTACATCGCTTCGATACTTGCTACAATGCTACAAATCGTGTTCGGATCATAGATAGATTCGTTTTAATCTAAATGTGACCTTACCTTTGCCGAGTCCGAGGCGCCTCCCGCGCAAGACTGATATAACGAAGTTCGCTAAACTAGTCCCTGGAACCCGGAGTAGAACCCGGAACTGCAAAGACTACGTTGCAAAGTACGGAATTCTCCAACAGATCAATGAACACTCAACAACCAAGGGACTCGGAGAAATACCAATCCACCAAATCTACCTTCAAAACGAATACGCCTCAGGCAACAGGATATGCTGGAGACAAACATTGATAGCACCAGTCAGGCAGCCAAAACAAAAGGCATACTATCCAGTGAACTTGCGCGTACCATCGGATACTTGGTAACACGTACACCAAGACGGACGATGAAACCAGCGAACTTGAAACGCACTTCCCGGGATGTCTAATATCAGACTCGTTCGAATGGGAAGCACACAGCGAACGAGCAACCAGTAGTCAAGATTGGACCACCGCTCAAAACCTGATCAACAAAGAGAAGGTAATTTGGGCCATCAACAGCTTCCTTCTTTTCAAATCGCCAGGGCTAGACGGAATCTTTCCGGGCCTTTTAAGGTGGAGTGGCGAATTACTAGCCGAACGCCTAGTAAACATCTTCAGAGGATGCATCGCCCATCGCTACATACCCCAGAAGTGGAGGGGAGTGAAGGTTATATTCTTACTAACTTGGTAAGAGCGACTACACAATGGCGAAATCCTTCCAACCTATTATTCTACCATCGTTCCTCTTCAAAACCCTAGAGAGGATATGTGACCAGGAAATCAGAGGTAACACTTTCCTACGCCAACCGCTACATCCGCAACAACCCGCCTATAGTCCAGGCAAATCAACAGATTCCGCACTCCATAGCGTAGTCTCTCGAAATGGAGACGGTTTAGCCACAAAACAACCAACTCTGGGGGCCTTCATAGATATAGAAGGTGCCTTTGACAAAACAACCTTCACTAGCATAGACCTTGCACTAGCAAGATACGGTGTCGACCCTACGCTAGCAGAATGGACAAACAACATGCTTAAATACAGAGCAACACAACTCACAGTAAACACCACAACGAGGGGCATAGTGGTGAGAGGCTGCCCACAAGGCGGCGTCCTCTCGCCCCTGCTATGGAACATAGTAGTGGACGAACTCATCCGAAAAGTGGACGGCCGCGGCTCTTCACAGTGAGATATGCAGATGATCTTGCTATCCTCACGACTGGATGATTCGAAAACGTACTCTGTAGCCTGTCTGTGCAAGCAGCGTTTAAAACAATTTAAAGCTGGTGCACTAGCCATAGCTTATCAGTCAATCCCACTAAAACAGAACTGATCATGTTCACACACAAAAGAAGCCTGGGAACCCTAAAAGTACCAAAGCTCTTCAACACTGATCTCAAGCTAATCAACGAAGTCGAGTATCTAGGGGTCATACTGGATAGCACTTCTTTGGAACAAGCATCTTGACCACAAACTCCAACGCGCGAACTCCACATTCTTCCAACGCGGTAGAATGCTCGGAAAAACATGGGGTCTTTTGCCAAAATAACCCGGTGGCTCTATACAACCGTAATAAGACCAGCACTTATACGCGGAGCAGTTGTATGGTCGACCAGAACCGAATTCACGACCGTGATAACCAAACTGCAACGCTTTTAGAGACTGGCATGCTCTACTATAACAGGTTGCATGAAGACCAAAGAGATCAATCAGGAATCAGCGAAGTACGAGTCTACACTGATGGCTCAAAACCCAAACAGGGTACAGGCGCCGGAGTACACTCGCTAGATCTCAACATTAACATATCAATGACACTAGGCACACTCAGTTCCATCTTCCAATGTGAATGTGCAGCCATTTCCGAAGCAGCAACAGCAATCAACAGGAGAGGAATCGCTGATTATAACATGTGGATTCTTTCAGATAGCACAGCCACACTCAAAGCCTTGGAGAGCCACAACTGCACCTCCAGACTCATACACGAAAGTCACCTTGCCCAAGAGAGCATCGCCTTAAGAAATGGGTTAATCCTACAATAGATGCAGGGACATAGTGGATCACTGGGTAATGACGCTGCAGACGAGTTAGCCAGAAGAGGATCGGAAACAATATCCGAGGGGCCAGCTCCTTTCCTTCCTCTACCGTTCTCTCTGCTACGCACCTGGGTGCGTCTGAAAACCCTACAACCACACAACACATGCTGAGCACGTACGACTGACTGCAGACAGTCAAGAGCTGCAATTCCAGCCATCACACCGAAACTAACACGCCGTCTACTAAGCCTGCAGAGACTGAATCTCAAAATCATTGTGGGGACCCTGACAGGACACTGTCCCTGGAACAAACACTTTTACAACATCGTAGCCACTGACAGCCCACTCTGCAGAGGCTGTCTTACCGAAGAAGAATCAGCTGCTCACGTAATCCTGGAATGCGAGGGCGTAGCAATACAACGAACAGAAATCCTAAGCAACCCCAGGTCACTCTTCCAAGCCTGCGAAGCCCTCAGGAAGCTACTGTACTTTTGGGAGGAGTTAGGCTGACTACACTCCTAGCCAGAACATCCCCCACGCATAATGGACCATCTTTGAGTCTAAATCCGGAAACGGGAGTCCCATAACATAACATGACATAACATGGTCTACGATTTAAGTATTTTGGGGTGACCTGTAAATAGAAAGGGATTTCCTATTTCACAGTGAACCGTTTCCAATTAAATGGGGGTGGTTTAGCCATTTTCCAATTTGCGGAGCTTTTTATGCAAATTTCCAATTAAATGGAGGTGCTAATTAGTACCAATGTTCCCAGTTAAGTGGGTACCTACACGCGACGCCAAATTCTCAATTAAATGAAGGTATCATTTTGTACCAACCAATCTTCCCAGTTAAGTGGGTACCTACACGCGACGCCAAATTCTCAATTAAATGAAGGTATCATTTTGTACCAACCAATCTTCCCAGTTTAGTGGGTAGCATAAGTTACGTTCCCAATTTAATGGAGGTATTCTTTACCAAATGTTCCCAGTTTAGTGGGTACCTGTTTCCAATTTAATGGAGGTATTCTTTACCAAATGTTCCCAGTTTAGTGGGTACCTGTTCCCAATTTAATGGAGGTATTCTTTACCAAATGTTCCCAGTTTAGTGGGTACCTTAACTTAACTTTTTCTACATAAGTTACTTACAGTCATATTTAATTTACTGACTACGTAAAGATAACAGAGTAAGTACCTAGTAGGTAAGGTAGGTAGTCAAATAGGCACTCTACCAATTTGGTAGATAAGTACCACTTTTATTATTACTTTTAACTACCATGTCCTTCTTTTACCCTGTAAATAACGTAATTCTATTCACTGACATTTTATTTTGTTCATTGAGATAGCTACACAGTTTATAACTTTTGCTGTCTCATCGTTTTATCTTGTAATTTAACCTATATGTACCTAGTTCTGAATAAATTACGTTTGAATTACATTTGTAATTAATTGTCGTCATAGATAGATAGATAGATAAATCCATTTATCCGACACTGAACACACATAAAAAATCTACAATAAAATGAAAGTGGGTAGGTAGTATGTAACCAATAACTAAACTAAACAAACTGAAAATAAGAAAAACAAGACTACCTCCCTACATGTTCTCGGTTGTCGATGGTGATAACTAAGTAGGTATCTAAATAAAATGGTGCGTAATGCAAGCTTACGCTCGCGTTCTCGGCCAGCTGCGCCTGTGCTGCCAAGCGGTAAACAACAATACCTAGACTAGGTAATAAAACTGGTTTGCACGCCTACCGGCATGAAACTGAATAGTTTTTATTTTCGTGCTAAGTACCGAATGCCATTTTATTTTGACACACCAATATCTTGTTTACGTTAAACATATCTGTATATCTCTATTATATAAACTTTTTTTTTTTTTTAGTTATTTATAACCTTACCTTTTTACCTCGTCGCCACATGTAGTGCCTACCTACTCGCTGGCCAGTAAGTAGTACTTTAGGCAGCACCTAGTACCTAGATCGTCACAGGCTCGACAACAAGCGGTGTGTACAAGCGACACGTCCAACCTCGCCCGTGGCTTGCGTAAGACTCCCTCGCCGCTCTTATCGCCCCGGTTTATATAGCAGCTAGTAAACAAGTGACGTCAGCTGCAGGTGGCTCGCAGGTGCGCCGAGACCGTGGATTGTATTAGTTGTCTAACACAAACACTACAATATCTTTACCTCATACAATACCATTACCAATACCATTACAATACCAATACAATACAATACAATACCATTCGCAGGACCCTTAAGCTCCATAGCTATAAGCTATGGAGCCAAGGGTCTTGCGAATGGTAATGGTAAAATATTGTAGAAATATGCTTGAATCAAAAGTGATCTTTGTATTACGATTGTATGCCATCCGCGGCGCTCTTAAAGTAGTAAGGATAATCTCCTTTTAATAAAGTTTTGGTAGGTACGTCGTAAGGAAAGGCTGTCGGTTTATCTTGAGCCCGAAACACACAAGCAACTCAAACAAAGACAACTCGCCTAAACAAGCAGCCGGACAAAACTGTAGTCTGTTATGTCCCAAACCCTAATTGCACACCCAATTCCTGAATTATTATCACAAACTTCATCAGCCTTTGTGAGATTCTGCTTTCATTGTACCAAAAATAACTTTTAACATTATTTCAGCTGTAATTTTGTCTTCAAAGGTCACGATAAAGTTTTTTGAATAATAGCTATTTAGAAACAAAAGACTCGATTGTAATTTTCCTTTACGAGGTCATCGGCTTTGGGATGGGACGACCTTAAAGGGTTAAAATGTAAATCCTTTATTTCCATATCGCGCGAGCGTTGCGCAAAGAGCTATCGCAGTATCGCGTCGAGCGGTTGTTATCTTTGTATTCGAGATAAGTGTAGCTTTGCCGCCTACGCAATGTAGCGTATCACAAACCGTAGCATTGTATCGTTGTTTTCCGCACAGTTGGACGTCCCGGTCGTCTTGATCTTATCGATACAAGAACATCGATAGAACGTTGCAGTCACGCGGTGTTGGGCCGGCTATCTTATCGAGTTAGTGCGGAGTATGATATCGAATGAATGTAACGTGCAAGTGTAATTTTCTGTGAATGATGTGACTTTGGTGTGTCGATATGAGGTTGCCAGAGTGTTGGTCACAGGCTATGGAATCTGCGCGGGAGTGTGCGCTGCAGACGCTGTATTGTGGGTTGGATGTGTGCGAGCGGCTGGCGGCTGCCAACCCTGTGATGGTGCCGGCGTATCCGCCTGTGGAGGTGATCGTCGCTGGTCCTGCTTTTGTTAGAGCATGTCAGTATTAGTACATTGCTTGGACGTAGTTATGTAAACAGGATCCAACTCACATCAAGTCACTTTTGAGATACGACTGTCTGATGCTTTGATATTATAGGTTTTACACAAATGTAATACATTTATTAGTTGTTTTTTGTCTGGGGTTTTATTTGCATAAAGGTAGACTTTAGGAATCGTTTGATCAAAAATTTTGGTCAAGTGTGGATTGGATCGTTTTTGCTTATCTCGATTGATTTATCACTCTTATTTCATAGGTATTCCTCGCCTAGTTATAGAGCATGCGTAGACAATGTTTCAATGCCGCATTCTATTTCTTGGCCACTACTTAGCATTCACTAGACTTCTTAACGTTTATTTATCTATGGCTTCTGAAGTATTTCTGAAACGCGTTCTCAGAATTCTGTCTAGCCTTGGGAATATTAATAATTTTGCTATTCAAGTAAATAACTTTTTAAGTAGCAAATATTGATCTTTTATTAATGCTAATTTTATTGAAAGCACGTGAATTGAAAGTAGAAAATACTAGTGAAATAAAATATGCTTTGGGTAATACCAAGCTTACATTACATCAACTATCCTACTTATATTATAAATGTCAAAGTTTCGATGTTTGTGTTTCAATCACACTGCAACTAAACTGGGGCATTATTCTCACTTCGGCAGAGATTTTACTCTAATAGGGATAAAGTCATATTTCGGCCAAAAACTCGTTTCACCCACGGTCACAGGAGTTTTCAACGTCATTTTGATGTCATCCCTATTAGAGTAAAATCTCTGCCGAAGTGAGAATTAGGCCCCTGCCCCCGTATGCCAATCTTTTGCTGTCAAGTTATATTTCACTGCCCAGTGTAATTTCTTCAGGTCACGTGGTACAATTTTGTACCACATGATCATTCTTTTTAGACACTTGACAGCAAAATATGCGCGAAAACACATCAAATGACGTCATAATGTCACTATTTAGTCACAGAATAACTATGAGTTAGTATGAACTGACCATGATTTAAAACTTTGCAGTTCAACTTTGCCGTTCAACTTTGATTGGCATACCAATGCTGGTCTTTGGATGAAACTTGGAACAGTTTGTAACCTGAATTATCACATATTCTACTGTTTATCCCGGAAAATCAATAGGATCAAACGGGTCCGGAACGAAGTATAGGGCGGAAGCTGGTTATAGAATAATATCATTCATAATTGAATATTTCACATCGTACACAGATGCGGTGGAGTGCCACCGCCCGGTGGTAGGTACTGTGACAATGCGCACTCGATAATTGCAATTGATTTATTCTGTTTACTGATAAACTCCAATTTAATGTATTGGTTTAATGAGTTGGATGTTTTGTTTATAGTAATACTATTGCACAAAATTGAAAAATCTGTTCAATGTTAGCAACGAAACTCTGACGTTTTCACATTGCTACCGACACGACACCTACATGTTATCGGATATCTAATATAAATAAATATTCATGGACTTTACACACAACGCCCTCTAGTCCCAAACTAAGCAAAGCTTGTGATATGGGTACTAGATGGCTGATAGAATACTTATATACATTTTTTTTTGTAAATACATATACATACTTATAATACATAGTAACACCCAGACATAGAACAAACATCTATGTTTTCCACGCACAAATGTTTGTTCTCAGTGGGGATCGAACCCACGACCCACAGCACGGAAGGCAGAGCCATTACCGACGGAGCTGTGACGCCTGTCATACATGCTTTACAATATCATACATGCTTTCACACCGTGTCGACACTGCACCGATCTAAGAGATGTGAAATAAGACTTTATCGGTGTTATTATAGAAAATCACGATAGTACAGGTTTAAACCAGGACTATGTAGTCCAGGTTTGTTACGGTAACTAAGTTGATCAGGGTATCAAAATATTTTCTTATTACAAAACCGAGACTAACGAAAGACTTGTTAGTACTATGACATAGACCCTGGTTTATTTATTATCCACAGACTAATTAGAAAAAAAGTGTGTTTAGGGCGCCATCTAGTGTCGAGTAGCGTCAATAAATGAAAACTCATCGATCTTGTCTATGGTTTCTTTAAAACCTGACCTAATGAAACGTCATTTTCGAGTTGCTGACACTTACACTGACAGTAGATAGTACAGACACACGTCTACAAAGAAGAAAAACTGTCAGTTGCCTGTCATGTCAATAAACGCGCGAAGGATAAATAAGTTGAAATCATTTGAATACCTAGGTCTAAAAAATGGATAAAACCAAGAAAATAAGGGCTTAAAACTGGAGCGGTGAAGAAAAAGTAATTCAAGAACAAAAAACATAATTATTTACAAATAACATAATAATAATTAAAACATAATTTTTGACGTTTGATCTGTGATTTTGAGGTTAGTTTCGAGGAAAAAATGACATCGCTGTCAGTTTAGTACCAAAGTTCCAAGTTAGACCAGAGTTAAACTAGGGGTCTCGTAGGTCTAACTTTAGTATCATAGATGTTTCGGTAACAAGAGATAAACTTCGTTTTGTAATACCGTTTCGAGTAGTCCATGGTCTAAGCCTTGATTTAAACCTAGACTAACTTTAGTCCTCGTATTGGAATAAGGCGGTTTAAGTTTTTTGGTGATATCTTGTAAACTATAGATAATTAAAAAAAAACAGATAAGGACATCGCTCAAGCATAGTACACGCATTTATCTAATTTTTAACCTAATAATTAGCGCTGTTTTCTAAATCCAGACACTTATAAAATGAGAGGATTTTTTTCTGTCGAGAAAATATTTTTTGTATCTTTTATTTCTGGATTAGAGCAAATCTTGGAAATGTTATATAATGAATTTTCTACACCTATTATTATTTTATTACTTGTATTTACCTATGGATAACAAGCTACAAACAGCTTTTCGCAGTATACGCGTCCATAATAGTAAATCAGCATGTGACTATATATCATCACTACAACGCTGGTCTTCCGTGACGCCAGTCCCTAGCAGTGGTTAGATGTGGGTCTATGTATTGCTACATTATTTTTCTCTCCTAAATAATAAAATACTAAAAAAACACAGCATATAAATTCGAAAATCTCGAGTGAGGAAGTCATTATGTTTACAATCGTATAAAACATTTAAAACTGCCAGATGACGCTCCCACATCCGAGTCGAGCCACAAAAAAGTTTTTATGAAAAATTAAAAATACTTTTATAATTATAACTTCGGAATACGAGTTTTCGGACTGTGCTTGCATAATTAAGCATTCTTCAAAATATTTCGACAGTATAATTATTACGGCAAACTTGAGTTGGTAAAAAAAAATTACAACAGGAATATCAGCCAACGTTAGCCAAGTTGATATTAAAAAAAAGGAAACGTCAATAATGTATTGAATGGTCACGTGACTTTCATTCGGATCTGTAATTTTTATACATTTTGATTCGGTTACTTTTCTCTGCATGTCAACTTGGCTAGAACCAGTAGAACTCCAAGAATATTTTCGTTCAGTTTACTCACATACAAATAAGTTCGAGGTATTTTTATGCCTCAGTTGAATACAATCTCATTGTAAAAAGGTTTCAAAATACCTCATTCCGATATGACGTAAATGAGGTTCTGCCACTCTGTTATTGCATTCGTGTTAAAACAGCCGGAAGGAACAAACATAATGGAAATAATTCTCTGTATGCGCCAGATTTAATGCCATTTCACTCGCGAGTTGACATGCAAAATAAAGACATTCATTCATTCATTCACGGCGGCCATTGTTGTAATTATTCGAATCGTTAAATTTAAAATGACAAACTAGCATTGGAGTTTTAAAAGTATTGTTATTTTTGTTGGCATAATGAAACTCCTGATACGAAAGATAAAGATGAAAATTTCAATTCAGTTCACAATTTCACGGCAAAACGTGTTAGAAAAGGAAACTCAAACTCTAATAAAACTCATAATATTCACATTAAAATAACAGTATATCAATTTTAAAATCTGTAATTAGATCTTTGCGTGCAAACGTGTTTTTAGTTCAAAAAACTGAAACCAGTGAAGTAGAAAAGAAAGTCATAATGTACCTAAGTACTGACTTTTATTTATGTCGCTATGAATCAACGTAAAAGTTACAACTGAAGTAACATTTGAATATATAGCTTTTTAGAACAACTTTTTATAATAACTATTAGTAGTAAGGCTCTTTGTGTGCGAGCTCGCCCGGGGAAGTACCACCTATTTCTTCGCCAAGGAGTGATGCTCGCATTTCTGTGTTCTAGTTTGAAGGGTAAGACGGAACCTGTATGTCTCAAAACGATAGACGCAGTGTGATGCCTCACATGTAACGTCTTCAATGGACATGTCGGTGAGGCAATGCATTGTTATAAACAGTGGCTACCACTTAACATTACTTACTCTAAAAAAACTTTTACTTTTCAGTAGCTAGGATTTAACAAGCTTACTTTGTGTGTTAAAAATATAGAAACAATAAGAAAATTAGTTTAAGTTAAAATAAGTTCATACTTGTTGGAAACATTAAACTTTTACTACGTTCGTTCCTATATTTAATCTGTGTGTGCTAGTTTAGATCGCTCTCTCTCAATAAAACGTCAACTGTGCAGCACACGTATTTTCTTTATTAATTGATTAAAAATCATAGAAGCCACCCTGACCACCCCTAGGACCTACATTTTCCAATACTAACCTTGGCAGTTCGCATATGCCAAAGCAAAGATCCAAAAATTAAGTAGATCCAAAGCGTTTGGTGCGAATAGGTTGAATGTTTACCAAGTATGGATGTTGTTGTGCCGTGCGTCTACTTGTCCTGTGGTGGAAGGAGGTTTAACTCAAATAAGTCGAGTTTGAAATAGTGCAATAAGGTTTTTATTCACTGTGACTAAGTAGGTATTATTTAGGTACTTGCCCCATACCTAAGTCGTTTGTATATTAGATAAAAACTTTATTTCCCTATACCGTATGTTTTTGTTCTTTTAAATTCAGCGAAAATCTGAAAGTTTTATCCACAAACTCAGCATTTTCAGAACAGTAAGCCATTCCCTTGTATTAGTAAAGTTTGGATCCGTAATTTGGCAACCCTCGTAATGTATACCACTGACCCATTTCCGAAACACTTTTTGAATAGTTCGCGCTCGCAAAAGAAGTTAGGCCAGTCGTAGCAAGGGGACAATTACGGGATAGGTTAGGGGATTGTATATACAACTAGCAGTTACCCGCAACTTCGTTCACGAAAAAAAATAACCTAAAAAAGAGAGAAAAGTAGCCTATGTGGTAAATATATAAATACGATTACGTAAAACGTTAGTTTTAACATGCCTTTATTCCGTCATAACAAATGAACAATGACGTCACATAGACTTATGTATCTCATGTTTTTGTAGATATGTGTTTCAAATAAATGTATTTTTATTCTTTCTTTCTAAACTCATAACCTCGTTTTGCGCCGCTTAGTTGGGTATAAATAAGTAAAGAAATCTAAAAGTTCGCAGTTAAAACTCATTTTATGACTACGATCAACTTATGCTAGAACTAACTGGCAGAACGATCAAATAATTCGTAGCACCATCTACGCAGCTACGTAACTCGTAGATGTGCTACGAACTTTTAATCGTACAAGATTCGATACATCGATATAAACTTATTCGATTACTTGTTCATGGATTACTAGTTTTTAAGTTTCACAGGTTCAAACATAGAATCCCATTCATAAATAAATGTCTAAAAATATATTCGCGGCTCACGGCTGATATATCCCACGGTCAACGATAAAAATATCTTTTATCGTCCTTCTTCTTCTTCTAATTTTAGAGCTACGCTCTTGTCGGCGTAACAAATGCATTTCCCGCCAGGTTCTTCTTTTCAGGGCAGCTTCCTGGACGTCCTTATACGACATGACATCGATCTTCGCCTTCACTTCTTTTTTTATCGTCCAGAGTTGCTATTCAGATATTGTAGTATTTCGCTGAGGCACTGAGTTAGAACCATATCGGTGTAACACTGTAAAGGTTGTTGTAACTTGGCTCAATAGTGGTTACAATGATAAGGTTGTAGCTGAACCCACAAGAAAACTTGTTGAAAGTAAATCTATTACCGGAATAGCAATTTGCGCAATAAGTGATGTTATACACGAAGGGTTTGACGAAGTGAATGTGCTTTTACCTGAGAGAACAAATAGGTTAAACTTGGTTTAAATTACCAAAAGTGCTAACAAAAAAAATCATGTATTTTGATTCCATAGTACAGTCAACATCAGCGATCATCGTTTCAAAATTTGGATTTTTTTTTTCTCAACTTGATAAAAAAAAATCAAGTTTTTTTTCAGTCAAAAAACATTTATTACGAGATAACGAGTATCTGTGCCTACATTTTCTTAATTTAAAATGCCACTTAGGCATTGAATTTTTTTTACTTTTTACGTAAAATAAATATTTATAGATGAATAAAAGTTGCTAGACCAAGAATGAACAGTTAAAACACGCCAAAGATTAGGAACATTAATGTAAAAATGTTATTTCATGCATGCATAGCGAACGCCTTACCGAATCTTATTTCCTCTTGTTTCTACAGGAAATAGGAAATAAAAGAATTCGATTCGCACAGAAAATTCCCATCTTAGATGTTATCATTTTTGCAATACGTTAGCTGGGTAACTAAGCGAGCTTAGCTTGTGCGGCGAAGTCTTTGTAAAACATGTCGAGCAACATTTTGACGATCATTTTTAAGGTTGTTGTTAGAGAAATAAAAGATTATTGTAAATATTAAGCGTAAAAAACCGTTTGTTTTTCTTCTCTTATCTCTGATTCAACTTTTTTATTGTGCCATGTTTATAGGTCTGCCCAACGACTCCCAGAAACGTTTATTACGTAGGAACTTACCTAGACTTAGATTGTTTTGTACTATTTTTAATCAACTAAACAATAAGCACTAACCGGTAGTTTCTATTGCAATGCCAAGTGTTTGGGGCAGCTTCTTGTCTTCGCCATCAGAAATCTAACTATTTGAAGCAACTGACGTGACTCCGTCCTCGTGTCAAAGTATGTTTTATGGCGCTGCTAATCCCGTTCTTTCATTTTATTCTGTACCTAATTCCTGTTAATATTTGGGATAAAGAGTAACCTATGTGTTAATCCAGATTACGAACTATATATAGATATTTCAAGTTTCATCCAAGTTGGTTCAGTCGTTTCGACGTGATTTAAACACAAACATCCAAATATCTTTGCACATTTATTATATTAGTGGAATATTTACATTGTTGAAATAAATATTTAAATCTGTATTGAAGTAAACCTACTGTTATGCGTCGGTGGGTGCTGGCTAGTACATTATGACCACAGTCCGGTGTATCGTTAGCGGAAATGCCGAGAAAACGACCAGTACTAGGCCGCTAACTGTGTTTGTGGGACATTGTGTACCGTCGGGGGAAATGCGGTCGGGAGATATATCGCAGAACTCGCCCTTGGCAACACTAGTAGGGAAAATTATAAATGATTGGGTAAGGTAAATTGGCTAGCACTAGAGCGGTTACTGTTTTTTTGAGTCATGGTGTTACTATTGGGGAAAGTGATCATGTAATAGAACAGGTTTTGGATAAACGGCAAACTAAGATGAGCACTTTAAACATAAATACATAATTAACCCGTTTTTTTTTTGGCGATTGTCACATGCCACCCACTAGTTAATCTCTTGTTCACCATTTCATAAAGCTTTATATTATTAATTTTTTTTAATTTTTTTTTCACAGGAAGCGGTTTTTCCTTTATGTTTTTTAGATGTAAAATCATATTATTGTCAAAAATTTTTGAAGCCAGTTTCTCTGGCAAGTATATTTAAGCCCAAAAAAAATTCCATGCAAAATTGAGTTAGGATGGTAAAAAAAATAGAAAACAATTTTTCAATAGAAAACGATTGCGATTCAAATGAAACTCGAACTCCTTGAGATCGGATCATATTGTATCCAATTAAAATATCTTATCGCTTTTCTCCTCCACTGTACATCTATAAAATGTATGTTAGTTCGTAAACATGCATTTAGATACGCTATGTGGGTCAGTACTTCAAGATAGTTTCGTAGTAAGTAATTCCATTTTGTCGTTCATCGGGGACAAAGTGAACCGCGCTGTGACTTGTTATTGTCTGAAACTTCGATAAACTTGTGTGCTCAGTTGTATCTATTGTATCTTGAACATCGCAACTTACTCCGTTTAATAAGTTCTACAATATAAATACAAATTTCCTTGGAAAATAAATAAATAGCAGTTAACAAATATTTATTGTCTTTTGGACAAAGAAATTAGGAAAGACTAAAAAGACAGAACATCACAAGTTAAATAGATGCTTGTTATAATAAAATAGATTTCAAAGAACTCATCAAAACTCAACCCCCGTCATCCATCTTTTATGAAATCCAAAGGGTAGAAATAAAATACAATTCAATCCATGTACTTTCCCGGAGCTGGCGGCGAGAAGAGACAAAGGCGGGTCGCGTCAAATCCAATCTGCGGCCGCAAAGGAAGCATTGGACCACCGCGCACCGCGCACCGCCGCGCCTGTCGACTGACTGCCGACGAGGGCTCTTCTCTTCATTTTATAAATGATTTTTTGCATTGTTATGTTTTTAAATTCCAACCTATCTATGGCGGTGAAGTGTGTAAGCGAGGAGCGTTATAAGTTTGACGTGTGTATGTGTATGTGTGTGTGCGTGTGTGTGTGTGTGTGTGTATGTGTGTGTGTGTGTAATAAAAACTCATTCTTAAAGATTTTTTAAAACCGTAACTAATAGTCTACTTTACGTACCTACTACCTACGTAATAAGGTAGTTGTAGCATAAATTCGTCCATGTCAAAGATAAATTGAGAAGTATTTTCCTGCCGCGGCATATGAAGTCTCATGTTATCCAACCACATACATTTCGTTGGCAGGCGATATTAGGAGTCTCATCCGAACAAAAACAATCACGACGTGCCTTCCAATATTTCCGGGATCCTTTCAAACTAACTCTCACTTCGTTATCAAAGTGAAGATAAATAACAAAGGAAAGGAGGTATGAACAAATACGAAAAACTAAGATACACAAAGTTTGTAATGCTATCGATTCTGTTGTTGCATTTTTCTAAACTTACCTAATTTGACAGCGCTAAAATTATAGCTGTCTTTGTCGTTTCAGTTTATGAGAAAGGGACGGCAACATTTTGAATGCTGTCAAATTAGGTTAGTTTAGAAAAATGCGACAACAGAATCGATAGCATTTTCAACCCACACTTCCCTGTTATAAATTAACTTTGTGATGTCAGAATAATTAATTGTAGTAACGTGTTTTGTTTCTTTCAAATTTGAAACTGCTTGTCAATTGACAGGCGTCACAGCTCAGTCGGTAATAGCTCTGCCTTCTGTGCTGTGGGTCGTGGGTTCGATCCCCACCAAGAACAAACATTTGTGCGTGGAAAACATAGATGTTTGTTCTATGTCTGGGTGTTACTATGTAATATAAGTGTGTATTTACAAAAAAAAAGTATATAAGTATTCTATCAGCCATCTAGTTCCCATATCACAAGCTTTGCTTAGTTTGGGACTAGAGGGCGTTGTGTGTAAAGTCCATGAATATTTATTTATTATTTATTTTTAATTCAGAACGCGATATAACTCTTCTTATTGGTGGCGATGGGTAAGGTCAAACAATCTTCTTGCTCGCACATTTCAACATTTTTGAAGGTAATAAACTCACTGAATGTAATTATGCCATCACAAAACAGCACGATCTACAGAATCCGCGTTGGTTTTTTACGATTTTGTTTGGTTGGTTAACTTGGTTAACTCTGATTGGTTGATGATTGGTGGATGATTTGTTAACTCTGGTGACGGCGTTTTTAGCCCGCCTTGAGGCCTCGTTCGTAGCTTGACGACTGCTAGAGCCGAGACTGACAGTTTAACGTGCCCTCCGAAGCACGGAAACGTACAGATATAAATGCCACTAGCGGTCACCCATCCAAGTAGTGACCGCGCAGAACGTCGCTTAACTTAGATAAATCGTTGAAGATTGACTAAGCAGGCTACTCCACGAGCTCTTTTACGTGGATGTAAACGCCTAGCTAAGCTAAAGATTAGATTGATCGATCCTCTGTCTTGAGCCGAAAGGTTGCTTAGTGTTACTCTAACAGACAGACTCTTCTCCATAGAAATAATAAATCCTAGCCATACCGTTATTCTTCTGACAAGGGTTTTGTACAAGGAAAATGATAGATATTTCATTTTTATAATAAAACGTATGAGTTTTTATTCAGGATAAGCCATTTTCTATGTTTAAGAATAGGTTGTGGGTTCATGCAAATATGACCTTTTTATTTAGACCGTTGATAGAGCTTGGGATATTGTTCGGATTTATGTATATTTGTGATGAGGTGTCGAGGATCTATTGAGAAAGGGTATTTATGAAAATACGATTTCTTATTCTCATTCGCCAGTCTTTTGTCAGAGTTCAAGTACGGATTAAATATTGAACTAGGTACTTGCATTTTATTGAAGGAACGATTTTGCCAAGTACCTTGATTAAATATTTATTATTCACTTATTAAGATTAAGTTTATTATCTATATAGAGCAAGAAACGTAATCATAAGTATTTCTTCTATTATACATTTTTTTTAGATGATTTTCACCTTCAACATTTACACTTACGCTAACAAATGAATCAGTTTAAAAGCTGATCTCTAATTTTGAGGATATTATAAATGCTATTTCACTAAACAATATTCGAATTAATTGTTGCGTTATTTTTGATGACCGCAGAATTATTTGCACTAGCAACACCAACATTTCGATTAGGTATACCAATGAACCACAAACCAATAAATAACACAATAGTTACGCAATAGTTTTGACAAAAACATGTTGATTAAACTTTCAATGACATTATTTATGTAGCCAGGGGTTGTTCCTACCTTCCCTTCCTTATTACTTCTTTCCTTATCTTAACAACGACATTTACAAAAAGAAGCATTCCGTCTCTTACAAACTTCAAGACCTATTTACAAGACCTATCTTCGCAGGAAACTCGGCACAAATGCAACAAAATCTAATAAAATTACTCTCAGTCAAGCCTTGTCCGTGACTAATATAAAACAAAGCCTTACGGACAGCTACACAAAAAGAACACACAACTTTAAGCTTTATACTCGAGTTACTAAGTTCAAAATAGTTCAACTATCCACTGAAGCTTTGTCTCGTTTTGATTTCTTTTTAATGGATTTTCGGAATGCAAAGCTTACTCGAATACTTGGAGTAGTTGTGGGTTTTCAAGACTTTGTTTGGTCTTTCGAGCCGAATTACGAAGTGCGCTAGTTTTAAAAGTGCTCTTAGTTTTTCGAATGCAGCGTGTTTGAACTGATGAGATACCTAGTTTTTGCGAATTTTCGTGCTCAATTTGTGGTTTTGTACAGGCATTTTCTCTAAAGTAAGCTTAGGTATAACTGATTACAGGTTTTTAGGTTAAAAAAGGGGTAAGTACAATTTGTTTTATTAAATTAACTGAATTGCAAAAATTGTATCTTCTCATAGTCTTATTTTCACGTAGAGTTATCCTAACCCAAAGTGATCCATTAACAAACTTCTTCATAACTACATCGCAAAGTGGCCTGTCGACGTTCGTGACGTCACTTCCTTTAGCTAATGCGTCCGGTCAACTTTGCTCTCAGCCACTTCCGGTGCGAAAATAGACATAACAAATGATCGTTATAATATCAGTCATGACGGCAAAGATATATAACAGGAAAAAGTAATAGTAAAATAATGAACTGATCTTCATTCGAACGATTTCTAACAAAATAAAAGCTCAAGAAACGTTATGAACACGATTCTAAATTCATATTTGAATTTCGAAATAATTGTATTTTTTTATTTTTTTTTATTCGGTATACTTAGGTAACGCTAATTGTTTTCTTTTTTTGTAAATAACCGTTCATTTTAGATATTGTCTACAAAACCTATTCATCCTCAAGAATGCGCAAACTCTTTACGAAATATTGATTAACGTTCGGTTCCAATCCGATGATATTTCAATAGAAATAGCGGTCCAAACCAATCGAGCATATCTTCGAATTGAAATAACAAAAGTATACACAATACGCCTGAATAATAAATCTTTTCGGATAACTGTGGCTCTAAAAGCTAGTATCTAATGACGCAGATGAATACAAATAATTCTCAGATGGAGCAGAAACGAAACAATAATGTAGGCTCTAAAAAAGTATTGTAGGTCTACAATATCATTGATTTTCAAGTTTTATTTTAGTAAAAGAACTACTTTATTCACAAAGAAAGTTACAACTAATACGGTATTTACAAAATACACATGAAACAGTTGAGCTATCTACAAACCACCATTGCAAATGATTTATAGATAGCTCAACTAATTAAAGTCAGTACCAATCGGAAGCGAGCCCAATACAACTAGTAAAAAGGGTAGTTTGTAGTTCTGTTTTTTTTTCTTTTTAGGGTGAACACTAATAGGCGGCAAGCCACAATTTAATAGGATAAAGACATTGTGCCTTGTGCTCGGTTTCAACCCCTGAGTCAACACAAATAGAATCCCACATAATAGATACTTGTACTCGTACATTGATGGACAAGTGCTTTATCTTCGAAAAATCTTTATTTATCGCTGGACCGACTACAATAGCCACTCGGAACAAACAATTTTCAGCTCTATGTCACAGCTATATGATTTATATCACCAGCTGTATTTTTAGATAAACAAAGTTGAAAATCGTTGGAAACTTCTTCGGGTTTTTCGCTTATTTTTCTCTTTCGAAAGACTTGAATGCAATTTAGTAGGAAAATAAACGAGTTTACGTTAGTGCTTGCTTTGTAAGTAGAAAATAGAGATGTTATCGAATAAGATAAAGAAGATTTCTTTTACTTACATTCTTAGGGCAATTCTCATAATAAAATGTAGTACTTAAAAAATATCATTGCGTTTTTGCATGGTTTATGTTGAAATGTCATAAAAGTCACAAATTGGCCTTCACTTTTGTGACATCCCAACGCAACGATAATATTTTTACTATTTATGCTAATTTTTATCAAGAGAATTATCCCTGAGAGTATACGTAACAGAAATCGAAGATAAAATTCAGACGCTGTGCAAAATAATTTCTAATGGCTTCACATTTCGACGCATGGACGCTACGGTAAAACTGCTTTTCGATTATAAAAAAACTCTTTCATTTCTCGAATTCAAATTAGCACAATGTTCCAATTTCAAATCTCACTGTCATAAGCTTCCTCAGCTAAGTCTAGTGATGTCTCACTAAGCCGCAATTCGCAAATAGACGGCTCTCGAGTCCCACAAAAACATGGCAAAATGTCGTCGCCGCTGCAAAACACAGGTCAAACGCTTGCCTTGTTTTTACTAGCATTGTGGACTGAAGCACGTTATAATAAGGACGCATGTGGGCTGTAAACTCTGTTAAGCTTTTTTGGGTTTCACGAAAACTTTGCCAGACTTAAAAAAAACACTGATTTTTATTATATACCTAAAAGATACTTTCATATAGATTAGTGTTGATGTTATCAAAAGACGAGTGAATAGGTATCGTCTAGGTAACATCATCTACACCGTAGATCGCATCGTCACTTAACATCAGGTGAGATTGCGGTCAAACGCTTGCCTATAAATTGTAAAAAAAATCTTTACTAATTTCTATTAAATTAATCGTCTAAGATCGGTTGAAATCTAATCTTAATTCTATGAAAAAAATTGCTTCGTAGCTCTACTAGTTTAATTGGTTTTAAGATTGATGAATTAAAAAAATCTTATGTAGATAGCGGATTTTATGAAATGATTTTTTGAACGGAACAATTTTATTTTTGAAATGGAATCTTTTTTTGTTTCGATTTAAGGCTGAAAGTCCCCATTGTTACCAAAACGATAATCACATAAATATTATTTGAATTTATTCTAAAAAATGTGATCCCAGATTAAAACCTCTTGGCAAATTCCTTTGAAGTGTAACTATATTGCACTCGTAGTATAATGTAATTATTCGTCTTGTTTCAGTTTTCCCGAATGTTCCCGCGGCGCCTGGCATGCCCTGCACTGGGGAAGACAGTGAGTATCTAATTTATTAAAACGTACTCCTCTACATTCGCATTAGCGACGGCCATATGTCATCATCAGCCTGTAGAAGTATATTGGATATAGGCCCTTTCTATCAAAAGACTACCCGCAATCTAAACAATTTTTTCTATCCATAGTGTGGGGTATAAAATATATCACTTAGTAAGTATCAGGTGAAATTGCGGTCAAACGCTTGATTTTTTTATAGAAAAAAAACGCTTGTACAGTACATTAAGAAGAAACTGAATACCTATAAGGAGAAACAATTACCTAAAGCTATTGAGTACAATAGCAGCCTTATCGCTAAAAGCGATCTCTTCAGACCTTTGGGTGGAGAGTAGACAAAATCAGAAAGTTGGCGGTGTACAAAAAGTTTAAAGTTCAACTGATTAACTGAACAAAGACATTACGAAATTGTATTATTAACTAGGTTATTATACTAACATACTTATTTGTTTAGGTAAACAAAAACTTTGTAATATAAACCTCAAACGTCCTACGGCAACTAGGTACCAACTTGATAAAACCTATTCTCGCGCGTGAATTTGCCCAGTATAAATAGTGGGAGCATTACCGCAGGATTGCTTACCTGCAAAGAGTCGGAATACGTATCAAGGGCTCCCACCTATATTTGCGCAATTTCACCGCATGTCATCCAATTGCAGGTTAGGGCTGCTACTTAGAAAAATGCATCGACCGATCGACACGAATACTGTAGGTACCTAACAAACGTAGATGTAGGCTTTGTAGGATAGGGAGAGATAATTATAATAATAATAAAAAAGATATTGGGTACTAGATATTATAGGTCTACTTCATAATACCAAGATGTTTGTCGTATTGGAAAGCTTTTATCTACAGACTTTCTAATCTGCAATCGCCGCAATGTGATCGGTCTTTGCATTCCATCGGATCTCTAGATTTACCTAGAACTTCAAAAGAAACCCGTTCTGAGCTTAGAATATTTAAACTGAGTCTCTTTCGATTTTGAAACTGCTTTTCAATTCAAAATAGAAAACAAAGTTATTCAATTCAATGATTATTATTATTATTTATTTAATACTTTATTGCATAAAAATATACAAAGGGAGGATTTAATGCTGAAGCATTCTGTGGCAGCCAACACAAGCCAATTTTATTTCAAACCACAAAGTAATACACATGATAAGTACGAGTAATACAAAGTTTTAATGGAATATTATATGTCCGAGCAACAATTATTATTCGAGGTCACCAAACTAGAGTTTTTAGTAAGTACTTCAAACTATTGAGAGATAGCCCTAGATCCTTCTTGGTTCCTCCGCTCAATTTGAGTTTGCGCATCCCGCTTCCAATTGGATTTAGCTCACCTAGCTACGGTACGAATAGCGAGTCTCAGTTATCACCTGTTGTTATAGCATTATCTGTGGTTAGCGCTACGCTGACAGCGCGAGAAAGCGAACTGGGAAATGGGAAAACTAGCGTTTATTATGTATGGAAATTGGTAGGTCGTTCGCAAACGTAGACTGTTGTGAAGGAAGGAATTAGATAATGTTGCTTAGATATATTTGTTTTAGCTTCAGGTGTGAAATAAATAGGTATTTTTACATCATTGTGTATGGTTGTGTAAAAATATTATTTGGATTTTGTTAGATTGTCAAAAATGGCACCTTTGTGACTTTTATAGCATTCCACCTTAATTGCAAAGATATTTGTAATACTAAGTCACTGAATTCGAGTTACAGATAAGATAATATCGATAAACATTCTGCGAGTAGGTACCTTGTAACTTAGTAGGTTAAATAGTATCGTTTTGGCCAGCAACTAGGTAACTGGACTATGTGCAAGTGAAGTGTATTTTTATTTTCTGTAAAGGATGTGGTACAAATGTCTTGTTCGATCGAAGTTGTCAAATATTTATTGACAGCAGCAGCTGAGCAACATAAAGGTGAAGTGTTGCCATATTTTTACATGTTTTAACATTAATGCCGATTCTGTTGTTGCATTTTCCTAAACTAACCTATATTGACAACACTAAAAATGTTGCCGTCCCTTTCTCATAAACTGAAATGACAAAAACGGCTATAATTTTGTAGCTGTTATTATTTCATAAAGTCAGACAAAAGTAAGTGAGCAATGGAATAGATAGAATAGCAAAAAAGGTTATATAATATGGAGTAAAAGATACACGGTACAGATCTTACCTCAGTAACTTTCGTGGTCATAGCTTCGATGTTTCCAACTAATTTTTTCATTCAATTAGTGCTGCAGACTTAGCGTGGTCAGTATCTATCTACCTATGTTTATTTGTTTTGTTGTATTTTCTTTTTATTTAAAACCTCTATTTAAATTCACAAGTTTGTCAAGTTTCTTTTTAATCAAGTTCGTGTTTCGTCAAGTCCTTCTTTTGTCGTGTACCTTTTACCGTTTGTCATTTCTTTTTCGTTAGGGTTGCAAGAGTGCACACATCTATAATAGTTTAGAGTGCAGTGTGACTGTACTCCTTCTGTAGATAGGTGTAGTATATCTACTTGTACAGTGAAGCAGTTTATGTATAGTCATGTACATAAGTAAATGTTGATTTACATAAACATTAGGTACCTAATTTAATTAACGCACATTTTGTAAAAATAGTAACAATAGGTAGGTACTGATTGCAGAGGTTAAAGTTCCTGGGATTGGCCCATTTTTAGTAGAGATTGCTCAGTTAGTGGGTTATATCGTTCGAAATAAGCGGGCGGTCCTCTCTTCGAAAATATAGTAGAGTTTTTAGCCAAGTTTCATAGCCTGTGATCTATATTCCTATTAATTTTATTACCTGGCAAAGAAATTACTATTATTTTTCATTAAACGGGTATAACCGGGTCATAGTGGTCATGCTAGCAAGTAAGTACTTAAAGTATATAGTATCGTTATTTCATCGCGTGAGCAAAGATTAACGACTTCACTAGTGAAAGAGGTGTGTACCCGATCGCCCCAATTTCAGGGTAAATAATACCTATGGCAAATCCAGAGTAAACACGTGTTGGGGATGATTTTAGGTAGGGTAGTAGTAGTGTCACACATACAAATCTGTTCCAAATATAGTTCGTAGACTTAAGTACCTAGCAACCTCTGATTACCCTCTCAAGTGGGTTGACAACTTATAGAATTTAAAGTCTTAAGAGGAAATACGGGCGGAGAGACTTTAGAAAATTAGGTATTTGAAGAAACTATCGCTGTCGCTACCGTCCCCCCTGCCCTCAAATTCGTGCAATAAGGACAACTGCAGATCCGACTCAAAAGCTTAAGTAAAAAGTTATAATTCGAGGTTTGGCTCTCGCCTATTTCCTGAATAAGGAGGATATATACTACGCTGCTATGTTTTTCTTTTTTCGTTAATAGTTGTCAAATTTGTACACTAGGACTCTGTTAACAGCGATCTAAATAAGCAATTTTGAGCATTTTTTGAGGGTTCTAGTGCTTACATGCTTATAATAATTTATCACCAAAAAGGAAAACATAGGGGCATAGAAATAGTGATTATTTATTATTCTGTGAAAAATCATTGCTCTAGGGTCATTAACCAAAAAGAAACCAGGCGAGAGCGTTTGTATGGAGAAAAGACCACCCACGTTTCCTCTTAAGAAGATATTTCGAAAATAGTTGGATCATAAGCGAGTCAAGCGAATGAGGCCTGGGTTCAATTCCCGCGAGATAGTTCATTTTTGTTATTAATAGATTTGTTTCATTGTTTTCAGGAAGTATATACCGGAGAGGAGCCCGTCGGTGGCGTAAACTATACCGCGTCAATGGCCACATATTTCAAGCAAAACGGTTTAATAGAGTAAGTACTCTACATATCTAGTATACAATAGAACTTAAGCTCGAACAACCTATATTTAACTATGTTAGAAATTACACCGACAATGATTGTTTTAGGAATATGTTAAGCGCTGTGTATATTTCAAGTTGTACACGAAATTTAAAAAAAACCCGGTGTCAGCGCCCCCCGGCGCACATCCTAAAAACGTCTGGTACCTATGAGATAGCCCACCAGCGATATCGTGTCGATGTTGTACGCTTAATATCATCTAAGAGACTGTGGAAGTCCACGGCGGGAACATAACTGCCCCATAGATTTCTAGAAATAACGATTTCAAGCCCTCTCCCCTGTTTTCTCGGTTTAAACTTATTCTTCATCATCTAAAGAAAACAAGGTTGAGGCTTCTCCTACGATCTTCATTATACCGTCGGTCGAATTTCTACTTCTAAACTATTCAAACAATTTCCACTAACCACACTATCATGTTTATTCTTACTGCTTTATGTGGAAATACACTGTGCCAGCACCATAGTCATAATTTCTTTATCCTATAAAATCACAAGGATCATTTAGAATTCTGTGGTCACCTTGTGAACACGTAGTTTAATAAGCTATTGTGTTCGTTCCAGCGCGCCTTCTGTGCCTTCTGTCAGGACCGAATCTGGGGCCTGGGACGACAAGGGTTCAAATGCATCCAGTGCAAGCTACTGGTTCACAAGAAATGTCACAAACTGGTGCAGAAGCCCTGTTCCAATGAGCATGTGGATCCGGTGGAGGCGAAAGACGAGGCTAATGGAGAAAGCACGCTTGGTCGTGCTTCTTCGGTCAGGTAAGACAGCACCTACAATGACACTGATTAAACCAATAAAAAAATCGAAGTATGTAAAACTACCCCAAGTTTTCTTCGTCTAAATCTGTATTCCCTTCTATCTAATATCGAGATCTAAAGCAGTTCTAAAGGCTGTCAGACGAACGAATGACACCCTAGCGCCTGAAAATGAGATCAACTCTTTAGACGGGGTTGCATTCATTCATTCATTCATTCATTCTTTTATCCATTCACTTACATCTATCACACATATGTTACAGGCTTAACACCTAATGCAATACATAAGTAGTTTTATGTATTGTATGTTTAGTTCCAGGTCCCGTGGAGAGGAGCCGCCGCTGGGTGAGACGCCCCCAGCACCGGCGCCCCCCGCGCGCCCCCCCGCCGACCTCGAGCCAGGCTCGCAGCGGCAATACTCACTCGCAGACTTCGAGCTCATCCGGGTCATCGGCCGAGGTTCATACGCAAAGGTATGTTACCTTCATGCGAACCGCTAAAGAATGGAACGTGTTACCGGCGTCTGTCTTTCCTGAGGGGTAATCACGAATCATTCTGACGCGTTACGTATTCGAATCATATTTCGCGTCAAGCGTTACGTAAAGCTAACGTATTCGAATCATATTTCGTGTCAACGCAAACTTGACTGTTCTTCTTCTTCTTCTTACGTGTCAATGGTGACAACAAACACTAGACAAAGTTCGAATAGAACTTCGCCACTTTTACCCCTTCGTCTGTGGCGTCCAAAATATCATCCCTTGTGCAGGTGGTAGGGCACAAGGGGCAAATGAGTAAATGGGACATCGTTTACTTACTGTTAACTTGACTGTTAAAAAAGCGTGGCTCGATTTATTTTTATCGTGTACCTACTTATTGTTACCTGTGCTGTACGCCTGTACCTGTGTTGTGTGCCAAATAAATATCTCTCTCTCTCGCTCTATCTCTCTCCTTACTTAACTATAGGTACTCTGTCTATATTCTATCCGCAAATCAGATTTCTCGATTCTCCTGGATCACTCCCTAATTCCCATTACCAGACCTACATTACATTAACCTAGAGATATAATGTTTGTTCATCCCCAGGTGCTAATGGTGGAACTGAAACGCACAAAACGCGTCTACGCCATGAAAGTCATTAAGAAGGCGCTAGTGACCGACGATGAAGACATCGACTGGGTACAGACCGAGAAGCACGTGTTCGAGACGGCGTCTAACCATCCGTTCCTCGTCGGTCTGCACTCCTGCTTCCAAACACCCAGTCGGCTGTTCTTTGTGATTGAGTTTGTGCGCGGTGGTGATCTTATGTAAGTAATGTTTTGTGTGATTATGAATGAGTGAATGAAATGAATGAATAAATGAAAAATTCATAATTGAGTTTAAATATTTTCAGTTGCGTTATAAATCTTTTACGATTGCGACAACATTGTTTCATGTAATTTTGTAAATATTATAAATACTGTATTAGGGCCAACGCACATCTATCGACAAAACTGTTTTGTCGCGCACTTAGTGACGTGAAAATAAATTTTCTGTTATAACGAAAACAGCATATGACGAGGAAGCACTCGTCATATGCTGTTTTCGTTATAACGAAAAAGCGAAATAAGCGAACACAGCATGCATAAAATTATGTTTACCTATCTATTATAGCATTGTTTAGTACCTACCTACCTATTAAAAATTGCTTTATTCGCACATACCTAGAGAATGAACTGTGCTTTTTAAATAAATAAGAATAGAGTATTTATGTAGTGTACTTAATAATATTATTAAGTACTTAGGATGATTCTCATTAAATAAGCAAGTAACGAAAACAGCAAATAAAAAGAAGCAAATTGTAACTAAAAAAGTTTTACTGAGAGGGTTTGTCAAAAAATTATGAAGTCTCACATCACTAACTGTTCGACAAGACGTTTTGTTTTCGGTTTGCGTTCGCCCTTAGTTGTTGTACCTTTTTGTTTTTAAATATGAATTTAATGTATTTCCCAGGTTCCACATGCAACGTCAGCGTCGTTTGCCAGAAGAGCATGCACGTTTCTACGCCGCAGAGATATCACTTGCGTTACATTTCCTACACGAACGCGGTGTCATCTACCGGGATCTTAAACTGGACAACGTGCTTTTAGACCACGAGGGACATATTAAACTTACAGACTATGGCATGTGCAAGGTAATAGAAATGCGTTTTTTATCTGTCAATCTTTTTTTTTTAACAGGTTTGCGCGTTTTTTTTCTTAGTAACGTCATACGAAAAGCATGGGAAAGGTTACGATTAAAAAATACCTGGATAGGGCAAATTGAGTCAAATTTTATGCGAGATATATCTGTCTCTATGTGATCTGTCTACATGAAAATAAAAAAATATTCTGGTATTATAATATTCCAAAATGTAGTATAAACGCTCTCAAGAAACCCGCTGACAAATCTGCCATATACAGAATGAGTTCTTTCGACCGCCCTCTAAGGGGAAAATCTAAACGGCTATACTCATAGCAAAATATTGTTAGGAGTCACGGGCTCGATTTTAATAACGATAAGAAATGCATTTAAAAATATTAAAAATGTCATTTATTTTTCGAGAAACAACAATAACACCTATTCGTCAAAGCTATAAAAAGATGTAATCCGACTCAAAAAACTAAGTCCACAACGTTTTCCATCTGATATTTTTTTAAATACTTATCTATTTCAGGAGGGAGTTCGACCAGGAGACACAACATCCACATTCTGCGGAACACCCAACTACATAGCACCTGAGATCCTGCGTGGCGAAGAATACGGCTTTTCCGTAGATTGGTGGGCCTTGGGAGTTCTGACGTATGAAATGTTGGCGGGAAGATCGCCGTTTGACATAGCACAGGCGGCTGATAACCCTGACCAGAATACTGAGGACTACCTCTTCCAGGTAAGACTAAGAAAAAAAGAAGAAGAGGGTAAGGTAAAAGGGTTCTGTTTATACTAGTGTCTATAAATTTGTATTTTTATAAAATTTATTTAGCGTACATGTACTAATAGATAATACCAGGGACTTAAAAGGGTTCCAAAAAACCTGTTCGGAACCTGTATTTCGAGGTTCTTGGATAGAACCGAAACAGGAACCGGAACCTTTATGAGAACCTTTATTTGGAACCGGTTTTCAGTCCCTGGATAATACTTATAATATCCTATCTATTTAGCTCTAGCGACAAGGCAGGCTAATTAGTAATTACATATACACAGTTTTTAAATAGACCAAAAAATTCCAATGTGACCATTCATTCATTCATTCATTTTCATTCTTTAGATCGTGAAGCTTTGCGATTTTACAATTACATACAGTTAAGTTTATAATCTTAAAAAAATTTGACATGTGTACGCGAGAAGTACCGATGTTTGTCATCTACCATCAAAACATCTGATGATAACAGGCTTTATATAATCGTCCGATTACAAAATATATATTCTTCTAACTCCTCAATACTTACAACTGATTTTCTTCCTCCAGGTGATTTTAGAAAAGACGATTCGTATCCCTCGCTCGTTGTCGGTAAAAGCTGCGTCAGTATTGAAAGGGTTCCTGAACAAAAGTCCAGCTGAAAGACTGGGCTGTGGGGAAAACGCGTTTATGGATATTGTGAACCATCCATTCTTCAAGAGCATCGAGTGGGAGATGGTATGTATTATCTACCTCAAGTTTCTTTGAAAGATTACCTACCTATTTGTTTATAAGCAGGAAACTTAAACTCAACTTTAGTTTGAATTTAACTGAACTTTTTGGAACATTTTAAAAATCTTTATCATTTTCATTAGTTTGTGTTGGGGTTGGGAGTCTCATTCAAGTTTCGAAAACGCGCTTTCGCATTGATTACCATCGAAATAGCAAAATAAATTGTTTAATTCTTGGAAAATGTATCTCGGCTTGCCGAAATAACGTTTTTACTGATTGCGTTTACAAAATACAAGATTATTGATTTTATAAAAACGCTATTTTTCTATGTCATTTATTTAGTAAGAATAAGAAATAGCTAAGTAAATACATATTGTTGTACGTAAGTATTTTTAGTTTTGGATGATATTTGTAAACTGAATGATATTTTTAGTTTTAAACCCTGTGTATAATTTGCAGCTGGAACAGAAGCAAGTGGTGCCGCCATTCAAGCCGCGGTTGGAAGGCGAGCGGGACCTGGCCAACTTCCCGCCAGAGTTCACGGACGAGCCCGTGCATCTCACGCCGGATAACGAGTACGTACACTGCACTATGCATTATATATATGTTTGTATTATATCTAGGTTTTAACAGTCGTCGCAGCTCAGTCGGTAATAGCTCTGCCTTCAGTTTTGTGGGTCGTTCGATCCCCACCAAGAACAAACATTTGTATGGCAAACATAGATATTTAGGTGTTACTATGTGTTATAAGTATGTATTTACAAAAAAAGGATGTAAGTATTCTATCAGCAATGTAGTTTCGATATTACAAGCGCAAGATTATTTTACGTAATTGTTCCAGTTCTGTGATCGCGGACATCGACCAGTCGGAGTTCGAAGGGTTCGAGTACGTGAACCCGCTGCTGATGTCGCTGGAAGACTGCGTGTGACGTCACGCCTGCCTGCTGCATCCCTACCACGACCCGCAGGTACAGTCGGCTACACATCAACCTATCAACGGTTCAAACTTTGAACTATTATAATTTGAATGTTGCGAATCATGCGAGAGGGACGATATATTTTTATGTGAGACTCGCTGCTTGCGCGCCGCGCGCCTACACCTATTGCGATCCCTGATTCGCCATTTTTATGTGTGCATTCGCCATTTTTTTTTTTATTTTGTTAAAAAAATAGGGTAACGTACTTATATTATTATAAAAAGCGTGGGATCTGACAGCAAAATGTATGTGTTCCAGGCATACGGCTACACACACACAGGCGAATCGTCATCCTCCGACTACGATTCGGTAGCGTCGTCTCTCCCGCCGCGCAAGCCGACCTTACTGCAGCACATGTTCTGTTTGCCGCTCAACTGACACAAGAAGCCGGGCAAGGACCACGGTTCTTACCCGGACCGATTGGTGTGAACTGTTCTTACCCTGACCTCTCGCTTAGTAGAGTGACGAATCTGAGCTTCTCGAAAATCGAATCAAAGTTATTCAGGTACTCAGGTATGTCTATAATCGAGTTCCAGATTGTTCCAGATGCGTTTTAAAACTCACAGCAATGATCTTTTGTAGTAAAACACATCACTTTGTTCTAATGTTTTTTTTTTGTATAAAGTCAGAATAAAAACAAATAATAATAGTCGATAAACTTTTTCAAACAAAAACACCGAGTTCTAACATCGATTTTCTAAAATGAAACTCAGAATCGGCACTCGGTCCGTTCACTGTCACATTTTCCCTCTAAATAAAAACAAAGTTATAGGGATTCAAGACAGTACGACGTATCCCAACAACCAATCCAATAACGCATCATCTGTAATGGTCCGTAGATAGATACTCTCTGGGACCTCTATTAAGCCAGTCATCATCATCATTAATTTATATCTGTTGTGGACGTAGGTCAAGACGCGCCAATGAGTCCGATTTGAGACTTTTCCCATCCAGTGTTTCCAGTCATTTAGCCAGGTGTGTAATTAGGCTATTTTTATTTTGCTTCTGAGAGGAAAGTTATCGTGAACGGATTTTAGTTTAAAGGTCAGTGGTTTTTACCCAACTTTGATCCATTTTCAAATGATTATTCACCTAATTGGCGATTTCTAATAGTATGTGGATCAAAAATGAGGAAACAACAATTAGGCGCAGTACACACAAGACGATATTATCTGTAAAAAAAAATCACAACACAACTATTGAGAAAAACTTTCCCTTTCTGTGTACACTGTGCTTTATACCAGGTTTCATTGTTTGTGTAGCGTTTGCTTTTGTACTTACCTTGTCC
Organism: Gandaritis pyraliata; assembly: GCA_947859175.1. Taxonomy (NCBI): domain Eukaryota; kingdom Metazoa; phylum Arthropoda; class Insecta; order Lepidoptera; family Geometridae; genus Gandaritis; species Gandaritis pyraliata. Next base: position 1,838,009 of record OX401866.1, on the reverse strand, counting down.
GACAATATGCGTTTTACTTAATCTTGACTACATTATACGACAAACGGTAAAATTGTTAGTTACCTACCTCCATTATTTTAGTGTGTCTAAGTTTTATAGGTACCAACTCTACACAAAAGTGTCTACTTTGGCTAACCCAAAAAATCTAATACAGCGAGACTCGTGTAGATGAATTTTAGTTACATAAAACTTATGTTTTTAAGGCTTTCAGTATTATGACAAAAAAATTATGCAGCTTATTTCTGTGAAAAAAATATTACACCAATCTAAATTGCGTTGCGTAAACATTCCCTCTTTGCGTATATTATTTAATTTTATCATTATATCTCCTCTATTCACATTTCCATATTTTATCGCTAATAAATCTGATATTTTAACTCACTCACTCACTCGATGGAATTGATTGTTAAAGTCCTTCCAATAAAAAAAACATTATTTCTGTATTATTTTAGCCAATGTTGGTGCTCGCGACTTAAATGTGGGAAAATGGTAGGGAACAGCAGGTCATCTAAAATACCCTTAATCTAGGGAGATTTCGTGTATATAAATATGCTATAAATATATTATAAGACTTAAATATTTTTGAAAATATTGTAGTATCTATCTATAGTAATTTCTGTAAAATCTGATGATGTAAATTGTATGATGTAATGATGAAGTCTTGTAAATCTAATGAGTTATCATGGAAAAAAATAGGTAAATAAACCTTACTAAAAGACCTAATTGTAGTAAAGACAAATCAAACGTCGATAATAAATGTGTGTATCTAGGCACTATGTTATTATAATGTCTTAAAATTGTCTAAAACTATAAGAATGGGCAACAGTTCCCTCATGGCATGGACTAACCAAACTTGTACATAATATAATAATACATGGATATTAATATACAAAAGAGTTATCTATACAAATTGTTATTTGTTTTGTACATCCAAATAAGTATATCAACGTTAGCAGTAGCTTAAATAGCTAGATTAAAATTAAATATAAAATAATGTACAATTTGATCCTGTCACACCTGAAATTGCCCATTCTCCTTCTATATCGTTATATTTTAAAGCAATATATACCTATATTATTATATGTAAAATAAAATATATGTTGTATATCTATTTAAAACAAATGCGAGACAGATGATCTGCTCAAGGCACGTAAGGAATTACTAGTAGTCGGTTTACGCAACCTAAACGGTTCGAAAAGCGTATATTATTCAACTTAGCATTCCCTAGACACTTAGAATAAGCTAGATATTGTAGACACATGCGTGAAATGTCGCTTGACATAAATCTATATAAATATAGCAATCTGTTAGTTTTGCAACATGTCTATTAATGATTTGGCTTAGTTTAAAGGCTTCTGTCATATGATGGCTGGATTATTTGATGCTGGCAATTTTTATATTATATTAATGTAATTGACATGGTATACGTACGTGTGCGCTGGCTACCCTCGCTTATATCATTATCGTGATTGTGACTAACGGCCAAAAACTTAAAACACTTTAAATATGCACAAAACTAAATTAGGTATATGTTATGCTACATTTACACGCTATAATTAATAAAGTGCTACAAAAATCGCGTTGCTTCTACAAAATGTATGTAATTAATTATATGCTAATTATTGAAATGCTTTATTTGCATTTTGTGTAGCACTAAAGACTATATTCCAATTCCCTATTGTAGTATCTGTTTGTCCTTCCTATCCTAGCTGAACACTCGTTAGGTAGCCAACGAATTTTAAATAATAAAAAATACTATATTGAGCACTGAAAATAAATTATTGTAAATTATAAAAGTTGTATCGGTTATAATAACATATTATTGTTAATGTAGAATCAAGACTTATTGTATTAAAATTATAAAAAAGTATCTAAAGAGTGGCGGTGCTCAAAAACTTGGAGCTCAAATGTCCACAAACTATTCTGAATAGTAAGTAGCAATCTATTAGACATTTTGCACCGAAATTATAGAAATATCACACGCAATCGGTTTCTAAAACTTCCCTTTCTTACTATATTCAGCATTCCAAAATGTACTAAAAGCGTTAAAGTCAATTTTGTATTTCATAATCGCCAAGTTACACAATTATATTACCCCTAATAATAATTGTATTTTCACGGAGATGTTTAAATTAAATGTTGTCGCATACTGCATGTTATCGATTTACATATGTTGCCAACAATGATCTTTGTTGCCAAATTCAATGTGAGATTATTTCTGTGTCGACATGTGCAGCAGTCGCCTGCGAGGTACACTACCTTACCTACCTTGTATTTATAATTTATTTTTAAGCATAGCTTAGGTGTATTTAGTTCGCATTCCAAATGTATCTATAGTTTAGTGACATCACACTAATGTTGTATGTTTAAGTCTCGATAATTTTTTCATTAAAATTATAAAGCACGTTGACCAACGTTACGTTTGAAATAGATTCTATTACCTACCAAAAAGTTATATGTATAGGAAACATACTAACCGCATGACAACATTAACATAGTTTAAGAGGAATTGTTACTACAACTAGAACAAATATGTATTACTTAAGTATTTTTAATTTCGCATGTTATACACCCGGTAAATAGTTTAAGATACGTTTGAAGATATGCTAGGTTATTTAAAGTTCGGTTTTGATGTGAACTGCTTGGTGCGTGATTGAGTCAAATTAGACTGGTGAACTTGATGTACTATACTATTCTATGCTTAACTAAAAAATAAAGAAGATTAATCGGATTATGCGTTTTATTTCGTAAAAAAAAAATAGGATTGATGTCTAACTTACTACTACGAATTAGATAAGTACTACCATAGACCAAATAATAAATATTAATCGATGGTACTACATAGCTAAATGTTTTTTTTTAATTTCCACGAATCGAAATGGGATAAAAAGAAGTTTAACACTTAGTAGCTGCTCAACGTTGAGACTGGTTTATACGAGTGAGAATTTTCCATAAGTCTCTTACTCTTGAGAGGTGAAGACAGTACAAGTTAAGTGGTATTTTTTACAATATCTAGAGCATTTTTAACTTTATAATTTACAGCAGTGGCGTGGCCTCCCAACAAGTCAAAAGGCAAATAGATCCTGAAAAACATCTTAGATGGATATAGGGAAATGTAAAAAAAAAATAGAAAATATTATTCCCAAACAGTTTATTAGAACACACACTGAAGTTAATTTAATATATTATTTACTAGCACTATTACAGAATATGTTTATGTAATAGTTATAGGTACATGCCTTTATTTCAGATCGAATGATACATCTTAACTAAATATAACAAATTAAATTCAAATAATACTTTCACGTTGCAAATATTAACTAATTAAATGCTGATTTTGTAATCAATGTTAGTGATCAAATCTATACTTTAATAATACTGAAAAAAATAACAATACAGATCTCGAATATTTCATACATTTAATAAATGGAATGCGACTAAATACTGATTGATTTTTAACGGAATTTATGTGAAGTGATAAGTTGAATATCTATCTAAACAATGTTCAATATGTATCTCTTTTGATACAATATTTTAGCCTCCATACAGTCAGACCAACAATTTAATCTATTCACGTTATATTTGGAATACGTGTATTAGATAAATAAATAGGTTATATGTAAATTTCTCTAAAATACCCTAAAATATTTCAACTCTGGGATTTTGGTATTATAAAATTTCGATCTGTTCCCACTTATAAAAATCTCTAACCGATGTAACTAAGTACTTGGACAAATAATTCCAATTAGTACTATCAATAGAACAAGGAACCTACCTAGTGGGAACAAACCAAAACTTTGGATAGACATCAAATACATTTACTTATTAGCAAAAATAAATAAGACTCCACTATCAGACGCGAACTATCAGATCACAAAATGATTGCTATCACAGAAACGGAACCCAAAAATATCTAAAACTTATGAATATAATAATTCACCATAAATATAATTATTACTCGGTTTCGACTAAACAATAAATGGAGGTTACACCAAATCTGCCGAATGAAAGCAAACGAGGGGCCTCACTGATGGGAGCCGCACGCTCGTTCACCTTTACTCGTTTTCGCTAGAACATTTTTTTTTAATATACAACTGAATGATAGAACTAGCCGATGGCTCACATGGTGTTGGTTACCTCGACCAACAGCAATGCATTGCCTCACCGAGCACTTCCAATGAGGACGTGCCCTGTGATGCATTGCACTGCGCCCATCACTCTGAGACATAAAGGTGTTAAGTTTCATGTGCGTGTAATAGCACCGGCAGCCATACCCTTCAAACCGGAACACAGCAATGCGAGCATCACTGTTTGGCGACAGAAATAGGTACGGTGCTAGTACTTCCCCGGACGAACTCGCACACAAAGAGCCATACTACTACTAAAGGTTCACACTCGTTCGCCTGCGTTCGTTTGCTTTCGTTCGGCATATACCAGGCATATGAACTATCTGTAAAGCTAAGCTCCGCTATATCTAGAGAGAAGCCATATATTATATAAAACATGTGATATGCCACAAACATTTTTACCATCATCCAACCAGTAACGAAAGGATTCCTTCCATCTCTTTGTGTTAAGTCTTTTTTTCGAGATTCCGTAGACGATATTTGAACAGCCAATTTTCAGTCAATTCAATCTGAGAGACCGCTCTTTTAAAATAATACTTGTTTACTACACAAAAGGGTATAGATTAGCGTGGCGCACGTAATTTTATGTTATCTAATTTGAATGTAGTCCATTTATTAGTTCAGTGGATTGTCTCGGGATGGTTTGTGCTGAGTAGCGCAGGCGCAGGGCCTACTTGTCCCCGTTCTGGGCCAGTTTGGCTTTCTTCGAAGGGGGACACTCGTTGAACATAGAACCGGTTTTGAGACCCGACATCAGGAACGGCACCTGTAATTAAAAGACGTTGTGAATTCAAGCTATAGTACTGAGTTTAGGCAGTAATTCTATTCTTACATTTTCCTAAACTAACCTATTTTTTTTTGCTTAATCCTATCCTACTAATCCTAATACTATCCTATCTTACTCCTACTAATATTATAAATGTGAAAGTTTAGATGTTTGGATGTTTAGATGTTTGGATGTTTGTGTTTCAATCACGTCTAAACTACTGAACCAACTTGGATGAATCTTGGCATATATATAGTTCGTAACCTGGATTGACACATAGGCTACTTTTTATCCCGAATAATTAACAGGATCTACAGGATAAAATGAACGAAAAGGATTAGCAGCGCCAATTGGCAAGAGGGTTTCATTGTCATGTCATGTCACGTCAGTTTGACAGGGCGTAGTACTACCTTTTTGGTCTAACGACTAGCGTTTGACATTCCAGTACGAGTTCGGTGTAATGAGGTGTAATGTCAAGTTTCTCAAAGAAGTATCCGCTCGGTACACGCACAGATAATATAATGTACACGGAAACTGTAGACGCGTACGAAGTCGCAGGTAACTGCTAGTTACTAATAGATAATACTTTATATTCTAATCATTATTACGATCTAGCCACAATGCAGGCAACAATGCAGGTAATTAGTAATTTTACATTGATCTAATTTGTTCCGATCCAGTTTTGGAAAAACGGAACACTTATTTAACATAAACTAATCTAAGAACGTCTCCATCAACACTTTTTGTATCGTCTCTATTTATACACACAGAACACTCACAAACGTAGAACGCGAAACACACCCACACACGAGAAGACACTTTGTTTTCGTGTTCCATAAAAGTGGTACTAGTTTGCACTTGCACTACACATATCACTGATTATTTAACACAATACTAACTCAAAAGGTTTCCTTTTGAGCCTCCTTACTGAGATGATGAGATCAGTTGAGGAACCAAGGTCAAACCTATGGGGGAGTCGATGTCCAGCCGTGGACAATTACAAGCTGATATGATGAGTTGCCTTTCTACCTCTTTCAGCCAGGACTGCACTCAACCTAACCGCACTTGTTATTCCTTACTTAGATAAGATAAGATAATTCTTTATTTGTCCTCAGAAAGTATACAGATGACTAAAACTACACTACTTCTGACTAAAATGTACTACGTATGTACCATCAGCAAAATTTCCGCCTTACCACTTTTGAAACTGTTTCGCTTGCAAGCAGTTAGCTACCTGACCCCGCCTTTTTCTTTTGTCTTCTTATTTTGACCAACCAGAGATCTAAACATCTATTTATTTTTATGACGGTCCATTGTTTTCATAACTCTTACACCCGAAATAATTTGCTTCTATTGGTGTTCAAAAATTAGCAGCTAGTCGGTTTACAGAAAATGCACCCTTAAGGTGGTAAGGGAAAACTTTTGCTGATAGTACGTATGTATGTAATGTATGTATGTTATGTAATGTATGTGTGTGTATGTGTATGTGTAATGTAAATGTATGTATGTAATGTACGTACAAGCCGGGTAGTATACCTTATGCTCCAACTGCATGTGGTGTAGTGGTGGCAAGGCCAATGCCGCGCGCATCAGGTTCTCGATGCAAGCGCGTTGTTTGAACAACGCGTTCACTATCGGCGCGCCGGGCGGGACCAGCGGGGCTTTCAGTAAGTACGCCAGTGAGGATAGCACGGGGTGCATGCCGGTCCATTCTGAAATAACATTTACTTGTTTTAAAACAGGATTTTTACATCTATTCTGTTTTTAACCCCCGACGCAAAAACGACGGGGTGTTATAAGTTTGACGTGTCTGTGTGTGTGTCTGAGGCAACGTAACTCCCAAACGGATGAACCGATTTTGATTTTGATTTTTTTTTTGCAATCAATAGCAACAGGAAATAAAGTAGGGAAAAAACAAACAAAAAATCGATTTTGATTTCGTTTTTTTTTTGTTTGAAAGGTGAATAAGTCGGGAGTGTTCTTAGCTATGTTTGATGAAAATCGGTCCAAGATTTGGGGGTTTTTTAAATTTTTAATTTAATTACTTGTAGAGCAACGGTAGTCTAGCTGTAGCAACCCCGTTCAAGCCATTCAAGCCATCAAGGCAGCAATGGATTTTCTTTTCGAAAAATGTATTTGCGCAATACCTACCCTAACGTATCTATGATATACAACGTGTTACATAAGGTCCCTGTAAGCCGAAAAGGGGCTTATTCAGACCAAACACGTGAATAGTGCATGTGCAAAAATTCAATACAACTTGTTTGAAATTTCAAACACGTGAATAGTGCATGTGCAAAAATTCAATACACCTTGTTTGAAATTTTTTAACTTAATGATTGTGCTTTGCGACAACCCTAAGTGTTTGTTTATATTGCGTAGGTATCCAGCCTGTTAGTACACATACATACGCTATCATGTCGCACCCACACATAGACACTTTAACGCGTGTGCAATGCTATTTTTAAGGAAATTTTAAGAGTCTTTTCATGAATGAATAACTTCGAAACATTTAAAGTCGTAGAAAAAAAGTGTTCGCCAAGACAGTGTAGAATACCCACCATTCGGGCTTATAGGGACATTATGTTACACACTGTATTTGCTCATTTATGCGCATTTATCAAAAGTAAGGTCCGTATACTCAAGTACTGAACCTGACCAAGTATAAAATAAATAAATAAATATTCTTGGACTTTACACACAACACCCTCTAGTCCCAAACTAAGCAAAGCTTGTGATATGGGAACTAGATGGCTGATAGAATACTTATATACTTTTTTTTTGTACATACATACTTATAATGCATAGTAACACCCAGACATAGAACAAACATCTATGTTTTCCACGCACAAATGTTTGTTCTTGGTGGGGATCGAACCCACGACCCACAGCACGAAAAAAATGAAAATCTCTTCATTCGAAAATCGATTTCATTATCAGAAATGGAGCCTTAGCATCACCTTACAAGACTCACCCTGCGAGTTGTTCTCCTGGAAGTGGAGCCTCGTGAACAGCTCTGCGAGCAGCACCAGGTCGAGGATGAGGGGCACGGCGAGCAACGAGTCCTCGCACGTGTTGTGCACCACGAGGGTGTTGTTCCCATGCAGGAGGATCTCCGACGTGTACTCGTCCATTGCGCGTTTTGAGTCGCCTGAAAAAAACAACAGTCTCAGAGGTACCATCAGCAAAATTTCCGCCTTACCACTTTTGAAACTGTTTCGCTTGCAAGCAGTTAGCTACCTGACCCCGCAAAATTTCCGCCTTACCACTTTTGAAACTGTTTCGCTTGCAAGCAGTTAGCTACCTGACCCCGCAAAATTTCCGCCTTACCACTTTTGAAACTGTTTCGCTTGCAAGCAGTTAGCTACCTGACCCCGCAAAATTTCCGCCTTACCACTTTTGAAACTGTTTCGCTTGCAAGCAGTTAGCTACCTGACCCCGCAAAATTTCCGCCTTACCACTTTTGAAACTGTTTCGCTTGCAAGCAGTTAGCTACCTGACCCCGCAAAATTTCCGCCTTACCACTTTTGAAACTGTTTCGCTTGCAAGCAGTTAGCTACCTGACCCCGCAAAATTTCCGCCTTACCACTTTTGAAACTGTTTCGCTTGCAAGCAGTTAGCTACCTGACCCCGCAAAATTTCCGCCTTACCACTTTTGAAACTGTTTCGCTTGCAAGCAGTTAGCTACCTGACCCCGCAAAATTTCCGCCTTACCACTTTTGAAACTGTTTCGTTTGCAAGCAGTTAGCTACCTGACCCCGCCTTTTTTTTGTCTTCTTATTTTGACCAACCAGAGATCTAAACATCTATTTATTTTTATGACGGCCCATTGTTTCCATAACTTTTACAACCGAAATAATTTGCTTCTATTGGCATTCAAAAATTAACGGCTAGTCGGTTTACAGGAAATGCACCCTTAAGGTGGTAAGGTAGAACTTTTGCTGATAGTACCTACTCCTACATCTAATTCTAATTCGTGGTGGGAGTATAAGATCTGCAATGACGTCCCGCGTTGGGGCGTATTGTGCATTGTCCCCCTGCTAACCTCACCCCAGCCAGCACAACTCTTTAAAGTAACGAAGAAGGATGATGGATGCTGGCGGTTGATGGCAGCTATGTTCCAGCATCCCTGATGCTGTTGTGGATACCGAGGTGTAAGACCCAGTTAGCATCTGAAGTCACTTTCAGAATTTCAAAATTGTGTATTGTTGGCTCTTTTTCCAAAATCTAATTATTACTCAATACATGTATTGCTTTCACGTGGTAATATAGTTGTTACATTGTAGGTAGGCATCGCATGAACCCTTATACTTTTAGGATAGTTTTTCTTTTTAATAATAGTTAACAAAAGGGGAAAATGGAAAGTTTTTAGTCATAAAACATTTTTAATGAACACGTTCTTATATTAAGCAATTCTAGCAATTTAAGTTAATTTTAAATTACTTATTAGCCCACGTTGTGGCTAGATTGTAATCATATTAGGGTACATTCTTTAGAAATAATGGGCACTAAACAATAGAAGAAAAAAAAACATTTTTGTATGTGTTTAGATACTGACCTACGTAGGGCACGTATTTGATGACCACCACGTGGTCAGGCTTCTCTCCCGGCTTGTACAGCACGTGGTTGGACTCCACCACGTCATCCACAACATTGCTCTTTGAGATCTGAAAATACCATTCAATCTTACTAATATTATAAATGCGAAAGTTTAGATGTTTCGATGTTTGTGTTTCAATCACGTCGAAACTACTGAACCAACTTGGATGAAACTTGGCATATATATAGTTCGTAACCTGGATTGACACATAGGCTACTTTTTATCCCGAATAATTAACAGGATCTACAGGATAAAATTAACGAACGGGATTAGCAACGCCAATTTAGTAAGAGGATGATGTCATATCATGTCACGTCAGTTTGACAGGGCGTAGTACTACCTCTTTGGTCTAACGACTACCGTTTGACATTCGAGTACGGGTTCGGTGTAATGTCAAGTTTCTCAAAGAAGTATCCGCTCGGTACACGCACAGATAATATAATGTACACGGAAACAGTACTCGCGTACGAAGTCGCGGGTAACTGCTAGTTAAAAATATATATGATCATGACTTTATCTACAGGCACGGTATTCTCTTCGATCTCTATAAAAACCTTTTGGCCTTGTCCATCCCTCGACTTCCGATTTTTACAATCTCATTCGACATCGATTGTTCCGTCGATCGCTCATCTTCCGGTTATGGTCTCCATTTGAGGATCTACTGACATTTTGTAATCACATTGTGTTGATTAAATTCTGCCATATTTTTGCTTGTAGGTTTATGTCTCAGGGTGTTGGGCGCAGTGCAATGTATTACAGGGCACGCCCTCAGTGAGACAACGCATAGGCAGTGGTTACCACTTAACATCATGTGGGCCACCGGCTTGTTCCATTATTTAGTTGTATAAAAAAGACAGTGTGAGTCAGGCTATAGCTAAAAGACAGTGTGGGTCAGGCTATAGCTAAAAGACAGTGTGGGTCAGGCTATAGCTAAAAGACAGTGTGGGTCAGGTTATAGCTAAAAGACAGTGTGGGTCAGGTTATAGCTAAAATGTTTTTAAAGTATCATTTGGATGTTATAACAGATCATTTGAAAATGAAAACAGTTTTTTTTTCTTCCGTCGTACCCCGAGCAGAGGTCCAGTGGGGTAATCACGAACAAATCTAACAGTCTCCGCGTTGTATAAACCTAACGTATTTGAATCATATTGCGCGTCAACGCCAGCTCGACTGTCAAACGTTGTAGCGTCACCGCGCAATGTATCTCGGATACGTTATCGTTACAATACGTTTACTATTGTTATATTTATTCGTGTTCAATGCAGAAATATTGAATTTGTTCGAGTCTATACTTTCCTAGGATATTTGATGTGTTACAATAACTCACCTCCTTAGAGCGGAACTGTTTCGGAGCCGATAGATTCTTGCCATCATTATTCCCGAGATGATTGTAGCTGACGATGGAGACTGGTTTTAGACCTGTCGATGAATCATTGAATAAAACGATTTTTAATTATATTACGCATGGTATTTGTTTTATGTTAAACTAGCTGTTTTATGTTTGAGAAATAATTAATTGTTTATAATATTTAATTAATTACTTAATTATTTGAGTACTTAATTACGAATACGAGTACTTAATTATTTGAGAAGTTTGACATTACACAGAGTCCGTACTCGCATGTCAGACGTTTTACACCGGCTTTATACACCAATACTTGTACTAGGACCTCTGAAACTGACGTGACGTCGTCCTAGTATGTTATCCTATCCTACTAATATTATAAATGCGAAAGTTTAGATGTTTGGATGTTTGTGTTTCAATCACGTCTAAACTACTGAATCAACTTGGATGAAACTTGGCATATATATAGTTCGTAACCTGGATTGACACATAGGCTACTTTTTATCTCGAATAATTATCAAAAGAAAATAAAAGGATAAAATGAACGAAAAGGATTAGCAGCGCCAATTGGCAAGAGGATTTCATTGTCATGTCATGTCACGTCAGTTTGACAGGGCGTAGTACTACCTCTTTGGTCTAACGACTAGCTTTTGACATTCCAGTAGGTACGAGTTCGGTGTAATGAGGTGTAATGTCAAGTTTCTCAAAGTATCCGCTCGGTACACGCACAGATAATATAATGTACACGGAAACTGTAGACGTGTACGAAGTCGCGGGTAACTGCTAGTTGACAATAAATAGGAATACAAAGTATAAGATACCAGCTGAAACGAGGAAGTCGACAAGGACCGACTTGAGCTTGGTCTGTCCGGACTTGAAGTCGTCTCCAGCGAGGAAGACGCCGCGAGCCTCCGCGCGCGCCGCCACGCCCGGGACTATGGTGTTTTGCGGAGAGCCGTTTATGTAGTGGCACTACAAATATATCAAATAAATACATTATTCATCTAACAAGGTCTCGGCAGAATGCCAGCGCCTAGCTACCTTCCAGTGGCTAGGCACCATGCTGAGTCGAGGCCGTTTTGCTGCTGTAGCACTCAAAAACGACACTCAACCAGCTATGTACCTACCTATATTATTCTTCACTAAGTAGTGTCATTGTTTTGTACTTTTTTTTGTGTGCTATGTAGTAAATAAATAAATGTCTATGTCTATGTAACAACATTATATTGTGTCGCTCCAAATATTAACATTTTTATACTGTAAACATTTGAGATCACAACAGTTCGTTCATATAAGTAAGTGGCCAACTCTGGTGACGGAGTTTCTAGGTCACCTTAAGGCCTCCGTCGTGGCTTAACAACTGTGAGATCACAACAGTTATGCTAGTTTTTTAGTGCAAAAACTTTTACTTTTGTTATTAAAAAGGGCTTTTTCCAGAAATCTCCTGCGTGTTGCCCCTGCGAAGGAGATTTCTGGACTTTTTGTCCAGAAATCCCCTCAGCGAGAGCTGACAAGTTCAATTAAACTCTAAATATTCAATTAAACTCTAAGTATTAAACTCTTTCCAAAAGTGAAAAACTGACAAGGGATTTTCCCAAGTTTTTTTCGCTAGGTTATTTTCTTAACAAAACAACATTTAGTGATTCCAATCTTCAGATTAGTTTTAGACATGATAAAGCCACTTATGATCCACGATCGGATATCCCCCTAACGTCATCTCCGGTATCAATATTAGACAAAAAACAGAAGCTACCCAACCCAATCACTCTATTTTATCATATTATTAAAAACAACACACACACACACACACCTACTACATACAAACTGTACCTACATATACATCGTGCAAATAAATGTATTTAATTGGCTCACCCCTTCATCGATCGCAGCAAGCGCGAATATAGTAGAAGGTGAAATTTCAGAATCATCGTCACGAAGCGCTTTCTCCAGGTTTTCCGACGTGTCGTGGACCCCCTTCTTTATATCGCAGAACCTAAAAACAATTACTTAGTAGTAGCACACAATCCTATCCTACTAATATTAAGTTTAGATGTTTGTGTTTCAATCACGCTGCAGTTACTAGTCCGATTTGGCAGAAACTATGAGTAAAAGAAAATTCATGGACATTTCACACAACGCCCTCTAGTTCCAACCTAAGCAAAGCTATAGATGGGAATTAAGATTGCTGCTATCAGCAATCTTAATTCCCATATTATGTAGCTATTTTATAACCTACATACGTTTTTTTTTTGTAAATACATACTTATACATACATACATACATAGTAACTTGTAAATACATAGCAACACCCAGATATAGAACAAACATCTATGTTTAACACACATAAATGTTTGTTCTTAATGGGGATCGAACCCACGACCCACAGCACGGAAGGCAGAGCTATTACCGACTGAGCTGTGACGCCTGTCATATATACATATAATGTAGTTTGTAACCTGGATTAGCACTGCTACTTTTTAAACCGGATCATACAGGACACTGACGAAGTCGCAGGCGGCAAGCTAGTATATAATATAGTAGATTATTATATTGATATAAAAAATATACCTCTCAGTGTTGGCAGTCCACAGAACAATGATTTTATCCAAGCGATGTTTGTCGCGGCAGTTCTTGATGTCCGCGCGAACTTGCAAGTACTGCTCGTGCCGAGTGCCGCGGATTAGGTTAGTTGCACGCTCAGCCTGGAATCATACAAAAAACATTCGGTTTTTTTTTATCTAGCCTATCTCGTCCCACTGCTGGGCAAAGGCCTCCCCCAAACCCTTCCACTTATCCCGGTCCTTGGCTGTTTCCCACCAATCCGTCTCAAACACGTCAAGTAATTCGGTCTTATGAAAAAATAGTTTTTAATAAATAGAAATAAATATTCATGAACATTTCACACAACGCCATAACTAAACAAAGCTTGTAAGCTAATATGGGAACTAGATTACTGATCTAGAATAGAAATAAATAAATAGACTAACTAGATAGAAATAAATAAATATGGACATTTCACACAACGCCCTCTAGTCCCAAACTAAGCAAAGCTTGCTACAGAAACTAGATTGCTGATGGAATACTTATATACTTCTTTTTTGTAAATACATACTACATGAAGGCTTCCCAGCATTCTATACCATCCTCTTTCTAGTTGGCCTTTTCCACAGGCTTTATACTTATCATTTAATAGTTATAGGTACTCGTATGCATTACGATAATACCTGAGGTCACCGAAGTACAAGATATTATGCTTGGTACAACAGTAGGTACAATAATTACCCGTACCATGTCACTACACTACATAAATTGCAAATGATTGTAATGTCTAATAAATAATGCTAAGTCAAACAATTTCAAAGTCAAAGCCATAAAATCTTTTATTCATTAAAATCACAAGGACTATTTATAATCGTCTTATATAACTAGTATTCTAGGTGCCAGTTCCACGCGACCAGAGCCTAGAAGAACGGGCAAGAAACTACGGCGGTTCATAGCGTTTTATTTGTAGGATCCTTTTTACAAAAAATATACTTAAAATGCTAACAATCAAAGATAAAACCTAATACATAAAACAGGGTGACTATTTTCCAGTTGACATTCCACGCTAATGTAATTATATAATGAACATACTATGTATGTATGTATGCATGTGTAAGTATCTAATTATGGATAATAGCTACGCTGTAGTTGGCTATTTAATTAATACACAGTTTTCCTTGTTCTAGGTATAAAATTACAAGTTCTATGCCTAGAACATCTATTATCTAGAATCCCTGAAGGTTTTTTTTATACAAATGATGGTACAAGCCGATGACCCCCCTGATGTTAAGTGGTTACCTCTACTGAGCACTTCTACTGAGGAAGTACCCTGTGATGCATTGCACTGCGCCCATCACTCTAAGACATAATAAGTCTCATGTGCGTGTAATTACGCCGGCACCCATACCCTTCAAACCGGAACACAGTAATGCGAGCATCACTGCTTGGCGGCAGAAATAGATACGGTGAACTACTTCCCCGCACAAGCTTTTTCACAAAGAGCTCTAACGCTGTATAAGTTTCCTACAACAAAGCTCTTAACATCTTGTTTAGGTAATCTTTGTTTACGTTGAAATGAAACGGTAATGCCATCTGAACATTTACAAAACATAGTAACATCACAGAAGTCACGAAAGCCGATCGAAAACGATACTTTTGTTTTGTAAACACCACCTGGTGATGGAAAACTCCATTGCGCCATGCCATTCATAGACAATGGCTTTGTAAACACTGGTCATGCCATATTGAATGTGTTTTTGAAAAAAGAATCCTGACAATAGACACATTAGACACGTGTGGGAACCATCTGTTTGTGATAGACAAAATCGTACAAATACGTTCTTAGTTCTAAATTTTATGATATTATTGTAACTTGGATTGGATGGGTCATTTTACGTACTTTGAACTTTGCATGCATTACTTACTACATTGCAAAAATAGTTTGGAAGGACATTTTTTTGAAAATATTACAAGCTTTGCTTAGTTTGGGACTAGAGTGTTGAAAGATTCGAAACCACGACCCCAAGGTCGTGGTTTCGAATCCCAAGATCGGAAGGTGGTCAACTAAATAAATAAATATATTATTATCTGAATCGATTTTTGACAGATTTTCATTGAGAAGACTAACGCTTGAGTCTTAAGTTTTTTTAAGTATAGGGATAATTAATTAAACTTCCTAGTCCGTAGACACAACACAACATTTTACTTATTACAACATTTGCCCTACCCCATAATTTAGAGCTAACGTGTTTCAAGTTACACGCTGAGACGTCCCGACCTGAATAAACATGGAAAATCAATATCGTAGAGAGGTAGGAGCGCAATCTTTGTAAGGTTACTCGTAAATAAATAGACCCAAGTAAATAATATGCATCTATGCATCTACATTCAGGATTAGACAGTTGAATCTTCGGACAGAGGATATCTTAGGTAGGTTACCTAAGTTATCCTATTTGATTTTCTATTTTATTGGCACCGAACCCACCTAACCGAGCAACACGCCGCGTGCAATTTCAAAAGTGGCTTTAAACATCGTTGAGTTAAAGTTGAAAACAGCATGCGTTTTGGCGCTTACTACCGCCGCCACCGCCGCAAGCTGTCTCAAAATTGCAGTTTTGAGTTTTTTGATGATAACGAATTATAAAAGCAAATCTGTTCTTCAAGAATAGATTAATAGATTCATAAGAATAGATTTGCTCTAAATGGCTAATGAAACAGTCCAAGCGCCAATACTGTTAAGAAGTTATAATGCATTTTAGATCAAAAACAGCTTTACTTGTGATTACTTTTATTTTCTTGTGATATTGAACCGTCATACCTGATTAGCGGCAATGAAGTCTGGATCGTAAATGGCAGGTCGCGGCTTCATGGCAGCCATTTCTTTGCGCAGCTTCTGCTGAAGGTCGTAGTCGATGACCTTGGCACGGACCATGGACTCTGCCAAGTTTAGTGGACTGATGTCCCAGCCGTCGATTACTAAGGAAATTATTTATTGGGATGTTATAAAAACCTTTGTTATTCCTAGTACAGCCAGTAAAGGGAGCACTTTAATACAAAAATACTGACTAAATACACACTAAATATAGACTGGAAATTAGTTAGATCTTCGGTGACTACCACCGTATTGCCGCCAAGCAGTGATGCTCGCATTGGTATGCTCCGGTTTGGCACTTATGCAGAGAGTGCTGGGCGTGGTGCTATGACTCGCAGATCACATCCTCAGTGGTTGTAAACAAGGAGCACACTTTTTATTCCTACTTTTTACAAGGTATTTAAATATTAAAATTTGTGTTGTTATAGTAAATTTGTTTGAACCCCTCTTAGGTATAATAAGGAAGCTGCTTGTCCGTAATTTTTACCATAAAAATTACTTACTTTAAAAAAAAATCACTTAAAAACCCAGATGAAGATAAAACCTTGGTTTGAGCGTAGCATCAATCATGGAATTGGTTAACTCATACATTCCTAGTTTGAGATCTATTTGAGATGGGTTTGGGTTCGAGTAACGCTCGATTCTTTTGGGAGACTACCAATTTGGATATTACAAATTATTTAAATAGCTTACCCAAATCATCAGGGTGAACCATAGGTAGCAGGTTAGACATGGGCACGTGAATATCGTTGCCTTTCTCATCCATGCCGAGTCTGACGACAGATGCCTGCGTTATGGAACCAAACCTGTAGGGCATTGTTCTTATAAGCTAAGAAATTTTACGAAGGAGTAACGTAAACATTCTGATTCTCTTTCTGTGCATTTTCTGCTCATTGCATTCATCTTTGCAATTATACACTCTGGATACTGTATTGATGTAAAAATGGATTAAATTATGGAAACCTTAAATACTTTTAGATAAACCCACGAACTAGTTACCAGTTGGAGTCCATAGGTCCATTCTTGGTGTTCCATGTCAGCTGATGCTTATTAGCAAGCACTGCAGCTGTGAAGGTGGATCCGTTGTTGCCTCCCCAGCCGACCAACATCACTCCCACCTTGCCAACATGACGCTGGGTTCTGATGCATAGCTGTTTGCGGAATGGCTTTACCTACAAATGAAAACTGTTTATACAAGTATTTTTTTTAAGAAAATGGTAATGGTACCTCTACCTCATTATCAAAGCTCAGTAACTGCTGTATACCTAGTGATGTTACCACTCCTGTGTCCTAGAGGTTATGTTATTGTATGCACCGCCTTGTGCACCATTAGCAGATTTAGCTGCATACTCACCAGTAAGTCTGCACCGCTTTTTGTTATCAAGGTATCTTCGTAGGCATAGTCAGAATAAATATAATCGTCTGTATACTTCAAGTTAGGGCTCGAAACTACCAAATTCGATGGTTTTTCCATAGCGAATACTGGGTAGGAGTTCGTGAGAACAATGCAATAATACACAAAGCAGCAGTGATTGTTTTGTCTGTACTGCTAGCGACCGACGAAACCGTGATCAGTAATGTTTGTTTGATTTATCGATTTTGATATTTTCAGATTCAACACAGCTGAAAATAAGCTTCGTTTCGTTCGAGAATGAAGAACACGTGAACAGCACGGTCGGTAGAATATGTGGTAGATTTTAAAAAAGGATAAATAGGTAAGGTAGGTAGTAATTTATTTGCAGCACAGAAACGCAACGCGTCCGCTCCGCAAGAACACAACAAACACAAACTAATAGATGCTACGCATACAACAAAACGCACTAAAAAAAAATTTGCACAGAACGAACAGATTGAACAGAACCAGAACCAATGTTGCCGCATCTTGATTTCAAAAATCAGGAGACTGCGAAAAAACCAGGAGTATAAGTAAAAAAAACGTTTACAAAATCTATGTAGGTAATTTAGCTTACAAAACATTCTTTAATCAGTGAAATCAGACGTCGATGTTATTACATTTTATAGTATTGTCATAATACAACGCGATTACGCAATTATCGCCTTGTGCAACACTGTAGGTAATGCTATTTTAGTATTGAATAAATAATTTTGCAATCTGAAATCGCGTGACTGCCAATTTGGACACGTATTCGACATCAATAGTATTATATCAATAGTAGTAGTACTCGTACGAGTAAAATTATTTAGCGCGAATCAACGATGATTGCGTAATCGGACTTGCTTTTTTAATTGATTGCGTAGTAGACCGATGGCTGCTGGTTATTGTGATTACTATAAAAATCTACTTAAATATTGTGTTCTGTTATTTGTCTAGTTGAGTCTTCATGTTATGCATGCCGTGGCATCCTATAACTGAAGAAACACATAGTTATTAGACCTATGAAGCTTTTAGTTTGCATTTTATTTGTATTTACTTTCTTGGATGTCCTTATTAATAAAATAAAATAATAAATTTAATTAGCACCGATTAAAATCATATCCTTAAACCCACATAATTTAGTAGTTTTACTTTAGTTAGGGAAACAACTCTAAAAGTGGAAACACTGCAGCCGCTGACCAATATGCTCATTGACCGAGGCCATTTTGACTTGACATTGATTGTTTCATCTGTAAATTTGTCACTGTCATACTGACTATTGGTAGGTATTGATTGATCGATTTCAATCAATTTGTTTTATATACACGATTGTCTATGGCTCAGCGTTTGTCAGTCAACACAACAGTTACGTTATTAGTTAGGACGACATTCTCGACTACCCGACGAAGTTAAAATGCCTCGCCTTCGTCTTATCGCCAAGTAAAAGCATACCATTTTATCATTATTTAAATGATTTCTATGTAGGTAATGCTAAGTTCGTAAAATGTTTTTGAACTCCATTACCATCACACCGATGTTGGTGCTTGGCTGGCGATAGGGCTGCAGGACACACAGCTCCGACTAACTTGTAAGTTATTCGGATTCCATAGCTGTACGATGATGATAGTTGTAAGTTACAACTATCATCACTGCATTCAGTGCATCGGTATTTATTTTCTCCCATTCTCGTAGGGGTAGGCATTTTAGAGTGTATAGGTAGGTATAACTTCAGTACACAGTATGTACATATGTATGTACTACATACTACATAGAATAGAATTCTTCTGTCTGTTCTCCGTAGGTACCACAGGAGGTACCTAGTCTATCATATAAAATACATAATGGGTGGGCATGGAACACGGGCATGGTATTACAATAAAAACAAAACCAGAGTCCGTCGGCCCCAGCCTCCCCAACTTTGTATGTATGTGTGTTTAAAATGATTGAAGTGATGCACGTACGTATTGTATGTACGAAGTACTACTACATACATACACCTCTGTACCTTTTATAGTTCACGCACACTCGTCAAAATTCTCACACACAACAATAATGTATACGTAGTTCTGAAATTATTTTTGTAAAAAGGGGCCCACTAGGGACGGGACATTAGATTATTTAATATCTAATAAAAAGATTTCTACATAAAATACCACATATTAATTTAACATGATGATTAAAACTATTTTAGTCTAATAAATCGAGAAGAGTTTAATTTAGCATCTATTTCTAAGTGCGTGTCATTTTAACACGTACCTAGGTACCTACAGATCAAATCTCATGCACTGCAGTTATATAAGTACCTACCTAGGTATAGTATACCTACCTGCCTAATTATATTCATCTATCGCAGTTACTATTTTAGACGAAAACATATTAAAAAGACGTTCTAATCTAACTAAACAATAAAATATAGATACTTGTAAATGTTATGTTGTATCTACACGCGTTGGCTGTATACGATTTATAAAGTTGTATAATTACAGTATAATAAAGCATGCGGGGGAAGAGGGGGCGCGCCGCGCTCTCATATTCCGTATATTGATTGTGTGCGAGGGGGCCGGGTAGGAGGGGGCTTCGGCGTGCCCCACTCTGTTTTTTACGACACGGCTTTCTGTGTAACATAATTATTGTATTAAATTTGGTGAAATGTTTCG
Organism: Gandaritis pyraliata; assembly: GCA_947859175.1. NCBI lineage: Eukaryota > Metazoa > Arthropoda > Insecta > Lepidoptera > Geometridae > Gandaritis > Gandaritis pyraliata. Next base: position 1,817,726 of record OX401866.1, on the reverse strand, counting down.
GTGTTATTTGTGAAAAATAGGGAAGTTGGAAACGCAATTAGAAGGTAAGAAATTCGTACAGGTACGATCAGACCAAAAATGTGTGTTGCCGAATTACATTTTATAAATTCTAAGCTAAATTCCGTCGGCGGCGCGTAACCTACGGTATATTACACTGTCATACAGCGTACGTATAGTGTTTTTTACGGGCATCGTTCTAAAAATAAGTTGTAATAATTATAATTTTATGTAGCGGTCGCAGCAGAGTCGGTTTTCTGTGGGATATCCATCGGACGTGAAGTGGTGTGATTTGTGTTTTTATGAGTGAATGGTGGTGCAGATGCAGGGGCTGGCGAGCGACAAGACGTTCCACTTGAAGTGGAACAACCACCTGCAGAACCTCAGCCAGCTGTTCACGACCATCTACTCGTCGTCGGCGCTGGCGGACGTGACGCTCTCCTGCCGCGATGGGACCCTCAAGGCGCACAAACTTGTGCTCTCTGCCTGTAGCCCCTACTTCGAACAAATATTCAAGTAAGACCTCCTTCTTTCGCGTGTTCTTATTTCAAATCATTCCACCCACCAATTTCACTAATTAGATTTTTATGTAAGTACATACCTACATCAAAAAAATTTCCATTTGGTCATAATGACATCATTATTTTTCTAGTAAAGTTATTTTTATCATGTACAGTAAACAGCCAGATGGTATTTTCATACATAGTTTTAGATTCATCATAATTTTGTATTTATTACCTTGTAAATTCTAACAAATTATTGGTAGGGACCTAAATCTAGCTTAGGTATTTCATTTCATTATGTTATAGTAAACTAATACAATTAGTTAATCCATTGCCGACTATGTGTACATTCAAATGTTCCTTCTTTAGGGAAAATCCATGTCAGCACCCCATCGTGATACTGAAAGGGATTCCGTTCTCGGAGATCAACTTGCTTGTGGAGTTCATGTACAAGGGCTCAGTTGATGTCCAAGAGCTGGACCTGCAGTCTCTAATGCACACAGCTTCCGAGCTTGAGATTCGAGGACTGGCATATGAAGCCCGGGATAATGCAGCGCAGCTTCTCAATGTTAACTTGGAGTATCCATCCTACCCACAGACATCTACGTCGACTCAACCACAAGCCTATCCTCAGGCTCGAACCGATGTTGAGAGACTAAAACAGGTAAGGACACATACTTACAATAACTTTATCTCTTTCTACTTCTTATCTCTACAATTAGCATTACCATATTAATTATATCTAAATTATTATTAGATGAATGGTGTGGTTTGTAAAGGAAGGTCGATATTGTACTTAAATGTTTTCTGGGATTTCCAGAGTAGCAATTGTTTTTTCTTTTTCAATTACTAACATACATTTGACTCAGAGTCCACACTTCAGTTTTGTATTATGCAATTATGCATAATAGATTAAAAAAATATCTCTACAACTGGGTAATATAAAGAAATAAATCAGTGTTAAACCCAAAGTCAATTTTAGGACTGTCTGAAGTAGAATTAGTTACTAACTCAAAGAATCAGATTGATTGATTGTCTTGAACAAGTTCATTTTAACAAGTGCATATGCTCTGCATTTCAAATACCCCTACAGCAAATATAATATAATTGAAATATTACAATACAAAGCACACCGCTTCATTCACATATGTGCATAATATTGACAATACAATCAAAAACATTCATTTTTCAATCCATCCTTATTGCAGTTGACCTATTTTATCTGCAATATTATTATGAATTTATGGTAAAGCGTTATTCACCATCTTAATTCATTCATACATTAAAATGACTAATTGTGAATTAAAAAAATTTGTACAACACCTCATAATGAACAATGAGAGTTTTATCTTTATGATATATCGTGCAAAAAAAATGTATACATTTAAATAATTGCTGTTACTATTCTAATTTGCATTATGTAAATTTATATGCCAGTTTTAAAAGGTACAAAATTTCTCATCATCATTTTAATCTTTACATCCATTTAATTTTGCTGAGTTTTGACAACTTTCGTTTTATGTAGTAACACATGTTATAATTTAGGTGAAAATTGTGGGAATGCGTCACGAAAATTCCTTGAAACATTCAACATACAGATCAATACTGCCCCAGTTATGGAACTTAGTTCTATTCTATTCTATGTGCCAGCAGGGTTTTAAAATTAGCTATTGGTTTTTCTTGGTGTTTCTGGTATACAATGCTACTTTAAATTAATGTTTTGAGTTGATTTTTAGCCGAGTAGGCTCCGGTTTATTCAAACACGCTCCTTAATTTGTTAATATAGGCACCATAGAGAGGCATTCAAAAAACAAGTGAAAGTCAAAGAATCTCTACAGAAACAGTAATTTGAGTAAAAATGTCTAATATGTATGTATGAAATTTTTTTTGGAAGAATGCATATTTTAGTACTCGTAAACTATGTAGGTACTCTATCGTGTATATTATAGGTATTATAGGTTACAACACTAAAAATGTTGCCGTCCCTCTCTCATAAACTGAAACGACAAAGACGGCTATAATTTTAGCGCTGTCAAATTACGTCAGGAAAATGCAACAACAGAATCGCCACCAATGACTAGTCTAAAGTTGTACGCCCCTCCATACTACCTCCAGCGTGTTTTCTTGACGCATAATCGAACGTTTCAAAATGTACCTTCTCGAGTGTTGAATAAATAACATTTCACTTTGAATTCGTAAAAATAGTGGGGCGTTCTGGGTGGACTATTCGAAGTCATTCGGATAGCCTTTTCAGATCGACATCGAAAACTTTCGAAGGAGATTTCGAATTCGATATTTTAGATCTCCTTCGAAAATTTCCGGCCAGAACAGGCTTTCCTATTGAATTTTAATAGCCCTCCAGATTAGATTAGGATTCTATGGTTTTTGATACATCGGTTTTAAATCGTAGTAAAATTCTCAGTAAGCTGATACTGGTAACAATTCTGATGTTTCATTATTTTTTCATTTACATAATTTTTTTATAATTTATAAACAAGCGTTTGACCGCGTTCTCACCGTTCTCACCTGATGTTAAGTGACGATGCGGTCGACGATGTTTTGTTTTCCTTAATAAACCTAATTTAACACCACCAAAATTATTTTTGTCTTTGTCTAATAAACAGAAACTACAAAAACAGCTATAATTTTAGTACTGTCAAATTAGTTTAGAAAAATGCAACAACAGAATAGGGGTCACTAACTTTTTAATCTTTATATTTTATCGTAAAATAAATATTATGTATGACGTGTACTGAATTAAGCAATAGGTATGTATGTATTATATGTACTCGTACCTTCTGCTACTGACTCACCGCTCACGACGTAGTGTCATTGAATAGATACGTAGGTACCTAACATTAGCCCCCACCCCACTTTATTACCTTTTCATTTTATTCATATTTTCCTTGAGTTTCTTCTAGTTTCTAAATAAAATTTTCGAACTATAACTCTTGAATAAAATATTAATCAAGAGTTTTAGTTCGATTTTTTTTAACCTTTAAATTAACGAGATTGGAACTAATAAGTTTAAAGGTTTGTTTGTATATTATGTTTCTCGTGAAAAGTATTTGCGAAATATGTTTTTCCCCTATCAAGACTAATTGAGTAAATATAAAGATTTACGTCTATTAGCAGAACTACTAAATATAGGACGTAAAAAGACTTTTAACATGAACCTATATACCTACTGGTTTTTGGTAAAAATATTGTTTCAGGGTATTGACACCCTGTATTAAGTTATCTTTAATTCGATTCGCTACTTTTTACTAATATTTGGTCGGTAGCTTCCTTATAAAATCGCATCAAAATAAATAAATGTCCATAAAAAAATACCTAATGACTATGATTTAAAAGATTTACGTCATACACTTACAAAAACCAGCAAGTAGCTGTAGCACTCTACAATGGAACGAAAAACATAATGTACAGCATTAATATTATTATTATTATTGCTGTCGTGGTTTTGGAAAATCACCATGACGTGTGGAATCTATCCTATTTACAAAAAATATATTGTTAAAAAAAAAATTAGTTATTTCAGACCGTTACTCTTAAAAAAGGGCTCGACCGTAACCAGCTAAGGGTACGTTATTTTAAGAAATAATACCTCAGCGCATTTCAAACTGCGGTCATAAGCTCGTCAGAATAAGGTTCAAAACGGCGGCAAGCACTTCGCCGTGGCACACTTGCGACCACCGTGACATTAAACATGTGTGAATTTGCAGTTTTTTGATAATATCTTGTGAACTAAAGATAATTTTAAAGAAACAGATAAGAACATCTACCAAACAGTTCTTGGTGCCTCTATTTATCTATAATTTTGAACCTAAAATTAGCGCTAGCTTCGAAATTTCAAACTCAGAAGTAACTTTGGGATTTTTTTTATTGAGAAAATATTTTCCTATCATTTTTATGGATTAGAGCAAATCTCGGGGCTATAATTTTTGAATCTAGTTTTTATTTTTGGTTGATTACGATTAAACAGCAAACAAAGTCGTTGCTATTATCACAGTTCGTATACAAAAACTAAACAATGTTGCCCTTATTGGAAAGGCAAGTACCTACTCTCTTACACTGTCTATGCAATAGTTTCGTAACCTTTATAAAACCAAGGTTCATCTACGGATGACCGATTCACGGAGTTTTATCTGTGAGATTTTACTTACTTGCTAAATGACTTATCACCTTAGTAGAAAGTATAGTGCTGGGGGCTATTTCTCAAATCTTAAGATGCAATGAGTATGTCAAGTCATTAACTGTGAAGAGCGTATATTTGTATGTGTGTACATCACAAATAACTTCTATATTTACTTAAATAAATTCATAAATCTACGAGTTTTTCTTGTATATTTTTCTAACTACATAATGTCCCTTTCAACGACCAACATTTTGTACGAGCAATGATCTTTTATGTAAAGTACGAATATAAGCGAAATCTAGCTCAACATTTAAATGAGTTTAAAACTTGCTAGGCCTAGCCAGTATAAATTAAGTTACGTAACTTAATCCATTGTGAGGTGTTAGTCATGTATAACTTTATCAGCCATTGTACATTTATTTCAATTAGCATTCCTAAATGCTTAGTGCACTCCTACATTTATTTCAATTGAGTTGAATTAAACGTTACATTCATGAATTTACATATGACTAAGATTTTCGTGCTTCTTTGTCATCGAAACCAACTGTTGACATAAGCTTGAGAGGGTTTATAAATACCTCTTTACGACAGGAAACTTCGAAGGTCATAGAATAATATTAGTTATCGAGTTTTTATCCCTTTTTCTTCCTAAAGGGTTGAATTGCGAAAACTCTCTTGTCTGTCAAGTTTGCGAGGTTTTTTATACCCTCAAATGTTAATAATTTGGGCATAGCCTGCGCCGTTACTCTATTTAAAAAAAAAAGAACGTAATATATAATTTTCGAACAACAGATAAAAACCCTTTCATGTTTAGTTTTTACCTGACTCGCGACTAAACAAACAATCATCTATTTTTAGCCACGCACAAGATCTTTACAACGAAACTATGTATTTTATTTTTCTTCGTTGATTTTATGTTACATGTTTCTATAAGAATAACGAATAGAATTCCAGAGGGTAATAGGCTTATGTGGTATTCAGTTGATCTGCATTTTCATGGCTTTACTAATGGTGCGGCTATTGTAAAATTTATCGTGGTTTTGAATGTATATAGGATTGCGCAATAGACCAAAAAGTAATACAAGACGATAGACGATTTAGATAAAAAAAAACGATTTATATACCTGTATTTATAAAATAAGCCTCAAGGTAGGTAGGTACTTATAAATTATACTTTTATATTTATAAAATATTAAAATCATGGTATGATAAAATTTGAAAAAAACATTATTACGTAGGTAAGTAAGTACTTAAAACTTTTTAATCAACAACATTTTATCACAATGAATTTATTAAACAATACTAAAATACTAGATAAATATTGGTTGGAGATAAGTTCGCCAATAAAAATTAAAAATATATGTTTTAATCACCACGATAACTTTATTATTCTAGAATACAGTGGAATTTTTATTTTATTATCAATTTTTAAAACAATATGTAAAATACCTACATCCTGCAATCTTTATTTTATGAGTAGGTGGTGTGTATGTTTTAAATATAAATATGAATAGCTATGTAATGTAGCATCCAGTGATGATCTGTCTTTAAATTTAAATTATTTCAACTCAACGGATGCATAATGTATTAAAAACAAACTCGTAACACTTTAGCACATTAACGTTAGTAAGAATAACATTAATTAAAAAGTCTTAAAACATTATTGTTTGTGTTTACCTACCTACACAGCTTAAAACGAATTTACCTCATTAAAAACTCAGTTATAATCATTGAATTACTAAACTATTAATACATTCGATATTTAAATTCAATTTACATTATTTACAGAATAGTTCCAAGGTCTTATTCTAGTTATTTTAAATCAGTCATGCATGAGCGTATAAAAAGGTAAACGATCAAACAACAATCGAACATAGGATCTAGTACCTACAAATACAATGATGGTCAAAGTCAAAATTTCTTTATACAATAAAATCACGAGGATCATTTTAGAATGGTCGCTGGTAGGCATAACGCTAACAACGTCAAGCTTGTCTAAAAGCACCCTTGAAAACTATAGAAAATACACACGAGAACCGTCCAAACAGATCCACATGTACCAGCAGTCTATGATGCGCGCCGAAGAAATCCGAAGGCGTCGTCGGGAGGACCCACCTAATACCAACACAGCTGTTAACAATATCCTTGCGGCGGCGGCGCGGGAGATGGAGGAGGCTCGTCATGCTGCCAGAGCTGAACGCGCTGTTAGCATCCAGACAGAACATGAGCAAGGTAATACTTATGAAACTTTAGGGTGTATGCTTGAGTCGCAAGAATTTGGACTTCGACGGCGGCGTATTTGAGCAGAGGGGCGATTACGAGTTGACAATGTAAAAACCGGTGTCAAACGTCTGACGCCAACCACACCGGTGTGCGCTGCTTGGTATGGAAACACTGAGCGGAAGCTTGACGAGACCAAGCTTCTTAATAAATTCGCTCAGTGTTTCCATACCAAGCAGCGCATACCGGTGTGGTTGGCGTCAGACGTTTCACACCGGTTTTTACATTGTCAACTCGTAATCGCCCCTCAGGTTTCAACTTCCGGACATTATAATGACCAATTCAAGGTCGTGTTGAATTATAATCCTTGGATAATCTGTGTATGTGAGGTCTAAAGGCCTGGTTCCATCACTACAGCACGGCGCACGTGCTGAGCAGTTAAAAAATGATGTTTTTGTTTATTTTTTATTAAGGTGGACGGCAACAAACATCTCTTGTCAAATCACAACCGTGTGTAGTGATGAGCCCTCGTAGTTTACTAAGCTAAGTTGACTTTGACTATCACGCATCATGCCGTTGTTAGTAGACTTTGAATCTATAGTTTGAATGATGATGATTACGCGTAGGTGGAGAAACAAACGTTTATTGAGAATACAGAACTTGGTACAGTGTTCAACTTGCAGCATTCAAAGTCAATCTTTTAGAACCGTCTTATATAACTAAGGTGACTCTAGGTGCCAGTTCCACGCGACCAGAGTCTTGCATAGACTAGGTGAGATAAATAACACTTTGCCAGCAGTAATCCACCCGGCCTCGTCGACCACCATCGAAGCCAAACGCGAATTGGAGGAAGAGCGTCCGAAGAAGCGCGTCTCCATCCTGTCTCCGGAAGACGAGAAGCTCAGGGTCAAGAAGAAACCAATGACGGTTCGCTTCCAGGAAGACGTTAAAGGGGAGGAACGGAGCAAGCTTACTTCACCAGGTAAGAAACCTAGACTTTCTAAAATGCTTGAAAAATTGTGTTGTTTGGATGCTAGATGCTTCTTATCAATCCCATATTAGTCTATGATCAATCCATCTAGCGTTTTCCCACTAGTTCCATCAATAGAACTAATAATAAAAATCTTCAATTTCTTGGTTTATGGCTTTAGCAACTAGTTGTCACAATTCTACCGATGTCTGTTTATTCTAGTGTCATAAACGAGATTAAGAAGTACCTAAGGAAAAATAAGAATATGGATCATATTTGGTTTTAAAGAATTGTATCATATTGATTAACTAGCTTCTGCCCGCGACAGCGTCTGCGTCTTGTTCGTCCTGTTGTTTTTCGGGATCAAAAGTAGCCAATGTGTTAGTCCAGGTTACGAACTACATATTCCAAGTTACATTCAAATCTTGCCAGCAGGCGATTTTTCTACAATGTCCTTTACTTTTACAAAACCGCTAAAGTTAATTCAATTCCTCTCATGCAGAAGTTTTGAGCGTGAAAAGAACACTCGCTGAACCAGTATTCAGTGAATGTTTTATGGAAATATTATTGGTTATCGATATTTAAATATGATGAATTTTTGCACGACAAGATCACAACAGTTGAAAATGAGGGTCGAATTTTGCGCGGGGAAACCCCTGCTAAATGACAACTTTTACTTAGACTGTAGATACCTGTAAAATAAAATATAAAAATACATAAAATGTCAAATTACTATAGTGTGCAAGCAATGCATACCCACTGCATACCAAATGTTTGATGCAATAAATGAAGTGATTTCATTGTTTGCGAAAAATATACACAATTAAGCGATTTATAGGATTTCTTTTCTACGTTTCAGTGCAACAAAATTGCACGATTTTTTATCGATCTATACTAGATTTATGCATTATTAATCAACATAATTCAGCTTGTTAGTGTTCAAAGCCATTATTTTGTGCTCATCCAACCAACTTGGAAACGTTTTTACTGCGGAATTAAGTTTTTAATATATTTAATTTACGAAATTAGTATTTTTATGGCTTTTTATTTCAAACAATTTAACAAAAATGAAAATGCATCATTTTTAAAACTATTCGCTAATAATAACGCCGGACGCTGTTTCGTTTATAAATTGTTTTATTTTATTCGTAAATACATTTTGAATGTCAAGATTCGCCCCACCCCAGACTAAAGTCCAACCGACGAGCAATAAAAAATGATGATATATTATTCCCTTCACTTAAAATATTCTCGCCACAACGATATAAAAAAATAATAAAAGTAAAACTACACATCTACCTACCTACATAGTCTACATCTTACATAACTTTTTTATTTTCTTAAGTTATCTACTTGGTTGGTTTTTTAAACTTTATGAAACACATCATTTTATGCAATTATGTAGTAACTTTTTTTTCTACACTATATTTTAATATTCCGCTGAAGCTATAATGAAGTAACGATGGGGAATAAAAACTATACATAGGGATGGAAGGCATTCTATTTGTATAAACAATTATGAAACAGTTTAGTAATTAGTACCTACATCACTCATTAACTCAATAAAATCACAAGGTTCATATGAACCAGATCAATACGCGCCAGTTTCATATGACCATGTAAGGAGCTCGAAAGTTGTGTGATATTTTTTGAAAATTGAATTTTTGTATTTCCAATGACTTTAAATGAACAAATAATTGAATAGTTGCTAGTTGCACTATTCACGAACAGGTGAAAAGAATGTTCCGCGCTACGTCCAGAAACCGTGATTCATAAACAAAGCTACACTACAATTAACTTTTATCGAATCTGCTTCCAAAAAATACTATAAAAACTCAAAATATGCTCCACCACTCGCTTATCCTCATAAATTTTTAACGATTTGAATTTTAAACTCGTTCCGTGAAATTATTTTTATATTTTGTTGATAAATATTTATAATAAATCCTTTTTAAACAAAAAACGTACTTGTAAAGTTACTAAAAAGTTTTTTTTTAGTAATATATCAAATTTTAATCACACAGTTTAGATATAAAAGATAATTAAATCGCTTTTAGAACGAATAATATTATTATTACATACATAAAAATATTTAATTTGTGTTTATTGATCTTGTTTGTGATATTTAAAAACCGGTAAAGCCTCATTTTTATATAATTTTTAGACCTTAAGATTTCTTTTTTACCAAGATAAAATACCAACTTAAAAAAATCAAACTCGTTCCTCCGTGCTCAATGTTCCATTTTCATATTTTCTTGTACCGAGATCGACTAGTTATACGAGATAGAATGAGCTTTTATCGATCGCCCGAAGTTCGCCCGAGCGCCATTCCTTCGTTAGTATAGATACATATTATCTATTCTATACCTACGCACATAATATTGCATCTACATTTATGTGCACCGGTGTACCTACTATAATTTCTACCGTGGCACGGTGAAGAAACGCTTGGATAAAGCTTGCGTGATGAAGTTCTAAGGTGCTTTTATATTCGACCATAATTTAATTATTGATTCACGTCAGTCATCTACCGTATTTGACGTCAATGCCACGCTAGAGAAATAAATGGTGGTACGTTCCAACATATAAAAAGTAATTAATATATTAAATTTTTTAGAATAAGCGTGTAGAGCGCACTTAAATATTTTTTTGTATTTGTTTTTGCGACGTTCGCGTTCTTCCAGACGTTCGTTGACCCCAAGTTACGAGTACTTTTAGTTACGTTTCTAAGAAAATATTGCAATTAACTGGCTGATAATTCATCTATGCAATCTTTATTTTAAAACAAATGAATAGTTTTATAACACAATAGATTTGAAATGAAATAAATCAGTAGATACGAAATAAATCATACGAAAGTTCACGAAACTATTTCATTTCACCGCAAGAAAACCAACAATAGACGGTTCAAGATAATTTACTATTTCCTTTCACGCCAGTAGCTCTTTCATTGGCCCGAACAGTTATAAAACATTGTTCTCTAATGTATATACTAGCTATTTACATAACATCAAACAAATCGTGCGTGCGAATGTTCGAACAATAGACGTTTTTGCGGTGAAGAAATTTATAATGAATTACAATATTGATTAAGTATAATATTGTAAGGAATTCTTCTTTAATTTATTGTTTCTCTCGGTCGTGTCGACAGACAACCCTATACCTAGACTTATCTCTCTCAAATCCAGCGTTACTTCGTTGTCATAAAAGAATAGACCGACATTTGGACTAATACGACGGCATAAGGCGCGTCGCTCACTGGTAAGTCGAGGCGAGGTCGCGGCACGGTCGCGGCACGGTCGAGGCGTTGTCTCTATGTAGAGTCGAGGCGCAGGCGGTTATGCTTCCTTTACACATTCCGATTCATTCAATATGTCGTCGTCAGAAGATGAAGACGTAGATGCACTCATACAAGTTATTAATTTAAATAGGAAAAAAAATTGGGTACACCCATATTTGAGACATTGTGATAGAAGAGGAGCATTCAGAGCTACACGTGACTTAAGAAAGTATCCCGACAAGTTTAAAAAGTTTTATGGGATGTCACATAGTACCTTTGGCTTACTGTTGAAAAAAAATCGTACAATTTCAATGAATTTCACGTTGGTTTCAAAATCGTCACGCATATTTATCCAGCACGTCTAAACGTAGCTACGCTCGAACCGAAATGACAAAATGGCGGCAGAGTCGCGACGCGGTCGGATACGGCGCCCCCGCCTCGACCCCGCGCCGCCTGCACCTCGCCCGCGCCGCGACTCTAGTATGTGAGCGCACTACCATTTATTTCTTAGGAAAACGTAGATGCGGCGCGCCGCTTGTACGCCTGTGCCTTGACGCCGCCTCGACTCTAGCTCGTGTGAGCGACGCGCCTAAGAGTCATTGAATCTGTCAAACAAAACGTAATATTTGAGATCTAGTATCGCGAGAAGCAGAGCTCCTAAAACAGGCCTTCAGCGTCTGCTAGAGGCAATCATGTCCCATTTTACGAAAAGTTGATTGAAATATACAATTAAAAAAAAATCACATAGGTTTTTTTTTCTTAAATACCTACTTAAATTAATTATTGCGCCAATCACTATTAGCTACCTTCGTACCATGCTTTAAAAGACGTGTTTTTCGTCATTTCAGGCAGGTGTGTTTAATAATAAAATACGCTCTTGGCGACAAGGTTTTTTTTTTTTACAAAATTTTTTTTCTGTTTTTTACCACCTTGAACATATTTTAGTTTGAGGCTAGACCTTTTCTTTTAAATAAAATGTGGTTGATAGAAATATAAAAAATACTTTAGATGGACTGATTCTCGATATGACGGTAAATAATAATGGCCGCTGTTTCCCTTCATACCTCAGTTTGACGTAGATAATTCTAAGGGCGGCTTGCACCAGAATCGCTAAACGCGTTTAACTCTTAAATAGTATTTAGCGAGTTGTCAAGTCATACAAATACGTCAAATTTAAATCGATTTAGCTGTTAAACGCGTTTAGCGATTCTGGTGCAATCCGCCCTAAATGTACTACTTACACTCGAAAATAAATAATTTATTATCATTAATTATAATTATGTTAATTCAAATATTGTAATCACTGATAACGTTGTTATTTCTCAAGAAGTTTATTGTATGTATAATGTATTTATTAAAAATTCTGATAACGGACAAAGGTTGGTTAATGTCAAATTTTAATTACTAGCATTGGAGCTAATTTAGATTATTTTTATTACAAGGAAAATATGAATTTGTGCAGAAATAAGACTATATTAAATTATCAAAAATGGAAGCCATTTGTGTATTTTATGTTTATCTCAAATACATAATTTTAGATGGTAAAGATTGTCTGTAATACGATTCTCATTTAATTCGTGATCATAAAAAACAATTGAATGCACTAAAACAAACCTAAATCCACACAAAATTTCACAGCAGATCACAATAAATATTTTACCCGTTGCAGGAATCGACCCCGCACCTGTCGTGTCAACTGACTATCGTTTTAAAAACCGTTATGCGATGCTTTTTTGTAAATAAAGTTATATGATGACTTCCTTTAACGTTAAAAATGTGTTCAATTTGTGACGATAGTTGTATAAACATTGGTTATATATTAAGCAAGTATTCGAGTACTCAATTAATCCTACTTAACATAATACAATCGAGCATAAATCTGAGAAATATAGAAAAAGACAAACGAAGAAAGCAGTAAGAACGGAGTCTGTTGTTCTAAATTGAGTCTGAGATGATGGCCAAGCTGTTGAACTTAATATCAAGATGATAGTCGTGGCTTTAAATACCATTTTGTATTGTTAACCGACTTCAAAAAAGGAGGAGGTTCTCAATTCGGTCGTATGTTTTTTTTTTTTTTTTTTTTTTTTTTTTTTTAATGTTTGTTACCTCAGAACTCCGTCATTTATGAACTGATTTCAAAAATTCTTTTTATATCTGAAAGGATATACTTCCAGATTGGTCCCATTTTATTTTCATCAAAATCGGTTCAGTAGTTTGGATTATAAATAGAAATAACTGAAAATATGCCTACTGTTGCGGCGCAGCGCCTACCATTTTACTGCTAGCAACGATGCAATATGCCAAGTTGTGGCGTAGCGCCTACCATTTTACTGCTAGCAACGATTGTGGTGCACAGTGCAAAAAAACAACACCTAAATTTTTAAATTTTTCTTAATTTGTCAATAAACCCAGTTTGTTCATTCAAATCGCATTTAATTGGAGAAAAGCAAAAACCCACCAATAGTTCCTCTAAAGAATCAAACCAACTACGTGCACGAAATTGCGTATGTTGCTTTCCTGTGACTTTTATGTGGTGTTTATAGTCACTAGAACAATCCCAATGAACTGTCATCATCATCATCATCATCATCTGATGATGAAGCTGGTAGTCGAATTGAAGTCGGTTTTTCCAGTTTTTTAACTTATAAATTATTTTCAACATATAATATAACAACAAAAAATTTTTTGTTGATTAAAAATAGGAATTTATTTCTACAAATGGCTTATTCACAAAGAAAATTATGACTAATATACAATATTTATAATATGTACAAATTACACATGAAGCAGTTGAGCTATCTACACACCGTTGCAAACGATTTATAGATAGCTCAACTGATCCAAATCAGTACCAATCAGAAGCGTGCCCAAGACAAAAAAATTAAAAGTATGTAGCTGGATACAAAACGATCGAAAATATATTATTTTTAAATGAACACGATATTGCATTGTGTAAAACGCACATTATACCTACTGCATGCCTCGCCTCGCCTAGCACTTCCTTCTAAGAAACGGGGCGTGGGTTACGTATGTATACCCAAACCTACGTCATCGCGTTTTCACACCCGATGAATATTTTTGCGCACTTTAGTACCAACCTTATTTACACAATATATTTTAGTGGTTTTTATATCCAACGACAAATTTTTAGATTGTGTTATGATAATATTTTTTTGTTAGCCGAAAACTGACTTGTTTTTTATAACAAAATATTTTTGAAATAGTAAATCTACATTATTCTTTTTCACATTACGTTAATCAGATTCGCCTTCATCCACAGAGCCCGTAATCTGAGTTTTACTTTGTTTATTTGTGAGTAGTGATTCGCAATTGTATGGAAAACAGTCGTTTTCGTTTCACCAAACTATTTTAGTACATACAAAAATTGCGAAACACTTGCGGCTTAGGACCAAATTAAAAAACAAATTGGTTTTTAACGACGGGATTCGAACAAAAAAAATACAATCGAATTTAGAACTTCCTTTTTTTGAAGGTGGTTATAAAACTTATTTAAACAAATGATTGTCTGCAGGATTGTCGACAGGCGCTCCAAACGACAAGACTGAGAGCCATCCCAGCGGCATCAAGGTGGTGCAACTGGCAGTTCTGCAGAAGCCGACCAACGACAATGATGATTCTGATGGTGAGGGAATGTCTCTGCAGCGTTACCACTTCACAATATATTTAATTTTTTTGGTTTTTCTATTCGTAATAATGTGCGCAATGGCAGTGCTCTCAAACGGTGAAGGAAAACATCGTGAGGAAGCCCGCGGCTTAGTCAGCTCCGCACGTGTTCACCTTGTCTTTCCCGTGGATAAGGCCGACTAGGCTGAGATGCTATAAATGCTGAGCAAGCCTACTCCATCTACAGCATCCCGTTCATCAAGGCATGGGTAAAAAGTGACCCCTATCGCTGTATAAATCATCTAGATTAGATGTAAAGGGTCACGCCCAATGTTGGTCTGCCAAAGAATCCTGAGGTCTACCATTACTAAGTTGTACCTTGTCTTACAGAGAAGAAGCTGGTAATGGACGAGTATGAAGAGACGGATTCCAGCGGTTCGATATCAGACTCCGCGACCAATGACACGCAGGAAGGCAGGCCGCATGTTTGTGAGGTCTGCGATCTCAGGTAATTTATGAATCTGTAGCGCGCCATCTAGCACGCTACATGACAACTATCATACATCGCGCAAATCAACTCATCACGGAGTTTTAACATGAGTAATACTACCGAATACCATCCCTTGGTCCTCGGAGCCCGAGCCGAAGGTCGCGCCAAAAAAGATCTTCTCTTTACGTTGGACAGCACACTACCCACCGTGTTCTCCTCAAATTAACCAAGACAGACGTCACAGCTCAGTCGGTAACAGCTCTGCCTTCCGTGCTGTGGGTCGTGGGTTCGATCCCCACCGAGAACAAACATTTGTGCGTGGAAAACATAGATGTTTGTTCTATGTCTGGGTGTTACTATGTATTATAAGTATGTATTTACAAAATTCTATCAGTATCTAGTTCTCATATTACAAGCTTTGCTTAGTTTGGGACTAGAGAGAATTGTGTGAAATGTCCCTGAATATTTTTTGTTTTTTAAGGAAGGAATGAAGGAAGGGTTTGGGGGAGGGCTTTGCCCAGCAGTGGGACGAGATATGCTAGATAAAAAAAGGAAAAAATAGTCTTCGGTGTTGGAATTTATCTACAAACACTAATCTGTATTAGATTGTGATAGCAATCCTTCTTCTTAAAAGTAAAACCTTATTTGTGTTTTGCTTCATGACGGACGTATTACCTTCCTAGTGACATCTATCAGTTTGGCGAATATATTTGATACGAGAAGAAGCCAAGTCTTGTGGTTTTATTTTACAATATTAAATAGAGAAATCCTACATTCGGTAACAATGCAATATGGTGACAGTGGGCTGGGGCTTAATTCTCACTTCGGCAGAGACTAAAAATAACATTTTTAAAATGTTACTTTCATATTTGTAGTAAAACTAACTAAGTTGTTATTTATAGGTTCCAAAGGTCGTCACACCTGAACCGTCACCGCCTGACGCACACCGGCGAGCGACCCTTCACGTGCGGCGGCTGCGGCCGCTCCTTCGCGCGCTCCGACAAGCTGCGAGTGCACACCAAGATCTGTGAACGGGTCAGTCACTACTCTAACCCACGGCTCCTCAACTTATGGCCCCACCTACCCCTGTATAGGTTTCAGAGGGTTCGCTGTCCTCTCAAACCTATAACAGGGGTATGTGGGGCCATAACTTTGAGCCCCAGAATAAGTGTAAGTTGAACTTAAAATGGAACGGGCAGGATTGTTGGTGGTGGAAAGGAACGGGGATTGAAAAAAATGGCGATGGGTTACTGACCGTGTTTTGCGAATAATTTTGTAATCGTGTGCTGTGCTAAATAAAACGCCATATTTATCGAAGAAAGTTTATTATTTCACATCAGCTTTGGGGGTTAAGAACGTACTCTAGCAAATATCAATGTTTTTAGTTACCATTTTATGAACTAGGAATAACAACTCTAGAGATATTGTTGTATGAAATTAAAGATAATGTATCCATCTATTATCTTTATAAGTAGGTATTTGAAAAAAAAGTATATAAGTATTGTATCAGCAATGTAGTTCCCATAGTACAAGCTTTGCTTAGTTTGGGACTAATTTATTAGGAATGTAAAAAAAATTTCTGTAAACTTGAATAATTTGACAGGAGGACCCGACAGTGGATATGGCTAACGACACGTCGTTCAAACGTGAGAACAATAGCAACTCTGAAGTAATGTCCGGAATGGTTCGCACTACCCATCGAGAATCTGGACATCTTGTTTTTACTCCGAGCGGTGAGTTGCATCGCTTGTATTTTGAGTCATCCTTTAGACTCTTGAGACTAGCGTATTGAGAATGGTATTGATGACAAATTTTTAAAACTATAGTTTACTTCAAAATTTGTTTAATATTCATTACAATTTAGATATTAAAACCTCGGTCTGCCTACTTTCCTGTTGCAATACCCACCTACAATGTAACAACATTACCATGTGAAAGCAATAAATGTATTGAGTATTGTTTTACTTGTAGACTTGCGAGCATTACTTCTAGACTTGCAGCCTGTCCATGTCTAACTAATGACAAATCAAAGCGCGTTTTCCCGACAACATTACCACAGATAATGTAATAATTCACAAATAGTGCAAAATGCCTACATTTTGACAGAACGAGTCGACAAAATATCCTAGGCCGGCTGAATAGTGTTCACAACTAAACCACGTTAACTCGTCCAGGTGACGTGATGCTACCCCCCCGCGCCGCAGCCACCCCTCTCCTGCTGAACTCTAACCTGGACCCCGTTCGCAACGAGCTGAACGCTGACAACATACTGGACCCCCCGAGGCGCGGGCGAGGCCGGCCGCGGAAGACGCCGCTACCCATGACGCCCAAGGTCAAGAAGCGACGCGGACGGCCCCCCAAGACTTCACTCGGTAAACTGACACCTTATTGAAATCGACCGCCGATTGTACTGTTACCACAGATTATGTGTTTTCTATATTCTAAGAGTGTTACCTATATCAGTGCATGTAAACTAAATATATATATGTATGTAGTCCGCAATAAATATTAATTAATTGAGATTCGAGTTCTGTCATTTGTAAAAGCAACATAGCACATTTATTTTAATTGTTTTTCTTGATGTTTTAGTGAGTATTGTTCTTTAATTTTGGTGGAATTTTAACCAATAATACTTGCAGTCATAGCATAAAGTGTGAGCCATTGGAATAAATGTGTATTATGTGTTTTTATTATTTGATGGAATTCGTTTCCAAGTATTGAAGGGAAAATCTACCATTTTGTCTTCAAAACCAACGACTTGACGTATGACTCGACTTGACTAAACTTCAACTTCTTGATTTGATGGCTTTTGCGACTGTTGACGCAATTCTGCCAGTGTTGAGTCCGTTAAGTCATAAACATGAAGGGAGTTATTTCAAATAATCCACTTGACACTGGCAAAATTGTCTGTCGAAATGACGGACAAAGGCCATATATAAGAGAAGAAGAAGAATTAATGAATTGATTAATTTGATTAGATATGGAGGGGTGCGTACTAACTGGCGGCACAGTGATGGGCCCCAGCCCCGCGGCCGTCGCCAACCTCTCCCCCGCCGGACAACAACTGCTGCTGAAGAGGAAGCGAGGCCGTCCGCCGAAGAACTACTTCATGACTGGACGATCTGGTAAATATCGAGACGCGGCGCACCTCGCGCGGTAGTAGCTCTGCCTTCCGCGCGGTCGTGGGTTCGATCCTCACCAACAACAAACATTTGTGCGTGACAAACATATAGATGTTTTAAAAAATAAAAAAGACTTAATTGCATAAATGTACCTACACCAGAGGGACGATTACCATTTGACAATGTAAAAACCGGTGTGAAACGTCTGACGCCAACCACTGCGTGTGCGCTGCTTGGTATGGAAACACTGAGCGGATTTTTAAGAAGCTTGGTCTCGTCAAGCTCCCGCTCAGTGTATCCATACCAAGCAGCGCACACCGGTGTGCTGGACGTCAGACGTTTCACATCGGTTTTTACATTGTCAACTCGTAATCGTCCCTCAGAACAATGTGGAATAAAATATACAGATTTAGCTTGAGATGTACAATGGGCGGCCTTATCGCTCAATAGCGAACTCTTCCAGACATGTTTCATACTAATTATTTTAAGCAATCTAGTTCCCGTAGTACAAGCTTTGCTCAGTTCGGGGCTAGAAGGCGTTGTGTGAAATGTCCGTGATTATTTATTTAATCACATGATTACAACAATATCGGTACGGTATGCGGATGCTGTGCAATTTGTAAACACAATAAACTTTTTGTTTATTTAAAAGAAGGCAGAGGTAACATCGGGTTCTATCGTTTTATTAATTCCATGCCACTGTTATGTAGGGTAGGACCAAGTCAATCTTATTACGTTATAACATCGCTATAAAAATATCGAATTTTGTCGCATTTTCGCTAAATTACCCCAAAATATTACTAAATCTAAAATTAATTTTGAAATGTCGCAAGTCTATAATTATTTCCTCATCAGATTGCTATTATTTATAAGTCACGCTTCCGAGAAACGCTGACTCATTTTTCGTTCACCATGTTTTTTTCATGGCATTGTTTAGTTTTTTATTTGAATCATCGCTGCTTATTTTAATTTTAGTGGCAAACTAGCGTGTGTGTCTGTGTTATATTGTCGGTACATTATTTGATACACACACACACAGGAGTAACATAACACACACTACTATATGATAGTATATGATGCAACTTTTGCAAGTTTGTCTGTCTTGCACAGTCAATGACAAAAGTAGATTATTTACATTCAATAACACATTTTCTGCGATTATTCAAGAACTAGGATTATATCTAATTTGTTTTAACACTTTAAAAAGTGAGCTTATCAATTTTTTGTAGAAATATTTGATCTGCTTTTGTCGTCGATTGTAGCAGTACTGCCCCCGTATGCCAATCTTTTGCTGTCAAGTTATATTTCACTGCCCAGTGTAATTTCTTCAGTCTTTTTAGATCAATCTTTTTAGACACTTGACAGCAAAATATGCACGGCGAAAACACATCAAATGACGTCATAATGTCACTATTTAGTCACAGAATAACTATGAATTAGTATGAACTGACCATGATTTAAAACTTTGCAGCTTAACTTTGCAGTTCAACTTTGATTGGCATACCAATGTGTTTTTTATGTTTGTGTTTGGCTTCATAACGTTTTGCGTGTAACTGCTGACAAAGTACTCAACTCAATCGAAACTCAAGTCCATTATTTAACAGTTTTCTATAAAAATCTCTACTTAAATTTATAGTTGAGTCTCGTTAGAGTTTTTGTGCAAATACGGTTTTTGCTACATCTATTCCTTCGACAAACGTGGGTTGAACGTGAGTGTTGTCATATAATATTTTCTGTCTAGGTATGGATTTCGAGTATGGCCTCGCAGAGTTGAACAAATTTTGTTAGTATACAATTCTTACATTGGCATGTAGAAACTAAAATTCAAAATTTCCTAGCGGAATACTAATCGGTATGGTGTCATGTTGCACAAACTAAAGTATTACATTTCGTTATCTGCTTTATCACGCTTTTATTCGGTTTTGCTTTATTTTTATCTGCAAACATTATCACATTCTCACATCACACATTCCCTAAAACACAATTCTACCAACGTCTAAAATCTCTCATAAACATGTATTTTCCAGACGGACGACCCAATGAGAACTACAATGCTTCCAATCTCCCTTTCGGCGATTTCTCGTACCTGACTGACGTGATCTACAACCCACTGGCAGCCTACAACTACGTGCAGGTATGTACGGGGAACCTAGTATACCAACTTTTGCGGTCAAAAACACGCGATCTAACGTGGTTTGGTTTTGGTGAAGCAAAAGCCAAACACATTGTTAGCCAGGGGGCGTAGGCTACTCATTACACCCGACGTATTTTGGCGTAGGAGCGAGCGAGGACGTTAAATAGTTCGAGGGTGTCATTTTATGTAGCCTACACCCGAGGATAGATAGATAGATATATATATTCTTTATTGTACTCTCCACTTAAACTAATACAACAATAATACAGATTCTTAATAATACATAACATAAAAAATAATACATGACTTTTCATCATGAACGCGAGGAAATTAAAAAACTCTTGGGCCGTAAATCGCACTCTCGGCCCTTATTTTGAGCTACTTACTACTACCGTAACACAGTTTCTACTAGCGCGGAAGGTATGGGTTCTTCTACTGTTTGTATACCTACCCACAAAATTTAAATAAATAATACCTTTGATGATTTATTTGATTTACTTATATGGCCTACTTTCTGAGCAAAAAATTATGAAAAATAATCCTACTAATATTATAAATGCGAAAGTTTAGATGTTTGGATGTTTAGATGTTTGGATGTTTGTGTTTCAATCACGTCAAAACCACTGAACCAACTTGGATGAAACTTGGCATATATATAGTTCGTAACCTGGATTGACATATAGGCTACTTTTTATTCCGAATAATTAACA
Organism: Gandaritis pyraliata; assembly: GCA_947859175.1. Lineage (NCBI taxonomy): Eukaryota > Metazoa > Arthropoda > Insecta > Lepidoptera > Geometridae > Gandaritis > Gandaritis pyraliata. The sequence goes on along the minus strand of OX401866.1, from coordinate 1,796,538 downwards.
GAATCTACAGGATAAAATGAACGAAAAGGATTAGCAGCGCCAATTGGCAAGAGGATTTCATTGTCATGTCATGTCACGTCAGTTTGACAGGGCGTAGTACTACCTCTTTGGTTTAACAACTAGCGTTTGACATTCCAGTAGGTACGAGTTCGGTGTAATGAGGTGTAATGTCAAGTTTCTCAAAGAAGTATCCGCTCGGTACACGCACAGATAATATAATGTACACGGAAACTGTAGACGCGTACGAAGTCGCGGGTAACTGCTAGTAAAATTATAAAACCTTTACTGTACATTTAAAATAAATTCGCTTCTAAAAAAAGAAGATATCGAGCTCGAAAAGTTAATCGCGAGTAATTGATTCCAGGGTGACGCGGAGCGAAGCGCCGAGGAGCAGAGCCACACCGAGACCTCGCACGACCGGACCATCGACGTATCCGACTCCTCCTCAGATGAAGACGATTCCCGAGTGGAGCCCGAGGAGAACATCCCCCCCGTTGCCATGGAAACGCAGATCATGACCGTCGGCGACTGCCAAATCGTCAAACTACCCGCCAATAATGATGAAACCGACAAATCTGACCAATCGCCTGAAACCAACACAGTTACGTCTTCAACTAACAGCGCGGTCACCATCACGCCGATAACGACAGTCGGGGATTGTACCATCCGCCCCGTCGAAAATGCTTAACACTTCTATCAAAGTAGATCAGACTTACTTTTTTTTTGCTGGGCTTCGTAGATCTTCCATAATTACAGCTGTGAACACCCAGTGTGTAGACGTCAATAGTAGCAACACTGTCGTTTCATTTTTCTAAACTAATTTAATTTGATAGCTAAAACTGTTGACATTTTTATATTGTATTTTTATTCAATAGGCAATTCAAACTGCACACAACACACATTCGAAAAAAAACACTTAAAATACAATAATTATACTATAGAATGTGTACAGGCATGTACAGATTTCGTAACAATAGTACAGACGACAGCAAAGATAGAAAGTAGAAAAAAAAAGTAAAACTAGACTAAACTTTTTCTCATAAACTGAAACAACAAAGACAGCTATAATATAGATATTGTTATAGGCAGAGGTCCGGTTAACATCGGGTGGGCTATTGGCTTGTTCCAACATTTAGTTCTATGAAAAATATCTACAATTTATTAAACTAATAAGTTTAGAAAAATGCAACAACAGAGGATCACAGATTGAAATGGGCCGCGTGCGATGCATCTATAATCACACGAACACTACCTACAAGTCGTGTATGTTAATGTAGTTTCTAAGTTTCTTCTAGTATCCTAGGTTTTTACTGAACATTGATTATACCCGCCTATTTAATACTCGGTTTGATATCAATGCTAACTTTACATCGAGATTTTGAACAAAATAGATTTTTTTACCGTTTCTTCCAAACTCCGGCTCTGAATACCATTTAAAAGATTGTTTTTTTTAAACATGGTACCCCGGCCTTATAATGCGCTTCGTAGCTGTTAGTTTTAAAAGTCTGACCGCGGTAGTATGTTTAAACGCGTGCCTAAATCATGTATTATATTGTGTCATACAAATAATATAATGCTAATGTGAAATATCAATGGGAAATGTGCAATTATTGTAGTAGCATATACTTGTCCGTGATGTTTGTTCAATCGCAATCGAAATACGCAATGAATTGCAAAATTAAATATTTCGTTTACGCAAAACGACAAACACGATTTTATTTACCTACATTTTTGTAGGTATTGATGGATTATTTTATACATGAATACGTCTTCCTGTAATTTGTAATGCTACTACAATGATATTCAACAAGAAATATTTTTTATTATTTTCAAACGACTGTCAAAATGCATTTAATTGGCGGTGTGCGAGAACTAATTTATTGATGAACATAAACGTTTTCACTTTGAAAAATAATTATGAATGAATGTGGTAAGTAATAAATCACGTCAAATGTTTATAATTTGATGTTAAAATCATAAGTGAGCACATTGTAACGTCTAGCTTTACAATATTACACTCGTGATAGACATACAACACAAACAAAACAATACAATGTTTTACATGAAAATTTAATCATAGTCATAGTTGATATACTGATATTTTTTCGATTGTTATATATGCATCACAATATATTTAACCGGTGCAACCATATTCAATAAAATAACACCATATAGTGCGTAATTACATTATATTAAAAAGTGACGATTGAACAAACCGAAAAGAAAACCACAGAGACTTGAAATTTAAATGTTTTTTTTTCGGATCAGAACAAAACAATTGCAGAATATCGACGGCAACTGCAAGCAGTGATTTTACAACTTATGATTATCAATAATATATATTCTAGTATAGAAACAATATATTTTCATGTAGAACATTGTTATATAAATAGAACGTATAATATTTTGCGAATATCTACATAGAGACATAATTATTTACTCGATAAGAATAACCATGAATATTAAGATAAGCAGTGTTATAATGAAGCACCTATCGCCTTCGTTGTCGTCTGACTTTGACACTCAAAAGTATTTTTAAACTCATCGAAATGATCTGATAAATTACGGGAGGCTGAATTTTTGAAATATTTTTGAGTGCCGCGTGCTTTGTTTCATAAAATGCGAAACCATGGTTTTGCTGTGGCTATGAATGGCACTGACCGTAAATGGCTTATCAAAAAATACACTATCAAATCCTAATACATTTTAGCTAAAACATTCTGTCATATATTGGTGTTCAGACCCAACGACATTTTATACAATGGACTATGCATTGGCGCTATGAAAATAGAACGCTACAATTGTGCTCAAACGAGGGCGTGCGCACATTTCTTTGTTATTCGTTAACGGTTTGATTATCGAACACTTAGAAGGGCTTGAGTGCCAATCTATAATGTACAACAAACATACTAGGTACTAAAACATGACATTTCCAAAACCCAATAATTCTGGCATTTTTCGTAATGAAATGATGATTCCTTTATTTTATTTTAATGTTCAGAACATATCTAAATAGTTGTCGCGTGCGCGCGCCCTTACACACTGCCTTACATTTGCCTTACTGATTCCAAAAGTGAACCGAGCTGTCGTCGCATTTATGAAACGGACACGCATTAGATTCTGATCGGCTGTCTCTTGTAATTTAAGTTATTTATAGAATACATTTTAAAATCGCGTAGTATAAGAACATGCTATATAATCGCCTTTTCCATTCTCTTAACTGTATCGATTCCTGTGAATATTAGCGAGTAGATAGTAGTGTCTTAGATAAAACTTAATATTCTAAATATTAAATGTAATTCGACAACACCACACTTATGAGTGATACGACGTTATGTAGCGAGACATTATTGTAATCAAATATAATATAACAATATATTTCTTTAATATTTTTGCCTGTAAAAGCAATGTTTATCGTACCGTAGTACTTAGTGTATGCAATAATATAACCTCAGTGGTGAGTGGTGTGACAGCTATTTATGTAAGCTCGGTTTGTAGGCTGTAAGACAGCCGATTTGGCGTTTTATCTTGATCAAATAGTTTAGTTAGTTTACTTTTTCAACGCGACTCTATATAAGTCGTTTTACTATTGAAAGTATTACACGCGTAATGTTCTTTTTAATCTGTACAGTAGAATAGTTCCTAACGTGTAATCGATTAAATAATCAACTTTTAGGCTAGTGGAGATGTAATTCCCTTTAGGATTAAGTTAACGTGCGATCAAGTTTTTTTTAGTGCTTAAAATCATGTCGAATCGTTTATATTAAGTTTTACGTATTAGAAGACTGCTCAGATTAGTTTCTGTTTATTTCGAGTGGAGCCCCGCAGAGGCAGTTTTACTTTGAGTCTCAAACAGCTAGGCTTATTGAGAGTAATTCTTATAGGAATGTATTTTTATAACTTTTCTAGATAAGTTTACTGTGACTTGACGTATCCCACTTATAGCCCTTGTTTTATTGTATGACAAATCGACTGAGAAAAATCACATTTTACAACCATCATTGGCAGCTCGAAGTAACCCACTGTTGGGCATTCAAGCTATGAAAATCACTTAATTCTTCCGGTCCATTTGAATCAGCTAGCAAAACGTTTACACCATCACTAATGTGATAATGATCAATATCATTGTACAGTACGCACAACGGATCGTTATCCCTCTGCAGTTAGGTGCAACAAACGACTGCACATACAGGTGCAGAAAAATTCGCTTACCTCCAATTTGACCCCAAAATGGGTTCTACGCAGATACTTTAGAGGGAAAAAAATCCGTTGTGACTACTATAGTTACATTGTTTAGTTTCGCAAGGACGACTTTATCAGAGGCTGCTAATCTTCCTTCCTAATGTAATGTCAAGATCCAAATGGTAATTGATACTATGGTATTTACTAGCTAGTAAATTCTACAACAAATTGACGTCAAAATTTTCATTTTACAATTATTGGCTATTCGTTAAGTTTATTTATAGAATCACTAACACATGACAGAAATACACTGTTTATTTATAATTGCATTGTTATCGTTTACCGATATTAGTTATGTGAGCGATGTTTTTATTTATGGAATGTTGAGTGATCTGTGTTTGGTTGCATTTATATTTTATGTTTGAATAGAATTATCCATATTGTACTGAACTTCACCGGTATAGCAGTCGCAACGGACCTTTGGCTGAATTATCTGTGCAGAACCGATTTTTGGGGAATTTTTCCGCACAACAGTACATGCGCTATCGTTTTTGCACCTAACTTCAGAGGGACGAAGATCCGTTGAGCGTACTGTACTTGGTTGTTTTTGAAATAGAAATTGATAAAAATACTGTCACAATATCTCTTTCTTTTCTGTACGTAATTTCTGTTGGTTTTCTTTCATAAATTTATTCGTTGATTTTACCTTTTACGTGTCTAAAAAGAGATTATGGGCCATTTATGTTTGTTCCTTGAGTTATTATAAGATCTATTCTATGTCGTATATTAATTGAAGCGGCCTTGTTCCTGTCACTGGTTTGTTTTGGTCTACGCTTATAGCTAGTGACTGATAATGAATGGACTAGTGTGGTGAAAGGATCTGTAGGCTCGTTTCACAGGCCGCATTGTGCCGCATAGTTTGTAAGCTTAATCCATTCTAATTTGATAAACCTTTAGTTATATTATGGAAAGTTTATATTCCTTTATTGTGAAATGTTTATCATTTTACGTTGTGATCATGCGAGTGCAAAATTTTATTTTATATCCAGTTTTGGCGGTTCGTGAATAAGGGCAGCAGAAGTATGCGTTTCGTTCTGCCATGTCCAACAGCAGTATTTTTTAGATTGTAATCTTTATCATAACTTTTTTATTTTAACATTTTTTAAATTCGATCGTTAGTTTATTTCTAACAGTGAAATTAAATATTTAATAAAGAAATCACAAAAATACTTGTTTGATTTAGTAGAATAGATATTTCCTTGTCAGTGGCATTTCTATATTTCTATATAATAATAAATAGATCGAATGGATATAAAAATCGATCAACAGTACCTAAAATCTCTCGGCAGGTAAATAAAATATGAAATATATCAATAAAAAGTATTTATTACATAAATATGTAGATATTTGGATAACCACACTTCAGTTGCTTCAAACCATTAAATCTATTACTAAACAAAATTTATTACAAGCCTTATAGTTACATATTGTGCGTTTACGTCCCAGGAGGGGGTGGGGGGTCGGTGTTGACCCACTGAGAGGGCGGGGGGTCGGTGTTGACCCACTGAGGTGGAGCGGCCGGCATGTTGCAGAAGTTGGAGCCGAACACAGGCGCGTTGGGTCGCATGAGGCCCATGTGAGGCATCGGCGCGCGCAGCCGCGGGTACGCGGGGAACATGAACGGCGGCGGCGAGTTCGGGTTGAACGGACCATACATGTAGGGGAAGTTAGGGGGCGCTCCGTACGGCAACTCGTTTGGATGCTGCGGGGGCGTTCTGATATCTGTATCCATGTTCCACGGTCTATTATGACGCTGAGGATTATTCGGGTTTCTCCTAGAGCCGGTTGAGAATGGGTTACGCCCACGACTGGGTCCAGAACCGAATCTACTGCTGGACTCTGAGGGTCTCTGGTTCCTTTGGTTTTGCTTTCTGGGGTTTATTGAATTCTCTTCGTGTTCCGTTTCGTTGTTCTTATTCTTAGCTTCACGTTTCGCTCGGCGCTCCTCTTCGTCGTCGGAGTACTCCACTTGTCCGGGAGGGGGCTCGATGTCGTTCTTCCAGGATGCGTCTGAGCCTTTCATTCTGAAAGAAAATATAGTAAAATATATAATAGACACTCCATACAAGCTAACTGAACCACTTATTACATGGCATAGGATAAGACTTGTACGATGGGGCAGGGGTACGGCTGTGGGTTCGGCAATGTCGACTATTACTGTGGATTCTTACGGTGTGCATGTGGTTAGTAAAACTCGCGTTTGGGCTGCGTATGCACCTGCGTTGATTTTTAAGCCCCGACGCAAAAACGACGTGGTGTTATAAGTTTGACGTGTCTGTGTGCGTGTTTATGTGTGTATGTCTGTCTGAGGCAACGTAGCTCCCGAACGGATGAACCGATTTAGATTTTGTTTTTTTTTGTTTGAAAGGTGAATTAGTCGGGAGTGTTCTCTATAGCTGTGTTTGATAAAAATCGGTCCAAGATTCGGGGGTTTTTTAAATTTTTAATTTAATTACTTGTTTCGTTAGGCCGACGCAGTGCCCTCCAGCAAGTTGGAGTGGAAGGGCTCAGTGGCGCATCTTAGCATAGCCTTCAATCCACAGTAACTTAATCTATATATCTATGTTTATAGAAGACCACAAATACAAAAAAAAAAAGTATATATTATATACTTTTTTTTTGTATATGTATACTTATTAAGTATTCTATCAGCCATCTAGTTCCCATATCACAAGCTTTGCTTAGTTTGGGACTAGAGGGCGTTGTGTGTAAAGTCCATTACTATTTATTTATTTATTTATTAATACCTAAATGCACACCACATTTTGTTTACATGTGATATATGCGTTTAACTATATAAAATTAACAAATAATGATAGGTGTGTAGATGTTGCTTGCAATGCAGAATACTTACTTCATAAGATCAGGGACGAACACGTAGGTGGTGTGTTTGCTTTGCGGCGCAATGAACACATCCGACCCGACGCGCACACCGCGCTCCAACACGTGCTGATGATTGTTGAAACGGATGGCGTAGTGCGGCTCTGTCACCTACACAAACATACAAAAGCCTTATTACACTATGCAATCTCAAGTAAAGCGCTTATTAGATTGCACAATCTCAAGCACGCTAACTAGCATCAAGCGTAGTGTAATAAGGGAAAGACAGGTAGACTGACTTACTAGTAGCAAGCCAGTCTACGTAGATTCTAAGCACGTGCTAGTTAGCGTGCTTGAGATTGCATAGTCTAATAACCGCTTCAGGCTTACTGATAGTGATGTAACGTCACGAGTTGAGTTATTTCGAACTAAAGTTATTTGAGTTGACTCGCATCGAGGACTTGCATGCATATAAAGATATACAAGTGAAAATCTAGCACCAATTTCTCTAACCACTAACGTTACATAGGGACCTAGTTGAGTCAACCCAATTGGCGGCGCGAGTCAAGGTTCAGTTTAACTAAAATAATTCGAGTTCGAAATAATTCAACTCGTCACGTCACATAACTATCAGTAAGCCTAACTTGAGATTGCATAGTCTAATAAGGCTTTAAAAAAATACTTCAGTGATTGTTTTTATTTTTGAAAGATAGAATTGGGAGAGGGATGATATTAACCTCCGATTGAAAAGAGGTACCATGATTCTTACAGCTAAGCTAATGGATTTCTATTGCTATTACGCTTCACGGTAAGGTGTTTAATATGTTTGAAAATAGGGGTGTTATTAACTTCCGATCGAATAAAAAGTGTTTTAAAGAGGTCAAAAATTAGATGTTTTTTAAAGCCATTGTGTGTCTAGTTTTTAGTAACGTCCACTAGATGTGAAGGTCTAATGGCACCTTGCCTACTTTTCTAGATATTAGTACTATTGCAATGTGGGGGAATAAGTCTGCAGTGCCGTTTTTGACTTCGCTGCGTTTCTTGCAATGTCAATGTACCGGAAACCTATACAGATATTAGTTTACCCAAAAATGTGCAAAAAAAACCATTGCACCAGTGAATTACAAAATAATAATGATCGACTATTGATTAGTAAGTGATAAGTACCCACATCAATTGTGCATCAATTAGCTCATTGATTGAAGGAGCACATTTCAATCAATTGCGAATCTAAGCCAATTATTTATCAATTCTCAGTATAGATCTGTAACGTTCAATAAAACCAAGGGCAGAGCGAAAACAATAGGCAATAAGGCTTACCCAGTAGGCTAGACAAAGTCACACGAAATATTACGCAGGTAGATTTTCCCCGCGTGGATTCTTTTACAAACGAACGTGACTAGACTTTTAAGTTACGAAACAATAGTAGGTCATATAGTTGATCGAAGATAGTAGGGCTTCAATTTCGAGTTTTTTTTCTTAGTCCTAGTTGCGTGGGTTACTCTCATCTTTATTAGATGCCAGGTTTGTAACACTAGGTGCCTATTTAACCATCTTATGATTACCTATTTTATTACAGAATAATATCTTAGACCAAAAGGAGAACGTAAAACCATACTATCATATTTTAACTGAACTTCTTTAGATGGAATTTGCCTAAAGTCGAAAAAAAACTGCACAATAACTAGTACTCCAAATTTAATCTGTTACTAGTAAGCAGCTTTTATTACCCCGATCTAAATAAGTATAAGGACAATAAAAAAATTCATTCTTTCATGACCTTTTTAGCATACGAAATGGCAAGCAATGGTAATCGTTTAACTTTACAATTCAAATCGAGTTAGGATTTTATTTCTCTGCAAATCTGTCTGGTAGAAAAACAAGAATCCTTAATTTGAGATTTGTAGGTTGATAGGATAGAATTCCCACGTAGAATGTAAAAGTTTTACTATTTCACCAGTTATTTTACAAAAGAGTTATACCTAGATTGAGGAAAGTCGATGAAGGTCTAAGATCTCCGGAAGCTGATATGATGATAATATACTTACGGGTCCAAATACATCGAACACCTTCCCGAGGGTTTTGGCTCCGTTATCCAGGAACAGAACACTGTCGAGGTCCACCGCTGGAGTCCCCGGTAAGCCCTTCACTACAACTGAAATGATAAACTCCAGTTTAGTAAATAGCGTTAAAACTTTGAAAAATTCACTGCTGGACAAAGGCCTCTCCAATAGAGTGCCCTATGTATATTTTCATAGACAACCATGATGGCACCAGCCGATGGCCCACCTGATGTTAAGTGATAACCACTGCCTATAACGATGCTCTACCTCACTGGGCATATCCACTGAAAACGTGGCATGTGTTTAGGGTGGTGAACGATTTGTCTTAAGAACTCTCTCATAAAGAGCTGTACTACTGTCAAAATACTGCAAATTGACAGCCAGACCCTTACAAATCAAAAACTGGCGCACCCTGTCGTAGTTTAACAGTCCCCCAACATGCAACATGGTAATTCAATTTGCATGAAGAACAATAGAAATGCTAAACACGAATGCATATTGATTTAAAAATATCGGAAGTGATCGATAGTCGCGAAGAAAGGTTGTATTGATTGCAGCGGCCAAGGTCGAGGCGGCTTAACTGAGTCATGTCAAGGGCGTTATTATGCAAAAACTTAACATTTATAGAACTTCACTTTAAAATCAATGGTTAATTTGTGTGATAGATAATATTCGACTGGTTAGTTCAGCGGCCTTATCTCCAAGCGAAAGGTAATGAAGTTCAAAAACTTAGTACATCATTTTTACAACCTTGGCAGTTACTAGAGACTGGTTTTAACTTATCATTACATGTTAAAAATAAAGATTTCACTAATATTAAAAAATAGCATATTCAAGCTACAATTACAATGCAAGAAAAAATCTATTTTTTTATTTAGAAATTGTCATCAACTTCTGGAACTAACTGTACAATGAACTGAATGAATTCATTTTATCCTGTAGATCCTGTTAATTATTAGGGATAAAAAGTGGCCTATGTGTCAATCCAGGTTACGAACTATATACATGCCAACTTTCATCCAAGTTTGTTCAGTAGTTTTGGCGTGATTGAAACACAAACATCTAAACTTTCGCATTTATAATATTAGTAGGATAGGATAGGATAGGATGCTGAATTAGTCGTAATTTTCTTTGTGAATAAATTGGTACATGAACAAGTATTTTCAGATCAACATGACCATTTTTAATTCAATAAACAAAGAACTTTAATCTTGTTTTTTGAACATGGGTCAAGTGATAACTGCAAGTTCAAAGTACTTACAGGGTTTTTTTGTAATTAAATGTTGCACCACATTTATGTATTTTGTGTCAATGCAGGAGGTAGTACTCTTATTAGATTTCAATGACTAATCATGAAATCAAGGCTATTGAACATTTACTAATAAGCTCTTGTAATACTCTGTTGTCACAAGCTATAGAAACTCCTTTTCATTGAGCTAAAAAAAATTTCTTACCTAATTGTTCAACAATGCTGTTGATAACTCCTATTTTGATTGTATCTTTAGCCGGCAGACTGATGGCAAGGTCTTCTATTGGCGGCAAGTCTTCTAATCCCATCTCTCCATTCACTTTTACTACTTCTGGCTTTGCTGCTTTACTGGCTCCAGTGTCCTCATCTCTGGAAGTAATATTATGATATAGACAGGAAAGCAAGATGGGGCGATGATCTGTGAAATGTAGCTGGCAGACACTGGGTGAGAAAAGCTGACAGAGCTCAATGCCACATCTTGGGAGAGACCTACATCCAGTGGATATAGTATAGATCCAGTGGATATATACATCCAATATAGGTTGATGATGATGAAGGAAAGGAACAGCTTTTAGCATTGCAGGATTTCGGTCAGAGAGAGGCTCGACTTGGTCATTTCATGTTTTCATTGACAAATCCTGATCTACCTTTGAGTAGATTCGGAGCTTTTGGGGAGGTCTAGGTCCCCTAGCAGTACTGGAAAAGTAACAAACTTTCATAAAAATCTCAGTAAAAAGGGATGAATCTTTCTATAATCTTCCTGAATGATAAATCTTAAATTCTAGAAGGAACTCATGATTAGTTCCTTACCTTGATTCCTCTGGAGTACTGTGAGATAAGCGTGAAAATAACAAAGTTTACTATTTTTCTTATACGAAATAATATTTTCTAGATAATCAACAGTGAAAGAAATCACATCATCTATAATACGGTTGTTTTTGGATATTAGTACTTACCCACTTGACAATACCTCCTCAACATCCTTGATGCTGTCAACATCACTGTCTGTGTCACTGGAGGCTGACTCATCTGACTCGCTAAGATCTTCCCTGTACACAGCCACTTCGTAGCCACTCTCACTGAGAGGGTCTATGATCATGTGCCGTACACTGTTCTCATCCTCATCATCATCATCATCATCCGCAGACCTCGACAACGGACCGTGAGCACAAGCATTTATTATATTATTCTTCAGAACCATCTCACTCAACTCCGACGCATCAGAATCATCATTACGATTGTTCACTGTATTGTCGTTCGCCACTTCAGCATCTGATTCACTGTCCGAACCACCATATTCCGCTATCAAACATAACGACACGTTTTTATTATTGCTTTCTTGGTTTTCCATTGTTTCGCGACCACGCGCGTGTGGTGTGCTACAAAACGAAGGCAGACTTGACTCGGTTTACGCTAAAATTATTAGCTAGTAGGTAAAGAGCGTGAGTTGTAAAGACTCGTTAACTGATACGATCGAAATAATCACGCCGCATCTAGACACAAACACTGGCACATACGATTATTACAGAAATACTGCAGCTAAATCTCGACCGAGTAAAATTTACTCTGCAGGCAATGCAATGCAATGCAAGCGAAGGAAGTTCTTCTTTGCAAAAATTGTTTTTGGTCGAGTCGAAGTTATTTTTTTACGATGAAAGATGTCAACGTACGTGTCAATGTCAACTGACTGACTGTCATGTCAGCTAATGTCAAGTTGCGTTACAGACCCATAAATATAGCAGTATATCAATTTAAACGACCGATTGAATCCCACAGGGTGGTATTTTATTCAGTCAGATAGCACATCATCCTTCGATCAACTATACCTCATCATCGCCTGAAGTTAGCTATGCAAACGGATGACCTAACAATCTCTAGTGGAAAAGCATCCCTAGGCCAAAGGTGGTATACCATGATGGTCTATGCTTGCACCCTAAGCTATTGGCTAATAAAATAAGCACTATGTGCACGTAGGCTATTGGTCATACAAAATACTATGATGAAATAGTTTTGACGGCGCATATTCGTAGCGTTTATGTACCTACTAGCAGTTACCCGCGACTTCGTACGCGTCTACAGTTTCCGTGTACATTATATTATCTGTGCGTGTACCGAGCGGATACTTCTTTGAGAAACTTGACATTACACCTCATTACACCGAACTCGTACCTACTGGAATATCAAACGCTAGTTGTTAGACCAAAGAGGTAGTACCTACTACGCACTGTCAAACTGACGTGACATGACATGACAATGAAATCCTCTTGTCAATTGGCGCTGCTAATCCTTTTCGTTCATTTTATCCTGTAGATCCTGTTAATTATTCGGGATAAAAAGTAGCCTATATGTCAATCCAGGTTACGAACTATATATATGCCAAGTTTCATCCAAGTTCGTTCAGTGGTTTTGACGTGATTGAAACACAAACATCCAAACATCCAAACATCTAAACATCTAAACTTTCGCATTTATAATATTAGTAGGAAAGTAGGAATAGGAATAGTAGGATAGGATAGGATAGGATAGGATAGGATAGGATAGGATGTCATTCTAAAAAATGCAGTTTGTCTGCGTATGTGGAAAATCTCACAAATCTAGATAATTGAGAAGAATGTGATTGGTAAATTAGAAGCGTTGTGTGAAATTAATTTTATTTATTAATTAGATTCCATAAACGTTATTATGCGGTAACTTCTTCCTATAATTAATTGCTTCACTGAGCACGCCCAGACTAACAAGATCCTTATCAGATAACTATTTTGTTTCGTTTCAGCGCGGGTAAATTGCAATGCACAGATTGGACATGAAGTCGTTGACTTGTTGAATGTTTGAATCGCTTGCTGCACAAATTACAACTGTACGGAGTCTCGCCTGTATGTACCTTTAAAACACAATGCTAGTTTAGTTTTTACCTTACTTATTTGATAACAACAAAATGGAAGAATAAATAAAACAGATAGGTAATTTTCTAACTAGATTAAAATCTGACGTATTTATGACTTGACAACTCGCTAAACACGTTTAGCGATTGTTGTGCAAGCAGGTTTTATACGACTTGACAACTCGCTAAATACGAATTAGCTGATAAACACGTTTAGTGATTGCTTTGCACACCGACCTATAAGTATAATAATATATCTACTTACCCTTTGATGTCTTGTCAGGTTATGTTTACTAATGAACGCGCGAGCGCAGAGCGCGCATGAGTGCATGGCGCGTGCGTGTGTGCGTGCGTGTCGCGACAGTGCGTACTTGTCGTGGAATGTACTAGAACAATGGACGCAGCGGAGTGTGGCGGGAAAATGACGGAGCTCGTGGATATAGAGCTTTGTAGAGTTCTGAAAAAAAAACCATCTTATAGACTTCTAATAACTCATTATTAGAGTTATTGAATAAAAGCACTTTGACTTTTAGTAAAATTCAGTAAGATATATTTTATATATTTACCTGAAATAGCTTACCACACCACTGACAGATAGAGTTATGTTGTGCGCGATACGAATGCTTCTTATCAGGATGTCGCAACCTTACGTGCAGCCAGTGCTGCGCTTTATTGTTCATCATCTCTTCACACTGAAATAAACAAAATCCGTAAAACAAGTGACAAGTTTTTTGTTCAGTTGAGAAAAGTGATCTCCGATCCACTAAAATTCCATCATAATGCTGGTCCCCATCAAACACAAGTCTCAAGTCTTCAACGCAAGCTTGAACATTCATAAAAGTCCCTCAAACTTAAAGTTTAATAGCTTTAAGAGTATTCTGATCCTATTTGAAATAAATAAATAATAATAAATAAATAATTCATTTATTCCAAATAGATGAAACATCCCAGAACCATCAGCTTCTTAACCAAAAAAAAACCACTCTGATATTAAACTTAAGTATACAGCCGGAGCTTTAAGGCTATAGTCTTACACTAAGGTCGGCTTGCACCAAAATCGCTAAACGTGTATAACAGTTAATTTGTATTTAGCGAGTTGTCAAGTCATAGATACGTCAGAGTTAAATGTAATTAGTTCTTAAACATGTTGCCTCAAATTTAAAATATCTCTTTTTTAATGGGGGGGTAGGTAAAATTAGCTTACAATTAAATTACACGGGTAACAATTGAGATAAAGTAAAGGTACACACATGTTCACATTTAACAGGATGTTCAGTATTGGCCCGGATGCTCTTCTGCCGGGGATGTTCAGCCCTCAAATGTATAAACAGCTCCTCGGTGGTTAAGAACTGAACACCGCATTTACTGCATGCAGTATTTGAGTTTGGTGGTGTGGGATTGCTAGGGAATACACGTGATTAATTTTGAAAAACTTATGTAGTTATGCACAACAGTACATGCACAATCCTTTGTTGATAAAGGTCAAAAGGTCCGTTGTGCGTACTGTACCTACTTTACTGTTTCGAAAATAACACTAGTTTTCATTAACGATTTTTTTAACTTATTGTTTTAATCTTGTGTAAGTGACAAATAGTTTTCTTTGAACAATGCAGCATTGAGGACTTTTTTTTAGAAGATGGATTCAGAATTTTCAAACATTTTGTTAAAGTAATGCTCACCATAAATCTGGCGCCTTCCTATGTTGCTTTGAAGTGAGAATATGCATCCGTCTAGCGTTTTCCGATGCGAAGTTTATGTTACACTCTTCACACAGAAACTTAGGATTTTCTTTGGTACTAACAATCTGAAAAATTATATAAATTTGATAATAATGTTGGTTAAAAATAATCTTAGGTTCACGACTTTATTCTCAGGCACGGTACCTAGTACCTACTAAAGATACTTTGAGAATTTAATGGAACATATTTATTTATATTTGAGCCCTAGGCGTGTTTTTCACAATGTTGTTTATCAGATATGACTATTGTGTATTAAAGAAGGTACGGAAGTCAAGGCGCGCGCGCGTGCCCAACTCGCAATAGTGTAAAAAAAATCGGTGTGTGTAAAGGAGTTTTACACACTAGGTAGTTTATGATTTCTTACTTTTTACCTTATTTGTAACTTCGACATAATCTTTCTCAGACATTCGATCATCATTAAATTCATTTTTCATGTAATCTGCAGACTTTTGATTCAACTCTTCATCTAAATCCCGTTGTGAATGTTCCATTTGTATTTCATTAAAAGTACCAAAACTTGTTCTTATTTGTCTGTTAGAATCTTCAATCTTTATTTTCGGTGCATCATCCGTTTCGTTTACAGAGTATTCAACAGAATATTCTTCATAGAATTTATATTCATGTTCATTTGTTACATCATGGCATTGGAGGGTCGATTCAAGCCCTAGTGATTTTCTGTCTTGTGTCTTTACAAGAGCTTTTGACACCTACAAAATAGAACAATAGTTAATTGTCGGTCCTGATGTCACTCCCCTTGAAATCCCACGTCCTTTTACATCTAAACTCTTGTTATCTCTTGTATTCTCCCCTTTTATTAAAATATTGTGTAAATTTATAACTACCAATATAAGTTATAAGTTTAAAAAACTAGAAAAACCGACTTCAATTCGACTACCAGCTTCATCATCAGACTATGATGATGATAATGACAGTTAATTGGGAATGTTCTAGTGACTATAAACACCACTTAAAAGTCACGGGAAAGCAAAATACGGAATTTCGTGCATGTGGTTGGCATATTTTTTTTCAGTTATTTCTATTTATAACCCAAACTACTGAACTGATTTTGATGAAAATTAAATGAGACTAACCTGGAAGTATATCCTTTCACATAAAAAAAAAAATATTTGAAATCGATTCATTTATGACGGAATTCTGAAGAGACATTAAAAAAAAATGGGTTCAGTCAGAGGGAAAAAGATAAAAAAAAAAGGATCAATAAAGGTCAAAGATCCGTTGTGACTACTATACCTACCTACCTTTAATTGTCAAAACCGATAGCGGACTACCGGCAAGGGCAGAGAGCGCTTTACTATGCTAAACTTTTGACTTTCCACTACCAATGAGGTCAATCTTAGGTCTAAGTTAGGTAAAAGGACCTAAACTTGGGCTATTACCAGGTCATATTAGTAGGGTAGACCAAACATGTGGTAGCGGAGATATCGTCGACCTCGCCGCAGGGGTCGCTTCCACAACTACACAGTGAACAACTCCGTAGACTAACATTTGGATGGTGCAAAAAGATTACCTGTCCATTCTTGGTAAATAGATCCAGTAAAACAGCCTGAGCTATGGAGCACTGTTCAACGAGATTGCAGCAGTTGATGAGACGAGCTGAGCACTCGTAGCAGATGAATTGTGGTAGTCCTTCTATGCTGCAGTTTTCCTAAAATGTGTCGATTATACAATAAGATTTCTTTAAAACATGGATAAGAATAATCTCTGAGTTATCAGCTTTCTAATAAAAAGAAACTTGGTAGGTATAGGTACTTACATAACCTAATAGGTTAGGTAGGTACCCAAACCTACACTTTCCTGGTCACTGCATGTGCAACCAATGCAAACTGCAACCAATCAACATTAGGCAATTTTTTTTCCAACCTACTTCTAAACCCTTCCACTTATAACAAAATATATGAGGGACTGGTGGACAAGATCATACTGACTGGAAGAAGTGGGGGAAATTCGAGACAACAATTTGTTTGATTTTTATAATGTACTTAATTAGAAGTTACTTACTTTCAGGCCTGCAAATGATTGCAGGCAAGTTTTCAGCATTCCTTCTTGTAAGCTGAACATCTTCAGGTCAGTCGCCAAACATATTCTGCACACTTCTATGTCTGATGCTTCAAAGTTTGAATTGGGCTGGAATAATAAGACAAATGATGATAGGTACAAGCTGTAATGAAATTTATTTATCTTATACTGATATACTGGTACATATGTATCTTAGGCTGATAAATCATAATTTCTAAGATGATGAAAATAGAGTAGCTGCTGCAGTCTCCATCACCAGGCAAGATTATAAACATTTTCAGATATTGGCTAATGATGAAAACAAATACCAACCGGTAGTCTATTGACTGGATAAGCATCCTCCATTACACGTATCCTACAACCTTCGTGGCTGATATGTTCCAAGTCAAAGTGGGCACTGCAGATCCGAGCAAAGTTTGGGGGGTCCCAACTGGGGCGACCAATAGCTCTGAGCCATTTCTGCTTTGTGGCTTCTTTTACTGGAAATCTATAAGTATTTTATATAAACGCAGGTTCGTTCGTAGTTTAGACTTCCCTAAGACCTAAACAAAGTAGAACTAGCAGGTATGATAATATAGGTAAGTATTCAGAACACTAACAGAATACTGAAATTACCAAGAGGCAGGAGGCAGACCTGCAGAACAGGAAGGAAAGGAAGACGCCCGGCGCGCGGCGCCTGTACGAAAGGTAAACAAAAATGAGTAAGATTAGAGAGAACTTACGCATGAAATGAAAGAACTATGCTAGGGTCTTTTTTCTTCATTTTGCTATTATTTTTGCAACCTTTCACGGAGCAATAGTACACCATTGTTTTTATTTATTTGTGTAAATGCTATGTAGAGTTTTTACAAAAATATAAACAAAGCCAAACAAAACGAAACCAAGTTTTTTTTTCTGGCACAGGCCAGGGGGGTGATTCTAGACCGATAGATATTGGTGATAGATATAGAGATTTTATATCTATTGGCAATTATATCATATCACTTGAAATCTCTACAAATATCTCTACTCCACGCTAAAATACGTATTCTAGCCGGCAATAGACTTTTGCTTTAGTAGATATATCACAAAGGAGGTTTATTCAAATAGTTCATTTACACTTACACCGGTTTCCACAGACTATCTTGATTTTGTTTCCACCGAAATGCGTTCAGTTATTATATACATTTAGTATTTAACCGAATAACTTTGTTTGGTCGTAATAAAAGTTATATTTTCTAGTAAATGTTTAAATAGTAAATCTCATTGTTGTTTTAAAATAGGTATTTTTGTACAAATACTCATTTAATAGTAATTTCGTCTCACATTTTTCACAAGAAATAGAATGTTATCTTGACCTTCTGCCTGCACAAGGGGGGCAAAAAAAAAAAAGAAGAAGCGGCAATCAGAGAAATTTTTCCAAACAAAACAAACAATTTCATTTCAATTTCCTTTTGATTTTTATTGTTTACTATTAAAATACTTAGATAATTACCAAAAAATCGTTGCAGCTCGAAAAACTCCGTTCATATAAACTATTTGAAGGCACATTACGAGAGAAAAAAGTTTAGTGCAAATGTGATTTTCGTGCATTGTTGGATGAGTCCTCCTGTGGATGCATCACATAGGGGAAAATTCCCCATGCTTGGTATTAGAAAACGTGGCAAGAATCATCCATGAAGAGCAATACATAAGAAACAACGGTTTTGGAGACAGTGATTTGATAGTGTTTGATAAACATACCTACTTACATTTTGGTCTATATGAAAATAATGAAATGTTAT
This sequence comes from Gandaritis pyraliata, assembly GCA_947859175.1. Taxonomy (NCBI): domain Eukaryota; kingdom Metazoa; phylum Arthropoda; class Insecta; order Lepidoptera; family Geometridae; genus Gandaritis; species Gandaritis pyraliata. The sequence goes on along the minus strand of OX401866.1, from coordinate 1,777,744 downwards.
GTCTACTTATGTCGTTTTAATTAATTTAAAAGTGAGTAGGTAGGCTACCTAGCTTGTAGTTTTATTCCCGCATCCACTGATCATTTAGGCAGGCTTAGATTTGTAGCAAAGGTAGGTAGTCAGAGTAACATTGAAGCACACAAGTTTTCTAGGGGCTGCGCAGGCTTGTGGGGGTGACCTAGGTAGTAGGTAAAATTTCAGCGGGCGCATCGCCTAGGCTCTAGGATACAAACAAGAGTCAATTACTATCAATTTCAGCCTCCAAAAGTTGATTTCGCCACATATTCTATGATAAGTTCGTCCGTTTGGATTTTTACCGAAAGTAGATTTCTATTTGACACTAGGTAGATACTGAAATGTCTAGTAGAGATCTCAATATCTACTGCTGCCGACCAGTCGATACATGTCTATCGGTTAACGGTCGATATATATCTACAGTGATATGTCCAGAATACGATATCTATTGCAAATTTTTATATCTATTGAAATTTGACACTTTGAGGGATATTTATCTATCGTGATAAAATATCTATCGGTCTAGAATCACCCCCCTGGCCAGGCCCCCCCGAGCGTGTTAGGCATAGACATCTCATGCTTCGGAGAATGACATTGACGGAAATAAAATCTGTCATGTCAGATTGTCAAAAGTATTATTTTCTATGGTTTAAAGCCACTGCTAGAGTATAAAAAATTCATCAGTTTTAGGGATCCGTAACGTTTCTTTCTTTCTAAAACGTCCACCATAAAACGCAACAAAATTCAAGATCATTCAAATAGATTCACACGACACTGCTTGGTCTGTTCATACTCCAGATATATACGCGAACTATCATTGTCTAGCCAGGGTTAGTAGGTACGACGTTGGTACAAACCATTTTAAAGTCGGTATATAAAAAAAAGCATTTATTTTACCAATAGCAGCACATGATATGGCAGTCTAGGTACCGAAAACTACATAACTATTATTCTAAGGGAACAGATGGCAGTAGTTTTCCCTCACACTTCCCGAAGCCGATTCTGGTGCCGTTTTCACTGAGGCAGTACCCTCGCAGGATGACCGTGTCGCCATCTTGCAGAAACTTGCGCTCTTCGCCTGAGATCAGACGGATAGGCTTTGTACCCTTCCAGGATAGCTCTAGGAGACTTCCATATGAGTCTGGCAACTGTAATAAAAACAAATTAGGTCTAATTAGAGGTGCACAAATAGAACAGAAGATGAGCGTCTACTTAGGCGGGCAAACGAAATAAGTGAGATACACAATGTGTGATCGGATTTGGACTAGAATAGAAACTACTCACTTCACCACTGATAGTTCCAGAGCCCAGTAAGTCACCAGGGTTGATGTTGCAGCCAGTGACAGTCTGCTGAGCTAACTGCTGTTTCACCGTCCAGTACATGAACTTGTAGTTTGAACGGCTGATGGTAGAAACGACTGGTGATTTTTCAGCTAGAAAAAATAATAACACAGAAATGTACTAACATGTGGTCATAAGACAGCAAGTTCCGTAGTTTAGAAATAGAACCCACTCTTCAAGTCAACTTCCAATTTGATATCGAAGTTGAATTTATCGTCATGCTGCAGGTACGGGAACGGTGCTGGCTCCTGAGGGAAGTTGTCAGTGACGTACGGGCGTAAAGCTTCAATAGTCACTATCCAGGGCGATATGGTCGTACCAAGGTTCTTGGCTGTGAAGGGTCCAAGGGGAATGTACTCCCATTTTTGGATATCGCGAGCTGCAATGAGAAATGTTATTATTATAATACCTAGTTGGAATTATTAGACTAGCCTGCGTACGTACATAGGTACGTACGTACGTACTAGCATACGTAATATGATGATTCACTGCGGTACCGCAGAATAATTATTGTACGTGGGTACTGTGGAAAACTGATATCTAAAGAAATATATCTACCACTCCAATCATTCATGAGAACGAATCCAAAGATTCTGTCTTCAGCTTCCTTAGCAGTGACCCTTTCGCCGAGTGCTGTTGGTGGTCCACCGACAAATGCTGCCATTTCTAATTCAAAGTCCATAAGTCGACAGGGGCCAAAATGTGGGGCAGCACCTAGAATAATCAAATTTTTGGTTGCTGATCAATTATTGCGGTGTTTCGTAATATTTTGTACAACAAAACTTGGAAAGCAATTTGATAAAATATTATTTGTTTTCTCACCTTCAATAGGTAAAGTTTGTCCTAAAGGTCTGGTAATCGGTGTGCCTGAAATGACTATTGAACTTGACCTTCCGTGATATCCAACTGGTAAATACTTCCTGAAAATCAAGAATGCGTTTCAGACATAATAAAAATGAATTATTTTCAAAATCCATGCATTCTTTCTCACCAATTTTCGAGAAGTGCGTTTTCCTTTCCTCTAAACATAATGCCTACGTTCGTGGCATGGTGAATGGATGAGTAGAAGTCTGTATAATCGCCGATCGTAGCTGGAACGTGCATTTTCGCTTCACTCTGTTTGACAAATGCTCTGAAACATAATTATATTGGAGTAGTTACAGGTACCTAGTTTATGAGTAAGAACATGGGTTCAGTTAGTGATTGAAAATATGAATGGTCCAACTCGTGCCACGCGGGCCCAGATCACTTGGGACGAGTTGACGACCGGACCGACTAAACAGGAAGATGGAACCCAGGTTTTATGGTAGCGCGCATCACGCTTGACCAATTAAAAATGGGCGCGCTTTTCAAATTCTAGACTGACCGAACGAAAACAAGCGAAGGCTAGCGAGCGAGGGGCTATGTATGCTATCAATCTTTCTGTATCCACCCCACCATTTACATTTAGTAGAGTATAGTAGGTACATGCGGTCGAGGACCACTTTGCCTATAGATCATCATAAAATCACATTATTATCTAGTAAGTTCCTTATTTTTTTTACATAAGTATCGCATCCAGAAATATAAAATAAATAAATGAAAGTTACCTTTGCCTGAGATTGTTATCATTTTGTAACGTTGGGTTGGAGACGTCCAGGAGATTCTGAATAGTTTTCCTAGCCTCGGCCCAGTGTGCTTTCGTCAGGCCCATAAATGAGTTCAAAGTTTCCTCCTGAAAATCACAATTTTTTTGTATGTAACAGTCGGTACTGTCAGGGCGAAAAGTACAAAGTACCTACTATATAACAATCTGCAAAAGTTACAAATAAGTTATACGCTTGCTAGGCATGGAAGTAGGTACCATGGTTGCTTTGTGTAGTGTTCCGTCATGCTATTTTTAACAGAGTTTAAAAAAGAGGAGGTTCTCAATTTGGTTGTATTTTTTTTTTTGGTCCATGGTATGTAGAAATAAATTGGTAAGTAGGTAAATAGTTTACGTAAGTATACCTACTTAATAATATAATATTGTGCAATAATAACTAGATAGATAGGTAGCTTGATCTCCATAACCTGCCTTCAGCAAGCTCAGTCGTAAACAACTTATTAGCATAGCAACCAGCTTTACAACACACTCATAGGTACCGTACCTACTACCTACCATACCACATAGCAATGAAACAAAGAAACTTAACTTATTTTGAACTTTATTTAGGTCGACAGGTAGATAACTCACTCATCAGTCATCACCCTAAATATATATAAATATATAACAGTTAGAAGAACGGTTTTATATGTATCAGTTGTTAGAGCAACGTACCTTCCTATTTATAAAATAGTAATTAGGAACAAATACCTTAAACACATTCTGCTTGTCCTCCAAAAGTGGCCCATCAAAAAAATTTGATACCACATACAGATCCAATATTAAATCTCCTATAGCGACGCCAATGTGGTTTTGAGCCTGAAAAAAAAATATGCCGTACTTACTTACGTGTTTTGCGAGATCGAGGTTTGTATGAACATTAGCTCAATGGTAACATATGACGTAGACCGGTGTAAGCCCTAGTTTACAAATAACATCCTTATGACAAAAAAGATAAGGACGACAGTGTAGTTAAAGATAGGTACATATTGAAGCCAGTATTATACTACCACCTCGGCTCGTTCAATGACCGATACACTTCGAGCCAATGTCAAACAAAATAAAACAGCCGGTGCATGTTATTCCTGCATTTCCATAGTTCCATTCAAACTATTTATATCAAAAAGAGTTACTTACATTATTCGACGAAGTAAACACACCGTATGGAAGGTTTTCAATAGGAAAATCCGTGTCAGGAGAATATTCCACAAAAGATTTCATTTTGATATGATACGTGCGCTTTCGTCCGATATCATACGGAGTCTGTCTGTATACTGTATAGTATAGCTAGCTAGCTAACTGGTTTGATAGTTAGTAGCCGATCCGATTATTGTTTTTCTCTACTGGCGGCGGTGTGATGATATAAATTGCCCCGGAATATGTATTCTGGTGTGGATTGGTAGGTGGTAGAGGTGTGTTTCTTGCGTCCAGTTGTCAGTGGTTGCTAAACTTGTTGCACTAGTAGGTACAGGTACTTACCTTATTAAAACTAAGGAACCAAATCCTAGGTTTCTTGGCTCAATGTTATCTGCGTACCTACCTACCTAAATGAATATTTATACCATTTTTTATTTTATAGCTTAATTATAAGCGAATCTTAATTAGCATGCAAAAACGACCTGTCGTCATCGGTTTCCATCGGGGCCATCGGCCATCTATCTATATCTAGCTAAAAATATTCTAGTTCTAGTCGTTCGCATGGGGGCGTGGTCTATTAAGTCAAGGTCAAGTTCACTACTGTATCTTTTGACACACTGACTGTATTTCTATAATACTAAAATTTATTTTTATTTAAATATTGATTTAGTTACTTTCGTTTGATAAGCTATGTTTTAGGCAACCTTGGATATAATTTTTGTCCTCGACTGTACCTACCAACCTACCTTAGGTGGACACTACAGGATTTTTCTTTTTCTGTGTTTGAAATATACTTGTTTTTTTTTTCTAATTTGATGTAAAAAGTGGTACCTACCTACTTAGTAGATACTCTAGGTCCTATTCCAAAATCACAGAAAGACCGTACAGATACAGTAGGTATTTTTTTTAATAAATCAGTAATCCAACTAAATACTTATCTAACAAACGTCCTTTCACTTTTTACATTCGAAATTCGAATCACAGTAGAAGTCAACTTTGGTTGGCACCGGCCGGAGCATTCCGCGCACTCGACTGCGCACTGGGGGGGTGGGGGTAGGACACTCCGTGACTGCCTGCGAACACGCCTGTATTGTAGTCGCTACGATTGACAACTCCATACATCCCTATCACATGTTTGGTTGTCTTTTCACTAGTGTAGGAGCTTTACTAGTAGTAGGGCTGTTTACGAAAGAGCTCGTCCGGGGAAGTACCTACTACCACCGTAATTATTTATGCCGCCAAGCAATGAGAGTGACGGGCGCAGTGAGCACGCTCTTAGTAGACATGCATTGGCTTACTGAGCACTGATGTACCTACTATGTACCTAATGAGTACTGATGTAGAGACATCACCAATATAGGTAGGACTAAACATTGTTTCATTGTTGTTGTCATCATCACAGGCGTCACAGCTCAGTCGGTAATAGCTCTGCCTTCCGTGCTGTGGGTCGTGGGTTCGATCCCCACTTAGAACAAACATTTGTGTGTGCCATACATAGATGTTTGTTCTATGTCTGGGTGTTACTATGTATTATAAGTATGTATTTACAAAAAAAAAGTATATAAGTATTCTATCGGCATCTAGTTTCCATATTACAAGCTTTGCTTGGTTTGGGACTAGAGGGCGTCGTGTGAAATGTCCATGAATATTTATTTATTCATCATCTAGTTCCATCATTTGGTAGTATAGAAAAAAAAGAAATCGAAGGGGGTGCTAGGCTACTAGGGACTCTGGCTGGTACCGGCGGCAGCATTTTGCGAACTCGGGTAGGCACTCTGTGACTGCCCCATGCCCTAGTAGACGGAGCACTTCATGAACTCTGCCCCATCTCTATTATTTACCTACCTACGACAACCGGCCATCCACAGGAGAAGGTATTTTTAAATAGGATTATAAAAAACAAATTCGTTCTATATTTTACTTTTTCAACATTCAGTTTGTATAAGGGCCACTCCCAAGTATCCTACCTAACATAACTATTAGCACTAGGTATCTAGGTTACCTAGATAGCTAGCTGCTGCTGTACTGTACAGATAACAAATACATATAAATACAAATACATATAGACTAGTAGGTACATACGTCTACATAAAATACTAACCCAATCTAGCAGTGTTGGTATAAAATCTATGTAGATAAGTAGTTTATTTTCATGTAGGTAATTCAAATTCATATTTAACATACATTTTAAATTAATACTTACAATACTCTTATTAATTACTGACAACTTTAGAACAGGCACTGATTGGTTATTAATAAATAATAAATAAATAAATAAATAATTATGATATTTTTATGTAGGTATAGTAGTCACAACGGATCTTTGCGCCTCTAATATCTAAAGTATCTGCGCAGAACCCATTTGTGGGTAAATGGAGGTAAGCTAATTTTTCCGCACAGCAGTACATGCGCAATCGTTTGTTGCACCTACCTTCAAAGGGATATAGATCTGTTGTGTGTACTGTACCTCCATCCAGTAGGTCTACTCCGCAAAACATAAATGAAGCATCGCATCGTATTGACATTTGGAGAACGTTACAGTGCGCAGCACACTCTGCATTGAGTAGACATTGCTATCGATTCTGTTGTCGCATTTTTCTAAACTAACCTACTTAATTTGACAGCACTAAAAATGTTGCCGTCCCTTTCTCATAAACTGAAACGACAAAGACGGCTATAATTTTAGCGCTGTCAAATTAGGTTAGTTTAGAAAAATGCAACAACAGAATCGATAGCATTGTAGCGCATGCTTTGCAATGTAACGCAGATTCAATACGATGCTTCATAAATGGTTTTGCGGGTAGACTTTTTACGAAAACTAAAGCTACAACCACTGCTATCTACATAGGTATATTTTGTTCTACACTAAATACTTGGTGATTTGTGGTCACTTTGTAACCTCAGATCTTGTGTACTTAAAAATGCATAATAGTTAGATAGTGCTGTCGATTCTGTTGTTGCATTTTTCTAAACTAACCTAATTTGACAGCACTAAAAATGTTGCCGTCCCTTTCTCATAAACTGAAACGACAAAGACAGCTATAATTTTAGCGCTGTCCAATTAGGTTAGTTTAGAAAAACGCAACAACAGAATCGATACCAGTGCCATTTTAGTTAGCACACGTTCGAACGTGTTTTAATACCAGACGAAATGCTATGAATGTGTGCTAACTAGAACTTCGATTTAAAGTGATTATGGATGGATATTTGAAATATTTAAGAGAATATCTTATCTACACAGTGTGGCATCAATCTGCTGCAAGGAAGGCAGAGCTAGCTTCAGTTTCCTTCGGTAAGCAGCATCGGCAGCCAGTGGGTTCCGTTCTAGGTATATCGTAACCAGCTTTTTGTTGTGTTGTAAATGTTCAACTGACGACCACTCTGCTATTTGATTGTCGTTTAGCTGACAATGGGAAAATGACATAATATTAGATTAGATTGAGAATTTTTCGGGTTATTCCCAGTTGTCGCCATCTCTGTCCTTAATGGTGACAACTGGGAATGGTTTTTAGAAAATCATCCAGAAAAAAATACCATTCAAAATCTTACCCAAAATTCTTCTAACTCGGTCAAATGCCGCACATTCTGAATAGTGGTTATCCTATTCATAGCCAAATCTAACGTCTGCAACTTCACCAGACTTCCCAAATTCTCTATCACAGTTATACCATTCTCTGAAATGTATAACTGGTCCAGCTTAGTCAATTCGTCTAGATTCTCGATTTTCGTGATCCGATTGCTTTGCAGTACCAGGCATTCTAGTTCCGTTAAGTCCTCTAGATTCTGTATCTTTGCGATTTTGTTCTTGCCTAGGTAGAGTTGTTTCAGCGTTTTTAGGCCGTCGAGGTTTTTTATTTCCTGACAGAAAAAACAATTAGCATCTCAGTGTACACACGGATTATTCCCTTCTGTCACCCTGAGCGACAGATTGGACATTTTGGTCCAATCTGTCGCTCAGGGTGACAGAAGGGAATAATCCGTGTTGTAGCGGGGTGACAGATCAGGTTATACACCCAATACAACCATAACTACGCTACATACAATGCAGAGAATCATTGGAAAGGGAGCGCAATATGCGTAGGCGCGCGCCGCGCTCGCAGCCCGTCCTACACAAACACCTGTCGTCCCTCTCGCACGATTCGCAACGTTCAACTTCTAATAGTTCAAAGTCCAAACACGTGTCTTTGACTGTAGTATCCTTTTATACATATCTCTTAAAATAGATCCTTGAGATCTTCTGAGTAGTCAGAGGGACATTCAAACAAATTAATAAATTCTTTTTTGAAATCTGCTGGCTACAAGCTAGTAAATTATAATCCTTACCCGTATTCTATTGTCACCAAGTTCAAGCAACTCCAACTTAGGTAAATGGTTGACATTCTTTATTTCCGATAGCTTGTTCGAGCTCAGGAACAACTTCTTCACATTCGTAAGGTTTTCTAAGCCAGCAATTTCTTTGATTCTGTTGAATGATAAATCTAGGATTCTGAAAGTTAAAGGTGTTTTTTTTTCAGAAATTGTTTTTTATAGATATATTTTATATATTTATAGATTTTATAGATTTAGATAAGTCATCTATCAGCAAGAACATGGCTATGTACTTGCCCTATTTAGTGTAAGTAAATTCAATTTATATGTATCTTGCTTTGAAATATGAAATTAATGATTTATCATGAATAAATCATTTAAGAAACTGTTAGTATTGAAGGAACCTATACATATTCTATTGGACTGTTTTTTTTTTTACCTGGTTAGAATTTATGATACTAATAGCAGTTACACACGACATCGTCCACGAAAAAAAAAACATTAAAAAAGCGGGAAAAGTAGCCTGTGTTATTCCAGGTTACGAACTATAATATATTCCAAGTTTCATCCAAATCGGACCAGTAGTTACAGCGTGATTGAAACACAAACATCCAAACATCTGAACTTTGACATGTATAATAGTAGTGGGATAACTTTAGTAAGTAAGAATTTCTTTTCTTGTAATACTTACTCCAAATTAACAAGGCTGTCTAGATTTTCAATGACAGTTATCTGGTTATCATACAGCTCCAATTCCACGAGAGTTGTCAGTGCACTCAAACCTTCAATTTTCTTGATGAAATTCCACCTCAAATATAATCTGGGAAATAGAAAACACACTCCGTAAAACTAGTAATGTGTAACTTTATACTGATAAGAACTTTCTTCATCAACACAAACAAAAGACAATAAACTATGTTCATTGGTTAGACATTCAAGACTAAGCCCTCAACACTAATATAAAATTGAATGCATTGAGTGAATTATTAATTATTTAATTATTAATGTAATAACAATTAAATAAAAAATTTAAAAAACCCTCAAATCTTGGACCGATTTTAATCAAACATAGCTAAGAATACTCTCGACTAATTTTCACCTTTCAAACAAAAAAAAAAACAAAATCAAAATCAGTTCACCTGTTCGGAAGCTACGTTGCCTCAGACACACACACACACACGTCAAACTTAAACACCCCGTCGTTTTTGCGTCGGAGGGTAAAAAAATTATCTTGTTGGATGTTTTATCCTGTTGCTTTGACACAGTGAGTCAGAGCCACAAGTCATTCAATCATAATGAAACAATGGTTCAAAACTGTAGATTATTTTTTTATTTTATATGTATATATTTATGACTGGTCAGCTACTAACCGTTGCAAATTCTTCAGCTGTTCAAGGTTTTCGATTTTCCCGATCCTGCCATGGTTCATGTCGAGTTCCTCGGTGTACTCGTTGACCACTATGAGCTCCTGCGTGTCTTCTTCCTTCGGTGGAGGAGTGGCAGGCGGAGGTGGGCTTCCCTCATGCTGTGACTTGTCTCCATCGTTTTCAGCACCTGATGCCTCTTTCGGAAGCTCCTCTGCTTCGTTATTAGCTACCGGTGCGTCATTTCTGTCTGAAAAGGATGATGAGTAATGCTATTTATCAATAGCGAGATATTCCAAGTAGGTACCTATCGACGTAAATCGCGACACGACTTACCGGTCATCGTGCTGTTATTTACGCTCGCTGTTGCGCTGCGATTTATTGTTGTGTGAACTTGTGTGGAAAAGAATAGAAATAATGGAATGTTTTCTTCTTTTGTACTTGCGTTCGCTTCGCTTTTTATTTTATTACAGTCGCGCGCAGCGCACTTCCGTCCGGTAGGTAAACAAAATATTTATTACTGTCAAGAAGATGCTGTCAAGTCTTTGTGTCAAGTTATACAAAACTGACATCTCAAACCGTCAAGCAAAGTATCAAAATCGGAACAGCTGCTTGCTACGGTTTGGGTATTTTAAAACCATGAAATGCACAGCCTGGCAAATCTGTGCTCTGTGGGAAATCATTTTTTGTTCTTTTAGTCTATGGTAATCCTTGAATGATAGATAGGTTGATTTTTTTTTTGAAGTTGATTAAATAAGAAAAAAAGACGAAGAAGAAAGAAGTTGAATTTACATTTTTCGCGCCAAGCTATAATATTGCTATGATCGCATGTGTTTGTAAACCAAATGAACTTTAATTTTTATGCTAAATGCTAAATAATTTGTGTCATAACTCATTATGACAAAATTGCAAGCCATGGACGATATCGATGAATTGGAATTATTGCTCTGTGCGGATCTTGGCGAGGAGAAAAAAGAGCAACCCTGTGTTTCAGAAATTAACATTTTTCTATCTGAAACGAATACTGAAAATGGTAAGAAAACGATAGAATTGGAAGCACCTGTGCCGCCCTCCACGTCTGTAGTTCACAACGGAGACACTGATTCATCAGACGATGAGGAAAAAAGGAATTACACTGAAAGAAAATATAATGACTATGGCTCGGAGGTTAAAAAGTTATTGGATAACAAAGAACATGAACAGAGAGACAAGCGACTTGATTTTGAAACCAGACTCCGGCAAACTAACATAGATATTAAAGTGGAACGTCGTAAATCGTCTTTTACTAAAAATTCTGATACTATCACTAAACAAAGCAAGAAGAATTTATTTGAGGCTCAAACAACAAGTATTAAAGCATCTCCTGATGTTTATACTGACCCAATATTTGGAATCAGAATTGTAAAACCTCTAATATCAAGCTCAGCCCTTTTAGACCGCATGCAAGGCCGCGAAGCAATTAACATGCTCAGAGTCAAACGGCATGTTGAAAATGAAGATGTGTCCAAAGACTGGGTTATAGCTGGTATCATAGTACGGAAGAGTGATTCAAAGAAGTCTCAAAAGGGTAGTAACTTTCTAATTTGGACCCTCAGTGACTTAAAAGATGATTTGAAAACTGTGTCAATGTTTCTGTTTCGAAAGGCTTATAATGACTTATGGAAGACACCAATTGGAACTGTTGTGGCTGTTCTAAACCCTAACGTTCTGGATAGGTCACAGAACAGTGCAGACCAAGCATGTCTCAGTGTAGACAATACTGACCGTGTTATGATCCTGGGCCAATCCAAAGATTTTGGCACATGTAAAAGCAAGAAAATAAGTGGAGAACCTTGCACTGCATTTATTAACTTGAGCCAGTGTGAACACTGCATTTACCATGTGAAGCAAGAGTACCAGAAATATTCAAGAAGACAGGAATTACAATCTTCAACTATGGGAAAAGGATTAGTTAATCTACAAAACAAAGTACTGGGGAAGAGTACAGTCATCTATGGAGGCAAAGCCTATTCAGCACTACCAAGTGGTAACAATAAAAAGGTGAAAGAACAGGATTCTAACAGGTTGATGTCTCTAAGCGACTACTACAAAACTGAAGGAGACAAGCTTATGACAAACAAATCACCTTTAGGGGCTGGATGTCTAAAAAATAACTCTACACTACTGCATAGTCCTACAACCCAAAGGAAAAGCGACTCAGATAGGCTGAACAAACTTACAAACTCAAGCCCTCAAAGTTCACAGAGCTTAGCAGATCGAGTAGCTAATTCTCCAAAACTGGGCAAAGGATTTGGTTTGAAAGGAAGTGGCACAATAGATCTGTCGGTGTCTTTTGCCCAGAAGGCAGCAGAGAGAGCCAAAGAGAATGCAATAAGGTTGATCCAAAGAAGTGGCGGGATCAAGAAAACAGACCCAAATAACATCAAAGGGAATGAAGCAAGCAAGAAGAGAGCTTTAGAAAACCTGTATAGAAATGGCAGTGAAGATAGTGATAACAAGAAGACTAAAACCAATGAAGGTGAGGCAAAGCCCAAGGGTATAATGACAGAAAGGTTCAAGAAGATTCTAGAAGCAACATCAGCTCATCAGAACCTGATAGAGCAACATGATGATGATGAAATGGGGAAATATTTCAATAAACTGGAGAAAAAGGAAGCAATGGAAGAGAAAATGTTGAACACCTTCAAGTTGCCCTGCAAAGCAGTCAGATGTGCAAAATGCAAGTACACTGCATTTTCAGCAGCTCAAATATGTAAAGATGAGAGGCATCCTTTGAAAGTCCTGGATACACACAAGAGATTCTTCAGATGTTTGGATTGCAATAATAGAACTGTTTCTTTGGATCTCATTCCTTTGCATTCTTGTGGGAACTGCAGAAGCTCTCGCTGGGCGAAAGCTCCTATGCTGAGAGAGAAGAAAGTCACATCTCTTTCTGATGGTTTGTCCATCAGGGGTGAAGAAGAAACATTCGTGGGCGGGAATATTACCGTTGGAAAAAATATTAACCTATTGGTCCCTGATAGTTAGAGCTCAAATGGAAAGCTAGGTTTAATTTGACTGATTTTATAAATATTATGTTATTTATTGTGTTAAATAAGTATTATCTGGACAAGAAATGAGAAATAAAATTCTTCATGAAAATAAAGCATAATATAATTTTATTATGAAACTTCCAGTCAATAACACTGAACCATTCCATAAAACAGTGTCTTCGATTTCAGACAAGACTCATTTATAACAATCTCGTCGCGCGGTCTATGTACGGCTTTAAAAATTTTTACACAGCCTTTACAATAAATTACTACACGTTACAAAACTGATCAGTGAAACTAACAATAACGTGACAATGTAGGTATCTTGTGTTTAGGTATACCAATGTAATGTATTTACAAAAGTTTATTATAATTTGGCAGTGGTCATAAAATTGAACAATACAAACTACTTAAAATAATACAAACACAAAATATTTTCAACCAATGCAATGCAAACACAAGACCAATTTAAAATACATTTCGTTTGTAAACTAGACAGATGTATGTATGTACACAGGCACTTGCTAATCCAGAATCATTTTAAAATATGAAATATAACAATTTATTGTGGTCACACAGTGCTCTGCATTACAAACAATGAATGTAAGACTTGAGTTTTAAGAATACAGAGCAACCCACTTTTAAAACAATGAATTAAAAATATATGAAAACTTATAGTGGCGATATTTATGGCCCTATAGATTGCTTTCATCGACATTATCCTGATTACCCTCCAAGGCCAGGCATGGTGCCTGTGCAGGTCATAAACTCTTCATCATAGCAATTTTATCGAAATCAGTTCAACCGTTACAGAGTAACAAATAAACATCCTATCAATAAGGATACGAATACAAACTAGTTTCTAGCGAGGGGCCAATAGCATAGTTAAATTGCAGGTTTAGTGAATGTAAAGAGTCTTTGCAAAACACGCGCTGTGGAGTAGAGGGTTAATCTTTTTACGCGTTGTACATCGCTTGTTTACTATACAGTTGGCCCCTGTTTACATGAAGACCACTGCCAGTGGGTGCGTTTGGTGTAAACGGACGTAAACAGCTCATTCCCACTCCGTAGTGCCGGGCGGCTTCGCCGTCAGGTCGTAAAGCACGCGAGAGATGCCCGGGACGGTCATCATTTCCGTGCGCATTCTGTCCACAACCTGCGAATAACAAATACAATAAATACCGGTAGTAGGCACTACAACATCAAAATGACCCATCTATTTTAACATGCTTTATGTCTCAGAGTGATGCATCATAGGACACGTTATCAGCGGACGTGCGCAATGCATTGTTATAGATAGTGGTTACGACCAGTATTGGTACTGGCTTGTCAGCACTTACCTCCTGAGGCATGGAATCATCCCCGGGTATCGCCGCGACGCCCGTCATGAAGTCGGAAGTGATGAAGGGGCGCAGCACTAGGGACCGCTGGCACGAGGCGGCGCGCACGCCGGCGTCGCGGTCGAAGTGAATGGGTATTATCACTACCGGCATCTGAGCTATCTTGGTAGCGCATCCGCTTGATATCAGCACCTGGATTTTAATAATACTATATGCATGGACGTTGGTTTTAGTTCTACAAGCACCAAAATTCGGTTGTCTGGTCCAGAGTCCATAGTCTGTTGAAAATCGACGAAATAAAACTTGAGTCTACGGGCTCTGAACAATGAAAGTGAGTTGACATACACAATTTTACGCAGTGACTTAGACATCTCAATAAATACATGTAATATTTCGAGACGGTATTCCTTTAGATCTCTGTTTAGATTAGCATAGCATATTCATTTAGAAAAGACAAAGCCGCGAAAGACCACAATACATTTAGTCTTCAGAACTAACAAGACAACAAAAAAGTCTCAAATAATTCGGTATTCGCCCCTATAGATGCTTATCGTAAACCGACAAGTTGTGTCTAAAAGGAGGTAGTCACACAATTTATATTTTTTACAATCATACCTGTGTTGCGAGATCATCTGCCTGGCGAAGTGTTGAGATGACTGATTGCGTTAGGAAGGTCGGCGTGATGTCTACCACTTGCTCCTTTATTATACCTCCGAAAGCGTAGCAAACCCTGCAAATTCGTTTTATCAGTAAATAGCTGTTACTCGCGACTTCGTACGCGTCTACAGTTTTCTGAGCGGACTCTTTGAGAAGCTTGTCATTACCGAGCCGGTACTCACAGACGTTTTACCCCGGCTTCATTCACCAAAAGTGCGACGTCACGTCAGTTGCTTCAGTGGCATGTCAAAGCATGGGGGTGATTCTAGACCGATAGAATACGTATTACAAGCTTTGCTTAGTTTGGGACTAGAGGGCGTTGTGTGTAAAGTCCATGAATTTATTTATTATAGACTTTTTTATCACGATAGATATATCTCCCAAAAACTGTCAAAAACTATGGAGTTTTGACAGTTCTTGGGATATATATCTATCGTGATAAAATGTCTATCGGTCTAGAATCGCCCCTCATGTTTTTTTTTTGTCGCTGCTAATCCCATTCGTTCATTATATCCTGCGAGCGAGGAGGCTCAATAATTCTCAATTCTCGAGGAGGCTCAATAAATCCGATGTGACTACTATGCGGGCTTCATCTGAAATGATCATTAGTACAATAAACTGACCTGTTAACATTATGGCAGACCCGTGGGATGATCTTGGCGAGGTAGTACATATCCTTCCAGTCTGGCGGGTACTCCTCTGTAGATAAAGCCACCGCGTAGCTGTATGTGCGCCCGTCGCCTGAAACGCAACGCATACAGTCATTCATCTATTATTGAATGGTGGTGGGATAGATAGTTTTGGATACCTATTGGAAACTAGTAGGAATCGGTTTCATCTGAATCACTATTATTCATCATTGATTGTAATAATTTCACTACATTTACTGTCACCAGTGAGATTATTGGTTGACGTTGATGGGTACTTCTCATAAAAAGTCACTTATAATTTAAATTATTTAATTTACTACTGCCGAAAAATACTACTTCAGGGTTTTTAGTTACAATTAACAAGTTTTCACATAAAATACAAAATTATTGCAATTATGGACACATTATCATGATGACATCATCAGTCACTATCATATTCAAGTCACTTTCATGGAAACTGGAAGTGAGAATTACCCAGATAATAACCATTTTATAGTGATCATGAATGAGAATCATCTTAAATCTGTTTAGTGTCTTCCATCTACTGAGAATCAGATATGCAATTTTCGAAGAAACCGATACATTCCGATATGAAATCGATGCGGGAGTTTGCAACTTTACACTTGCACTGCAACATTGTAAAAAGTGGGCATTGTTGCGCGATATTTTGAACTCAAATAGAATAAACATAAGGTGTACATTACCTTGCACACCGACGGTTCTCAATGGCAGCAAAGTCGCGGCGACCGGCGACTTGGAAGAGATGCGCTTGAGTTCCGCCTGCTCGAGCGCGGTGCTCGCGTTGGCGACGCGACCGAGCAGCGCGTGCGACTTCACGCACATTGACGCGTATTCCACCATTATTTTCACTATCACCTGAGGAAATTGCTTTGTGTAAAAAAAGTTTTATAGGCAACGGCGACATTACATTCAATGCAGCTTAGAATTATCACAATATAAATAAATATTCATGGACTTTACACACAACGCCCTCTAGTCCCAAACTAAGCAAAGCTTGTGATATTGGAACTAAATGGCTGACAGAATACTTATGTACTTTTTTTTTGTAAATACATACTTATTATACATAGTAACACCCAGACATAGAACAAACATCTATGTTTTCCACGCACAAATGTTTGTTCTCGGTGGGGATCGATCCCACGACCCACAGCACGGAAGACAGAGCCATTACCGACTGAGCTGTGACGCCTGTCTGTCTGCCTATATGTAACAATAGTGAATATTACTACTTTTAAAAAATACTTGGGTTGGCAGATTTGTGTTAAAATTCAAATTATGGATGCAACAGTGACGAGAGTTAATAGTTTTAAAATCTACTTTAATTTTAATGCGAAAACCCTCTTTTCTAGTAGAAATAGTGTAAACATTGTTATTACCTGAGTCTCTGCAAAATCGCGTTCCATATAAGGTTCTTCCTGACATAGCACCCGCACGGCTAGCCCGGGCCCCGGGAACGGATGTCTCTCGACCAATGGCGCCGGCAGCCCGAGCTCTGCGCCCAGCACTCGCACCTAACCAAATTAATACAATCATTAACAACCACATCAGAACATTGTAGGTATGTGTGTTCAACGAAAAGGTAAGATTTCCCACCAAACGACGATTTTCTCAAGGTTTTTTTTTTATTTATATAATATAGAATGTCCTTTGGCCACAATCTCACCTGATGGTAAGTGACGATGGAGCAGGACAGTCTAGAAGACACCTATTCACTCTTGCCTTGAAAAGACCCAGATTATATTTCTCAGGAAAGACAGAAGACGGCAACGCCAACTGACTGACTGACTGTTGAGGTCCAACTGATGCGATGGTTTAGAAGTATTAAGTTCAAACTCCGAGATAACTTAGCACGATTTAGTATCGATTGGTCGTTCTCTCTTTTAGGCTGCCTCACTTCATCCTAGGCTGGCTTACCTCGTCCTAGGTTGTCTTAAAATAAATAAATATTCATGGACATTTCACACGACGCCCTCTAGTCCCTAACTAAGCAACCTAGTCTAGTCTTACTTCATCCTAGGCTGTCATATAGCTGCATTATTATCTCACCCTGTTTTAGGTTGCGTTAACGACTTCCTAGGTTATCATACCTCGTCCTAGCTTGTCTTAACTCATCCTAGGTTATCTTACCTCATCCTTATGAAAATCCTTAAGCGGTTCAACGACCCGTCCTCGCTCGCGCAGCACCCGCACCAGCTCTGTGTCGTTGTGATGCGTTTTGATGGTCGCCGCGTTATTAGAGCACAGCGATGACGCGGATTCGATTAGATCCGGCCGGAGCGTGCCCTGACCGAGGAGTACTTGGTCCGCCCTGAGAGGAGATTCATTTATAAATCACATTGCAGTGCCCAACCGGATGCATGTAGGTACTTGACACAGGCTACCTTAGAATTAAGTTTTAATAATTATTGTTATACACATGTCAATAAATGAATATTAACAAGAAAAATGTGTACCAAAATTAAGAGATAGGGAATTTTTGATTAATAAATTGATTAAATTGCAGATATTCTAGTTAGAAAACTTGTTTGGATCAGAATGATATTTTGTTACTGAACCTTTGCATTGTTATTCTCCAGATCTTGATGCTTTGGGATTTTTCATAATTTCAAATGTTGAGATGCTCGAGCGACAAGTTTGTTTGATATACTCATCGCCAATAAAAATCATCTAAAAAGTGCTTACTGCAGGTTCAAATCTTGCACGGCCTGTTCTGCGATGCGTATGAAGACGTCGCCGATGATTTTGCGCTTGTCCTCGGGCGCGACCGCGTGGCACAGCAGCGGCGTCTGGCGCGAGCGGCCGCCGGCGTCGCGCACGCACGTGCTGCCTTGTCGGAACTGACAATAAATCAATAAATATTCATGGACTTTACAAACAACGCCCTCTAGTCCCAAACTAAGCAAAGCTTGTAATATGGAAACTAGATGGCTGATAGAATACTTATATACTGTTTTTTTTTGTAAATACATACTTATAATACATAGTAACACCCAGACATAGAACAAACATCTATGTTTTCCACGCACAAATGTTTGTTCTCAGTGGGGATCGAACCCACGACCCACAGCACGGAAGGCAGAGCTGTTACCGACTGAGCTGTGATGTCTGTCAATGTCATACACTTGTTATATAAATGCATTTTTTAACCCCCGACGCAAAAACGACGGCGTGTTATAAGTTTGACGTGTCTGTGTGTCTGAGGCATCGTAGCTCCCGAACGGATGAACCGATTTTGATTTTGTTTTTTTTTTTTGTTTGAAAGGTGAATTAGTCGGGCGTGTTCTTAGCTATGTTTGATGAAAATCGGTCCAAGATGGCCGCCGCCACAAAATGTCGGATTACATATTTTTTCACTACTTCCTCAATGTGGGTAATCAGAAAAGTCAGTTTTTACGAATACCAGCCATAAAATTCTTTACTGAATCATTCTACATTTAATCTGTATTCAAAACTCTATAACCAACAAAGCCATTTGTATAAAAGTGTAGACAACAACCTGTAGATACGTACCTGATGTGTAGCATTGATGACGTGTAGACGAACACCTAAATCCCGCAGACACCTTTCCACTTTGACGCTCTCATTCTTACGCATGAAACCTGAAAAAAAAATTCATCAAACATTGTAGCCACATCAAAAGATTGACAGCCATTACAGCTCAGTTGTGTAACCTTCGATTTTTAGCATATTTCCTTAAATGTACACGTTAAAAAAAATCATAGTAATTTCCTCGTAAATGTACCTACTTTGAATCTCGCGGGAGATATTTTCAAAGTTCCTTTCATCGAGATAGTATCATTATTTTATAGTTTTTCGTGTTGGCAACCCCACCATAGATAGGCGAAACTTATGTCTTTGCAAATAAGCTCTGATGAAGCAAACGTTTTTATCTTATCAAGCATTCGTAACTCGATTCCACTTTCGTAGTCATATTATTTATTGAAATCTTGTCAATTTGTGCGTTCGTACGCATCTTTTCTTGGTTCTTTAGCATATTCTGTTACTCTGAAAACAGACATCCATCTGTCAAATCGACTTGACAGAACGATCAAACTTTGCTTGAAGCAAGCAGGTCATAGATATTGATTGATGGTGTCCAGTCTCTAAAAAAAGAAAGAAAGAAGGAGAGAGCTGTATTGGAGGGATAGAGTCAGAGGATTGGTTTGAAAACTTTAAAATTTTAACGAGCGAACAAAAACTACCTGGATATTTTCTATAAAATTATAACTGTTCTTCCCAAGTAAATTGAAATCTGAAGGGATTTTATTGTGGTTCGTTTACGAAATTGAGGAGCGAAAGTTCTGCGCGTCCGCAACTTTTCGATTGGTACCTATATCGCTGCGTGCGATCCATGTTACCAGCTTCCAGCACAAAGGTATTTATGAACTTCCATCGTAGTCCCAGTTGAGCTCAATAAGAGCTGAAGGAAGCCTTTCATGGTGATTAATTTCCTTCTCTCATCTTCCTCAGAGTTGCGCTTTATCTGCATACACGGATCACACCGTAAAAAGGATTTGTGAACAGGGCGGCATCGCGAACGATTGTCCACCAGATTTTTGAGTTCATCCCGACATAAAAGCCTCAAGGTATTCGTAGTAAACATAATGATAACTCCTATAAAATCACCGTAAAAGTAGGGCTCTGTAACATACTAAACATATTTCTTTATTTTGCCTATCACAGAGAGGCTGTCAGGTTGCGATCAGTCTTCTTGGTGCAGCCAACGAGCTGACCGGAGCTCCACAGCGATAAGAAACCGCGGAGACTCGAGAACGTATTCCCAACTCCCTTGAAATACAGTTTACCTCCAGCGGTTAGCCATTACTACAGGTTAGTTAGCACGGCGGGGGAAATTACTCAAGAACTACATTCGTCTTGGGGTCCAAACGTTCGTCATAGGCTCAGGACGGTCCACTCCTCACGTATTCAACGTTTCGTTAGGCAAACCTCAGTTTGAACTGCGGCAGAGACCAGACGTGCACCTCGACCCTTATTCACTTATTAACTTCAAATTACTACTTAAACTCCAATTTAATACCATTATCTTGTGTCTTATAGTAAGGATTAGCATTATCTCTAAGTTATTACCAATTAGACATATTTTGTGTATAACACTTATTTTTTTTTTAATAAATTTTAATAATTTTGTTCTGTAAACTTTATTTGTTTCCTTTTGTAGTTAGTTTCCCTAATTAAGCAGGAAATATTGTTACAGTTGGTAATGGCTCTGCCTTCCGTGCTGTGGGTCGTGGGTTCGATCCCCACCAAGAACAAACATTTGTGTGTGACAAACGTTGATATTTGTTCTGTCTGGGTGTTACCATGTACTATAAGTATGTATTTATAAAACAAAATATAAGTATTCTATCAATCTAGTTCCCATATAGCTTTGCTTAGTTTGGGACTAGAAGGCGTCGTGTGAAATGTCCATGAACATTAATTTATTTTGCGATGCTATGTTTTTGTCCAGTCTCCCTGTCAGCTGTAGGATTATTTTTAATTTTTTTAAAAGCAACTTACCATTGTCAACATGCAATGCGATGACTTGATCTTCACGCAGAGCCTTGCTTAGCAACGCTGCGCACACTGTAGAATCCACACCACCGCTTACTAACACCTGTAGACAAACATCACAGTGTTTTAACTTTACTCTTACTATTCTACGCCAAATTACAAATACTGAATAATGGGATTTCAGGCACTAGTCTCCAAAAAGGGGCATATAAAGGTACGTAATCTTATGTTTTCATTTTGATTACAGAAGCAATAATAAAAAGAAACGGGGCATAACCGCCGAGAGACATTTAACGATTAATTATTACAAGTAATTAAATAAAAAATTTAAAAACCCCCGAATCTTGGACCGATTTTCATCAAACATAGCTAAGAACACTCCCGACTAATTCACCTTTCAAACATAAAAAACAAAATCAAAATCGGTTCATCCGTTCGGGAGCTACGTTGCCTCAGACACACACACACACACACACAAACACATCAAACTTATAACACCCCGTCGTTTTTGCGTCGGGGGTTAAAAAGTGGCAATTATAAATACTTACTTTTGAAGGTAATTCCCCTTCGCGCTTTACTAGTTTATGTATTTTATGTATCTATTGTAAACATCGTCCGGGGAAGTACCGCACAACCTTTTTTTTACCGCCAAGCAGTGATTAATAAATTCGAATTGAAATGTATAAATGCAGAAGCCATTCGGATCTACTTTACATCTCAAATTGACGCGGTTATCTCACAGGGCACGTCTTCAATGGGCGTGCATTGTAGTGATACTCACAAGTACTTTCTGTTCCCCGACGGTTTCCTTGATGTATTGGATGCAGGCGTCTCGTCGCGAGCGCAGAGTGAACGAACGGGATAGACCAGCGATGTCAAATAGAAAGTTTGACAGCATTTGCTTGCCTTTCGGAGTTAGATCCACCTGTCGCATTATACAATAAATAAATAAATATTCAGGGACATTTCACACAACACCCTCTAGTCCCAAACTAAACAATGCTTGTAATATGGGAACCAGATGACTGATAGAATACTTATATACTTTTTTTTTTGTAGACATAGAACAAACATCTATGTTTTCCGCCACAATATTTAAAGATACCGCATAGTCCTTACACCAAACAATAATCAGAACATAAACATTGACCCCACTTTTAGGTGGGAAGATCATGTACGTATTTGATCCGCCATCGAAATCAGGTCTTTGCATCTAGTCTAGATGATTTATTCAGCATCAGGAGCCACTTGTTAGCCATGCCCCTGTGCACGGCACGCTGCAGTGCTTGGGACATGATTTAGATGGAGTAGGCTTGCAGCACCTATACCATCCTCTCAGCCTAGTCCCCACAATCCACAGGAAAGACTAGCTCAACACGTGCGGAGCTGACTAAGCCACGGGTTACCTCACGATGTTTTCCTTCACCGTTTGAGAGCACTGGCATTACGCACATAAATTCGAGTAGAAAAATCCATAGACGCATAACTGGACTTGAACCCACGACCGTAGGATCGGAAGGTCGGGTCGCTACCACTAGACCGGCACAGCACCGGTGGCCACGGAAATAGAACCCGCATAAGTCGGCATAAAATATCTGTCACTCGTGTGCTCGTGTGTCGACAGCTGTGCTAGCTAACTGAGCCTCTGAGTTTTGGTACAGCAGGGGTATGCCAATCAAAGTTGAACTGCAAAGTTGAACTGCAAAGTTTTAAATCATGGTCAGTTCATACTAACTCATAGTTATTCTGTGACTAAATAGTGACATTATGACGTCATTTGATGTGTTTTCGAGCATATTTTGCTGTCAAGTGTCTAAAAAGAATGATCACGAACTGAAGAAATTACACTGGGCAGTGAAATATAACTTTTTTCGATCTCTTTAGTTGTATTGTATTGTCAAATATATAGTAGGTAGGTATAATACTGATGTACAGTTTTCTAGATTTAAATATGTAATAGCGTTATCGACTTGGACCTCTGTAATGGTAATGTCTATGTTAAATAAACAATTTGAATTTGAACTTGACAGCAAAAGATTGGCATACAGGGGCTGACCTGAAAATGAATAGCTTTAGGGCGAACGCAAACCGAAAACAAAACGTCTTGTCGAACAGTTAGTGATGTGAAACTGTCAGTAAAACTTTTTTAGTTACAATATGCTTCTTTTTATTTGCTGTTTTCGTTACTTGCTTATTTAATGAGAATCATCCTAAGTACTTAATAATAATATTAAGTACACTACATAATTACTCTATATTCTTATTTATTAAAAAACACAGTTCATTCTCGAGGTATGTGCGTATAAAGCAATGTTTAATAGGTAGATACTAAACAATGCTATAATAGATAGGTAAACATACTTGAGAAAAGTCTGTAGTGTCAATTGATGTGAGTTTCGTTATAACGAAAACAGCATATGACGAGTGCTTCCTCGTCATATGCTATTTTCGTTATAACAGAAAATTTATTTTCACGTCACTAAGTGCGCGACAAAACAGTTTTGTCGATAGATGTGCGTTGGCCCTTAGTCTAGAACCATAAAACTGACCTCAGGATGAAACTGCACGCCGTACAAGCGCATCTGCTCGTTGTAGATAGCTGCAATGAGATGGTTGGACGAGTGCGCGCCGATGCGGAACCTTTCGCCTATCTTCTGCACGCTGTCGCCGTGTGTCAGTAGCACTGGCTGGAGCTTCTCAAGACGACTGCGGAATACACACAGTTATAAAAGAAGACTGCTTTCCGAAATAAGACTAAAATAACTAAAAAAAATAAAATAAATATAGGGGAGGCGTTATTAGGTGATGGACGGCCGCTAATACGAGCTAGGAAAGATGGCAGGATGAATTAGTAGAAATAGCCGGCCAGGCCTGGACAGAGAAAGCGAAAAACAGAGAAAAATGGAGGCTGTTGGAGGAGGCCTATACCCGCCGAGGGGGTCCTTAACCTTTAAGTTATTTTAAAATCCAAAACTAAGTACCTACTTATTTTATTTTTTAGGGAATAATAAAGGCTTTTTTTTTTTTATAATACGAGCTAGTGTAGTAGTCACAACGGATCTTTGTCCCTCTGCAGTATTTGCGCAGAACCTATTTTTGAATCGAATCGAAATTTTGAATAGATCTTACCATCTTTGGTGAGAAGGATATGTTAGGGTACTTACTTGAAGAGTGGACAAGTGGTTTCAACTTCGACCTCGTACTGTCCATCCTCCCTCGCCTCCTTGCGAAGCACGGAGCCGCCGAACTCCTTGTTCAGCATTTGCATGCCGTAGCAGATGCCTGGGGAAAACATTACCAAATCTCACTTTATAAATCGCAACCGGGTTAGCTTCTTTCAGTAGTTGAGTTTCTTGTGAAAGAGCTCATCCGGGGAAGTATTATCATCGTACTTATTTCTGCCACCAAGCAGTGATGCTCGCATTGTTCCGGTTTAAAGGCTATGGATGCTGGTGCACTGACAGGCACACATATGCTTACCTAGTACTTATGTAGTAATTTATTGTGTAGGTACTTATTGTTTGTTGTTTTTTCTCTATCTCTCTCTATTTTTATCACATGAGACTTCTTTACATCTCAGAATGATGGACGCAGTACGATGTCTCAAAGTCACGTCCTCAGTGAAGTAATGCATTATTATAAGTAGAAGTTAGATACCTTGTGGCGTCACGTCGCCATCGTAGTAAAACACCGAAACTACGAGCATAACAAATGAAATATTTGCAGCAGGCTTTTTCTTAATTGTATCTTTCTTATATACATAATATTCAGCTGTGACAGGCGTCACAGCTCAGTCGGTAATAGCTCTGCCTTCCGTGCTGTTGGTCGTGGGTTCGATCCCCACTAAGAACTAACATTTGTGTGTAGCAAACATAGATGTTTGTTCTGTCTGATGGGTGTTACTATGTACCTATTTACAAAAAAAAGTACCTATATAAGTATTCTATCAGCCATCTAGTCCCCATATTACAAGCTTTGCTTAGTTTGAGACTAGAGGGCGTTGTGTGAAATGTCCATGAATAATTTATTTATTATATTAGACTTACCAAGCACAGGCAAGCCGATCTTGAATATATCGGGGTCGTACCGCGGCGCGTCCTCCGCGTACACAGAGTTGGGTCCGCCGGAGATGATGACAGCGCGGTATCCGTTCTCCTTCAGGGTGTATGCTGGAGTGTCCAGTGGGAGGATATCTGACTCCACGCATAGCTCGCGAACGCGGCGGTCGATCACCTATTCATCAAGATCTTTCAGTTTACGAAACGCTGCAGCGCTGTAGCGCCTGGAACATTTTTTAGATGGAGAACGCTGCCTTGCACCATTCCAATTCATCTCTTTAGCCTAATCAGCCATTATCACGGAAACGACGTGATAAATATGTGCCGCGGGTTTCCTCACGATTTTTCCTGCACGTTTGCACACATAAATTAACGGAATAGAAAAATACATGGGTACTCTTGACTTGTGCCACCTAGTACCTATTTAACTAATTGCTATGCCTTAACAGGGGTTATGTTTGGTTCACTACCTTTCAACACCTGTAAAAACTACATCAGGGGTTATGTTTGGTTCACTACCTTTCAACACCTGTAAAAACTACATCAGGGGTTATGTTTGGTTTACTACCTTTCAACACCTGTAAAAACTACATCAGGGGTTATGTTTGGTTCACTACCTTTCAACACCTGTAAAAACTACATAATACCTAAGTGCAATAAAGAATTTGAATTAGATTTATAGGATCGGAAGGCGGTGCTTATACAACCAGGATAAATACCTTTCCATACTGTGAGCCGGCGTCCAATATAGCGAGCCTGTCGCGTCCATGCGCGGAACCGTTGGTGGTGCGGTACTGTCCTTCTGCACTGGCTGTGTGCATCTTGCTGACTCTCCAGCAGCACTGCCAAACAAACACTACATTAATAAAATCCCTCCAATTTTCGTCAAATTATGTTCAGCTGGGAGGGGCGCGACCATCATGCATCTGAGTTAAATCGACAGCCCGTTACATAGCTGTGTCGACTCGAGTAGCGCGCTGTCCGGTAGCGCTGTAAGAGTAGTCATATGACCATCAGCATTTAATTTTATTCCTTCGCAAAAAAAGCCTCGACTGCTAGAGCCGGGACCGACAATTTAACGTGGACTCCGAAGCACGGAAGCGCTCAGATGTAAATGTCACTAGCCCATCCCATCCAAATAGAGACCGCGCAGAACGTCGCTGAACTTGGATAAATCGGACTTCTATCGGACTAGAGCTTCTTTAAGACAAAAAAATATACGCGAATGACTGTGTTATTTTAAAATCGAATCAAATACTCATGCAAGACTGGAGAAGTCAGATTTTATTATTGATTCAAGGATTCTCCGGTTTGAATATTAAGTTCCGGTCTATCGATATTTAAAATTATGTAACAATATTTTAAATCTATGAAATACTTGTAGGTCAAAGATAAGTATTATAATTGTTCTAATTATGTATTTCATAAAATGTTGACCTCTAGCTAAGTTGATTAGTTTCAGAATGGATAATTTATCTGAAGGTTGAACCTTGGGGTTTATCAAACGAACTAATACGCAATTGTTGCTTGGAAGAAATTAGTTCTGTTGCTAATCTTCTAACTCATATTCTTTGTAACCACATAAACCACATTATTTTTGCCACATTTTTTGAGCATCTACCCTCAAAACATTTGCTCATAGTTTCAATAACTGATCGCAGATAAACTTGGAAAGAAAAATCATTTTTTGAGCACTCAATATTAAAATAATCTTTTATTTTGTTATTTCTACCCTATCCATCAGAGCTCCCACATAGAATACCATTAAAACAGGGTTAATAAAAACCCCTTCTAATGCACATAATTTCTTCAATGAAAATCATTGAATTCCTAAAAGTCATCGAACATTTTGTTGTTCCGTTAAGTCTTGAGAATAGCTCCCTTTTGGGATAACATACTAGTTTTGGGACAACATACTAGCTATACCCAGTATAGCTGATAGATGAAATTATAAGATCATTGACAATAAAATTGTAGATAGATAAATAAACACACAAATAGAATTACAAAAACTTATACCTTGAACAAAAAGTTTCTCAAATCAAACATCACTAACACAATACAAGTCCACTGGGCATTGACCACACACACCAATGATTAGCATCATGAAATAAGAATAATAGAAAACTATATTCTTTTGTGTCTATAGTAGTACAAGCTGGCCTATAGGGTAAAGAAATTGCACTGCAATGTTTAGAAATGACACTTGGAAAAGACACAAGTGTCAGGATATTTATAGCTCATCCCACGTGAGTGTACAATGTACATTCATACACAAAATACTTTGCATTGTGTGTTTGCATTTTGGTTTTTGAGTGTATTGACTTTTTCTGCAAAGATTTATATAGAATTTAGAGTTCGCCAATTCTGTTAAGTCACAAAATTAATTGGATATTAAACAATGGCAAGACCAATATTTTTTAACTATTCATAACATGATTAATTTGTGTTAGATTTTTGATATGAAAAATTACAGCATAAAACTATTGCTAATCCAGTTATTTGCTAGACCCATTAAAATATACATAGCCATGAATAATCACAATAATACACACCTACTTAATTAGTTACAAATGCAATGGAATTAGCCAAAGTAGGGTAAACTTTGTAAATATATTTTTTTTTACTAGAGGGCTCTGGTTCCAAACAACTTACCTCTAACACTTATCCTATTAGATAACTTACAGTAAGAAAAATGTAACATTATTTATTATTGGTACCATTTCAGAGGTTAACCAAATAAGGTTATCAATGTTGATAGCATTATGACCAAATACACAAAACAATGATGTAAATCATGTTATACGAGTTGAAGCCCACTGTGGCTACAAAACGTGAGGCACACCAGCATGCATGACTTTATGGGATTCTAAGGTTACACACAAAGACATACCTTTCTAGGAAAACAAAACATGACAATGAGAAAGTACAGACATTTTTTTGATAAAAGATGTTGCAGATTGAGTGATAACAAACCGATAACAGTGAGATAAATTGAACGTTTTATTTTCGATGGGGCTGAGAGGCAGTAGAAGTCAGGCCGGGGTAACTAGTAAATAGATTTAGCGTCAAACAACTGAATCCTACCCTAGAAATTTTGTGCATACGTCCTAGAAAACTGATGGATACTGTTTCACAGTGTTTTTATCTCAAATTAGTTCCAAAATTGCGCGTAATATAAATAAATTATGAGTGAAACCGGGCTTTGACATTAGTTACTGGGTCAGAACCGGAGGGACACTTGAACGAAGCCATTTATGATTGAATATTTTAGCAATATTTGTGTAAGGTTTTAGCAGAAAATATTGTAGTACTCACCTAAGATAAGATAATCTGTGTTTTATCAGGATTTGTTCATCAAAAACATGTAAAAATGTGTTTTTCCACGCAACACTACTTACGAATACAAAATTTTAGTACTGAATTTTTCCAACAGATGGAGCATCACCGGCAAAATTGTCAAAATTTGTACTGCGTTCTGTGGTTCAAAAATAAATGTTTTTTTTTGCAGTTTTGCTTCTCGTTTGGATTGAGCAGTAAAATTCATGTTTTATTGATTTTATTGCAACCATGCTATAAACATATTCAAACGATAGGTTACCAACTCGGTAATGAACATGATTGTTTCATCTCTGCACAAAATAAAACAATGTGAGAGGGGAAAAGAAAATTTGAACAATAAAATAATATGAACGCAGTTTTAAATTTTGTCTGTCATCGTAACTTGTAACGTTTCGTTCTCAATAGGTAGGGTAGTAGATACTTAGTATGTAGGTACCAACTTTTTTGGAATGAAACACCTACCTACAAACCTTATCTGAGTTCAAAACAAATAATAATATGCTTCATATATCCTAAAATGTATGTAGGTACTTAGGTGTGTAATGCTATATGTTCAAAAACAATCAAGGTAATAGGAATAGTTACGTAGGTACGTTACTAAGTGCGTAGCGAGGAACGTTGCAAAGAAAACGTTCCATTCCACACAGCAACGATACTAAAAAAAACTAAAAACTGTTTTTGGTCAATCAATCTGGAGGCGCCTCTGTGCAACCATCCAAATTTCATCCAAATTTTAACCAATTTCTGTTGGTTTATGACTTTCATTACCAATTTTTTCTGTAATATCGGTACTTAGAATATAGAAATAATCTGTGTATCGGTATTATGGTACCTCCGGTCTACCTAATCAAATGAAACCAAACAAATAAACCGGAATGTAAATGTTATGACAGTTCGATGAAACGACAATGACAGTCATAAAAAAAACTGCTATTTTTGATGACATGCATGACTTGACTGACGGACGAGACGATTGAGGAAATTAATTGACGAGACAAAATTAACATCTCGAGCGTCGCTTATTTAGTGCGTTTTTGTGGTGTTTTTGTAGTTTTATTAGTAAAATAATCATCCAAAATGCCTGATCACCTGGGAGAAGATATGCGAAAAACCAAAGATGATAAGGAGGAGCCGGAAAAAGAAATAAAATGTGAGTTTACGAATAGTAATTTGTGTTGATTTGCTATAAAATGATAGGCTATAATCCTGTATTCATTCATTGTTTTACTTGAAAATATTCACATTTCAGCGCTCGACGAGGGAGATATCGCTTTATTGAAGTCATATGTAAGTTGAAATTAATTGATTCGTTTGGTGCATGACTGGCACATTATCGATTCATTCACCAAAAATTATTTTTCTAGGGACAAGGGCAGTATACAAAGATAATCAAGGACGTCGAAGATGGTATTCAGACTGTAATGAAAAGGGTCAATGAACTAACAGGAATAAAGGAATCTGATACTGGTTTGGCACCCCCCGCTTTGTGGGACTTAGCTGCAGACAAACAGACATTACAAAATGAACAACCGTTACAGGTATGTGAAGTGTAATTATTCTTTTATTAGACCTAAAGCAGGTTTAATCAGGTCAACTCTAAAATTGAGCGAACAAAAGCTAAAAGTAACATACCATAATAATTGCCTTTCACTACTATAGTCAATTTCGACACAATTCTTTTTTTAGTTTTTAGTGTTCTATTATGGTGTTAACTTCCAATTAGTTAATATTGGCTTGAAGACTTCATTTTTGAGTTTCTTCATCTGCCACTTTCTGTCAATCTTCACAATGCTTTCGGTCCATCTCTTCGGAGGGATACGTAAGCTTCTTGTATTATTTTTTTATAAACAATATTATTCGACAGGTGGCAAGATGTACCAAAATCATCAATGCAGACTCCAACGACCCTAAATACATAATCAATGTGAAGCAGTTTGCGAAGTTTGTTGTTGATCTTGCCGATTCAGTTGCCCCTACTGATATTGAGGAAGGCATGAGAGTAGGGTAAGTAACCTTCAAGCTTTCTATTTTTAATGTCATGTGAAATAATCTTTATTCAGTCAAAACTTATTGCTTTATTCTCCTTATTAGTACGTTAGAGAAAACCTATTTTCTAAGGAAAACACCAAGTTAAGGAGTTCTGTTGTTTTTCCTGGTTTAAGGTGTTTCAGTTATCAGTAAGTCGGGGAGTAAAGAAAGAGTGCTGCTTGTAAGCTTTGACAGCGTTCTGATACAGCTCCCCAATATTAAAACTGCAATGAACAATTTTGTCAAATCAAGTTTATTGGCAAAGCTACATGTTGCAGAACATTTAATATTTTTTTATTAAATAAAATTATTGTTATACATACCTAGTAATTTTATTAAGTATTAAAAATTGGATTTAAATTCAGTTTTCATCATTATGAACAAAGATGTTTTGTCTTAAAATCCGTGAGTTGATACTCATTGCTGCATTTGTACTTCAGTTCTTTACAAACAAACCCACAAATGGCGCAATGTTGAAGGATACTGACAAGGTAATTTTAGGAAGTTAAATCTTTACATTTTTTATCTGTGAGCTTACATAAACTTAACTCTACATAGAGTGGACCGCAACAAGTACCAGATCCACATCCCCCTACCTCCCAAGATAGACCCGACGGTGACCATGATGCAAGTAGAAGAGAAACCAGACGTGACGTACAGCGACGTCGGAGGCTGTAAGGAGCAGATTGAGAAGCTCAGAGAGGTGGTCGAAACGCCGCTGCTACATGTAAGAATATTTAGTTAATTATTGAATAACTAACAGGACCTACAAGATAAAATGAACAACGGGATTAGCAGCGCCAATAAAACATGCTTTGACACTAGGGCGACGTCACGTTAGTCGCTTCAGCGGGTCTAGTACCAGTTTTGGTGAATAAAGCCGGTGCGAAACGTGTGACATGTGAGTACGAGCTCGGTATACGGAAAACGGTAGACGCGTACGAAGTCGCGGGTAACAGCTAGTGAACCTGAATTTGTGGTAGTATAAGAAACAATAGCTTGTTTATGGGGAGTAAAGAAAGAGTGCTGTGCATAAGCTTAGGCAGTGTTCTGATACAACTCCCCGATATTATAACTGCATTAGAGAATTTGGCCAATTCAAGCTTTTTGGCTAAACTTAAGTGTTGCAGGACACTATCACCCATATAATTTAATAGGCACCTTTTAATTTTATAAAACCTACCATCATGATCAACAACCTTTTTTCAGGTTAACAATACCACGCCGGATAAGCACAAAAAGAGATCGAGATAATTATAAGTTTAAAAAACCGACTTCAACTTTACTACCTTCGGGCTTCATCATTAGATGATGATGGTGACTGTCCGAAATTTCAAATCGGTAGAAATGATGTGCGGAAAAATTAGCTTACCTCCAATTCAACCCAAAAATCGATTCTGCGCAGATAATTCAGAAGGACACAGATCTGTTGTGACTACTATACCTGCTTATTAACTCTCTTTATTTTTCTACAGCCTGAAAAGTTTGTGAAGCTTGGTATTGAGCCGCCAAAGGGTGTGCTACTGTTCGGTCCTCCTGGGACGGGCAAGACTCTTTGCGCCAGAGCCGTCGCAAACAGAACCGATGCATGCTTCATCAGAGTTATCGGTAAGTTTCTATTCAGTTCTTGCATAAGTTAAAATACACACTGGCGCTTCAACTGACGCTTGTCTGATCAGTCACTGCTATGTAACATTGAACTAAATCTTAAAGCATAGTTGTAGACGCCCTCCGGCAAGGAGTGATGATCTGCGAAATGTAGCGCAACCACTCGAGAAGAGCCGAAGACCGAGCTCAGTGGCGCGTCTTGGAAGATACCTACGTCCAGCAATGGACTGATTAGGTTGATGATGATGAATTTTTTTCAGTTCTCTCAAAAAATTATATTTGTATCATGCATGGTCATAATAATGGTCTTGCAATATATTAGAATATTCTAATGAAGCAATTCATATAATAATGATCGAAGTTCACTTGGAAGTTCGCTTGATCACTTTATGTATATTGAGCATTTTTCAGAATGGAGTTTAAATAATGCTATTTCTCTGTACAGGATCTGAATTAGTGCAGAAATACGTGGGCGAAGGAGCGCGGATGGTTCGCGAGCTTTTCGAAATGGCGCGCAGTAAGAAGGCTTGTCTTATATTCTTCGACGAAATCGACGCTATTGGAGGCGCTAGGTATGAAACCTCTTTTTTATACAACTATATCTGGGGTGAGGTTAGCAGGGGGGCAATGCACAATACACCCCAACGCGGGACGATAGTGCATATCTTATTCCCCCACCGTGAATTAGAATTATACAGCTATATGATGGAACAAGGTGATGGCAGTGCATTGCCTAACTGAGCATATTTGAATGACAACTATAATTTTGTGGCCTGCTCGAGGGTGGCATGTTCAAATATGAACAAACCCTCTATAAATAAATAAAGATTTAAAAAAAACCATAATTTGCACAGGTTTGACGACGGCGCTGGTGGTGACAATGAGGTGCAGAGAACTATGCTGGAGCTGATCAATCAGCTCGATGGCTTCGACCCACGCGGTAACATCAAGGTAAATATAAACACGCCTTCAATATTGTATTTTATCAGCAATCTGGTTGCCGTAGTGCAAGCTTGGAGGGAGTACACTTTTTTTGTGAATACATACTTATTTTATCTCTATGTTTTTCATCATAGTCTGTTCTTGATGGGGATTGAACTACCTAAAATTTGCATATAAATATTTGAAAAAAATATTTTTTTTTTGGTGAAATGTGAGATTGTTTCTGGTAAATAAATTTCAACCCATAGTGTGTAAGGCGGAGCTACGAGTATAATAACTGTAATTAGAGCTTGTATATGATTAAAAATATTTTCTACTTTTATTTCAAGGTGCTAATGGCGACTAACAGGCCTGACACGCTAGACCCGGCTCTGATGCGTCCCGGCCGCCTTGACCGTAAGGTTGAGTTTGGCTTGCCTGACTTAGAAGGACGCGCCCATATCTTCAGAATTCATGCGCGGTCTATGTCCGTAGAGCGGGATATCAGATTCGATCTGCTAGCGCGACTGTGCCCTAATTCTACTGGAGCTGAAATCAGGTGACGTTATATCTATGTGTGACCTATAAGCCCGAAAGAGGGGTATTTCAGTCATGGCAAACAATGTTCATTCAACGACTTTAACTTGGCACTTATTTATTTATTACTTGCGATGCGATAGAAGGGTGTGAGAGTAATAAGTCTAATAAGACCGATCACTGCCTAGGTATCTATCTAAGAAACAGTGTAATGTTATATTTGAAGTTCATTTTAACCTACTTCTAATTGTCGTATCGAAGTGAAACTTTATATCTTGGAGTTGATCTGATGATGGAGCCAGGAAGTCGATAGTGGGATACTAGGCCATTCTGAACATTTCAATATTCATAACCGTAATTATTTTTCGAAGTAGCATAAGAAAATTGCAGAAAAGTGAACGCTCATTCAGTATTTTATTGTTTTGTGACATTTGAGAATAGGAACTTATATTGGTATCGATTCTGTTTATGCATTTTTCTATATTGTCTATCAAATAACACACATTGCTTGTTCCAGATCGGTGTGCACAGAAGCCGGTATGTTCGCGATTCGCGCGCGTCGCAAGGTTGCCACTGAAAAGGATTTCCTCGAAGCTGTCAACAAAGTTATCAAATCTTACGCTAAGTTCTCAGCCACACCGCGTTATATGACTTACAACTAATACTTAGTCTTATGCTGCGATATTTTGGCACTATGTAGACCAGGATCCCAAAAAAATACGCTGTTTTAAAATTAGAAAGACCAAAACAGATCAATGAACATGAAATAAGGTAGGGGGTGGGTGTGGCCACAACATTTCTAAAAAATGTTTGTTCTCAGTGGGGATCAAACCTACGCACATAGGTGGATTTCAATTATTTAGGCGGCCAAAAATATTTTTTTCTGGAAAATAGCTATACGTACAATAGGAAATTAAAATAAACTCTTTTTGATCCGAAAAAAATATAATTATTGATTATGCAACATATTTACATCGATAAAATACCAAAAATAAATATTATTTTAAAATTACCAAAGAAATAAAAAAAGTCTTATGAATTTTAGTTACAAGCATAAATATGGTAAAATATCGTATATCTATATCTTAAATATATACTTATTACAAATAAAACTACTTAAACACATATTTTACTTTGAGAGAATTCAAAGATTATTGGCTATCTCTAGAAGTATTTGGTTTGGCAGCCATCAACATTTCTATAGTTTCAGGTAGGAATGCTTTGTGACAAGGTTTCTTGATTTGTCTGCTTGAGCTGATCAGGGGGTCTGATGTTAATAAAAGCCTATTAAAAACATCTAAATTGCATTCCTTTCTAGAAAATTTCCTTGCAAAGTTAAGCCTGTACGACCGAAAATGCTTGTTCCGGGCTTCTGCTGCCTCCTCAGATAACTGGCCAATAGGAAGTAACGAGTGACTTATGATTTGCCCACCATGCATCAGTATTTTGTGCATCGTCGGCGTCATTGGATGCCATCCATACAGGTCCACGTACAATTTCGCAGTATCATATGCGTATTGATCATATTTTGCGACATCAATTTCATGACCACTTGAAATAGTTTCCAATATGACTTTGAGTCTGTAGATAAGCTCAAAGCTAATTCCTGTGATCTCAGATGCCAGTTCAGGGTTGTCGAAGAATCTCCTGCTTGTGTTGCCATCATTAGTATTGCCAAAGTTAGCCTTTGGCATATCTATGAGAAGTCCAGTTTCATTGCGAAATCTGACTTGGATTTCGGACTTTCGTTGTGCTTCCAATGCCTTTTCTTCTGTGGTTTTCCTCTCTCTGTATTTCTGCACAGGTAATTTATATGCTAAATGGAGTATGCTTTCGAAAAGCCGAATTCTAGCATGTAATACTGATAATCCGAATTCTAGAGCTTCGGAGCTCACATCATTCCTCTTGTTTAAATCGTTGAAACTTTTCGAAGTAGCTCCACATATGTAGCACTTCGAAGTTGATTTCGTGTCCGTGGCCGCGTTACACACCTTTCCGTCAATCATTGTCATTTTTAGCATATGACCAAACTGATACTCCTGGTTTTTTAAAATGACTTTCGTATTATTGAGCAGCTTAACTGACTCTCGCACATAATTTATCTCGTCCTTTGTCACATCTGTAGACTCTTTTGCATACCGAAATCGGATAGGACGGCAAAATCGTGAAGAGGATGGCGTTGGGTTTTGCCATATTACTTTTTTGTTTTCCTCTCCACAAACAATGCGTAACGGCACAAAAGAACTCAAGAAAATGTTTCCATCTGAGTCAGTATCATTCTCAAATTTTTGCTTAAACTTGGATTGCTGAGAGCCGTCACAACCCCATTTACAGATAATCGTTAACGACTTCCTTTCTTCTTCATTCAGCGTAATTAGCACCTCTTCCAGGAATATTGAGAGGCGTGTCACAGTAAGGTCCATTAAGCATTGTAAGTTGCTCTCTGCCGAAGTATCTGTGACATGCATGGATTCTTCTGGTGGATAACATTCTTGTTTCGCCTTTAGCAACAAGTCGTAGCAAGGGAAATGTTTTGGGTTTGTTGCTCTTATTATTTCATATTGCCGTTTTGAAAGATCAGCTTCCACGAACATCTGAAGTGCTTGCAGAGGCGTCAGTGGAGGTAACATGTCGTCGTCGTTATTCACTTTAGAATAGGCAGATCTATATTTGCTGGCTCGTGTCGGCGAATTAGTAATTTCTTTGAGAACTTTTGAAGCATTCCTTTGCCCAGTGTTTTGTAAAATAGATTGTGCGGCATGGATGATGACGTCATGCTTCAAAGTCGCGCGGATTTCTTCCGTTTTTCTTCTTTTGCTTCGCTCACTTAAATCTTCGAAAGATTTTGCTGGCCTTCCTTGAGGAGAGGCCGATTCTATCGGAATCTCGAAAGTTCCTTCTAACCAATCTCGGTTGTTTTTTAGGAAAACTTCTTCATGTTTACTGGCTTTCATCCATCTTTTCATGAATTCGGTTTTAATATAAGCATATCTTTGCTTCAAACACTTTTTAGCATTTTCAGTGGTTCCATAACGTATCAAAAGAAAAGCTTCATACGAATCGAGTTTTTCCCTTAAAGATGGTAAATTTTGTCTTTGTACCTGTTCAAACAGGTACTTCCGAGTCACTATTTTAGTACCCGAGGCACCAGACGGACCTAAAACAAAAAATAATTAGATTTAATACAATTTAGCACTAACGTGGTATTTTTCTCAATTTTTACCCCTAAGATGCAAATGCTCTTATTTTGGAAAAGCGCGGGTTTCCGCGGCCAATTTTTTACTGGTATGATAGAAAAATA
Source organism: Gandaritis pyraliata (assembly GCA_947859175.1). NCBI lineage: Eukaryota > Metazoa > Arthropoda > Insecta > Lepidoptera > Geometridae > Gandaritis > Gandaritis pyraliata. The sequence continues at coordinate 1,740,943 of OX401866.1, read as the reverse complement.
AGTAAAGTATTGAAAAATAAAGAAAACATTGCTCGAACGGACCCTTAAGTTAGTTAAAAGACATATTTAATTGTAAGAAACACAAAAAAACTGACTTTTTTATAGAACTATTTTTGAAAAATTATAAGTTTATCAAGGGCACTAAAAATAAAAAAGTTACTGTTGAAAAACATAGGTTCTTACCTGAATTACTGCAATCCATCACTGTCACTCGAAAATAATTACTTAGAAAACAAATATGAATTTTACAAAAGTTGTAAGTTTAGGAGCGCCGAGAACTGACACGAACACGTTAAGCGACTATCGAATTCCGACTACCCTAGGGAAGCTCTTGCGCATCTACGAAGGGTGGGAGGGGGTGCCCATTGTATTCCCGGAACTGTTAACTACCTGAGTAAATGGTTATCTTATCATTAGTTTTTTTTTCGGATAACGAGTTTTGGCCGCCTAATTAGTTGAAATCGACGTATGTGCTACGACCCACAGCACGGAAAACAGAGCTATGGCTGACTGAGCTGTGACGCTCGAATGATTTTTCCATGATCATAGCAGCAGCTGCAGTTTAACTATCTACCTCTAAAATGTTGTACCCAAACAGTGGTCTTGAACTTGGTCTACTAACGTGCGAAACTTCCTTGTCAAAGTGATGAGTTAAACTATTCTGAAAATCGTTGCTTTGAATACATATTCAATACATATTGGAAATAGATTTTTCTGTAATAAAATATTTAAAATAACTAGTTTACTGCCTTTTATATGAATGAATAACAAAGGGTAGAACCACTCATCAGTTTCTGGTAAGGAACTACCTTCAACTACAACAAGACGAACGTTTCATAACATCACAAGCGCCACCTCCACGAGCGAGTTAATCTTGGCGATTTCATTTTAATTTTATTTCTAAACAAACTATAGGCACGATATTAGGTAGAGCCCGAATTTTAGTTAGCTCTACTACAGGCTACCTACTTAGCCTGCGATGAATTTCGCTGTCTGACACCAACAAATAGCTAGATCTAGCTATAAAATAGCTAAGTTGGCATCACCGTCGACCGATTTTCGTGTGACTGTCAGTCAACTGTCATAATTTAATAATGACATTGACAGTTTGTTGTATCGTCTGTTTTGTTTACATTTTGTTTTCATTTGTCAGTTCCGCCAAATTTTAAATAGTTTCATTATTTTGCAGAAAATGCATTTGATTTATCGTAATTTGAAACACTAAAACATTAGAATCGAACTACATGGAACAAGGGAGAGGCAGTGTACAGGAAGGTGTTGATAAATTTGATATAAAATTGAAATCTCGGCCAAAGGATGGAGTTATTTTGCAACTGCACCACACAGTCAAGGGATCGAATGGAGAAAGTCGTAGGATACGGTTCTCTACGGGGATCTTCGACGATAATCAGGAGAAACTCGCCTGCGCCGACAACGCAGGTAACGTTTTCATTCTAGACTTCTCCGACCTAAAATTCTGGAAGCTCACCGGCATCGGACCATGTAGTGCTCTGTACTTCGTTCCTAATAAAATAGACACCCTCGCCGTTGCTACTACTAAAAAGAATGAAATCACGTTTTTGGATATCGAATCTGGAAAAACTTCGCTCACGTTAACTGGTCACACCGCCCCAATAAAACACATTTCTTATTCTAATAGCAAAACCAGTAATCTGCTAACTGCAAGTTCTGTTGAAGCAATACTATGGGAACTGAGAAACTACACAAAGTACTTCACACTAAACACATACCTGGGCGCTCAAATACAACAGATCATGTTCACTCCGGCCGGGGAGTACCTTGTTGCCTGCTTCCAAAATGACACTATACAGATTTGGAAACATGAAAGTATGAAGTCTGTCAAGCAAATAATTCCCAGTGAGATGAAGCATTTGAAAAATATTGCTTTTACTATGAATGGTCGAGCAATGGCTATTGCTGGACTTACACCAACTTTAATCCTGTTTAGCATGGACACATGGAAAGCTTTAAAATGTGTAGATCTGTCTAAATACAACTTTTCCGGAGCACAACAAATATCATTCATACCACAAGTGTTTGATGGAGGAGCTAACAAAATTCTTGCTATTCTGGGCAGCGATTGCTCACTGCACTTGCTGGATTTGGAATCTCTTACAATCATCCACTCAATAAAGACCGAAACATCAGGCATACGCAGGTTTGCTGTCAGTCCTACTGGGAAATACTTCATTTGTATCTTACAACAGGGGGAAGTCAACATTTACAATTCATCTTATGTGATGGATATAGCACAAAGTAGCAGAATCGAAAGTATAAGTAAGGAAGTCCCGTGCAGTTCCACACACAAGTGCATGTCTCAGGACCGCTCCAGTTCCAAGGCAGAAGTAGAACAGAAAATGAGGATTTGCATGGACAGTGCTAGACTGAGAAGGATTTTAATGCAGTATGGTGAATACCCTGACAAATTCAGATCTATCATTTGGAGGGCTCTTCTGAACACGCCTAGAAACAAGGTAGCTTATGCAGCTCTTATAGACAAAGGTGTCCATCCTGCATACAAAGACATAGAGAAACAATTCACTATCCATAGCTCCATAACACTGAAGAACTTAAAAAGGTTGTTGTCATGTCTTGCTCACTGGTGCCCTTTATTTGGAGTAATGAAGTTCCTTCCTGGCTTTGTCTTCCCATTTGTAAAAGTCTTGCAGAAAGATCCACTGCTTCTGTTTGAGTGTGTGGCCACAGTTCTTATAAACATTTGCCAGTTATGGTTTGAATATGCGCCATTCCCTCCTATCAGTGTCTTGGCTATGGTGGAGAATATCCTGGCAGAGCATGACCAACAACTCTTGAGCCACTACTGTGAGGTGGGAGTCACCAGCCAAATCTATGCTCTGAAGATACTTGAAACAGCCTTCAGTGAAGTCCTCACTTGTTCTGAGTGGCTGATCCTCTGGGACCACATATTGAGCAATGAACCAGCTTTCATTCTCATGGCTATAGTTTCGTACAACATAGTACAGAAAAATGCCATTAAAAGACTGAAGTCTCATGAGCAGCTAGAACATTTCTTTCATATGCAAAATCCAATTGATAAAAAGAGTTTCCTAAAGAAAACTTACGTCTTGGTCAATGAAACTCCTGAGGATATTCATCCGCGAAGATTTTTCAACTCTTTTATGTCTCTAGAAAAAGGAGGATGTTATCAACAATTCACAGGATATCCAAAAGCAACGATTTGTTTAAAACTTGCTAAAAAAGATAAAAAGAAAATTTTAAAAAGCGATAGGTACACTCTCAGGGATCTCGCTACAAAAAGCCAAGAGAAAGAAATCAATCAAAGAGCTAAAAACGACGAGACATCAGATTACAAATCTATACACAGTGACGATAACAGCAGTTTACAAGATTTCATAATTGAGAAACCCAGTAAAAAGTATAAGAAGAAGTTAGAACGACATCACGACGAGCAAAATAAAGGAGATTACTGCAAAAGAAACGCGAAAGAAGAGGTGTTTGCAAGTATTTTGTATCCAGTAAAAACTATACACGGGACTAAGGGAAACTCCAGTGAAAAAACTAGTAAAAAAGAGAACGTCATCAACCTCTGTAAACAAGTTTCTAAATCTAAAACTAGAAAGAAAGCTCCCGATAAACAAAACAGCAATTTAGAGAAGGAAGTTGAGAAATTAATGAGAACTTGCACTAACTCCGACTTATCTGATAGCTAATTTAGAGGAAGTTTTAAGTAAAGAGAGTATAATAACAACATGACTTTATTTTGATAGCAGAGCAATCTAATAAACAGAACAAGGTTTACATTAGATTCTTGGTTTACATTCTTGGGTCTTGAATTATGGCAGAGTATCCAGTACTTCTTTGTCTATTCTTTTTTCGCGGATGGCCGAGGTATAGTAGATTTTACGTGACTGAATTTCTTTTTAGAGGCAGTACTCAGGTTCGGGCTGGGCTCGGGTATCGACCCAGTCTTGTATATGCGTATCGGTGTCACCAGCTTTGGTCTGAATAAACCTGGAAATAAATAAATTCATTAGTATTCAATGATGTGCAGCATAGCTGGGTTGTCGTCACAACGGAACTTTGTGACTTAGAAGTTTGGCTTTACCAATCTGAGCACCGGTTGAGCATGGCTTCAACGAGCTCAGATTGACACAGCAAAGCTATGTTAGATTTTAAGATTACAAGGAAACCAGTTTGGAACTTGAAATGGGCTTTCATCTTTATCTTCACATAGACGTTTAGAACTACAAAAAACTAATCAACTTACTGTTCAACTTGCCTTTGGTGTCCTGACTCTTTATTTTATCAACTTTGATACTCGGGTTTTCTTTTCTCTTGAAAATGTTCGGCGAAATTCTTCGGAGTCTCGATATCTTTCCTTCTTTCGATACTACCGGGGCGAGGTTGGAAGTGGAGGCACTTTCGAAGCGTTTGAGCCGGCTTTTAGTGAAGTCATCGGTTGCCATCACTCCCGAGAGATTTGGGCTCGATGCGAATTGAGGTTTCGATGTCTCCGGTCCCTGAAAGTTGTGACCAAACATTACTTTTGAGTAATTGTAATAGGTACGGAGCAGAAATTAATGTAGTAAAGATTTGACATGTAGGTAGTTTGAAAATATTACAGTTAGCCAGAGTTAACCTACGTTAGAAAAATCTCTACTCGTACCTAGGTACTGTAGGTACTACCAATAGAATATCAGTGTTATATAATATTAGCAAAATAGCTAAAGATTTAACCTTCAAAATAGATATTTTAGAAACATCGAGAGCAAGCGAAGATATTGAGGAGTCGTGTTTGAACTGGTCCATATATTCGTTGATGACAATGCCCAGCTTATTACAGAGATCTTCAGCTGTCTTTTCTGCTGCAACCAGACTTTCCAACACGTTGTTTTGGGGAGCATGGATAGGGCTAAAAAGATACCATATTACATGAAGAAACACTGATAACATGAATCATCTATTAGGCCTATTTACTTATTGCTGGTGATGTGGTGATAGGTCAGATGAAATTGGATGACATCACAAGATTTTAATTTTGTATCTATGGCTTCTTCAGAAATGTCTTTACCTTGACGTTTTATTCTTAAGCCGAATGCTGCCCGATGGAGTAGGTGAAGGCAGTGTGTAAGTGGCTTGCCTGCCGCACATGATGGGCTAAAAGAAAGAAATAGTTCAATAATAGATTGTATTCTTTTCCATCGAGCGCAAAACGATTTAGTTATACTTACAATGTTAGCCTGCTGAACATAAGCCTTCTCCATAGGTTTTCAGAGCGACGGATCTTGAGCTACCCAGGGTCGTCATTCTATCTAGTGGATGTGGTCTTACACCACGTTTCCCAGTGCGTGGTTTAAACAACTTTTCTGCCTCAACAGTTCTTTGTAGTGTTAATAAAAAACAGTGCTAATAGTGTTAATAAAAATAGAAAACCTTGCTGTCCGTTCTCCCGTCGTCTCCCGACGATTCGGAGATGAGACGAGCTCGTTGCAATATTCCTGGAGTTGGCAGTTGCTGTTCAGCCTCCTTGGTCGCAGTTAGAGTGTCCAGCGAGCGGTATCGAGTGGGTGTCTCAGATTTTAGATTGAAAAGTCTGTAAAAAAAAACATGTTCTTTTTTTACGTGAAGTATCTGAATGCACATAAAAAATCAATAGCATAGCATAACTTCTCGTCATAGAATTGAAATTTCGCTTGCATAGGTAGTAATTTCAGCCCACTGCTGATTTAGATTAGATAGCAAATCTCAGACTTCTCAAAATAGGTATAGTTCTTTCCTTGGTCTTCTTAGAATTCTAGAGAACGAACTTCGAGTAGGTATTACACTCCTATCATCTGGACAATGTCAGTGACTTTAACTGGCGTGGTCGATCAGACAAAGCATGCCAATAAGGTTCCTTTAAAACTCATGATAATAATTTATAAGTTAAAAAACTGGAAAACCTACTTTAATTCGACTACCAGCTTCATCATCAGATGATGATGATGACAGTTCATTGAGAATGTTCTAGTCACTATAAACACCACATAAAAGTCACAGGAAAGCAAAATACGCAATTTCGTGCACGTGGTTAGTGTTGATTCTTTAGAGGAACAACTGGTGGGTTTTTGCTTTTCTCCAATTAAATGCGGTTTGAATGTACAAACTGGGTTTATTGACAAATTTAGAAAAATGTATAAATGGTGTGCACCACAAAGGGTCCATCGTTGCTAGCAGTAAAATGGTAGGCGCTACGCCGCAACTTGTTGGCATATTGCATCGTTGCTAGCAGTAAAATAGTAGGCGCTGCGCCGCGCCGGGCATATTTTTTTCAGTTATTTCTATTTATAACCCAAACTACTCAACCGATTTTGATGAAAATAAAATGGGACCAATCTGGAAGTATATCCTTTCAGATGAAAAAAGAATTTTTGAAATCGGTTCATAAATGACGGAGTTCTGAGGTAACAAACATTAAAAAAAAAAAAAAAAACATGCAACCGAATTGAGAACCTCCTCCTTTTTTGAAGTCGGTTAAAAAACCACTTACAATTTATCCGGAGTTTTCAATTCAGTCATGCTGGCGGACTTCTCAGTTTCCTCCTTCAGTTTCTCAGGGTCAGTCTCGTTGTGCTGACGTATACAGCGAATGATGTCGTAAAGCTCCTTCGTCAGTCGATCTCGGTGGGTCTTGGGCAAAGAGCCTAGGAGGGTGCAGCCGAATTCCTGCAAAGTTTTTTTCACTCATGATATAATCAGGTAAGTAGGTATGAACAATCCACTTCTCACATTATTGGTTTTTGGTCATACTGTCTCAATGTCATCTCCTACCTTATCAAGTTGCTTTCCACCGGTCACTCCTGAGACTTGCCATACGCCGCTGGTCTGCTGTTGGTTGGTCGCAGGACAGGAGCAGTTTGCGCTGGGAGTTTCTAACACCACGTGGAGTCCTGACGACTGGAAATAATCAAAAACAAATCTTATTAAATGGGTATTAAAACTAGGCAAGTCATGATCACTCCTATTCATACCAATACAGACACATCACAGGTTTCGGCTTGCAAGTTGTCCCCAAAATGGGGAAGACAAGTATCTACCGAACTCATCGTATTAATCTACATACCTACCTGCCTACGATGCCTACGTATCATATGACATGTTTTTAGATCTACAAAATCATTTAGCATGAAAGTTGAGCACTGGCAGGCTATGGCATGCATGGTTTTAAACCTTATCAACCCTCAACTTCAATGCCGAGTGTCATACCTACCTTACAATTGATAACTACAGTTCTGGCGCCTGCTTCAGGCTGGCTCACGTTCCCATCGCTGGATTCTAGCGACTTCACGCTGAAGCCGAGACATTGAAGTAACGCGCAGAGTTCCACCACATCCGTGTATGCCTCCTGGAAACAAAGATGTGATTGAAATCTGCACAAATATAATGACGTCTTTTCTACTTGGTGCAGCATTAATTAGATCAATACTTCACAAAGAAAACGTAATGTGTGAACATCGTGATAATTTTGACCCAAATATTGCAATAGCTAAACTTCTAATTTACCGATTGAGACATGGGGAAGACAACAATTCACCGAGACACAAAAAGCACTGCTACTGAACTGTCATCTAAAATTGCTTTTCAATTCAAGTATTCTTGTAAATCTTATTATTTTCACAGTTCACATAAATAACTGACTGACAGAAGAGCAATCTTAACTGACCCAATCTACCCTCAATATTCTAATCTTTATTATTGATCACAGATAGACGAACTCTGTAAACTTACGTAACAGGCTTAAGTAGCATTACCATTACATCTAAATTAAATTCTGAATAGGCACAAAGTCATCAGAAGTAGTTTCAATATAATTTAATCGAATGTGAATCAGTCACAGTTGGTTACATAAACTGCAACTCGATTGATAAAATAGAGCGCTCGTCGCCACGGCCGGTAACGTTGATTATTTTCAGTTGCGCGTATTTTCTCCGTTTAAATGGTTCCGTTTTTTCACCTCTAGGGGAAATGCGAGTAATTTCAACGTCAGGTAAGCAAGACAAGCGATTATGGTCGCCGGTCGCGGACGCGGCGCAGTGGAGCAGCGCACTCGAGTCGTGCTCCCGCGCACACCCATTCCCGTCCCGACAGTAACCGCGCTTCATATTCAAAATGATAATACGCAATCCAGTTCACTATTGACTTTTCCTGCGAAAGTCGAAGAGATGAATACCGAACTATAACTGCAACAACAAAGATATCTGCGCGTGATTATCGGATACATAACTGTGGAATTATACGAAGCAATGCGGCAAAGCGACAGTAAAAACTGTTTTCTCTGAGATTCCTCGGCGATTCGGCTAGTCGAGTCGATGCCGACGTACCAACTGGTGGAGACGAAAGGTGCGCTGGTGCGGATCCTGCGAGGGATAAAGATGTGCTTCCTGAACGTGCTTCGTCTTCATGTCTCCCAGAACCAACGGCAGAAGCGGCTTTACAAGCAGTACGTGGAACAGTTGGCTGGAGCGTACGTTGAGCGATGCCCAGAGCTGAGTCCTATGTCGTGGAACCGTCGATACAGGGTGGGAACTCCCGAGTGGCAGTACACTTTGTCATGTGACGAGCACTACTGGTTCGGGGAGCAGTTCTCGAGGAGTTGCTGCGTGTCGGAATGCTCTGATAGTGGGCGGTGCTCGTCTCCGTGCTGTTCAGAGGTGATCTTCAACGGAGGGCAGCATTTTAGTGGGAAGAGACCGCCGCCAGGCCTGCACGCCTGTCGGCCCTACCCTGTATGCTATCCTGGGAATTTTGGGTGAGTGTTTTACATTGTTTTTTATAGATACACCAGAGATCGAAACGAATCATAATATCTCAGTAGGTGGGTACAGTCAGTAGCCAGACGTTGATGGTTTTTTCAGTACCTACAGATACCACAGAACATTAGATAGGAACAAGTACCTACATACTAAAACAATTGTAGAGTGCGTGAGCAAGAACCTATAAGCGATTTCTTCAGAAAATTGTACAGGCTGCTTAGGTAGTAAACATAGTACCTACTGAAAGTTCTGACGTTTAGGAGTGAGCTGTAGTTGACCCAAAATTCCCATTTTTCGCTTATATCTCAAAAACGGTGCGTCGTCGTAGGAAAAAAAGTCTTCTACGAAATGAAAACTTATAAATCTCTGCAATTTGGATGCTATAGGTACTCTTTTTCCGAAGGTATTCCCAACCGTTTTCTACTCTTGATGCTGTGCTGACAGTAGCTCCCTGGATGAATTCCATGAATTCACACACTGCATTACCGGGACAAGCCTGAACAGTATTTACCTACGCCGCAGAAAAAACTTTGTGAACTCAATCAGCTCAACTATGGGAAAGTGTTCAACTTGATTACCTATCGATAAATCATAATCATGAATCAAGCATAGTACCTTTGGATTTGCTTTCGATTGTAAATAATTTTTAGACTGGAAAATTGATATTTGTTTAGGAACTTTTTAAAATGTCAAGGCCTTCAATAATCTATGTTACGAAAATGTAACGTTTGGTAGGTAACACAGTACTACCATCATCATCATCATCATCATGTATTAGTCCACTGCTGGACACGGATCAATAAATTTTCAGAAAAAAAAAACAATTTTGTACGTTCTCGATCCATAGACTTCCCGCGATTCCGGCTTTCATTCGAGAATATTACGAGTAGGTACCATCAAAAAGAGTACTTAGGTACTTACCTAGCTACCTATTTGTATTAGAAAACAAACAGAACATCACGTGAATCATAATCATCCTACATCGTCAGATGCAAAATGAATATGAATAATAGATAATTGCAGAGCGCAACAGCCGTAGCACAGTTACAAACTAAGAAAAAACCATTTCTATGGTACAAATGGTGTTCGCGAGGGTTTTGTGGTGCAAATAGATGGTGGCGTAATTCGTACAGTCAGCGATAAAAGTACCTACCTAGACGAATGTTTCGTTTTAAAAGCTCCAATATTTTCATGAACGATTTTTCTATGAAGCAATGAAAGAAAAGTCAATCTAAAATCTCGATGTTTTCGATATGAATTGGTATATGTAGGCAATTAACTGGTTTTGAATGAGTTTGGTGCCAAAATTCTAGTTCCAAACTAAGCAAGCAGAGCTTTTACTATGCAAACCGTCTACCGTCTTTCTGTTTTTGTATATCCTCTCCATCCAAAGGTTGTCTGGAAGAGATCGCTTTTAGCGATAACGCCGCTCATTGTACATTAGCTTTAATTGTTTCTCATAAGTCCTGTTTCTTCTTTGTGTACAATAAAGTGTTTATCTATCTATCTATCTATCAAACTACATACATTGCTCATAGAATACTTTTATTCTTTTTTTTTGTGAATACACTTCTAATATACCACAGATAATAATAATAGGTACTATACGCATTACTTAGTTGAGGCCACTTTTTATCTAAGACTAAACAAAGTCGCGTGCCAAATCTTATACTTAGGTAAATGTTAGAAAGTTCCAAATTAAGTGACAAAGTTATTCACACGTACAAGTATTTTCGCAATAAAACATACTTTCATTTGAGAAATGTGCACATTAGGTATACAAAACAAGTTATGTAGAGAACTTCACCTCATGTAAACGGCCGACTAATGGCAAAACCAACGTCAGGCGTTACAGCAATGCAACATGCAATTTTACGCTTCGATAAGTTTTCCATACGCGTTTTATACGACTCAGATCGAATCTCAGATCGAATCTCAGATCGAATCTGGATCTCTTCAAGGGAAAAGTGGATAGGTGTCTTAGACCGTCTTGCTCCATCGCAGCTTCATCGTCACTTTTCATCATGTGAGATTGAAGTTAAAAGACGGTCTATCAAATGTAAAAAAAAGGTACCAATAGGTTATTATCCAGGCATCTAGGGTTCCCAACAAGTAAGATAGTTTGTTTCATACTGTGACACTATTTACGACATGACTCTTACACATTGTCGTTGTGTCGATAAACTATCGATAAATAGATCGATTAGGCATACATAATCGATTGCACGTCTACGAACCCACTTCGTTAGATTATATTATTTTGTCGTGAGTTTCATTCGACAGTGTTCGTGCGTTAATTTAAGTATAAACTTAACCTAAAGTAACGCACGAACAATTACTTATTATGTAAGTAAGTACCAATTGAGATACCTATTCCATTACATTGCAAACCGTATTTTTGTCATTTCATTTTATAGTCTTGTTAAAAGTATATGCTTACATACCTACATTAAACGAAAGTAGGTTAAGTACCTACCGAAGGTTTTTATTAGGTAGGAGGTACATCTCATTTATGACTAACGTAGACCTAGAGAATTAAAAAAAAATCAAGTAAAATATAAAATGAAGCGCGTTTATGTCTTTTGTATAGAAAAGGAACGATATGTGCACTGATACGTATTATCTTTATTTATTTTTTTAAAACATTCGTTAGTAATATTTTTTTGGTCTATGAATAAAATCATTACGTGAACATCTAGTTTTTTAATGTAAAATCAAACTAAATATGCAATTATAATAATAAATTAGTTACAGTTATATGTATAACAACTTTCTTTCTAAGTGCTGGATAGTACCTAAATTGAAAATCAAGTGAAAATTGCGACTCGGTCTAACGGTTGAACTAACGAGCACTTTCGAGTTGCTCTATGTTTTACGCGGACCATTGCACTATTATTATCATGGATCTATTAAAGTACCTGCTATACCTACCTATCTAGGTATTTATTCCGATCATAAAATAAATAACATCATTGGTTATTCTCAATACTTTGTACATAATAATGCTGCGCCGTTCATAATAATATGATACCCAATATCGTAAGTTCAAGCATTTTTGTGGTACCTAGATAGATATTTTGATAATAGAATGTAGACAGTGTAAATAATTGTGGTCAACGCCATCTGTTAGATTTCACAATGACTTGATGATGGTACTATTAGTTACGCTACTCAACGCTAGATGGCACTCATCATGTAGTGTTATAAACAATTGACAGGTGGCGCTTGAACACCTATCATTATAGAAAGTAGAAAAATGTTTAGAGCCAAACAAAACTATTGGTCCTATTGTGATCTTTTTTTTACAAAAAAGGTACTTTACGGTAGGTAAGTATAAGTACTAGTAGGTTTGTAGGTAGGTAGTTTTCATTTATTATAAAAAAACTAATCCAATACCAAGGACATAGGCGAGGTGGAGCAATGATATCTATGGCATAGATTCAATCAATAAAGTATTATGATCTGCATAAAGGTTAAATAAATTAATTTACTGCGCGTTATAAAGATACTTAAAACAAAAATAGGTTTAAAATGAATCCGATGATATAAATTGCTAAAGTCTGACCAAGAAAATTCTGCAGTAAAATAAATAGGCCAAAAATTTTTTCAGAGTATTTTTCATTGACATAGGGCCTGTTTCACCATTTCTGAGTAACGCTAAGTAGACGTTTAGTTGTCATGTCACCCATGGACCCTAAAATATATATTTTTCATCAAAAAATCAAGCCACCTATAAAGTTATGTCTACTATTATGGAGATAGATTGAAAAAACGAAAAGCACAAGCTGAAATAGTTAGATTTTTTAATGAAAAGTGTTCCTAGTAACATTAATTGCAGTGTATGTTTTTGAATACCTACCACTGCACTGGTAGGTGCACTGTTGAATGAATATTAAATATATAATAAAAAAATATGAAAATCTATAAATTTTAACAAGTTTATTAAAATTTATTTCCACCTGTTACCGAACAGCCGATGGTTTAAGAAAATGATCATAAATCAAAATTAACATAAATATTAATATTCGATGAATAAGATGAATATGAAAACTTGGTGCACTTGAATAAACGTTTTTTATCCCTTTACTTTACTGTATTATTTATTGTACGCACACATTTTATATGGGTGAACACACACTTCTGTACTGTGGGTCGTGGGTTCGATCCCCACTGAGAACAAACATTTGTGCGTGGAAAACATAGATGTTTGTTCTATGTCTGGGTGTTACTATGTATTATAAGTATATATTTACAAAAAAAAAAGTATTTAAGTATTCTATCAGCCATCTAGTTCCCATATCACAAGCTATGCTTAGTTTGGGACTAGAGGGTGTTGTGTGTAAAGTCCATGAATATTTATTTATTTATTATATACAGAAGGTACTTAAATAAAGGCTCTTTTTTATCTTTATCTATCGTTAAAGGTGTGGCTGTGTAAAAACAGTCAAACAGGTGTTTCTACGTTTCTAGACATTCAGCATTTCTAATTACTGTTTTGACGACGTAAATAGAGCTGATTTAATCGTCTTTCACTGCGCCATGTTCAGACCAGTTCTTGCAATATGGACGGACCGGAAAATAGCTATTTTCATTGGGAAAGTGTCACTTTTTCCACAAGGGTAACTAATGGAAAGTAGTGGATTACTGTTTACTTTGTTAGACTCTAATTTCTTTCATTTAATTGGATGGCGTCTTTAATTTGAAAGCTTACATAAGCCAGTGTTCTAAGTAACTATAGTCCAAAAAATATAAGCACAGGCGAAGTTATGTAACTTTAGGCAATAAATAACGAAAACGGAAATTGAGTCACGATAAAACCAATATGTTCGCAAATTAAATGATTTAAAAACGGATTAACTGTATTGATTAACCGTTGGACTGCCACGATTAAAAAAGTATTAAGTTCCTTCAAGATCTACGACATACTGGGTGTCAGGAACAAGTAGGTATGTTGTCCTGAGGGGGACGATTCTCGTATTATAAAAACAATAAATTAATTATTATCTTCTGACAATTTTTATCTTCGATTTCTTTTTTTTTTTGTTGAAAAGCCGCGGGTTTCCTGGCGTTGTTTTCCTTCATCATTTGAGAGCACAGGCATTGCGCAATTAAATTTTCCGAGTAGAAAAATCTGGACTGAAAGGAAAGCTATAGGAAGGCGGAGTCGTTACCACTAGACCACCACCGGTGCTCACAACAAGTGTAGGTCATACACAACGACATTTTATACAATGGACTATGTATTGGCGCTCTGAAAATGGGACGATATAATAGTGCTCAGACGAGTGCATTAGCACATTTCTTAGTTATACATTACTGGCTTGATTAGCGAACACAGAAGGGCTTGAGCGCCAATCTGCAATGTACAACAAACATACTACTGACAAGCTCCAAAACATGACATTTCCAAAGTGCCAAAACTCTGGGCATTTTTCGTAATAAAATGTTCCTTTGTATGTGGTATTGTAGTTCAATGGTTATACATATTTATTGTAGTATTTGGTATATGTAGACTTCTGTCCAGCAACCACCTAGCAAAACCTCATAAATACCGGTTAAATTATAAAAAACGATCATATTATTGACTTCGTAATATTACTTTCTTCCAAGGCTATCTAGAAACTCATTTGGATGTGATAATGCGGTAGATAACTGCTGCATATTTATAGATACTTATTTATTATTTGATGTCGCAATTACTGCCAACAGTATGCATGAAGATGAGCTGTTTTGATTTATTTAAATTAAATATTATATTATTATAGCTTAATTTTATGTTCATTTTGTAATTATTAATGATGGACAACAGGTACAGTATTACTGTGGAATTCGTTGGCAAATTAGTTCGATTTATTAATTTTTTAGAAGATAGAAATATATAGGTACCTAGGTATAGTAGTCACAACGGATCTTTGTCTCTTTGAAGCATCTGTGCAGAAGCCATTTTTAGGCCGAATTGGAGATATAAACGATTTTTTCCGCACAACAGTAGGCAATGCACAATCGTTTGTCGCATCTAACTTCAGAGGGATAAAGAGCGATAAAAATATTTCTTTGTTTATGACAAGACGTCTAAAGTAAAGATGAAAATATAATTGATATTTAGCGTAATCCTGAGATAGTAAAATATGCACTAGACTTGACACACGCTATATCACCACTGCCACACGAGATATTATTTACAATTAGCGGTCTCTTCGTGGTTACTATCAATTCCTAAGAGATGTCAATAGACTAATCGTTGATTACCTTCCATTGTACATCTCTGAGTGTGGTATTTGGTACTTACATCTTGACACAAATAGCATCTTAATAGGGCTGTCCCACTCATTGTTTTCAAACTGTCATGTTTTCATTTCAGCGTTCTCTGTAGAGACTTACAATGGCTATTGTATCTTTGTGTTTGTTTTGCAATTCTGGGATAAGACAGTGTGGATCAAAACAAAGTCAAATGCAAAGAGTCATTAGTAAAAAAAAACACTTCAGGTCATATAAATCATTTTTGAATTTCAGCCAGTCTAGCTTTAAGTTATAAATAAATAATAAATAAATATTCTTGGACTTTACACACAACACCCTCTAGTCCCAAACTAAGCATAGCTTGTGATATGGGAACTAGATGGCTGATAGAATACTTATATACTTTTTTTTTGTAAATACTTATAATACATAGTAACACTCAGACATAGAACAAACATCTATGTTTTCCACGCACAAATGTTTGTTCTTGGTGGGGATCGAACCCTGAGACTGAGTTCTGAGACTTAACACCTTTATGTCTCAAAGTGATGGGCGCTGTGCAATCTTGGACGAATCAATGCATCATAGGGCACGTTTTTAGTGGACGTGCTCAGTGAGGCAATACATCGTTATAGGCAGTGGTTACCACTTAAAATCAGGTGGGTCATCGGCTTGTTCCATCATTATTTTTAAAACAATACTTCTAGCAGTTGAAATATGTTACAACCTACTCATAAAATTAATTTACCGCATAATTGGGTTAAGCTCGCTAACAGCTCCAATATTACCGTAACCCAGCAAAGCTTACTGTTTATCTACGTAATATACCATATGCCATACGTAAAGCTACGCTAAGATTATATCTGCGCACGCGCATTCGAACGTCGGACGAAGGAAACGGCGCGCGCGTTCACCCATCTAGGTCATACGCGATTCGAAATTTGAATCTGGTATTTTATTTGACATTTTATTTTGTGCCAGTGTTATGAATTTGATAGTGATGTGATGTGTCGATGTTCTTGGATTGTTGCAGGACACTAAGGTACTTATGCTTTTTTTATTTACTTATTTTACGCGTATATTGTTTTCTGTTCCCTGATGACATTTGACCGGTATCCCGGACATGGTACCTATCATAGGACCACCTTTGTTCTGATTTGTAGATTCGTGAGGAAACCTTTTTGCTTTAAGATTTGAAAAGTTGAAGTTTCTGTGAAAGCTGCCTTGATTGTTACTACATCTTTAGTGCAGTTTAAGTAGGCACTTAGATCTCAAACTAAATACACTTACCTACCACAACGTACCTATTAGATCAATTAAAAGAAATTACTTTTTGTTACAGACATAATAAAATCACCGTTGACGATAACCTATTGTTACTAAAAGCTCTATTTTAACTCAAAGTTTGGTAGCGTTTATGTTAAAATAAAGCGTTTTAAAATATATCAAAGTAAGGTTAATAATATTTAACCTTTGACAACGAGGTTTACAATCCATTGCGCGTTTAGAATGTAGCAGCAATTAGAAGGTCCGAAGTTAATGAGCATTGAATAACTCCTGCGTGAAGTAAACATACGCACAGTTCCACTCCAGTTCGTGGTCCACTGTGAATTATTGGATAGTGATGAAAGTATTGATAAATGATTTTTAGACATGCCAGATATAGACCAGTTTATTTTTTTTAACCAATCGAATATTTATTCACAAAGAAAATTACTACTAATACAGTACCTACCTATTTAGAATATTTATAATATATACAAAATACACATGAAGCAGTTGAGCTATCTACACATCGTTGCAAACGATTTATAGATAGCTCAACTGATCCAAATCAGTACCAATCGGAAGCGTGCCCAAGACACCAGCTTATTAATAAGTGCAATTTTAGGTCAAAATGTTTGTCTTATGGCCTTGTTAGGTACAAGTAGTATGTAGGTATGTTGTCAATGACAAAATACATTATTTGATATAAGTATGTATATAATGTGTTTAAGAAAAAATTATAATATGTGTGTTCTATCAGCAATCTAGTTTCCATAGTACAAGCTTTGCTTAGTTTGGGACTAGAGGGTGTTGTGTGAAATGTCTAAACAAACTCATCAGTAGTACAAAGAGTTTCGTAGTAGGTATCAAATTACCACAACAATTTTTTTTATATTTTCTAGTTATTGTTAGTAAGTACAGTAAACATGAAAAGTTAATTCGTTTTTCAGAATAACTAAATCGTTCAGAATTGGAAACAGAAAATTAAAAGTTCCTATTTTGGGTTACTCTATATTATTCTTCACTAAGTAGTGTCCTTGTTTTGTACTTTTTTGTGTGCTATGTAGTAAATAAATAAATGTCTATGTCTACTCCAACGAACGAATGCGATGTCTATACAAATGTATTTTCTTTTATGTAGCCTATCTCGTCCCACTGCTGGGAATAGATCTCCCCCAAACCCTTCCATTTATCTCGGTCCTTGGCGGTATACCGGGGGCAGAAATAAAAAAAAAAAGATTGACTCCCAACCAATGTGATGACTTTAATAAAATGATTTTGAAATCATCATAGATCTGCACAATATCTGTCGAAAACGATCATTTCGTTTGCTTTTCGTTATGAAAGGGTCAATCGCTATTTGTAAACTGGATTTGAAATAACAATAAAATTACATCAAAACATCAAAATCGCCCTTGTATCTCCCATTACCCATATCAAGTATCATCTTTGAATAAATAAACGGACAAGTGTGAGTCAAACTCACGAGCTTACTGTTCCGGACTTTGAAATTTGAAATATTTGTATTTTTTGTATCTTGCACCAAAAACTACGGAATGTAAAAGGGATTTAATAGTTAGTTATTCTCGAATGAAAACCTTTTTATTAGTGTACCGGTCTATTCAAATTTTTAAAGACTAACATACGTTATGCACCAAGTTTTTGTATCATGGACGAAAAGAAATCAGAAGTTCTTCTCGAATCAAATTTTTTTATTATGATGCTCAAAATAGAATTAGTAAAAACTAATTCTACTTTTTACCTACCTAATATCAAGCCGATAAAACTGATAAAAATTGTAAAGTGTGCACAAACAGACACGACGATGCGTTAAATATTATGTTAGGGCTTCGGGTTTCTTTTTACTTTATGCTAGCGGAACCATGAAAACATTCACTTTTCGGTCAGTTAAGCAAGTTGGATTAGCCACTGTAGCAACTTATGTTAATATTTAAGGCGCTGCTGGTAACACTGACTTACTTTAGTAATCATCGTGTGGAAAATATGGCAGTTTTGGGTTACTGAGACATGCGATGGTAATTTTCAAAAAGTGTAGCGTCAACGTCTGCACAGGTGTTGAATAAACCCGTCAAAGCTATGTCGCTCTATGAACAAGAATGATATTTTGTGCAATAGCACATCATTAAAAAAAATAGGTTACCTACAATTAGAAAACAATTGACCCATTTATTTCAAGTTGTTTTTCATTTATCCCTTAGTACAAGCCTTGCCTAGTTTAGAGAGCGTTGTGTGAATGTCCAAAAATGTTTATTTTTAACCTATTTCAAAAGTAGCTTACCATGATTCATGGTATATATAGAAGCGAACGGTAAGCACCTGGTTTTCAACCGCAGAAAAGTGTGAAGTCTGTGGTGTTTCAAATAATGATGGTTAGGTTTCATACTTATGGGATAAGTGACCAAACCGTAATAAGTCCCGGCTAGACATCTCATAAAATTGCTGGATCGTGTGAATTTCATAATCCGTTACAGGGTTATCTAGTCGTTATTTTAACTACTCCAGAGCTTAACAATTTAGAGAACGTTTTTTGACATCGATTATGGAACAACCGAATTGAGAATCTCTTCCTTTTTTTGAAGTTGGTTAAAACGTTCTTTCAGGGAGATCTAAGCGTTTGTACCTATAATATATCGCATTTAACTACCATCTAGCGTCAGTAATTACTCCTACGGTACCCGCTAAATACAACGCACGCTCTACTTCGTACGCACTCGCTCTTGGCAAATTCAGTAGCTTTTTATGTTTTACACTAGCATACGTTCCCGTCTTCTTGTATAGCACTCGGTAGGTAGGTAGTAGGTAGCTATAGATTTCTTAAAAATAAGAAACCTTTTCCTGTCCATCCAAAGGTTGCCTGGAAAATCTAAATTTTTTTTAGACTTTCAAGTTATTACTAAAAAGTAGATCCTACTAAGCCTGCCTAAAATATTTCTTGTTAAATAGTTTGGTGTTTTTGTCTATATTTATCACTAATTACAAGCATTTACTAGGTAACAAATAAAAGATTTATTCTTATTTATAACAACTAGTAAATAATAATGATTTCTTAATAGAATTAAATCAGCTATGATCATAATTTAAGAATACGTCACGTTACCTAATTTTTTTACAAGGTAAAACATAATTACGTTAATATTTTTTTTTAAAGTTTATGTAATAGTAGGCACACGACTTTTTTTCTTAAAGTTTTTTTAAAATATTTATATCTTTGTGACGCCAATAGAGTAAAACCGCCGACGGATGCCAGTCTAGATTGAACTTTAGAAAGGAAAGCCCCTCAAGGCTCTAGCATCCGCTTTACAAGAGCTATATAGGCATCTCCATCTTATAACTTTCAATGTCACAGTGCACGTAGACATTTTACCATGAAAGAAAGAAAAAACATTTATTGCCTTAGAAGCTTACAAGCTATATTAAAATTACAATTTTCCTTAACCAATTTAACTCTAATTTAATTTATTGTATTGTTATTTCCCTAATTAATTCGCTAAGGCAAAGATGCGATATTTGAGCGTTTTATTTAGGTTCTTGTTCTTCTTCTTCTTCTCTTATATATAAAGAAAGAAAGAAAGTAAAAGTATTTATTTTGCAACACACACACAATATATGGTTTCTGTCCGTCATTTCGACAGACAATTTTGCCAGTGTCAAGTGAAATAATAAGTGTAATAAATAAGTGTATTTGAAATAAGTTTAGTCGAGTCATCATACGTCAAGTCGTTTGTTTCAGTTTTGGGTTAAATGTGTGCATTATGACAATGTTAGGTATGTCACCGTCATTATGTACCTCATCTTAGAAAACAGTTGTTTATTCATAAAAACTTTGTGAGCAGGTTTAGGTAGGTACTCGGATCTAGTGAAAGTAATGGGACAGCGCACGCGACTCCATAATCGAGTTATCAAACAGAACCTGTGCTTGATTATGTAACCGAAAGATGGGCGTGACCTTGCCTATCCACATCATTACCATCCTGTAGAACTCCACTGTTAGACGGACTTCTTCTGTAGATTTTCAAACTGAACGACATCGGTCCTCCATCCTTTTATCTTTTCTTCTTCTATTTGGTCTCAACAGTATCCAAAAAACAGTCAGGGTGAGGTTTTATTTTTATATTCAATTTATTGATGGAACAAGCCGATGACCTGCGATGTTAAATGGTGTATGTGCCTGTAATTGCACTCCTTTATTTATCCTTTACTCATTTCGTGCGGATAATAACCCTCTTTAGAGCCTCGACAAAAAATGGATTGTGTATTTGGCCGGAATTATACACATTTGATGTTAACAATATCGTCACTTTCATTTTTGCGTCCTTTCGCCTTTCGACTCGCAGTCGCGATTCGAGGACCTTTGTTCAGTTTCTTATCCAAGGCAATTCACGTATTTAAAAGACCTTTAGACCCGTATTCGCATTTACTGCTCAAGCACTCATCCGCACTCGAGCCTAGATTTTTGACAGTTTCGTATATAATTTATAAGTTAAAAAACTGGAAAACCGACTTCAATTCGACTACCAGCTTCATCACCAGATGATGATGATGACAGTTCATTGGGAATGTTCTAGTCACTATAAACACCACATAAAAGTCACAGGAAAGCAAAATACGCAATTTCGTGCACGTGGTTGGTGTTGATTCTTTAGAGGAACAACTGGTGGGTTTTTGCTTTTCTCCAATTAAATGCGGTTTGAATGTACAAATTGGGTTTATTGACAAATTTAGAAAAATGTAAAAAGTTAGGTGTCAAGGTTAGGACAAGGGTCCATTGTTGCTAGCAGTAAAATGGTAGGCGCTACGCCACAACTTGGCATATTACATCGTTGCTAGCAGTAAAATAGTAGGCGCTGCGCCGCGCCGGGCATATTTTTTTCAGTTATTTCTATTTATAACCCAAACTACTCAACCGATTTTGATGAAAATAAAATGGGACCAATCTGGAAGTATATCCTTTCAGATGAAATAGGAATTTTTGAAATCGGTTCATAAATGACGGAGTTCTGAGGTAACAAACATTAAAAAAAATAAAAAAAATAAAAAAATAAAATAAAAAAAAACATACAACCGAATTGAGAACCTCCTCCTTTTTTGAAGTCGGTTAAAAAATCTACTCAAAATACTTAGTCACGATGAGATAATGAGAAGATGAGCCTTAGTTTAGCGAATGTGACTGAATTATGAAAACATTGACTTCGAAATTTTGACTTTATTTTTATTTGAATTGGGTTTTATCCTCTCTATGATAAAAGTATCCAAACCCACAACTTCATTTCCTGTATCTTATTATCATGCATCACAAGAAAAAGTTGGAGAATAAATAAAACATCTCATTCTCCGTACGCTTGAGTGGTAATCTCTCGATTAGCAGACACCGTTATGGTGAAATTGGGTCCAATACGCACGCTGGCAGATGATAAATCTCGTGTAATTTTATACCTGCTTATGTAGCTATAAGCCAATGCTTCGAACGGAACGAACAGAACCTTTTAGTGAAAAAATATTATTATATCGACAGAAAAAACAGTGGAAACCCCTATGAAATGCGTTCTTGGCCTTCATTTCTAGAAAAGATGAGAAGTATTAAGAATTTACGAGTTTATTCAAAAAAACAGAATGGCCATAAAGAGAATCCAATTACAGCCTTAATTGCATGTTTCTGGCCACACTCATGTCGGCTGTTAATAGTCTTCACTTTCATCATAAACTTTCGTAGAATCCTCTATATTGTGAGATATATCCAGAAATACCCGGATGAGAAGTAAAAGAAAAAAGAAAATAGTGATATAATGAAAATAGTGATGGCAAATAAACTTCGGAGAGAAATAACTTCAGCCGCCTGAAAATTTCTTTAAATAACTCGCTTAACATATTACATCTATCTACCTAATTAGTGCGATATTTAATGGTTAAGAGACTAATTAGTAGACATTAAGAGGTGGAAATGGCAGATAAAAGCGATTAGGTAATTATAATTCATGTGTAATTTATGTGATATATCATCAACATTTTGGTGTCTGCTAAAATTGATTAAGTAGATTTTTAAATCTCTCTTTCGTCAAGCCGTTTTTTTTGTTTTAAAGGCAAAATGGTGGGTTTTCCCTTCAAAACATGGAAACGAATTCCATCAAATAATAAAATCACATAAATAATAAAATCTACCTACAATTATTGCCATAGCACTTTATGCTACGATCTCAAGTATTATTGGTTAAAATTCCACAAAAATTAAAGAATAACACTCACAATAACACCAAGAAAAGTAATGAAAATAAATGTGCTATGTTGCTTCTACAAATGACAGAACTCGAATTTACAATCATGTTCTAACGTGTAAATTAGCTCACTGTTGCTCAAATGTTGGTATTTAAAACAATAACAGAGTAAATAGTGTCAAAGAGCAAAACGATTAAAAGCGTAATAACATTTTAAATGTTATGTGTTATAATAATAAACTGTCTGTAACCGTTATATTAAAATACCGAAAAAATTCATGCAGTCTTATATATCGTTAAAAAGAAATGAAACACACAATAAAAAGATCACAAGGATCATTTAAGATCGTCTTATATAACTAGGTGATTCTAGGTGCCAGTTCCACGCGATCGGCCCCCGTATTCCAATCTTTTGCTGTCAAGTTATATTTCACTGCCCAGTGTAATTTCTTCAGGTCACGTGGTACCAAATTGTACCACGTGATCCTTTTTTTTAGACACTTGACAGCAAAATATGCGCAAAAACAAATTAAATGACATCATAATGTCACTATTTAGTCACAGAATAGCTATGAGTTAGTATGAACTGACCATGATTTAAAACTCTGCAGTTCAAATTTGCAGTTCAACTGAGATTGGAATACCCCTGCAGAGCCTAAAATAACGGGCAAGAAACTACGTTCTGGTTCCTAGTGTTATTTTAACTCATTTGTAGAATTCGGTAAAACCACGCATAGATGTTCTTCATGTCTTAGGTCTTGAATACTCTGAGAATCTCAGAAGAACAGGTAATCAGAGACACGTCTCGGTACAGTCGGTACATGTCCAATTTCTCAAAACTAAATTGATAGGACTGTTTAAATTTTAGCTGGTAGCTAATGATTAAAGCGCAGGCTAAATCACAAATTATATCCATATTTCATAAAATAAATTACACTTAGGTTGGTGTCTAGATCTCAGACGAATACATTACAATGTGCTTCATTTAATATTACGTCAGTGGTGGTATTCCGTTTCAGGGAGAATATTCTCTTCTTCTGTTCCCGCGTGCGTGGTGCAGTAACACGTGGTGAGGGTCCACAAATAACAATAATCGAGTTTGAGTCTGAATCGAGATTCAAGTGTAGCTTTTCATTATGGACTGTCATAAAATCCAATTACTTCAATTACTACAATCCAACACTGAGCGGATTTTTTGAGAAGCTTGGTTTCGTCAAGCTTCTGCTCAGTGTTTCCATACCAAGCAGCGCACACCGGTGTAATTGGCGTCAGACGTTTCACACCGGTTTTTACATTGTCAACTCGTAATCGCCCCTCTGAAAACTTGTATGAATTAAAAATGATATCTTTGCTGAACCTTTGCTTTGGTATGCTCCAGATCGTGATGTTCTTTGCTATTTTGCATACTTTAGTGATAATCTTCATAACTGTTGAAATGTGCGAGCGAGAAAGAAGGTTGTTTCACGTTATCCATCGCTGCCGAAACATGATTTTTGACACTTCTTGACAACGTTCGGCATGCATTGTGGTCACAACACAATTAGTATCACACAATAGTGATGTCATACACACGTGAGCAACAAGGGAACGCTCGAATGGAATAGCAACAGTAGGTCAGTGAGATGGCGGAATGTCGTAATTGGTGCAATTTGCGCTTTCATGACTTTTTACAACATTTATCACCATCATGTTTGTACGGGCATTATAGATTTTATTACGTTCTTTTGCTCATTCATAAATAATAATAGTAAAATAATTTAGAATAAAAAAAAATAACAATGGTATTTTCTTTAATTGTTTATTATTAACAATAAACATTCAAATAATAATAATGTAGCTTTTGAATTTTTTGCGGCGAACGGCGCAACCTATGACTAGCGATTTTGTAAGTATATATGCTACGTAAAAAAAAATGTGTTGATAGAGCAGGTAATGGTACTCATGTTTAATACAATCATCATTCGTAATATTTTTCATAAAAAAATACTAAACTAAATATTAAAAAAGTACCTTTTTATTTATTAATTTATTATAAGGCATCGCCAACAGCACACATAATACACTTTCTAAAATAACTTATAAACAATAATTATATTATAGAATGTGTGCCAATTACAGGCATGCACAGCATTCGCAACAATATTACGGACAACAGTAAAGCAGAAAAGAAACAAAAAGAAAATTAGAAACAAACACAAGAACTTACTAAAAAGAAAAATTACCTTAGTACCTACTAAAAATATTAAACCTAAACTATACTTTTTTAAAAGAATAGGTTCAGTCATAGTCATAACACTAAGCTACCATCTACCGTAAAACATTTACACTGTAGTTTAAGGTACGTACTACGTGTACGTGATGCACATGCGCCTCGTAATAAGCTATTGTTTCCGCTAGGTAGTTAGTATGTAGTTATTTAGACACTCACTAGGTGGCGCTGTTTAGTATAGCTGTAACTACTCTAGTTTTCTTAAAATGGTAGGTGTTTTAAAAAAAAACTAAAAATGTTTGGAACTAAAATGGTTAAAAGTTTGATGAAAAAATAACTCTGTTGGACAAGCGGTATAGTGTCATTCCACGGCTGGGGAACCATTTGCCCTTTTGTATACCGCTTAACATTAGGTGGGTCATGTGATTGCAACAATTTCTCATTAAAAAGCCACACGCTAATGTAAAAAAAAATTAAAAAAGTGGTTAAATTTAAATCAATGTTGATGAAAATGATGTCTAGTTGTACCTTCTAAAGTACTAGGTACTACTTATAATTAGCTCTCTGTAAAATAGGGATTATGCAAAGCATGTGTACAGTTAGCATCAAAATGATCATTTTTTTATAATTTATTGATTAGAATTTTTATATTCTTATTTTAGCTTTTAATCATAAATTTTAACCATAGAGTTTTTACTATTAATGATGGCTAGAAAAAAAACTAGTTTTCAGTCATAAAAATGTAAGTTTCATCATCGTACTTATGATGCTGACTATATTTGATGCTGTAGTTTATAAATCATCTATTTATCATTAGTTGTAAAGCCTCTTTGCTCTTTAACATCCATAAAAGTATCACATAACTCCAATCAAACACATTATAATTTATAAGTTAAAAAACTGGAAAAACCGACTTCAATTCGACTACCAGCTTCATCATCAGATGATGATGATGATGATGATGATGATGATAGTTCATTGGGAATGTTCTAGTGACTATAAACACCACATAAAAGTCACATTAAAGCAAAATACGCAATTCGTGCACGTGGTTGGTGTTGATTCTTTAGAGGAACAACTGGTGGGTTTTTGCTTTTCTCCAATTAAATGCGGTTTGAATGTACAAACTGGGTTTATAGACCAATTTAGAAAAATGTAAAAATTTAGGTGTGCACCACAAAGGGTCCATCGTTGCTAGCAGTACAATGGTAGGCGCTACGCCGCAACTTGACATATTGCATCGTTGCTAGCAGTAAAATGGTAGGCGCTACGCCGCAACTTTGCATATTTTTTTCAGTTATTTCTATTTATCACCCAAACTACTGAACTGATTTTGATGAAAATTAAATGGGACCAATCTGGAAGTATATCCTTTTAGATAAAAAAAGAATTTTTGAAATCGGTTCATAAATGACGGAGTTCTGAGGTAACAAACATTAAAAAAAATAAAAATAAAAAAAAAAACATACAACCGAATTGAGAACCTCCTCCTTTTTTGAAGTCGGTTAAAAATAGGTATAAATGTTTATACACTACTACGACACGACACCTATACGATATCGTTGGAAAGCTAATTACGTACATTTAGGTCTTTAGGCCTCATAATCAGTATGAAAACGTACGTGTTCATAGTTTTTTTAATTGAGGACAGTTGAGACAAAAAAGTCCGATCTGTCTCCCTATTAGTGACAAACCGGACATTTTAAAATTTTTAAAGTGTTATCTGTCACCTGCTCTGAAAAAGATGACAGATCTGACTTTTTTGTCTTATCTGTTCCCCTAGCGAGACAGATCATTGTGACAGAATGGAACAATTCGATTTTTTTGTTCGATTCTATCAGTATCGTGTAAATATCGTGCGTTGTGCAAACGCCTCCTAAATCCAACCCATAAATCATAAATCACCATAACCCATAAATCCGCAGATTATTAACATTAGGTAATCCATGCAATAGTATAGTACCGAAACTAGTTATAGAAGTTCAATAGCATCGCTTTCACGGACAACTTTTACTTTTTACGGCAAAAACCTGTCAAGCAATGGCGTAACGATGAACGAACAAAGAAGAAGACTTGTTACTTTAGGTGAAGGAAAAATCCATAATTCAAAAGGTGAAAAATTTTAGTAAATGTAAAATTACTCTGATCTTATTGAATACAATGCATTATCCTCGTAGATTTTTTATTTACAAAATAAATACCTTCCTGTTGCCGTCTTGTCTTCCCTGAGAAATACAATCTGGGTCGTTTCAAGGCAAGACTGAATAGGTGTCTTCTAGACTGTCCTGGCTCCATCATCAGCCTCATCGTCACTTACTATCAAGCGAGATTGTGGCTAAAGGACAGTCTATTTCATATAAAAATAAAAAAATCATCTGGTCGTTATATAACTTTAGTAGTTAATTATCAAATAATTTACATATCTAATCTAATGAGGTTATGAGATTAGTAGCACATTCAAACACGATAATATGACTCTCGCCCACTTGCCATAATTTGAGTAATAGATGAAAAATAACCGCTGTGATAACAATAATTCACAAGCCAGTATCAATGAGAACCTAATAATTTAGCTGTGCAGTTTAGTGGTCAATTGACACCATTCATTAATAATATTTTAGTGGTAACACCAACTCTATGTAAAGTCGAAACTCTTAGCATAACAATGCAGTAATTTTGTTTACAATTGTTTCTATGTCAGTTTTTTGCATCCAGTTGTTTATAGTTTTTTGTAACATGTTCAGTTCAGAAGGCCAAACAATGAGTAGGTACAGTCTCACAAAAACTTATAATGAAAACCGCCGTTGGGTCGTGGGTTCGATACCCACCAAGAATAAACATTTGTGTGTGGCAAACATATAGGTTTCTGTCTGGCTGTACTATAAGCTTACGGACATTTTACAAAAAAAGAGTTCGCTAAACGACTGTTCGTGGTAGAGATATGGGTTCGATTCTTGGGTGGCGAACTTTTTTATACTCACTAATCTGATGTTTGAGCCATACCGTTGACGCTTTTGGTCAAAACATTAAAGAAAATCATAGAGCCAAAATAAATTAGAACCGCTTAATATCAGGTGGGCCAAAACCTTGTTCCATTGCTTATTCTCATAAATAAAAAAAATCTAAGTTCAAGCTACATGAGCGAAGCGAGACAGAAAAAAAGGACTGAGAAATTAAAATATTTTACAATTTTAACGAATGTCTTATTTATACAGTAAAATGCAAATAAAAAAATGCATCTCACTAAAATAAGGTGTTCCGTAGAAAGCTTTTTATAGAAAGCTGTTTATCAATAATCTAATCTGTTTGTTTAATTTATTGACAATCGATGCAGGATTACAGATCACAATTGTTTGAAAAGAATAGATGCCTCTGTCCTACGTAAATGGCAGTGCAGTGCAGATATGCATTTATGCATTTTTCACTTTTCCGCTTCGCAATATATCGCCAGAGCTAACCATTTGTGTATCTACAGAAGCGAATTCGTTTTTCAGGAATAACCCATTATCTATGAATTATCGCTTTTGCCATTGCTCATTAGAAAATTAAATTAATTTTTTGCATTTATACATTATATGGGCTATTTTTGGTGGCATTTTGCTGGGATGTAAAACATTCGAATTTATCAGTATAACTTTCGTGGGTTTGGAAAAGCTCAAAACCCAAATCTTTTTACGTGTAAAAAAGGAAAAACTAAATACGAGTAATTCATGGACATTTCACACGACGCCCTCTAGTCCCAAACTAAGCAATGCTTGTAATATGGGAACTAGATGCAGATAGAATACTTATATACTTTTTTTTTGTAAATACATACTAACACCCGGACATAGAACAAACATCTATGATTGCCACACACAAATGTTTGTTCTTGGTGGGGATCGAACCCACGAGCCACAGCACGGAAGGCAGGGCTATCACCAACTGAGCTGTGACGCCTGTCAAAAAAAACATAGGCTATGATAATATCATAGACAACATGCACGACATTATCATCGCTTGTCATCATTACATTATCATCATCATGATTATCATCGCTTAGCTTCGCCCCCGTAGGCCACTGCAATTAGTTTCTCGCGACACTAGCGCTCCATTATTATTCGAATATCGAAGAAAATCAACGACAACGTCGACAACACTTGTCTTGTCTTGTGCATCTCGCTTTCACACGCACCACATACTCATATTGTTTGTCTAGTTATTGCTAAGTGTTCGTGCTGTTGTGTTATTTTTGAAATGGATTGTGATTGAGTGAATTTCAGTGAATTTTAGTGACTAGTGATGTGGTACATCTTAGTAGTGCTGATCCTGCTGTGGATGGTGGACAGTCTTCGACGGAAGCAGAAGTCTGGGATGACGCATGCGTGTGTTGATATGTTCGTATGCCTTCTTTACGTTTTTTTTATTTCCCTACTGCCCTTACTGGATCTTTCACGGCCTGCATAGTGACCAGTTCGAGATGTGGTAATTCTCTTATTTAGTTCTCACTTTTCAAAGGCTTCTTTGATACACTCTTTGGGTCATGTTTGTGGAGTCACTCCTTCGTTGTGATCCTCCATCAGACAGGTCTTCGTAAAGATACTAAGCTTTGTTATAGATAAGTAAACCCTGGGCTCACAAGGGCCTCTTCAAAGGTCCATGCATTTTTTGATAGTTATTCAATTCGGTACAATAAAGCTATTAAAATTCCACAAGACTACTGTAAAATTACGGAGAATTAAGGTTTGCATAAAAAAATCTAGTAACTCTACAATTAACTAAGTGTCTACTGATACAACATACAAGGCACAGATAATATTAGACAAGGAAAACAAAAAAGTTCGAAAAGCAAATTATCTAGAAATGAATTGAAAACCCTGAGATCTAGGTTGAAACAGAGACACTGCATCCATTAAAGTAGTGAAAAATCCACAACAAAGTGATGCGCCTGCGCTGAGCAGTAATTAGAAAATTACGCCACGATCGTAACACAACTCATATTCGTTAGATGGCAGTTAAACAATAGCTTTTCTGCAGAGTGCAAAACAAAGACTTGTTATGAAAACATCAAAATTTTGCTTATGTCATTTTTTTATCTAGCCTATCTCGTCACACTGTTCGGCAAAGGCCTCTCCCAAACCCTTCCACTTATCCCGCTCCTTGGCACTGTCATAAAAATATTTAAAAAAATCTGCGTCATCGCAGCACTGATGCTACGAAATTAGTGCCTAATAACAATCGTTCGCAAGTTCTCATTGGCCAAGTTCAAAAAAGAACTTTATCTAAAAGAAGGTTTATCTGTGGAATATCACAATAAAGTTTTACACAGACTGGAAACTTGATTAATTATTACTTTTTTGATAGTCCGATAAAACAAATAAGACTTGGCAAAAGGACAAATTATTAGGGGTATTCGCCACCAGAATAATAAAAAAAACTTTTATTTCTAATTTGATGGAAAAAATCTTTAAAAAAAATAAGTGTACCTAGTGTTGTCACAGGAACTACAGTTACTTATTAAAACAAAGGTTGTAAAAACTGTCACGGTCCACTTCAAAGCTTACTTGCGATTAAAATCACGTGTCCCCTTTCTATAGATGCGAGTAGGTAATTGGATAGTTTTTGCTTTGCGTCTGCGCCGATACACATTGTTGTGCAGTCAATCAGTTAATGACGATACATGTAAAGGTGGCTTAAAAAAAACTTTAAATTATTTGTAAAATATGTAGGTCAAGGAAACAGGTTTTATATGAATTGCAAGGGTTACAAAATGTAATTTTTTACTCATTCAACCGATACTACGTAGAGTTAGAGATGTCGAAAACTGCATGTCCTTTTTCCGAATTTTCTTCAAGTGACGCGTCTGATGCTCAACGAAATGTTTTAAAAATAAACCTTACTATCTTATAAACTAATACCATTTCACTTTGAACGTATAAAGTAGTGGGGCGAGCAGTTTTCGTCTTTACTGAATTAAAGATCAGTGAGCAAGAACCACGTCATGTTCTTGAAACGAAGCGTGACTCGTCTGCTGCGCGACTGCATGGAGACTCGGTATTTGCATAGGTACCGCATGGACTTATTCAATTGCGAAGAATTTGAAAAAAAGAATGCAAGATTTTTTTAGCAACGCCGCACGTCATTTGTTTTTATTTTTATAAGTGATTAGGTATTTTTTTTGGCGTCTCAAGATTTTCCAAAAGGATGCACATACTTACCTACTTCTTTTGAGCTTACAAAGCTCATGAAATTAAAAAAAAAGTTAGGAATTGAGCGTTTTGAATAGGTACTACCAGGACAAACGGTTTCTAAAACAGTAGGTATGCGGCGATGCAAGTATAACTTGCAGAATAATATAGACACGGAAATTTTGTGTAATCAAACCAGTTAGTATCCAGCATGTAGTTGCGCGGCCTGATGTCCATCAACGAGGAACTGATGGCATCTAACCATCATTTCGAGCATGTAACAGTTGCGCTTCTGGTTCTAACATTACACTGTAACACTTACAACATGGCGGAATCCGTTCGAAATTTGAAATTAAGTTCATAATTATTTCGATAGGTTTCATAACTTTTGTGCAAATTAGTTACCCTCTGTAATATGTGAATAATTTTTGCCTCTGTTGTCTGATTAATCAATGCTCCAAAATTTTGTATTCTTCATAGATAACTATTATAAATATTATTTTATAACCATGAAGAATATAAATTAATGTCGACTTTGACTTAACGAATTGTTATTGATAAAGTTATTGCCGTCTGAAATTCTGAATGCTAAAAAAAGGGTAAAATATTCCTGTAAAAGTAAAATTACTTAGATACGAGTCGTATATTTTCGGCTCTAAGCGACCGTATAGTTAGACGATTAGTAGAACTAATTGTCAGTTTATGTACCTATGATTTGTAAGAACAGATAGTTTAAGGAAATTCGTAAATGAGTCCATCATTCACGGTCCGGAACACCACTAGTTTGCATAAAGCAATCACTAGCGAGTTAAAATCTCAATTGCTCACAAATTGCAACACTTTGATTACGTATAACTTTCCATAGACTATAAAATTGCATTTGGTTTATTTTTAATTTTATGGTAATTTATTGATTGTAATCTCTAGGTTCGTTAGTCTACTCTACTATTTATTGTAGAATTTATTTGGAGACTAGTGGCATCTGAATTCCAGACTTAGCCAAGGACGAACGAACGAATGCAGAAATCATATTTTAATATGTACACCCGTGTACAGGGTGTAACATAATGTCCCTATAAGTCCGAAAGGGGGGTATTCTACACATCATGACGAACAACATTTGTTCTACGACTTTTAATATTTCGATGTTTTTCATTCATGAAAAGCGTCTTAAAGTTTCCTGAAAAATAGCATTGCACATGTATTCGAGTGTCTATAAGTGGGTGCGATGTGATAGGAGGGTGCGTGAGCATGTATACTAACAGGCTGGATACAGACGCATAGTAAATAAACACATAGGGTTGTCGCAAATCCCTAAGATAAAAAAATAATTAAAAAAAATAGAAATTTAAAATATGTCGTATTCAACTTTTGAACATGCCAATCTATTTATGTGTTTGGTCTGAATGAGCACCTTTTCGGCTTATAGGGACAATATGTTACACGTTGTATATATTTCCCAACCGGTCAACCCAGCCTATCAATTATATTCGCATAAAATTAAATAATCCCAATTACATGTCCAAGTCGTCAACCTCTTCGTACAAGCTTTGAATTAAAATAAATTAACATAATTACGCAACATTCTCGTGGGTTTCATATTTTCACCTGTATTATTTTCACATTGACCGGTCGCCAAATTCCTACTAGCACCGAAGTTCGAATGAGGCAGGAAGCCGGCTCGCGCATGCGCCATGGTGCTATGAACAGCTGTCAAGTGACAACAATAGCGCGTCATTACAAAGAGTTATTACCATCAGCAGTGGATCATCATCATGTAGGGGAGAAAGAGCGGGGCAGTGCCCGCGCCAGTCAGTCCACACGCGCAATTCGACATGGTCAACTGTACTCGCTTGATATAACAAGCGCATCGCGACACGACCATAAACACGCACTAATCTAAAATTAGTTTTTTTTTTGCCAACTGTTGACATTGACAGATTTGGCGCCAAATCAAACAGTAATTTGGTCGCGACCGGTTTTGTGTGCACGAAAGTGAATTAACATTTTTGTAACGTTATCGCGAGAGTGAATGTGAAACTGTATTGCGTAATAAATACCTCGGAGATGTTAATGGATTTTATTAAATTATTGTGTATTGCGCTATAATAGTTTTAAGATAAAGTGTGCCGCGTACCGGCGTAATGGATTTAAGGGTATCTAAACGACTTTCGTGACATACTTACTTAATATATAATTTTATATAATTTAAGAACTTAAAGCCTATGCTTATTAAGTTCGAGCAGGAAATAAAGTTTCATTTATGTATCTACTCGATTATAATGGCCGTTGTTGTGAAAATATGACATTGTCTATGGTTAGAAAATCGAATCGAATCGAATAAACCCCGTGATCTACTTAAAACGAGTTCCATAGAATAAAAGGATAAAATAAAATTGATATAAAGAAATTGTAGTAATTTAAGTAACTTCACAGAAACTTTATGTGGGGCCAAAAGTATAGGTATGAATGCTTAGGGTAAAATTCCTAAAAAAACCTTTTCTGTGAAAATATCTAGGTACGTAAAAACCATTCTGAAAAACACAGTAACACGAAAAATAACCTTTCAAATGAAGGAAATCTGCAGGAAATTACTATTAATAAGTAATTGAAAGGTTCCAAAAACAACAAATCCCTTCCTACTAAAGCAATAGAAACCTATAATTACCATGCATTATTTAAAACTAAACGCAGTGCGTCTAATTATAATGTTTTTAAGTTACGTAACTGAACAATGGTTAAGTAACTTGGGTGTAACACTTTCATCCGTCATTTTTTAGGCATGTTTTTAGGCTTGTTTTTAAGCATTCGAGATTAATGATTCGAGACTATGTATTATAAGTATGTATTTACAAAAAAAAGTATATAAGTATTCTATCAGCATCTAGTTCCCATATTACAAGCTTTGCTTAGTTTGGGACTAGAGGGCGTTGTGTGAAATGTCCATGAATATTTATTTATTTATTATTTATATTTAATCTTTTAACCTTTTTTGATAGTCAGAGTAAAAAGGGTGTTATAACTTTAACCCTGTTATTAATAAATTTAAGGGAAGCTTGGAATAGTTACACCGTGTGTTGTCTCTTTCGATCGAATTTGAATCAGCATGTCAATGCCAAGCTAACAGGGGCTTATAACAGGGTAGAAGATTATTTATCCAATAGTTCCACTAACAACGAATAGCGCTATTCGTCAGTTAAAATAATATTTGTCTCTGCCTTATGCTTGTCAAAAACAAGGACGGAAATATTTTAATCTAAGGAATAGCGTTATTCGGAGTTGGTCCAATCCAGCCTAAGTATAGTATTGTTTGCATGTAGTATCGATACAGCATGACATTGAAAAGCATTCGTTATGGTAATTAGTAGGTACTTGTAGTGCCATGCATACTCATTATTGACGAGAAACGAGAAAACACTTTCATTCATGATATTTAAAAAAAATAAAATCATCCATCTACTTGACTGTAATATTGTTAAGTGGTCCTAAATTCTTTCCCAAAATTTTTTGTGCATATTTTGAGTATTTTCACTTTGTAGGTAGAGTTTAAAATTATTTATCAGTAATCTAGTTCCCATATTAGGTATAAGCTTTGTTTAGTTTGGGACTAAAGGGCGTTGTATAAAAATGTCCATGAATATTTATTTATATATTATTTATTTTGAAAATAGGTAAGTTATGTAAATGCCGGCAGACCGCATTTCCTCAAAACTTCTTTGACACCTTCGTGTGTTGTAATTGGTTCCTACATTGTCAATTATTGGTAAGCAGTAATTTTGCTGATTCAATCAGAATGATCGCTGAGGAGGAAGCACTTTTTACTCGTGCCGTGTGTTACAGCCATTACTTTCCTAGTGACGGGTGTATCAAATGATTTTACACACGATGCTAAATCATAGTGTTTATAAGAAATAGCTTCTAATAGCTTTTGTAAACTGTTTGGAAAATAGAAAGATAAATTGATATAATAAGCAACTCCACGGCTGGAACCTAGGGGTGGCTAGCAGGGGTATGCCAATCAAAGTTGAACTGCAAAGTTTTAAATCATGGTCAGTTCATACTAACTCATAGTTATTCTGTGACTAAATAGTGACATTATGACGTCATTTGATGTGTTTTCGCGCATATTTTGCTGTCAAGTGTCTAAAAAGAATGATCACGTGGTACAAAATTGTACCACGTGGCCTGAAGAAATTACACTGAGCAGTGAAATATAACTTGACAGCAAAAGATTGGCATACGGTGGCAGGGGTAGATTGTAAATAGGAAAGTCCTTGCGATTAGATTTTCCGTTTGACAGAGTCAATATTTTGATTTGTATTTTTTTCGTGCAATTCTATTTATCTTTTATCTATCGAAGCGCTTGTAGCGTAGTTTGCTTAATCAATCTTCACCGATTATTAAAGTTAAGCGACGGATATTATTTGGATGGGTGACCGCTAGTGGCATTTTATCTGAGCGCTTCCGTGCTTCGGAGGGCATCTCCCGGCTCTAGCAGTCGCAAAAACTTCGTCACAAGAGTTGGCCACTAGCTCAAACGAACTTCATTTATCGTTTTAGTAGGTCTATAGACTACAGAAGTAATAATCGCTAGCGCACTTAAATGTAGAGCATGTCTAATGCCATAATATATAAATTAGGTACACCTGTCAATCGTAGAAGTAGGCAAACAAACTCGTTCACGAGATTTAGTACAGAAAGTAACGTAATCGCGAAAGTAGGAAGGCTCTAGAAAACACAGTTAAGCCTCATTAAATAAATAAATATACGACAAGTAGCATTGAACATCAAACTATACAGCGTGTATTGCAGTTGTTACCACAACATTATTAGACAGTATTTTGTGGTTGCAAAAATACAGTTTCACTATCACTAAGGCCACAGTTCAAATAATTATAAGCCAGTTACACACGTACTCTTGAATTAGAGCTGCTTTCCGACCCCGAATCCATTACGCAAGACGCCGTAACAATAAGATGAGAACACGGAACTAGAGCCTAACCGTATCCGACCATTTTGACCCTTGACTTACTGCATTTAGGCAACATTTTCTGTGTTTTAACAAAGCGACAGTTAAATAACGAATAATGCCAAGAGAGCCGAAGGATGACAATTGCAATGCAATAGCACGTTTAATAAAAGACTTCTGCAGTTGCTCAGAATACGGCACCTGGTCGCCTGAGATGACGGCCGACAAACGCAAGGGCCCCTTCTTGAAAAGTGAGCTGACCAACATGTCTGCGGTGAAACGACGTATCATGACAATAGCCAAGAGAAAAAGAGAAGTCCCACAACCTCCGCAGCTCGTTCACGATGACAAAAAACACGACACACTAACCTCAAACCTTATCAACACAACTATCAGTTCCCAAAATAGCACTATCAGAAGAAACATAGACAACTTCCTCCTCTCTCGAAGGATGTTCGCTTTAGAAGAAGACTTGTACGAAAAGCCGATACAATGCACAAAGAATTCCAACTGCGGTGAGAACTGGTCACTGAGCAAAGCTTGGAAGATCAGTAACAGTGAGTTCTTCAATCGGTCTCCTCCAAACTCTTACCAAACGATGGATCGGAACTACTCCAACTTAGAGCGAATAGACGAAGTCCCCAGGAAAGATAGAAAAAGGCGGAGTAAAAAGCTGAAAGAACAATTACGCTACGATAAACACATAAAACGTCACATCAGGATCCGCGTGATGCTATCGTTGCGTATGAGGAGGTATATGAAAAGACGGTTGAGGAAGACGAAGATGCAAGCGTTTCAGAGCATCAGTGTACCTCCAAGGATGTTCATCCGAGGGGCATCGGTGACGTCAAGCTTCGGGACGAGGTCTTACAGGAGTGTGATGACGGACAAGCTGGCTGATGGGACGGTGCTGTTTGATGTGCACGAAGCTAGGAATTCAACTATGCAGCTGTGCCATGATTATAACGAGGACCTCGACACGCTACAGATAGCATTACGCGCCGGTAATTTTAGGTAAATATACATACATACTTTTGTTGTTAGCTATATTGTTTTGGGGCAGGTATCTTGTCCACTCACAAGTTTTTAAACTCATTTAAACTATGATATAAAAAAAATAAACACGATCAGCGAATACAATAAACAGATGCAAACTCATTCGATTTACATAATGCTTAGTGCTTATTTTTACCTGTTTTCCAAATATAATATTATGTTAATGCTAAAAATAACCTAGACCGTGAAATTCTATTAACAGTCCATTTTTCAATTTATTAATAGAGTATGTAAAAAAATTCCGACTGTAAAGTAATTACTATATTTACAAATACACATGAAATACCCAGTTGAGTTTATTTGCAAATTGTTGCAAACGATTTATAGTGCCCAAGACTCTGGCTGTGGCTGCATTGCCGCGCTGAATAGCAACGCTGATGCGCTGGGCTAGATACTTACCAGCCCTCGGGTCACACGTTGCTTCGTTATAAAAATATACTTGAAATATACAAATATTCCAATGATCACTGTCCGAAAACGACCGATATCCACAATATTTAACGCGCTCGTTTCGCAAAGTTATTTATTTCTAAATTGTCGGAAGTCATCACCGGAAATGGGCGTCGGAGCGTGATGCCTTTGTCCTTTACCCCACATTAATGGTGAATTGGTGACTAACGTCTGTCCGTCTGTAATTGACCTCTGGCTATTGTTTTTGTGAATGGAATTTGAGGTTCAAGGCTTTTGTGGTTGAGAATCTACATTACAATCTTCAGCATGCTTTGCATAAAATAAAATGTTTATGTTGTCAGTTGTCAAGCTTTCACAAATAAGTAAGTTTAATTTTAAGGTTGTGACTTTGGTAATTAGGTAATCGATAGAGAACATATTTTTTCTAAATAATGAAGTCGATTTTGTACAGTATTGGGAACTAAGACAAATAATTTAATTTTTTTTATTTTATTAAAACACCAAGATCGCATTATAACGCTTAAAAAACTGTGAATCTAGGTACCTAGTGACCAACCGAGATTTTCTTTAGTTAAATTATTTCGTAAAACTATGTACTTTATACTTACCTACATTTTCTGTTTAAGAAATTTAAAATTGCGCCTCTGAATAAGATTTCATTTTTTTATAATTTGCTCTATAAAATTATTGCAAGTGTGTGTAATGATCAAAAATATGAAATGATTCTGCACACAAATATTTTCACCTTTCTATCGCCAGTGGTGCGTGTCGTCAACGCTTCTGCAATGTTGTTAACCTTTGTCGTGCGGTTGATCATTTTCATAACATACGTAACACTGGAATCCTTCAAGAATCAATAAATGCACATCGTGTATAAATTATGCTTAGCGCGATTGTCAAAATGTAGAGTACATCGCGCTCTCGTGGAAAAATTATATTTTGGTAGGTATATGTAAAATGGGGATTTTTTTTTGTTGAACGCGCCTTTATTTTGTACCAAAAAACACTCGTGATTTTGGGTAGGGTAAAGTTGCTAAAACATCACGTGATTAATGGACTACCCCTAATAATCCTGCCATGACAGCATGAACTTAACATTTATCCTTCTGCATATTATAATTCTAGGAAGTGGTAAAAATCGTTCAATTACTATATTATTACTATACTATTATTATTACTATTTTACGTAATTACACGAATTACGTAAGACATATGTAGATATGATAACGTTGAATGAAATTTATGCAAACATTCATAGAGTAGGTACAGAAAAGAGAAATATTTATGTTTACTTCAAATGTAATGTGCTAAAACATCTTTTATAACTTTCTTGGAATAGGTGGGTGTCTTTGCGATTTCCATAATGATGAAATAGGTTTTACAATTGAACCTTAGGTAACATTTAAAACTATTGAGAAAGCTACTTTTACAGTTTTGTATAGGCACCAAGAAATGACTAAAATTATTTAATTTCGTACACTGCCAGAAAATCTACAAAATATCCCGTTGCTCCAGTAACATACAGTATTTAGTCACAACAAAACGAATCTTTGTCTCTCTGAAGTATCTCGCAGAACCCATTTTTGGTCGAATTCCGAATCGAGAATCGATGTCAAATAAACTTCCTTTAGGTAAGTTCGATTAACGTAGTGACCGGACGAAGATTTTTAGCAGAAACGTTTTGGTTTTTTAAAACAGCACGAGAATCCTTCTCGATTTTTGCATAGTTTCGTTGATTAGTTTAATATGTTCCGGGATCCAGATCTTAAATTAGGTACTAAAAATGTGATAGGTTTTTTTAAACAAAATATAGAGGTTTATCGTGTATTTTGAATAAATTAGCGCATCAATATAGATGAATTGGTTTCCGAAATGTCAAGATCAGTCCCTTGTCGCATTTTATTTGAGTATAAGATTTAGTGCAGTAGGTATAAAACGAGCACGGTTATTTGCCTGATCAAATTACAAAACTTGTGTTATAAGACGCCATCTATCGGCGAGTAGCTGAACAAAGCGTTTAGTAAGTGAAGACTGACTAAACCAACCCGTGAATGCCTATAGTAAATAATAGTTCCACCATCGGTCAATAGATAGCGCTGTTATGTAAACAAATGCAACGCGAGCGCGTTGATGTCTTTTTTATGAGAAATGTGATTTTGATTTATAAACCAAGCCACCAAGCGTTCAAGATTGAAAATTGTGATTTATAGCGGCAGTTTAAAGAGGTGTTAATTCCACATTAAAAAACGCATATTAACGCGTCAGATTCCAACAGTTTCGACCGATATCGTGCGTTTGTGGTACAAAAATTATTTTTGCAAATTTTCTAATTTTTTAAAATAAAACATGTCATTTTTCTTTTTGTTCTCAGGAGCGGCCGTTTAGCTGTCGAGGGCTGGTGGTGTGGTCGAGCCATGCCAGCGGCCGGGGGGCGGACCAACAATGGAGCCCTGGCGCTTCACTATGCAGCAGCAAGGGGCTGCCTTGACTGTGTGCGATTGCTTACCAACACCACGCCTGACGTCTCGTGAGTACCTATCTTATGTTTGGAAATTTAACATTACAGGGTTTTTTTTTGGTTCTTGTAAAAAAATATATTTTTATAGCAATAAAATATTTTGCTTGTAAATAAATTCAATTCAATAGGTGTTTTTTGGATCATGCAGAGAGAGAGAGAGAGTGTTGGCCGCATGTCAACTGACATAATGACAGGATTTGTTTTGCGACACATTGAATGTGCCGTAAATAAATACTTTTCTTATTTATTCTTTCTTAAAACGTTAGGGTTGTAGATATTTTAATACAGTCTACTCTATATATTTTAAGATCATATTGTCACTACCTGAAAAAACACTCCACTTTTCCTCCTGAATTATCATAAAAATATTTACAGTACTCATAACATAAAATGGTATTTACCGACACGCATGATCTGTTAATCGTAAATCAGATTTACGTACGATCCCAAGTCCGTTGCTGGTAAGACTTCGACCACATATCTTTGCATGCTTTCTACTTTAGCAGTAACTGTCGTGATATATCCACGAGGATGCCTTTACGTTAGCGTAAACGGCTACGTCTGAATGTCTATTTAGTGTGAAACCAAAAAGTTCCACACCCCAATTGCCTGCAAGCAGTAACGATAAACCCAGTACTTACCTATTTTACATAAGACCACCACAACATGAGAGATAAATATGAATAAATATTCATGGATATTTCAAACAACAGCCTGTAGTCCCAAACTAAGTAAAGCTTTATAGTAATCTCTATACTATATTATAAAGAGGAAAGATTTGTTTGTTTGCATTGAATAGGCTCCAAAACTACTGGACCGTTTTGAAAATTTTTTTCACCGTTCAGAAGCTACACTATCCCCGTGTGACATAGGCTATATTATATTTTAAAAAATTAAGGACCCTTACTAAAACTTCAATAATGTAACCCAAGATGTAAAAAAATGACATTAAAATTTACAATCTTTGACATTTTTGTTAAATACTCGTGCGAAGCAGGGAAGGACCGCTAGTATTGAATAAAAGATTTATAACTTTGACTTATGGGAACTGTTATATCGTTTTCTATTTTGTTTGTCATTCAAAAGCAGATGTAGCCTAATTTCTTTATATCCATGAATCTAACTGCATTCACACCAGTCGCAAATAAACAACGCATACGCACGGTCGTCTTTTATTACAATTAGATAGGATTCATAGCAAAACAAACCTTAGCAGCCTCAACAGGAACTAAATTGCTGATAATGGTATTTTGTAAATACATACTTGCAGCTGGGATCGAAGCCTTGCCACCAACAGACAAAAACTATATTATCGGTAACTGTCCAGTCACGATAGCTGATGGTAACGGGACGTAGATCGAGGGTGTCCGTCAACGAGCTCAATATTAGAGCATGCGTTACTGACCGACTGACTGACAAACTTGCATGTTGTACAAGGCACGGGGTTAAAACATGGACGAATAAAAAGGTTAAAAATAAAAACACGTTATCAATTTATATTTAAATTATATTTGTTACTTCCTAGCTTAGTTTTGTGGTGCCATGATAGTAGTTTGTAAGGATTTTTGAACGATAATGTGATATTAACCCTTAGCCACCTAACGTGTTTTTGAGTTACACTACCACCTAACGGCGGTCATGGTGACCGCTTATTATTTTCTATTTTTTTATATGAAAAAAATAATAATAATGACATAAATGAAAAACGTAACGTAACCTTTCTTATTTTTTTATTTGAATGACGTTATTAAACTTTGAAAAAGAACACTTATTCATATTAATAATCAATGCTTATTAATAGCTTAAACATTTCAGTACAAAATATAGGCATTATAAAAAATCTGAGATCTGACAAGTAACTATAAGTAAAACGTAATAAAATATTCTTATTTTTTGGTACTTTAATATATAACCTACTATATAAAACTATTAATGGCACAATCAAATCACTTTTTTTTTTAAATTGCAATGGGTAAACAGTT
Organism: Gandaritis pyraliata; assembly: GCA_947859175.1. Classification (NCBI taxonomy): domain Eukaryota; kingdom Metazoa; phylum Arthropoda; class Insecta; order Lepidoptera; family Geometridae; genus Gandaritis; species Gandaritis pyraliata. Next base: position 1,699,100 of record OX401866.1, on the reverse strand, counting down.
ACAATTTTTGACGACAGTTTATGCATATCTTTTGCGAACATTCAACGCAAATGGGTTTTTTACATTGAAAACACATGTGATATGTTTTGCGTTTTTTTTAGCATCACAGGTTGAGCAAGTCTTTCTGATTTCAAACTTTTCGATGTTGGCAGTTGAGAACTCGTCTTCGTGCTCGTTTGGCAATTCTAGCTCATTTCTTTCATTTTCCGTCTCTGAATCAGATATTTGTTCTAACCATCCCAAGATGTTTCGGCTTAGTCGCTCATCAGACATTATAAAGCTACAAAAACAAAAAGAATTGATTTTATTAAAAATTACGTAACCACCTAACGGCGGTCACCATGACCGCAAACAAAGTATAATTACCTGTAACTTTTGAACGCGCGAACGTGTGAGGTAATCGAGCGTACAACGCGTACTGAGGAGCGGGGGGGTAAAGTAGATGAAGTCACAGACGCATAGCTCGCATAATAACGGAATAATTCAAAAAACAAAAACCGCTGGAGTCACTGTGACCGCCGTTAGGTGGTTAAGGGTTAATACAAATTGTGCACGAGGAATATCAACGTGGAAGTGTTTTTTATACAAGCCCATCAGCTTGTTTCCCACTTGATGTTAAGTGGTAACCACGATAACGATACATTGCCTCACTGAGGACGTGCCCTGTGATGTATTGCACCGCGCTCATCACTCTGAGGCAATAAATGTGTAGTCTCATGTGCGTGTAATTACCCCGGCATCCATACCCTTCAAATCGGAACACAGCAATGCGAGCATCACTGTGCGGCGGCAGAAATAAGTACGGTGCTAGTACTTCCCCGGACGAACTCGCACACAAAGAGCCATACTACTACAATTTTTAAGTTAAAGTTCTTAACAGCAGGAGTATGCCAATCAAAGTTGAACTGCAAAGTTGAACTGCAAAGTTTTAAATCATGGTCAGTTCATACTAACTCATAGTTATTCTGTGACTAAATAGTGACATTATGACGTCATTTGATGTGTTTCCGCGCATATTTTGCTGTCAAGTGTCTAAAAAGAATGATCACGTGGTACAAAATTGTACCACGTGACCTGAAGAAATTACACTGGGCAGTGAAATATAACTTGACAGCAAAAGTTTGGCATACGGGGGCAGTGCTCCAACGTACGGTATATATAGTTCATATTCCTTGTGCACGATTCGCACGTCAGGATCATTGCAATCGGAGTGTGAAGATGATCTGCGCGCGATCTTGGATAAAAACAATTAATTCGGTAACGCTTTCACTGCGCCATCTTGGACTGTTTACACACAACCGACACGGCATCTATACGATATCAGTGGGAAGCTAATCGCATACATAGGCTTGTATTCTGTTAAAAAACTACTTAAACATAGCGTTACTTAAGCATAGATTTGAATAGAATCAAAGTAAAAAGCGTTTATTCAATAAAATTACGAATGATCATTAAAAAATTATGTTATATACTATGTGAGTCTAGGTGCCAGTTCCACGCGACCACAGAGACCACGGAAATTTTCATACAAAAGTACAAAACGGTCAAATAATCTATGCTTAAGTCTGGATCAGTGCTTGAGCTGAAAATGCGAATACAGACCTTAGTACATACGGCTACAGGTCAGGTTAAACACCCAATATAACCATAACTACGCTATACAATGCAGATAATCGTTGGAAAGAGAGCGCATTAGGCGTAGGCGCGCTGCGCGTTCCACTCAAACACGTTCCTCTCCTACGAGTTGCAACTTTCAACTTCTAATAGTTCAAAGTCCAAACAGTCTAAGTTGATGTGTCTTCGTATGTACTAGATGCTTTCACACCGTATCGGTGGCGCCGACATTTTTGTTCGAGCTATTGGCATGCCTGTATCGGGTAGTGTGTAGACCTTTTGAGCATACGTATTATTGCCTGCATTTTTGCGATAACATTGTATTTAAAGCTAGGAGCATGTATTTTTATTTGAGGTGATCATTATCCTATAGAATTACTTAGACAAGATGTAGATAAGAGTTTGGGTTTGTTTTAAAAGTTTTGTGTAACACGTGCCCATGTAGTTTGGTGTTGTTTTTTCTTTTTTCTTCTTTTTATCTTTTATGTCCGCCTTATAGTTTATTTGTAAATATTTAAAGCTATGTTACATTCGCGTAGATAAAAATATACCTTTCGGATGTTTCAGTTCATGAATAACTATTTAAAATACAGACAGACAAGTAGATAAACAGACATATATACATTATATATTCTTTTTCCATAATCTTCGATTTAGCTTACTATAAGCATAATATAAAATAGGTACTGAAATACCTTCTTATTTCTTACTTGTACTAGCATAAAGCAATTAAAACATCCAAATTAAGCGACCGTGGTTCATGTGTTCTTTTGTATGAATGAACACAAGTAATAGTAGGTATATAAATCATCAATATTAATAATAATATCCGGGTAGTACCACGAGAAGTTTTATTTCCTATGGCACAACTTTACTGGCCTCGTGAGTCAGTGGAGAAACTGATTTACTCGTGACACTATCGATAGTAATAGTAGTAATGGAAGAGAATATTTTCCAATAGAACTATTGGTTGATCGAAAAAAATCCAATTACAGATAATAATTGTTACTAATTTCTATTGAAAAAAAAAATGAAGTTTTTTAGTTAAGTTCTAAGCTTTCATTAGATACGCCACTCGGTGGGGTAAAAAATATTTATATTTTCTTATCCTATTTGACCGTCGCTCGTAATTATTTTTTAAGCTTCTATGGTTCAGCTCTGGTGGATGTGACAGACAGACGGACAGACAGACGCCGAAGTGAAACCAGTGTTCCGTTTTTCCAAAGCAGGACCGGAACACTAAAAATTACCCCTCTGTTGGATGTAGGCTTATAGTGGCAATTGAGCAAAATAACAGAAGATCTCAGCAAAAAGTAAATGACAGTTTGATATAATTAAAATGTACCAACACTATGCATTGAGCAATAAACATGCCTCGGACGATACAGAGCGTGGTACTTGTGAAACAACAATTAATTATCAGTATTATAAAAACGGGCACACGGCAGTTGATACAAGTCGATCAATTGATATCAATCGATGATCAATCGATGCAATTATACAGGGTGAGTTCTTTCAACCGCCCTCTGAAGACAAAAGCTAATGTTTTTTTCTAAAGCAAAAGCGCGACAATAAATATTTATTTTGAGGACATCCAAAGAGTGGAAATCTTTGCCGGCGTCTGTGTTTCCGAACACTTACAATTTAAATGTTTTTAAGAGGAGAATGAATAGCAAGTGTGCTACATCGTCGACTGCTGCGGTCAAACCTTTGTATATAATGTATAAAAAAACCACTGGCTCGATTTTGATAAAAATAAGAACTGCATTTAAAAATGTCAAAATGAATTTTTATATTTATTTTCTTATTTCGATCCTTTACCTGATAACAAACTAATTCTGTAAAGTAATGCTTGTGTCCAGATCACCGCTAGTAAATGCGAATACATTTCTCACATTTGAATGTCTCACATTTGAAAGCAAATCGCGAGCACATCTTGATTAGTATTCATGTTAACATAGTTCATAAAGCTATCAGCGGTGTACGATGTAGTAAATAACGGAGTTCTGCGTCTACTGACAGCGTAGATGATCAGAGGATATAAAAACTACAATAAAATGACAAAGAAAGCTAGTTGTAAGTAGGTAATTGCCTCTACAGTAGCACTAAGGCCGGTAGCATAGTGAACTAAGAATTGCGATTATTTACACAGATTATCGACATCACCTGAGCCATATGCTGAGACTACCACCACCACGGAGACTACTTATGTTTCATCATCATTCCTCTGCCCTTATCCCACGCTAAGTGGGGTCGGCACAACATGTCTTCTTCCACTCACTCCCTAACATACACTACATAATATGTATATTTATATTTTTAATTTTAGTTATTTTTTAGTTTATACTTGTTTATTTTATTTTTAGTTGAGATTTATGTGGCGATGAATAAAAAAACTTATCTATCTATCACTTGTTGCTCTAAAAAGCATGTGATGTGTGAAAATAAGATATGAGTAAGTAGGTTGTAGTTACAAAATATACCAAAGAGCATTGTAAAAATATTGTTACTCGACTGAAGTGTATTTCGTATACTTACTAAATCATTTATCGTAGGGTAATCGTTAATGCTTTGAGCATTCAGTCATTAATTGGCTATAGAAACAACATTTGCACACTAAAATACATCCCTGATAATAAATAAAATATTTAATTATGTTGACTCTCAAATACGGAACCGAATGGCGAGGACAAAAAAACGTATTTTTCAAATCAACATATCAATGTGTTCGTCTATGCTGAAATCGCTTCAGCTTCTCGCTCAGCTCACTCGTACACACATAATTAAATCATATTGTAGATCTACAATGCGCACGCGAGTACCGCACAGTCCGCTCCGATAACACTCCGCGCGCGCCCGGGTGCACGTGATAGTGCAGTGCATATCTAGTGCATAGTGCACAACTATTGCATAGTGCTTTTGACAGTGATTGGTCAGTTTGACAAGTGTACATAGCGGTGGAAGTTTGGAATAAAATAAGACCTGTTTTGATAGTAACGTAGGGAGATTGGTCAGTTTGACAGCTTAAAACCTTTGGTCTGCTTTGTCAATGACGTAAAAAGTTAACGGTTGCATGGCAGGTTTTAAGGGCGGCTTGCACCAGAATCGCTAAACGCGTTTAACTATTAAATAGTATTTAGCAAGTTGTCAAGTCATATAAATACGTCAGAATGAAATCTATTTAGCTGTTAAACACGTTTAGCGATTCGGGTGCAAGCCGCCCTGAGAATAAGCTGCTTATAAAAAAAAAGCATAAAGAAAAAAAGCACACATGCAGTTCAGCATTGATTTCGCAGTAGTCTGTGGTAACATATATATCAAGGACAAGTCAAGCAAAACGTCACGGCTTCGTTAGTTCTTTTGCAGGCTCCGATAATATCTTCAAGCCAAAATATAATCTCAAACCAGTACTTGAGCTACCCACAGAGTAGGCAGACAGAAGAAAGAACTTAGATTAGGTACACAAAAAAAAGGAATTGACTAAAGAACTTTTCAATTTTTTTAGGCTATTGAAATTAGAAATTAGAGATTGACCGAGTTATCTATGAATAAGAGAGCATCTTCGCTGTGTTCGCTTCGACCGTCCCTATTTGTAGTGACCTGAATCTGGTCTGGGTACCTATTATTTTATTGATTTGCGAGGAGTGGTACGCAATTTTTTAATGGAGTAAAATAGTTTCCGACTCGCAGGTGAAACGTAAACTAGTTTTCTTTATACACAAATTGCGAATCACTTTTTATAAATAAACTCCGATTACTTACAGGCTCTGTAGCAGGCTGAATGGAGTTTTCACTAGTTTTTTTCACAAATAGTTTGGTTGATCTTTACCTTGCCCTTTTAATAGCCTGTGACAATGCTTCTGCATAGTTTTAAAATAAGAAATCAGGGCAGGAAGGTGCATTATATGCACTTCCATTGTGCATTGTAACAAGCCTATTGTGTTAATAACAATATTAAAACTTGACCTAGTTATTATAAATCATTTTTGAGTCAGTCACGTGAACTCTGTGAAGCTAGCCGCAAAACATTTACACAATTTCATCAATGTTCTGAAGAATTGCTGAAAACTCAGTGGCGCGTCTTGGGAGAGACCTACCGTCCAGCAGTGGACTGATAAGTTGATAATAATGAATGTTCTAATAACTACTGCGTCGCTAAACGTCACTCTAATTAGTTCAGCTATTTTAAAAGAAATAAAAAGTCTGTAAATTGGAATCGTTAGCAGAGAAACTTAACTAAAACCTCAATTACTTAAAAAACAAAAACTAATCTCTTATTAGCATATCTACGCGATTTGCACTCTCTGGCATTTTAAAAGTGAAATTGAATGAGATATGATTTTGGATTTTATAAGCCTTTTAATCATTAGAAAATGTTTTTATAAACTTGGGCTTAAAATATTAGTTATAAAAGAAATTGAAAACATAAATGAATAACATATTTAAATACTACGCTAAGAGATTGACATACAATGATTGTATTTTATTGGAAGCCAGTCAAGTTTAGCCCTTGAGTTCAATTATAGCTTTCAAATCGATAAACTTTCTTGATTTACCACAACAGGTAATGCCCGTAAAACTAAGATTAAAATCAATAAAATATAAGTACCTACTGATGGTCTGAGTGCTTGAGATGAGATTCTATCTCAGTGTTTGCGACTCTAGAATAAATATCTGTTCATCCCACCCAACATGTTTAGTGGTCAGCTCTTTTCGAAAATATATAATTCAAGGCAATATTATTATTCACAAATTGGTTGATCTGAAAATCTGACCTGATCTGCCTAGCTATACATCACAGCAGCGCTATCAAAACCGCATCGCACGCCAGTGTGCTAAAGCCCTAAGCTGCACAATCCAACATTCTGCCAAATAGGAATGAGCGTGTCGAAACTCCGCGCATCATTTCTCACTAGCAATTCTCGCATTAAGTAAAAATAGATAAACTGAATCTGTCAATGGCAACAAAAACGCAGACGCTTTTTAGACAATTTGATTGTTACATTGATATTCGAGAGAGAAGTGAATAGTTACATTGCAATCGCTTAGACGTCATTGCGATCAGTGTCTTTCAGGCTCGAATGAGTATGACTCATACATAGGAGTAGGTAGGTAAAGGTAGGTACCAATTTTCACCATGACTGTTAACACGGTAGATATCTATCAGTTTGAACTTGTAATTCCAACACTTGTAAATCTTGCTTTGGCCTAGCGTATTTTTGCTTTGCGTGCTAATTATACTATATATTTTGTATACAATTGTAAATAACATTGTAGCTTTTGCTTCAAACTGTTATCTATACCTACACGCGTTCCAAACCGCAGAACTTTTGGCCAAAAAGTGACAACCATGAACTAAAAACACAACTAATAAAAGTGAGCAAACTGAACCGGTGAATTTGTGATTGATGTGAATTCAAAATGGCGACTTGTCCCAGACGGCCGGCACGATCTTCGTCTGCAAGACTGAAATACTCGAAGACGGCTCCTGCCAGCACAATAAGGTAAGCTAAATAAACAAACAAGTGATTTTGCCAAAGTTCTGATGTAACCATTTATCTAGTCTTGCTTATCTGTCAGGAATTGCCAAGTTTTCCACACGTTAGGTACCTATCTTTAAAGTATTTTAAAGGATATTACTAACGAAAATGCGTTTTTTGACTAATTTCCAGTTGTCTATGTATCTATCTTTAATGTCTCTAGTGGCGAAAAGTGGAAATCGTTTTTCGAATGCGTCCATTTTGTCACACTCTGGAGTAAACTGGGAATGACCCCATTTTTCCCTAGTAGTTGATTCCATTTTCCAAGTCTGTCTATTAGTAAATGTGCTAGCTAATAAATCGATATTCAAAAAGATGCGCAGAATTTTCAAAAAATTATACGTCATAGGTTTCTCCGTTACAACACATGCAACTGTTACAATGATGGATATTCGATAAGCGGTTATCTATTTAGTTCAGCTTCTAATACGTACTATTAGCAGCACACACCACTGGTTATATTAATAATTAATAATATGCAATACAGTTTTTCAAAGCATAGCGGCGCGTTCCGTTCTGAAAGTTACAGCTTCGTGCGCCTGCGCATGTTTTTCAACAAGTTTCCAAAGGTAGGGTGATTTTGTTATTTGCTACGAGTAGCTTCCGGGATTAGCAAGCCATAAATAAAACAAATCCCGGTTATTGTTAATCCTTATTTTCCATTCAAATTATAATAGTTCAAAGTTCGAACCGTTGATAGGTTCATGTGTAGCCGACTGTACCTGGTGCGGAAAAATTCGCTTACCAATTCGAACTCAAAAATGGGTTCTGCGCAGATACTTCAGAGAGACAAAGATCCGTTGTGACTACTATACATGAAGATTTCACTGAACACCACCGTATTACTCACACATCCGCAATGCACCAGCCGTCACAGAGTCTGTCAAAAATAAACACACGAGATAATTTTCGCAATTTTCTCAGTGAAAGTGAAACACGATGAGGAAATTGCAAGTTTTTATTAAAGCAAAGGAAACGGAGGAGAGTAAATTACCGATTTCCGATCTCGATCTGATGTAATCTGTCTATACATAGGTAGGTATATAATTATATGTTGTAACGTTGTAAGTACTCGCACAGGGTAGTGAAGCATTGAACATACATAGGTACCAACCTAAGTTAAAAAAAAATATTCATAGACATTTCACACGACGCTCTCTAGTCCCAAACTGCAAAGCTTGTAATATGGGAACTATTATAACAGATGCTGATACAATACTTATATTTTTTTGTTAGTAGTGAAGTGAATGATACCAGCTCGTCCAAGAATTACACTTTATTCAGTACACAATTTACCATACTACTTCTCTCCACCAAGTCACATTTCCGAATGGTCGCTCTTTCCATATTTTTCTACCTAACCAGCCTTTTCAAGCACAAAATGGCTACCTCATTACCTCGACCAATCACAAAACAGTCATGACTTGGTGGTCAACTCACTAACTAAAATACATAGAAAAATACTACAGATAATTAATTCTGGCTTCCGCCGAACTATTATATAATCTATAAATTAGATTCACATTTAATCAGCTATAATATAGTTTACAAAATTATCGAAATCATTACCTACAGAAAAATACTAAAAAATATTTAATACAGACTTCCGCCGAGAAACGACGCAAACAATAAATTCGATTAATATTTAATAAGGTATAAAATAAATTGCTAAATTATACAAATCACGACATTCGGCCATCCGTCATCATGCGATCTCCTGACGCATGACCTAATACTATAATATATATACAGTGAGCAGTTTCTACCAAATAATTATAAGCAAAATATAACGAAATGATTTCAAAATTAAATCTAAAAATTTAAGTAATTTAAGCCAAGAAAAACAGTTCAATAATAATTTGGGAGGGTATCAGTCTATTTTTACAAAATGCAACATAAGTGGGCGAATTTTTCGGACGAACTAGGACGTTGTTGTAAGCGTCTGACGATTGCTGACAGCGTTACCGGACTATTGGTGGGTGCAAAAGGCTCTAAAACACAAGTGAGAGAGTCAGGCGAGTACTCTGCTCTTATAGGATTTTATCGTGAATACTGTTTTCGCTGATTCGGGCATTCTGACAGGTGGTCGACCTCGGCCACGTTAATCTATCACAGCTCCAGGAGATTCCCTTCAGTGGTACGGTCATCATGATGACGCTCAGCAGATTGACAGGGCTGCAGGCACGAACTGCGGGGACGACGCTATCATGTACTGGGCTCGAGCGCCTTTCATCAAAGGTGCCTGAACCTGGGGTATTTACTTCAACTGCAGAACAGAAAACACAAAGTTAAGATAACTTGCATATCTTTCGATAACAGACAGAGGTGCTAAATTTATGTGTCTGACTGGAGATAAGTTAAGATGAATTAAAGTAAGACAGAGGTGCCGAATTAGCACGTTTTAGGTTCGTATGCTCCAAAGTTACTCAAGTCTGAATCGAGACTTTGCACATTTTCATCAAAGAAACGTGTTCAAAAATAATCCATGCCAGAGCACAATTACTTAAATCTTAATTCACTATCTAGCATAAGCGCCTTTAACAAAATCTTACGGATCACCTTGAACGGTCACACAGCTTACGTAATACCAGTGACTGTAGTACCCGTGTTTTACATCCAACGCGAGGCAGAGACGCAAGTTTGCATGTCATGGCAATGCTACCTGGAAATTCAGATTCAAATTACAAAAATGCCCATAACCAACAATATTGTCACCAATTATAAACGAAATTAGTGAATGAATAATGTCTGTTTACGTCAGAGAACTAACTGTAAAGATTAATTACCTACGATTAATATCAATTCGTCTGTTTACCCAAAATGTCAAAAAAAATGTATAAATAACAATAATAAAGTCTTAATGTCCTCGAAATAAATCATGTCAGTGCAGCAAATAATCAGCCATGGAGCAGATGTTATGTCACACGATACAAGTCCTACATCTTGACCAAAACCGTTACGTGATTCACGTTCGTTTATCGACGAACAAGTCTGCAAAAGACATTCAGCTTTCTTTCGCTCAGTCTAGCCTAACCTTCAAAAACTGCACAGTCATATACTGCATCTGAGACCACAATACTTTTCTCTCTTTTCTCTTACCTACTCGACTTGCAATGTCAGTGCTATTCTTCTGCTCTATGTATATTTCTCTGTAAAAGGGATCATACAAAAAAAAAACGCTAGGAACTAGGCCGTAGTTTCTTGCCCGTTCTTCTAGGCTCTGGTCGCGTGGAACTGGCACCTAGAATCACCTAGTTATATAAGACGATTCTAAATGATCCTTGTGATTTTATTGAATAAAGAAATTTTGACTTTGACTTTACTACAAACAGGTCAACTAACAAAACTAAAGTGAACGAACTGTCATACACAAATTGGTCAAGCTCTTAATCAAAGCTAAATTGAGTCAACCAACATCATTCTTATATTTTATAATTGATGGCATTATCTAGATACACTATATAGATATTTTACAACTGTTTATGTCATGCTGAAAAATAGTGTACTATCGCTTTCATCTTACTCCATTCCATCATCATCATCTCATCAAACCAATCCTCATCTCAAACACCATTGGACCAGCTTCCGTTCAGGTTACAAAACGAACACGTTAGTAGTAAACAAACCTTCAAGTTTAACAACTAGCTTAGTCATCCTATATAGGTACTTCAGATCATCAAAAGTTTAAAACCAAACCAAAAACGTCCGGTTGGAATGTCAAAGGAGTTGGGATAACTATCAGGAACCAGCACTTATAAACCTTGAATAGAGCTTCTCGTACGTTCTTTGTAGCTTGTCTAAAAATGATGCTAACACCAACACACCAATGATAGATCAAAGCTCCATCAGACTGAAATCGTACTCTTTGTGATACTCGAATAAAATATTGCGACTTCAACTCGCATGACGAAGGACCTTGAAGACTACATAATTAAATTCTCTACCTTGAGGCTCTACAAGACTACATGAAACTCTATATCGACTCTACATTGACTCTACATCGACTCTACATCGACTCTACATCGACTCTACATCGACTCTACATTGACTCTACATTGACTCTACATCGACTCTACATCGACTCTACATCGACTCTACATCGACTCTACATCGACTCTACATCGACTCTACATCGACTCTACATCGACTCTACATCGACTCTACATCGACTCTACATCGACTCTACATCGACTCTACATCGACTCTACATCGACTCTACATCGACTCTACATCGACTCTACATCGACTGCACTCGTGGCGTAGGAGTGCAGCTTGCTTAATAAATATTCACTAGTTATTTAAGTTAAGCAACGTTCTGCGCGGTCACTATTTGGATGGCTGACCGCTAGTGGCGTTTTAATGTGTGCACTTCCATGCTTTGGAGGGCACGTAAAACTTTCAGTTCAGGCTTTAGGAGTCGTCAAGACACGACAGAGGCCTTAAGGCGGCCTAAACACTCACGTAACCACAGTTGGCCACTAACCCATACGAACGAACGAAAATCGTGATCGTGACAGCAAGATGTGTGCAACGAACGACACATCAGATTATACAGTAGATACACAGTACACACAGTAGACTTACTTGTACTACACTATCTACACCAACGATTCATCTCGCTTTCATTTGACAGTTAATCTTGATAACATATTGTCAACAAACAAATAGAAACTTCAGTGGTGTGGTGTCCGACCCACGTGTATGTATTTCGATGGGTGACAAACATGTCAACCTCTCTAGAAGATTGCTAAACAAAATAATTAAGGAGCTTAACTCGAAGTTTTGGTTACCTTTTATCTTCTAAAACCTAATCGGTGGGTACTTGTAAATATCTAAAGTGTTATGCATCTATTTCGCAAATAAACACGTCCGCTATCTATCAACAAGTCTATAACAATAAGTAGACTTGCGACTATGTTACCACGTGAAAGCAATAAATGTATTGAGTAGGTATTCAATGTGCATAAAAAAGAAGCACGACCACAGTCCAATGCCTATATATTTGGTCGAGGCACACTTTAACTTTACATAAAATAATATCTGTTTTGTTGCGATAATTCGTAGTTTGGGACCTAAAACAAACAGTGACGCCATGGCCTAGCTACTTACAGAACAAATAAAACTCTTTTGATGTTTTCAAACCTTTACTACCTGCGCACATACTAAATGTACTAAGCACTAGAAAAACTTTCAGTCTGTCAGATAGCACAAGTGCTGGGGATGATCAACACCACCATGGAATAAACATTTCGGAAAAAACAAATCTAATTTTTCGCTACTAACGGGTACCTACTTGTTTTATTTTATGTTGTATTTAAGTTTGTAAAACCTACGTTTAATAGTAAGTAATCAATAAAGATCTATTTACCAATCTATCTCAATTTTCAATCAGGAAACCTAACTAAGGTCGGTGTGTAGATAGCTCAACTGCTTGATGTGTATTTTGTACGTATTATAAATATTGTAAATACTGTATTAGTCATAATTTTCTTTGTGCTAATTAATGCTAAGGTAATAGTTTCGGACTTTAGGTTTAGGTTTCCAGGTAGGAAGGTAGTCACATAACTATGTATCTACAAATACAATGCATCAGTTATTCCATTTATAAAAATAACAACCATCGTATTCACTATTATGGTGATGTCTTGACATCACAGGCGCACGTCAGAGTGCAGGGCATAGTCTACATACTGTCAGCACGCATAACCTCATATAAAGTTTGCAATATTATCGATTCTGTGCGAGCAAAAATTTAGTTTCAACTCAGGTTTGAAAGGTTATAAACTAAAAACATTGCCCTTCAAGCAATTTGCTATCCGGGAGCACTTAATTTTACGCACTCGTTTAACCTCGCACAAAGAATTGACTCATGCAAACTACGACCAAAGATTGAAACATAAAAATGGTTGGATCTAACCTTGTTTAAACCACTCAACACTCCAATGAGCGGTTCGGTGATCTTCAACGACGACACAGCACTCCTAAGACTGAAGTTTTCCATTTCCATCTGGAATGCTCGTGCGCTACAGGAAGTTCTTCGTCAGGAATCATCGCACCATCAGAATCCATAGACTCGAAACAGAAGTAAATCATTGTAATAAGTAGGGTAACTACCTACATAACCATTCACTAAATAAAACCAGACTGAACTAATCTCGTGTTTTTTTTTCTTTAATCTTCAATGGCACACTTGGCCTAAAACTATCACGCAGTCCATGTAATTTTTGCGACCTACTTAGTCGCGTACCTACAAGTCTAGTGCGTAGTGCTACAAGAATCTTAAATAATGCACACATGGCATAAATAACGAGGCTTGGAAATAATTACGGCATACATAGCCGGCTTTCTTCCCAATCATTAAGTAATGTAAAACTATCACACAGTCCATGTAATTTTTGCGACATACTTAGTCACGTACAAGTCTTGTGCGTAGTGCTACATGAATCTTAAATAATGCACACATGGCATAAATAACGAGGCTTGGAAATAATTACGGCATACATAGCCGGCTTGCTTCCCAATCATTAAGTAATGTAGCTCACTTGGCCGAACAGAGGCATACATAGCCGTCTTGCTTCTAAATCATTTAGTAATAATCACTTTGCTGAACAGAGGCATACATAGCCTAGGTATTATGTAATAATTCTATCAGTAATCTAGTTGCCATACTACAAGCTTTGCTTAGTTTGGTACTACAGAGCGTTGTGTGAAATGTCCATGAATATATATTTTTATTTAATTTATCTGAGGCCTAAGTAGGTAGCTAAGTATTTACTTAGCCCATATCATTCTATTTTAATTTTATTCTCACTTAGCACACTTAGCTTAAATCATAGCTATCAGCGGGTAGCATAATATTTTAAAATTATTTTAAATATAAGGCAACTACTGACCTACAAAATAAGTAAACCATTAATCGAAGGGTGTTTGCATTACCGAATAGTCCCGGTGTATTACCGACCAGTCAATGCGAACAGCGATTCAAACGTATATAAAAAAAATGTAGTCAGTAGGTGCCCAAAATCTAAATGAATTTAATGCCACCCCAATCTATGAATCTCTGTACGTTTCAGGCTAGTAGGTACTGGCTAACAAAATATCTCAGTAGGTATTTAACCAATCTAAAATTCAATGGACAGTATAGGTAGGTACTCACAACTCCAAAAGAGAGATAAGTTTGCACGGCCAGATAGTCTCGGAGTATTCCCGACTGATCCGTGAAACAAAGTTTCGGTCTTTCAGAACATATTAGGTAGGCACCTATACTTTTTTGAAATCAGAAGTTAGCACGATCGGATAGTCTCGGGGCAATCCCGACCGACACATGCCAACAAAATCTTTCATTCCATTTAACATAAATGGCTGAATAATTTATATACTAACTTTATAATGAAATTAAAATATATCAGGGGTGCACTAAAAAATATAAAATTATCACTTTACATACCGTTCATCCCACTTCTGAATTGAAGTGAATGATACCAGCTCGTCCAAGAATTACACTTTATTCAGTACACAATTTACCATACTACTTCTCTCCACCAAGTCACATTTCCGAATGGTCGCTCTTTCCATATTTTTCTACCTAACCAGCCTTTTCAAGCACAAAATGGCTACCTCATTACCTCGACCAATCACAAAACAGTCATGACTTGGTGGTCAACTCACTAACTAAAATACATAGAAAAATACTACAGATAATTAATTCTGGCTTCCGCCGAACTATTATATAATCTATAAATTAGATTCACATTTAATCAGCTATAATATAGTTTACAAAATTATCGAAATCATTACCTACAGAAAAATACTAAAAAATATTTAATACAGACTTCCGCCGAGAAACGACGCAAACAATAAATTCGATTAATATTTAATAAGGTATAAAATAAATTGCTAAATTATACAAATCACGACAGTAGGTATTTTATAGTTAGCAAATTTTTTTATTTAACTTAATAATGGAAAAACCGATGGCCCACCTGATGTTAAGTGGTAACCACTGCTTTTCATCTTTTTCACTGTGGTTAGTTCGTAATCAGAGTTCAAGTTTAGTGACGGTGACCCTGAAATAGTCTGAATAGCCTTGTGTGTTGTGTGTATTTGGTTTTACTTAGGGGTACCTACCTACATTTGGACAAAAAAGTATTTTGTAAAAAGTTTGATAGAGAAAGAAAGAAAAAACATTTATTGCCTTAGGTGCTTACAAACTATATTAAAATTACAATTTTCCTTAACCAATCTTAACCAATTTTTCCCTGGATTTTAGACAAAAATAGGAGTAAAAGTACGTCAAAGTACGTTTCAAACTAGTTCATTAAATACTACAGGGTACTTTTTACACATTCATTGCACAATAGGATTTCTTACAGCGCCACCTAGCGCCGGATAGAAACGTTGGGAAAACTGCGGAAAAAGCCCGCTACATTGTTATAATTAATTTTCTCTACACTCCGGGACACAAAAAACGGTCTCATCGATGTTTCTGACCTTGGCGTATTCATTGTACGCAGATGAATGTAAATAGAGTCGTTATTTGTAAAAAAAATTATGATAGGTGCGAATGAAAGCTAATAATGCAGCCATAACAGTGTTTTGTTTTGGAATTACTTACTAAACAATGATATGTTAGTACCTACTTAGTATTTTTACTTAGTATATTATGCTAAGTTATAAAAGAATTAATTAGTTATAATATTATTATTAATCTCAGAGTAAATACAACTATACTTCAAGCCTGCGGTGAGCGACTGCACTGCGGAAACACGACTAAGTAGTGCAAGTTCGATAAAATAAATAAATAAATATTCATGGACTTTACACACAACGCCCTCTAGTCCCAAACTAAGCAAAGCTTGTGATATGGGAACTAGATGGCTGATAGTATAATAAAAAACCATTGTCTAAAAAACAAGGTAAAAAAATGTTTATTTCAGAGAAAAAAGAATATCACTACATAAGTTCTAAGATTATTGGTTGGACACAAAACAATTTTCTCAGACAATGTTACAAAGCTTAGAAATATACGTCAGTCTCCTCACTAGACTTAGCCTATATCGAGGACACTTTGGAACGAAAATACAATGGTTTACCGCTTCGGTCATAGTGTAGTGTATAAAAGACACTATATAAAATTATATAGTGTCTTAGTATATCTAAATTTTATTAATCATGTTTCTAAATTTTTTTTCTATGTTATCTTTAGATAGCACCCCTAGTTACCTCGTAGTCCGTTCCGTCCAAGGTTGTATGGTAGAGATCGCTCATTAGCGATAAGACCGCCCATAGTACAATTAGTTACGTTTTGTTTTGTTGTTAAGGTGTGCAATAAAGTATTTTCTATCTTCTATCTATCTATCTAGTGTAGTGGTAAGCAGTACCTCCTACTGAATTATTTTGAAAATGTATCTACCTACATACCGGTTTATCGCAATATTTATATCACAACTATGTCATCATCATCATCATCATCATCAACCTATACTCGTCCACTGCTGGACACAACTATGTATACTTACGTAATAAATACAGAATGTGCCAGTTCCTGTGAGTAGGTACAGTGACGCCCACAAACCATGAGAGAAGCGAAAGTGTTCTGGCAAAATCTCCATGTCATGTTCAATAGCGGTGTCATACCGTCATGCTGTAGTGAAACGTGTGTGGTACAAGTCAGAGGAGACTAGCCTCTAAAGTATCACTATTTTAGAAATCAAATTGGTTCGCGGGATGCGGAAATAGATTTGCCGCAATACGACAAAAATGCCGGCGATCTAAAATAGCTATAACAAAGTTGTTTGTTTTTATGTTATGCTTATTATTTAATTAAATTACGAGGGAGACTTTAGCCCACCAGTGTGGAAGTAAAGGTTAAATAAAAAAAAAAATCACGAGGCTTATTTTAGGTATTCTACGACGAGCAATTATTTGGGATTTGTAACATGATATTAGCTTTTGATAACTACGGTACACGAAACCTATAATAGTAGGGATCACACATAATAATGTGCAAAATTTGAAAAAAAAAAATTTGGCTGTCCCAAGTCCACAAAAAAAATGCTTTTACATACCTACCTAAGTAGGTACCTAGGTAGAGTAGCGTCCCCGTCCGCTCTCAGTTTGTTACTTGTAAAGTACGCATGCATAACCGCTGTATGATACGCAACTAGTGTCAGACGAAATAATTAGATATTCCGATGTAACATAACACTTGCAAAGTTGCTACAGTTTTTAGAAAAGATGACATGTAAATGAATTTAAATGATGTATTACTACACTACACACACACTTACACACTACACTACACTACACTACTACACACACACTACACTTTTACTACACTACACACACTACACTTACACTTTACTTTACTACACTTTTTTATGTATGTCTAGTTATGTAGCATTATGGCGAAATAGTCGACCTCTTTATGTCCATTTCGCTAAATAGATACTCAATAAATATTGTTAGTCAACCTATGCAAATTATAAAGACTAATGAGGTTTCAAATTAATAATAAAAAAAAAATTTACCACTAAGTTTAAATGCACAAATACCCAAGTGAACAATGCCATTATTTGGAAAAAACTAGTGTATCGCAAAAAAATAATTCATCAGTGAAGGAAGATCAAACGACGCATAGCTGTCTAGCTAAGCATATTTTTATTTCAGTAATGATAATGTTTGTATTCTTGTGTCAAAAGTTCACGCTCAACTAAATTATCTTGCGTTAGCATTACTACGATAATAATGCACGTTACTCTACTGATTACGGAAACAGAGATTTATAAAAGTCATATAAATATTGTACAAGTTTTTTTATCGACCATTGAAATCCACGCAACTTCAAGATCACTTTCGCTTGTCATTTTCACGTGGAAATCACACAGAGGTCTCACCAGTGAGACCGGGGCAAGCGAGTGGCGCGCTCGCTTCATTTCATTTCGAAATGTGCAAAATATTTTAGTGCTAGTCAATGCATTGGCATAATAACTGTTGCGCGCTTTGCCATTTCAGCTTTTTAATTTTCGAACCGTCGCTATTCAAACTTTTTTGTTTGCGTTCGAAATATAAAACCTCTTTTAGGTTCGAAATTTAAAAAGCACGTTTCTTGTGTTTTGAGTGTCAGTGATTCAAGTTTCGAATGCTGTTTGAACTTTGATCGTCTGTTGTGATTATGAAAGATATGGATTAACAAAACGTGTTTTTTACGGATATCAAAATTTTCTTACTAAGAAAAATGACTTTGAGCAATGCGCATCTCCCGTACAGTCGGGTGACGAGCAAACTTTTTGGGAAGAAGAACAAGAAAAGTAAACGTTCTAAAGTCAAGGCTGGGACCTATGCTGGTAGAGAACGGTATGGTTTTTAATTCTAATCTTAATCTAGATCTATTCACCGATAAAATATTTAAGATAATTACTGTCTGATAAATGTATACACTAAGCATAAACTAAACACAAGTTATAAAAACCACAGTAGAGTGAGTAGAGTACCTACCTACCTTTACCTATGGTCTGACTAAAGGTTCACCAAAACACGTATGGTCTTAATCCTGAAAATAGAGGTTGAAGAGTCCATCAAACTGTTTCAACCATGCAGCATTCACCAAGCGCAACGCCTGAATTCGCCTCTTCAGGAGCCTTCGTGGACAAACTTCGCTAGATTCTATTTTGTCGATTAAATATCTTGTTTCGACGCATGCATAATGGATAGGTGTCGTGTATCATGCGCCTTTCGAAGACTCGTTTAGCAATAATTGCAAATTGATTCACATTTTTGATGATTTCTTTACCAATTTAAATTGATGGCAGCGTGTTAATAATCTACACTAGTCATTATGATAGGATAAAATAGAAATACTTGAATGCCAATAATATATTCTACGAAAGAGGACTGCGTTTTAGAGCACGGATTATCTATGACATTCTGATTGATTTTTACCTAGTCTTAGGGCGGCTTGCACCAGAATCGCAAAACGCGTTTAACTCTTAAATTATAGTATTTAGCGAGTTGTCAAGTCATACAAATACGTCAGATTTAAATCGATTTAGCTGTTAAATACATTTAGTGATTCTGGTGCAAGACGCCCTTAATGTTTTTTGTAGAATTATTTATATCACAGATTACGTAGTTACTCAAATTTTTATTGTTAGCTATACCTAAAGTAGATAGATAGATAGATAGATATATTCTTTATTGTACTCTCCACTTAAACTAATACAACAATAATACAGATTCTTTAGGAGGTAAGTACAATGGGCGGCCTTATTGCTAAAAGCAATCTCTTCCAGGCAACCTTTGGATGGACAGGATCTAATACACAAAAACAAGGACGGGGGCGTACATAAATATAAATTTAATTTGTATAATTAAAAAATATTATTCAATAATATCAGTAGATTATTTATTATGCCAAATTTATTTATTCACATAAGTTATTTCTTTAAATTTCATAACGTATGGCATACGCAAAACGTATTCGTGTAGGTAATAGTTTAACAGATCTTTATCCCTCTGAGGTATCTGCGCAGAACCCATTTTTGGATCGAGTTGGAGGTAAGCGAATTTATCCGCACCTGTAGGTACATGCGCAATCGTCTGTTGCACCTATCTTCAGAAGGATAAAGATCCGTTGTGTGTACTCTAACTTTTATTCAAATTGTTCGGTAACTCATTATATTCGAAGACAAAAAGCCGTGTTGGCCGAGTGGGATTGTACCTCGACTTTCGATCCGAAGGTCGTGGGTTCAAATCCCGACCGTGCATCAATGCATTTTTCGTTCGGAAAATTTACATGCGCATTAACACGAGCTTTACGGTGAAGGAAAACATCGTGAGGAAACCCGCGGCTTAGTCAGCTCCGCACGTATTGACCTTGTCTTTCCTGTGGATACGGCTGACTAGGCTGAGAGGATGGTATAGGTGCTGGGCAAGCCTACTCCATCTAAACATTGTCTCAGGCACTACAGTGTCCCGTTAAGTGTAGGCATAGGTTGCCTCCTGACGCTGTATAAATCATCTTCAATAGATGTAAAGGCCTATTACGCCCCCTGTCAAATTCGATTGCTTTCAGCTCCGTAAATATTCATTAATTTTATTACCTCCCTATTGCCAAACAATTGCTTATCGAATTGTAGATACTTACCTAGTACTATTTACGTAATACTTGTACTAATCCGCATGAAATTAAGTTTGTCCGCTGATAGCTTTTATGTCAGACGCGTGATAAATATTCATCATAATGCTTTTCCAATGGTTTATGGAACATAAAGTGGTGTAGTTAAAGAGAAATGGAATTAGCACTAAAAATAACGTTAATACGTGGAATGTTTCCGTTGTTGAGCTGTTTACTAATTAGATTGATCATACTGGTAAGTCTTTTTAATATCTACTTTATAGGAAAACGTTTGACCGCAATCTCACGATGATGCGGTCGACGATGTAGCACATTTGCCTAAAAGAAACCTATTCACTCTCCTCTTGAAAACATCTAAATTGTAAGTTCGGAAACAGACGCCGGCAAAGATTTCCAGTCTTTGGCGGGCCTCATGATAGGTGAATGTCGAGGCAAAGCGCTTGGTGGTGGCATGCTGACCTTGAACTGCCATGAAGTACCTAATATAATAATAAATACCTAAGGCGATATAAAACACTGTATTTTGATCTCAAGTTGAATAATACTATTGAAGTTCGATTTCTTGAATAGATCTACTTGTCTAGTACCACATCTAGTACCTACCTAACTGCAATGCCCTTGACCCAAAATATAGAAAGTGAGGTAGTCCACTTACCTATATAAGTACCTATATAAGTGTAGATTGTCTCGCCTTGATTCGAGACGATCTTTTTTTCACCGAGTCAAAGCTTTTAAGAAAACTATTACCAAGATTTGTAGGGATAATGCTACTAGAAATAAATATAAAGATATTGTCTAAGGTCTATCGAGCTATGAGCAAGTTCTGACATTAAAACATTCCGTGATAGCATCCAGACATGATAATATTCACTCAAACACATTTCTATGAGCGATCACGTTACTTAACTGGCGCCGTAACCGCTACCAACTCAATGGAAAGTGAAATAAAAGTGAAACGACATACCTTTTACCATGTCTTCGGTCAAAGTACCTATGCAGACAAGCATCTCTCTAGCAAATGGAAACTGGAAAAGACAGTCGACAAATAAGGTCAACGTCAACATCATTTTCGCACACAGCTGACAAGAAGAAGAAGAAGAAAAGAAGAAGAAGAAAGAAAGGTCAAGAAGGTCCCGCTAGTTTTCTAGAAGATCAATATTTCAGTGTTTTTCACGCAACGATTTTATTTCAAGTTGAATTTGACGGAACAAATCTGGAACGAATAACCTGACCTACTCACGACCTCCTACGGAGAACCGCTGAATGGAGTGAGGACACACCAGCGTTGTCGCATCACATATTTATTCTATTGGCATCTGATCTCGGGTTCGGATGCTAGAAATATTTTGTTATTTTATTTTGGAAATGAATCCCGGGATCCGATTACAGAACGATTGGAGATCGGTTTCTACTTCATTCTGATATCGGGATCAGATGTCATATACCCATTTATAAACTGGAGTTTTTCTTGTACCTTGATGGACTATTATCATTTAATGAACAGATTTTTATACAACACGAAGGTCTTTGGGTAGCCCGATATCAGCATCTACTCAAGACCTCATTACATCACAACATGCAAATCGATCTCTTTGCCACGGAAGTCGTTTTACAATTTGAGTTCAAATACTCTTTCTTTATTTACAACGATCGCTATTATGCACAGTGATGTAAGCTGGCAGCGATGACCGCAGAAGAATTTTACCATTGTTGTGATTATCAAACACGATAGCCATCTTAAGTTGTACAATAGCATAATTTGGTGGTTTAATGTCATTTATTATGATTCATTGTAGGTACAATAATTTTAACCTGAATACGATAATGAGTTTTATTGTGAGCTTTATATAGTTCCTGTAGGAATAAGTTCTGCTGGAAAAATGAAATCTTAAGCAAAACAGGATCTTTTTCTACTAGTTTTTTCGAGGTTTTGAAACCAGTGTTCCGTAAAATAAAACACGAAAACTGATAAAATGCAGATTCTATTTTCTGAACACTTGCGTGTTTTCACAGTGCCAACACAGCGATGGACAATGACGTCACGCCGGTGTACCTAGCAGCTCAAGAGGGACATCTAGCAGTGCTCAAATACCTGGTTCTGGATGCCGGTGGAAGGCTGGACGCGAGGGCTCGAGATGGAATGCTACCGATCCATGCTGCTGCGCAGACAGGGTGTCTGGACTGCGTCAAGTGGATGGTAAGTGGTAAACAGCCCCGATCAAGCTTAACTTACGGTTTTCAAGCGTTGAAACTCTAACAAATCGGTGTCAACTCCGACACGGTGTGAAAGAGCCGCACTAAACGTATATAAGAGTTATGGTTTTGTAATGTACTGTTCCGATTGACTCTCATAATTTTCTCCAAACAAGGCAAAAAACATGTCACATAATATCTTCGAGGAAATACATCAAGAAATGGATCCAAGTTGATCGCTTCAACTCTCACGAATTTTCCTAGAATGTGCGCGTGCGCAATCAACTTTTTCTTGATGGATCACATCCTCATACACGATAATTGGCCATCATAGGTAACACAACCAAAATGAAAAAACTTTAGTGATGATGCTGACGTCTACGAATGGTAGGAAGGAATGTAGGTAATACCTATTCTATTCGTTTTATTTTGATCCCCTTCTGTTCGGACAATTATCAGACCAGCGCGTCCCACTTTGCTGCATGGAACAAAACTAGACTTAGTTGAATATAACACTGCATTTCTAAACCTAGAAAACACAGCTATGTATAACTAGATTTGATCGCCATCTTTTACAGACAATAGTTCCAATCTTTAACGATATTATGGATCGATAACATCTGCTTACGACAATATCCCATCAGTTCACCGATTCCCCACGTAACTTCAATGCAAGAGAAACCCGGATCAACGACCTCTGTTCAAATCGAACGGGCTATGATCACGAATGTTTAGCCGCTGTTAGCGCTTGATGCGTGGAAATCGCTGATATGATGTGGTCAACATTCCCGATGTTGTCTCTTTATTGTTTGCGGCTAGTTCCAGTAGAAAAAATCGTGCAATGAACATGGTTTAGATTTTTCGATCGCATGAAAATTGACTTTCTGACCATAATTTCGGTTACTCAGAATAATATGGAGAGTAAATTAGAGTCTATTGAATAGTCACTTGAATACGAGTCGATAGTGGTTTTAGTCTAAAATATCTTCTCTACACAAATAAAAAGACGGAGTTGCATTTTCATAACAGTGTAGGTAATATTGCCTTGCCTCAGTGAAATCGCCCTATTATTTTGCTGTTTCTCTGCCGCAAGCGACTGCAGCATAACTATGAGTTGTCATGTCGATGACTTTGTAAAGGCCATTTTATCTTAGGTCCCTCGTAATGGTCTTGTTACTGATTGTGAAAGAGGCGGTGCGGTAAAAGGCATGTTTCATTATAACTTGCACAGCTTTAAGTATCTGAATTTAGAATTCATCAAAATATAGGACCCACTTTGAAAATCTTGTAAGTCTTGAACTGCAGTTTCCGTTTGAAAACCGGCACTTTCTGTACAAAATTTGAAAGGAAATCCATGTGCCTAATTACCCTAGTCAGATTTCAAAAACATAGGTAGGTAAATGTCATATTTTTATCGCGACTGTTTCAATTATCATCAGTGTATCAATAAGTAATGTTTTTAATAATATATTTCTAGATAGTGGAGCGAGGAGTCGACCCGAACGCCCGAGACGGTGACGGAGCTACTCCTCTTCACTTCGCAGCTTCCAGAGGACATCTTGGAACAGTGCGCTGGCTGCTGCGGCATGGGGCCAGGCTGCATCTTGATCGACACGGCAAGAGTCCCATCAATGATGCTGCAGAGAACCACCATTTAGAGGTAAGAAGCAAATACAGGTGCAGCAAGTCTCACAGCTTTCAGAGGCCAACAGTACGCTCCTGGCTGCATTTCGACCGACACCAAACTGACCGATCGGCAAGAGCATCACCCATCAGCTATGCTGTTAAGAACCACCATTATGAGGTATTAAGTACCAAACACACAGAGCCGCAGAAAGTCTGCTTGGTGTATTTATGGCTTCATATTTAGTGCGCCAATAAGTCACATTATCTGTGTATAAAGAATTTCAAATGATTAGAAACGAGCGGAAGACCACGTGCGTGACAGTTTGGCGCCGAGCTTTCTGTATTTTGATTTTATGTATAAAGTCTTTAGTGAAGACCATACAGAGTCCAATTCTGCACAGCACAGCACGATATATGCGTACTGGTAATAAATTAGACGATACGAATTTCAAAAAGAATGTACGAAACATGTTACACGCACTTGACCGATTCTAAAAACGATAAGCAATCGCCCGCAATTATCCAAGTACCCACATACCTACAAAGTACCCACCAGAGTGTGACTGGGTGAAAACTGATACACTTTCAAAACGTGAGCCTTGCTCTATTGTCTACAGGTAATTAAATGACCATACAGGTACATAGTACTATAATTTATTCTGTGTACAGTAGACATAATAGATACAGGTAGAAAGTGGCAGGTGTATAATTAGGTATAAGGCCTCGTTGAT
The DNA here is from genome assembly GCA_947859175.1 of Gandaritis pyraliata. Lineage (NCBI taxonomy): Eukaryota > Metazoa > Arthropoda > Insecta > Lepidoptera > Geometridae > Gandaritis > Gandaritis pyraliata. The sequence goes on along the minus strand of OX401866.1, from coordinate 1,674,261 downwards.
GTTTCAATCCGTTGTTGGGGTCTTTCCTTGTTGCGGGTTACGGTGTAAATTCATATTAGCCATACCTACATTTATTTTTATAAGAATTTTTGTAATAACAATAAACTTTAAATCGGTCTTTCCGGATTAAACTTTCTGATACGGTAATTTCTAAATCTGCATTAATTATTTTTACGCATAGTTCGTAAACTTTTTGGTCAAAATGTATTTTTGGGATAGCCTAGGCGCTCAATGGCCATACTTATTAAGTCAAACATAATTTTATTGTACATCAATCATATATTGTAATCCTTTAGGACGACAGACGTGTTGCTGACAAGATTGATAATTACACCGCAGGTAGTTTGCAACAATTTGTGTGTGTGTGTTGTGTGTTGTTATTGTTTTTTTTATGACATCAGATAATCTAGATTGTATCTTTGACTTTAGCGACCTTTGTTCGCCAGTAGACGGAACGCAATGGAAACAATGGCTCCCGTATCCTGCCGTTGATCATTCGATACGACAATTAGTCATGGGATTGACGAGGTCAATGTTACATCAAGTTTCGTAATAGAGAACCTTAGACCCTGCACCCACCAATGGTATCACACTAGAGTTTCAGTACCTATTGTCTCCATTTAAGAAAGAATCATAATAATATAAGTAGTAAAAGCTCTTAGAAGAAGGATGTAAGTTTATTGCCAATGAATGGCTTTGATCGCAAGAATTTGGCGTCGGCAAGTTAATTTTACAAAAAAATCCCATGAAAATCTCCTTAGATCCTTTTCATTCCTGGTCATCATCAGAACTTGGGGTGTGGACTCCAGTTCATCAAAACATTGTATCTCAAATCTCAATACTTTGAGATGAACGGTTTCATTGTAGTGTAGTGCAGTATTTGCAGAGCTGATGTATCCTCATAACTTGGAAAAGGCTCTACCAATATTCACCAAATATGACTAATACACCATCTCAGATAAATCACCTTTATAACATAAAAAGCACATTCAAAACGGAGCCCTCGTTTAAGAACTACGAGGGCACAGACAAACAGACACACGACGCCGTCAAACTTATAACACCTCTTTCTTTTTTCGGTCGTGGATTAAAAACCTAGTTCACGAGAGATTTCAAAGTGATTCTCGTGATTGTACTGAATAAAAGCTTACTTGAAATTAAACTTGAACATAAACATGCAGACATAATATATTGTTTCTGCAATATAGAAAATAAAAAGAAAAGTGAAATTGTGAGCTTGTAATGGCAGTTTCGCTCGATGAAGATAACAATGCTCCCGGTTCACATTCACAAGTGAATTCTGTTCGTACCGAGCAATAGATCAATCTTTCATTAGAAATGAAGAGGGGCTGAAAATGTCGTGCCGTGCTTAGCTTGTGATTCGTGTATGTGGTGTATGTAACCGCTTCCGTGTTCCGATCCCGGCTCTAGCAGTCGTTAAGCCACGACAACGGAGACCTTAAAGTGTAAAAAACCCATACGAACGTACCAGGGGCATTTACTGAGCATCAGAAAAAGTTCTAGCGAACACTTTTTAGCGTATATCCTTACTCTTCGCTTATTCCACTTCATGTAAGTTCTAAAAAACAACTTTTTCCTTGACTATCCTCAATCAGCCTTCCGTCATCACGGTAGTCACTCTTTCTTACCACCCATATTCTCTTACTCTTCTCACTACACTTATTCCATTTTAAGTGATCCACTTACCTGCATCCATCCTCCCCTCATCACTGTTCACAATCCATCAATCTTTTATAAATATAATTCGAACGGAAATGTAAAACTGTGCTCACCAATTTCCCATATTGCTCTCAGTGTCTGAACGTGTTGGTGGCTGCTGGCGCGGCTGGGGCAGACAACAAGCAGCTTTCTTCATACAAAGCAATACATTCGTGCGCTTGCACACCTGGAGATGCAAGAGTAAGTTATTGTTATCTGGCTAATATCTACTTATAAGTTACAGTCAAATTAAATTACCATAAACTATCGTTTTGTTCAAAAGATGTTTGGTCTCATCTAAGCAAGAGCAAGATCTATTCTTCAAGGTACTCGTAACTCTCAGAACTCCTCAATGGTTCTTGACCGATCATTGGACTACTGACTGGTTTGTTCTTGGTTAATCAGGTTGACTACTTGCGTCAGACTGACTTTTCAGCATCCAAAAAATTAGATTCTTTCAGTAACAGATTGTTTTTTTATATTCCAGTGTGCTCTACCAAACTGCATCAACGCAAACGGTTCCCGCTCTCCCTTCTACCTCCACGCGCCAGAAAGAGAACGGCGCAGTTCTACCCAGGAGAGAAGAGGATCACTGCCTTCTAACGCTGGTTCCATCAGCTCGTCTCGAACTGGACCAGCTGATGGATTGTACGTCAATCCTATGCAGAGACCCGTTTCGACCAGCGTCACACATCATACCTCTTCTGGGGAGGAAAGTTCTGGTACGTTTACTTCTTTAAAATAGTTAGAAAAGAGAGGGTCGCAGTTCTACCCAAGAGAGACGAGTGAAATCGGAGATGGTCCAGAAGTAAGGTAAGTTCTACGTTTTGATTTACAAAAAGGTGTTTCTGGGGCAGAGTTCTGGTATGTTTTCATTTATTACAAGAAGGATGTTTAAGAATATCAGCATCCAAATAGATATTAGCCAGATAAGAAAGAGCTTAGAAGAATAAACTAAATCCGGGGAAATGTTGATTTACAAAAGACTGGGGAGTTGCAACTGCAAAGAAACAGGAAGAGAGAGTTGGAGCAGGAAATGGCGAATGGTCACATCGAAAACCAGTTGAATAATCCAGGTTTTTGCCTCAAACGTCGGCAAATACGCACTGTAACATGTAGCCATGTAACTAATCTAGTATAGGTACAGTGGAGTGAGTAATCACGTAGAGGCGCGTCTAATGGGCTCAGTCAGAACCAAGCAGGAAGTTTAGATAACGTCGCACCCCATTGAGCAGTTGTTTTCCTGATGCCGTGGTGGGCGCTCTTGTGGGGGAGTGCTAGAACAATATTTTCTAAAAGTGTGTGGAAATATTAGGGTGTAACATGAATAATGTTATGTGCAGGGAGTGGGTTTCTGATGTGGTTGGTTTTGGTGATCAAGGTATGATTTTTTGTAAGTTTTTTGCGGCTATAATAGCACTGCCCAGGTGGCCTATTGTGATCGTAACTTGCGTAAGTTTCAAGCAACTGTTAGAAACTGAAGGAGCTTAGGGGCGAGGTTTTTCAGCTCGCCCACGACGGCATCCTACTAATATCCTATCCTACTAATATTATAAATGCGAAAGTTTAGATGTTTGGATGTTTAGATGTTTGGATGTTTGTGTTTCAATCACGTCTAAACCACTGAACCAACTTGGATGAAACTTGGCATATATATAGTCCGTAACCTGGATTGACATATAGGCTACTTTTTATCCCGAATAATTAACAGGATCTACAAGATAAAATGAACGAAAAGGATTAGCAGCGCCAATTGGCAAGAGAATTTCATTGTCATGTCAGTTTGACAGGACGTAGTACTACCTCTTTGATCTCAACTAGCGTTTGACATTCCAGTAGGTACGAGTTCGGTGTAATGAGGTGTAATGTCAAGTTTCTCAAAGAAGTATCCGCTCGGTACACGCACAGATAATATAATGTACACGGAAACTGTAGACACGTACGAAGTCGCGGGTAACTGCTAGTAGATTATAAAGGTATGGTTTATTTTTGCTAGTTGTGGTCAAAACGTCTGAAAATGTGAGGAACTAGTACTAGAGTGATCCTTGTGTTTATTGGATAAACACATTTTGATTTCATTTTTTGAAGATTCGTTTTTGTATTTTCTGAGGAGAAGTTTGCTAAATCGCTGTGACTTTTTCAACAAAGGGATTGTGTAAATGTTGGTATAAAATGTCAGTCATCTGCTGAAGGTATATAATATTGTCTGCAATGTTTTATAATAATTTGAATTGACTATATAAACTAACATGATTGAACAGTAAATCAAAAAACAATAATCTATATTGTTTTTGTATTGGTTTCTATGGTCCATCGTGCACAGACTCGGCATATCTGCGCATATAAAATTGTAGGTAAATACCAAAATTCGTACGCTGCGTAAGCTCCGATTGCAACGAAGATGTTTCAAAAAGAAATGCATATTGAACGTGAAATTTCCTTATAAAATATTAGAATTCGGTCAGCAAACTCACTTGTATATTTCCCCAGGATGTTCAGCATCAGATGCCGACACAGCGCACTCTGGCGGCTGGTTCCTCCACAACGGTAACGGCAACGCGCCGGCTGCTCTGTACCAGCGCGTCCGGGACCTGTTCCACACGCGCTCGCCGGGGCCCAGGGGGCCGGCCGAGGGGCAGGAGGCCCCCACACTCACTGGTAAGAACCTACTAGGTTATTTCACTTTAGCAGGCTGCTAAATCAAATCATCATCTAACACCCTGACTGATCCACTGCTGAGCAGCATAGCATATGGCACACCAAAATAACTCGTAGATGAAAAAGATTATAAAATGTAAAATTGGCAAGATTTTTTAAATAATTCTGTATTTTACAAAAAACCAACAGGATTAGCATGATGTGCACTAGACAGCGATTTGTCTACGGAAGAGTAGACTAAACTTGTCTCTGTTCTTGTCAAGCAAAAGAAAGGGACGAAGTATGATTTGTCTTCTCTTCTATAGAAAGAAACGTTGTAATTCACTAATAAAGGATTGTAGTTGCTATTTCACGCAAATCGTAGGTAAAGTTTCTAACTCAATAATTCTCATTGACAGTAAAAGCCGAAGTTCACGGATCTACCACAGAAGTAGCGGCGGTCATCGAGCACTCGGACAGCGACAGCGGCGCCGACGCAGCGCGCAGAGACCATCACTACGAAGATATTTATATACCCAAGGATGAGCAGCGGAGAAGGTATTGTGTACTTACAGCTTTATCTATAACCCACATACTAAACTCAACCAAATCTGCCACCCATGACGTAACAGCGGTAGGTATATAAGGGCGGCTTGCACCAGAATCGCTAAACGCGTTTAACTCTTAAATAGTATTTAGCGAGTTGTCAAGTCATACAAATACGTCAGATTTAAATCGATTTAGCTGTTAAATACGTTTAGTGATTCTGGTGCAAGACGCCCTTAGTATATTTAGTATTTATTTATTCAGCCTTAAAAGTAACATTACAGAATTTAGTATCTACAGGAAGTAGGTACATCTAAACCGTCACTAAAGGTACACATATTTACAATAACAGAGAGAATAAACAATTAAAAATTAAAAACAAGATAAAGAATTTAAAAAATAAAAATAATAACGATTTTATACATAGGTAATCTTATAATAAATTGCACGTTGCGAGTATAGTAGTTTTGACAGGCGTCACAGTTCAGTCAGTATAGCCCTGCCTTCCGAGCAGGTTGTGGGTTCAATCCCCACTGAGAACAAACATTTGTGTGTGGCAAACATAGATGTTATAAGGAAGTATTTCCAAAAACAGTATTAGTTATTAATCCAAGGATCATGAAGATAATTTTGCCACGACAGCCACATGCATACGGTCCTGTTTGGTACGAAGCGCTAAGATTTTCTATGCGGGTCTTTGAAACCTAGCCGTTTTAGCAGAATTTTTTCTATGCGTTTTACAAAACCAAATGGTATGTTGTAAAACGCATAGAGGCCATAGCGCGTAAAAACTGCTTACTATAAAGACCATCATAATTGCTAAAGAGGCAGGTAGAGGAAGGCCGAAGAAGAAGTGGTTGGATTGTGTGAAAGAGGATATGAATGTGAGAGGAGTAGATTCTGAGTTGACGAATGATAGGAGCGAGTGGAAGAAAAAGACATGTTGTGCCGACCCCGCCTAGCACGGGATAAGGGCAGGGAAATGATGATGAATTGCTAATACATTAGAATCTACGAAGTTGTGGAACAATCTTCATCATAATACCGATATTTTTTTTATCGATGATTAAATATTTACTTTGTATATCACGGATGGTTGGCAGTGAATTTGCAAGCGATTAATTGATTTTTTTTGGCGACAGGAGTAATTCTCGTGACTCGGGAAGTCACAGCCGCCCCGGAAGCGCAGCTTTAATTGTCGACTACACATCCAAAGACCAAATGGACAAGTAAGTTTAAATCACAAATATCTGAATAAATAATCATTTAAATCACAATCGTGATCTTAACATAGAGCTCGTTGTTAAAGTCATATAATGCTTACTTTTATCAACAGCTCGAGCAAAGCGTACGAAGAGGTATCACCGGTGTCAGACGCACAGGTCAAGTCTTCAATAGCCACGAAGTTGGCAGCATTGACGCATAAGGCACAGAATTTTGTAAGTAAAACTATTCTAGTTATCATTTCAAATTTTCAAATGCTTACAGTACGCATAGCGAATCTTTATTCATCTGAAGTTAGGTGCAACAAACGATTGTGCATGTACTGTTGTGCGGGAAAATTCGTTTACCTCCAATTCAACCTAACATGGGTTCTGCGCATATACTTGATCTGTTGTAATAAATAATATAACCTTTCACCCTCAGGCCAGCCGCATATCCTCAGCAGCTGGCAGTCGACGAGCGTCCGTCTCCGACGAGGTATCCGTAGTCCAAGCCTCTGCATCATCAGGCGTGTCTTCAGGAGGCAGTTCCGGAGACGAGGCCCCACCCCCACCCCCGCCGCCCCCGGCCCCGCCTGCCCCTCCGCCGCTGGCTGTGTTAGAGGAACCGGCACTTAGACCTTCTGAACTGAGAGGAAGACTTGGTAAGAATCAAAACATTTTAGAAAAGTTTGTGTTTCAGGCGTATCTTCAAGAGGCAGTTCCGGAAAACTTCAAAACTTAGGCTTGGTAAGAACACTTACTTTCTAAGATGCTTGGGATGAGGTGTCATTGGTTTTTTCCGGAAAAGCTTGGTAGAGCTTTCTACGTCAAATTCAGACACTCAAAAACACTTGCCCCGTGGTGATCTCCAACTTTAAAGTGCACTAACAGCCTTCTGCTTCATCGACTCAGGACACAGAGAGAAGACTTCTAAATTAAGTGTCGAAATAGGTTTCTTAAACAATTAAAATGTCAGCATCTGCATTGCATAAATCGGCTGAGTCCTCGCATGACACAACTAAAGGTGATAAAACTAGATGCAATCAAATTCAAATGTCAACGACAGAAACTAAGACGTGACGAATAGGATCTCCAGAAGATGCAATATTTAAAATATTGAGAAACCTTTTGCCAGTATTTTCGATTCTTGTTCTTCGGTCCAACGGATCACAACGTGGTTGCAAAAATTTAGATTGACGAACTACGGTTTTGACGTATATTTCATTCCCTGTATGAACATAGACTTTCGTATATGATCATGGTTATCAAAAGTCGAAGCAAGATTGATTTTCAGAGCAAGTTATACCTACTCGTAGTTCAGCTCGTTTGTTTCCTTTTTAAGTAGGAGTAGCTATTTAATATTCCGACTAAACTGTTTTTACTGTTTTCTGCAATTTGCACTATCTTAGATACTATTTAGTGCAATATCCTATGTTTTCTACTTAGTAATTTATGATGAAATTATGTTCACTTTCTAACGAAGTAATGGGCAGTTAGTCTCGTTCTGATTGCAATGCCACTCAAAACAATAAAGTGTAGTAGGCATGTATGTTAAATAATAAAGTGGATACAGATTTGCAGTATTTCACTTTCTTTCTAGACCTGTTGCTACCTAGGTGTCAGTTTTCACTCAGAGTTCAAGTTAACCGCATTCATGTAATTTTGCATAAGCACCTGGGTATACCACAAGATAAGTACCTAGATTTCTGATTCCGAAATTATATTTAGGAAAAGCATTTCGAAGCACTTTTCAGAGCATGTTTGCTAGCTCTACTGGATTTTACGATGGCAGTAAAGTAACCTGACTGACTTGCCACTGGGACGCAATGAGGAAGATGAGCGTATTTTTTTTTTAATGTAGATCGATAGATTTTTACGTCCAAAACACAACAGTGAAAGAATTTTGGCGATAGCTCAAAAACTGAATTTTCTACGATTTTTTAAAGTTTGGATTTTCAAAATGTGTTTTGAGCCCGGCGATTTCGCGTGTGACGTCAGCCGGTCCGACCGCTCACCCGCGCTTTCTAAGCGTTTTCTGCCTTTACGTTTCTATTTATATTTCTGAAAAATTGGGAGAAAAGTACCAATATTTTTATGTAATATTGTGCCTTTAAGTCCTAAGGACACGTTTAACGCTTCAGATAAACTTTTTAACCACCGACTGAAGAAGAAAGGTGTTCTAAGTTTGAGGCTTTTTTGTGTCTATGTGTCTGTACCTTTCAAGGCTCGTAGCTCCAAAAAATCACTCGTAATTTTTTTATAACTATTCTTGAAATGGAAAGCAGATAAATCTGGCATAGTTCTAAGCCAAGTTTGGTAGAAATCGGTGCAGCGGTTTCCAAGTTATGAGGATGTTTATCAGCCCTCGACACGCATTTTGAAGGGTTCTCAGGCATATATTGATTGTAGTTTGAAACATTTGGTTCTTATACCAGTATAACGTGAGCTACTATTTCTTAGTGTTTCATTGATTTTGTATATCAGGTAAGACTGGTAATGAGCAAGATTGTGTTATCGACGTGATTAGCAATGTTTTTAACCCCCGACGCAAAAACGATGGGGTGGTAAAGTTTGACGTGTGTGTGTGTCAGTGCGTGTGCGTGTGTCTGTGCGTGTATGTGTGTGTGTGTCTGTCGAATGCGCGCGTTGGTGCGCGTGCGGATGCGGATGGTAGTAGTCTAAGTCACATTGTCTACTAAGGACGTGCCTAGTGAGACATTGTACTGTGAGACATTGTACTGTACAAGTACAATGTCTCACTAGGCACGTCCTTAGTAGACAATGCCTACACATACATATAGTGCAATGCCTCACTAGGCACGTCCTTAGTTACGAAGGACATTGTACAGTATGTACAATGTCTCACTAGGCACGTCCTTAAGCAATGCATTGCTAATGCCTCACTAAGCACGTCCTTCGTAACTAAGGACGTGCCTAGTGAGGCATTGCACTATATTTATGTGTAGGCATTGTCTACTAAGGACGTGCCTAGTGAGACATTGTACCTACTGTACAATGTCCTTCGTAACTAAGGACGTGCCTAGTGAGGCATTGCACTATATGTATGTGTAGGCATTGTCTACTAAGGACGTGCCTAGTGAGACATTGTACCTACTGTACAATGTCCTTCGTAACTAAGGACGTGCCTAGTGAGGCATTGCACTATATGTATGTGTAGGCATTGTCTACTAAGGACAAGCCTAGTGAGGCATTGCACTATATTTATGTGTAGGCATTGTCTACTAAGGACGTGCCTAGTGAGACATTGTACCTACTGTACAATGTCCTTCGTAACTAAGGACGTGCCTAGTGAGGCATTGCACTATATGTATGTGTAGGCATTGTCTACTAAGGACGTGCCTAGTGAGGCATTGTACTTGTACAGTACAATGTCTCACTAGGCACGTCCTAGTGTAAGTCACATTCTTCTTCTTCTTAGCGAGTCACATTGTCATTGTCATGTGACTTAGACTACTACCATCCGCATCCGCACGTGCACGTCCTTAGTAGACAATGCCTCACTAGGCACGTCCTCAGTAGACAATGCCTCACTAGGCACGTCCTTAGTTTCTGAGGACGTGCCTAGTGAGACATTGTACTGTCAAGTACAATGTCTCACTAGGCACGTCCTTAGTAGACAATATGACTCGCTAAGAAGAAGAAGAATGTGACTTACACTAGGACGTGCCTAGTGAGACATTGTACTGTCAAGTACAATGTCTCACTAGGCACGTCCTTAGTAGACAATGCCTACACATACATATTGTGCAATGCCTCACTAGGCACTAGGGCATGCAACCGGTAATTCTCGGTATCGAAAGTACCGGGAATTACCGGTACTTTTGAAAAATTCCAGTACCGGTACTCACGAAGCCAGTCTCGGTTCTTTCGATACTTTCGATACTCAACTTTTCTGTTATTTATTGTCGATTTGTTACTTAAAAACATACACTCTGGGTAAAGTTTCATCTTACTTTTTGAATTATAAGATGTTTTGACGCAATAATAACATAGAAAACGTTATATCGAGTAATATTATCAGAGTTGTTTACCGCTATTATTGATTTGAGTCAAAATATTTTAATAATTAGGTCCAACTTTGTATAAAGAGGTCACCAAACCTTACCTAACTAAACATATCGACCTTGTCTTTCTTGTGGGTAAGGCCAATTAAGCTGAGAGGATGATATACGTGTTGAGCAAGCCTATTTCATCTAAATTATGTCCCAAGCACTGCATGCAGCGTTCCGTTCATAGTGTGAAAAGTGGCCCCTGACGCTGTATAAATTATCTAGATTAGATGTAAAGGCCTGATTACCAGAGAAAACTACAGGACTGAGCCATAGTCACTATTTATTGGTTTTCAACACGAACTGAAACACGACTGTATCAGATGGCAACACCTCTGATCTGTTCTGGAGGAATCTGAAGTACCCAAATATATAGACGCCCTCATCAGAAACCTTTATGAAACCAGCTATGCTACTCATAACTTTGGGGAATTGCACGTCTAAGCAGTTCTTTTTTGAGAAAGGAGTAGAACAAGGATGCATCATTTCACCCATGCTATACAATAGGTATATATGGCGAACCCACCGTGCGTTAGACCTGAGATGACTGGAAAATCATTGTTAAAGTTGGAGGCGTCAAAATTTCTAACCTACGATACGCCGATCATACGTTGCTCGCATCCACGGAGTCCGAAATGGTTGCCCTAAGGCAGCGTTTAAAGTCGGCTAGTGCCGATCTAAGCCTGATTTTAACAAAAACAACACCAAGTTAATGATTGTCGATCGTTTTAAGTCCATCCAATTGTCGGATGCACCGGAAGAGTATCAAATTGTCGAGGAAGTCCCATACCTGGGCTCATCAGACAGCGATGAACCAACTTAACAGAATATGGAGAGACAGCAACATTCAGAAGAAGACGAAGGTTCACGTGATTCGCACACTGGTCTTCTCCTCATTTCTCTACGGTACTGTAACGTAAACCATGAAAGCCAATGACAAAAGAACCAACGTATTTATACTAAAGAACGTGCCCAGTGTCTGTCTTCCATTTGCCTTCACCGGATACTTGTACAGACATGGTGCGCGCAGAAATGCGGAAAACATGGAAAAACTTCTGATAACAAGCAGAACGGAAAGCAAGAGGGAGGAGCCCATAGCGCTGGTCTGACCAGGTGTCCGAACAGCTAGAAACTTCCCTCAGCATCGCGATCTATCAAACCGTAGATCGTGACCCGTGACAGACGGAAAAAAGCTATCCAAAGATGCCATGCACGGAGTCACGATCCCTAACAACGGAAAAAGGAATAAGGAAGAGGAGGAATTGTATTTTGGCGCAGGGCGCATAGCTAGTAGAACTAACATTCGTTGGGGTAAAGATATTATAGCATGGAGCCACGTGAAGGTGCGAAAAATGACCACATAGCCAAATAACCAACGACTTTGTATCGATTGTGTAAAGTCAGTAGATAAAGAACGCTTAAAATCGGTTTTCCCGCAAATCTATGGTGGACCTTAAGGTCCACCATAGATTTGCGAACATTAATGTCCACCAGTGGACTTATTTAGGCTGCCAGTGTAATAATACAATTAGAAATAACCAAAGTTCTCTATTTTTATAGGTTTTTACTTCATTTTAGTCCTAATCCAGTCAGTATCGAAAGTATCGAAAGTACCGGTAATTACCGGTACCGGGTCCAGTACCGGCCGAAAATTACCGGTACTGAGAATAGTACCGGTACTGCATGCCCTACTAGGCACGTCCTTAGTTACGAAGGACATTGTACAGTAGGTACAATGCCTCACTAGGCACGTCCTTAAGCAATGCATTGCTAATGCCTCACTAAGCACGTCCTTCGTAACTAAGGACGTGCCTAGTGAGGCATTGCACTATATTTATGTGTAGGCATTGTCTACTAAGGACGTGCCTAGTGAGGCATTGCACTATATGTATGTGTAGGCATTGTCTACTAAGGACGTGCCTAGTCAGGCATTGTACTTGTACAGTACAATGTCTCACTAGGCACGTCCTTAGTAGACAATGTGACTTAGACTACTACCATCCGCATCCGCACGCGCACCAACGCGCGCATTCGACAGACACACACACACATACACGCACAGACACACGCACACGCACTGACACACACACACGTCAAACTTTACCACCCCATCGTTTTTGCGTCGGGGGTTAAAAACATTGCTAATCACGTCGATAACACAATCTTGCTCATTACCAGTCTTACCTGATATACAAAATCAATGAAACACTAAGAAATAGTAGCTCACGTTATACTGGTATAAGAACCAAATGTTTCAAACTACAATCAATATATGCCTGAGAACCCTTCAAAATGCGTGTCGAGGGCTGATAAACATCCTCATAACTTGGAAACCGCTGCACCGATTTCTACCAAACTTGGCTTAGAACTATGCCAGATTTATCTGCTTTCCATTTCAAGAATAGTTATAAAAAAATTACGAGTGATTTTTTGGAGCTACGAGCCTTGAAAGGTACAGACATATAGACACAAAAAAGCCTCAAACTTAGAACACCTTTCTTCTTCAGTCGGTGGTTAAAAAGTTTATCTGAAGCGTTAAACGTGTCCTTAGGACTTAGAGGCACAATATTACATAAAAATATTGGTACTTTTCTCCCTATTTATCAGAAATATAAATAGAAACGTAAAGGCAGAAAACGCTTAAAACGCGCGGGTGAGCGATCGGACCTGGCTGACGTCACACGCGAAATCGCCGGGCCAAAAACAGATTTTGAAAATCCAAACTTTAAAAAATCGTAGAAAATTCAGTTTTTGAGCTATCGCCAAAATTCTTTCACAGTTGTCCTTACAATCTTCTAGACTTTTGATTTAAGCTATAAAAACAGGAAAAAATGCCTAACTCATCTTCCTCATTGGAACGACGTTCATATGGATGTGTGGACAGTCATGATGGCTATTGTGTAAACCACATAATATAGTGCTTGAACTATGATTTACTCAAAAAATTTTTTTAAATTGATCGTTCAAGAAGAAACACATTTCTAAAGATCCGGTACCAAGCTTCGATCGAAAATGAAGTTGGCAGCAATAAAATGCTAAACACGAATACAGTTTAAAGTCTCGTACCTAATAAACACAGAGATCCATTAATCACCATACCGAGAAAGCTAGCACCTTAAGTAAAACGTACTATTCTGAGCCACCGCAATAAAATCGAAAGTGAACACTAATCAAAGTCAAACAATTAGCCACGACACCTTAATAATAATATACCATACAATTTTGTAAAAGGTGTTCATCTCTGTCTTCAGATCCGAACGCCCCGCGCTACCGTGATAAATATAATAGTATCTTCATTATTCTTTGCAGTTGACAGAGACTGTTTCAAAGTGTTCAAGTCATTGTTTTCAAGGTCATATATCTTAGGTTCATAGACTGAATCAATGTAGATTTTATAATTAAAAAGTGTCAAAACATTAATAAATTGAACCTAGTTTTGCCTTTTATTTGAATCGCAAAGCGTCCCGTTTTGTCTTCACATCGTTGTACATTTTTTTTTATGAAAAGATCCACATAAGCTTTGTTTCGCTTCTCTCATTTCTTCTGAGTTATCCTCTAGTAGGTATGATCAGGCAGCCCACTTTCTTTCCTAGCTTTAACGATGTCTAATTAATTAATGATGCTCAAAAAATTTATTAAGTGTTCATAATTTCCGTTTAACATGACAAATTCGTTGTCATAGTTTGTGCCATCCATCACGACGAGTCGTGTTTTTCTTATACATTTACAGCCCGCGATCACAGACCAGATGTTATAGTAGTTATTCCGCGACTTAGGCTCGTATTTTGATAAAGAACTCAAACAAGCACCCGCACAGGGACGCGTGACCCGAGGGCTGGTGATTATCTGGGCCAGCGAATCAGCATTGCTATTCAGCGCGGCAATGCAGCCAGTGTCTTGGGCACGCTTCCGATTGGTACTGATTTGGATCAGTAAAGCTATCTATAAATCGTTTGCAACGGTGTGTAGATGGCTCAACTGCTTCATGTGTATTTTGTGCATATTATAAATATTGTAAATACTTTATTAGTCATAATTTTCTTTGTGAACAAGCATAGATTTTCACTGCTTGAGCAATAAATATTGACCTTAGTTCCGTGTTCTTGTGTGAACATCTAACATTTTACATAATAAAATAGGTGTACATAGTGGAAACATCTGAAGTGGAAACCATATTTGATTCAGCGTAAATCTAAAAGTTGAACAGATTGTAGCTAACATTTCCTGAAAGCATAATGATCGCTCATGTGTGACTTACATTTTTAAAAGAGTTAGTAATTTCTAACTACCTAGCGGAGATTACAAGACTCTTAAATTGTTTTATAGCTCTGACGGTAGTTTATTTAAAAACCTAGTTTAGTAGTAGAGCTTCTTGTGAGAGCTCGTCCGGGGTAGTACTATCACCACACCTATTTCTGCAGTCATCCTCACATTGCTGTGTTCTGGTTTGAAAGGTACGGGTGCCTGTGCTATTACAGACACATGAGATTTAGCACCTTTATATCTCAGAGTGACGATGGTATGGTAGTACCCTTTACTTCTCTGTTCTATGACAGTACCTCCTCCGACGAGCTCTATCATAAGAAGAAATATAATTATTTATCTAATCAGCATTATCAGTCATCTATTCCAACTAATTCCAAGTCACGAACCTTGTTATGCATAGGAAAGTGACAGATGGTGTTGCGATGACTATGTTTGGTGTGTAGATAAATAATTACACGTTTGAGTAATGAAAGCATTATGAACAAACCATAATTGCTGTTTGAGGAGGGGTGGAACGATAAAATACTTCCCATCGTAAATCTTTGTAGTTACCTAGAACTCCCATACACCAACTATTGCCATTTAAAGTGATGGCTATAGGAGCACCATATTTAAATTCGCAAATAATACCTAGTCGTTTAGTAAAAGTCACATGTTTTTGTACAAACACAAATTGCTTCACGAAAGCCAATCTTGGATCAATCTACAAAAACCTACGTAGCTCAGCCTAAATAAGTATTCGTGGCACATGCGGTACTGTAGATGCAGTTCTTGTGTTCAAAAATTATATTTTAGTTTTTGTTCAGCACCAATATTTTCATATTTTTCATGATAAGAAAGTACAACCATCCCACTTATCACAAGTTCATTCCACTCGCGCGCTGCATCTGTGCGTGCGCGGCGATGCGGAGACTTTCTCTCCCCCCTCCTAACGGCTGCGGGTGTTGCAGCGCGGCGCGGCTCGGCGGCAGACGAGGAGCGGCCGCGCGCGCCCAACCTCGTGAACAAGCACCCGGCGCTCCCCTTCGTGCCGCCCGCCTTCCCGCACAACGCGCCCGACCGGCTCATCAAACCCTCCGAGTACCTAAAGACCATCACGGCGCCGTGCAAGCGCGACGAGGCGGCGCCGGCGCCAGCGGAGGTGCGGCCGCAGCCGCCGCCGCCCGCGCCCGCGCCGCCGCCGCCGCCGCAGCCGCCGCGCGACCACCAGCCCCTCGCCGCTATCAGCAGCGCCGAGCTGACCGCCGTGCGCCTGCGCGCGCCCGCCGCCAAGACCCTCTCCGCGCCGCCCCCCGCGCGCTCCCTCAGCCTCCAGTGCCTCTCCGCCAGCGAAAACTACCGTAGCGCCAAGACCGACCTCATCGAGGAGCTCAAGATGTCCAAGGACATCACCGGCATCAAGAAGATGAAGGTCGAGCGAGCGCGCCGCGAGAGCCTCCAGGACAAGGAGTCCTTCACCGAGTTCACGAGGAGGTTCACCGCGGAGAACTTCGTCGACCAGGTCGGTGCCTTTCTTTTACCTACTTTCTTTAACGTTTTGTGTTTTGGTCTAGTGATATCGTTCCGAAGTGGCACCTGACGGCTCGGTAACTCATACATATTTAGGTAGTTCATCATCTAGTTAATTAGCGGGGCGAAATTAGATTCAAAACTTTGTGAGGAAGCAGATCTTCCCGAGACCGATTTGCGGAATCTTTAACGTTCGTACACTAATGGCAAGAAAACGGTTGAACGCTGATCGATCACGATATGAATACCGTACGCACACGCATTTCAGAGTGGTGTCTACTTCTATCTTGCTCTGTTGCTGGAATAGTGAACGAGATGAGATCGCTCGGTGCAAAGCATTAGGGGAGGCGAGTGATGCACGTTAACCCAGTGATCCACTTATACTGCAGCGATCTCTCGGCTCGTCTCGTGTGTAATGGCCGTGAAACGCATCGTGATTTGCGCTTTTGACGAAATTTCCGCAGACGTCGAGAAAATCTGAGCTCAAATTATCTTTTATACGATCTTATTTACGTAGAGGCAGAAAGCGTGTTAGTGTTCGTAATGTGTTAAAAATAATGAGCTAAATCGCTCCCGATCAGTTGCATTTATTGTTAAACCTAATACTGTTCTCTATGAATAGGTATATACGGTTACAGGGCATTGGTTATTTTTATTATGCAATTCTCAAGTGCTGTAGACATCCTTCAGATCTTGATTATTATCCGAGAGGTATTCAGAGATGTACCTACTCTATAAGTGTGGTATTGCCTAAGTTCCAAACGATTTCAGCTAAAGCTCTGAAAAAGCTGAGACATTTAAAACTGCACCACACTGCACTGAAGGTTGCATTATTTTTTTCATAACCTAGAATGTAAACAATGAGTGACTGTCCAAGCGTGTCAACGACACAGTTTGAGAACTAAAGTAGTCCATGTTATGAAACGATTAGTAATTTTCGCCTTTTCATGGTGAAATAAGTACAAATTATGTTATTTTTTTGCATCGATATGAGTAGTTGGTTACGCTTCATTCGCTGTACGCAGTTGATGCAAACGTTTGTTATGATTTTTTTTTCTATCTTCAAATTCCTTTATTGCGAACACATACATAACTTATGTTTATAGCTTGTGGTAAACTAGCGTAATGCGAGTACATGTAACCTGTTGGACGCTGCTCAATTTGTAATTTTGTAAAAATTTAAAACGCTTATGATGCAGCATACTTTCACAGTTTTTGATAACGAAGTTGCTAAGGCTGTCTGTACACAGCTAAACTGCATACAGTAGTTTGTCAAGATAATCTACATGACTATTATTGTGGTATGAGTGGGCCCGTTTGCTTTAACTGTTATGTCATAAACGGACTACTTTTCTATGCCGAGAAAATATCATGTTCTTGCCACATTATACCAGCACTTATCGTGAAAATGCAACATCACATAATAGGCTGTTCTTCGGATGTCAACTATTTTCTGAGACTGATGTCACACTAATTCTGTTAAATTAATTTTATAATTGTTACTTGTGCACATCTTTTTTAAATAAATGTTTCTATTCTATTCTTAAGACTTTAGTCTCAGTCCTTTTTAACTATTCCTGATCATTAACATCATAATCATCCTATATCAGTCCACTGCTGGACATAGGTCTCTCCCAAGACGCGCTACTGACCCCGGTCTTCGTCTCTTCTCATCCAGTGTTTGCCATCTACATTTCGCAGATCGTCGCCCCATCTTGCTGAAGGGCATCCTACATTACGCTTGCCTAAACGTGGTCTCCACTCAACTATTCGTTTGCTCCAACGATTGTCGATTCTACAGCAAACATGGCCGGCCCACTGCCATTTCAGTTTGCTAATCCTCTGAGCTACGTCTATGATATAGGTATAATTAGAAAAAAAAAAACTATTGTGATCAAACTGATCACCGGATCTACAATGATTGTTTAGACAAATATAAAATTGATGATCTAATAATGGATTAGCAACTTGATTACGCAACATGATGAATTGCAGTAAGAAACGTTACAATTGTCCAATTGAAATAGCTTTGTAACTGCGTTGCATCTTCACAAAGCACGCTTCCAATAGTAATTGAAAGTTTTTTGTAAGTTATCTATTGTGATTGCGAACTGATTATTGCAAGTTACGAGTTAACTTCCGATTTCGCATCTGTTTGATTTATAGATCTCCGTTTGGCTTTATTACTGCACTGATCCGCGATTTCGTCCGCGTTTCTCTGACTTACAAATCTTATGATTACGCACTGAAAAACATTTTTTAACAAAACAAAACATATCCTCTGGGATAGGTAGGTAGTGTAGCTTTATAACAGTGAAAGAATATTAAGAATCGGTCCAGTAGTTTTGAAGATCACCCCTTACAAACAAACAAATGAACTTTACCCCTGTATTAAAAGTACCTATACATTCTAGTTGTCATTGCATTGAATTGCATCGAAGCGTTCGTAGCGTAGCTTGCGTTAAGTTTTACCGATCACCTAAGTTAAGCGACGTTATACAGAGAACTACATAAAGTAGTCGTTATGTTCTTTGTAAAAGTAAGCGGTAAAGCCACTGTTGTTGGGTCTAATCCAGACCGAAATGTATAAGCCTCTATAACGAGTTTAATTTCGAACATTTTGCCTCAAACGAGAGTTCCGAAACCGCAAGTAGCCATCGAAAGTTGCTTTCGGATTGACATCAATTAATAAAAAATTTCTGAAGTTCCAAATGTGAGCTACGTATGAGTCATGATCTGCAATCGAAAGTCGGCTTTACGTCCCCACATCAATTAGTTCATTTTTGTATGGAACCAGCACAGCGTATTGCACGCTTTCACAACTCCGATGCAAAAGCATCGTGCTCAGCACCACATTTCTATTTACACCTTTCAAAATTTCAGCAGAATTTGCATTAATAGCGGCTATAATTAGCCGTTTCGTGTTTATAATGTCTGAAACGACAACGGTTTCAGTTTATTTTGCAGTCTCGCTTCGTTGTTTTCTGACTGTGAATAATCTTAACTAAACCATAACAGAGTTCAACTTGAAGCTCGACTTTCAGAATGTTTTCGTCAATTTCACAAAACTTTTATCCAGTTAAGTAAATAAACTGCTTGAAACGTGATCAGTATTCGTAACTTGCTCATACCGTACTACCAGTTAAAAAAGACCAAGTTATACCAATCTACCCAAAAACAAATAAATACTGCATATATCTAAATTGGTTCTACATCATAGCCTTAAATATGCCGATACAAAATAGAAATCGTTTTCACGCACCGGCGTAACATTTACCGGATGCATTGACGCGCAACTTTTAATAATCGCATTATATTCTAAAGATGAACGTGGGAAAGCTAAATCGCAGTATTTTGTCTTCATGGTGCATAATATCTGTACATAGTAGGTATTCTAAGTAAAGCAAAGTCCCGCAAACCGTCTGTCTCTGAGTAAATGTGCTAAATTCTTGGGTATTTGATACATGGTTAAACAATAAAAGTATTATCAACATGAAGAAGTCCACTGTTGGATATTTAGGCCACCCCCACATATTCTTTTAAGAAAAACGAATTCGGGCCATACTTATCACACAGATATTACAAGCTTTGCTTAGTTTGGGACTAGAGGGCGTCGTGTGAAATGTCCATGAATATTTATTTATTTATTTTATTTACAGACTTTCAGCGATTTTTAAAATGTCGTCTGTCCATTGGTTGCGCCGTCTTACGCTTTGTCTTCCGATTTAGAGAACCAATTAGCTAAGTACTCGTAGTACTTATTACCTACTCTGAGCCGCGAATTATACTAGACTGAAATGTTCATTATTTACTCAGCACTTGAATTCGTCACCGAGTGCTCTCGATTATCATAAACTTTTACTCAAGTCAAGTGACTTGCAAAGAAATCGCACGGCAACTCAGTAATTCAAATAATGTAAATCATAACATGAAAGCTGGTTTTACGAATTATAACATCCTGTTTTATAATACGCCTAAAAGAGATCTTGTTTCGTGAATATGTTTGTTATAGACGGTTCTTGGTATCATTTTAATAAATAAACTCACATACATGACTTAATGAGAGATTCAGTTATTTTTCAATACCGTAATGAGTTCTATACTTTCCTCGTAATTGAAAACACAGTAACTTGGAAAATCATGTTTTGTAAAAAAAAATGCGTTTTCACCACGCAATGTAGGTCTACTTCTTTTTGATCCTTGCGATTCTACGGCCAAGCATTTTTCTAATCACCATCCCAGATCTGCGCGTGGTGGTTACCGTTACTGTCACGGCTGGTAGGCATCGCGTGTGATGTAACTGGCAATAAACTAGCTCTACGTTATTTATTGAGTTACTACTTTATTTTAATTGAAGCAAGTTTAAGATAAAAACGCATGTTTGTTGAGATTTACAGGTGCCACTTCGAAAGATTCCTAAAATAATTTTACTCGTGTGTGCCTTTATTTTTTTTAGCTATTATTTCCGGTTTGATACCGATATATAAATTAATTATCATAATATTTTTTAAATGTGATGGGAATGGATGTATAGCAGTCACACTCTATCTATGTCTCTCCGAACTTAGTTACATGTACTTCCGCAAGCTCTGTTCTTGCTTCATTGGAAGAAAAGGACGGGTGCCTAACTTCAGAGAAACAGAGACCCGTTGTTACTATTGTACTAAATTGAATACTAACACCTTGATGTTTTTATAAATCGCACATTAAAAACTGTGGTGATAGTATCAGATATAAGTAGGCTGAATTTGTTATCATTGTACTTTACACCTTTGCTTATTTTATTAGTCTTGTAATACAATTAACGATCGTGAACCCATTGACAAAAGCTAAGTTTGATGATTTAAAAAAAACCTTGCTTTCAATTTTGAAAGTCTCGGGTTCCTAAAAATATCTCAAAACAAACGAAAGCCTACAACAAGATGCTGCCTCCACACCCTCACACATTAGTTCTTTAACAAGTTTCGTGCGATCGATGGCAGGGTTTTCCGCAGGTGCCCGAGAGAGATGCCGCCGGGAACGTAATCCCCGCCTGGAAACGACAGATGCTTGCAAGAAGAGCCGCAGAGAAGGCCAGGAAGGACTTAGAGAAGGAGCTGGCAGGAGAGGCAGAGAGGAGAAGAGCGGCAGCAGTGCCGGCGTGGAAGAGACAGTTGCTGCAGAGGAGGGAAGAAGCAGAGAATAGGTTAAGGTACGTTTTGTTACTATGGCTTGGAGCTTTTAAGCGGTGGCTTTGGCTTCGGTACTAACTTACGCCCGCAGCTTCGCTTGCGCGGTAATTGAATAAAAACTGACCTAGTTTAGGTACCTAAACTATACTTAATTCCATGTTATAATTTTTTTAATTTATTTATGACTAACCTACCGTGTGAGATGGGCAATACAAATTGTAATCCAAAAATCAAAATTTTACAGTAAATAAAGATGTTTCATCTTTTATGGACTAATTTGAGGAGTATAAACAATAATATTCGAGATAATGTCGTGTGAAATGTCCATGAATATTTATTTATTTATAAACAACCTCGAGTATCATCAATCTATTGTCTGATAGAGATCTGTTTAAAACACTCAATAGAATACCTAACATAATAGAAAACTGAAGTTACTGGTAAAACTGAAGGTTTTTCCAAACTTAACAAATTTTATTCCAAATTGCAGACAGTCCCTATACACGCCAAAAGTGGAAGAAACAAACGGACACGGACAAAATGGCGAATGGCGACCTTACCCCAGTGGAGCGACGAGGGCTGTTTCCATCGACAACATATCCCTCTGCTACGACACCCCACATCACACGCGAGCGCCCTCTGAAGCCAAGTCTACCACGGAGCTTTGTAACGGAATCAGCAATGGTGAGTCTAATACACTCTCAAACTGGAAGAAACAAACGGACTGAACTCGTCAAAAATGGAAGAAACAAACGGCCAAAACTCGTCGAAACTAAATAATGGTGAGTCTATCCTAGTAAAGTGACGATCGTCTACCACGAAGCTTTGTAACGGGATTATCAATGGTTACTTTGAAACTGGAAGAAACAAACGGACTGAACTCGTCGAAATAGTTATAGCCAAACGGTAAGTCTATAGAGTAAAGGTTATATCCTTAAATAAATTATAATTAAATTACTATAAATAATTTTTTTCATTTTCATTTTCATATCCATCAACAATCTCTGTTATGACATTCCACATCTATTCTGTAATGACAGCGCCAGCTTGTGTCATTTTCCATACTAGTTTTGGTACTCAACCGGTCCATATTACTCCTATCTATGGTAGGAACATGATCTAAAGCATGTCCCAGGCACTACAGCGTCCCGATCATCGGGGCATGGGTAAAAAGTGGCTCTCGACGCTGTATCATTAATGGTAGGAACAAAGGAGATCTTCTCAGTAGTCTCAGTAAAGACGGAGGTGATGCAGTCTCGTAAAAATACTCAAGTAATGATTTCCTCAGGTCACGCCACAAACGGTTATCAGCATGAAGATGAACCAGAAAAAGAAGAAGAGAAAGCTAAGATAATTCCATGGCGCGCGCAGCTACGCAAGACTAACAGCAAGCTCAATCTACTCGAATAAGTTAACTTAGGAACTTCTATTACGTAGCATAGTCGTATGATCCAAATTATAAACCATTCAAAAATATAGTCGTAATTTATAGTGTAACTCGTAGTTATTTACAAAATTATTGTTAAAATGTGCGGGGAGTTGAATATTTTAAATTTTAAAACATATTCTAAAACTGTAAAATTTTCAGACACTCAAAATTTAATAAGTAACATTGTTATATGTTAAATTTCACTACAATAATATAAGGTGACTTAAATTTTAGAAAATTTGTAGATAATTATATTGAATTATGATTAGCATCCAGTAAAATTTTAAGGTAAATTTTGTCTAAAATGTAAATTTAAAAAACAATAGCAATTTTTTTTAATTCATTTTTACACGACTATGGTAGGTTTCTTTAAAATAGTTATGGTACGTATTTGAGTAAGTATTGAAGTTTTTATTTTTGATTTATTAGCAACGCCATAAATTGTAATGAATTATGATCGTTGCTCGATATTTTTATTAGAACGCGAGTCCAAATAAGTGTTAATACATACGATAAATAATATAATATCTTGAGATTTAATTATTTAAACTTAGTATTAGAAAGTATATTAAGTAATAATTTAAGTTTCGTCTTGTTTATTTTGATATTAAAAACAGGAATGTTTTGCTAACACGTGTTCATTCATCAACTAAATTTTTACATGTATTCGTTTACATATTTTAAATTTAGTTTTTACTCTTATTACAATAAGGTACTTATTTTTACTGATAACATGTAAAAATGTAAAACTACATAAACAAAAATATAGAATCGACTTCACGACTTTTGAAACTTTTTATACGAAATATAACAATAGATTTATGAATGCAGTGATACAATTGTTGCAATATTAGTTGTTAAGCTATCGGGAGGCTTTGCAATATGTCCTACTCGTATTTAACATGTAACTGTTTCTATTGTTTTACAGCGACGATGTATTGTTATGTTGTTAATAAAACGCTGTTGCTTATATACTTGTTTTTGTCGACCCTATCTAATTACCGTCAGAATATGTCTGGTAGACAGAAAATTTCGAATAATTAGACCTTTATTCGTCCCAAACAGGTAGGTATGTAAGTATACTACTGTATACCTACATGTACCTACTATTACCTTTCTGGTAACGGTAGGTACATAATAACAATGATGTAAGGTAGGTATACAACAAAAACAAGACCGCCTACCTGCCCATCGAGTTGGTTATGGGGGCAAATGGGACCCTGTCTCAGCATAATTTAAGGCATGATGTGTCAACCCATAAATTTGGATAAGGACAGGGTTGTTGACACGAAACAGAACATAAATAAAACTTAGCTTTACAAAGCGATGTTCAATACATTTTGTTCACAATATGAAAAGCAATATTCAACGTAAGAGTTGGTACAGAACAAGCAACGCTTTCCCTCAGCAACCACATAAAATTTGAAGTTTACAACTTTTCAATATAAAATGGCGGTCGTAAATATTGAATACAAATTGCAATAATATTTCTCGGTGAAAATAATGTGCGCGTCGCAAACAAGGTAATAAAATGCAAAGAACAGGAATGAAACGGTGTGATTGCAGCATTCATTTACTTGGAGGTGGGTATGAAGAGTTAGTCTCTTTAGAACAGAAACAATACCACGAATACTAAAACTGAAATATTATTCTTTCAGTGTTGATAATATGGACAATAGTATCCGTAAGTTTGGTCAAATGTAATTTGATAAAAGGACGACTTCCTGAAACCTCACTAATAACAAATTTCGTACAGAAATTCATACAACCATACATACAGTCACTTCAGTTATCCGCCGATGTACCAACACAGAGAGCAAATGATGAAACACCGGTTCAAAAAGCTATTCGTGAGGTCGTTACAAATCTAAGACCATATTTGCAAGATGATAACAAAGTTAAAGATAAAGTAGATAGTGAAAGCGAAACTACCATCATAGAGTTCTTACCACAGCCTCAAAACGCGTTGCGAGGAGGTAAAAAACCAAGTTCAGACCTTCAAACGACCATTAACAAATACGAGAAGATAAAATCCAAAATCAAAGAAGCTTTAGAAAGAGAGTTAGTCGCAGAAAAAACTAAGAAAATGGTGACCAGAACCCTGGATGATTTGATAGCGAAAGTGATAGGAAATCAGTGCACGTGGAAGAGTGTTGACCATTCACTTGCAGTATTTAGAAACGGAAAAGATTCAAAACATAGCATAACACTCGAAGAATGGGAAAACCTGAAGAAGCAATACCTTACCTTCCTTCAAAAAAATCACCTGAAGAAGTCCATCGTACTGTTTAATGATGTCCATCGATTCTTTTCAAAAATAATAAACGACACCGAGTCATTATCACAGAAATACAAAATAAAGTGTGAACTGATAAAAGTAGATGCCGATAATAAAACAGAAGTTGTAAAAGAGACTGAAAGAACGCAGTATAATTGTAAAGATTTTAAAATATGTTCCGACGAGCTCAAAGAATTTCTTACAGATTTTTATAAATCCCTCAACGATACTACTGTTAGCGTCTTCAAAAACTATGCAGCTATGTATACTAGAGATGTAATAAGTGATAATGAGGATAACAATGAAAATGATTCAGTCCCAACTGTAATAGATAATATGGGCAATGCTGCGGATCACAGAGTCAAGAAGATATTTATCCAAGAACTAAAAAAGCTAAAATTAGATGAACATAGAAATAACGAAGTAAACATTAAAATACTGAGAGAGTTTATAAGAGTTACATGCAAACGTGTGCATAAACACATTAAGAAGCATCTAGCATCTGATCTAGTGTCGCTTAAAACTAGACTACTTCTTTCAGTAAAGCAAGATATAGACATGAACTTGGTTCTAGATTTAGGAAATCTGCAAGCTGATATGAAAGCAAGAATTTGCGCAGTTTTTGTAACTTGTAATGGAAGAGTGTCAGAATATCGAAGGGCTTTGTCAGATTCGAGAAGGCCTCTATTGGGACGTAACAGTGTTTACGTAAAAGTACAACTCAGTTTAGATGATAAATTAAAGGATGATTTGGTAAAAACGAATCAAGGATTACTGAGATCTTGGAAAAGTAAGCTTTTAGGCCTTAATTTAAAAGACTATAGAAGAAGTGACAATGTTAACGTTACTAGAACTTCAGTTGGAGTTAAATCTACCACAGAAATTGTTTCAAATCATAGCGATATCAATAATGTTCCAAAAAATAGCGCTGTTGAAAAGTTTTAATAAAAACTATGACATACTTTTAACTGATTTATTTATAAATAACTTATAAAAATATTATCCAGCAGTCTTATAATTATTATTACAAAATTACACCACTTTTTAGTCTATTTGCTATGTTATAAAATTTATTGATATTCAGGTTTGCAATGTGCACACGATTTTTATTTCAAGTACTTAATTATTGTATGTTTGATGTATTATTTCTATGAGGTATAAACATTACTACTTATATTAGAGTACAGGTGGTCAATGGTAGCGACCCCGCCTTCCAATCCTAAGGTCGTGGGTTTAAATCCGGTGGATTTTTTACCTCGCAAAATTTTGTGCGCATTGCCAGTGCTCTCAAACGGTGAAGGAAAACATCGTGAGGAAAGCCTTGGCTTAGTCAGCTCCGCACGTATTGAGCTTGTCTTTCCTGTGGATTGTGGGGACTAGGCTGAGAGGATAGTATAGGTGCTGGGCCTACTCCATCTAAATAATTTTCCAGGCACTGCAGTGTCCCATACATCAGGGTATGGATAAAGTGGCTTCTGACGCTGTATAAATCATCTAGATTGGATCCAAAGGCCTGATTGTTATTGTACTACTAGTACTAACAAGTATGTTAAACCTGTATAAGTACAATAAATAAATAAATAAAATAAAATATTCTTGGACTTTACACACAACGCCCTCTAGTCCCAAACTAAGCATAGCTTGTGATATGGGAACTAGATGGCTGATAGAATACTTATATACTTTTTTTTTTGTAAATACATACTTATTGTACATAGTAACACCCAGACATAGAACAAACATCTATGTTTTCCACGCACAAATGTTTGTTCTCAGTGGGGATCGAACCCACGACCCACAGCACGGAAGGCAGAGCTATTACCAGCTGAGCTGTGACGCCTGTCAGAATGCTAACTTACATTACACTAGTGTTAGTAGGAGTCGGTGTAGATGATGGGAAAGTGTTGTACACGGCCGCTGGACCAGGCGACCGTCAGGCAGGAGCCTTCAGTAAAGTTCTGTTGGAATGCCATCGTGACCGGCATTTCCGAGTCTACGCCGGTTATGAAGCAGCTGTGGACAAGCATATAAATTCTACATTTATTTTTTACTAGCAGTTACCCGCGACTTCGTACGCGAGTACCGTTTCCGTGTACATTATATTATCTGTGCGTGTACCGAGCGGATACTTCTTTGAGAAACTTGACATTACACAGAACCCGTACTCGAATCTCAAACGTTAGTCATTAGACCAAAGAGGTAGTACTACGCCCTGTCAAAGTTGACGTGTCATGACATGACATCATCCTCTTGCTAATAATTGGCGCTGCTAATCCCGTTTTTTCATTTTATCCTGTAGATCCTGTTAATTATTCGGCATAAAAAGTAGCCTATATGTCAATCCAGGTTACGAACTACATATATGCCAAGTTTCATCCAAGTTGGTTCAGTAGTTTAGACGTGATTGAAACACAAACATCCAAACATCCAAACATCTAAACATCCAAACATCTAAACTTTCGCATTTATAATATTAGTAGGATAGGATCCCAATTTTTCTTGCGAGCTACAAAGAATTCTACATTACATAAACTTTTTAACATATTTCTGTTTTTGTTTATACAACTAAATGATGGAACAAGCCGATGACCCACCTGATGTTAAGTGGTAACCACTGCCTATAACTGAGTATTGTCTCACCGAGCACATCCACTGAGGACGTGCTCTGTGATGCATTGCATTACGCCTATCACTCTGAGACATAAAGGTGTTAAGTTTCATGTGAGTGTAATAGCACCGGCAGCCATACCCTTCAAACCGGAACACAGCAATGCGAGTATCACTGTTTGGCGACAGAAATAGGTACGGTGCTAGTACTTCCCCGGGCGAACTCTTTCACAAAGAGCCATACTACTACTAATTTAAGAGCTATGCTCTTGTCGGCGTAACAAATGCATCTCCCGCCAGGTTTTTCTTTTCAGGGCAGCTTCCTTGACGTCTTTATACGACATGACATCGATCTTCGCCTTCACTTGGCTCATATAGCTAATACGCGGTCTTCCTCTTCCTCTCTTTACTTACTACTTACCACGGAGAAATCTTCAGCTGCATAGCCAATCTAGTAGTACAAAACACGGCAATAAGATGTGACTCTTCGAACATGACAGCGAGATGACGACCGCCGCGCTCCCATTGCAGAGACAGGATTGGGCCTCCAACGGCATCACCTGACGGGAGTTCCACTTTGCTCACGTCTAGGACCGGCACTGCTTTGCTGTTTTGTGATCCTGGTAAAAAATATTAAGTTACATACAGTGCGCACAACGGATCTTTATCCCTCTGAAGTTAGATGCAACAACGATTGGGCATGTACTGTTTGACCAATCAGATAAAGGGTAGACGCTCACAAGATAAAGGAACTCTAACTCCCGGATTTGTTAACCGAGGTTGCACTCTACAACGAACCGTTTCATCAACTAAAAAAGGGTTAAAAACAACTAGCTATTCATACTAGCCTACATTGTTTTTTTTTTTTTTTTTTTTTTTTTTTTTTTCATTTATTTAGTGCACATTATTTCTAAAGAATGTACCCTAATATGATTACAATCTAGCCACAACGTGGGCTAATAAGTAATTTAAAATTAACTTAAATTGCTAGAATTGCTTAATCTAAGAACGTGTCCATTAACACGTTTCTTATTGTCTCTATTTAGGATTTAAGGGAAGACACTATGTTCATGTGTTCTTTAGTTTGTTTTCAATGAATTTCACTTATTTATTACACTAACTCAAAAGGTTTTTTCCTTTTGAGCCTTCTTATTAAGTCCGTATTGTCAAGGAGCTGGATCGCCTCGACGTTAACATGATGATGAAGCCTTAGTTCATGTGCTTCTGCGTATTTTTGAATAACACTAGCGACAAACTCGATTTTGCTGGTGGAGATCGTCATTTCTGATGTACCACGGGGCGTTCACTATTCCCCTCCGCACTTTATTCTGGAATCGCTGGATGATTTGAATATTGCTCTTTCTGGTACAGCCCCAGAGCTGTATACCATAAGTCCATACTGGTATAAAGACTTGTTTGTAAAGTAGTTCTAACTCGTCTTTTTTATTCTTGACGTGAGCTTTCCAGCGTAGCTTCGCGTCAAGCGTCATGCCCAAATATTTTGCCGTATTTTCATACGGGATGAGCTTCTTGTTGATAGAGATGGGAAGATAGTCATCTTTTTTGTTACTTAGTGCTTAGTAAAGTGTGTTTCTGATATAAGATACACATCTACGTATTAATCATTGCTTGGCCTTGTACATAGCGGGCCTAGTGCTATTTTCAATTTTTTTCAGACGCTCATCGAAGGATGTCATAAACCTTAGTATTTCATCCAGCTTACTATCTGATTTTGTAGTCTGCTCGTTACAATGATTAGCGATTGTATGTTTAGCAGCCGCTTGTGCGTAGGACACATTTTTGTGAGTGGTGCTAGTGGCCCTTGCACCACGGCTTTGATGGTTAGTTATTGGAGTTTTGTCACTTATTAGCGTTCCAGTGACTTTTTGTGGCTGCCCGGCTAGTGGTTTCTTAACTGCCTTGCTTCTTATTTTTTGAATTTCTTTGGCGATCATGCAACCTCTGTAGTTAGCCGGATGTGCTTCTCCGCAATGAACACATTTTGGCTTGTCTTCTGCTGGTTTTTTGCAGTCATCTCTTACATTGAGGGACCAGTTTTGTAGACTTGAGCGGTTGGATATCTACCATGCACCCAAGTATATATTTGATATCATACACCTTCCTGATTTCTTCTTGGTTATTGAAGGTCAGCATAAACATGTTGAGTGGCTCCTTACTTTTCCAGCTCAGTTTATTGACCGCATCTTCAATCTTATAACCTTTACTTTTTAGGTCTTCTATGATTCTCTCTGGTTTGCAAGAGCACGGTAGTTTTTTAACCATCACTCTTATTGTTCTCTCTTGTTTGTTTTCGTAAGAGTGCCAGAGGCAGTCATTTTCTGTTAAAGTTTTTGTGATGCACCTGTATGATTCTTCATCACACGAGTTAATTTTAACACAGTCACCGCTCATCAATTTTATATTGAAGGTGGCTGCTGGTTGGTTTTCTATCAGAAAGTCATAGAAACTTTGGTAATTGTTAACTCCATCCACTACTATGGGTGGTGGAGGGGGGACCTTCTTAGTTTTTTCTGTTGTAGCTTTGTTGGCTTCTTGAGGTGAGAGTGAAGGTGAGGTGTTCAATTTCCTTTTTTTCCTCGACTTAGTTCTTATCCACTCCGTTTCTCTAGCAAGTTCTTCTTCGTCGGTTGCATATTCAACGCCGGCGGAAGAAGTTTCCGTGGTAGTAGTAGAAGTTTTCACGGGGTTTTTTTCCGGTACCTCTTTGTGTTGCAGTAGACTTTCAATTTGGCTTTGCAAGACTTTTACAAGATTTTGTAGTCTTTTACATTCGTTTTTTTCTTCTTGATAGTAGCATTTCGCTTCCATAAGTTCTTTATATAAGAGATGTTCAGTTTCAGTTTTTAACTGTATGTTTACTTGTTTATTAGGTGAAGCCATTGTTCAGGCACGTAATAACGTCGCCTTAGCAAAATGATTTGCTGTTCGCGCACATTCCTTACGTGATGACTGACAAGGTCATCGTAGCTCGCACGGCCGTTCGCGACAGTTTTGTTATGATACGTTAGCACGTTTCGCTGTCTCGATACGCGCGATCGAGAGCAAGCGACACAACTGATCTCACCGGAGATTGAACGTTGAATGTTGAACAATGTTGAACAATTGAACATTGTTTATGAATCTAAAAGCTTACCACTCATCAGACCAGTATTGCTCAGCGCATAGATCATTGGTTCTCCCTGAGCTGCAAACAGCAGCTGGTCTTCGGGTCCCCAGCACGCGGCGAGCACGCGACAGCCTCTCGCGCACCAGCGCTCCGGACTCCAGCTCTTGGTCTGCCATATCCTGGAAGAGGCCGGTCTTAGATATTATGGAGGGTTATTAAAAAGGGGGGAAAACCATAGATAATAGAGAAGTCTTTCAATTTCTGTACTAGCTGCAATAAATAGTCATCATAACTAATCTTTGCATTTCAAACCTCCATTCATAAATTTTTAGCTATTTTGGAACTTCCTAAGCTTCGTAACTGTTGCCTCAGTTCAAAGCAATGCAGGTACTTACCGGAATATAATAGAAGATGTTGCAGCAAACACTTTACTAGCATCAAATGACCATCTGGCAAACACAATGCCACCTCCAGCCACTCTCCGTAACGGCACTGCAGTTTCCATAGACACATCCCAGACCAGCATGGATGTGTCGGCACCGGAACAACTGATTAGGAGGTCACCGTTCGGAGACCAGCTTACATCAGTGATAGGGCTGTGCCCGGATCTGTTATAGAGAAAGTTGGGTTAGGATAATGATTAAAATATGGAATTAAATATTTGAGTGCACCTTTAATTTTGTGCTGTACAAACTTAAAAGTTAAACAATTAATTGTTTAAAAGAAATAGTGTAAGTATTAATGGTGGCCATTTTATACAAAGTCCCAAACTTAGCAAACAGATTTTTTTATTCAGTTAACTATCTCGATTGTGTAAACTGCCTGAATTATTTTTTAACTGACTTTCATTAGGAAATGTCAAGAAATCTGGGTCTTAAACCACAACAGAAGCCTTTAGGAGACCTTTAAACTCCATCACCAAAGTTGGCCACTAACCCATACAAACTAATGAGCATTATTTCAGTAATAAAGTAATAATTGAAACTACGAGAAATGTTTTGAGGGTTTTGTAACGGGCAGAGCACACTCCTGCATTATCTGTTCAGTAGGTCTAGTGTAGCTAAGTACATACCTTTTCAAAAGAACAGCATTACTAGAAGAAGGCTTCGTAAACATTGAGTTAGGGTCAACAGTCCACACAATAACTCCTTGCTCACAGCCCACGGCCAGTTCTGATGCAGAGAACGGTCTCCAGCTCATAGACGACACATGGACTTGCGCTTTACATTTCAATGTAGACACGAAGGACACTTCCGAGCAGTATACTCTTACATTATCATCCAAAGTAGCCACAGCAATTTTAGTTGTATGGGGGTGCCAAGCCAAGCACTTGATAGGAGCATGTCCCCAGCCTCTCGTGTTAGAGTAATTCGCCACTATTTTGGGCCCTATATCTTTCAAATGTGGTTGCAGGAAATATCGGAATGCTGAAAAAACATTAGCCACTTTCAGGGCATATGATGCGGCTACAGCCAGAGCCTTGCTCTCATGATTTATCGTCGGGTCCGCTGCGATGCTCAAGGCTTCTAAAAACCCTTGTTTGTACCACACACTGGTGATTTTCTTGAGTAGATTGTCCTCAACATCCACATACAAGGAAATGTTTTCGTCTGTAGTCCTGTGGTGATGTATGTCTCTCGTCACGTTTATGACTGGGTGGTTTTTCGTCTGAAATATAAGTTTGCTGATTGTAAGGCACATAATTTGAATAATTTGGGAGAAAACTTTATAACCTTACCGCATTTGTAAAAGTCGAAATGTTTCCATATCGTATGTTGCCGCAACAGTATACTTCGTTCAGTTTACAGAATGGTATTTCATCAGGCCCTGGTAGTTCAGGAAATCCGTGAAATGCCGTCATTATGTGATTTCAAAATATTTTGTCACAACAGCGGTTGGTTATTTATTTCTTGCTTCAATCGAAGAAAAAAACGTAAACACCGGCTCACCGGCTGGCTGACCGACTGCCGACAAGTATTTCCACTTTTAATTTTTGAATTTCCTTTCCTTTCCTTTCTCTACCTCCAGTTCGTTCATGATTCCATAAAATTTCCGACATAATATTCCAAAATTAACTGAATTAGAAGCCGAAACTGTTTAATACCGCTTTTTTCACATTTTCTGGGTTCCGAATTAGAGAAAGGGTTTTTTCCTACCTACTCTAGTATTAGAGTTTGTAGGTAGCTCAACTGTTTCATGTGTATGCATTATAAATATTGTAAATACTGTATAAGTCGTAATTTTCTTTGTAAATAAATATTCTTTTATCTTGTATTATATCTGTGGTTTGAGTAATTTTATTTTTCCGCCCTACGAAATGTTAGTCATTTTTCCCTAAATAATAGGGAGAAATCCTTAAAAGTGGAAACACTGTAACTAACTAACTATGACACTGACATCTAACTGACATGACTGCGAATGACATTTTTCACGACATTGACAGTCTTTCGGGGACTTCGGAAGCAAATGAAATATCAGCCAGAATTAAAAGAAGAAGAAAAAAAACTGATGAGTGTGCTGATGGCTGGTGGTTTCAAAAATAGATTTTTTTTAAATTAGTTAGTTGTACACAAGTTGTAAGTATGTAATAATGTAAACCACACATAACGTAGTGCGTGGTGTACGCCGGACACGTTATTCTTATCATTTCGAGACAACTTGGCAACAAAGCCTTGGATTAGAGTGCCGCATGCCGTGTCAGCGCTGTGGACTAAAAGATTTGTGGTTCACCAATAAAACTACCAAATTAAACTTTTCTGCAATAATTTAGACTTTCTGTTTTCCTTTTTGCCACGTATGAATAGAAATAACGCACAGTCGTCAGTTGTTCGCGTTGTAGGTACCTACCTACATAGGTACCAGTAATATTTCTTTTAATTTTTATTTTCAGTAGGTACCTACTATTTGATTTCTGAAGATATTCTTCACTACCTTACCTTCTAGGTATACCTA
Organism: Gandaritis pyraliata; assembly: GCA_947859175.1. Classification (NCBI taxonomy): domain Eukaryota; kingdom Metazoa; phylum Arthropoda; class Insecta; order Lepidoptera; family Geometridae; genus Gandaritis; species Gandaritis pyraliata. Next base: position 1,640,745 of record OX401866.1, on the reverse strand, counting down.
CGAAACTATTTTAGCGACAACTGTGAGTAATTTAATGCTCGACACTTCGTTCTGCGAGAGATAAAAGATTCCTAGCGTACCTATCTCGAGCATAATAAAGGCACTTTGGGAGAATTTACTGCGTCACCTCTAAGATTTATGTAAAGTGGCAGTCGCGGGCTGACACGCGAGTAATTGATTCTTTCCCGCCCTTGACGCATTCGCGTTCAAACATATTGGCATGAAAATAACATATATGGATTTAGTAGTAAGTACCTACATAGATGGAATAGTTCTGTGAGATAATGCATAGTTATTAGGCAGAGGTAACCGTTTAACAAAAGGTGGGCCATCCATCGGCTTGTTCCAATACTTTTTCTCATTAAAAAAACATGTAGGTAACGTGCCCCCCGATGCAACGAAGCGCTCGATGTAATGCCACTAGCGGTCACCCATCCAAATAGTGACCGCACAGAACGTCGCTTAACTTAGGTAATCGGTGAGGATTGACTAATCAAGCCTAGCCACGAGCGCTTCATTTTATATAGAACATTTCATTATACGCGGTAGGTAATGTACGTAACTTATAAGAGTCTCTCAATAGAATTTCAAATTCTGTTCATGAAAGGCATTTCTTAATTATTAATTGATTTGAAATTGAAATACCTAACTGTGGCTGCGGTCGAAAATGCTAGCTTATTAAAATATCTGACAAATTCGTTCAGCCCTATGAAGGGTTCTGCGAATTTGGGAAGTAGAAATGCTCTTTGATGAATTTTGAATCATCCCTCAGTTTAGTGCTAAAGGCCGACTTAGGAATAAAGGATACTAGGTATTTCATAGATCCCTAGTAAGTAATGCGTCACTGCTCAGTCGGTAATAGCTCTGCCTTCTGTACTGTGGATCGTGGGTTCGACCGCCACCAAGAACAAACATTTGTGTGTGACAAACATAGGTAGATGTTTGTTCTATGTCTGGGTGTTACTATGTATTACGGGTATAATGTACTTACAGAAAAAGTATATAAGTGTTCTATCAGCGATCTAGTTCCCAAATTAAAAGCTTTGCTTAGTTTGCGACTAGAGGGCGTTGCGACGCCCCCAACAACCCTGATATATAATTTTTTTTGAATTGATTATATAACGGTTACACCTACAAAGTATCGCAAAGTATACCTATCTAACCACGATCCAATTCGCAAAGGCTGACTGACGAGATTGTATCTCATTTTTAAATCATTTTACTGAGTGAAAATAGCTACGCATAGGGCGTTTGCACATTGACCGATACCGATGATATCGTGTTGGTGTCTTGTCGGTGGTGGTGTGCAAACACCCATAGTCATTGAAAACGAACGTAACGAGAACGCAGATTATCCACACGGCCTGAGATTTAATTAAAACATCGGACTCTGATAACTTCGGAAGATAGTACAGTCGCGGAAATGAAGACTAAGGGCGGCTTGCACTAAATAGTATTTAGCGAGTTGTCAAGTCATACAAATACGTCAGATTTAAATCGATTTAACTGTTAAATACGTTTAGTGATTCTGGTGCAAGACGCCCTTAGTCGACAATTAATAGTTTATGAGAATGACTTCAAGCCTAGTCTTTCATTTTGTTGTAAATGATGTGTGTTTTAGTAACAAATAAATCTATCTATCCTAGTAAGGACTCATCAGGCTGATGATGACGTTTAAAAATCAACAGGTAAGGTGCTATAGCTAGTCCTAATCCCTAACCATCATTAGGTACCTATTGCTGTAGATGATCACAAATCAGGATTTTTATGTGATCGTCACTGCTAAGCTACCGAAAATAGAACTCTACAGAAACATGAAAATTGTTTCTCCGATTGTACCTTTTCATTTTGATAGGCTATTGCTAGGTACTTTCAGAGCGACAGATAATTTAATTAAAATGATCATGTCGCTACTTAGTAAGATTGGATTTTCCTTAGCTCTTGTCTGAATATTGAAAACTTTAGTGTCTACAAATGATTGGATTTTCAGGTGTTGCGGCAATATTGCTTGTTACTGCCCAATCTGGATCAACGAGAGACATTAGAGATGTGTATAAAACGGAGGTTTCTCCGTAAGTTTTAGAAATAATCCTGCTCCCCAAACTTAACCTAACTTCCATAGACAATAAATATCTTTATGTTTTTTTATAGGATTCTAATTAGACCATCTAACGGGGGGCCCGAGACATTATTGCTAGTGCCGAAGCACGTAGCTAGATTCATCAAGAGCGTACTAGATAGCTCTCCTGCCCGTCAGGTACAGTCGGCTACACATCAGGTTTGACACCCAACATTTTTCACTACTACTTTATGCAAAGAATCGTTTGAAAAAGATCGCAAGAGGTGTAGGCGCGAGGCGCGCGAGCTGCGAGTCTTACATAAAAACTTATCGTCCCTCTCGCATGATTCGCAATATTCAAATTCTAATAGTTCAAAGTTCTAAGATGATAGTTCCACGTGTGGCCGTCTCTGTACAAATACTTTATTTATTTATCTTACTGCACTAATTACAGTGGCGCAGTAAGCTATTTAACAATTAGTAAAAGGGACAATCAATACCTAAAAAACTGATACGCAATCTTAATAAAATGTTGATGAAAATCTTCAGCGTTTGAGAGTCTCAAGCGGTAAGAAGTAAATTGTTACGTTTGTAATTACTTCATTACACCTATCAAATACATTAAGTACCTGCAAAAATGTGCCACCTAATATTTAAGTACTACCTACTTAATTGCTGTCCTCTAACAGGGTTTATGTTTGATACTCTACATACCTTTATAACACCAGTTTATGCAACATAAAAGTGCAATTAAGAGTTTGAATTTTGAATTATAACGTTTGTTAGTCAGCGAATATTTTGTTTTTGTCTTGTGCACCGAGTTATTTACGACAATGATTTATTTTTATTTTCTAAAAGAAACCATGGTGGGACCTGCTTCGACGGTGGAATATACGTCCACGTGTTGAGGTACGCTAAACTACGTCTGTAATCTACGTTGTCATGTTTAAACCAAGAGAAAGAATTTGGTGCAAACAAAAACGGACAGTTTGACGTTTCACTGGAGCACAGAATCGATAGCTAGGTATACTTATTGGATTGCTAGATTATGTTTTTTGCATAACCACGTCGCAGATGAAAGATTGGCATTTAATTTAAAAAAAAACTTCGATTGTTTCTTGACAAATCTCCTCTGAATCACAACAGAGTAGCTAGTAGAACATCGTAATTAGTCCACAGTGTAGGTAAACCTTTTTCGAATATTGCCCATTTTACCCTTTCAGATAGGCCCTGGTGCTTTCAAGCATGACATCATAAATCGCCCTCCGGATACCCTCGGCAAGGAGATGAAGAAGCTATTGGCGCTGCAGACCAGACAGGAGAACCAGGCAAAGGATCTGAACGCGGGGAATGAAAACAATGTCTAGACAAACTGCATCGTCTAAGCTGTTAAGGGGAGGCTTTTTGTAGTCAAATCACTAAATCTTTTTACTCTGTGCTCTGCATTTTTATCCATCAACATCATCATATATCAGCCTGTGGAAGTCTACCACTACTTTCAATTAAGTATTTTCAATTAAGTAGGATTTTTTCTGTTTGAGATAAAGCTCACTGGTCAGTATCTTGTAACGTTCCCTTTTGACTCAGAAGCTTGTGTAAGGAGTGCTTTCATTGCAAATGGATGTCAGTGAAAAACTGCAGCAACTCAGAGTTGGATTTGCATTTACCTTTAACAATTACAGAACTACGAACTACCGAGTAGGATCACCATGAAGTTGACGTGTATGGAGGATAAAATCATTTTTGAAATTATGTCGGCATTACCTCATTCACTTAACATAATTATTAAGTAGCCCTTAGGGTGCTTTCCATTTTCACCTGGAAGTAGTTTATAAATGTTCAGTCTTACCAAAAATCGCCTCTCAAACGTCTCTCAAACAAAAATTGAGAGACGTAATAAGCAAATGGTCAGGAAAATTCACACCTATAAATCCATATCAACGTTGAGAAGCTTATAAATAAGTAAGGGTCAAACTAAACAAAGAGGTTTGTATTTTTCAATCAAGGTTCTATTTAATCCTGAACTGCTTCCAAAATCATGGTGCCTCTTCTCTGCAGGTGTCAGACGCAACGCCTGCAGACACTAATGTGATTAAGCTGACAGCAGCTTACAGGGACTGCGATGGCAAAACGGATTGCATTCATTTAGTCGAATAGCAAACCTGCTTCACTGGTTATCCTGAGCTCCTGACCGACAAGAAACTATTACACTAACGTTTGTCATGTTTGAGCTATGGATATGTATTTTCTTTTTTAATGGAATTCGTTTCCAAGTTTTGAAGGAGGATCGCACTATTTTGCCTTGAAAACAAACGACAGTTGACTTGAATAAATACTACTTACCTACTTCAAATTATTCACTTGACACTGGCTGAATTGTCAGACCATATAAAACAGAGGCCATATATACGAAAAGAAGAAGAAGAAGCTTTCCGCAGGTATCGTGTAGGTGTCGTGTCGATGTCAATGTAAAACTAGCCAATGGTGGCCAGTCTCCCAAACTTTAATAGACTCGCTACTTATGTATTCAGTACAAGACTCTTTGTTCAACTACGCTAAGAGTTATTTTTGTCGAAAGTAACTCATTGCAATGTCTATCATAAAACCAGTTTACTTCAACTGACAACCCACATTGTTGATCTCTATAGACGTAGCCATGAACGAGTGAGCTTGCGCATGTGTGGGTTTTATTGTAGTGTGGGAGTTACCATGGTATAGCGGGCATTTTTATTCCTATTCTCCCGCTATTGGCCCCCGCATTGAGCTGTCAAAGATTAACTAGGCTCAGAATAGGTAATTTACACTTCTCACGTCGCTGTGGAAATACCTCCCAAAACTGCGGTGAAAATTATACCATATTGGCTCTAGCTAATTATTTAGTAAAGGTTGCATAATCTTTTTTTTAATTTTTGTTTGTAGTAGTAGTAAATTGCTTCAAGAGCTGGTTTTATGATTTGGTCTGAAAAATATAGGGCTTTCAATTATTCTTTGGATTAACACATGTCTATAGAAGCTAAATTAGCATTCGAGGGCATGTTCACACATGGTGACCACCGGGAAGCGTGCATTTCCTATTTTTTCCGCTCCAAGGCGCAGTATAAAAAGGTGTCCCGGGAGGAGACCACCGTAGTTCCCTCTCGTTCGCTTCTATATTAAGATCGCCTTCGGTTGGCCTCGCGACAACATGCGTGCGCGCAGAGCTACGGCTCACACAATAAAAACCAAACGTAGTACATATTATATTTTTTTCACGAATCCGACATTTTCAGACATCACTTAGATGTTACAGTGACGATAAATTGACCTTCAGACAGTGATATGGTAAGTGCAAGTGCTAAATTGTAAAAATAGATTTTGATCATGACATTTTGTTTGGCTGCGATTATCGAAATATATCGGAATGATCGTCGCGTAATCGTAATGATCAAAAATAGGTTAAGTAATTGTCATTTGTTTTTTCAGTCTAAAGTGAAATAATAGTGAATTTCGAGTTATTTCTTTAAAGAAACAAAATGAAGTTTACTATTGACGTGCTGGGGGTGTTCCTCAAAGTTGTTGTTAGGGTAAGTCCGTCATCATGGCATCTAGTCATTTGTGCATCATTTTCATTCATCTCATTGAGTTAGAACGTGTGTCTAACAAACAAAAAAAGCATGATGGTGAACGTTAAAAATACTAAATAATATGACAGAAATAAAATTTGATTGTTTTTACCTAATTTAGACAATTTTTAAAGAATATTTGATCTTTTTATCACAATAAACACCAAACTACTAACCCATGATGGCAATAATTACTGACTAAACATTTTGAACTCTAAGTTCAAGCCGTTAAGTTACCAATGATCTCGAGTTTAGAATAACAATTCCTTTATTAGGTACCAATACTGAGTAGGTATACGAACATGAACTGAATTCTAAATAGCTATTCGTCCTTCGTTATCTATTCAAACAAAAATTTTAACCGATGAATATTTTGTCTGTGGTAAAGACTTTTGGTAGAAATTTCAAGATTTTGAATAAAATTAGCATTAATAATTAAATATTAGCATTGTTATTAGATATGACAATTAAAATAAAAGACGACGACGTTTCATGAAGTATTTATGAATACAAATAGATACTAAAATAACTAGAACTTTTGTTACAAAAAAATAACCAATTTTTCGACAGCTTTCTGATTTTTATTTAATATTTCTGAAAATATATCCTACAATCCTATGAGACTTATGAATAACTTTACTAGAGAATTACAACTCAAAGAGTCAAATTACCTATGTAGTATGTATGTAGGTACTCATTTACTGACTGCTGGCATCTAGCCACCGTGTTTTTTTTATCGAGCTATTCATCTTTCAGCCGATATAAATCTCTTAGTGAATATTTTTTTTATACAACTTAATGATGGAACAAGCCAATGGCCCACCTGATACTAAGTGGTTACCTCGGCCTATAACAATTCATTGCCTCACCGAGCACGTCCACTGAGGACGTGCCCTGTGATGCATTGTACTGCGCCCATCACTCTGAGACATGTGCCTGTAATTACGCCGGCACCCATATCCTTCAAAATTCTTAGTAAACTAATGTTTACCAGTTAACACCTACCTACTAACCTACCTACTTGTAGAGTCATCTCATCCTATGAAAAATATCACATAAGTAATAATGTATGGTTAGTAGTTATATATTAAATTATTTTTTAAAACATTTTGTTATTTTTAGTTAAAAAAACACGCCACACCATTTTTTTGCACGCCCAGGAATACTGGTAGACAATGCTCTTAGCATTAAGTCCTCCTAGCACTACCTACTTGTGTGAAATTTTAAAATAAATAAATAATATTTGGTGGTACTGAAAATAGTAAAGTTGCAAAGCGTATCTTAGCGAGAATAAGACAAAAACACATTAAAAGTGTCGCTCTAACAAAACAAACAAGTAGGTATAACTTACACTGAGCTCTTTGAGAACTCCCAAGTGCCGTTGCACATTCAACTTACATCTAGTTTAAGTAACTTTAAGTTATATTATGTTATTCAGTTAAATTCAAAATGAATTGTTACTTCAAGTTTTAGTTATGAATGCAGAGATCCGGGGCTACTATTCCGTTTTCAAATTATACTTCGGTAGTAAAGTTTGTGTTACACTGCGCGGTCATCTCGTGCGATGACGCGGGCCGTTGCGAAGTCACAGCGGCACTGCGCAATGTTACACAAACATCACTACAGTATCTTCGTTAATCATTATTCGGAGTAGACGCTTAGGTTTGGGTCGCGCTATGCAAATGTTTCGGTTTCATAAAGATTTGTTATTAAAATTCATATTGGATTACATTTTAAAACCACTTTGAATTGGAACAGGCTGTTGAGATGTTTCGAGAAAGCATTTCAAGGTTTTTTTTATATCTACAAATTCAATTACATTGGCTTGAAAATTAAAAGCAAATACTTTTTTCTTTTCAAGTCATAAAAATAACTGCCAGTGACAGTGACTTCTAACAAAAAAGTTTAAATTAAAATCTTCAAGGAATTAAAACTTTGCAATATCTACTTAGCAACTCTAGTAAAAATCTCCTAAAATAACAGAAAAAACCAATAAAACACAGTTTAGTTTCTGCACGTCAACGTGTCTAACCGTACTTAACGTCAGATCGTAAAAGCCGTAGTATTGTGAAATAGCTGATAGATACACTAGGTACAGTCACTAACAGAAGTAGATCACCTGTTCAGCATTTCAAAATGTTATTGTCTGTACATAACTTTTCATCATCCCATTACTACAGCGTAGTATTAAAAGGCATTGGGGATTTCTGAAAAAAAAAAAGCCATCCCCACTGATTGGGATTTCTAAATAGAGATTTCTGGAATATACAGGGTGTAAGATTTAAATTGGTTAGTATGGGAAGTTTGAAACTATAAGACATACGAAGATCTGTTCTTAGATGTCATCGATTTTATTAACAAGGAAAATTGCATTTATACATTTAAAAAAAACTTTTACTCAGCTCGGGAATCGAACCCGGACGTTTTGAAAAATAAAACGAACACTATTTCTATTTAAATATCGATTGTGTAGATCTTAAGCAGTAAATGTTAGTCTGTAACATGATGACTACAATTAATAAAATGTATTGTTTTCATATCCTTTAATTTATTTTAGTTAAGTGTTCGAAAAGTACCATTTTTTCAATAAGTACAACATTCATACGTTTCGCGTTTTAGATAATTTTTATTAGATATATTATGCTTGATGAGGCAATTTCGTTATTAAATCCCCCTTTTCCCATAAACTTTTTTTATTCTACTTTGTAGTTGCAACCTTTTTGAATATTCTTCTCATCATCAGTTACCAATGATGTGGACTGTACAAGGCTAGGTACAAGGAGTGCTATTGAAATTGACATAGTGTGTGTCGAATGCAGAGCCGAAGCTTGTTAGAGCAATATAGCTCTGAAATGTACCTACAATATGTACATATAACGGACTGAGAGGAGGTACTCTGAATTGATTCGGTGACAATTCCACATATGAATTGGAATCGGTGTTCTAATAAAAATTGGAAGTAAATCCTATCTACCAAAATGTTTCAGGGTAGGTTGATAAAGAAGTATTTTTTTGCTGATAAAGAAAATAGTAGGTACCTATGTGCATAGGTAAGTATTTTATGTGCGTAACTTTGGCAATAAGTTTTATGGCTGCTGCAGGTGTATTCCGATCTCAGTTGAACTGCAAAGTGTTAAATCATGGTCAGTTCATACTAACTCATAGTTATTCTGTTACTAAATAGTGACATTATGATGTCATTTAATTTGTTTTCGCGCATATTTTGCTGTCAAGTGTTTAAAAAGAATGATCACGTCACGTGGTACAAAATTGTACCACGTGACCTGAAGAAATTACACTGGGCAGTGAAATATAACTTGACAGCAAAAGATTGGAATACGGGGGCAGTTCAATGTAATAAGCTTCAACCTTGAGGGCAGTACGCTCTATTATCTCCTAAGTTACATTACATCATAGGTTAAAAAACCAATGGTACAACCACTTGGACATACCGGTAATAAATACGTCGGGTCAGTCACGCATTTTTTGTCATCTCACTATTCGACAACTTTTATTCCCCAGCATTTGTTTACTTTTCTAAACTTCCAGATAAACAAAACTACCTTCGCCCCCCTGGTGGTGTCTACACTCTTTATCCTGCTGACGTCACTGCTGGCGCATTGCTTGCGACGGTTCGTCCAGAAGGCGGTGAAGGAGCCCTTCATCAGATTGCTGCTGGAGGAGGCTATTGCGGCCGCAGAGCTTTGTGGCTGCTGCTTCGAACTTATTATTGGTGAGTTGTGAAATCATCTTAAAAGAAACTGGAAACGAGATGACTTTCTTGAGTTTAGGGCAATGTGCTATTTGCACATTTATATATCCAGCCCCCGTATGCCAATCTTTTGCTGTCAAGTTATATTTCACTGCCCATTGTAATTTCTTCAGGTCACGTGGTACAATTTTGTACCATGTGATCATTCTTTTTAGACACTTGACAGCAAAATATGCGCGAAAACACATCAAATGACGTCATAATGTCACTATTTTGTCACAGAATAACTATGAGTTAGTATGAACTAACCATGATTTAAAACTTTGCAGTTCAACTTTGATTGGCATACCCCTGCAGTAGTGGAAGGACCTATGTTCGTTGAGCTTTCTTTAGCCTAATATGATGATGATATGAGCTTTACTGCTCATAGATTTATGAGTTAATATTTCCAAAAACAAAGTGTCTTTTTCCAGTTGCTGACAACTTTGGCGTGGCCACGTACGCGATATACCTGTTCGCACTGACCATCTGGTGGTCACTGAACTGGGGAGAAGCCACGGCATGCCCCTACACGCACATTGAAGATGTCGTTGAAGGTACACCTACATACACAGACATACATACAGCCCGGACCAAGTAGCTATTAAATTTTCTATGAGACTGGTTTTTTTTTTGAGGATGGTATAGGCACTGGGCAAGCCTACCCCATCTAAAACATGTCCCCAGGCACTGCAGCCTCCCGTACATCGGGACATGGGTAAAAAATCTTGACGCTGAATAAATCATCTAGATTAGATGCAAAGTCTATTTCATTTTTGCAGTACCACTGTATCTGATCCAAAACTTTATTTACCTACTTTTCTAATCTTTCAGGGAAAGGTGACATTCGGAAAGCGGTTCTGAAGACATGGGCAGAACTGGCCGGAGGGTTGCTGGTCTTCAAGTACGTGCAGATGTACTGGGCACTGGAGATCTCCGAGACGCATAAGGACAAGGCTTATGAGGAGTGTAGAGCTGATCTGCAGGTAATACTTGTTTGTAAATAGTTTTGGCAGGGAAGGTACCTGTGTAAAAGCAAATGCCCCTTGTTTTGTTCTTTCAAAGGTACCTTGTAAGGTTTCAAAGGTTTTGGCATGAGTTTTGGGATTTTTGTTGAGGATGCTTGATAATAATTATTAATTAGAAATAGCTACTAATAATATACAGTCAGTATGAGAAGTTGATCAGTTTTTACAGAATTTGTAAATTGTTTATTTTTGACTGAAACATAATTTTTCATTATATTTACTTCAAGTCACGGCTGGAAAAAGAAAATGCAGTTTTTGAAACTTTGACTCATTTTGTTTTGATTTTCAGTTTTTGCATGTTTTTGCTTATGTGCGACAGTTTCGTAGACCCTCTACGGTAGATTTTCCACTCGTAGCGCTCGCTACGTATTTTGCAAGGTCTACGGATGCTACAAGGTAGAAACTTGTATAATTATCAAAAACGTGACACTGATTTTGTTATTCAAAGTGAAATGTTGTTTATGTATGCCCGTGACTTTACCTCTGTGAACTTAGCATTAAGTTTTCCTATTTTGTGGAACTAAGTAGGTATAATTTCTGTTTTATGAATTTCAGCGTGATTGATTTAACCCTATAAATATAACGTTATAACGTAACTTTAACGTACACTTTTGTATATTGTTCGTTTTTGGGTGTGTTGCTTTCACTAACGAAAATTATATTAAGTAAATTATATTATAATATGCTTTGACCACAATCCTGCAGGGGTATATGCCAATCAAAGTTGAACTGCAAAGTTTTAAATCATGGTCAGTTCATACTAACTCTTAATTATTCTGTGACTAAATAGTGACATTATGATGTCATTTAATTTGTTTTCGCGCATATTTTGCTGTCAAGTGTCTAAAAAGAATGATCACGTGCTACAAAATTGTACCACGTGATCTGAAGAAATTACACTGGGCAGTGAAATATAACTTGTCAGCAAAAGATTGGAATTCTAATCGAAAAACTAAACCACTACTTGGTGTGATAAAAAATTAACATAGTTTTAAAAAGCAACGCACTCAGAAACAAATCAGGTTTATCAATGGCCTGCTTTACAAAAGGTGCCATACAAACCTCCTTCCCAGACAAGGCTGCATCTGACACCTAGGTGCTAGCTCAGAGTCAGTTAGGGGACAATTTTTATACTATTTTTCCAACTCACAATGTGTCGTGAGCAACGCTAGGCCATCTAACCTAACCGTAACACACCAGTAACACTACTAGTAACGGTGTAACCAGTTACACCGTTGTCACACAGGTGAAGTCAACATCGATATAGGTAGCTACAGTCTTAAATATAGGTACCTATAGTAATATATAGGTATAGTCAACATAAATGACGAATGGAAGATTTAAAAATGTTTTACGACTGAAAATATCGAAAGTAAATGATTGAAAAAAGAAAACTAGCTCTATTTTATTTTTTCAATTTTGATTAGTAATCAAATTAAGCTAACGGAACCGCATCGTATCTTTGTATGCAGATGGTATAAAAGAAAGCTTATGCAGCAATTTTGCACTATTCGTATTTTACTAAAGAATTTGAATAAAATCATAGAATGCAGTCTGAAATCATTTGGTTCGTATGCATAAAATTACAGTTTCGCGTGCGCGGAGCGTCGGTTAAAAAGCGTTCTGTTATGATCGAGATAATCTTTTAAATATGCCAAAAAACTAGCAATCAGCAAAAATAGATTGAAATGTTTGCACTTTTTGAGTTTTGCTATTAAATAAATATTTGCTATGAAGTTGAAACCACTTGTTCGTTCTGATTTGGTTTTCATCAACATCAAATTATAGCTATTTCGATAGACTTATTTCCATTAACGAATATATTGCAATTTTACTGAATAATTAGATAACTAGGGACTCGATTCATAGCCTCACTATTTATGGGCCATAAATTAGATTTTAATCTTGCTTCCTGACTAAACAAAAATCTATTACAGAGCTTTCACAATACGCTAAATTAATTAGATGAAAAAAATAAAGTAAAGAAAAAAAAATGAGTCTGTACAAGTCCACCGCTGGAAGACCCGAACCTTGGTTAAATTTGGTGATGGTTTCAGGTGCCAGTGATCTACGGTGCTGTGGTGGAAGGCATCGCCACCTGCATGTGTCGACTGGCGTCCAAGTCTCTAGGAGATCTGAACCCGCGCTTCTCCACTGCTGTCGACTCCTTCATCGGGACTTCACTTGTGGTTGCTGGTAAGATTTGCAAACTTATAACAAAGCCTTGATGAATAAAAATATGAGGCAGTACAGTACGCGCAACGGATCTTTATCCCTCTGAAGTTAGGTGCAACAAACGATTGCGCGTGTACTGTTGTGCGGAAAAACTCGCTTACCTTCAATTCGATCCAAAATGGGTTCTGCGCAGATACTTCAGATGGACAAAGATCCGTTGTGACTACTATACTTGCTTATAACATAACATGTCACAATGTGGGCACATACTGCAAGTTATTCTTGATAAATGTAATGCAATCTGCTCGTATGCTCAATAAAGTTCAGGCTACTTGTACTTGTAGGGCGGACCATTTTCCGCAATTAGGCCGCAGGCGGGCCCTTTTTGCGAGATGGGTGGCGGAAAAAAAAAAGTTCAGGCTAATGCGTCACTTAAGCAAAGATTTTTTGCCACTTTTCAAAGAGGTTTAAAAGCTTTTTAAAAATTTTAAAGATAGGTACAAACAAAATTTAAAAGCAAATGCATAAAATAAACGGTGTTTCAAGTTAGTGGCTCTTCAAAAACTCCCTGCTAGCTATACTTACCATTGCGGGAACCGAACCCACCGAACCCGTCTCAGCTAAACAGTCGACTGGGACACCACCGATGTCTTCGAAAAAATATTGTCTTGTTCAAATATTTACGCTTTGTACAAAATATTGATAGCTTTCTATATTTTTTTTGTATTATTTGTTATAACTAAGTCTACTCTATGCGGCTCAAAGGACTAATGGACAAAAAATTACTCTGGAATTTAAAAGCTCTTTTTATATTATTTTAAGAAGGCTCCACGCAAGCCTTACGACTGAATAAGCTTTCGTAAGAAAATCATTATAAAATAATTTAATTTGTTATCTCAGAATCAATCTGAAGCGCCCTTGAATCAATTTATCATAGCTTTACCACTTACTAGATCCTCACTTGGTTCTCACTCTCAGTTTATTTCCGCTCATCAAGTTCTCGTTAGGTTCTCACTTTTTACTTAATCTCGGTTCTCATTTCATGTACACTAATTTTTTACTTAATCCTCGATATTCTCCTTTCTCATTTTATACTCATAAAGTTGATGATTCTCACTTGGTTCTCACTCGATTCTCACTCGGTTGCAGGGGTGCTCACTAGGCACACGGTATTTGTGTACCGCTATCAGGACAATAGTGCCAATGCAGACCTCAGTGTTTCCATCTTTTGCAAAATCCATTTAGGAAAAGGTACATTAATGTAAAATTCAATGTCTACTAATTATCATTAAACATCGGCTGATTAAAACGCATGATTGGTTTTATTCATCAATATCACTGTCATTTTCAACGTTAAATCATTACATTAATATTATTTTTTATAGTGCGTAAAAATTATTTCGATATTTGTAAAGTTGTAGTTAGAAATCAGAAATATGCATTGGCACTTCAGTAAGCTTTAGCTACTTCTTTGATGTTCGTTTTTTGTACTATAAAAAGCATAAAAAAAACTCACGAGTTTTTAGCATTTTTTATGCTACAATATTGGAAGTCTGATCAAATCTTATGTGCATGAAAGAAACCTTTCTTCAGCACATTGGTCTGTTTCCTTTCAGTCACAATTTTTTAGGTCTCCTTACTTATTTCCAATTGCCAACTATACTAATATGACATTTTTCTTTCCAGCATTTGATTACTCTGGTGGATATTTCAACCCAGTCCTGGCCACCTCGCTAAAAGCTGGCTGCGAAGGTCACACCCTCATGGAACACGCCATCGTCTACTGGATAGGAGCATGCGCGGGTTCTCTTCTGTCAGTTTACATGTACAAGCTCCCAGCGATACAAAGGTTCGTCAGGGTTGATGCCTCTGCAACAAATGGAGACAGCATCTGGGATAATAAAGAGGATTAAACTGCTAAAAAATACAAGAAAATAACCGCAAACAATCATGTTAATCCTAGAATGGTCTGCTGTGGGTAAAAATCTCGACTACAACTACCATGGTACGAAGTAACTAAACTCTAAGCGAAATCTTCCAGATTATACAAATCAAGCTAAAAAAAGATTTAGCTTCTTCATTTATTTTAATAAAAATCATGCATTGTGAGAAAAATAAAACGAGACAGTTAGACGTTTCTAGCTTCTAGTGAGTTCGGAACAAATAGTTGGAGTATTTCAAAGGTATTCTTATTGTTTATCTTTCATTCTGAGCGAACGCTTTTATGGAAAATATCTAGATAATTTGTTTACTCTGAACTATTAATGTAATACTTAACGAATAAGTAAATTGAAATATTTTACCGTTGAATTTAATGCGAAATTTTGAAAATATTCGCTTGTACAATACAATTATTGTTAATTTATGTTTTAATTTCATGTGACTTCTGAATTCTAGTCAGTTTTTTTGGGACATTTATTTATGTTTTCCATGAAAATTCCAATTATTCGTTTTTATAATCTTGTGATGCAAACTAATTGAAAATAAAAAAATATAATAAGTGCTACGTGCTCCCATTGTAAATAACTTTGTGTTTATTTATTAAAGTTGTTATAAATAACTATATAGCTTTTTCTTTTTCCCATATTTATTTATATATTTAGGACATTTTTTCCCAAAACCTATTTAAATCTTATGATTTAAATAGGTTCCCCAGTTATCTGGGGAATCAAGTTATTCATAAGGCCCCCTGTGACGTCATAGAGCCCCTCTCGAGATCGCTAGCCATCCTCGTATTACCCTGACACGAAACTGGATAGTCCCCAAGCCCCTGGCTGGGATTTGCTGTTTCCCAGTTTTATTTATAACTAGCTTCCGCTCATGGCTTCGAGCGCGCCTCGAGCGTTTGGTAGCTAGTTACTATAGGTATCCCCTAGTTTTTTTCTTTCTTCTTCTTTGTTTCTTTGTTTTACTTCTTTGTTTTGTTGGAAAAACCATAGAATTTAACGAGCATTTGCAACGAGCATTTAACGAGCTTTGAAAGACCAAACACTCGTATTGAAACCTAGAGTAGTTATAGTAATATAGCAACGGACATGATTTGTCCATTGCACGCACCTAATGGGCTTTTTACACTGCCAACGACACGACACACGAAATTGTCGGAGAGTTAAAATGTTAAAAATCGTCATATTAGTTACTAGCATGAAAGATGTTTTGTGAAAGCGTTTTGTACTGGTGGTTTCAGGATTTCGGTTTAGGAGTAGTTTGACCCAGGATTTCAGAGTTTGCTTGACTCAGCTATTTAGGGTTTTCTCTGGCAAATCTTGGTCCATCCATGGGTAGATCCGTAACTTTTGTGGAAAGCTAGTAGGAAGCTAGTAGTCCGGAAAAGCTGCCAGCAATCGTCAGTCAGCAACAGAAATCTATTCCGTCTGAAAATAAATGAGGGAGCTTGAGCTATGTAGCTGCCATGGATGCGCTAGTAGTGTCGTGTCTTGTCGATGCCAATACCGATGTTTTTGTTCGAGCAACTGACTTGTTTGTAACATGTAGCACTCTATCGCGTTGATCCCATAAAGTTAAACCAGTCATTATAAAGACTCTCACATAAATAGCTTTCTCTACTTTGAGCAAACTACGCACTAATTATCACTGTAGTTCACTTTGTACTTTCTATCTCAAACGAAACGCTTTATTCAGTTTTGTAAAAGCGACGCAGGGCACGCCATGAAAGAAAAATATTATTTTACTCGCGGCAAAATGTTGAGTCTAATTCTTATTTATTTCTCAATGAATTTGCAATTTCTCTTCGCAAATTTAATTCAAAACTTCACTGATATATCTGTTGAGAAAGAATTCAGTTCATTAGGTTTGTGCATTCGCGAAGTCAGTAAGCAAGAATTATTCTGGAGTCCAACTTTAGTATTGGAGGTTGGAGAAACCCAAACAAACTCTAGAATTAATGAAATAAGAAAAGTTTTTGCTAAAGAAAATTTACCGTACATATTAGTGGAAAGTTTATTAAATCAAACATTTGATGTCAATAAAGCAAGCTACCTTATTGTTGGCTATTTTGATAATAGCGACGCACTACTCAACTTCAACTTCGATACTATCCAGAAGAAAATCAAATATTTATGGATTCTAGGCGATTCGGAAAATGTCAGGGGCGCTGATTTTCAAAGCATCGGACATAGAGTGGGAAAACATGATGTGACATTTCTCATAAAAGCTTCCGAGGCTGAATACAAAATGGAAACTTTTATTCCTACAATTGACAAGGAATCCTGCAGAGAAACTGTCGGAAACCCATTGGAAATAAATACCTGTGAAGACGGTTCTTTAAAGAGAAGTGTGATATTTCCATCAAAAAATCCAACGGACCTGAAGGGATGTCCATTCAAAGTCGGGTTGAGCGCATTCTTTCCGTTCGCAATAATAGAAAACAAAGAATCTCTGAAAACTTTGGACAGCCTCGAGGGCGTCTCAGTCCGAGGTATGGACGTGGATATTATAAAAATAATAGCAAACAATTTCAATGCTACTCTGGACTTGTATTACATTTACAAACTTGAAGAGAATGCATTTATCGGCATCGCGAGTTATATACCATTTCTACTGAATGGCAGCTTGGATGCAGCTGCTGGAGGCTGCTACCGAATATATGGAGACATAGTAGAGTATTCAGGTATCTACGCGATGCAGACAGTTTTCTGGATCTACACGGCTGACAGGCTGGCTAAAACGTGGCAGAACTTGATCGTGAATATCGATGGACTGTATTTATTCATAGTATTTTACATAATCTATTCATTCATGTGGTACTTAATTTGTGTGTTTGATAAGGATGCTGTTTCTTTAAGAAATACTTTGCTGTACAGTTGGGGAGCACTTGTCGGGGCGACATCGTTGGCAGACGCGAGGTCTCTAAAGCAGAAAGCGTTGAATCTTGTTTATTTGCTGATGTGTCTGCATCTGTCAGTCTACATCAGCATTCAACTGTACTCCTACCTCACCATCAGCGGGCCGCCGGAGATTCTCAGATCAAACGAAGATGTTATGAACTCTGGAAGGACTGTTTTTTTGCACCATGTGGCAAAATACTTTGTAGCAGATGAGAAATACGTGCGATTTGCCAACACCTCGTCAGATTGTGTATCGTTCATTGACTGTGCTGTGAAAACTCTACAAAATAAAGGTCTCACGGTCATGATTGAAGCTTATTTTCTCGACTATCAAGCGGAGACAGTAGTTAACGACGAAGCGTGTCTATTAAGAACTGCGGAGAACCTCCTCACAGTTTACTATGAGATGATAATCAACAAACACAGTGCTTTGGTATACAAGTTTCAGGATATTACGAAAAGACTTTTTGAGGCTGGGATCTCTGGTCAACTTTTTAAAAACGCAATTGGGTTAACGAAACTGGATGTAGCCAAGAGTGCAACGCGCAATATCATGTCTAATAGCTACAGTTGTCAAGAAGGATGCACCATAAACTTTGTTCAGATTTCTGGAGCGTTTTATCTCTGGGCTTTATGTTGCGGACTTGCCTTTGCTGTGTTTATTTTAGAGTTGCTCTTTAAAAAGAATAAAGTGAACTATGTATCGCGTTCAAATAGAGCCAGCTTGAAAGTGGACAAAATATTGTGAACAAAAAATAGAACAAAAACCTTACACCAAATTACATTGCCTGTAAGTTCTGTTAAGCATAGTAGAAAGCTGCGCGTTTGCTGTAAAACAAATTCTAGTTTGAACGGGAGTTTTCAAGCAGTAAGCAATTCCAGCTACTTCGTAGAAATCGTTTTAAAATTGTGTTCCTACGTCACGCAATTTTTACAAACTCATTTTCAATTTCCGCATTTTCCTTTATATCTGATACGCTCTGAATGAAATGGGTTTTGCGATTTCACATCATGTTTATTCGAAATGGCATTTTCTTGTTTTTATGTGAGTGTTTTGCGTTGACTTTTTTAATATTTGTGTGCTTATTTACAGAAAATAAATAAATAAAAGTGCATTGCTGTGCGGAACTAATGAGGGAATTGTCTTAATCAAACTGATTCTTAGAAGCTTAATATAAGTTTGTAGGTAACTTATACTAAAGATACAGTAGGTACTTTTATCAGTCTTCGTCTTAATACTTAGTAAGCCCAAATTTCGTGAACAGTATGATTTGTGCTTAGGAATTTGTACATTTTGTAAATATTTATAAGTATGTATAATTTACACATTATTGGTATTTTAGTTTTGCGAACTACGTACTTACGAGTAGATTTTTCTCAGATCTTCAACAAAACAAACTGGAAGCAGCCATCCCAATACAAATAGTGACTGAAAAGACTGACGCTGAAACAGTCTCCCAAGAGTTTCCACACATCCTCGCCATGATACCTGATAAGGAACCTTTGATAACTCAAGCAGTAGCGCGGAAACAAAGCACTGACGAAAAAAACACTTTCAATTCACAAGAGAAACCTTTGGGTGAATTTGTCACAGTGCTTCATCAGAATACAACGGAAGCTAAGCAGAAAATGAACCCGAAAACATATTTATCGGACACAAAAACTTTGACCAAGGAACAGAAGAGATCACGTGAAAAGATAAAATTAGAACCAGAAAAAAAGATTACTGAAGTAGTTTCAGAAGAACCAAATACCTCAGATGTAAATACCACCAATGTAAGCTTGCATCCCAAAGTATATTCTGAAGTACCCATAGCATCAGAAAAAAATCAAAGCTGGCACGAGATAAGGACGCTAACAAAAAAACCTCCATCGCAAAGACAAAAAAGATCTTTACAAGGATCTTTCCTAGAAAAGATAGAACTTCTAAAACCACATGAAATAAAAGGTTCTTTAAGTCTAGAACAGATGGTTCCAAACCAAATAAATTCACTTGAAGAAGGAGAGGAGATATCCAAAGAAGATCTACGCCGTAACAAAGGTCAAGGAAAATGGGATCATATATACGGAGTTTACCACTATGATAGCGGGTATGTCGACTATAACGTTCCCTTTCCGTACTACAAGAGGCCGAAAAGTAAGCCAGTAAGTGTGGCTCATGGAACTCAAATTGCTGCTGCCCAGTTGGTCCCCATTTTGAAGGCTCTCTTGTTTGGTGGTACCAGTCTCAAGGGGCCAAGGCATAACTATAGAGGCAGGCCGTCTTGGAAGCAACCCTGGTAATCTAGGAACCCCATGGGTTAAAGAATATTAAAAAATCTGCTTGATTTCTCCTGCTCTATTTTATAATCCCTTTCGTTATGCTTACGCTCGTTTACGGTACGTTTATTGGTACTAAGCAAGGTTTTAAGAATGTGTTTGACTGTGAGCAATTCAAAGGCACGTCTGAATCATATATCAATTGGCACCAATTGGCACACCCCCATTATTTGCAGTTTAGTATTCTATAGGTTAAAGGTTCCTACGTCCTCCGTCATATAAAGGGGCTACTAGCTATACCCTACTTTTTATTTACGAATAGTCATAATTTCTTTAGTCAATAACCACAAGGGTCATTTAGAATCGTCTTATATAAATAGGTGATTCTAGGTGCCAGTTCCACGCGACCAGCCTAGAACGGGCAAGAAACTACGGCCGGTTCCTAGCGTTTTTTTTTTGTATAGCCTTTTTACAAAGAAAATATCCTGACGTCACGACTGAAACTTTTATTGAAAAACTGCTACTTCTTATTCAGGTTCAGCGTGAGCTAAACCACGGATGGAAGTAAGTTTAAATTCAGCTAATTGGCAGACTGCTTTTACCTAGCATCTTCATGCAGTTTCTATAAAACTTGCACGACGAAAAGAACTTTTAATTAAACTGAAGGATTCTCTGAAAAGAAACTTCCCAGGTTAAAACTATTCAGTTAAGGGATGAATGTGATGGCCGCAACTCTATCACAACTTGGAAACTTATACCTAAGGACTTTCACAGCCCTCAGTGGTGATCCGGAGCGGGTTTTATCTTCCATAGCAATGACGGTCAGACACAGCGCCCATATACGCTGGATTAAAAACCCTCAATATGTGGATGGTGCCTCATAGAACTGTCATTCGTAGGTCACGCTTGACTGACAGTCAGAGATTGAAGTCAGCGTAGGAAACCCAACCTGAGTCCTGCCTGACAAACGCCTGAAGTCCCTTTCCTCTCACCTTACGGACTTATGTGAACACTCCGTTACAGAGTGAAAACGTTCTTTGAATTTTTTCATGAATGCAAGTCCTATGTTATTGTAAAACAATGACCGTCATTTGAAGGTTTTTTGGTATCAATAGTAGAACAAAAGGCTATCGTCGTGTCTGGCGTGATATGATAGCGCCACTGTTTTAACTTACGCCCTAATTTCTGACATAATGCTGGTTATGTTACGTTATATTCTAAAGGAGCTAGGTATATTCGTAGACATGAAATCTATAAAGTTTTAATAAAGTCGCCATGGTTGCTCTGCGTTGACCTTTGATATGCATTCCATATTTTTTTATTACGATGGAGATGATATTTCTTCATGTGGTAGAAGATCAAGATAGAAGTTCATGTCTAGACACAAAATTACATATTACATAATAAATTGCCTTGTTAGAATCGTCTGACGTATTATACACTCGAGAGCAATGATTCCGGGTCACTTAAAGAATGTTAAAAATCTCGGAAACTAAAAATGATAGGTTAATGCAATAAATTGTATTTAATAGACAATGTAATACTCCTTAAATGAAAGTAAAAAAATATGAGTCACCATACATTTTATTAACACAAAATTACATAAAGAAAAAAACTGCTGATCTCTCCTTAAAACAAAAATAGGAAACATGAAATTTTTGAACTTTATTACGATTTGACTTGAATTTTAATACTTCGTATTGCCTCCTCGTGCTTCCATTACTGCGTTTACGCGGTTTGGCATGCTGTACACCAAGTTCCTTATACGATTTTGGGGAATATTCTCCCATTCCTCTGTGAGAGCAATTTTGAGCTCACGAAGCGTGATTGGGGGAGGGTTTCGTTGTTTTACGCATCTGCCTAGCTCGTCCCAAGCATGCTCGATCGGGTTGATATCCGGGCTGCGCGCTGGCCACTCCATACGAGTAATGTTCATCTCTTGAAGGTAGTCATTCACAATCCTACCTGTATGAGGTCGGGCATTGTCATGCATAAATATAGCATCCTCACCTAAATTGACCATAAATGGACCAACATGATCATTGAGGATTTCTTCCACATATCTTACGCTAGTTAAAGAGCCGTTTTCTATGATCACCAGCTCTGTGCGACTTTCAGAAGAAATTCCGGCCCACACAAGTACAGACCCACCACCGTAGGCTACTTTTTCTTCGATGCATGCTTGCTTGAATCTTTCCCCTGGTCTTCGATACACTCTGTGTCTTCCATCGTGCTTGTAGAGCATAAATTTTGATTCGTCGGAGAACATAACTTTTGACCAATCTTCAATACTCCAATTTACGTGGCTCTGGGCATATCTTAGTCTTGAAATACGATGCCCATGCTCCAGTTTAGGGCCGTTTGCAGGTCTAAGGGGTTTTAAGTTAGATTCAGCAAGCCGACGTCTTACTGTCCATGCACTTGGGTTACTTCCTCCGAGGCGTCGAAACTGATTTGTGAGTTCAGTTCCTGTGAGAAAGCGATTTCGAAGCATGGTGTTCACCAAGTATCGGTCTTCTCGTGCTGTGGTACACCTGGTTCTGCCCGTTCCTGGTCTGCGTAGGTTAGAACCAGTTTCTTCGTAACGTCGGAGAACTCTTTGTACTGTTGACAGCGACACACCGACAGTCCTGGCTGTATCGCGCTGACTCCGGCCGGTTTCCAGCATTGTAAGTATTCTGGTGCATTCTTCAGGCGTAAGCGACATAATTTCAGCTTGAATAATGAATATAGAGCACTATCAACATGGTTTATATACCCACATAAATGACAGATTACAAACAAAAGCAAAACCAAATGCTGTAATTTCGTAGTTCCATCTTCGAAAGTGGCCCTTTTTCAAATTTGATTTTTTTAAGATATAACTTTACAATAACTAAGAAGTTTTAATACCTTCATTTAAGGAGTATTACATTGTCTATTAAATACAATTTATTGCATTAACCTATCATTTTTAGTTTCCGAGATTTTTAACATTCTTTAAGTGACCCGGAATCATTGCTCTCGCGTGTATTAGAATAATTTGTTACGGATTAATCTCATTCATATTGATTGATGAGAGGTCCACTAGCTAATATGCTCGATAAATATTTTGGCTGTTTTTACTTTTGACATGAAAACGGTAGATAATGCAATCGCAAAAAAAATACGGAATATGAATAACATGGAGACATTTTTAAAAGAGCGTTAGTACTGTCTCCGCTTCGTTCGTTAGCGCCATCTTTATTTCAGTAGCTTCAACCATCATAATCACTTTAAAAAGCCTCAAGACTCACGTGGGTCAAGTTGACCCAGTCTTACTGATCGAGTAACTCAAAAACTATTATTACCAACAACACCTAGAAGACACAACTTCTTAAGACTTCTACAAATTGCACATAAACACATAGATGGATAGGTACTTTCTGGTTTTAAAAGTTATTTCATACCTATAGGTATGAAATAACTTTTAAAACCAGAAAGTTTAGAAACTTTTCTACCTACTATAGTAGGTAGAAAAGTTTCTAATAAATGGGACCATGAAAGGTGCACTCATATCGAATCGAAGCCAATAAGTATACTTTAGGGGTCCATTCAGTAAAAACCAATATCACTTGAGACGGCGTCATAAGAAGCGAAATTAATAGTCTTAAGAGTTTAAAGTTTTTAATGTAGGAATCTGTAACTTAATGTGGGCATCTTTGCAATCCTAAACGTTACTTCAACCTAGGATTATGAAGCACCTGCCCCCGTATGCCAATCTTTTGCTGTCAAGTTATATTTCACTGCCCAGTGTAATTTCTTCAGGTCACGTGGTACAATTTTGTACCACGTGATCATTCTTTTTAGACACTTGACAGCTAAATATGCGCGAAAACACATCAAAGGACGTCAGTATGTGCCTAAACGTATAGTCAAAATAGACGAAGGAAAAAAAAACATTCAGATGTGTATCATTATTTGATATAATTTCTACTTAGAAAAAATTACGTAAGACAAACGCATAAACAAAATAACAATGGAAAAAATATAACGTCTGACTAGGCGGTATGGTTGAAAAACTATAGCCTGCTCTCAGGAGCGAACAAAAAAAAACAAAAAAATCAAAGGACGTCATAATGTCACTATTTACTCACAGAATAACTATGAGTTAGTATGAACTGACCATGATTTAAAACTTTGCAGTTCAACTTTGATTCGCATACCCCTGCTGATCTCTTGCAAAAATTACAAAACAAATAATTCAAAAGCTCACAATAAGTACATCTGAAGTTGTTAATCAACATAAGTTTTTGTCTGTACCTTTATATTTTGATCTAAAATAGCAAGTAAAGTTGTACAACAAACCGAGCGCTGTTTACTAAGCCTCATCAATGATTAGATGAGTTTTATATTGTGTGCCTAATCAGCATTCACAACATCTTTGATTGTTTACACAGTTAACCGTTCTGAATTATCCATGAATATTTATCTACCTATTGTGTTTAAGTTCGGTCATCATCATCATCCACAGCCTGACTTCACCCACTGCTGAGTATAGGGCTCTCTCTTTTTGTACCATGTCTCACGACCCCGCGCCAGTCTCATACAATTTTTGCCCGCGATATCAGTGATAAGTTCGGTCATACACCTATCGATTTAATTACTCGGAAAAAATGTACCAGTGCTCTCAAACGGTGAAGGAAAACATTGTGAGGAAACTCGCGGCTTGTCAGCTCTGCGATTATTGACCTTGTTTTTCATGTGGATAAGGCCGACTAGGCTGAGAGAAGGTATAGATGCTAGGTACGCCTACTCCAAGTAAATCATGTCTCAGGCACTACAGCGTCCCTTTCATGGGGTATGTTATTATGTATGGGTAAAAGTGACCCCTACAGGGGTATTTCAATCTCAGTTGAACTGCAAAGTTTTAAATCATGGTCAGTTCATACTAACTCATAGTTATTTTGTGACTAAATAGTGACATTATGATGTCATTTAATTGGTTTTCGCGCATATTTTGCTGTCAAGTGTCTAAAAAGAAGGATCACGAGGTACAATTTTGTACCACGTGACCTGAAGAAATTACACTGGGCAGTGAAATATAACTTGACAGCAAAAGATTGGAATACGGGGGCTGATTATTATTATTATATTTAAGTAAAGAATGTACTAAAAAAACTTACATTACCCCTAGCCATACGATATATTATTGCACAATAAAAATAAGTTTATAATTATGTTTCTCACAATGGCGTTTGTGATTTAGTTACATTGTCTCTACAGGACGACAATACGGAACCAATTTAACTTTGTTGCTTTGTAAACATTAAGATCGTGATCGCGTGCCCAAGACACTGGCTGCATTGCCGCGCTGAATAGCAATGCTGGTGTGCAAGTACCGTTCTTGTCGATCGCTTAATTTGACATTTAGAATCGTCAAAATTCGATACTTCGTACTTGCAACTATGGATAAAACCATTTTTATCGAATTTTGACGATTCTAAATGTCAAATTAAGCGATCGACAAGAACGGTACTTGCAGTGCTGATTCGCTGGCCCAGATAATAACCAGCCCTCGGGTCACGCGTCGCTGCGACTGCAATGAGAATTTTTGCCCTGCAATGAGAATTCAAAACAAAGAGGTTACCTACACTGTGATGTAACGCGGTAGCGCTCCACAATCAATGGGTTCGCAGTATAAATCCACTCGCTAAACTTCTTCTTCTAATTTAAGAGCTACGCTCTTGTCGGCGTAACAAATGCATCTCCCGCCAGGTTTTTCTTTTCAGGGCAGCTTCCTTGACGTCTTTATACGACATGACATCTATCTTCGCCTTCACTTGGCTCATATAGCTAATATACGCGGTCTTCCTCTTCCTCTCTTTCCTTCTACCTTCCCTTCAATGATATTCCCGATTAAGCTGTCATGTCGTAAAATGTGTCCAATCATCTTTCCTCTCCTGTTCTCAACCACTTTTATAAGGGCTCTCTCCTCGTTTACTCTAGTACTTCAAAAGTTAAAAATAAATAAGGTTCAAGATTGCCTAAACAAACTTATAAAATAAAAAATAAAAAATAAACGTATTGCAATTTGAAAGCCGTGTTGAAACGTGTGCAAAAATGCAAATCGACTAACGAGTGGGCTATAATTTCCAATTAGGCCCCTTTCGGCGAGTGCAGTGGATTTACACGCCACATTACACCGCTTCCGGCCGAGGAGTGTTTAAATTAATTAAGTCTAGCTTTTCATATGCTTTTTTCGATAGAAATTTTCAGTAAGTAGAAGATTAGCAATTGAAATGACAGTTGGCCTTATGGCTCGCAGAATTGACAACCACTTGGATCAAATGGTAACGACGAACCGGAAAGCGAGGTGTAGTACGTCCCATCCGATGAACCGACGACATTATTAAGATCCGGGAAAGTCGATGGATAGAGAAGGCCATTCATTATTTAGGTGTCATCTCTTTCTGCTAACATGAAGGTGACAAAGACACACAAAAAAACACTGAAATAAAAATATAAAAGAAAAAAAAAAGAAAGAAAGAAGAGGTGATATTAAAGAAATACTGCACAATTTGCCGCTAACTCGGAGGTCGGTTATCATGATATCAAAATCTACATAGATAATACTTACTCTGTGGTGCATGCATATCACCTACAAAGCCATGTGTCTTGTGCTCTTACACACGTAGGTTCTAAAAGCTGTAATGGTCGATATACACACTTATAAAAATGATAGACTGAGTATATCTATGACAACGACGACTCGACTGCGGTGCCTTGCCGCCAGCTGCCGCATTATTCTGCAGTGTAACTCAACAGCTACTTGAGTGTTTAAACATAAAATATACTTAGACAATTTTTTATGGGTTTTTGCACTGACTCAGTTACTCTTTGTACATATTCTCTCTCTATATGTACAAAGTACATTATATTTGTATATATTCTCTCTCTCTCTCTCTTTGTACATGTTAAGTTCGAGTACATACTCGAACCTTTACGGGTTCACCATTTGACGGTAGGGCGTTTTGTGACCAGATTTACGAATAATTTACGGGTAAATGGATCATAGTTACTCCTAAAATCGACTCTATTTATTTTTGACACGGTATTTCTCAACTTTTATTAATAAAACCGTTTTCAGCTAAATTCAAAATCTTCGTCTGGGAGCTTTAACAGGGGTACGTAGGGCCATAAGTTTGAGGAACCTTCAGGGGTATTCCAATCTCAGTTGAACTGCAAAGTTTTAAATCAGTTCATACTAACTCATAGTTATTCTGTGACTAAATAGTGACACTATGATGTCATTTAATTTGTTTTCGCGCATATTTTGCTATCAAGTGTCTAAAAAGAATAATCACGTGGTACAAAATTGTACCACGTGACCTGAAGAAATTACACTGGGCAGTGAAATATAACTTGACAGCAAAAAATTGGAATACGGGGGCTTATACTCATTGAGACCGACACGCTACCAACATGTCACTCGAACTAAAATGTCGACAGACGCCAACATAATGTTGGTGTCGGTAATTGGTTCCTGAAACGGAAACAATACGCAAGCCATTCCGAGTAAAGCCAGTCTCGAACTGAGTTTAACAGCATAATAAGGTCTTGTGATAGATTTACACAGATCTCGTAGATCGCAAAGCTGGAGCACGCCAAATCGATTCCAGGATAGCTGGCACATGTTTTAGACGACATGTTTCAGTTTCATCCAAATCGGAGCAGCAGTTGCAGCGTGATTGAAACACAAACATCTAAACTTTGACATTTAATAGTAAGGTGTTATTTATTGACATGCCCACTAAGAATAGTAGTTTGTGGTGACGGGCTCGTCTGATGAGAAAACACAGCTCTTTAAAGTTTAGTAAAGCAACATAGACAGGCATACACAGGCAACCTGAAATGGCAGCAGTTGCCTGCTTTAGACGAACTGCAGTCTTCCAAATTTTAGGCAGGCGATAGTTTACCCGCCCTAAAAGAAACAGCTGTTTGGAAAAGCGAATGTCTTCACAATAGCTCGATAGCGTCAGACACTAGTGCTAGGGGTGCTACCCCGAACATGTGAGTGCCAAATCGTAGCCAAATCGCACGCAATAAAACTTACCTATCTGCCAATAACGGAAATGACTCTTATACCTGAACCACTGAACAGATGACACAGCATCAGGTCATTTTAGATGAAAAGGTCAATGATGGTGTGAACCAGATTGAGCCTTTGAGCATCAGTGACACTGAAAAACAAGTCTAAATCTAAATCGAAAGACAAACATGTTCAGAGAATAGCCATGGTCATGTGCCGCATGTCGGCCGATATATGCTGAGGCAGGGTCCGTATTACGACACATATTAGGTAAGCTTTTCTTAAAGTTATTGTTGCTATTGATCTATTGATTTATTGAAATAAATTATACATTCATAAATTTCGACTACAAAAGGTAAATAAGTCATTCATGGGAAATACTGTACGTTTTTATAATAAGCTTCCTGAAAATGCCACAAAACTTTCAGTGCGGAAATTCAAAACCTACATTAAGAATAATCTCGTGAAGAAAGCATATTATACCTTAGATAACTATATTAATGACAAAACTGCATGGCCCGATGTCGCTCCACCCATCGACAGCTAACTACTCGACTTGCAATGTCAGTGCTATTCTTGTGTTTTATGTATATTTCTCTGTGAAAGGGATCATACAAAAAACGCTAGGAACCAGGCCGTAGTTTCTTGCCCGTTCTTCTAGGCTCTGGTCGCGTGGAACTGGCACCTAGAATCACCTAGTTATATAAGACGATTCTAAATGATCCTTGTGATTTTATTGAATAAAGAAATTTTGACTTTGACTTTTGACTTTGATCTTGTGTCGTAAATAAAAACTTTTCTTTCTACCATAACAAAACAATACATTCTAACAGTAGTAAGTATACAAAAAAAAATACAGTACTTACCTACATAGGTAGTAAACAAAATCATTTAGGGCAAAGTGACTTAACCACTAAACATCACTATGTTCATAACAATTTCAGAAGATAATTATTATCTTGTTTCTTACTTTTAAAAGCGTGATTTTTCAGAAGCCAATAGTTTGATAACACCCGACGTCATAACAAAGAGCAGGTAAGATAAAAAAAACCCCAATTACTCTCGAGTCGCATACCCCAAATTCAATCGCCGGGGGTTGATGCAAAAATTAAAAAAAAACTTGGGTGGATGGATCAGAATTCAATTTGGTACAAAAACTGGTTTCAACTGACGCGGAGAATACAAAGGACTTGCCTGGACTTGCACTTGTTTCGACATGTCGGTACGTGAATGGTGTGTTCCATAGAGCTCCATTTTGTGTTCCTAGAAATAAAAACTATTTATCTGGTTGGATAATTTAGGTAAATAAGTACTTCGCTTGATGCTAAGAAATAAAATTTATTATAAGATTTGAAGATGTAAGTATTTAATATCCAGTTTTCACAAAACTACTTATTCCATTTAAAAAGAATATAGCAGGATATATTTTGTAGGTACTACCTATACCTACTGCGAATTTCTTTCGTAAAATCAATATCTGTGTGTTACTTTGATTGTTAGTCAACCAAACAACCAGTCACTGAATAGAACTTTATTATGCCAGTTTGAAGAACCTTTTATAAGCTAGTGGGTGGCCAACTAGTAGGTAGTTTTAGCACTATTAGGTAATTTTAGCACTATTAGGTAATTTTAGCACTATTAGGTAATTTTAGCACTATTAGGTAATTTTAGCACTATTTAGTGAGCTTCATGCTACTAGCAATTTTCCCTCTGATCGCGCCGGACCAAATCCGAACAACTTCACTCCAATAAAACAAGTTCAACAACCCTGATTGGAGGTGGCAACAACACGAGCGCAAACTTTGCTCATTCGGATCAATCGCTGGAGTGAGACTTCTACTTAGACTTTAGCTTTTAGAATAACTTCTCCGTCATTTACGTAGAAGATTATTTTTGTTCTAGAGAATATAGTCCTAGAAAACCCGTCTACAACTGCTATATTTATTTATTTGTTCTATTTGTGCCAAAATAAATTTTTGATTTTCATTTTTTTTTCTTTATATTTTTGACAAGTAGGTATTAAATTTTATATGAGACAGTTGTTTTTTCACGCTCACGCTGGTTGGTTCCAATAACTTTCCGAAGTTTTCGTAAGTGGTGTTATTATACCCTGTAAAGTATCTGTAGTTTAGGGTGTAAAATATGGGGCAATACAACACCTAACGATTACAGCAGTGATCTTTTGATTTTTACTACTGTAAGTGTAACTAATCCAAAAATATAGCACTGCGTTAGGCAGGGAGCTGGTTAAAACGGTTTTATGAATTGTCCAGCCTTTTATAAACGTGGTTAAAATACTTTGTAAATCACTTTCAGTAATGAATTAAGAACATTTAAGAACAATTTTCAATTAGCAATTCCATTATCACTTTCAGATCAAATAAGGCAGTCAAGACTCCAATAACTTTATGTGGGCTAAGAACTCCGTTAAGATTAGTAAGCTCAGGCTAAATACGATGCCTTCTGAGTTGATCAGAATAAGATTTTTCTTTAGTGTATAGCTGCTGTACAAAAGAGAGAGAGAGAGATGTACAAATTTTTACAGTGTGTCCAATAATTAACAAATTCCCATGGAGGAAGCTACTTTACTCACCTCCTAACTACTAAACAGATAACGGTCGTAATTTAAAGGCGAATGTTTTTAGAAACCCAAAGGTTTTAAAAGTTACTCCCAATACAAGTTGTTTCAAATTGATTTTAGATTAAACTTCCGGGAACAAACAAAAGTTCTGTTTAATCCGAGCTAAAGAGTTGCTTATTAATTAGTTCGAGTTCGGCAGATGGTGTCGCGGCACTCAAAATAATGAAGAAGGATTTATTGAAATGAAATAATGAAATGGTTGATGAAGCGAGAGAACTTTTATAATTATTTAGCTGTGGTTGTCTGAATATTTCTGTTGTAAACGTGACAGTCATTTTAGACCTATGTTGTGTGGTCTTGTAATCAAACTTATTTCTATAAAAAAGTAAAAAAGTTTCTTTATTTCTAGGTTTTACTATAGATTTGTTATAATAACTAACTGGTAGTAGATAGGTTAGGTTTTATTTTTTTATAGGTAGTCCGTAGATGTTGGTGCCAATGTCACTAATAAAATAATTTCACTTATATTTTGTCTAAATATAAAATAATATAGGTATTTTTTAATTTTCACAACGCAAAAGGACACGGATGAGTGGAAGAGTATGTGGAGGCAATTGCCTCCACGAATTGGACAGTAAATGGGTACCAACAGGAACACTACCATAATATTTGATGCATCAAGTTGCAACGCGATCGAGTTTCGATCTTACGTTCTGAATTTAAAAGAGGACTTTACTATTTTGAACAATATACCTTCAGAGTATGTAATTTCTTCGTTTAGATATAAGAATATTGAACCTCTCTGGTTTAGATATGCAAAGTTACTTTGGCTTGGCCGGTGCTATCACTCCCGATAAAAGTTAAAATACATTTTAGATTTTTGATAAAGAAGCTTCGATACACAGAAGAGAATAAGATAGATCTACTGAGCATCCATCTGGAAAAACAAGCCGAAACTTGTGGAACCAAAATAGAGTAAAAAAAAAATGTTTGTGTTTCAATCACGAATCACGATGCAACTCCTGGTAAAATTTATTCACAAAGAAAATTATGACTAATACAGTATTTACAATATTTAGAATAATTATGTACAAAATACACATGAAGCAGTTGAGCTATCTACACACCGTTGCAAACGATTTATAGATAGCTCAACTGATCCAAATCAGTACCAATCGGAAGCGTGCCCAAGACACTGGCTGCATTGACTCCTGGTCAGGTTTGGATGAAACTTGGAACATATTTAGTTCGTAACCTATTTCGGTTGCCGTCTAAACTGCCCCCGTATGCTAATCTTTTGCTGTCAAGTTATATTTCACTGCCCAGTGTAATTTCTTCAGGTCACGTGGTACAATTTTGTACCACGTGATCATTCTTTTTAGACACTTGACAGCAAAATATGCGCGAAAACACATCAAATGACGTCATAATGTCACTATTTAGTCACAGAATAACTATGAGTTAGTATGAACTGACCATGATTTAAAACTTTGCAGTTCAACTTTGATTGGCATACCCCTGCTGTACAGTATCATAGTCAACATAAGTCTATTTACAAATATAATTTGTAGTAGATAATTACGCGTTATCACGACACTTTTATCTTGTCTCTGACGGTCGGATTCATTTGTCAATTGAGTCAATTTGTTTTAATTGTGTACAATGTCACTGTTCTTGTTTAAGCTAAGTACATTATTCTATCTTATCACTTGGTACCTACAGTCAGTATCATTAGTCAATGATCATGAAACAGTTTCAAAAATTACTGAAAACTTTGAACTTTTCATTTTCTTTCGCTTCCGATTGGTACTGATTTGGATCAGTTGAGCTATCTATAAATTGTTTGCAACGGTGTGTAGATAGCTCAACTGCTTCATGTGTATTTTGTACATATTATAAATATTGTAAATACTGTATTAGTCATAATTTTCTGTATTAGTTATAATTTTCTTTGTGAATAAATTTATTTTCTTTTCATGTACTATTGTGCGGAAAAATTCGCTTACCTCCAATTACCCAAAAATAGTTGCTGCGCAGATGCTTCAGAGAGACATAGAACCGTTATGATGACTACTATACTTACTTTGTCATTCCCATTCATTTTGTTTCGTTTCCTATTCTCTAGCGATTGTATAATATCAACTTATCAAGTGACAAGCAAAACTACGCTACTATAGACAAAAGGTAAAAAAAAACTGTAAAAGATCGTTGGGTTCAATTCTTTCCTCATCTCAAAAATGGTTAGATTACCGAGCTCAATACAAGCCCCTTCGTTTTGTTTCTTCCCTTATTTTTTGCCATTCCAAGATAAATGATCCTAACCGCCCTTTCTGACAGGTAGCGCTACAGAGTATATAAGAGTTAGTTTGTACGCGAACGAAACAGACGCCTTTCGTTTCACTTAGACATCATAACCTAATTCTTCTATCAAGATGTCAAAATATTTTCATACTTTTCTTTTACATAATTCAGTCGCATACGCTCAATATTAGAGAAAGTTTTCTTGATCTAAATTGTAACTTATCTAATTATTAGTAACTATATATGTTTTTTTAGTAATCATTTAACATTTTCAGTAGGTAATCGTTCTCGCTTAGGTACCTAAGCGAGAACGATTACCTACTGAAAATGTTTTTGTACGAGTATACGTTTTAGTTTATTATATTTTAGTGGCTTCTATGGAATATGCCTACAATTTGAAAGAATTCGATATTTTGACTAAAATTGACTGTAAAACCGAATACACAAAGCTCAATTTACAACAAGAGCGAATTCGAAGTGACTCAGGGGATTGTCTTATTTTATCGAAAGAGACCGAAGTATTAGGGACCACATAATTGTTGTGGGGAAAATCAACTTATTGCGTATCAACAGTCATTTGTGTTAGCACTGTTATGAGAAGACAATGAATTTCTTTTAATTGTTTCGTCTAATTTATCACCTTTTGTTTTTGTAGCTGTAGAGCTAATTAATTTATTAGACGCAGTGCATAATAAATATGAACTTGTCCAAGAATTTCTACTGAAAAGTTGGGAATAAATTTTATTTTCACCTTCTGACGTAGGAACGTGTTAGTGTAAAATAATAGCGGTTTAAGATTAGTCGGCAGGAATGCGCATTCTACAGGGGAACCAATTCTCTTTCATCAGCTTAGGCTCGCTCGCACCTCTTTCAGCAAAAAGCTGCGAAAGGAATTTTCATTTATTCTAGGAAGACTAGATAGATATTCAGAGGAGAATTATTTTATAAATATAAA
Organism: Gandaritis pyraliata; assembly: GCA_947859175.1. Lineage (NCBI taxonomy): Eukaryota > Metazoa > Arthropoda > Insecta > Lepidoptera > Geometridae > Gandaritis > Gandaritis pyraliata. Next base: position 1,607,137 of record OX401866.1, on the reverse strand, counting down.
TTTTGAAATATTTGAAACGACAACGTCCTGTTTCCCTTTGTTTCCCTTTGCTGCGCTTTTGCTGCAAACTGAATAAAAATTTCATGCTCCAATCATCTTGACGGAATACTCGTCTCCTTTTTTCTCCTCCACTCTCGACGTGCTCTTTGTTAGCCGTCCCGCTCTGTTTGGTATCCTAGACGCAGCTCCGAGGCTCCGATATCGACGCAGCCTTATCACTTATTTTCAGTTGTTACAATTCTGTCGCTATAGGTTTACCAATATGGTTGATAATGTGTTGTCGTCGTCTCGTCTGAGGTTGTTCACATACCTGAATGGCCGTAGATCGTAGTACCTATTCGAGAATGGAACCGTTCATATTCACGATTCGGAGCAGACGTCAGTCAGTGCTGGGACGCGGTCGCTAGCGTTCGTCTGCTTCAGGATAGCTGAAAGCCGGTCCGCGTGTGCGAAATTGTGACGAAAACGACACACATTTTTAGTCTTACTAGTGAAGTTTAAAAACATGTGTGAAATTGTGTTGCTGTAGCGGATTACATTACGGAGTGTATCAAAGGTATGAATTTATTTACTCTGGTTTTATTTCTAGTGGAAACGGATGCAAACGGTTTCCTTTCGGTATGTAACGTAAACCTGTTTTTTGTCTGGTCAACCGTGGGAAGGAATTTGCGATTTGTGTGTTGACTTACATTATTTTGTTTAACTAGTGTAGGTACTTAGTATGTTATCATTGTTACCACATAATTTCATCAGCTATTTTAGCATTCGTTTTTAAAACTGTTATACTTTCACTGAATTTAAATTACTTGGTAGGCAAAATTCTTTAAAGGTTTGATTCGGTTTAATTACGAATTTCTTGTCAAAAGCATTTTTGAATTTGTTATTATCTTCGTCGACGATCTTAAGAATCACAATTATTATGTGTACAAAAACTCTCTTCTCTTTGAGTGGTCCGTTCGGCAAGGTCAATTTTTTTTCTGCATTATTCATGTCCCCTCATCTACCAGTTCTTATTATTTTTATTACCTTACTTTTTTATTTTAGATGTTATCTAGTTAATTATCTTTTCCGTTAGTTTACTTTTAGTTATAAATCTATTACAAGATTCTTGGCGTATTCAATGCATAATGGTTTTGTTTACAAATACTTATGACACCATTATTAGTCACAGTACCTACCTAGTCACAGTATTTGAAGGTTTCTATGTGTCTTGCCTTCTACATCCACGCACTTCCTGCGATTTTTGTGTCGTTGGTAGATAAATTAAAATGCAATTAATATCTATTTAAGCAGTTGAAGTATATTCACCTACTTTTGTTATCAATAATCACTTTTAGCGATAACATTGCGATTAAAATTTGATATGACCAAGTAGGTAATGTTGACTTGTTTAATATTATTAGTAAGGTGTGTCGCAAGGGTTTTTGAACAGATAAAATCATCTATGAAGTCAAATTGCTTACTTTAAACGTAAAAATGATTAGGTACCAACAAACCATCATTGTGGCTAGAGGACATTCTACATAAAAAAAAAAACCTCTATTCTGCACATTTCATATTTACATCTAAAGTACGTAGGTAGGTATTTGTTGGGGTTATATAGCCATTTGGTGTAATATGGCTCTTTAATACTCCATTTTAGAATATTTGACGTAATGTTATCAAGCACAATACCTACTTATGTAGTAATAATTTTTGCATGTAAGAGAATTTGTTGTACAAAGATTAGAACGCTTTTGCATACATAATTACTGTCGCTCATATTTGGAGTACCTATATGTTAAAAGTTGCCCGAAAACACGCGACTGTCCTATTTAGTCGTGGTATGTGGATATTTTGAAAACCATTCCTTGCGTAGAATCTTTTTTTGTGACCAATTTCATGGAGGATTAGAAGATCTTCACCAACTCGATAGTCTAGGACACTGACTACCCTTCTGCCTCAATAATCAATACTTCAGCCAAACTCCACAATTAATAATACCTTGTAGAAGAGTATCCAATATTTAAAACGACTTTGTAAACTTTAATTTCAGCGGTATACCCGTGGGTTTAAAGTTTATTTTTATTCGAGAACTCCGTTTACCAAACTTCCTGAACGACTGAACATAATTTGCTTATTGTTGCAAAGTGTGTTGCGAACCGGTAATACGGTTTCGGTCGGTATCGCCTCAGAATTACCGCACCAAAAAATTATATAATTTCTCTGTTCTAAAATCATGCAATATTATCATGAGATTTTATACGTCGCGCTAACGTTTTTCGAGATTTCGTGCATCGGGATAACATGTTTCGAGATTTCAATTAATCGCGATATGTCATGCTAATGCATAGAAATAGATCCAAGATTTCCCAAGGTGTTTGAACCAGGGTTTTGGTTGGTTGGGGGGGGGGGGGGGGGGGGGGCTTGACGCTTCACCCAGCTTATTAGGGTTTTTCTTGACAAATCCTGGGAGACCCTTAGCTTTGAAGGGTGGGGGGGGGGATGCTCTTGAACCTCCTAGCTTCCCCCTTGATTCACTTGTAGATCTGGAAATAATTAATTCTTTAAATGGCAAATAAAAATTCGACTACCGGAGATTTTGCTCTCTTGTATTTTTGGTTTTAAAACTCAATGCCGTATTGGCATCTTGTTTTTGCATGCTATCTACAGTTAGTTTTTCAAATTTCTTATGAAGTTTTTTTATAAATTTTAGACAAATGTTTGACCGCAATCTCACCTAAAAAATTGGTATCTCAAGTACCTACCTATAAAAGAAATGAAAAATCCAGAGTTATAGATACTTACCTACTTAACACTTTTATACGGAACACTATTTTTATGCTCGCAAAGAACTGGTAGGTACCTACTTATAACCTCACTTATTAGAAGAGAAAAAGAAGTTTAGAACATTATATATAGCAAAATCATTATTTACTCGTATTTATCAAATGGAATACGTTTAGCTTATTAGCTTACTCCCGAACTAATGTACTTATTCAACGTTTTAGCTCTAACTTTATTATTTCGGTATAATTTACCCTCCTAGGTCAGCCCGTACCGCGAAGCACTCATTCATCCTTTAAATATTTGTATCAGTTTACTAGATATGACCCGTGTTATTAGAATCGATTGTTATTTATTAGGTGGAAGCTTGCAGTTGATTTTCTTACTTACAATTCATGTTATTATTTTCAGATTCTCATTACATTCTCGGAAATCTCATAATCTTAACCCTGCGACTTAGGAAAATTACCTCACCACCTTGTTTTGTCTTTAGCACACATTCTGTTATATTTTCACACACTTTTTTCTTGATAAATTAATGTCGTTTCCATTTTTGTTTCGTTTTATGTTCACTGCACCAAATCTTTTTTGTTCATTTCAATTATTCGAGCTTACGGGAGATTTATTTCTAACAGGGTACAAAATTATTATATCAAAGCGATTACATGCGGGCACGTGGATTCAAAGCCTTTTGCGGTTATTTTAGGCTTTTATCTCAATTGAATACCTGAGTCTGCCTCAGTGGTGCCAAGCAATAAGTAGATTGTAGTGTTTTGTGAGGCGCAATAAACTTTCGCCACACTGGTTTTTGTATAAGTTCTTTTATTCAATGAGAAGAAATGATGGAACTAGCTGTCCAACCAGTATGTGCCTTGATCAAACCGTAAATGTATCGTAAGGCTAGCGTATCCGAGATACACTGCGCGGTGACGCTGCAACGTTTGCAATCAAGCTGGCGTTGACGCGCAATATGATTTGCATACGTAACGCAGCGTCTGTCAGATTTGGTTCTAATCACCCCTTTGGCTCACGTCCTTCGAAAACGTGCACTGCAGGGGTATGCCAATCAAAGTTGAACTGCAAAGTTTTAAATCATGGTCAGTTCATACTAACTCATAGTTATTCTGTGACTAAATAGTGACATTATGACGTCATTTGATGTGTTTTCGCGCATATTTTGCTGTCAAGTGTCTAAAAAGAATGATCACGTGGTACAAAATTGTACCACGTGACCTGAAGAAATTACACTGGGCAGTGAAATATAACTTGACAGCAAAAGATTGGCATACGGGGGCTGATTCGTTCGTCCGTCTAATCTAATGGACACAACAGATTCAATGATACGCTTGGTTTTATATATGTGTGTGTAAGAAGCATCAAACCCACTAATAGGTAGTAGGTGTCTTATGTCTACCTTTGTTCCTGTTTAACCCGACTGCCGAGGGCGGAATAATAATGTTTGTCGAAGTAGATGTGTGGGTTTGGAATTTGGAAGTATTTTTCACAAAACCAAGGCATGTGTGGGTTCAAATTTACACAAAAACGTTTTTGTTGTATAAAACCTATACGGATATAAATAAGCCGATCTGATTCGAACATGAAAGTGGTGTTAGGTGTTCGATCATCTTTAATAGGTCATCATTATCAGCTTGTAGAAGTCCACAGCTGGAGAGCATCTGAAGAAACTGTGACTGCTGAAAAATGGAGGATTATTTGACTAAAACCGGGATATACTCGTATGCAGCTGTGCCGAAATATCGGGAACCAATAAAATTCACAAATCGTGGTAAATATTCCGTTTTTATTGGAAATTATGTTCATAGATTTCCAAAAAGAACGAACTTCGGCTTTTTTTCATCCCCCACTGTTTCCATCGAGTCCATCTTTAATATGTAGGTAAGTACATACCTAGTTTCTTGTATTTTCCTTCTTTACTGTTGTTGTAGCCCACGTTTGCCTTAAAATGGCACAAAATAGCTGATGTGGGCATCAGCCCACTGCCACTCTGAATCATTTGGCTCGTAAAGAAGATTCATGATTCAGTAGGATGCGTTTTTGACTAATTTAGAAATTACATAGGTTGAAAAGTTTACAACCAAATAAAATAGCCCGTACCTACAAGTAGAAGTTTAGAGGGTGTCGGTGCAAAATAAATAATAAATATTCATATATATTTCACACAACTATGTAGATTGCTCATAAAATACCTACTTTTTTTGTAATAAATAGTAACACCCAGCCATAAACAAAGATTACCTAGTGCAATGAATTGACAAGTAAACGAACAAGCAAACAAAAAAAAAATCAAGACACCATTCAAGAAAAACAACTTAAAAGTCAATAATTAAGATAAACTGAAACTCGAACCGCTATGAGCTTCTGCTAGCCACTGCGCTGGCTTCATCCTTAGCCGCAGAGTGCGCATGTAGCCTAACGATCCGATATTACCAGGCACACTCTATTATAGATTCGATAGAAGCCAGATGTCCTGGAAACCTCAACAATCTGAAACCCCCACCCCTAGCCAAGACAATATCTTGTAAATTGGAACGGTATCTACAAAACCAGCTCAGTTTCCTACCACCGAGCAAATATTTAGTTTACGGGTATCGCAAGACGCAGGGCGTTTGCACACTGGCCGATATCGACGCTACACGATATCGATATGTCAGTACTTAATAAATAAATCTTACGTGTTTACCTAATACAACGCACGCGATAACGCGATCATCGCATACCTATCTGGGCCGAAAACTCGTTTCACTCGCTGGTAAAACGAGTATTTCGACGTCATTTTGACGTCATCTCTATTAGAGTAAAATCTCTGCCGAACTGAGAACTAGGCCCCAGCCCCCTATCTCAATCTTTTGCTGACAAGTTAAATTTCACTGCCCAGTGTAATTTCTCCAGGTCACGTGGTACAATTGTACCACGTGATCATTCTTTTTAGACACTTGACAGCAAAATATGCGCGAAAAAAATCAAATGACATCATAATGTCACTATTTAGTCACAGATAACTAACTATGAGTTAGTATAAACTGACCATGATTTACAACTATGCAGTTCAACTTTGAGATTGAGATCGGGCCCCTGATGTCAAATTTGACAACGCCTATTTGACAGTCAAATAGGCGTTGTCTACGCGATCGAGACGCGATCATCGTAAGGTGGCGCGAATTTTACTTGTACGACAACATACAGCTACTGATCAAACAACGCCTTATTAGCCCGGTATCACCCACTGCTGGGTAATAGGCCTCCTTCATGATATGCCAGCCTCCTCTATCTTGTGTGAACAGGACAAAATTTTACAACACGGTGTGAAAGCGTCTACCTAGACTTACCTACTAAATGTATGAGACTAGGCTCTCCGTCAATATCGTGTAGATGTCGTGTCGATAACAGTGAAAAAACAGCCAAATTCTAGCAATAATTTGTTTGTTTGTTCGTCGAGGAAGCTGACGAAAGCGAGATTGCATTTCGAGGTGTGAAGTATTTGTGTTTATACATTCGGACGGGATAGCACAAAATACAGAACTACCTGGAACTATCAAGATCATGTATAAAAGATCTTTGCACATGCACAATGTTGAACTAAACGGCAGCAGTAAACAAGTATGTAATTGAATTAATAATTAAAAAAAAAACCCCGGCTTTGATATCTACCCATATTGAGGGAGTTGTGAAAAAAAATGTAATCCGCCATTTTGTGGCGGCGGCCATCTTGGACCGATTTTCATCAAACATAGCTAAGAACACTCCCAACTAATTTACCTTCCAAACAAAAGAAGAACGGTTAATTCGTTCGGGAGCTACGATGCGGCAGACAGACACACCCACACACACATACACAGACACGTCAAACTTATAACACCTCGTCGTTTTAGCGTCGGGGGTTAATAAAATCACTGCACCGTAACTATTGCATTTACCTCTACCTACTCGTCTAGGACTGTGATTGTTGGATTGAGAGAGGTGGGTGTAATTTATACAGTTGTCAAGTATGTATGTAGGTAGTGTGTGATCACAGTGATCTATAAGACAACCGTGTACATGTGAAAAGGCAGACGATCCTTCACCGGCTGGGCAGTGCTCTCCATCCTTCAAGTAATCCTTATCTTCACAACGAGCGCTTGACCACAACACTCGGGGGGGCAAGAAGGCGGACGGATTTATACCACTGGCTCCTAGACTAGGGTTGCCAATCGTTTAATCATATTTATGTACAAAACGTTGACCAAAATTCAAAAAAACTGGCGTCTAGTTGCCGCCATTTTGAATTTTAAGAATAAATAAGAATAAAATAAAATATATTTATTTGTAACGAAGACGATGGGTAGGTAGTAGGTAGGTACATAAAAAAAAAATTTGATATTACATATTATAACTACTTATCATTTATGAACCGTTTTGAAAATTTTTTTTATCTGAAAGGATGTACTTCAAGGTTGGTCCATATAATTTTCATCGAAATCGGTCCGTTAGTTTGGCTTATAAATAAAAATAACTGAAAAAAAAGGCCACCCACGTGCACGAAATTGCGTACTTTGCTTTTCTGAGACTTTTTAGTGATGTTTACAGTCACTAGAACATTCCCAATGAACTGCTATCATCATCATCATCCGATGATGATGAAGCCGGTAGTCAAATTGAAGTCAGTTTTTCTAGTTTTTTTTAAACTTATACATTATTATTTTAACACTTTTTACCATAGCCTATCATTATTAGAGCAAAAATATGGGGGTGACCACACTTGTGAAGTGGTGACGGTGAACCCTATAGCTAGTCAAATTAATACTCAAGCTACTTCCAAGCTTACGTCAACGTGTAAAGGTTCAATTCCCTCTGCATCAGAAACAATAAATCCTGTGCTCAAAGCAATATCATTGCAGTCTGCAACTTGTACTGAAGACATAAAATCTAATTTGCTTTGTGTTTTCATGATTGTATATCATTGTATGCGGTCTGTGGTTTGTGACTGTTTATTTATAGATAGAGTAAGGAGTCTTTGGTTCGTGCTTGGCCCGTGGAACGGTTTGGTCACTCTTGCTAGAAAATTGCGGGGTGATTGTTTATCTTTTGATAGCCTTCGTGGCAGCAGGCAACGACAGTGCCTGCTGCCACGAAGGCAGGCTTCTGAAGCGCTTCCGTAAACGCTCAGATGAGAAATACCACTAGCGGTCACCCATCCAAATAGTGACTGCTCAGAATCGGTGAAGACTGACTGAGCAATCTACGACACGAGCGCTTCAAAAAAAAAAAAACAAAAGAACAACGTCCAAAATCGGCACTAAAATGGTCATAAAAAAATCAAAATGGTAGGTAACCCTCTTACCAAACGATTAAACAGTGAACGGCTAATATTAATCCAGCGTTTAAATTGTTTGTTTATAAGTATGGGCTCTAAGTTCTAAACTTTACGCTGCTAAATGACTTTAGAACTCATAAAACGTGAAATTCTCTACAAATTCTAAACACGACAGGACAAAGGATCTTCTATAATAGGCTTAACTTACCAGCGCCCACGCTCCTAATATATTTAAAGTCTTCAAGTTAAAATTAAAAGGATTAGGAACAAATGCTAAACAGGTTGGTAAAAAGACTTCCTGAAAACTTAAACGAGATTCAGAAAAGATTCATGGTTGAATTTACACCAAAATACAATGATTAAAAAGTCAAAACGTTCATTCAAGTCAAGACTTTTATGTACAATTCTTCTGTTACTACGGAATGAGATCAAATTGAGTTGAATTTGAGAACTTGATGGACTTGGTTATTATCCGTGATATCACATAACCATAATTTCTTTATTCAATAAAATCACAAAGATCATTTAGAATCGTCTTATATTATAGAACTAAGTAGGTGATTCTAGGTGCCAGCCTCACGAGCCTAGTAACTACGTCTAGATTTCTTTTTGGTGCAACTTGTACTAAACATAAAGTCGACTTTTGTTATTCGTTTGAAATTAACATCGCTTTGAATAGAAGAATCTCGCCTATCAGTGTAAACACTTCCTTATTAGCATAGCACTGCGTAAATGAATCTAAACTATGTGCTCTGTCCTTGTCGGTGTAAAATAATGTTTAATCTTTGTGTTGTCCGTACCGTGTAGTGTTGTAGGTAATTACCTACTGCTACTTGTGATTGCGAACAAACTGATGCAAATCCGTATATAATCAAAGTTTTTAACGAACGAATCCTGTCGTTAAAAAATTTTGATTAAAAATACTTTACTTTTGACGTAAAGTAAACGCTAAGGGCGGCTTGCACCAGAATCACGCCACGCAATGACAGCAAAACCTTGTAGCTATATACTTTTTTTATAAAATACAAAATAAAAATTTTCATTGCGGCCATAACTTTTCAAGAGAACATATTTGAGAATTCGGAATTCAAAATGTTATGTAGCTTGCGACAAGCAAGCGTGTTAAAATAACGGTTGGCGAAACAGCAATGATGCTGTGAATGAATAAATTAGCCGAGGTTTACTAAATAATATTTTTTCCAGCACCTCCGGCGATTTCAGGTCCCAGTTTCTCGTGACCTGGCACCTAGGTTATTATAAATAATCGTCTAATTCTGATCCTGAAACTAATTTTTGTACTATTCCGTGTTTTCTTACATAAGGTTGCAATAACTGGTATGTCACTGGCTGTCCGTATTGTCTTGGAATGTTGGGTCTATATACCACAGATCGTTAATAGTCCGCAGATTCTTGGAACAATCCCACTCAGAATTATGAGACGTAGTTTATTGAAATGGTGATTGATATTCATAGCGACAACCACTTGACTCGGGCGCGGTGGTTTCTTCGCACTTTGGCGGTCATTTGGTAAGCACAACTAAATGGTAATAGATATTGCCTAATACCTAGTTTAATAAGTTGGCATGGTAGGCTATTGTAGACTTTGAACCGACATCATCATCAGGTGATGATGATGGCAGTTCATTGGGAGTGCCCTAGTAACTGTAAACATCACTAAAAAGTAACAGAAAAGCAAAATATTATTAGTACCTAGTCGTTTCTTTTCAGTATAGGTAAACCGAAAATAACTATTAAAATATTTTACTCAATTTCGAATACATATCTAGATCCAATTTGTTGTGACGTAGCTTTTATTCCTCTGTTGTTGATGACATTGGGTTGCCATCTCGCATCAGTCCTACCACAGATAATATAAACTGTCCTACTAAGAATGTATCTAGATCTTATTACCAGCAGCTGTCAATCTACATTTATATTGTCTTCTAAACTATCGACCCTATAAACAAGTCAAATAATTATACCCTTTAAAAGTAATTTAACCCCCATCACGACATTTTAAAACTTATGCAATAATTGCGCAAGTAGCAGGTTCTTAAGTTTCCTGTCCGTTACAAAAGTAATTACTCTGACATTTTACAGAAAGGTGTTTGAGGGAGACATGTAACGGAAAAGGTCGGATATAGCATATTAAGTTTGTAAAGCCAGTAGCCATTTTTATGTCGTAATTTTTCTAGCTCAGTAAAATGTGGCAGTGGACATACTCTGTTAGTAATGCATTGTTTTGTTATAGGCGGTGGCAATCTGCTTGTTTCATCTCTTTTTCTAAAAAAAAATTACATTTTGAATAATTCTTATATACTCGTGATATTTTTCTCAGTCTAATATTGTATCATTCCCACTACTAGATAAAAGTCTTCTTCTTTATTTTACACTTGGCGCGAGATTTTTCCCAGCATCGACACTAGCAAAAAAAAGTGATCCAAAATTATCACATCTTTAGAGAAGACCAGTCATTCCACCTAACGTTTCTTCTCCCTCAGCAGAGTTGGCATTGACTTGGAACAGGTAATGGCCCACCTGATGTTAGCTTTGACCTCTGTCTAACGTTACGTCACCGTACTGAGAGCGTGCTTGACCGACTAACCACGTTACATTTCCTAAAAAAAAAACGAAAATAGTCATCAAAATCCGTGCAATCTTTTTCGTACACCTTTTCCAAAAGAAGTTGTTTTAATTTTTTGCAAAATTAACTTGTTTCCTTTCCTATTATCATAGTTATCATACACAGCCTTGACGAAGTATGACTACATGTATGACGGCACAGGCCTTGCACTGGCTTCATATTAAATAGCCCATTGTAATGGAGCTATTACGTGACCCAAAGTGGGCAGGTGTGGGAAACTTTACAGTGATTACCAACAGTAGATCTAAATACTTACCCAAAAGTTAAAAAGCCTAAAACCGCTGTTTTGTGAAATTTACGCGGAGACCTATGTCCAGTGGACCTCTACAGGTTGATATGATAATGATGAGGTTTATTATTGCTCTTGTTTTAACTATCCAATATACCTATATATTCTTTTTGTTTTGTTTACAGAAAAAAATAACTATTTGGTGAAAACTATTTATTCAGCAAATAGAAACAGCTTCGCAAAAGGTCCTTCTCCGAAATAAAATGTTTAAACGGAACAATTTATATTTTATTCATAGAAGATATTTAAATTTGCATAATTTGTTTTTCAGTCACTATGCTCGGGGGAATTAGCGTTGAGTCGAAAAACCGGTCGATATCGCCTATTATCACACGTGTCGACGACACGACACGATATCGGCGGAGCTTAATCTCACTTTAATAGGTATAGATACTAGACGCTTTCACACCGTGCCGGCGAAGACAACGATATTTTGTTCAAGCAACTGACGTGACATGTCGTTACCGCATAGTGTTCTGAATTGGCACGACATTGGTGCAAACGCCCATTGGCTAAGGTAAAGGCACCCAAATCCGTGGTATTCTAAAAGTGGCACCTTTCTCCGTGGTATTTAGAAAAACAGCATTTACTTATGATTCTTAGGTTCTTTTTTGTTGCAAAAGTTATTTGTCATTAGGAAATATATTTTTTAATATATAAATCTAAAAACGAGACATAGAACGGGCTTACATTCCAAAATAATTGGCTAAATTCGCAGCGGTGGCTGGTCCAAGTGCACTCTCCATACGTTTTTGCCTCTGTGCACGAGAGTAGCAAGCTTTTTTAAATAAGGTTTATTTTGATTTTTTTTGTTCTAGGTTTTGATTTTTAGTGTTAAATTATCGAAAGAAGTATATTCTTTACCGTATGTAATACATGTTTAAGTGGTTTTTTAATTATAATGAGGTAAAATTACATATTGAAAAAACCACGGCATAAGGGGTCAAATATTTCACCTAGTACCTAATTCCGAGATATGTGAAAAATATACCTCGGAATAGCAATTTGAAAGACCTATTTATATTTTTGAATTTCACAAACTGGGGTTAGGTTTTCGTGATTTTAACGATAGATTTGACAAATCAAATAGTCGATTGAGACTAAAACCTTATTTCGAGGTACACTTTCTAATAATTTTTACGAGTTTATAACACATCAAAAGTACCCTACTTATGTATTTTGTTTATTGGTTGTATAGAAAATAATGTTAAGAAAATATTTATTTTCCACACATTTGGCTGCATGTTTTATTAAGAAGTTAATCTTTAACAAAAGTTTTAACAATTTGGCATCAGCTAACATTAAGAATAAATAAAAAATAAATATTCATGGACATTTCACACGACGCCCTCTAGTCCCAAACTAAACAAAGCTTGTAATATGGGAACTAGATGCTGATAAAATACTTATATACTTTTTTTTTGTAAATACATACTTATAATACATAGTAACACCCAGACATAGAACAAATATCTATGTTTTGCCACACACAAATAAATAATAATAATAAGAATGATAGGTATATAAAAAATTTTTGCTTTTAGTAGGTACTGGAAATTAGGAAACATGATTTTTTAGTCTCCACAGCTGTGGGTTGGGCGACACTCTTTGTAAATGCCGTCAAAGCAAAGCCGCCTTTCGAATCGCACTGTGGCGGCGGCGGCACGAGTGACAAAAGTGTCAAAGGTACCGCCTCGAAGCGACGCGTGGCGGCGGTGTCTTTGACGCGCCGCCGGCGTCTTTGGCGGTGTTTCCTTTGTCGGCACCGACACTCATTTGCCTTGCACGCGTCGACCTCGCTTCAGTCTTGCGCAGATATTTGTACCATTTGCACGCTTGGTATTATTTCTTCGCGAAATGTCGTATTTATAATGTGGAATACTATAATAATGTGTAATGTGTGTGTGTATGTGTGTGTGTGTGCTTAGGAAACAGTAAAAGTATTTTTTAACTTATCACACGGGGAGATTTTCCCGTTATCAGCACTTTGTGTATTTATCCGGGTTTGCAATCACAGGAGGAAGATATTAGCAAAGTTGACGCCGCTGACGCATGAGAGGATGAGTTACAAACATCCAAAGAGGTATTTAAAAACTTTTACATTTACAATATTAATAGCATTTATTAAATAATAATAGTACTACCACCAAAAGTGACCTGTATTTCTAGAGAACAATCAAGTTAATCTTTGTAACATTATTTTATCAGTTTGTTACTGTCGTTTCGTATAAATATTTTTCATACCACGCAATTAGGTACCAAATACCACGGAATACGGATTTTTGCCTCGGAATCGGGCGATTTCGACTTGATTTACATTTTATTTAATTTCAAATAGTAATATAGGTCGGACCGTCAAAACTTAAGTAGTTTCCGAAAATAAAAACACTAGAGCTTCTGATAACAAAAACCGAACCTTCAGTAAGGTACAGTAAATGCTTAATATTTGATATCCTTTCGAGTTTTAGTGAAAATACCACGGAAACAGGTGCCGTTACCTTAATTTGACACCATTACGGACACGATATAGTTAGAGAGCTGTGCCTTGATCACGAATAAATGTGACAATCGTGAACGTATCGTGACGCTAGCGGCTCCGAGATACACTGCGCGGTGACGCTACAACGTTCGGCAGTCGGGCTGATGTTGACGCGCAATATCACTTGAATACGTTAGGTTTACGTAACGCGGCGACTATCAGATTTGTGCGTGATTACCCCTCTGTTATTGTCATGTCATGTATTTAGTACTAAACACATTCACCGTATAAGTGTATGCGCCGACATAGTTTTTATTACAGCCACTGATAGCTGGTCTTTGTCGATATCGTGTAGATGTCAGTATCGGATATCGGCCAGTCTGCAAGGGCCCCTTCGCGTTTATGTTTCAGCTGTTGTGTATTTTCAGCTAATGTTTGGAAATTGTCTTACAAAATAAGTAGATAGCAAATATCATTGGGTACGCCGTTACTACTATTATTCTGTGGTTACACTGTGTTCTGTATCTTTTGATCTAATTCGCTGTAGGTACCAGTGTACCTACCTGCTTACGCCAACACGTAATGTAAGCCTAAATAAGGGTCGTGGGGACGCTTAGTAAGTAACTACGGTATTCGGTTATCGAGTCGTTTCTGCCGTCTTGGACTCATTTTCAGAAGCTGAAATTGAAAATTTAAAGTTTTCTATGACAGTTTTCAATCTAGAATATTCTAGAACACCAGCTAAGTATCGACGGCATTCGAATTGCACTTTGGATTGGATTAGATATTTTTATTCAACTGCGAGTACTTTTACGTCAAACTAATCGACGTATTTGGACGTTATTTAATTAAAATTTTACGTTATTTGGTTTAAAAATATATTTTAGAATTGTCATTCATGAGTGGTGCCAATTTGAACCTTAGTCTAAACACAATAAAAACTTTCGTATTTTAAACAATTTTAGTTAGTTACAACAGAATCGCCACCATTACTGAGTATTTGTAAAAAGACAACTTGTTAGGGCCAACGCACATCTATCGACAAAACTGTTTTGTCGCGTACTTAGTGACGTGAAAATAAATTTTCTGTTATAACGAAAACAGCATATGCTGAATGCTTCCTCGTCATATGCTGTTTTCGTTGTAACGAAACTCACATCAATTGACACGACAGACTTTTCTTAAGTATGTTTACCTATCTATTATAGCATTGTTTAATACCTACCTATTAAACATTGCTTTATACGCACATACCTAGAGAATAAACTGTGTTTTTTAATAAATAAGAATATAGAGTAATTATGTAGTGTACTTAATAATATTATTAAGTACTTAGCATGATTCTCATTAAATAAGCAAGTAACGAAAACAGCAAATAAAAAGAAGCATATCGTAACTAAAAAAGTTTTACTGAGAAGTTTCACATCACTAACTGTTCGACAAGACGTTTTGTCTTTGGTTTGCGTTCTCCCTTACAAGACAATTTTCACAGTTCCACTGCACAGCTGTTTCTGAAAACTTGGTAAAACTTTAATTACTTTGCAAACTCGATGAACTGTCCAAGGTCCTACCACTTTTTAAAATGACCGAGTTACTTACCTTTGGTAACACAGCTGACTAACCTTTAAAAAAAGTTTATTTATTAGAGTTGAGATAGTGGTCTGACGCCTCTTGCTGAGCAATAATCAAGCCAAATCTTCATTTTTTATGAATGCTAGTTTGGGTAGGTACAATCTTATAGGTTCCGGAACTCCATGCTATTACGGTGTAAATTTGCCAAAGGGGATTTTGAGACTCATTGTCTCAAGATCCCCTTGATTTCAAATTTTTCTAAATCAAGGGGATTTTGAGACTCCTTAAAGGGAAAAACTCAAAGGGGATTTTGAGACTAACCCATTCAAAGGGAGCTGAAGGAATTCAATTCAGTACTTTTTATCTGCCATGCTCAGATGGCAAACACAGAATAGATATACTAGCCGGGTTCAAAATCCTCTTTGAGTTAGGCATTTTGAGACTTTTTGTCTCAAAATTCCCTTGAGTTTGAATCAAGGGGGTATTGTAGCTACTTACGGGTTAGTCTCAAAATCCCCTTTGAGTTTTTCCCTTTAAGGGGATTTTGAGACTTTTAGTCTCAAAATCCCCTTTATTTCAAAATTTTTGAATCAAGGGGATCTTGAGACTAAAAGTCTCAAAATCCCCTTTGGGTAAAATTACACCGAAATAGTCGTGTCTTAATTTTACTTTACCTAGCTACTTTTTGAATTAAATACCTAGTCCATTGCTACTGAACTATCCATTTCAATGATCAAAATATTTTTTGTAGCAGTACCTACATAAAAATGGAACCTTAACCTCACCCTCCAGCATAGGTACTACTTGTCTTATAAATTATCAACCTAGTTAGCATGGAGTTCCGGAACAAAATGTACCTACTTAACTAGCATTCATAAAAATTAAGTTTTGTATTGATTTGGAGGAAATTTTAATAAAAGTACTAGGGTAGTAGAATAAAGTAAGATGTGGTTCTAATTAAAACTCACCTTTTGCAATCTATCTTTTCATTATTATTAGTAGTCCTTCCTGTTGGATAGTATTTCGCTTTCTTATACTTAAGTACCTACCCAACTTTTGGTTTACCTCTTGACTAGTTCTGCTCTCCTGATACTTTTCACAAAATCAACTGAATTATTTATTTCTTGACTGGTGGGTTAGTTGTGGTCTTAGTGTGACAATACATTTTAATACCACTAAAATGTGCTATACGGGTCACATTCAAAATGAGGTTTTTTATATGAGATTTTTATTCTGACTCCGGAAAGGAGATTTATTTCGTATTAAATATTTAACTGATGCAACTTCACAATACTAATACAGGTATGCATTATTTATAGCTGAAACTGTAACTGAAAACAAGATAAATATCTATTTAGGGTCCAAATGTTACGGAACGTGTGCGAGATTTTACTATTTCTAACATAAAGTCAGCTTATTATTACGACTATTTACAATATTTATAATATTTACAAAATACACATGAAACAGTTACAAACGATTTATAGATAGCTCAACTGATCCAAACTAGTATCAATCGGAACCGTGCCCTAGACTTTGGCTGCATTGCCGCGCTGAATAGCTTATTATATAGAGTGAAAACAAATTTGTCCCAGATGTGTAACACTTTTTTTTCCCGTATTTTTGTAACCGATAAAAACATACATTCGATATTAAAATAAAAAAAGAAGCATTTGATATGATGTAGGTGCGACAAAAGCGCAGAGCTGAACACTAAAAATACATATTTTTACTTCTCCATTAAAAATTATGTACCTACCTATTTTTCAGTGTTTATACCTAAACGTAAAGCATAGCACATTGTCGGTGTGGTTATTTTTTGTGTTAGAAATAATAAAATCACACACACGTTTCGTGATATTTGGACCATAAATATATTTTTATCTTTATAGCACATTTATTTGTACAAAAATTCACTTTCACATCAAGACCACAACCAGTTAAGAAATAAAAACTAATATAGTCAAAACACAAATATAAGATAACTCTTCTCGGATCAATTGAGATGGTTTTGTGAAAAGTACCAGGAGAGCAGAACCAGTCAAGAGGTAGACTAATCCTACTAATATTATAAATGCGAAAGTTTAGATTTTTTATAAATGCGAAAGTTTAGATGTTTGGATGTTTGTGTTTCAATCACGTCAAACCTACTGAACCAACTTGGATGAAACTTGGCATATATGTAGTTCGTAACCTGGATTGACACATAGGCTACTTTTTATACCGAATAATTATCAGGATCTACTAGATAAAATGAAAAAACGGGATTAGCAGCGCCAATTGGCAAGAGGATTTCATTGTCATGTCATGTCACATCAGTTTGACAGGGCGTAGTACTACCTCTTTGGTCTAACGACTAGCGTTTGACATTCGAGTACGGGTTCGGTGTAATGTCAAGTGTCTCAATGTATCCGCTCGATACACGCACAGATAATATGATGTACACGGAAACAATACTCGCGTACGAAGTCGCGGGCAACTGCTAGTAGCTAATAAGTACAAAACCAAGAAAGCAAAATACTATCCAACAGGATGAGCCCATCCAGTTGGATAGTATTTTGCTTTCTTGGTTTATTATTTATTACATTTGATAGCTTTATTAGTAGCCACTAATAATAATGAAAAGATAGATCGCAAAATGTTAGTTTTAATACTTAATTAGAACCACCTCTTACTTTATTCTACTACCCTAGTACTTTTATTAAAATTTCCTTCAAATCAAGCCAAATCTTCATTTTTATGAATGCTAGTTTAGGTAGGTACAATCTTATAGGTTCCGGAACTCCATGCTATGACGGTGTAAATTTGCCAAAGGGGATTTTGAGACTTTTAGTCTCAAGATCCCCTTGATTCAAAAATTTTGAAATAAAGGGGATTTTGAGACTAAAAGTCTCAAAATCCCCTTAAAGGGAAAAACTCAAAGGGGATTTTGAGACTAACCCCTACTTACCTACCCAATTCTCGTAATAAAACTATGAAACGTAGTCAAAATAAAGTACCGATACCTATTACCTTGATTTATCAAACTAGCTATGCCAAACACTATTTGACATTTTGATGAGTTTCTCTTCCACATCTCTTCTCATAGACTCAATTCTCATAACATTCAAGTCAGTTAGATATAAATTGATCGACTGATTTGTATGAAGTTAGATGCCTAATTCTACCACCCACGTCGTTGGCAACGCATTGCTTGTGAAAGACGCTCATAGGATTTTACGATTGTAATGAATTTTAAGCTTTTAGATATCGATAAATTACTTAGGTCGTTTACAATGGTTTTATGAACCAAATCTATAACAGATTTTGGTACCTATTGGAGAAGAGAAGTGTGACAAATGACCATTTTTTGACACGCATCGTACTTGATTGCAGAAAGCAAGAAATTCTCAACACTGAGCGTATTCTCGTGTTTATTTATGTAATTTGGGGTGAAAACTCCTCGTTTTAAAACCCATTCAATCGTTATTAACTTTTTACTACTTAATTCTCCAACCATTTTTTGTAACTACGCGTATTACCTACTGATACTATCCACGACCCTATCATTCACATCATCAGTCAATGTGATAGTCACCACTATAGCTTTGATAATATCACGTTGACTGATGACAATGAATTAATCATCATGATCTCATCATGAGCTTTCTATATCTTGTCTTTCCACCGGACTGAGCACTCGATAGCATCACGAACTGGTGCTAGCCGGAACCGGAAAGTCGATAGATGAAGATGATTGAGCCGACACAGGTGTACCTTACATTTAAATGGAGGTAGATCGAGGGTTGATCCGGAGATGAAGCGACTTAGTATTCAGTGCGGGTCCGTCAGCGGAAACCGACTACCGTCCCATGTGTGACGTCCGTGTCACCAGAACTCTTTACCCATGACGAAACCGTGGGTTTTGGGTTGTTTTATTTTTTTTGTGATCATAGTTTTTCAAAATACTTTTGTCGGTGAAATTGGGTTTTCGCACTGTCCTGTATGCCAATCTTTTGCTGTCAAGTTATTTTTCACTGCCCAGTGTAATTTCTTCAGGTCACGTGCTACAAAATTGTACCACGTGATCATTCTTTTTAGACACTTTGACAGCAAAATATGCGCGAAAACACATCAAACGACGTCATAATGTCACTATTTAGTCACAGAATAACTATGAGTTAGTATGAACATGAACTGACCATGATTTAAAACTTTGCAGTTCAACTTTGCAGTTCAACTTTGATTGGCATACCCCTGCAGTATGATAACTCTTTACCCACGACGAAACCGTGGGTTTTGGGTTGTTTTATTTTTTTTGTGATCATAGTTTTTCAAAATACTTTTGTCGGTGAAATTGGGTTTTCGCACTGGTACGATACTACATGATTGATGCAATGATTTATTCTTTTCTACGCCGCCGTCTAAAAGTAGTTCTACTGTATACAGTAACTGTGGCCAGGTATTCTCAAGTGGGAGGGCCAGTTGAGTCTCGACGGATTAGCGCGTCATGCAGATGGCGAGATCGCATGACAAGGCATAGTGGGTACAGTCAGCGGTCGAAATAGGAGTAGGTGCTCCTACTAAAGTTGTCAATGTGAAAGCTTAGGTTTTAGAGGTTTGTGACTTGTGACGCATTTTATTCTGAGCACCGCGCAGCGAAGTCACGGGTAATAGGTACAGTAGACTATAGACAGAAGCTATAATTTTCGGAGTGTTCTAGGTTCATAAACTACTTACTCACCCTGAAACGCTGATTCACAATGAAAACAAAGAACTTGGTTATAAAAATCTTTCATGCCTACTGATTTAAGATTAAGTTTCTCTAAACTTCATAACTTTAATTACTTTTGTGATAAAAAAAAACTTGTGAGTGTGCTGTGCCGTATCGTAACGGTAGCGTATCCGAGATACACTGCGCAGTGACGCTGCAACATTTGCTAGTCGAGCTGACGTTGACGCGCAATATGATTCGAATAGGTACCTACGTTAGGTTGGATTATTCCCTTCTGTCACCCAAATCTGTCACCCAGAGCGACAGGTTGGACAATAATGTCTAATCTGTCGTTATCGTTAGGTACATAACGCGGCGATTGTCAGATTTGTTCGTGCTCTTAATCACCAAGATTATCTACATACTTTTGTCGCTGTCTGTACCTAGTACTGGTTAGGTATGCTTACTAGTCAGGTACTCAAGGTTCGTTATGATACAGCATCCGGTTGGGTTGTTTGCAAATGATTTTATGATTCGTGCTGATTATGACTTTATCAGCTAAGTCGAACGAAGGTGGACTAAACTAGTACTAGAATTGCCGCATCTGTGTTCTTCCTACGTTTTCCTTATAAGTGAGAATAAATGTGTTTTTTAATTTGGGGAATATAATAGGTAATATAAGTAATATAAGTAAGTCGTAATCGCTTATTTGTGAAAACTAAATTAAAATAGCGACCACTGCTATTAAATAAATTATACACTATGTCGCAAAATAACTTCCTAAAATTTAATTAATTCTGCGCAGTGAAGGGTTTAATACATTATTCATACACATTTGTCACACCGGAAGCCAAAAAAGTTCGAACAACGAACTTTAAATGATAGTTGGTTCAAAATACATTTTTAGGTCATCAAAAAATCGACCTACTTACTAGCTTGTCTTAGAAAGATTTTTTTTAATGTGTATTCAACGTGTGTATTACCTAAGAACTCCTTTATTTAAGACCCGATTTGAAAACTTCTTTTTTTATCTGAAAAGATGTACTTCCAGGTTGGTTTCATTCAATTTTCATCAAAATCGGTTTATTAGTTTGGCTTATAAATAAAAATAACTGAAAAAAAATATGCCATCCACGTGCACGAAATTGCGTATTTTGCTTTTTTATGACTTTTTAGTGATGTTTACGATCACTAGAATATTCCCAATAAACTGCCATCATCATTCATCATCATGATGAAGCCAGTAGCCGAATTTTAAGTCGATTTTCCTAGTTTTTTAAACTTATAAATTATGATAAATGTAACTCACAAAAGTGACAGTTAAAAATAGTTGGATACCTACACGCTGAAAACTGTCCACTCTAGCGGAACGTGTAATTATAATTACTGTTTGAAGAGCTGCAGGGGTATGCCAATCAAAGTTGAACTGCGAAGTTGAACTGCAAAGTTTTAGATCATGGTCAGTTCATACTAACTCATAGTTATTCTGTGACTAAATAGTGACATTATGACGTCATTTGATGTGTTTTCGCGCATATTTTGCTGTCAAGTGTCTAAAAAGAATGATCACGTAGTACAAAATTGTACCACGTGACCTGAAGAAATTACACTGGGCAGTGAAATATAGCTTGACAGCAAAAGATTGGCATACGGGGGCTGCCCTACAAGCTTTCAATTTAAACGATTTTGGAACTGTGTGCGCGACTGTACCCACAGTGCATTATGACGATTGAAATTCTCTTATAGTTTTACGTTATTTGAAAAGTTGTTCAACTCCGCGGTAGGTTGTTTTTACTAGTTTGTTTGATTAGTGCTATGGTAAAAGGAACTCTATTCGATAGGCTATTATAGTATTTTTTTACAGTTACCAAAGAGTTGGTTTGATAACATACAAATTTCAAAAAGTATGATTAACCGTTTTTGTATAATAACTAGGTACTTTTACTATCTTTTTCCCTCTGAATTACCTGCGCAGAACCGATTTTTGGGTCAAATTAGAGATAGGTAAGCGAGTTTTTCCGCATGCGTGATCGTTGATGCACCTAACTTCAGAGAGATAAAGATCCGTTGTGCGTACTGTACCTACACTACCTACCTGGTTTGTTAGATGTGTGCCTCGAACGCATTACCTATCTACATCTAGCTACTTCCGTAATGCTTACTTATTGCGTTTTTCTATTTAAGCCCGAATATCCATGCAAAGCTGCGGTGGTGGTCCAACACCATTAATAGTTCATCCACTATCCATACAATAGTTCTCATTATAACTCCACTAGCTACCTACTTACCCGGACGGTCGAACGGTTAAAAATAAAGTAAACATTGCGGTTGAGTAAACTATTACGAGCGAATTTGTGAATTACCCCCCACATTGAAAACTTTTTGAAAATTAACCAATCAGAAAAAGATGAATGTATTTGACTTCATGTTTGTACTGAAAGAAA
The DNA here is from genome assembly GCA_947859175.1 of Gandaritis pyraliata. NCBI lineage: Eukaryota > Metazoa > Arthropoda > Insecta > Lepidoptera > Geometridae > Gandaritis > Gandaritis pyraliata. The sequence continues at coordinate 1,584,939 of OX401866.1, read as the reverse complement.
TGGGATCAAACACCCTCAATTTATTTTGGAAACGGATCCTAGGATCAGATGCCAAAACAATTTGTGATCGGTTTCTACTTCATTCTGATCCTAGAATCAGATGCCATAGACCCGATCAAACAGTAATAGATATTTTAATAAAACCACTTTTTACAGTTTTTATTTTTACCCATGTTAATTTAGATGGAGAGGCTTGCATAGCACCTATACCATCCTCTCAGCCTAGTCCCCACAATCCACAGGAAAGACAATGCCAATAAATGTATGCGGAGCTAACTAAACCTTTGCATCACCGTTTGAGAGCACTGGCAAGCAGGTTTGAACCCACGACATTAGGATCGGAAGGGGTTCCTTTCCTACCGCTAGACCACAGGCCCGCGGCGCTCAATCTCTAAGAAAACATTCTAAGCCGAATAATAAACCTACTTAGTTCAATTTGCGCATTGTCTTGCAAACAATGAACTACTTACGTTATTGCAATAAAGCTGTACACTGCTTTCTTTTTACTTTCTTTGTTTTTATAGACAACGATGATAGCGTAGTGTAAGTAAAAACTGTTAAAAATGACAGTCATCAAGAATTTAGATGTAACTTAGCGTGTTCAATGAAGAAATAAATTATTTTATTAGAAAAGTCTAGACCCAAACTTTGCCGTTTATTTATTTTTAATGTAGCTAAGTCCAAGAACAAAAATAGTGTTATTCATAACTTTACACCATGAGAATGGTTATTCGATTCCGCCTTCGTTTGTTACGTAACCAAACGAACCACAGAATATATTATAGTAAGGTAATCGTATGCAACTTTCACCAAAAAGACACGTAACTTTTGACTAATTGTATTCACCTTTATATAGAAGCTAATAAGGTCTATTTTACTTTTGCTCATTTAATTTTAGAAATAGAAATGATATTTTATAAGCACATAACTTAATATTATAAATTGTGTTCATTTATCAATTCTTATCTTGATATGAAAATGCAGTTACTATTCCTGAAAATGCATTTTCAGTGCATGTGGAGCAGTTTCACATGTAAACGGCTGCCATCAATTTGCTCCTGAAGGGTCGACTTTTGGTCGTCGTCGTATCGAGGGTTACAAAAAAAGCGTCGATTTTTATTATCACTAGATAGTTTTTTTTATAAAAAAATTTGGCTTTTGATAAAAAAAATATAAAGGTAAGTAGACAAATAATTGGTGACTTTAATTTTATTTAATTTTTAACTGTGGCTTTGGACTCAAATCCATAATGTTAGTAAAAAAAATTACCATACTGTTAAAATATCTACCGTGTACATGGGTGAAGGCACATAAGTAGGTATTTGTTCTTGCAAATTCGCTGTTCTTCTCCAGAATTTATTAAGAGTATGAAACGTGTATGAACGCTATTCGTATCACGTGCACATAATATCACTATTTATATAAAATGTAATATGTAGTATGTAGTTTGTGTGAATGTTTTAATAAAATAATATTTTGCTGTTAATATTATTTTTACGGTGTACCGCCCACTTGGGATATCGCATTATGATTAATAAATTGAATAAAAAACGTCTGAGGTACAGTACTCACAACGGATCTTTGTCCTTCTGCCCCCGTATGCCAATCTTTTGCTGTCAAGTTATATTTCACTGCCCAGTGCAATTTCTTCAGGTCACGTGGTACAATTTTGTACCACGTGATCATTCTTTTTAGACACTTGACAGCAAAATATGCGCGAAAACACATCAAATGACGTCATAATGTCACTATTTAGTCACAGAATAACTATGAGTTAGTATGAACTGACCATGATTTAAAACTTTGCCGTTCAACTTTGATTGGCATACCCCTGCTGAATTATTTGCGTAGAACTGATTTTTGGGTAATTCGAGGTAACAAAGCGAATTTTTCCGCACAAAGTAAAATGCGCAATCGTTATTGCACCTAACTTCAGAGGGATAAAGATCCGTTGTGCGTACTGTACATAACTTTGTGTATTCCAGTGTTTTATCGTTTTATCATAGCATAATGATTGTTTTCAGTAACAAATTAACAGTTTCCGTATTTCTACAACTACAGACGGGTATCGTCCCGCTTTGTTGAAACTTTAATGATATTTTTTTGCTGTTTGTGAAAACTTCGCTTTTCATTTGGAGTGGATAGCGTAGCGTTCCGCCATTTTTTTATTTGCTAAAGGTTTTTAGCTTCTAGTTTTATAGGTAGCAAAATACCGTCTGTGAGTGCCTATCATATATTTTTATGTTATTTTTTGTATGAAGTTTGGTCTGAAAAATGTTGATTTTATAACTCGTTTACGAGGGATAGGTATATGTTACAAGGCTTTGACGTTCTGAGTCTCTGCACTAAGTTTGAGAGCCATGTACCTAGGTGGTAGTTTACCTAGGTACGATTTATAACAGCTCCTCTGAAACGATAAAACCCTACTATTGGTTAATTTTCCTTTGAAACGTGAGAAATTAACTTAGAAATATTTAAATTAAACTTTCCCGTGCACTATACCAACACGTTTTTACAATATACGCATAGATTATCTGGAAGATAAAGATTTCAAACGTCACAGTTTGTAGAAGACTCATAAAAGTTTTGTCCGTAGCTGACATTATGTATGACACTCATAAACTTAGCCAAAGTTTTGAAATATGGAGACACGAAGAACTTTAAACTTTGGAAGGTGTTTGCAAGTGGACTCAGCCCCCGTATGCCAATCTTTTGCTGTCAAGTTATATTTCACTGCCCAGTGTAATTTCTTCAGGTCACGTGGTCACCACGTGATCATTCTTTTTAGACACTTGACAGCAAAATATGCGCGAAAACACATCAAATGACGTCATAATGTCACTATTTAGTCACAGAATAACTATGAGTTAGTATGAACTGACCGTGATTTAAAACTTTGCAGTTCAACTTTGATTGGCATACCCCTGCAGGTTTATTAAGAGAGGAGATCATCATAATGACGGTGACGATATCACAGAATCAGGAAAAAAGGGTGTGAAAAATTTCTCCTTATTTTTTTTTCGATCGCAAAAGAACATGTTGCTTTTCTTTCCCTTTTTTAACTCGATCAAGAAACAAAGTCTCAAATGGTACTAAATAACACTTCTTTAATAAACTTTACAAATAACTACGTAAATATGGGTATAAATATTATCCTTGTTCATTTAACCTACTTGTAGATCTGTTGACGCCTGCGGTCGTCGATCCCTTTCTCTTAAATATTATTGAGTGTTATAATATTTCAACGCCTTAGCGTAGGATGCTCTACATTATATAGGTACCTAAGTACCTCCTATTGTTTGTGAATTAGCAAGTTATCCTCAATTTATACAATGTTTCGTGGTTTTACAAAAGTTTCTTTATTTGGTCATACCTACATTATTAGTTAGTAGAGTATATTGCTGTGAAAGATACAGTGCGTTAAATTAAGGTTAGTGTAACGTAGTCTGTTCATTGCGGCCAGTGGTCACAGTCTTAGCCTACATTCTTCATATACAGTACGCACAACGGATCTTTATCTCTCTGAAGTTAGATACATCAATAATTGCGCATGTACTGTTGTGCAGAAAAATTAGCTTACACCTCTAATTCGACTCAAAAATGGGTTCTGCGCATATACTTCAGAGGTACAAAGATTTGTGTACGACTACTATACCATGTGTACTTAGGTACGTAAGCCATGTCATGTTTTGTGTAAACCACCCACCCATCACAGGTAAAATCTTATAACTTCATTTTTACGTTGTTTATCACACCGGCTTCATTGTCGGTTTGGTTCTTTTATTCGGAGCTCTTAGATAGTTCCCTCTAGTTATTTTTTCTTTTATATCATTCATAGGAATTAACTGTGATTTTCTTTTTCAGGTAAGGTTTCTCTCATCATTTTCAAAGCACCGAACCTACTTACTTATTAATGCCAGAGAAAAATTGGGTAAGTGTGCGAAACATCGCGAGAAAAAGAAGATAATTTGACATGAGAATGGCGTTATAAATTGGTGTACTTACCTTTAGGTTAAGTAGTCATAGTCATAATATCTTTATTCAATAAAATCACAAAGATCATAGTTTAGAATCGTCTTATATATATTACTAGGTGTTTATTGACCGAGCGAGCGAAGCGAGCGAAGCGTCTCAGTTTCCACATTGGCCAAAAATGCGTTTGTCCGGATGTCTGTCTGTCTGTCTGTCTGTCTGTCTGTCTGTTCTCCTCTACAGGTCGCATTTTTCAACCGATCTGGACGAAACTTGGTACACAGGTTATATGAATTATTAGATTTTTTTTGTCGTCGGGGATTTTTGATTGGGGGGAAAATAGGGGAGAAAAGAGGGAAAGTTTGCTGTAGCGTTATTTATCGACGGATTTCAATCAAATTTGAGAAGCACACGAAGGACTTCATTCTACACAAGATGGTGTAAAAATATTTCCGAAAAAAAGGAGTGGAAAGGGGAAAAAAGGGGAATTTTTTTTTTTAATTCTTTTCTCGAAAATTGACTTCTACCAATATCAATGAGACTACACAGTCCTCTTTGCCTTTACGAGACAAATCTGTAGACACCAGATTCGACCTCCTAGGACCAAGGGAACGCGAGTAATCGCTAAAACTAATTTTGCTCAAAAGTCTAAATTCAAGCACCTGAAAATCGATTTAGCCAGGGGAAAAGGGAAAGTGTCGGTTATTGCATGGTTATAAAGGCTTGCGAGGTCTATGTTCTCACAGGACAACTAGTCTAATTATGTATTAGTATATATATATTTTTATCTATGTATTAGTAAGTATAATTATGTATTAGGTAAAAAAATATCTTCAATCCGTTCCTTGTTTGTGCACCGCCTTCCGTTACCGCTCCTCTCGTTACTTTCCATGCTACGGTTGCCTGGAAGAAATCGCTTTTAGCGATAAGGCCGCCCATTGTATTAGTATAAGTTATGTTTTAAGTTTTTGTATGTCACCTGAATTCTTTGTGTACAATAAAGTATTATCTATCTATCTATCTCTAGGTGATTCTAGGTGCCAGTTCCACACGACCAGAGCCTACAAGAACGGGCAACGAACTACGGCCTGGTGAATAGCGCGATTGGCGCTCTGGTTTTTAGCGTTTTTAACAACCACTACTAGCATCCGGTAGATATTTCTTTATTGTTTGATTTTTGTTACAAAAAAAGTATGATCCATTACACGAAGACCCCTGGGGCACTACAATATGAATGCTTTAAGTGTTATGAAGCTATAAGTACATAGAAGAGCTTGCCTTAAATGTTGCTCTGAATGTCGTAAATCCTTTCAAAACTCCAGTTAAAAACTCATGACAAACGTTCTTTTTGTTAGAAACTTATAAAATGCTGCTACGCTTTGTCGCATTAAAAGATCGATCATGGTATGCCGACGAAACTGGTTTGTTTCTAGTATCAGAATAGCGAACTGTTATCCAGTTTGATATTGCAGGAGTATCCTGAAAGTCTTGCTTTCACCCTATAATAGCCAAGAAGTCTTCTATTTCACAATTTCTGTAGCTTTTGGGAGTTTTTGAAAGCTGATTAATCTTCCGGTTAGGTTATGAATGAAAAAAAATGTAGACCTCAAAATCTTACATTTTTATTTCATTTAAAGTCCGCAGCAGTAGCAGCCTCTAAAACTATACAATATTTAGACAATGCAAACTTGTCTGCAATGTAAATCGGAAATGTTCTGTGTATGACGTTCCCGTTTCCCGGCAAGCAATATTCCAAAAGTATTTTCCTTTATAAATAACTGTCATCTCGAATTTTTGCGGACCATTCATCATAGGAATTTGTCGAACTTCCTTTATTACACGACTGAACTGAGATTAGAGTTGAAACTTCTTGAGCGAAGCCATTTGGAATGTTACTTGTGAAACTTTTTAGATCCTAGGTTCTAGATAAATACGTTTTCAATAAAAGTTTAGTTAGATTTATTTCCAGTGATTTATTTACAATTTGCATAGTCTGGCCATTATTCTTTGTAATTAAGTAACCGAATTTAAAAGTCATAAGTCAAATGTAATGACATTTAGGGCATCTTTGTACCTAGGACCTCTCTCAATCTCACTAATTTGACAAGTTGACAAAGGTTAAACTTTAAATTCGAACATTTTTCGGGTAGCCCTAAAATGGACATCCATCAACCGTTCAACCCTGAAATTTAGATTGATTGATTTCGGTTTAGTAGCTATAATTAAGTATCTACTTATTAGTACTGGGTGTAAATAAGACTATTCACTAAACCTTGGAGCATCTTTTCCTATGTACTTAATCATCCGCGCAAACAAAATCTCAGCTGTTTTTTGGGCAAAATTTTTCGCCATGTAGGACCTATACGGCAAACCAGCGCAAATCCTGGAAGGAAATTGGGAGATCTTTGCCCAGTAGTGGAACTTACTTTAGTTAATAAGTTGATTAAAAAAACCTATTTATTTTTGTTATTTTGTTCTAGCGGTCCTTTTCCCAAGTCCTATTTCTTTTTAATTCTGGCTATTCGGTGGCTAAGGCTTTTCTGACTGACACTTTGAGTTGTTGTATATTTGACTGTCATTGTCACACATAATAATAGCACAAAACTTTGACTAAACTTATTTCAAATAATCCAGTTGACACTGGCAAAATTATCTGTCGAAATGACAGAGACCATAGATAAGAGAAGAAGAAGACATCAATACTGTTGTTTCCGTTTTATAGAAAGAGTTCCTAATGATGAGTCCTGCCACAGATTGTAGAGATGAAGATCATTCTTTATTGGCGTTGCAAATTGGATAGATAAGTAAACATACCTTTAGCTAATTAAACAATTTGACTACCTCACGGCATTACCCAATCGCAACATAAACCAAGGAAACCAGTAAATCTAGTCCCCGAGCCCCAATACAAAGACATAAGTCTTTAATAGTAGGGATCTTCATCAGGCCGCATAGGATCAGCGGTTAACTGCGCAGAGAACGGCCTATCAAGAAGAATTGCCAGTAAAAGTGATGACTGACTCCGGCCGGATTACGTAAATCAAGGGACTGATGGAAGTGATAGGCCTTAATAGCTAACTTTATGGTAGAATTAGGATGTTAGCTTAATAAACTTCGTCCTTGCGAACTAGATGTCGCTGCTTTGACAGACTTCCTTGTAAGTAGGTCTAGGTAATAGATGATTTTTGTGTTTTCGTGGTACTAAAGTAACATTATTTAGACAATGGTCAGGGTAAGGTTCTAAGCTGGAAGCCCTTACCTTTAGCTTAATTTTTTTCTTGGCCACCACAAGTTTTACTTGTTTAGCGGTCAGGGTAAGTCTTTAAGCATGAGACCCTTACCAAACCTGCTGCCTGCATTCTTTGACTGGCCACACGCACTTTTGCCCGTTGCGATATCCCCTAAGTATTGATCTTTGATTGAAAGGAATGGCAGGTTACTCTTTTCAGATCTATCCTTATAAGTTAAGTATTTAAGTATTCTATCAGCCATCTAGTTCCCATATCACAAGCTTTGCTTAGTTTGAGACTAGAGGGCGTTGTGTGTAAAGTCCATGAATATTTATTTATTTATTTAAGTTAACCTGCGGGAGGATATAGGTTGCTTAGCTAAAGTAAGGATATACGCGTACAAAATTACATAGCGATCCCATTTAGGCGTTAGACTACCTAATAACTTCATTTGTATTCCAAAGGTTCCCGGGCTCATGATGGGAATTGACCGATATTTGGGGTTCCTTATGCGTTGTGAAAAACGCTTAAGAATGTTTTAAATGAATTATGACTTGCATCAACGTCAAGCACCAGCCAGAGAATGAAAAAATCATCAGAACTCCTTTTTATTTTTGCTAAAAATAGGCTCACTCCTAAGCCACTCATAGATACCACGGTCACGATCGTATCATTGCATCCAGGGTCTTTCCGTTTGCAGCAACGATGTCATCTACTGGGAAGTGGTGATTCTGTACCTTAGGAGTTGGCCCTTTTGCCAAGGCCTGATTCTACCTGGATATTACTTCTGCGCTATTATCAAATTTTGCCAAGTGCTCCCTCCTGTTCTACATAATTTGGATATCATGATACGGTCTCTGATACCTTTGTTCTTACAAGTACTAATCGACGGAACCACGCTTCGAGCAAATCTTCTACCGCTTTACCTTTCCACTATCTAACTGGCCCGGCGCGGCGCCGCCGCCGGGTCGTAACAGATGGGGTGTCCTGAAAAAGGCGGTATTCGCGATTTGCGTAGTTTAATTCCGGATTGTAATTTAACAGCTGTTATTTACGGCCGTATTTTTCTCTACTCAATGTAAATGAACCAGTTTGTAACCGTTTGTTTTATTTTGGAAATTCGTCAATCGTTTTTGGGGATTTATTTGATGTGACCATCTCTTATTGCTTTTTCGTATTTATTTGGGCGATTTATTTTACGCTTTCGTGGTAATTTGATCAATATGTGAAAAGATCGATTACGCTTTTGAGCAATGATAGAGCTAGCATTGTTTTCGGGAGATTTCTTAATATAAGGATAAAATCGTTGTTTATAATTCTTTTAAGTTTTTAGTTAGGTAAATATTTGCAGTGCCTAACAGGGTAGGTACATGTACTTACTCACACTAGGCTAAGTAGTCTGCCGTCTAAGCTACGAGTACCTATAACATAAACTATGAACATGTTCGCAATAAATCAATACTGATTTTTTTATTCCTGTAAGTAAAACAATATTTAATACCAAAGTAGCTTCAATTTTGTTTAACATAAAGGTATCATCAGTGATGGCAACGAAATGTATAAGAAGCTAAAAGCAAACATTGATTTGTCTGAGATTCTTACTACCTTCGAAAACAAACACGACCCGCGCGTAACCGACTGATTTATATTGTTCTGAACGTTACAACAAAGACCTTAGGATTAGGTTACTGAAGCTTTCAGATACCTCACTAGAAACAAACAGCCGTATTTGGAGCAAGAAAAAAATTCTTATTGATAATGATGTATATACTTAATAATTTGTTTGAGCTTAAATTTTTTTTATGTGTTATTTGTTTCAAAAGTTTTGATAGCCCTAATAAATTTTAACCTGACGAATAACTTTATTTAGAGTTAGTTGAATCCGCCCTTAGTATATCTGAGTTTTTAGATTCTGATTAGGTACCTAGGTAGTCGTATATTTATGATATCTCTCAAGAGTGAACTAGCTGTTCTTACAAATATTCTTCAGTCTACCGTTCAAGTTTGTTTTGCATTAATGTGAAGGCTTGACGGGTATTTGACAGAACAGTCATTCAACTTTGAGAATTAATATTCTTTAGATAAAATGAGATTTTCTAAAAGATTAGTGGTCTTGAAAAGCTTTTAGCCGCGTATTATAAAATCTGTAACACTAGAAAACGATAGAGAACATCGTGAAAACTTGAGATTGAGAGCGTATCTTCAAGGTTTACTGTTGAGTGTCATCCGTTTAGGTACCAGCTAGCGTTAGAATAGAATTTTTATCGTGTCAAAAAGACGGTAGAGCGAGGACTCTCTTCAATCAAGTTTCACGTGAAATTCTTATCTGTCACATATTTTTTTTTAATTTTCTTAAAGCGGAGAGTCACTGAGTCACTGAGTGTTGTAACTGCTAATTTACGGCCGCTGGCCTTTCCTTTCAGAAAGCGTATATAGCCACTTTCTGGGAAGATACCCAAAAAGTGACAACGTCATAATCCAAGCGAAATGATATCGATCGATACCTTACAAAATAACCATTACTTAATAGGTAATTTTATTATTCAAATTCCGTGTCCGTTTTATTACGGCTACCGTTTTTGTATGAACCTGGGTTTAATAACCTGAAACGATGGATCAGTATAATGGTGCAGAATACTTGCCATCAATTTTGGAGACAAAGAAAATGTACCATGAAAATACCTTGAATAAATTACCCATGGCTTTCTTTCATATAGAAAACCGGTTGGAGCTTAACCAGCTCATATTTTTGTTTACTAGCTGTATCTCATGCGAATTCGTCTATACTGTTAACCGCTTCTCTTGCAGAAATCTCTTGGTATTTACGATTGAAACGAGAACTTAAAATAAAAAATATACTAGTTACTTTAAGGACTCAAAGTTAAGGATGTCACTATTTATTATAAGTAAGTATTCACAAAAAAAGTATATAAGTCTTCTATCAGCAATCTAGTTCCCATATTACAAGCTTTGCTTTGTGTAAGACTAGAGGGGGTCGTGTGAAATGTCCATGAATATATATATTTATTTTAATAAGTTTTTTCTACAAAATATAAGGTAAACGAATCCTGGATCAACGACCAGTCATGTCCTACAAAATTATACCCCGAAGTTTCCTTAATTTGATATTTTAGGCAGGTATCTAATCTCAAAGGTACTCTACTATGTCGTCGAAATAAATAAGGCTACATAATTACTTTGGCTGAAAATGAAAACGTTCAATGATCCTTCAGATGTTTATATTAGTTTAATATTAATAATAAGGTGTGCATAGTTACAAAAAAACATTTTACGCAACTTTAATTAGAACAAACACCGAGAGGAAAAAAACCTGACATTTTGTTAATATTAAAGATGGAAGCAGATGGCAAAGTGGTAACCTCTGCCTATTACAATACATTACCTCACAATGTACGTCTTCTGAAGACGTCCATAGCTTGATAGCTAAGTATGAATGTGATTGCTAAACAGTTCCCTAATCCAAGCCTTGGATGGCTCAAAACTGCACCACAAAGCTCTTGAGATGTAAATTTTTTTAAACTAAAAATTTGCAACCCTGGCTCAAAGTAATACCAACATATTCTCCAACATTGAACTTTGTATAAAATGTCATTCTTCTCCAGTGAACATTAGAATTTCGAATAGAATTTGTAAGCTAAACTCGCCAACAAATTTCAAATTACACAGGCAAATAAATCTCTAGCGATTGCAGTGACCGGACGAACTGTCAAACATACAAAGAAAAGAGGCTAGTTACATGAACCCACCAAAAAGGCGGTCAGCAAGTAGTTTGCCCCTTCAATTTAACGAATTTAATGACTTTCATGTTTTTATGTTAGGGTCCATATGTATAAAATTTTGGAGCCCGTAACGCGCTCTCTAGTACGCCTGCAGCTTTAGTCCTAATTTGATAACCCAAAGAAGGAGAACGTTGTGACTTCCTGGTCTGCTTGCGAGAGTCCTTAGAGCTAATTTACACTTCCATAAATAATATACATTACACTGCGCGGTGACAACTACCCAACTGCTGAGCACTCTCTCTTTACTACGCAGTGTAACTCTGTTCTGTATGGAAATCGGCTCTTAAAGACTAGCTTTCTGAGACCCACAAGCAAGGATCCTTTTTGCACAAGTAAGGATCTTTATCCTTGACATAATTAATGACATTTAGCATAATTAAGCATTTTAGTGTGCAAAATTTTATGACGCTTCTATATCCTTTAGCTTCAGTGAAACAATGTTCTCTGACAAAGAACCTCGCTTTCAGCTTTACGCCACGTTTAACTACATTCCGCACTTCAGTGTTTTCTTTGTAATTAAACTGTATTTTATCCGGGTATTAAGAGTTATGGTGGAACTTTGCTATCATCATAATCAGTTAGACGTTCATTTCTTCTTTAACTTATCATTGAAATAAATGCCTGCTTTTTTAAAACATCGAAACTGACATGTATTCGTAGTAAATAAAGGCCTTTGCAACTAATTTAGATGATTTAGACATTTAGACAGAATTTAGACATATACAGCTTCTGGGACCACTTTTTACCAATAAGTACCCCTAAGTAACAGGAGGAATGCTGCAGTGGACATGATTTAGATGGAGTAGGCTTATAGCATCTATACCTACCATCCTCTCAGCCTAGTCCCCACAATCCACAGGAAAGACAAGGTGAACACGTGCGGAGCTGACTAAGCCACGGGTTACCTCACGATGTTTTCCTTCACCGTTTGAGAGCACTGGCATTGCACACATAAATTTTTTGAGTGAACATTTATGTGCGCAAAAAACTGCATTTTGGTTTGATTATAAAATGTAATTCCAAATGTCTAGACAAGGTTTAAACGCAAAAATAGATAAACAGTTATTTATTACTTTTATTTCACTTTCCAAATTGGTTTTAGCAGACAGTGAGGTGTTTTCGAACCCGTTAATATTTTACAGTTAAGTACACTTTCCAGTTACGGTTGAAATTTTGTAGCAAAACTTTTAATTTGTGGTTTGTAAAAATATATTTTACAGGGAACTTTCACTGCGGTTACGCTAACTTTCAAGCCGTATGGAAGCTCTCACAAAACGCGGGTAAAACCGAAAAACAAACAGTGACTAGTTTTTACGTACCTACAGCAAAATTATTGATGCTTATCCTGTATTAACCAAGGCTTTTCACGATTAAATTCCTTGAAATTTTCCCCGTGTGACGCAGTTTTCTTGAGCTTAATTATTGAAATAACTTTCAGCTGACAGGCGTCACAGCTCAGTCGGTAATAGCTCTGCTTTCCGTGCTGTGGGTCGTGGGTTCGATCCCCACTAAGAACAAACATTTGTGTGTGGCAAACATAGATGTTTGTTCTATGTCTGGGTGTTACTATGTAATATAAGTATGTATTTACAAAAAAAAAGTATATAAGTATTCTATCAGCCATCTAGTACCCATATTACAAGCAATGCTTAGTTTGGGACTAGAGGGTGTTGTGTGAAATGTCCCTGAATATTTATTTATTTATTTATAGTTTTCACTTTAAACAACAGTTATCCTATATAATTTTTATTCAGTAAATTTAAATTACTGTTTTAATTGTGTGCCTCTACATAACCAAAGTATAGCGAGTACTTCACTTTTTATTGGTCTCTATAGATGTAAAATAAAACTTGGTACTTATCTATAAACTAAAACATCTACAAAACATTTTGTGATCATTTTTCTAATTCAATCGATATCGATGACATAAGCATAAAATCCCTAGCATTCGAAACTTTAACTTTAAACTCGTTGACACTAGCGTCAAACGTCATCATGTTACGTCCAAACGAGTGCACAACTGTGCCAGAGTGCACTGCTAAATGTGGTAGCCTTATTTTTGTTTTATTGATAGATTCTTTACACATCCTGAAACATTCGTACCTACTAGGATTTAAATAGGATTTAATCGATATAAAACTTTTTGTGATTGGTTGCGCATTCAATCGATAGGTATCGATGACAAAATAGTATTTTGGCGTACGAGCGAGCGAATGCGACCGAGGGGATGCTAAATAGTTCGAGGGTGTAATGATGAGTAGCCTACACCCGAGGATAGCACATGTCTTTTCATCATGAACGCGAGGAAATTAAAAGATTATTTCAAAGATTTGCGTTCTCAGTTTTCCGCCTTTTTGTTTTCTTTTCGAAACCAGGCTGTGGTGTTCCATTTTTGAATAGAAATAAGAAGTTCTCCCGGAGATACGAGTAGTATTTCTCTATAGGTATTCCCTAGCATTCAACTCGTTGACACTAGCGTCAAACGTCGAACATCGTGTTATGTCCGGTTCAGCGCACAACTGTGCCAGTGTGCACCGCTAGATGTGGAGTAGCCTTATTTATTGGTACAGGTTTCCATGGTCGTGTGGACTTGCCTTATTTTTAATTTATTGATAGACTCTTGAACATGGACTATAATGGACATCCTCAAAGGATCTTATAATAACTGCAAGTAAATAGTATAAATAAATAAATATTCATGGACTTTACACACAACGCCCTCTAGTCTCAAACTAAGCAAAGCTTGTGATATGGGAACTAGATGGCTGATAGAATACTTATATACTTTTTTTGTAAATACATACTTATAAACATCTATGTTTTCCACGCACACATGTTTGTTCTTGGTGGGGATCGAACCCACGACCCACAGCACGGAAGGCAGAGCTATTACCGACTGAGCTGTGACGCCTGTCAAAAACTATTACCTATTAAAATAATATAAATATAGTATAAAACTATTACCTCTGTTTTCTATGAAAATGCGAGTTTAAGGTCGGGAAAAACTGCAACAACTATTAATATCACGTGTTAGTAACACCCGGCGCGGTGGAGTTACGCCAAAAAGGAAAAACGTCACACGATTTCTTTTTGCAGTTTTCATTTTTCATTAATTTGTGCTGAGATGAGATTTATAAAATATGAAGGGATTATTCGAAGTTTTTGCTAAACCAAAGGAATTAAAATAGAATGTCGCTGTTGAAATATTTGGAATAAAATAATCTACGAATAATGTTTGAAATATTACCTAAGTAGACCTATTTGGTAGGGCAGTAAGTACTGGTAGGCAGTCACTGACAAAGCTCTAGTGGACTAGTTCAGAAGCTTTTGCCAAATTATTCGGAAAAAATGGTTTTTATACCTATAGGTTGGTGATGCTAACTTTTTGGAAACATAATTAATGATTTCAGTCAGTGTTGGTACCGATTCTGTTGTTGCATTTCCTAAATTACCCTAATTTGACGGAACTAAAATTATAGGTGTCTTTGCCGTTTCAGATTATGAGCAGCAACAATATTTTTAGTGCTGTAAAATTGATTTAGTTTAAAAAATCGGCACCAATACCGAAGCTTACTGTACACTTCACTTTCAAGTTTCAAATTCAATAACAAATCTTATTCTTTCGCAAGTAGAGCACATTTTGTATTCCGCATCGCGCTGAAGTGACACTCGTCTACAAAAGTATTGTAGGCCTTTGTGAGGCATCAGATAAGTCTCAGATTGTTGGCTTTTCTCCAAGTTGAAGGATCTACCCACCGCTAGCTTTTCTAGAATACATCGACCATTACTGTATAGTAATGTATAGTAAAATATTCCGGTATAAACGTATTATTAAATTATATCACCACTTCCTTATCAATTCAGATCTCTCAACAAAGTTGAGCAATTCATGTATGTATTTATATAGGTATTTAGGTTATATTTGGTTAGTGTATTATTATTTTAAGTAGGTAATTTTTATATATTGTTAAAGACGTTTCTCCCTACCAAGTTTTCTATATAAGCACTACCTTTTCTCCACACTACACAAAGGTTGGTTAGAAGAAAATGCTAAATAGCATTAAGCCCGCCTCTGTACTATTTTTATATGTGCAATAAAGAATTTTCTAATCTAATCTATTATTTCCTACGAGAAAATACTTTGACTCGATTCTTATCGTGATTTAGTTTTTTCTTCGTTTTTTATAAGATGAGTTCGTTAACTTAATATATCATTTTTGATACTTTGATTTTTTTGATAGAAGATAGGACACTTGCACAGACATGTTCTTGAATATGTATTTATTATTAAGTAATAATTTATTTAAATTTTCAGGAAATGCTGTTTTCCATGGGTGTTCATGGGCTATGGGTTTCGTTTTCAAGTTTCAATGGTGATAGGCGCATAATTATAAAATGTGTCTTGCGTTATCGTCATTCTAAGGTAGGAGAAATGTAAACACCTTGCTACTGTCTTATATTAATAAAATCAACAAAATAAACACGTTACATAAACCAATAAATAAAGTTCTAAGAAATTGAGCCATAAGTATACCTACAGCCACTTATAGTACAAGCAATTTCCTCAAAAGCCGGTTCCACTTCCTGTAGATCTCGCGGAGAAAGTCAAACATGCCAGCCATGGGCAGGGGCCCTTCCAACTGGTTTCGACGTTGTAGCGTAGTGACTGCCAATAATAATTGAATGGGCAATAAGTAATAAAAAACCTAAAGTTTTTTTCATACAAATTGCATTGTCAAATTCCGTCAAACGCTGCTAAAAGCAAAAAAAATAAAAAAAATGATAGGAATCCTAAGTTTAAAACAAGACATCTACGAGTATAAGTTCCGGTCGACTGTAACCATTAATATTAATTCTGAAACAGGAGACATACCAAAACATCATTAATTTTCCGTTTTGCTGCAGAATACAGCGTAGTCCTTTGTCCGGCGCACTCCCCTCTTTCCGAATGAAGAAATATTGCAAAAACCGCGCCAGTATTAAATTCTAAAATACGTACCTTTTTCATACTGAAATAACTTTTTTGTTGTTATGTACTCTATTTTTAAAATTACTCTCATTTCAACAGATTGCCTAAGTATATTTTTTTCTGTTAATATTATCTCACTGAGATATACAGATATATATTCTTGAGCTACAAAATATCGTGTCAAATAAATTCCCTACAAAGTATTGTCGATGCAAGCCGAGGTCCTACTACTTTCAAAACAAAGCAATCTAGATTTCTGGCTTTGTTTGTAAGATTCGCTGACTTATCCCATCGTGATACGGTCTAATATGTTTTGAACCAAGCAACACTGAATACGGTCTCTCTGAAATTATTGGTAGGAGAAATATTCCAACAAAGATAGGTAGATGAAAATCAAACCACGTAACTACTTATATTTTGGACAATCAGTGTAGAGATGACAACAAAATGACGAAAATCATCTATAACTCCACTATAAATGATCATATTTCTTCAATCTAACAAAATTATATAAGTACCTAATTTGACTTAAAAATCAAAATAAGAACATTGGACCTTTTTTTGTAGAAAAAGTGTTGAAAGCGGAAAAAGTATCGTTAAGTTATTAGTTACCCCAGGATACTAAGCTACTAATTCTTCATTTCGCTCGATATCTGTCACCGTCTCTCTCAAAATTATTTATCGAACGGTTTTCACAGTAAGTCCCCTGGTGTAGATTTCATTATCCGTGGGCCTGGTAAATGGTCAATAAACTGTACTTGAGTGTGCGACAGCTGTGCCAGTGATCAATAAGGCTTCAGTATTTAGCTTCATGAAAAAATGTGCTTCATGAAAAATGTTCATTTTACCTCACGAATTTTTCCCGTGGAGTGCGCGTTCCTTTGAGTGTTATGTGTGATGAATTCTCACACGGTTCAAATTCTTTTGATGTAGGAATTCGATGTATTTCAAAATGTTATAGATTCTCTTATTGGCGGATTCCGGGTTTCAATTTGGGGGGGCTTGATACAGCTTTTTAGATTTTTACCTTGATAAATGGACTGTACGACGTACGTGTCGTACAGTCAATTTAAAAATTTGATTGAATTTAATTTCGCTATGCAATTGTTAATTATTTACCATTTCATAGCACGCGAAAAATCCATTGACACCAGCGCACTAGTTATGATTGGTATTCAATCTTAGGATCAGAAAACGATGTCACCACCACTAAGTTACCTGTAACAGTTAGAAAACAGTTCGCAACCTAACGTTCTACAAGTTTCCCCTCATTACCGTACAGTGCTCCCCGCAAGCTCACCGCAGCTGCTTCCTCGTGACTAATTGCTGTTTCACAACCTTATGTCATTACCGTACGTGTGGGGACGTGGAGTGTTGTGTTTTGAGTTATATGCACTTTGTCTAAGTATAGAGCTTTGCAAAAGGCTTTTTTACACTGCTACCAAAACGATATCAGCGAAGAGTTAATCTTACTAGACTATATTACTACTACTTATCTAGACTATACACTTTTACAACGATATTTTTATTTGAGCCATTATCGGCCAGTGTGTGGCCTTGGACGAATAAATTCGTCTTTCAAAACTTGAAAACGAATTCTATCAAATAATAAAAACACATAATACACATTTATTCCAATGGCTCACACTTTATGCTATGACTGCAAGTATTATTGGTTAAAATTTTACCAAAATTAAAAATTTAAGAACAAAGAACAATATTCACTATAACACTAAGAAAAACAATTAAAATAAATGTGCTATGTTGCTTTTACAAATGACAGAACTTCCATATTATGGACCATGTGTACTGATTCAAGCAGACAGGTCAAGCTGAAAGCCAGATTGATTGACAAGCTTACTTGACATACTTAAACACTGACAAAAGCCCTAACTAACAGTTTATAAGCCGATTTTGTCAAGCCAAAGCGCCTTAATTCAGTAAAGTTGCACTTTGTGGAGAAATCTGTAGGCTTCCGAAGCAATTGTGAGTTTTATCGAGTTACGAGCTAATGAGCTTAGCTCACAAGAGCTGGCTCTTAATTAGTGTAACATAGGAAGGCTTCGAAGAACACTTCTGCTTTGAACATCAAGTAGATTAGCGCTTGGTTTGCGCAAGAGGCTTTTACTTCATCACACAACCAGTCCCCTTACCACCAAGTTTAATGGTAGTCAAAAACTTTGGTTGCCGTTTTTAGTATTTATAATAGTGAAATCTACAATGTTTTTAACTTGTTTTTAGTGTTCCGATCCAGTTTTGGAAAAACGGAACACTTATGGCCTCACTCCGGTGTCCGTCTGTCCGTTTGTCCGTCTGTTTACGACCGTCCGTTTGTTTAAAATTACGAGCATAGTGTTTGCGCTTTGCGTTAAGGCAGTGGCTTTTAGTATTGTAAGCATCATGAATTGATGAATTGATTACGCTCTAGGTGTTTATTTACCAAAATGAAAGCACGAAAAGTACGGACCATTTTACTTGATATTTCAATTTTGGTCCTAGACGTTGATAATCAATCGATGCAGGTGCCTGTAAATGCACTCGTTAGTTTTAATCGTGCTCATCAAGTTCATCGCATTCAGACCACAATTCGTGAAAAATTTAAACTCCGCTCTTCTGCTGAAAAAAGAAACATTGTTTTACAACAGAAGTTTTTATAGGTACTGAAAGAACTGAATGTTCTAGCTTGTGTACTTTTTACATTCTTCTTTTGTTTTAGTTTCAACCCAAATACATAGATCCAGTACAGTGTACAAGTTTCTGTAAATAAACAGGGACTGTGTTATTTCATACTGTTACGACACGACACCTATACGGTATTTCTTTGTAAGAAGGATCATAATTATAAAAAAAATATAAACCAGACTGTAGTTTCTTGCCCGTTCTTGGCAAGAACGATCGATCTATTTGGCAGGCGTCACAGCTCGGTCGGTAATAGATCTGCCTTCCGTGCTGTGGGTCGTGGGTTCGATCCCCACCGAGAACAAACATTTGCATGTGGCATACATCCATGTTTGCTCTATATTTGGGTGTTACTTTATTATAAGTATGTATTTACAAAAATAATATAAGTATTCTATCACCAATCTAGTTCCCATATTAAGAGCTTTGCTTAGTTTAAGACTAGAGGGCGTTGTGTATGTTCATGAATATTTATTTTACAATTTATTATTTTATATGCAATCGTGTAGCTGTCAATATCGTCAGTGTGCAAACAATGTTGCAAGGAAAGTAGTCACACGACTTCCGGAAAAACCGGAAGTTCGTTGACGACTCGTTTTGTTCATATGTTCGGTCTACTTCGGAACCCACATAGTTAGTGGAACGAACTAAGTAGACTACTTTATGAGAGACTTGGGAAATGCCTTCTACTTCCGCATGACTTTTTTTTTACAACTTAAAGTTGAGTCGACAAGGCGATGGTCAATTTTGTGGTAAGTATAGATATTCTAATTTAAAAACATTTTACTAAGTTTGGCGTAGTACACCTATACTATAATCAAATATTTTAAATAATTTAGATCAAAGAAATTGATATTTCTTTGATCAAAATCTTGTTCGAATATTTCATCTGTGACCAATCGCATAATAATAAATTAAAATAAATAAATATTCATGGACATTTCACACAACGCTTTCTAGTCCCAAACTAAGCAAAGCTTGTGATATGGAAACTAGGTTTGATAATAGAATACATAAATGTTTTTTTTAATTAATTCATATTCATGGACCTTCCGCACCCATAGATGAAAACTACGGTAAGTAACTCAAAAAAATATTTTTTTCAGAAATTACGAAAATCAGATATAAAAAATGTTACTAACTCACTGTGTTTTAGTTAGGTACCGATGTTTTCATCAAGTGATGCAGTTTCACTTATAACGCCATTTAGATCCAAGCAAAAAAAAACTGAACTGGTACACTGAAAATAAAATAAAAATATGTCATATTTGCATACGAAAACTACGACACCATGGACTAAATTTCTATGATTTTATTTAATTAAATGAAGTCGCTTAAAAAAATAGCACTACACTGCAACTTGCTTTCTAACGGTAACGTTTGCACTGAACATAACCATTATGAGTTAATTGTACCCCTTAGGGCACAAAACACGCGAACTGTACGATGCTGCACTGTGCTGTCAAGTCTTCACTCGCACTCACACTGACATGCCGTGTGAAACTGACGTGAAAGACGGAATAGAAAGATTTTCCGTAATTTTTGGAACAAAGAGCTAGTAGCACTCATTGAGCGACGATGGCGCACAGATAGATGGATTGATCTCCACATTGAAAGCTGGAGGTCTTCTTCTTCTCTTATAATATCGTCGCTGTTTTCACTAAGTGACGTATCTGATATTTTGTGATGGTTTCGCGCCTCAGATACCGAAATTCGGGCGCGTCCAAAACTGTGATAGGGCTCTTAACGCACAGACAGTTTTATGGTCTGTGCGTTAAGAGCCCTATCACAGACTGTCTGTGCGTTAAGAGCCCTATCACAGACTGTCTGTGCGTTAAGAGCCCTATCACAGTTTTGGACGCGCCCGAATTCCGGTTTCTGAGGCGCGAAACCATCACAAAATATCAGATACGTCACTTAGTGAAAACAGCGACGATATGGCCTCTGTCCGTCATTTTGACAGACAATTTTGCCAGTGTCAAGTGGATTATTTGCAATAAGTTCAGTCAAAATCCTTCTATCTGATGTCATTCTACAAGGATTTTATATGTCGCTGTTGATAATTTTACGAGAGCGTGTATGACCACAGAACATCTAGACGGTATATACTGTACACTTAGGACTTTCTATGTGACGATGATAATGTTTATGTCGTATCGTTCTAACACGCGGTGTCGTGTGTATCCTTATCCTTCGCGTCGGTTCAACAGTCTAGGTTCATCGCAGGCAGCAATTAACTAAGTTTGTCCGCGTGCAGGCGACAGTATTAATAGCGATACTAATGGAACAGGCGGTTTTGTTTTGTCGGAATAGGTATCTTCTAGGCAAATCTGCTACATCGTTGACTGTATCGTCATTTACCATCAGGTGAGATTGCGGTCAATGTTTGCCCATAAATTATTTAAAAAAATCTGTTGTTCCACGCAAAAGTATGTAGTAACTAATTTTTTTCACAGTAATACATAAGAAAAGTGTTTCATATTGATGAGTGTAAGTACTTTAAGGCCCAGAAGTTTTTGGGAGAAGCTCTGTATAAAATCTGATAAAAATATAGTTTTGATTTCGTTGCGACAGACAACCCAAAAAAATCAAAATGATATTATATTGACTAGATTTTTAATAAATAAAAAAAATACTGTTTAGGAAATTATTACCTAATGCTACCAGCCCCCGTATGCCAATCTTTTGCTGTCAAGTTATATTTCACTGCCCAGTGTAATTTCTTCAGGTCACGTGGTACAATTTTGTACCACGTGATCATTATTTTTAGACACTTGACAGCAAAATATGCGCGAAAACACATCAAATGACATCATGAGGTCACTATTTAGTCACAGAATAACTATGAGTTAGTATGAACTGACCATGATTTTAAACTTTGCAGTTCAACTTTGATTGGCATACCCCTGCAGTTTGGATACCGAAGAACCTTTTATCGGACAACGAAAGAACACAGAATTAGCAAACAGATCTACAGCGTCAGGTTTCATAAGAAAAAGCTTCTCGGGAAAATGATTCCTGGGACTATAAGTCATGTTACTCCATCGTAAATCATTCGGGATACGTTTACCCATTCGCCCGTTTTCCCGGGACAAACGTCACAATTGAAGAATAGGGTTGTATGTAATGTAACAGAAGTTTTACAAGTAAGATTAGGTTATTTCAATAAAAAATACTTGTTTTAGATTTTTAAGTCGGCTGCCATTTTTAACTCTCGACTGAAAAGAACAATTTCAACAATTTTCAATCCTTAGTGTGTTGGTCTGTAGAGAAAACTTACGGTTCAGATCAGCAGGGGTATTCCAATCTCAGTTGAACTGCAAAGTTTTAAATCATGGTCAGTTCATACTAACTCATAGTTATTCTGTGACTAAATAGTGACATTATGATGCCATTTAATTTGTTTTCGCGCATATTTTGCTGTCAAGTGTCTAAAAAAGAATGATCACGTGGTACAAAATTGTACACTGGGCAGTGAAATATAACTTGACAGCAAAAGATTGGAATACGGGGGCAGAGCTGATATCTGTTTTGATTATAGACAAGAAAAGGGTATTTTCTTTTTAATCCGGCGGAAAATGTTGTCCCTGAAATCAACATAAGTCTTAAGTAATCAATCGCAGTATAACTTACAAAAATACAGTAATAAGCATAAAAGAACACTAAAGAATTCGCTTTAAAAATCAGAAAACCAATCCCAAATACCGTGTTAATTTTAACCCCCGACCGGTCATCTCAAAAGTTTTTTTCTGTCATTTTATTTCATTTGTAAAAGTTAACCTTTCCTAGTCTTGTGTGTCTATGGCCACAACTCTAGCGAGTAACAGTCACAGCGTCTTAGGCCGTGAGTTACGTAGTAGGCCTGTTACTTTTTACAACCTTTCGGTCGGCACGATTATTTCGAACATAAAATGAAATGTTTTCAGCAGTTTACGGCCGACAATTTCGGAGTTTAGATTTTATGGTGTTTGAACGTTTAATTAAATAGTTTGGTAATTGTCCAATTGTTTAATAGGCATTTGCATGTTATGAAAATCTTAATCTCGGGTTTAAAGTGCCATTGCGGAGCGAATAAATCCGTAAATTATTTTTTTTGAGATAAGCAAAGTTTTTGCCTTTACTTAAGGCCTAAGTAAGGCCAGAATCTGTGTAGCAAATATAGTTAAAGATTAAGGTTCCCAAATGGAAACCAAAATCTTGAATTTAACGTTCAAGACGGCCCTCCATCTCCTTGAATTGTCAACAATCGTGACGGCTGCCAGAAATTTGAGAAGATTTAAAATCATTCGCCATTCATCGCAATCTAGGTGTAGGACAGGCAGCTTTTTCATTATTGCTGTTGAATTTTTCACATTATAGCAACTTTCAATTAATCTGATAAAAGAACATCTAAGCACGTCCCAAGCAATAGATACAGCATCCGTAAAGAGGGTGCAAATGAATCCCCGGACGCTAATCTTGAATAAATACAAATTTCTGGTTGCTCTACTTTTTCTGTCACATAAAAACTCTGACAATCACACGCTAGCGTCCAAAAGGTTAAACAAACAACTACCTCGTATCTATTTCAAGTCAGAGGTCACTAACGACCCCTAGTGGTTACAAATCGACCCGTTTCGTGGTTTATTTGCCATTCGCGAGACAATAGTGGTCGTTACACTAATGAGCGCTTTGAATTAAATCAGAGGGCGAACCTCTTTCTAATAGTTTGCTATTAATATTTTGAAAGCTTGAATTTCATGATACTTAGTATGAGGCGGAAAAACGCCTCTAGAACATAAAGAAACTACTGTAAAATAAATATAATCTATTATTTAGTGAAATGTTTGACATATAAATAATATACAAAAATATGGAAATAAATGATGGGACAATCAGATAGCCCATCTGACATTAAGACATTGTTAAAGGCAGGGGTTACCACCTGCCTTTAACAATGCATTGCCTAACTGAGGACGTACCTATGAGGACGTCCCCTTTGAGGCATCGCTTGCAGCCATCACGCCGAGGCACAAAAATGGTGACCGTTTTCTGAATAAAGGAAAATAATATTAGGAAAATGTTTGCACCATTATTTCCACTGTGGGCGACTCTGAGCCGTTGTAGAGATCGTAAAAAAATAAACGATATATAATGATTTTTCCGTCCGGGGTGTCCTAAATAAATAAAAGGGCGAAAGGATTCTGACAATATTAACATTACTAATCTAAAAATGTTATTTTGTTTCAGGTAAGTCAACAGTCAAATCTTGGGTACCAATTCTTCAGCCGAGACTAAAAGTCGCCACCAAAGAGCGACATTTCACCCATGCTGCTTCTGACCAGCTAGTCGTTTACTCGCGTTTTATCTCTTACCACTTATTTTTGCCACGTGTGGAACAATTTTTCGCACTCACCCTGTCGATTTCATAGAGAAAGTTGTTCGTATTAATAGGCACTGTAACCCCCTGAATTTCAGGAGTGGTTTGATTACATCCTGGATGTACCACGGAGCTATCTGAGATAAAACGATACAATGTGCAAATCTTTTTGGGGTTGCTCATTTACTCCATTGAAGACTTCGCGTGGTCAGACCGAATGAAAAGCTACTAAAAGCCGCGACTTTTAGTCGCGATACATACCTGTATTTATAAAGTCGTGTCTTTTAGTAGATATTCAGTTAAGGATATACGCACAGACCGAACAGATGTCACAGATACAAATATTATTTCTATTTCGGAGGCCATTTATTATGGGTGGATAAGCTGGCACTGAGCCCACTGTGCGTCGCTTTACTCAAAAGGCGCTATAATTATACTTAGCTCATTACCTTTGATCTATGGATTTTAAAACAGTAGAAATTATCACTAAACCTTGTTTATGGTTATGTTTAAATAATGGATTATAGTTTTTAGAATTTAATGTTATTAGCAATTTTAATAAACTTGACATAAACTACTCAACTGAGTTATATTACTGAATGAATGCAAAATGGACGTAATTAAATAATCTTTTGTCTGATTTTTAAAGTTAGTACTTTGTTTTAATTAACCTATCTCGTCCCACATGGTTTATATACATAAATAGCTAAAATAACATTTATATAATATGTACTCTAGTGTGGGGGCGCAGAAAAATGTTCGAAAAGGTTTACGTATTTCACAATTTATTTTTACCAAACGAAACGAAGTGATTACTTACTAAAAATGCTCCAAAAAATGAATAGGCTCACCACTGTACTCCCCAGAGCCCAGGCACGACCTCCCCTCGAACCTCTTGGTGCTCGTGATACTTTAAATATAAATATTACTGAAATAATTAAAGAAAAATAAATACATTTAGAAAAATGTGTTGAAAAAGTAGATATTTTTTATTGTATGGAACAGCAGATTTTTTTGTACTAACACTGATAATTACATAAGAAAAGTTGTTTATATTGATGGGTACTTAGTTTTCAGAAATAGTCTCCAATACAATGTACCTACATCACAATCCAATATCGACGAATTTTCGTACTCTTGAAGAAAAGTTTGATAGCATTTCCACGCAATACGCCACTGTCAGTTGGCTACAAAAAAAAACAATGAAAAGATTAATATTTATCTGGTTCTGACAATGAAATGCCGGGCAGTTAGTTCATTCAATACCCGCACAATATCAAAATTAATTTGGCGCTAGGTTTGCATTCAAGATTTGCTAGGTTTGCATTGCCACAAATTCTATACCGTTCGATCGAAATCACCTTCAAGAGGCTGCTGCACCAAGAGCGGCCTCTTGTTATTCTCACTTGCATGATACATGACCAATATGAATAAGACCATATTGTAGTACCCAACATCTAAGCAAACAAGTCTACCAACTAACTCTATGTCCCATATTTCATATCCCGACTCCCGAATGACGTATTTCCCGGCATGAGCTTGGGCATAACGTTCTTGGCAGCTGGCCCACTGTGCAAGGTGTAAGTAAGTGGAAAGATATAGCTAAGTGAGTCTAAATACGCATTAAGCAGCCAAACAAGTTGCCCAGTCTCTCGAAGCTGACATTTTCCGATTTCTAAAGAATACTTATGTACAGATTTAGCTAAGTGAAGTCAAGTTTCGTTTATAGCCGTAAACCACACAAAATGCGTGCGCGGGTTGAACGCGGGTCAGATGTTTGATTTTGTATGGGTTTCACCCGACACGCAATTGACCCGCAATATGCGTTCTGTGTTTCATGTTTTAATACATATCTTCTGACAAAAAAGTTTTATTGAACACCTCTACTCAATTTTGGAATACGACAAAGTTGGTAAACGTCCCGGTTCCAGCGCGACCACAGTCGCCTAGTGCATAATCCTACTTAGAGGTAGTAGGTACATTTTATGAAGGCCTTATCATTTACTTTTCATGACCTTTTGCCTGAAACTTTATCTGCTGAGATTCTAGGCATCTAGGCCCTAAACGTTCAGATGGGTGTAGATTTTGCGCGAAAAAAAAGCACTAATTTATATTAATAAATGTAATTACCTATTAGGAACTAAGCACAACTAAGTACAGACATTCCTTCAAAGGATGTAGTCGAGGTACGATCATATTTCTACATTTCTACATACCTAGTGTTTATAAAATTGAGGCACGACAGTTTAGAAATAAGCCAAAACCGAGCTTAGGTGTGAAAATCGGGTCTTATTTCTAGGTCCCCTATCTTGGATTATACGCCAATACCTACTTATTTCTAAGCTCGATACATTCTTATTCATGAAAGCACCCTTTTAAAGTTAAGCTGTAAAACGACCTCAATCCCGCAAACTATAAAACTGAGCATACACCAGTGGACAGAGGTGGACTTAGGGTAAGTTCCCCTTATCCTTCCATCTTGCTCGTTTGTTGCCCGAAAACACGAACGCATGCGAACGTGCGTGAGCATGCGCGGTGTTGCCATCGACGCATTCGCGGCTGCCGCCATTGGTAACTCTAGCCGCCCCGCCGCCAACTAGCAAAGTAATGCTTAAAAAACACAAAAAATTCAAGTAAATACTGACCTTAAACTAAAATACATATACTTTGTAAAACACAAGAGTTTTATAATAGGTATGTACCTAATCAAGATTTAGTAACAAAATACACATTGATGGATTCAACACACATGTAAGCAATAACACGTTGACCTTCAGAGATTTGGCGAAGCTGACATGACAGACGAACCGCGAAACAAAATGTTTGCATAATCCGCTAATATTATTTAAATCCACTTGTTGCACAGAGAGCCAGGTGGCTCAGCATAAAATCTCGGGTTCCAAAATATTTCAAAACTTCATAAAAGTTGAACTTTGAAATTGCAACATGCAAAATATCGTGTTGCTAATATAAAATGACTTCTGCATAGCTAACTTAGCATCAAAAACGACGTTTCTTTCTACCGAAAAAAAGACCAATCATACTTCGTCTCTTTCTTTTGTTCGACGAAAACTACCGTAGACAAATCGTTGTCTATGGCGCATCATCCTACCCCTACTGAAATCAAATTAAGTACTGAGATTTTTTTACTAAGGTCTTGAATCTTTTATCTGAATTTTAAATCTTCGTAATTTTAAATTAAGTAGATGGTCCTATATATTAGCCTAGATCGGGCCCTGTCCTGCTTTGGAGACTTTATAGAAACTCTCAAGAAATGACAAGGTCTATAAAATTCAGGTCAATCGCTAGCATTAGGTTGAAATCTAGGCCGCTAGTGCTTAGACTGGTGGCTAGATTTTTATACGATACTTTTCTTTATCTTTGTTCTGTAACATCTATACTTAATTGATTTGTAGGTACTTTAAAAAAGAGAACGACTCTTTTCAGGTATTTTTTTCTTCGTAAATATCATCTTGATTTCTTTTGTTGCAGTATTTAATGATGTTGAGACTGATGATGATCATGATGTTCAGACTGGCAGCACACTAGTATTTTAGAAGTTCTTATGGTTAATCAATTTCTAGTTTTATCAGGGATCGCTAGAAATCTGATCATAGTATCAGGTACCAACCAATAACAGAACGTAAAGTGGAAATCGGCTTTTCCGTAAACGTTATGCCTTTCAATAAGTTTACCTAAATGTTACTTAGGTAAGTATTTTGTTTACTAACTTCTAAAACGAAGAGAAGTTCAGTAAACAGTCTCCGATGATGAAACGCGCAAACAAACCTCTAATCAGCGCTTCTCGATTATTCAAAGGTTCTTTCAGATTGTGCCAGTATTTTAGCCAAGTAGCGAATACGGCGAAGAAGTATACATTTGCTACTAGACTGCTGTAATCTAAGCTATCTAAGCAAAGGCTCTTAAGATACAAAACCAAAAGATTGGCCCTTGATCGAGCGATGTAATCTATTCGATTACTAGATTGTATCGCGCATCGACTCACCGATTAGTAAAATCGAAAACTGAAAATGTTTGAATTTTATGCTCTACCGGCTTCATAGGTACACGCCATACCATCTTATCGCCCAGCAAGACTAGTAGAGAATGCTCTTAGCATTAAGTCTTCCAAGAACTACTTGTTCATGTGAAATTTTAAAATAAATAAATACTCCATGGGGCCAATAAATTGGTGGGATTTCATAAGGAATTAAATTAATTTTGATAATGTTCATTTACGCGACGTTTACGTCACGTAGCGTTAATTCCTCGTTGACTCCTCAAGAGTTCAATTTTAGGCAATTCATCCTCGCATTTACCTTCTATAAATAATATACCCACCTCTAGATTACCAACAGTAAATTTAGCAGGCTTTTAATACTCATACTTAATTCTATTCTGTGTTGTTGTTATTGTCGGCCCGTGAGCCTCGTAACTGTTTTATTCATATTTAGATGAGGGTTGCGGAAATACAGTGCTCCTTTAGATAAGTGGTCCATAAGTAGCCATTCAAACTATACCTTCAATGTATAATCCGTACCCTAGCTTGGGTACTTACCGTTATTACAATATTTCGTGGCACAGTAAAGGTAGAGCTGTAAAAAGTAGAGACACTTTTTTATGCATTTTCACTACGTTTTCCGAAGAGTGAGGACGTGAGGAGCTGGCTTTTTGATCGTGTTTGAAATTCAAAGTTTTACCCATAGATAATATAAACTAAGTATGTTGTACTGTACAGAACTTTTTTGAAACTGTCTGACCTGTCATTATCAGTACATTCTAGGCATCTTCGTCCTGAAATCATTGTTTGAAAACCATTATTTTGGGAACGATTATCAGCTCTGTAGTTCGAACTGTTTTGAGCATTGCCATTTTCATCTTTCTAATTATATTCTGACAGTGCTATCGATTCTGTTGTCGCATTTTTCTAAACTAACCTAATTTGACAGCATTAAAAATGTTGCCGTCCCTTTCTTGTGAACTGAAACGACAAAGACAGCTAGAATTTTAGCGCTGTCAAATTAGGTTAGTTTAGAAAAATGCAACAACAGAATCGATAGCAGTAGGCACCTAATATTTCGAATTTAATTTATGCAGCTCTTTACGTTACCCGCTGCGACATTTTCAACTTGAGTTTTTGAGAACGAGACCAATAACTAGTGAACACGCACTGATTCTAGACTATATAGATTATATTCGTATGATTATATAGGTACATATGATTGTTTATGGTCTGAGTGAGACTGTGTGTCTACGACAACTAATTATACTGTTTAAAACTTATCTATCCTGTGCATGCAGTCGCAATATTCGCTCTCGGAGACTCACACGATGTAATATGGAGTTTCGAGAGAACGCTACTTTACATTGTTATCACGAGGTATCTTGTGAAAATCCCTTGAACAAAATATGGTGAAAATGCTTGCAGTCGACGCTAGGAACTCAGGAAAACATGATAATATTGTTGGCGAGAAAATGCAATAGTAGAACATGCATGCAAAATGAGTATGTAATTCGATTTTTGAGAAGCGAGGACTGTCAGAATCCAGGTTTTCTTGGGAAATAAGACTGAAATAATTTAGAGTGTCAAATGAAAATTTCATCATACCTTATATAGCGGTTGCACGCAGAAATAATTCCTAAACAAAATACTTGGAATACTTTTGCACGTTCTTACCATTTTGAATAGATTGATCGCAATGAATATAAACCCAGATTCTACTTCATAAAAAGAAAATAAAGGAAATAAGACCTAGTTTTTGTTTTGTTTGTTTGATCATTCGCAAAAAAAATTGAATCCTTCTTCCATTCAGAAAACTTTTCCATTGAATAATAGGCTTTATTTGCGAAAGCAGAACCACTTTCGAAGTTCGAAACTATGGTTTATAACAATACCATTTTCTCCTATTCATTTTTTCCAGACGGAGTTCGCGAGAACTTTCAACTGTTGTAGCATCTTCGAATAGTTCTGTGAATTAGCGAAACTATTTCGAAACTAGTTCTGCAAAACTTCTGCCTATTTCTAAGAACGTGTGAAACATACAAGCTTTATACTGTACGTGACTTGGCGTCTATTACTGTTTACTACCAAAAAAGCAAGCTGTTTTTTAAAAATACATTTAATCACACTTTTAGAGGACCAGGAACAAAGATTATCAAGATAAAACAGTAGCTAAAACCTATGTATACTTATATACAAACGAATATACGTACAAAAAAGGTTTGCGCACTTCACCGTCGAGGCAATTTGAGGAAACTAAAAGTCTAGATGGAAGCCGAGACCGAAGCGAACCCTTCGCTGCCTGTCGATGAGAGTGCTCCCGATCAGACGCAGGACCCTCACTTCATTCGCTGGCTCGTAGAATAAAATATCCTTCTGGAAGGTGAACCCACCGCACTTCATAGAATCAACGAAAATCTTCAGTTCGGACCCGTTTTGGTAGTTTTTGTGTATAGCAACCCCTACTGAGGTTGCACCCCCCCTGTTCCCGTCGTGGACCACTGTGGCTATTCGCAAGTCCGGTGTGAACTGCTTGAAAAGACACACTTGAAACCCCGTTTTGCTGACGGTTGAGGACACAGTGAAGGAAGGTCGCTCGTACCGCGCGCTCAGTGAATACTCCGGCACTGGAGGGTACGCCAACGGTTTCAGACCCACTTCGGTGCCGACGGAAAGATCTGGCCGGATTTTATACATCCACTGTGTTACTATTCGCAACGTAATCGGATCTACGTCCTTCATCACACACGATACTGATCCCAAAGACTTCCCGTTATCTTTCTCTAGAACCAGTTCAGTTTCTGACGAAATAAGGTCTTTGATTCTGGATGTGAGCCTCATGATGTACGCACCTTCTAACTTTTCAGTGTAAGTGGCGGTAGCACAGCCTGCAGAGTCTATGAGGACTCCGTCGTCAGAATGTTTCGGTTGCATCTCTTTGTGTAGCAGCTGCGAAAAGCACTTATAGCTCTCTTTCGACTTCCCGTAATTGTACTGCTGGACAAGCTTCACTTTGTCCATGATTTCTCTGAGTATGATAAGTTTGGCGCCGAGGAAGCACTTTGGGAAGACGCTCTTAGCCTCTGCGTGGACGTCACAAAGACGTGTCAACTTCACTGTCTGCGGAGCGATTACGATTAGGTCTTTCTTCTTTGGAAGGAGGCGCTGCAAACTGGACACAAAGCTGCTCACTTCCTCCTTTATCATGTCCTCGTTCAAATCCATTGTGTGATTGTGAGATTAAATTTATTTATTGGATAACAGGTCGGACGTCATTGACCTGTCTGATTTATTTTTAAACTTGCACAGCTTTGACGCTGTCCGGCCAGCCGTGGACTGCAAGGAGTTTGTTTATTTTTAGGTCGGCAACTCGGTAACAGATCTCGTAGGCGTATTCACTTCACACTTGAGCTATTGCGTCGAGTATGGGTCCGAGAAATGGACATAAGTACAAACTGTATAACACAAAAATATTAAAAGATCGTACAAGTTAGTCTTCGAATAAAAACTTGTTAACGTAATTTACGATTATCTACTCTCAAAAGTTACACAGCGGTAAGAACTTTATATTGAAAGTCAAAATTCAATCTAATAATCCTTTTACCAGACAGCTATGAAAAATCTTTGTAATTATTCATTTCAATATCTTTCTTACCTTTCATTTTGTCGCGAAATTGATTTATTATCTCTGTTAGAATTTGCCACCTGAACTCTGAAATGAAGATTTAAGGCAACCCTTTTAACAAATTGCAATAATGGAAGGGACCGCAGAGGAATAGGTAGGACAGGTACAATAGTAGGTAGGTAAAGTATCTCATTTGAAGTAGAGCTGTTATTAGAAAGGCAGAATGTATTTGCTCTATAAAATATTTACATTGTGTGGTGCTAGCAACTTTACGTTCTCCACAGCGTTGATGTAATAAAAAGTTTTCGATGAGAATCAAACCCACAGCCTACAAAAAACAAAGCTATACCAAACTGAATTGTAAGACCTATCATAAGTTAGTAAGTAGAGTTTTTTTGAAAACGAAAAGCCAATTAAGTGAATAGGTACCTTATTTCTTTATAACGTTAAAATCATGTGCTTTTGTTAGCTTATTTGTAGTTTGTTCTATAATTATAAAACAAATTAAATGGACAACACGATTCGTCATAAACTTTTAGGCAATAACGTTAGTCGATCTATCTGTAAGTACCTATTGTATTTTGCTAAAGGAAAACTGGAGGAAAATAGATTATTTATCTGCGTCAATGGCCCTGAAGCTATAATTGAAATAGACAGTGAAAAATAGTGGCTTCGAGCTGAGGCCAGCTAGTGCTCTGAAAGAAAACATAACAATAAAACAAAAAAAAATACAAAAAGAAACTAGTTGCAAAGTAGGTATTTTTTATTTTATTTTTATAGACAACACCAACCAGCTCACATAAAATTAAGTAAGTAGGTAGTAGTCACAAGTCACAACGGATCTCTGTCTCTTTGAAGTAGGTACCTATAACTGCGCAGAACCCATTTTCAACCACGGACGCAAAAACGACGGGGTGTTATAAGTTTGACGTGTCTGTGTGAGTGTTTGAGTCTGTGTTTGTGTTTGTGTGTTTGTCTGAGGCAACGTAGCTCCTGAACGGATGAACCGATTTTGATTTTGTTTGAAAGTCGGGAGTATTCTTAGCTATGTTTGATGAAAATCGGTCCTAGATTCGGGGGTTTTTAAATTTTTAATTTAATTACTTGTTGCATTGAATTGTAGGTAAGTGAATTTTCCCGTACAACAGTAAGTACATGCGCAATCGTTAGTGCACTGCACCTAACTTCAGAGGAAGGCTAGCTACATGACAAAAAAGATCTGGTCCAATCACTTCTAACATATTGCCTCCCGGCATGGGGAGGAACTCCAAAAACACCTCACCATAAAATGGGTTTTTAAAAAGTAATAGAATACGATTCTTAAGCATTCGGCCACTGTTGTTCGTTTCAAGATGCCAAAATATTTGACGAACTCGCTAATCGCCTCGGTATCGACAAAAATTGATGCTCATCCCACAGCATTCTCGTAAAACAATTCTACTGAAGAACTCCTGGTATTCTGTCGAAAATATATTTCGGGCGTAAAGCTAATATAAATACCGTGTCGTTAATGGACTGTAATTCATGTTGTTTTACAAGAGTTCAACGACTTACGTTGTTTTGAGAACGTAGCTACGTGATTTTTATCATTTTGATTGCTGAAATTGAGATGATGGCAGGTAGAGTAAAGCTGAATGGCGTCCCAGAACAGGATACAGAAATGTAGGTCGTCCTGCGGCAAAATGGGCGGACGATATCACTGATATCGCGGGCAAAAATTGGATGAGACTGGCGCGGGGTCGTGAGAGATGGTACAAAAAGAGAGAGGCCTTACTCAGCAGTGGGTGAAGTCAGGCTGTGGATGATGATGATGATTGCTGAAATAGAAATAAGTATCGCTTTTAATTTTCGTCTGAAAATTTTTGGCTTATTCCTGACCGATAACCAAGACTAGATAACTGGTTACTTCGGAGGATTTTTTTTTCCTTTTGTATGCCTAAAACACACTCTAACCATTAGTACTTACTAGAATTACTGATAGCTCTCATCCTCATGTTATTTAAACTTCAGTTTTGTATTGATGAAACTCTACGGAATTCGCGATAACGAAATTGTTTTACGTACTTTTATTATACTTACTGATACGCGTCGAAATCATGTGTTATCATAGGTAACCTCTGTGGTATTTTACCTTTTTACTTAAATTCAATAATAATATATATCTTACTCGATACTTGAGACGCTCGCAGACGTTTAATTTAAACTCAATAACGTGAAGGCGGATGTCCTGTTTAGCTCTACTAGAAAATGTTATTGTTACTGAATTTTGTAGTTCGGTTCATCGACTTGTCTATGGAATACCATGTCTTGTCAGAACAGCTTGTCATTGGTCGTTATTTGGAGTTCTGTCATTTGAAAAAGGAACATGGTGTTTAAGTGAGTATTGTTCTTTAATTTTAGTGGAATTTTTACCAATAATATTTGCAGTCATAGCATAAAGTGTGAGCCATTGGAATAAATGTGTATTGTGTTTTTATTATTTGATGGAATTCGTTTCCAAGTTTTGAAGGGAAAATCTACCATTTGTCTTCAAAACAAACGACTTGACGTATGACTCGACTTGACTAAACTTTCAAATATTCCACTTGACACTGGCAAAATTGTCTGTCGAAATGACGGACAGAGGCCGTATAGAAGAGAAGAAGATGAAGCTGTTGGGACGCTGCTTGACCATCTTCCAAAAAAGATCTTTAATTCAGTTTTAAGTATTCTGTTTATTTATCTTTAGTTAGGGTACCTACTTACTTATAGATGGTTTAATTTTGATGGGATTTTACTTAAAACTTCATTTTAAAGGTACCTAGGGGATAGCAAACGAGCATACAATTATTAAGTACCTGAAATGACGATCCGTTGATATCATTATTTTAAATGTCTTATTGTATGTAGCATGTTGTTTTAAATATTCAACGCATTCAATTTGTATTATTTTATTTATGTTTAGCATAACACAATGTTATTTAAATATAATAAAACTAAAAAAAAAAACTTAAAGTGAACTCATAAAATCCAATAACTTCGGTACTTCCCCAATTTTTAAACACCAACTTCTAAAATATTAATTTACGACTAGCTTAAAAACCCCCAGTTCATTTTGCAGTAAAATGTAATGACTTTTAGAACTTTATTAATATTGCTAGCGACAGGCGCAGAGCTATTTCATACTGACAAACTAATACGTTCTACGCATATTTGGATGGGTGACCAGTGGCATTGTTATCGCTTGCTTACAGACGAGCTAACTCTTGTAGGTGAATACGGGGTAGAATGTAATTTTTTTAAACCCTGTGGATGTTTTACCTTGAGTAACGCTATGAGATAAAAATATATCTGTCTTTGTTTTTGATTAGTCGAAAGTAGAGACGCACATATTATATACTAGCAGTTACCCGCGACTTCGTACGCGTCTACAGAATCCGTGTACATTATATTATCTGTGCGTGTACCGAGCGGATACTGCTTTGAGAAACTTGACATTACACCTCATTACACCGAACTCGTACCTACTGGAATGTCAAACGCTAGTCGTTAGACCAAAGAGGTAGTACTACGCCCTGTCAAACTGACGTGACATGACATGACAATGAAATTCTCTTGCCAATTGGCGCTGCTAATCCTTTTCGTTCATTTTATCCTGTAGATCCTGTTAATTATTCGGGATTTAAAGTAGCCTATGTGTCAATCCAGGTTACGAACTATATATATGCCAACTTTCATCCATGTTGGTTTTTAAGACGTGATTGAAACACAAACATCCAAACATCTAAACTTTCGCATTTATAATATTAGTAGGATGGATTGCGTAATGAAATAATGAGCGTTTCACTGGAAGGACCATAGTGGAATTTTAGGTTTCTGAGCACCTCGATATTTAGTAGAAGTTCTCAAACAATTGTAAAACTGAACCGGTAATTTGTAAAAGTTACGAATCAAAAGTTATAAGCATTTCAAAGTGGTCCCTCGGTTCCACACATGCAATGCTGGGTTCCAAGGATCTAATCAGTATTCACATCTTCTTTCACTGTCTATATTTAGTAGAAGATTTGTAAAAAAAAACTACTTAATTTCAGCCTTTCTTCTTCTTGCAGAGAGACGAAAACACGATAACAAAGTGGTCCCTCAGTTCTACATTGACGAAAATGTTTTTGCGGTTTTACAAAAAAACTAACTGGAATTTTAAGTTTCTGAATCAGTCAATATTTAGTAGAAGTGCTCATACAATTTGTAAAATCAATCAGTAATTTGTAAAACTTACCAATCAAAAGTTATAAGCATTTTAATGTGGACTTTCGGTTGAACACTTTCCAAAACGCAAAAGTAACTTTACAAAAAAACTATAAAACTTAGAGACGTGTAATATAGCTTATCATTTAGTAAAAATTTTTACTAAATATCTACATACAGCGATGAACAATAGACAGAGCCAATATCGAAATATAGCAATTTTAGTTTCCGGCATAGAGATGCAGCCGCGGGGTGACCACACGGCTTAAATTTTCGGGACAGGGAACAGCATGACAGCCGCGCGACGCGACGATTCCACTCTCTGCTGATGCGGGTGTGACTCAATGAAGTCAGCGTTGGTACTCTAAGTACCTATTCATCCATTGTATTTTCAATAGGTGAGTAAAAAAAATCCGATGATTGTCAAATAAATATAAGATCATACGAAAACGGAACGTCAGCGGAAAATCAATACTATTTATACTTAGGTGCTTACCTATCACACTACTCAAACAACTTCGAGAGGGCTTTCGCTGCCCAGTTCAACAATAGAATCTACAAGGTGCTTACCTAAAAAGAACAATCGCTAGGAAAACTTCAATAACCACTATCCCACTACTATTATAAATGTCAAAGTTTGGATGTTTGTGTTTCAATCACGCTGTTACTACTTACTGGTCCGATTTGGATGAAACTTGGAATATATTATAGTTCGTAACCTGGATCAAACACATCGGCTACTTTTTTTATTTTTTTTGTGGACGAAGTCGCGGGTAACTGCTAGTAATATTATAAATGCTAAAGTTTAGATGTTTGGATGTTTGTGTTTCAATCACGTCAAAACTACGAACCAACTTGGATGGAACTTGGCATATATTATTATATTATAGTTCGTAGCCTTAATATACTAGCAGTTACCCGCGACTTCGTACGCGTCTACAGTTTCCGTGTACATTATATTATCTGTGTGTGTACCGAAAAAATAAAAAAAGTAGCCGATGTGTTTGATCCAGGTTACGAACTATAATATATTCCAAGTTTCATCCAAATCGGACCAGTAAGTAGTAACAGCGTGATTGAAACACAAACATCCAAACTCTGACATTTATAATAGTAAGTGGGATAGTGGTTATTGAAGTTTTCCTAGCGATTGTTCTTTTTAGGTAAGCACCTTGTAGATTCTATTGTTGAACTGGGCAGCGAAAGCCCTCTCGAAGTTGTTTGAGTAGTGTGATAGGTAAGCACCTAAGTATAAATAGTATTGATTTTCCGCTGACGTTCCGTTTTCGTATGATCTTATATTTATTTGACAATCATCGGATTTTTTTTACTCACCTATTGAAAATACAATGGATGAATAGGTACTTAGAGTACCAACGCTGACTTCATTGAGTCACACCCGCATCAGCAGAGAGTGGAATCGTCGCGTCGCGCGGCTGTCATGCTGTTCCCTGTCCCGAAAATTTAAGCCGTGTGGTCACCCCGCGGCTGCATCTCTATGCCGGAAACTAAAATTGCTATATTTCGATATTGGCTCTGTCTATTGTTCATCGCTGTATGTAGATATTTAGTAAAAATTTTTACTAAATGATAAGCTATATTACACGTCTCTAAGTTTTATAGTTTTTTTGTAAAGTTACTTTTGCGTTTTGGAAAGTGTTCAACCGAAAGTCCACATTAAAATGCTTATAACTTTTGATTGGTAAGTTTTACAAATTACTGATTGATTTTACAAATTGTATGAGCACTTCTACTAAATATTGACTGATTCAGAAACTTAAAATTCCAGTTAGTTTTTTTGTAAAACCGCAAAAACATTTTCGTCAATGTAGAACTGAGGGACCACTTTGTTATCGTGTTTTCGTCTCTCTGCAAGAAGAAGAAGGGCTGAAATTGAGTAGTTTTTTTTTACAAATCTTCTACTAAATATAGACAGTGAAAGAAGATGTGAATACTGATTAGATCCTTGGAACCCAGCATTGCATGTGTGGAACCGAGGGACCACTTTGAAATGCTTATAACTTTTGATTCGTAACTTTTACAAATTACCGGTTCAGTTTTACAATTGTTTGAGAACTTCTACTAAATATTGAGGTGCTCAGAAACCTAAAATTCCACTATGGTCCCTCCGTGGAAACGCTCATATGAAATAGGCACGTCTTGTACGGAGCATAAGGGAGAACGCAAACCAAAGACAAAAAATCTTGTCGAACAGTTAGTGATGTGAAACTTCATAATTTCGTGACAAACCATGTCAGTATAACTTTTTTCGTCACAATATGCTTCGTCTTATTTGCTGTTTTCGTTACTTGCTTATTTAATGAGAATCATGCTAAGTACTTAATAATATTATTAAGTACACTACATAATTACACTATATTCTTATTTATTAAAAAAGCACAGTTCATTTTCTAGGTATGTGCGTATAAAGCAATGTTTAATAGGTAGGTACTAAACAATGCTATAATAGATAGGTAAACATAATTTTATGCATGCGTCGTGTCAATTGATGTGAATTTCGTTACAACGAAAACAGCATATGACGAGGAAGCATTCATCTTATGCTGTTTTCGTTATAACAGAAAATTTATTTTCACGTCACTAAGTACGCGACAAAACAGTTTTGTCGATAGATGTGCGTTGGCCCTAAGGGAGAACGCAAACCAAAGACAAAACGTCTTGTCGAACAGTTAGTGATGTGAAACTTCTCAGTAAAACTTTTTTAGTTACGATATGCTTCTTTTTATTTGCTGTTTTCGTTACTTGCTTATTTAATGAGAATCATCCTAAGTACTTAATAATATTATTAAGTACACTACATAATTACTTTATATTCTTATTTATTAAAAAAGCACAGTTCATTCTCTAGGTATATGCGTATAAAGCAATGTTTAATAGGTAGGTACTAAACAATGCTATAATAGATAGGTAAACATAATTTTATGCATGCATGTTTGCTTTTGAAGGCCGCTCGGCCAATTTAATTAATTAATTAAATTGTTTTAACGGCTGGTTTGCGTACCTATTAATAAAAAAACGTAAGAAAAGACTGTCGTGTCAATTGATGTGAGTTTCGTTACAACGAAAACAGCATATGACGAGGAAGCATTCATCATATGCTGTTTTCGTTATAACAGAAAATTTATTTTCACGTCACTAAGTACGCGACAAAACAGTTTTGTCGATAGATGTGCGTTGGCCCTAAGGGAGAACGCAAACCAAAGACAAAAAGTCTTGTCGAACAGTTAGTGATGTGAAACTTCTCAGTAAAACTTTTTTAGTTACGATATGCTTCTTTTTATTTGCTGTTTTCGTTACTTGCTTATTTAATGAGAATCATCCTAAGTACTTAATAATATTATTAAGTACACTACATAATTACTTTATATTCTTATTTATTAAAAAAGCTCAGTTCATTCTCTAGGTATATGCGTATAAAGCAATGTTTAATAGGTAGGTACTAAACAATGCTATAATAGATAGGTAAACATAATTTTATGCATGCGTCGTGTCAATTGATGTGAATTTCGTTACAACGAAAACAGCATATGACGAGGAAGCATTCATCATATGCTGTTTTCGTTATAACAGAAAATTTATTTTCACGTCACTAAGTACGCGACAAAACAGTTTTGTCGATAGATGTGCGTTGGCCCTAAGGGAGAACGCAAACCAAAGACAAAACGTCTTGTCGAACAGTTAGTGATGTGAAACTTCTCAGTAAAACTTTTTTAGTTACGATATGCTTCTTTTTATTTGCTGTTTTCGTTACTTGCTTATTTAATGAGAATCATCCTAAGTACTTAATAATATTATTAAGTACACTACATAATTACTTTATATTCTTATTTATTAAAAAAGCACAGTTCATTCTCTAGGTATGTGCGTATAAAGCAATGTTTAATAAGTAGGTACTAAACAATGCTATAATAGATAGGTAAACATAATTTTATGCATGC
The DNA here is from genome assembly GCA_947859175.1 of Gandaritis pyraliata. Lineage (NCBI taxonomy): Eukaryota > Metazoa > Arthropoda > Insecta > Lepidoptera > Geometridae > Gandaritis > Gandaritis pyraliata. The sequence goes on along the minus strand of OX401866.1, from coordinate 1,545,122 downwards.
GTCGTGTCAATTGATGTGAGTTTCGTTACAACGAAAACAGCATATGACGAGGAAGCATTCATCATATGCTGTTTTCGTTATAACAGAAAATTTATTTTCACGTCACTAAGTACGCGACAAAACAGTTTTGTCGATAGATGTGCGTTGGCCCTAAGGGAGAACGCAAACCAAAGACAAAACGTCTTGTCGAACAGGCCCTTAGGGCCAACGCACATCTATCGACAAAACTGTTTTGTCGCGTACTTAGTGACGTGAAAATAAATTTTCTGTTATAACGAAAACAGCATATGATGAATGCTTCCTCGTCATATGCTGTTTTCGTTGTAACGAAATTCACATCAATTGACACGACAGTCTTTTCTTACGTTTTTTTATTAATAGGTTCGCAAACCAGCCGTTAAAACAATTTAATTAATTAATTAAATTGGCCGAGCGGCCTTCAAAAGCAAACATGCATGCATAAAATTATGTTTACCTATCTATTATAGCATTGTTTAGTACCTACCTATTAAACATTGCTTTATACGCATATACCTAGAGAATGAACTGTGCTTTTTTAATAAATAAGAATATAAAGTAATTATGTAGTGTACTTAATAATATTATTAAGTACTTAGGATGATTCTCATTAAATAAGCAAGTAACGAAAACAGCAAATAAAAAGAAGCATATCGTAACTAAAAAAGTTTTACTGAGAAGTTTCACATCACTAACTGTTCGACAAGACGTTTTGTCTTTGGTTTGCGTTCTCCCTAAGCTGTCAAAAACTGAGCGAGTTTATTCTTGAGTTGCCAAAAGTTACAAGTTTAATTTCCCCTCACCTAAGGCAGACTGACATGCTCTAATGGCCGTGGAGTAATGAGTAGATACTTAGTGAGCATTTATCACCTGCTGACGTATGAGCAAAGTTCGGTGATAGCACTTATGTCTATCAACCGATAGACTCACTACGAGGTGTTGTTCAGTAAGTATTACTTTTACTCAAGTTTGCATTTGAGAATACCTACTTACATCTTTATGTCTCAGTTTGCAACCTATCCAGACTTTGCAACAGTTATTTAGAAATCTCTAGACTCAACTTTCTATTAAACAAGACCTATTCAATAAGCTTCAATACATTAATGGATTGTGCCAAACCTTAAGACTTTCCGCCCATTCATTTTATGGCCAATAAACACCAGCCGGCCCCAAACAGCCCCAAACCACCCCGAACTCAGCTTAAAAGGCCCGAATCAATAGCTTGTCGGTTTACGAATTTTACGATCGTTTGAAGTGATGACAGCGGTATATTATTTCAAAATGAGGTGGGAAATTACTGTCTCTACCTAATAATACCTACCCTATGACACTGTCACAAGAATTACCCATCGTCATAAAATAGCGCGGCTTTCTTCTTCTTATTATTTATGGTCTCGTTCCTCCTGACGCTGTATAAATCATCTAGATTAGATGCAAAAGGCCTGATAATACTGTAAGGCTATCGATATGGACTCAAATAGCATTATCTTTATAAACTTTGTAGTTTCTACAGTGCATAATATATGTATCTATGTATTTTTAAAAAGGGTAAATAAATAAAAAAATACTAGAGGTTAACTGTAGTTACTATAACCCCCGAAAACTTAAACAGATCCTGAATAATCCGCCAAACCGTTTCATCAGCACTCAGTCAGCCAAGTTTTTTTTAATAAAACTAAATAGTGGAGCAAGCCGATCGGATGTTGTTGACAAGTGTCTATTCTGTTCCAAATGGTGAATAAGACTCGCATATTGCCGTGCCTGGATCTCTCTCCAGAGTAGCCTCTACATTTTATAAATTCGAGGGTAAAAGTCTTAGTTCTTAATTCTTTATTGCACACAACACAGGACATAAACAAAAGACAGAAATAGATGACATGTACAAAGGCGAGCTTAACCCTAACAAGAGTTTTCTTCCAGCAAACCTTTGGGGCTAGAGAGAGGTGACTATAGAGGCAGGTCCGTGTACATAAAAGGTTATAATATAACGGAAATTCGATACTTACGATACGATCTTAGCATTTAGGGTGCGACAGGGTTTTGTTCCATTTCATTATTTTCCATTTCAGCCAGTTGTGACTGAAACCGCTGCTGAAACGTTTTAAAGCGGCATGCATACCGGTTTTAGAGATAAGGCACGACGGTGTTTTTTCCGACGACAAACATTCCCAATCAGTAAAAGAACGGTTTCATAGACGGTAGTGTCGACAAAAAGTCGTTCTCTCTACCATCATTTTTAGGCGACAATATAACTGTAAGTAGTCAAAACGGATCTTTGTCCCTCTGAAGTATCTGCGCAGAACCCATTTTTTGGTCAAATTGGACATAAGCGATTTTTTTAACATCTGTACATGCAATGGACGCGTACCTTTACTCTAGTGATTGTATAATAATTGTCAACTTGGTTAATTGTCCTTCAACTCATTCCTATTGAGATCAAATCCTGTTAAAACCGGACTTTATTAAAATATCCCAATGCAACGCAAACAATACAAAACTACAATTCAATTAAAACTATAAACAGTGGTGAACGAAAGTTGCCTTAATTTTCACGACACAAATTAACAATAAAAACAATGTACCAACAATGCACGTTGTACGAACGGTCGGAAAAACCTTCGATCAAATAATTGGTAGATAGGTCAATGCTAATAAAGTGTCATCGAATGGTCAAATAGCAGATGTCATTTAAAAAAATTGCATTAATTTTCACGACACTTTACAATTATTGAAACAATGTACCGATGCGAATTACGTTGAAAAGCCTTGGATCAAAATAAGGTTTGTTTACAACGGTCGTGCAATTCAATAGGGTGGGGTAGGATAACGCCATTACAATATTTTTCAATGTTTCAAAACAACTAAATAAAGAAGCCCATGGCCCACCTGATGTTCTCTGCAGAATAGTAAAAATTTTAAACCCTTTATTTATTTATTCATTTATTCAATTCAATTAACGATTAATTAGTAAATAAGTAACCATGACTTTACTTATTTACTAATAGACTGTAGACATGCTCTTCAATTAGAATCAATTAATTCTATAATGAGGTCTGAATTATTTCTAATTATTTCAGAGTAATTAAAAATTCTATAGGGGCTGGTAAAGTGTAAGTCGACTAACTAATTCGCCTTCAAGGTTTATTTGTAAAACTCGAAGTATTTGTACAAAACTAAATCTAAGACCAGTAAATATTTCATCAAAATTTCCAATTCTCTGTGAACGGTCTAAAAATTCAGACGTCTCTTATACCTACCCTCCAAATAACGACACAGTTTTTTTTTAACTTCTGCGGATGTTATCGTTGTCTACAAACTTATGCCATGTTGTTCTTGTTCCAAATAAATAAACTTTATTATTTATTAATTTATTTAAAAAGCAACACCAATAGCCTTTTGAACGCCTTTTGAAGATACAATATTCAGCAAGTTGGTTGTGTCTCGACCGTTATTTGCTATTGCTACAGCAATGGAAACAATGTTCCAATACCGAGTGAATGACACACTTCCTACTAATTGTTTTTGTCGATTCGCGACACTGAATGGAGTTTCGACCAAGCTGACATGTTCTGTTTTTGTTGTTGGTTGTTCAGTTCGACGCAGTTTTTTAGTTTTGTGACGCTTTTTTATTCTAACTGTACACCGTGTCTGCTTCAATGCGAACAGCCGACTCCTTCTTAGTCTAATCTGCGGTTAGAATAGTCGAATTTTTCTGTTTTTTATCTTTTTTTAATGTTTTTATCTCTTCATTGGTGTTCAATCGATTGTCGTGTATATATGGCTTACTTTAAAATGTTACCCAGCCATTTCCAAGTAATGAGGATGCTCTGAAAACCAAATTTGAGGAATCACAGGCATAGTTACAGTAGAGGATCTAAGGAGATTTTTCGTGGTGGATTAGATTTTTTTTTAAAATAACTCGTGGAACTCATTCTTTTGTGCTATCAATTTGATTTACTTACTTCTAAAATACAGTATTCTGGACAAATCCGAGAAAGTATAGAGGATATTTTCCCGGAACTATTTTTCTTGACCAATATTATTAACAGATGTTTTATTTTTCACAGATAAAATTTGAAGCAACATGTTCTCCGGGAAGAAAGGCAGCGACGCCGGTACGCCCACAGCCGAGGAGGAGATCAAAGTGGTGTTGGTTGGCGACACCCAGTGTGGGAAAACATCACTCGTGCAGAGATTCGTATCTGATGCTTATATGGAGGTAAGTTCATCATCATCAGGCAGACATCATCAGGCATTTAGACAGGCGTCACAGCTCAGTCGGTAATGGCTCTGCCTTCCGTGCTGTGGGTCGTGGGTTCGATCCTCACCGAGAACAAACATTTGCGCATGGAAAACATAGATGTTTGTTCTATGTCTGGGTGTTACTATGTATTATAAGTATGTATTTACAAAAAAAAAAGTATATAAGTATTCTATCAGCCATCTAGTTCCCATATTACAAGCTTTGCTTAGTTTGGGACTAGAGGGCGTCGTGTGTAAAGTCCATGAATATTTATTTATTTATTTATTTATCATATATTAGTCCACTGTTGGACATAGGCCTCTCTCAAGACGCGCCACGAGCCTGTAGTAGTAAGTTGTTTAGTAGTAGATAATAGAGCTTCTTGTGTGCGAGCTCGTCAGTACTACCACCGTACTATTGCTGCCGCCAAGCAGTGATGCTCGCATTGCTGTGTTCCGGTTTCAAGGATGTCTCAGAGTAATGGACGCCTACAGAGACGTCCGCAGTAGACGTGCTCAGTTAGGCAATGCATTATTATACGTAGAGGTTACCACTAACATCAGGTGGGCCAATCATTTTCATAAAAAAAAGTCAGTGGACTTTTACCGACAAGAGTCTTAGGCTGCAGGCGCACTTATGGCCATGATCGTGGCGACCAACCCGGGCTCATACTAAACTTAGTACTTAGCAACGCTTAGCAGTAATCGGTTTTTTTTTTTACTGAAATTGATTGAGAGCACCTTGAAATTGATAATGTAATGCAATTAATCAGATAAGCAATTGAAGAACCTAGACTTCAATTCAAAACACTTATTTGACGCATTCATCAGCTTTTTCATCTAAAATTCTAATCAAACTGTTTTAAACGAATCAATTTGTTAATTAAATTAGTTTCCATGAAATTAAATTGGATCTACGTTCTGTTGGTTTTAGAAGTTTTCGGTACTTAGTTTTGTTTGTATTGGATCTAGTCTTTGCAAAGTCTTAGCTGAGTCGTGAGAACTTTGAACCTTACTAAGTGGATATAAAGTTCTTTATACTATAAGCTGGTAACTAGTCTTTGAACCTTTCGTGAACCAGTGACCTTAGCCAATTTGAAATTTTAAAATCGTTAGAAAACTGAAAATTTCAAAAATGTATGGGAATGATCACATTGTATTCGATTCATGCTTCGTCGCATTTTTAAAGTTCCAACTTTTTTGGTTGCATTTTGAGCATGACGTCAGCAAGTAAAGTACGCACCGCTGCGCCGTCGAATTACAACAGACAACAAGTAATTAAATTAAAAATTTAAAAAAACCCCTTATCATGGACCGATTTTCATCAAACATAGCTAAGAACACTCCCGAATTATTCACCTTTCAAACAAAAAAAACAAAATCAAAATCGGTTCATCCGTTCGGGAGCTACGTTGCCTCAGACACACACAAACACGTCAAACTTATAACACCTCGTCGTTTTTGCGTCTGGGGTTAAAAAAGAGTTTTAGATAATGGCAAAATTAATTAAAACTGTATCCTAACCGCGAAGAAAATGGTAGTGGAAATCAAAAACTTGCCATATTTGGTTGCCAATTTTACAATATAGGTACCTAAAATCTACAATGTGTATAACATAATAAATTAAAACCAGTCGCTAATATGTATTCCCTATTTCGGTTTTAAAGGATTTGGGCAATGCTTCTAAGAAATATGACTGAAGTTTTTGAATTCCATCACTAGAGTTAGCCACTATCATTGAGTTCGCCGTAAGAATGCTGACAAAGGGGTAGACATGTCATCCCCCTACATTTTCCCTACTTCTCTATTATAGCGGTTGTAAAATTTCAATTTGACTACGAAGGTTAGGTATTGAAATGTCACCTCCTTTCCTTCTTTTATTTATTCAAAAACATTCTTATTTCCAAGGAGTTTGAATATGTTTTCCCAAACGACGATCGGGATGCCGATGCCGTTTCTTTATATATCTGCCACGATGACGAAACTGGAGCCGGTCGGGAAGGCTTTCGAGCGTAAACATGTTTTGTTAAAGAGTGCTAAGAGTAAAGTCACGTTTCTACTGTAGTATGTAGTATGAACTTTTTTAACTTTTGTCTCTACATTTTAGCATAAACATCCTACTAATATTATAAATGCGAAAGTTTAGATGTTTAGATGTTTGGATGTTTGTGTTTCAATCACGTCTAAACTACTGAACCAACTTGGATGAAAGTTGGCATATATATAGTTCGTAACCTGGATTGACACATAGGCTACTTTTTATCCCGAATAATTAACAGGATCTACAGGATAAAATGAACGAAAAGTATTAGCAGCGCCAATTGGCAAGAGGATTTCATTGTCATGTCATGACACATCAGTTTGACAGGGCGTAGTACTACCTCTTTGGTCTAACGACTAGCGTTTGACATTTCAGTACGAGTTCAGTGTAATGAGGTGTAATGTCAAGTTTCTCAAAGAATTAAGTATCCGCTCGGTACACGCACAGATAATCTAATGTACACGGAAACTGTAGACGCGTACCTACGAAGTCGCGGGTAACTGCTAGTGTTTTAATAAAGAGTGCTAAGAGTAAAGTCACTACTCCCATGTTGGTATGAAGTATGAAATCCTTATTCTACGAGCAAGTTCGATTTTTGTTTATTTCTCTAAATGGTCAAGAGACAATTTTTTTTTTTTTTTGTATAATTATGTACTTTAGTTCAGTTTTTCTTTAGTAAAATCTATCTCCTTCACCTTTTTAATTCTTCAGCGGTAGTTTTTGTTTAAAATATCAATTTTATATTGCTTTTTAACTTGCTCTAAAAAGTATTTTTTTTTTATTATTTTCAATTTTGCTTTTTTTCTCGATAGCTGGTTCATTTTTACTCTGTGATGGGTAGGCTTTACTGCCCACGGCCTAGGGGTTTTTACCAAGTATTGTTTTGTCGGAAACTTTGACGAACGGTTATAATTCTTTTTCATGCAAATGAACAAAGTTTTGATGTTGTTAATAAAAAAGCCAGAAAAAGGCTATCAGATTATACTACTGAGCAAAAATATTTTCAGATATGGTTGAAAACTGAAGGGTCAGAAATATGAGGCAAATCTGAAAATGGGCACGATGAAATCCATGAATCATTTTTTTTTAATTCTTTGATGAGTACACCTTTTTTATAAATGATAGAACAAACAGATGGCCCATCTGATGTTAAACGGTAACCTCTGCATATAACGACAGCATCACTGAGAACATTCATTTTCATTGAAGACGTGTCATATGACGCATCACATTGCGTCCATCGCTTTGAGATATATGGATGTTAGGTCTCATAATGCCTGTAATAACAATACTAGCAGCACTGCAATTTGCGATTCTCACAAATTCGAGTGCTTTTTAAACCTAAAAAAACCTGAAATATAGCTGGGTACATACAAAATAATTCACTATAACCGGTAAATATATTAATATGTAATAATACGCATATTTTCATTTATAAAAATGTTAAAATACGTTAAACTGTGACATCTAGTGGCATTGCTATTCCTAGCTTACAACGAGGATCTCCGTTAATGGTAGAAAAAGGTACGGTGCTAGTACAAACTCAAACGAGCTCTTTCACAAAAAGCTCAAAGTATCATCTCGTGTCATTTACGATTACTGTGGCACAACATGTTATTATTTATTTTGTCTGTGGTTATTGTGGTCCGTAACGGTGCCAACAAAACGATATACTTACAAGTGTTTACTTTGGTTTACTTCACGCAACCTAAAATAACATCCTGTTGCCTGTTTAGCATAGAGCTGAGGATATGTTTTTAGGAGCGCGTGTGATATGGAATAGATGAGTACTCCGGATATTGACGCCTGAGTCTGACACTTAGTTCTGTCATTTGTAAAAGCAACATAGCACATTTATTTTAATAATTTTTCTTAATGTTATAGTGAGTATTGTTCTTTAATTTTGGTGGAATTTTAACCAATAATACTTGCAGTCATAGCATAAAGTGTGAGCCATTGGAATAAATGTGTTTTATGCGTTTTTTATTATTTGTTGGAATTCGTTTTCAAGTTTTGGAGGAAAAATCCACTATTTTGTCTTCAAAACAAACGACTTGACGTATGACTCGACTTGACTAAACTTATTTTAAATAATCCACTTGACACTGGCAAAATAATTGTCTATCGAAATGACAGGCAGAGGCCATAATATAAGAGAAGAAGAAGAAAAAATGACCAACAGAGGCTATATATAAGAGAAGAAGAAGTTTTAGAGAACTATGTTTCGTTCCGTTTCTTTCTATACATTTACTTGCAGCGCCTCTAGCGGAAACTTTCAGGTACTAAAACAATGTATGGAAGAACGAAAAGAAATAAAGTTTTCTAAGTACTTACCTAATTCACCATCTTATGATTACGCTATCCATCATTTAAAAATATCTCCGTCTCTACTTAAGACTTGTCAAAGACTAAGACTGGGTATAATTTTATTTGACGGACAGCGTTACTCAGGGATGGTGAAACTGGCCCCAAAATTATAAAACGATATACTGCTTTATCTACTTTTCGCAGCTTTAAGTTTTTTACCCAGCTTTTTTGTTTCTCAGTAGTCGATTTTTCAGCTACGAGTTTGTTATTTAATTGTAATCACTGCTGGAAGAACTCCACCAGCGCTGCTGACTCGCCAGCAACGCTTCGGCTTCATAATCGGCTTATACGTTGGTGTCTTGAAAGTCACTGGCCGTAATTTTACGGAGATGTGGCTGATGTCTTTTGTTTTTGTAAGGAATTTGTAGATACGCAATAATTAATCGTTGCGTTATCGATTTTTACAATCCCTTGAATTCTATAAACAGAGGCTGAAAACACGTTTCAACCAGCTTTCACCGCCTAGCCCAGTAGAGCTTGGATTTTTCACTACAGAAGTCTCTACCTTCATCGTTAGCATGAGGACCTAGTACGAGTTCACAATGTATAACGCCGGTGTAAAACGTCTGACGCCGAGCACACCAGTGTGCGCTTATTGGTATTGAAAAGCTTCTCAAAGAAACCGCTCAGTCTCTCCATACCAATCAGCACACACGTTTTACACCGGTTGTATACACCAAAACTCGTACTAGGGCCTCAGGAACTCTATACCAATAATAGTAGAGATTATTCGCGCACGTTTTATGACGTACATCGCTTTTTAGAAGCTCAAAGCTTTAGCAATAATGCTTTTCGGACCGCAGTGAATCTCTCTATCCGATTGTACCGTACACCTTTTAGGGCTTCAGAGAACAACAATAAAAAACCTTGTAGATGATTTATACAGCAGCGTCAGGAGCAAGTTATTTACTCATGCCCTACGCTAATAATGGCCAGAACATTTTGTATTTAGTAGACTAGAGCTACGCGTCTACTGGGTCGGAATCTGAGCGTGCGTTCGAGGCGTATTTACAACTAGCAGTTACCCGTGACTTCGTACGCGAGTACCGTTTCCATGTACATTAAATATTATTATCTGTATATTATATTATCTGTGCGTGTACCGAGCGGATACTTTGAGATAAATGTGACAAGAAATTACTGTTTCCTTTTGAAATTAACACGTTTCTAAGTAGGTATAATTTGTAGTAAAAATATGTTACTGTATTTTTCAAATCCCAATGATATTTGACTACATTTTGTTTAGAGAATTGCCCAGCTTTTAGTACCAGCATTTGTTTTAGTTCGAAACAGAAGTGAAATGAAACAGTACCCGCATGACTGCGTAGTCGGACTCGATACGAATCGCGCGAACCAATTTGTTAGATTGCTTTCGCAGAGTCATAAAAAAATGGTATACCGAGTTATAACCGCCATGTGGGATGTTGATTCGACGATCATTGTCCCGATAGTCGTTTCAGTGAACGGCCTGATAGCGAAGAGCCTCGACCAACACCTCAAGAGACTCGCTAAGTAGAAGGTTGGCTCAAAGTTCAGATGCAGAAGGCAGTGATCCTCGATACGGCACGCATTGTTCGTAGCTGTCCGGAAGTTTCTCAGCCCTGACCACCGGTAGGTTGAGCCCTGCCCCGCTGCTGGCAGCACTCTTATCTATATATATTGTAAGAAAACTTAAAATTAAGAAATCAAATATTTATGCAGAGACTTTGATCATACGCACTGCTCCATAGCCGTTTTTTATCACTCTGATATCGTCGCTAATATTTTGGTCAAATTTGTTGGTGTCTGCGTCACTGCATGTTATGTATTATTTATTGGATAGATAGCGTTTTAAAAACATATTTCGAAATGGCTTTTGAAAAAAACGACCAAACAAAAGAAAAATAAATCTGGTCGCGTATTTTATCGTTGTTTTGTTACTGTACCAAATATAATAAAAAATATATGTTCAAATGTTATACTGTACTTACCAATTATATTTAAAAAAATATGCTCAAATTTCAATCTATTCATAAAAAATCGATAATCATAATCTTAACACTAGAAACATAGACAAACTCACTGTTTCCACCACTAGGCTCGTTTTTAGTAAATCTTTCAAAGGGCAGTGTGTATTCTTCTTTTTAACTAACTTGTACTGAATTCTCAGTGCTCATAACTTCTAGCCACTAGAGTGTACCTACACGGTACAATGAACCAGCAAAGCTCTGGCGCTGTTTCCTATGAAGCAGTAAACGTCATTTATTTACCTACTTTTTATTTATTAAAAAAAAAGAAAAAAAAAACTGATCTTACTCTGCAGTCTACTTCATAATTTTCTAGTCTCGAATTATTACTTATTTAGCGTCCGTGTATTGTTAACTTAAAAAATAGAATAAAAGTAATGGTGCGGGTAACAGCACTAGTTTTATAAACATCCATATTCAATGAAAAGAAAATTGTGAACTAAAATCAGCGTTATTTTTAAAAAACACAATTTCACTCCGTGTGACTAGACGTGTGTGTATTTAGACGGTTGTAATTTTTATTTTATTTTTTTATTTTATTTTTATTTTATGTGGAAAACAAACAGCTTATTAAATAAGAGTATAAACAGAGGAAGTATAGCACGAAAAAGCCTAAAAGAGTTTTCACTTATAGTACGAGTAAAAAGATGCGAGTTAAATTTGGAAAAGTAAGAAGCCTAACAGAGAATATAATACTAAAGTGAAGAAAAAGAAAAGTAAACCATATAAATCGTTAAATCGTAATAATACAGTGACCGCTTTTTAGAAATAATTATCTATCTATACCTATAGGTAATTCGTGTAACAGCTGGTAGAACAGACAGTATCCACGGATGAACTAACCCTGTTAGTTTAAAGTTCATACAATGAATACTACATTTAATATGAATACCACATGAATATGGACTTAATACAACTCGAAAATGATTATTTAGCACCTATATTTTGTTCTACATAACGGTCATGGGTTAATTCTCTATGGCTATTAAAACCTTATAGATGTTTAACCTTAAAAGTGAGCGGATCAGGGGATTTCTTGACTTTTTATTCAAAAATCTCCTGCCGGCAGTCTCAGGGAACCTTAAGGCGAGGATAGCCGGATAAACTGCATTTTGAACTGTATGTCATTATTTAACACGACTTTATCATTACATTTTGGTAGTTCGATACACGATTACTTATATTTCGCTGCATTAAAAAAATTGGAGATTTTGGGACAAAAACTCCAGAAATCCTTCGCAGGGAGAACTCGCAGGGTACTTATTTCTGGAATACGCCATAATTTTGATTCATTTTTAAGAATACCAGCATCAGGTATTAGTTTTATTTGCTAACTCCACTCATTTCCTCAACTCCATACAAACTAAACATTAAACACGCGAGTTCGATGATGCAGACCTCCTGAAGTTAAACCACTGACTTCCGAAGTTAGCACAAACGCCCCCCTAGTGCCAAGTTAGTAAAGCTCCAACCACATATACGTCAGGACCACTTTTTACCCACGCTCCAACGAATGGAACGCTGTAGTGCCTGAGATATTTTTTAAATTGCTTACCCATCTTCTCAAGCCTTATGCACAGCAAAGAGATGGAAGCTGACTAACCCGCGGATTTCTACACTATGTTTTCTTTCACCGTTTGAGAGCACAACCCCAAATGGAGAAAGCATGCACACATATACGACCAAAGCCCAATCCAGTACTTTACCGCAGTAACACATTATTACTGGTTGTACGTCTAGATAAGTAGAAACGTAAATTCGGATTATAATGGCTGTTGTTGTCTTATAGATATCACCGACACGACACGTAAACGACATCGGCTGAGAGTTAAATTTCATACATTTTAGTACACACGGCTACAGGTCAAGTTAGACACCCAATATAACCATAACTGTACGCTAGACAATAGAGAAAACTGTTGGAAAGGGATTGCAATAAGTATAGGCAATAGGTACAATTACAGAGGCAAATGAGACGTACACCTCTGTCTCAGAGTGATGGACGCAGTGCAATACATCACAAGGCACGTCTTCAGTGGACGGACATAGACTAAGTAAGGCAATTAAATAAAATAAAAATTGAAATCGATATTGATTGCTAAAGTAGAACACATTAACAGTAATAAAAACTAATACTGTTAAGTGGCATTAGTATCTCGCATTAGGCAGAGGTAACCGCTTAACATCAGATGGGCCATCGGCTTGTTTCATCATTTAGTTTTATAAAAAATATCTAAAAACAATATCGTCCCTCGCACGATTTGCAACGTTCGAGTAAGTGTAAACAGTCTAGGTCGACGTGTCTTCGTCTGTACTAGATGCTTTTACACTGTGTCACCATGCAGCCGCCGACATCGATAATTATGTTCACTGCATGTCGGTGTCGTGTCGTGTCGGTGTACAAATTGCCGATGTGGGGTAAGCCTCATTATCGTTCGTCTTCATTTTCTTAATGTACTTTGTAAGAGAATATTAAATGAGATGGCGTCGGTACCTCAAAATAATACTTCATCAACCACCCTTTCTGCAATTCTAACAATGGAATTTTGTAAACACACATTGTTTTATCCACTCGAACGTAGAAGGGGCTAACATTGTAAGAGTCGATTTACACGCTTATAAATACAGTTGAAGACACGTCCACCTATATGGTTTGGACTTTGAACTATTAGAAGTTGAACGTTGCAAATCGTGCGAGAGGGACGACAGTGTGTTTGTGTAGGATGGGCTGCGAGCAGAGCGCTCGCCCTTGCCTATTGCGCTCCCTTGCCAACGATTCTCTGCATTGTATGTAGCGTAATTATGGTTGTATTGTTTGTATAACCTGACCTGTGGCCGTGTGTACCATGGCAAGATCTGCGAAATGTAGCTGGCAGACACTGGAACCAACTATTCACACACAGACACACAAGGATTCGGTCTAGTGTTTCACAGTTTATTCAGAAAATTTAGTACTCAATACTTACTCAATACATTTTTTAGTCTCCATTCAGAACTGAAAATAAACATTTACAGTAAAATCTAGAGCAAAACTAAATAGGTAAGTATCAGTAAGTACCACATTTTATCGAAGCAAGAAAGCGAAATAAAATAAAATAGCAAAAGATTTCCGATACTAGACGTCAGTTGGGGAGCCCGCAACGATGGCGGTCCTACATCCACCATAACTAGAACCCTATTTTTCCCAGTAGAGTTTACAAACCGAGGTGAAGTTATACTGGATACTGGCAAGAGTGCATTCTTAGTTGAATGGTCTCGGTGGGAGCTATTCAAGCTAAATGAACTGAACGAATGAAAGTATTGAGTGACATTTCTGTTTTACGTACTTACGTAGGTTTTATATTTAGACTAATTAAAATGTTGAATACCTTTATAAGTTTTTCTTGTCGTTGATTTCAATAAAAATTAGAAAGAGTATTAAAAAACGTTTTTATAAAAGTTATTTCTGATTTTTCAAAGTTAGGCATGAATAAATACAGTTCCGAAATTGACATTCTACCTTTTATTTTGTTTTTCTTGGTGGATGTAAGCTAATTCTTCCACACAATACACGCACAATTTGTTGCACCTAACTTCAGAGGGATAAAGATCCTTCATGGGTACATACTATAAAACTCAAGTGGCGTCTGTCTGTCTGTTATGTGGTAATTTTGGAAAGTGGAACTTTAAGCAACATTGAAAACAGGACGATAAATTCTACCGTTCTCATCTCTATGTACGTTTAGGAATATAGCTCAAAATAGTCTTAATGGCTCTACCTAGAACTAGTCTTTACTAAGTTTAGAATTGCTTTTCAGTATAAACACTTGGTTTTCATAAAATCACACTGTAACATAGTTACATTCATGGGTTCTGCTTTGTAAATAAAACTTCAGCCTACAGTAAATTACAATAAACATGTTCGCAATATAATCAAATATCTGAGTACATTTCACAATAATTCGTAAATGATAGTAATCCTTCTTCTTTTTCCTAAAATTCATACTGTCTGACAGTTCTGTAACTACTGTCAGGCAGGTGACATTTGACATTACCGCAGCAACATGTGCGGTGCGGTGCATGCATTCTACTAGGGTAAAGGAGTGGCAAATTACTCATAACAACAATACTTAATTTTATATTCAGAAAGCATAGAAATAAGAAGCAGTAAAATGAGATGGTTATTGTGATGGCGCCTGTATAACTGTTCCCTTATATGGAGGACGCATACCCTATTTATGGCGATTTTTATGACATTTTACAACAATGTTATTTATTTGCAACAATAAACGGTGAAAGCTTGACCATTATTCCTAAATCATGGTATGTTTTGCATACTGGTTTTGGCTTAAAATGATTTGAAGTGTAGGTATTTATTAGGCAAAGTTGATTTTCTTAATATTTATGACCTTATTAGTGAACGATCAAAATGGCGCATTTACAAATGAATGCCTATTAACAAAGTATTTTCTATTTTTCCAGGCCTACAGCCCGACGGGGTTCGAGAAGTACGCGTACACCTGTACAGTGGCTGATTACAGAGTCAATTTCTCCGTATGGGACACTTCCGGTAAGCTTCTACCTACCTAGCTTGAGCACTAGGTGGTTAAATAAATGACATCCCACCAGCCTCATTAGCCAAGTTCAAATTGTGTTTAGTTTAGAATTGTAGCTAGATTATCATGAATCATGAAGTTACCTATTTTATAGCTCTGCCTTCCGCACTGGGTGTCGTGGGTTCGATTCCCACTGAGAACAAATATTTGTGTGTGGCAAACATAAATGTTTTTGTTATAACTGGGTGTTATTACTTATGCTATGTATTTACAAAAAATTATATCAGCAATCTAGTTGCCACATAATAACACGGCCACAGGTCAGGTTATACACCCAATACAATACAACCATAACTACGCAACATACAATGCAGAGAATCATTGAAAAGGGAGTGGAATAGACGCTTGCATCCCGTCCTACACAATCACACTGTCGGCTCTCTCGCACGATTCGCAACGATCAATTTATAATAGTTCAAAGTCCAAAAAGTATAGATGGACGTGTCTTCGACTGTACAAGCTTTACTTAGTTTGAGATTAGACGGCGTTGTATGAAATGGCCATAAATATTTATTATTTTATTATGTGTTTTAATAGAAGCCTTAACACATAGTCTAATAGACATCCTGTAAACCTTAACCTTATGTGATTCTGAACCTCTCCACCAAATGAAGCAATAATTTCAACCTCTCATACACTCAGCAAGAAGTTACGTACTTACATACGAGTACGTTCACGTCACACAACCGTTGCATTTCACCCATTACGGGCTCGTCATTTTATCCCAACGGTTATCATAGAACCAGATTGCTACCAACTGGAGTCCAGGGCTGTAACCAGGTAATTTATAAACTAGGGGCGGCGCTAGGGGCATTCATGAACTAGGGGCGCTAACGACTGCGGCTTTAAAATGTGAACTGGGCGCCATTTTGGATTTTTGTTTCTGTAAAAAATAAATCACATTTTATTTGATTGAGATTTGGTGAGATTGCGGTCTAAAATGTACAAAAAAAATTCAATGGCTTATGGCTCACACTTTGTTGTCTACGATGTGATATCCTTTTTTTTTTTATATATATCCTTACTTGATGAAATTAGTTTCCAAGTTTTGAAGGGAAAATCCGCCATTTTGCTTCAATTTATTCACTTGACAATGGCAAAAATTGTCTGTCAAAATGGCGGAGGTCATAAATAAGAAGAAGAATGAATCACGTGCGTAAGCTACAAAAACTTGGTTTATTTTTGAAAAGACCTCCGAAATAACTAGTCACCTTGTAGCCGTTTGCTTCGCTCGCAACTTTGCCCCATGTATTAATCCCAATTAATCCTTACTACGTCCACTAAGCTAAGCTGAGCCACATACTCACATATCACAGTAAATAGGTACTACATGTGTATGTGACCGGCAATCTAAGCTTGTTTGACTTGTTTAGACGGGTCGTCTCAGCTGTTTCAATTTAGCATTTAGCTTTTCAAGGGGAATGCAAACTGCGGTCGAAGCAAAGGGTTTTAGGTACAGTCAGCGTCAATAAATGATAATGAGACACAGTTTCAAAAATGTTTTATAACTAAGAATTTTCCATTTTATTTCTCCAGCTATGATTAGGAAGTAAATACTCTGCCTTCCGTGCTGTGAGTCGTAGGTTCGACCCCACACTGAACAAACATTTGTGTGTGGCAAACATAGATGTTTGTTCTATGTCTGGGTGTTACTATGTATTTACAAAAATAAGTATTCTATCAGCAATCTAGTTCCTATATTACAAGCTTTGGTTAGTTTGGGACAACTTATAGAGATTTGCGTTTTTCGTCGGTTAAAAACAGATAAAACTTTTAGTCTTTAAATAAGGTAAAACAGTCATGTATTATGTAAAAATCGATAGTGAATCATGCATTGAGTTCATGCTAGCTGTTAGCCTGTTATAACAAGATACTATACCCTTATTAAGACACGACACAGAATACAGATGGGCAAACCAGTTACAGATTCACTGGCTTAGGATAGGATTACAATATCCAAAGTACCTAGGCTTCTTCTTCCCTAACATATGGCCTCTATCCGTCATTTCGACAGACAATTATGCCAGTGTCAAGTGGATTATTTGAAATAAGTTTAGTCAAGTCGAGTCATACGTCAAGTCGTTTGTTTTGAAGACAAATGGTAGATTTTCCCTTCAAAACTTGGAAACGAATTCCATCAAATAATAAAAATTACACAGATCCGGTAGTGACGTTTGATTGAACTACAAAATATAAATAGTACTTTGTTCTACCAATAAATAATTGCCATTCTGAGCGATTAATAGAGCACTCTCTGTGGTAGAGAAACTTCTGAGCAATCGTTAGACCAGTATTATACTTAATCCACTTTATTTTGCGCTAAGTATTTCAATGTGCGAGCTAGCACGTTTTAGTTGACAAAAAGCGTTAGAAAAAACATTAACATAAAATATTATTTATCAATTCGACATCTACTTATGTAAATGCTGTGATAACTACGGCTTGTGTAACTATTCTTTATAATAAGTATAGTTCTTTTTCATCGCTTTACGAGTTTTTGTCTCCCTCACAGCGCTATATTTTCTAGTTTTTACGCGGGTTTTCGCATAAACGAGACGGTAAACGACAGTCGTGTATGGACTTTGAATGCGACAACTTTGCGACAAAATTAAATCCCGCGTAGCTTCGTTGGTTTATGCTGTCGTAAAGTGTGCAAGTTTTTTTATGCGCTAGTGACATGCCCGGTAGAGAGGGACTACTCTAAAAGGGTCAAATCTTGTTCTAACGTCGATTAGATCGATCGGTAACTTTACGATGACGTGACTGATGTGTGTGAATCCACCTTTGCAAGAAAAGGCCAATTAAAAGTTGATCTTATTGCATGTTTTCAAGTTTATTTTTTTACTAGAGACTTAAGTTATGGGATGAGAAAATCGCCAATTATTGACTTTATTTCTAGAACATGGCCATTGTTCTTATTATAATAGGTATAAGTAAGTCTTATGGTACCGTCGTCGGGAACAAAGACATAGATTATATAATAACAACGGGAACAATGACGGGAAGTTATTGTGTTCTATAGGGTGGGGAAAACTCCGACTTTTCCGAGCACATACGGCATCAAAAGCTCACTATCTAATCTACTCGATTAGATATTAGATACTATATAATATCTAATGTTTTAGATGAGTTATAACCACGCACTTATCTTGCATAAGGTTTCTTTTGTAAATTGGTTCAAATTGCGGAATTGGATTTAAAAACAATTTCAAAATCGCTCTCCTTGAAAAACTTCACATATCATCATTGACTGGACTGTACTCTATCAAGTCCTGGTGTATGGGCTAACTACCAGTTCGTTAAATCCAGATGCTTGCTGCTATTATGACTAAAAGCCTTTCAAAACTAGTTTTCTATTTTCATAATTTTGAAAGAAACAATACATTATTTAAAATACTGCTATTAGCTTTACTGGTTATCAAATGCTGGTACATGGCGTGAGAAAATAGCTTATTTCCGACTTTTTACATTCTCACCTCTACCTTCTTATTCATGAAGGTTATTGTGCACTGGGGATTAATTTACGATACGAACATGTTAATAAGTGTCAGAATCGAACAGACAGTGATGGGAAGGGAAGAAATAATTGGCTTATTGTAAGTATAAATGAAATAACGGGCATTACCTTATGCGTCTGAGTTATTGTTTTAAAAGTGTGTATTATCTGGAAAGTAGCTGTTACCACGGTTACAAGATAACAGCGTATGGAACTGAGAAATAAATTGAATCGAATTGAAATAACATGCAAATTGGAATTCGAGTTCTGTCATTTGTAAGAGCAACATAGCACATATATTTTAATTGTTTTTCTTGATGTTATATTGAGTATTGTTCCTTAATTTTGGTGGAGTTTTAACCAATAAGGGCGGCTTGCACCAGAATCACTGAACGTGTTTAACAGTTAAATAGATTTAAATTTGACGTATTTATATGACTTGACAACTCGCTCAATACTATTTAAAAGTTAAACGCGTTTAGTGGTTCTGGTGCAAGCTGCCCTAATACTTGCAGTCATAGCATAAAGTGTGAGCCATTGGAATAAATGTGTATTATGTGTTTTTATTATTTGATGGAATTCGTTTTCAAGTTTTGAAGGGAAATCCACCATTTGGTCTGCAAAACAAACGACTTGACGTATGACTCGACTTGACTAATCTTATTTCAAATAATCCATTTGACTTTGGCAAAATTGTGTGTCGAAATAACGGACAGAGGCCATATCTAGGAGAAGAAGAAGAAGAACATGCCAATTATAATAATAGTACTAGTAGCAAGTAATTCACCCCGAACTAAGGTCTCGCCGATGTTCGCAAAAAGGAAATAAAACGCATAGAAACTTTTTTTCAAGTTTAGCTGAGATAAACTTCGCAAATCGCAACGATAAAACGATTTAGTCTTACCTGAACTACAAAATCAATGAAATATTAAGAAATGGCAGCCTATGTTATACTGGTTATGCACTTATGCCAACTTTACAATTTTCACTGAAGCTCAAAATCGGAATAAAAACAATATGATATGGTTACATGTTTCTAAGGGGTGGAATAAAACTGTGCCGCTAAAGATCGGGCGCTCTCTAAATTCATAGGGGAAGGACTATGTTCAGTTGTTGACGTTCTACCTTCTACAGCTGTAATTTTGATGATGATGATGACGATAATTTGCTTTGACAAAATCTGTTATATTTTTTTTAAATCACCATTAACTCATTCATAATTTGTATAATTAAATGGTTGTTTTAATTACTACAGGTACCACATCATACGATTCAGTGCGGCCACTGGCATACCAAGACGCCAGGATCTTCATGCTTTGTTTCAACGTGGCTGAACCAGAGTCCTTGCACAACGCCGCTGCCAAGGTAAACACTACTTTAGAACCCTGCAAATACAGCACAAATTCACCACCAAACTGTTTGCAAGGGTCTATTGGGTATATTGCTTGAAGATTATGTGATCATAAGGTGAAAATTGCTGTGAAATTAGATCTTACCAAAGTAATCTTAACTAGATGCTATAACTTTATCAGCAAAAACTTGTCAGCTCTTTGAAGTCAACGTATAAAAGCCATATCCGATTGTAAATGAACTTTTTATTATTATACCAAAGTTGTATTGCGTGGAAACTCAACGACGTGCTTCTCATTTCGTAGGGTAGACGGTCTATGTATACTTTTAATTCAATAAAATCACAAGTATCACTGTTTCCTATGTAGTTCATTGCTGGGGCAAAAGTCGCCAATATTTATTTCCTAGCTCTATCGTTTACTATCTGCCTCACACCTTCGAAAGCCTCAGCAACGATAAGAATACTAGTAATTGGTTTTATATAAAATTCCAGTGGTACAGAGAAGTCCGCACTCACGGAGGTCCGACTGCCCCGGTGCTGCTCTGCGGCTGCAAGGCAGACCTACGGGGCGACAAGGAAACCCTCACTATGCTGTCTAAGTTGAGCTCCCATCCCGTCACTAGCGAAGAGGTAAGGGAAGAATCCCCATGTAAGAAAAGAAAATTGCAGACTACCGCTGAAGAAGATAGATCCTTGAGCGGAAACCACGTGAAGAATGATATCATGACGACATGACTAAGGTGATTGGGGGAGCCGTTGGGAACCACGAGATCGGTAGAAACCTATGAGGAGGCTTTATATTCAACAGTAGACGTTCTGATATTGTTGTTGATGAAGTAAATAGTATTTGAGTAGATGTTCAAAGGCGGTTAAAAGGCGACTTGATTCAAGCGCCATTTCGAAAACTTTACAGGAGAGTGATTTGAAAAATAAAAAAATGGAATAAAATTAATTGAGTGGTAACTACGCATTAAATTAGAACAAATCTTCTGAATATTGAGACTTTAAGAAGGGTTCTAAGATTATTATCACCCATATTTAAAGCATCTATATTTTATCAGGTTTGAAGTGTCGGTAGAATTTATTATTAACGTTGTTGCTCGTGGTCAGCTAGGTATAGCAATGCCACTAGCTATTTCACTAAAGTTTCTTGAAGTTATTTAGCTACTTCATTTCATTGTGTACAGACAGGTATCTAGAGTAAATCAAGAAAAGATTCATAGTAAGCGTAAGGTTATTGCATTATCTGAAGTCTTTTATATCTATTTAAGCCCATGTGAGCATTTCCGTAGTCAGCGAACCAAATTATCACAGAGTTTCCACAACATTAACCGTAAAAGTTACACGATTACATATTATTTTGGCAAAAGTAGGTCAATAAAGGTTAGATACTTACAAAGTTATACTAAGTTTGAATGAGCACTTGAGGCGGTCGAGACTCAGCGTTTTGGGTAAACTTTACGTTAGTATCGACCAGCAAAGGATCGGACAAGAGCCTATACACACGCGATAAATTGCTCCTACTTATACTACACGCTTTCTCACGGTGTCGTCGACGACAACGATATTTTTGCTCGAGCAACTAAGACGTGTTGATATCGTGTAGGTAATGTCGTGCCAGTGTGCGTAATGAAACGGACTCATACTCTGAGTCCTTCCATTGAGCAATCTCGTTTTACTCACACGAATAAAAACCGCAGAAATTAAAAATCTACCCCTGTGTTTTTAATATCGCCATTGTAGCATCATCCTATCCTATCCTATCCTACTAATATTATAAATGCGAAAGTTTAGATGTTTGGATGTTTAGATTTTTGGATGTTTGTGTTTCATTTCAATCACGTCTAAACTACTGAACCAACTTGGATGAAACTTGGCATATATATAGTTCGTAACCTGGATTGACACATAGGCAGGATCTACCTACAGGATAAAATGAACGAAAAGGATTAGCAGCGCCAATTGGCAAGAGGATTTCATTGTCACGTCATGTCACGTCAGTTTGACAGGGCGCAGTACTACCTCTTTGGTCTAACAACTAGCATTTGACATTCCAGTAGGCACGAGTTCGGTGTAATAAGGTGTAATGTCAAGTTTCTCAAAGTATCCGCTCGGTAAGTACACGTACAGATAATATAATGTACTTACACGGAAACTGTAGACGCGTACGAAGTCGCGGGTAACTACTAGTCCTGTATAAGGCAATGACAATATTATACCACAAATACACGTTACTCAATAGACTGTAACTTTGCACCGACAGTGGTAGCTACATAGGTAAGTTAGATACATTCGTATACCACATTTGGGTCAAATACAAACTCAGCTCCTATTTCAACTATTTATGAACTCAGTTGAAACCTAATTGAAGTCTCGCTTTTGGGACTTGTTCGACAGTAAAGTTATATTGTTGGGTAATATTTTGGAGTTTGTGAAGTGGAATACGTGGCCCGGGCCTCGTAAAGTGTCGATTTTATCGCAGAGAATAAGAATTTATGTTGAAGATACATTGTTTTTATGTTTTGTGTCGTTTCGTCAGTGACATACCTACTCAAACTTATTGAACAACTCAGTGCTCTCATGAGATTAAAAGAAAACTCTAAAAAACGCGGTGGCGATAGGCTTGCAACGTGTCATGTATGAATAAAGCCACCAGCAATGTTTTCTAGCAACAGCCCTAATCAACAATATTTTAATCCTACTGTGGAAGGTGTACGGTTGTCAAATCGAGATTAAAGTAAAAATATTTAAAATATATAGATATTAACTGCTAGGTATGTCTCGTCAAGATCTACGGTTATTTTATGATACTAAATGTTTGTTACAGGCTCTAGCAGTTGCAAGACAGCTTGGAGCGCCGACGTACGTGGAAACCTCTGCAAAGACATCCAGCAAAGGAGTGAAGGATGCTTTCGAAGTTGCTGCACTAGCAGCATTGGGGAAACTTAACAAACAAATGAAACAACAGGTACTTAATCACCTACCTTTAAAAGTATTGATAAAGACGTCTGTAGTGCAGGCAACAACAGCATTTAACCTGAGATGTAGGAGGTATTTTCTTAGCAACTGAAATTGAAACATTTGCAAAGATTGCTGGTTCCAGATCTTCTGTCTAGGACGTCTTCTGCATCTTAGGTATGTTGTGTTTATCGACTGTGTGTTAGTGGTTTAGGCACTCAAAATATCACCTGCTTGCAATGTGAAAATCGGACTTGAATCTGTTAAATTAATCTTTATTGGGTTCATTTTGTCATGACAACAAATACTGTTGAATTATTATTGGTATTCCAGTTCGTAGGTACATCTGAGCAACAATATCTAACTAACAATAATCTGTTTGCGAAAATTAGTTATGTGCGATGAAAATTGATTGTTATTGTCGCCCTCGGCCTACATAGCGTCCGTTCATCAACAATCATAAATTAGATTAAATCATATTCGCAACAATAGGTGGTACCTATTATCCTATTTAATTTCACATTTTGCGTGGTACGCTAGAAATGGGTCACATCTCCTAAACATAATCATGGGAGCCACAAAACTGCTATAAAATAATGGATACTTAGCTTAAAAAGTTGTCTTTCCAACATAATAAGGTTGCTTACGTTTGTTTATTTTGTCAGAAGCAGGTGGGGCGCAGCAAGAGCAAACGCGACCTGAAGGCCGAGCTGAAGGGGCGAGCTAAGAGCTGCTGTGTTATGTGATCCGTGGCCGGCCACCCTTCCCGGTGGCCGCACGACTGCTAGGCGACCACCGCCCTTCCAAACTCTATAAACTCTCGAAGAAACGGGTCTATGTATACGAGGATGAGAAACGGAACAAGTGTCGTGCCTTACGACACCCCTTACCTCAGAATCTATAACATCATCGAATTGTTGTTCTCAAGATCGAAACTGTTAAAACATAGTAAATCTTAGGACTCAGTGAATTTGAAAGTGAGAGAAAAATAAAGATTGGGACAAAAAAACATTAAGTGAGTGATTCGTAGTATCAAAAGCCTAACTTTAGTCTGATAAGTTTAAAACGGATGTGGAACCGAGTTCGTAAGTTTGTAAAATTAAAATGTAATGGACATCCTTGGAATAGTATCATTAAAATTAAGGTACAATATGAAATAAAGCCTTCGGGGCTGGAGCGTGAGCCTGTGATAATCTAAAATATTAAATTCAAATATTTTAGCACAGAAAGTTTTAGAACAATCAAAACCTAGAATGGCCGACAAACGCTGATTTCTAAATTCCAAATTAATTGCATACTTAGTACATAGAGACGGTAATAAAAAAATGGTATTTACAGCGTAATTATAAGTGTTATAACGGTAGGTAATCCTTTTTAGATAGCCTCTGATTCTAATGAAAATAATTATATTTAACTTGGTGTTTTTATAATAGTAGCATTTTCAACTGTGTAGATAGAATAAGAATTAAATTGTTTTTGTAGGACCAATGACGCTATAAATTTGTAGCTTATTGTTAAAGTTTTGTTGGCTACAAGCTATTTTCTTTGTGATAATTATACGTAATTGTAATGATATAATGTATGCACAATTTGTGGACAATACTTATTTACGGAGGTCCATTTCACTAGTTAGTTTCACGTCCATTGTCGTCGACAAATATAGCGTTTACAAAAAAGTAGCTTGCTTTTGTAAAATGTATTTTACTTTGTTTAGTTTTAAATTATTCTAGGTACATGAAAATGTTTTTGTTTTTATACTGTAAACCCGGCACGTACGCAAAATTACTTTAAATTATAAATTCATATTGAAATATTCGTAAATATTTTTCACTGTATACAATATCAAAGTAAAGTCAAAAAGAGATTCTATTTTGTAAAAAGAGCCAGTATTTCGAGGCTTTATTATGTTTTAAATTACAAACTCAAAAAATAATTATCTTGTAACGTAGCTAGGTTAAACCATCGTTAAGTATCTACAGCATTGTTAAAATTCATTATATTAATTGTTTGTATTGTAAGTCGATATCAAGCTTTAAATTCAATGTTAGCTTTAATTATCAAGTAATTATAATTGTAATATTTAAAACTATAGTCTTATATTTTTGTTTATTTAAAAATTGTATTTTCACTTATTTATTTACATCAAAATTTACATATCACACGTTAATAATATTGTAAATACTTATGTATTCTTCAATATACCTTAAACTCCATGATAACAAAATTACGAAAATCAGTTCATTTGTGTATTTAAATTTGATTGTCCAAAACCCAATCGACTTTTACAAGTATTGCCTTTTTATCGAATGGACAACATTGTAAAAAGTAACTGTTAGGTAAATGTGTTTAAACTTAAGAATTATCCGATTTAGGTCTAAATCTAATTAAATGTTGTTTCTAGACTATTGAATATAGCGTTCAGTGTTTTTGCATTATTGTTTTTTTAATAACTCCCTTCATTACTCTACCTGTTTTTGTGTTTAGTTTTGATAGGAGTCTTATAAATACTACGTCATTGAGTGATATACATCAGATAGTTAAAAGCAGCACCCATGTAATTCGCTGGTCACACACAAATGTTTGGGGATCCTCCGTGGGGATCGAGCACACAATCCACAGCACGGAAGGCAGAGCTTATACCGACTGAGCTATTAGATTAGAAAATTCTTTATTGCACATTATAAAAACAGTACAGAGGCGGGCTTAATGCTAATTAGCATTTTCTTCCAACCAACCTTTGTGTAGTGTGGAGAAAAAGGTAGTGCTTATATTATGGAAAACTTGGTAAGGAGAAACGTCTTTAAAAATATATAAAAAATAATAATACACTAACCAAATATATATATATATATTTATATATATATATATATATATATATATACTACCTAAATACCTATATAAATACATACATGAATTGCTCAACTTTGAATTGATAGAAAGTGGTGATATAATTTGGATTTGGCGCTATGACGCCTGTCAATAACTTTTGGGACGTTATCAGTATTTTTATACCTTACTAATTTATGTGAAACATCGAATAAGATTTCTCCAGCACCTAGATATTTATTTCAGCTCAGTGATCTTTAACTTAGTCTTATTCCGTGTCATAAAACTTCGCAGTCGTTACCAATCCTCAACAAATAATAAGGTTTCGTTCAATTAAGCTTGGACTCCACATTACGACAAACCGACAATACAAGTTAATCGTCTATAGAGACTGTAATACGCTGAGACGTTCTGCTGAGTACGTGACTACCACGCAAACAGGGGGGAGGAACTAGGGGGCTCAAGACCCCCCCTCCTCTTGAAAAGCTACGAATCTATAAGGGTGGACCAGAATTTCTCATGGCCCTTAATAGCTGAGTCAAGCTCCTCTGAAACCTTGGATCCGCCACTGTGGTAGTACAGGCAACTGAAAAAGGGTAGGGTAGGGCTGGTTAAAACTTCCCATAGTGTTTTATGTTTTCACTGTCTCTGTACCTACTGAGGAGATAAATGCAATAACAATTATAATATTAACTCCCACGGGAAAATACTTAGGTACCTACTGCACATTTTTTTTTCACAAAAAATATAGAGATGAGTAATAAGGTAAGTATAAGGTGCCTAAGCTGCCTAAGGACGTAGAGAAATAGAAGATAGCTATTTAGCATGGTATAAACGTTTAAAAACACCATGTGCATAGTACTCAGTCTTCTGCTTCTTGGTCTATCCCTGTGTCAAAGTCGGCGATCTCTGCTTTTTGTTTTTTTTTTTGTATACTCAGCGTATTTACACAACATGAGATAGATAGAGATAGAGATAGACATGATTTAGCTTCAGTGCTTCTCTTTAAACAGCTTATCTGTAATTGGGTAGGTAGCTACTTATTATTTGTCTAAAAGATCCAGTCACCCTTCAGGCATGACCTTCACGTAACTTCAAAACAAATTGTGTTTCCCAAACTTTCGTACGGATAAAACAATAAAACGTTACCATTAGACGACCCGACCAGCTCGGTAAAGAGACCGTTTTTCACAAAACTTTTTATTAAAAATATAAAAGCTACTTTCATGTAGAAAACAGGTTATCGGAAGCGCCGATTTTTTATAAGTTAAGTTTTTACAATCAAATGTATTAAGTATAATGTATGTCGTTAGATAGATAGATAACACAAAAAGATTTGCAAAACTTCAGAGAAACGATCAACATTTTTGAATTTAGTAGGTACTAGCAGTTACCCGCGACTTCGTACGCGAGTACCGTTTCCGTGTACATTATATTATCTGTGCGTGTACCGAGCGGATACTTCTTTGAGAAACTTGACATTACACCTCATTACACCGAACTCGTACTGGAATGTCAAACGCTAGTCGTTAGACCAAAGAGGTACTACTACGCCCTGTCAAACTGACGTGACATGACATGACAATGAAATCCTCTTGCCAATTGGCGCCGCTAATCCCGTTTTTTCATTTTATCCTGTAGATCCTGTTAATTATTCGGGATAAAAAGTAGCCTATGTGTCAATCCAGGTTACGAACTATATATATGCCAAGATTCATCCAAGTTGGTTCAGTAGTTTAGACGTGATTGAAACACAAACATCCAAACATCCAAACATCTAGACATCCAAACATCTAAACTTTCACATTTATAATATTAGTAGGATGTTGTCATGCTATAACACACATCTAGAAGAATTTCAATGTACTTATGTGTACACGCGCCTCCATACATCAATCATATTTTGTCCTGAACACAATAAAATGATATGAAAAGGTATTGAAAACTCGCAGAGCTTTCTGTAGAATGATCAAATTCGCGAAAAGTGAATAACTGCTACTTAGACGCAAACGATTATCTCCATAGGTACATAAACTGCAAATCACTTGAAAATAGTTTTCAACTAAGTAACGGATGAATCAAACTATTTTGCTCCATACAAAAACTGAGATTAACTTTTCGCGAATCTAAAAGAAACCTGCTTTATTTGTAATGGCGATCCGAGAAGTAGAATCGGACAGTCCGCGCGTCGACACGCCCGATATTAGGCCGGAAACGACGTGACAGTACTTTGCGAATTTATGAGCGTTTCGACGGAGGGACCATAGTGGAATTTTAGGTTTCTGAGCACCTCAATATTTAGTAGAAGTTCTCAAACAATTGTAAAACTGAACCGGCAATTTGTAAAAGTTACGAATCAAAAGTTATAAGCATTTTAAAGTGGTCCCTCGGTTCCACACATGCAATGCTGGGTTCCAAGGATCTAATCAGTATTCACATCTTCTTTCACTGTCTATATTTAGTAGAAGATTTGTAAAAAAAAACTACTTAATTTCAGCCCTTCTTCTTCTTGCAGAGAGACGAAAACACGATAACAAAGTGGTCCCTCAGTTCTACATTGACGAAAATGTTTTTGCGGTTTTACAAAAAAACTAACTGGAATTTTAAGTTTCTGAATCAGTCAATATTTAGTAGAAGTGCTCATACAATTTGTAAAATCAATCAGTAATTTGTAAAACTTACCAATCAAAAGTTATAAGCATTTTAATGTGGACTTTCGGTTGAACACTTTCCAAAACGCAAAAGTAACTTTACAAAAAAACTATAAAACTTAGAGACGTGTAATATAGCTTATCATTTAGTAAAATTTTTTACTAAATATCTACATACAACAATAAACAATAGACAGAGCCATTATCGAAATATAGCAATTTTAGTTTCCGGCATAGAGATGCAGCCGCAGGGTGACCACACGGCTTAAATTTTCGGGACAGGGAACAGCATGACAGCCGCGCGACGCGACGATTCCACTCTCTGCTGATGCGGATGTGACTCAATGAAGTCAGTGTTGTTACTCTAAGTACCTATTCATCCATTGTATTTTCAATAGGTGAGTAAAAAAAATCCGATAATTGTCAAATAAATATAAGATCATACGAAAACGGAACGTCAGCGGAAAATCAATACTATTTATACTTAGGTGCTTACCTATCACACTATTCAAACAACTTCGAGAGGGCTTTCGCTACCCAATTCAACAATAGAATCTACAAGGTGCTTACCTAAAAAGAACAATCGCTAGGAAAACTTCAATAACCACTATCCCACTACTATTATAAATGTCAAAGTTTAGATGTTTGTTTTTCAATCACGCTGTTACTACTTACTGGTCCGATTTGGATGAAACTTGGAATATATTATAGTTCGTAACCTGGATCAAACACATCGGCTACTTTTTTTTTATTTTTTTTTGTGGACAAAGTCGCGGGTAACTGCTAGTAATATTATAAATGCTAAAGCTTAGATGTTTGGATGTTTGTGTTTCAATCACGTCAAAACTACGAACCAACTTGGATGAAACTTGGCATATATATTATAGTTCGTTGCCTGGATTAAGACATAGGCTACTTTTTATCCCGAATAAATTAGCAGGATCTAGTTACGGCATTAAATGAACAAACAGGATAAGTGGCGCCAATAAAACATTCTTGACGTGTTTGACACGAGGACGCCACGCCACTTATCCTTTTTGTTCATTTAATGCCGTAACTAGATCCTGCTAATTTATTCGGGATAAAAAGTAGCCTATGTCTTAATCCAGGCTACGAACTATAATATATATGCCAAGTTTCATCCAAGTTGGTTCGTAGTTTTGACGTGATTGAAACACAAACATCCAAACATCTAAACTTTAGCATTTATAATATTACTAGCAGTTACCCGCGACTTTGTCCACAAAAAAAAATAAAAAAAAGTAGCCGATGTGTTTGATCCAGGTTACGAACTATAATATATTCCAAGTTTCATCCAAATCGGACCAGTAAGTAGTAACAGCGTGATTGAAAAACAAACATCTAAACTTTGACATTTATAATAGTAGTGGGATAGTGGTTATTGAAGTTTTCCTAGCGATTGTTCTTTTTAGGTAAGCACCTTGTAGATTCTATTGTTGAATTGGGCAGCGAAAGCCCTCTCGAAGTTGTTTGAATAGTGTGATAGGTAAGCACCTAAGTATAAATAGTATTGATTTTCCGCTGACGTTCCGTTTTCGTATGATCTTATATTTATTTGACAATCATCGGATTTTTTTTACTCACCTATTGAAAATACAATGGATGAATAGGTACTTAGAGTACCAACACTGACTTCATTGAGTCACATCCGCATCAGCAGAGAGTGGAATCGTCGCGTCGCGCGGCTGTCATGCTGTTCCCTGTCCCGAAAATTTAAGCCGTGTGGTCACCCTGCGGCTGCATCTCTATGCCGGAAACTAAAATTGCTATATTTCGATAATGGCTCTGTCTATTGTTTATTGTTGTATGTAGATATTTAGTAAAAATTTTTACTAAATGATAAGCTATATTACACGTCTCTAAGTTTTATAGTTTTTTTGTAAAGTTACTTTTGCGTTTTGGAAAGTGTTCAACCGAAAGTCCACATTAAAATGCTTATAACTTTTGATTGGTAAGTTTTACAAATTACTGATTGATTTTACAAATTGTATGAGCACTTCTACTAAATATTGACTGATTCAGAAACTTAAAATTCCAGTTAGTTTTTTTGTAAAACCGCAAAAACATTTTCGTCAATGTAGAACTGAGGGACCACTTTGTTATCGTGTTTTCGTCTCTCTGCAAGAAGAAGAAGGGCTGAAATTAAGTAGTTTTTTTTTACAAATCTTCTACTAAATATAGACAGTGAAAGAAGATGTGAATACTGATTAGATCCTTGGAACCCAGCATTGCATGTGTGGAACCGAGGGACCACTTTAAAATGCTTATAACTTTTGATTCGTAACTTTTACAAATTGCCGGTTCAGTTTTACAATTGTTTGAGAACTTCTACTAAATATTGAGGTGCTCAGAAACCTAAAATTCCACTATGGTCCCTCCGTCGAAACGCTCATGCGAATTTTCGTCTTCCTGTTATTAAAATGAAGGTTTTTCTCTTTTTGTTAGAAATTGTTCTGTTTCACATTATTTTGGGAGAAATGCTGCAAGGACATTGTTCGCACGGATGGGGTGGCTGGTAAACTGTGAACATTATAAATAGAGATTGACACAATTCAATTTCTCTCTAGGTTTTATCTAGTTAGGTAGGCTAAGTCATTCACTCGTGTCGTGGTTCATTCATAATAAGACATCTAACCTAAGTAGGTAAGTATACAAACAAATTCTTGACAGACTTCTCTTCTTCTTTTTTAGGTACACACACAATACAAAACCTAATTTTTTTGTTGTCGGGGGGGATCGAACCTACAACACAGAAGGTAGTTAATACCAAACCAACTGAGCTGTGACGCTTGTCATTTACAAATTACTAATTACTTATAGTTTTCAATAATTTATTATACGTAGGTAAGTATTGGCTTTTCTCAAATTGTAAAATAAGAATTTCCCATTGAATAAATGCCACTACAATGGCGGGAAACTAAAACGTCATCCCTCTTCCCGCCATTTTCGAGGGCTACGTTCCATTCCACTCATTACTGAAATTCACGCGGAATAGTTAGGTATTTAATTTAATTATCATGCTTTTAGCACAATTTGAATTCGGACGGAAGGAACGATTGTGTTTGTTTAATTGCTGGAATTGCTAGCTCATCATTAAATTAAACGTTGGAGTAAAAAGCGTTGTAAGATGTTACCATTGAGTATGAACAACTGGAATTTGAATTTACATACACAAAAATTTCTCGTAACGAAAAATTCCTCGCTCTCTCAAAAAGTTATGACGGGATGGGTCGAGTCGGGATTTTTCTAACTGAAGTAACTCGAATAAAATGTATATTGACTCGAGGCGATACGAAATCGTCACAAAACGCTCATAACGTATGTGGTAGATTAGCGCGATTCGGCCTCAGTTTCCGCATTACGTAAACCTAACGTATTTGAGTCAAGTTTCGCACGATGTAGCGTTGTCAAAAGCATAATATGCAGTCGATATGCGACATGCTACGCGATATGCAGTCTAACTAATTAGTGATGTGACTAGTAATTTCAAACTCGACTTAAGTACTCGAGTTAAACTGTCTATTGACTTGAGGCGATACGAAATCATCACAAAACGTTCATAGCGTACCTATGTGGTACGGTAAAAGTTGAACCGTTGAAGATTAGCGCGATTGTTCGCGCAATACTTCGTGATTGCTCTAAGTTAAAGTAGAAAAGTTCCAAATCAAAGTAGCCTATCTAATTAAAACCTACCTAGCTAGATTTTGCTGTTTACAAAACAAAGAAACCTGCTTGTTTCGCTCGGCACTTGTTCGCGCTCTAAATAGCTAAGTGCATCACTCTCAGCCATTTCAAAGTTTTTATCCAACTTGCGGTTGCCTCGTAATGGTAGGATCAAGCAACAAGCCTCTTTATGAAGGGCTTTCAGTTTTTAATGCCGACTGTACTTTTCCTTGAGGCTTTGATTTTTTTTAACTTAGTTTAGTGGCTGCGGGAGTAATGCTGCAATGAAGCTTTTGTTTTTTCTGATTCTGTGAAATATGGTTTGTTCAAGATATTTTTCGCAGAATTTTTTGATTAGAAAATTCTGACGCTTCCAAAAACTGCTGAAATAATTCTAAATTGGAGGATCGTGGTCATTCAAACACTTAGGTAAAGTAAGCTGAAAGGACAGATTTTTTTGAACTAAGAAGCAGCTACCTACCACTTATCTAAAACTTTTTTGTATAACTTCCCTTCACTTGGAATAATAATTAACTAAGATAACACCTATGAATAATCTAAATAATATTCTGAAAATAAGTTGAACTTCATGTAATAAGTAACTATTTTGCTTTACGTGAAATAATCCCTATCGCTATAATAATACCATATTTTGGAGAGCCTTGTAGTTATCGCTGTACAAATACTTATAAACCAAGGGAAACTAGGTAAAGACCTACTTATAGATACAGCCGAATGAACAGTAAGTTATTACAGTAGGCTTCTTTTCACATGCACACAACCTTTACACCTTTTCAAATTCACAGTAAAATTCATGGGAATTCGAAAAAAATCTTATAAAAAATATTCAAAATACTTTCACTGGTGAAGTTACAACATAGGGCGCTTCAAAAAGGCCGTTTTCGGCTCGGTAACGCCTATATGATACTTTCGGTGTTGCAGTCGTCCATAGACTACGGTAACCGCTTTCCATCAGGCGGGCCGTATGCTTCTTTGCCTAACTTAGTAGTAAAAAAACTAGGATTATTCTGATAAATCAGTACCTTTGTGCCCACTGCAATTGTGAATACATAATTCTAGAGTAGAAAACTTACATTGGAATGGTAGGCCTCAACACTTTAGAATTGAGACGCAAGTGTGCTTTGCTGGTGCATTATTACCTGCTGCTCAACGACAAGATTGATAACCCTACCGCCCTTGCACGCTGCTTCTTGTATGCTCCAGACAGGCGGCTGCGGCTGCGCGCGCCTCCCCTATTCGCGGCCCCGTCCGTGCGAACACAAACTGCCCGGTATGCGCCTACGGCTCAGGCCCTTAATCTGTTTAACGCTTTTCTTGCTCACACTCCGGAAGTTGACGTATTTTCATCTACATTTAATAAATTCATAAGATTGTGTATTAGTTTTATAGGTATTATACCTCATTATAATTGTTAAATGGCTTACTGCGCGCGTTGGTTAACACTGTAAGTGCAGTAAGCAGCTGAATTTAATAATAAATAAATAAATAAATAAATAAATAATAAATTACCTAACATTTCCAAACTTTGGTACAAGTTCCCATAAGTTGCCTTTTCTATTCACCAAGGACTGTAAAATTTTACCTTACTACGTGTTCCCGTTTAGTCGCCAACCGTATGCGTTTGAAAAGTCCTTCTACAGAGTGTAATCGATTCTGTATTTGCTCTCTATAATCGCTATTTGCGGGTTTCATTCGAAGGTACGTGACGTTTGGTCCGCCACTGGTATTGTTGCAATTATTTCCCTCCATTTTGTAGCGAATGTAGCGATCGCTCGTTGGCCGCAACGCAACAATGAGGTTTGTATTATTGAAGCTTTATTATAAGCTTAGTATGCCGAATTACTGCTCGGCGGTCGTACTAGAATCAGCCTGTTTCGACGAGTGGTTTATTGAAATAATCCTTTACCAGTTCACCGAAATCTTGATGCCATTGACTGACTCTTGATATAGTAGTCACAACGGATCTTTGTCCCTCTGAAGCACAGGAAAATCTCTGAAGTATCTACGCAAAATCCATTTTTGGTCGAGTCGAAGGAAAGCTACTTTTTCCACACAAGGGTACATGCGCAATCGTTGAAATGTCAGAGGGATAAAGCTTCGTTGTGCGTACAGTCGGCTACACATCAACCTATCCACTGTTTGAACTTTGAACTATTATAATTTGAATGTTGCGAATCAGGGATCTCAATAGGTCTCAGCAAGTCTCACATAAAAATATTATCATCCCTCTCGCATGATTCGCAACATTCAAATTATAATAGTTCAAAGTTCGAACCGTTGATAGGTTGATGTGTAGCCGACTGTACTATACCTGCTTGACGGTTTTCGAATCGTGATAGAGCGCACGAACAATACTAATTTGTCTCCGCAACTAAGTCTCTCATTTCAAATCTACGGGTTAGTATGAAATCGATCTAGAAACTTTTGCATTTATATCAACAAAATGTCCCCAAAAGATTTACCTGCAACGTTCGAGAATCTCGGTGAAGTGAACCTTGTACCAAAACGAATAGGTTATCGTCGTCGGGGGAGTGGGTTTACGGCAGTGAACTCGACCAGAGAATACGACATTCCCTTTCGCTTGATTTTTATAGCGATACGAACAAAGATACAACGATACCGAGGTTGGTTTTCCAAATAATAGAACAGCAAAATTGTTCAGCCACGTTCATGAAATAAAACGAAATCATTCACAGCATCATCCAGATGTTCCTTCAAGATTCTTGCAGGTGTTAGATGCATGTTGAGCAAACTATATTTTATCATCTTTACAACATTGAAGAATGACTTCTACAATCATCCTTTTATGTTGAAAACCACCCGTATTTTTTTAGCATTTTGTGGCTATAATATGATTGCGGCCTAGATGGCCTATTGTGATCGCCACTTGTGTAGTGGTCACCCCTATTTGGGGGGTTCATAATTCACCACTAAACCCTGCAGCTGCTGGAAACTGAAGGATTTTCTTAGGGGTGAGGTTTCTCTCGTAATAGTAGCGTGCGTCCTTATAGGTAAATCATTAAATTATACTCATTTATTTACAAAAACTCGCAATGAAAAGCCACGGAAAATGTTCGTAATAATCTTAAAAGTTGATTGTACCATCTCGCAGGATCATAACTGCGCAATCAAGTAGGTAATCAGATTGCGGCCGCATTCTCTTTTACCACAGATAATATAAACTATAGTACTTTTATTGTGCGTTTTATGGATGGAACGGGTCACTAAATTGTTGATGTC
Organism: Gandaritis pyraliata; assembly: GCA_947859175.1. NCBI lineage: Eukaryota > Metazoa > Arthropoda > Insecta > Lepidoptera > Geometridae > Gandaritis > Gandaritis pyraliata. The sequence continues at coordinate 1,509,626 of OX401866.1, read as the reverse complement.
TTTTTATGACATAAGAAGTGATTGAATTTTGTTGCAAAATGATCTAAGAATGATAAATTGACTGCAAACTGCAAAATCTGAGCATGCGCTGTTGTAGTGGGTATACTACATACGTGCGTCTGATTGCAACCCCAGCAATGGCAAATCATAAATAAATAAATATTCAGGGACATTTCACACTACACCCTCTAGTCTCAAACTAAGCAAAGCTTGTAATATGGGAACTAGATGGCTGATAGAATACTTATATACTTTTTTTTGTAAATACATACTTATAATACGTAGTAACACCCAGACATAGAACAAACATCTATGTTTTCTTCGCACAAATGTTTGTTCTTGGTGGGGATCGAACCCACGACCCACAGCACGGAAGGCAGAGCTATTACCGACTGAGCTGTGACGCCTGTAATCATAGGTTTTAGTTTGGGAAGAGCTTGACCCAGGATTTCGCTTTGAGGGCTTCATCCAGCTATTAGGGTTTCATTGGGAAATTCTGGTTTCTGGTGATGTTAAGCGGTTACCTCTGCCTACAACAATGCATTGCAAACTGAGCATGTTTACTGAGGACGTGCCTTGTGAGGTGCAGACATACAGGTGTTAAGTCTCATGTGCCTGTAATTGCACGGCACCCATACAAGACCTAGAGCTGTTGGAGTTGCTTGACAGACAGTGACATGATTATCAAAGACCAATGTCACTGGTCACTGGTCGCAGTCGTGTGAAGTTTGAAAGTCGTGTGTGGTTTGTCCGTTGGAGTCGTATATCGTAAAAATATTCTCAAGTACAAGCGAGTCCCTCAAAATTTGAAATATATATCATAATATTTCAGGCAGACAGTTTAGCAGTCTCATTAGGAAGATACTTTCTTGGCAGCGTGTCAGTACTTGAACAACGTGACGAGTTCTCCAAATACGAGTTACGGTTTTCTAAACTCTGCGTCGGTTATCATGACGGCGGAATTTTTTATAGCAGTGTTAGTTGATTAGATCCGCTGAGCAGCTATCGTACGATCAATATTTGAATGTGTAATCTGCATTCGTATGATCATAAAACGCAAAAATCTGCATCGAAATTCTGAATTTGACTTCACTTTCAAAGATCCTCAAATATCTAAAGAAACATCTCATGGAAAAGAGAATTTATCTCTAGGAATTTTTGTAATGTCTCGATAAGAGCTACGTTTCAGAACTAGAACAGCTAATGGACCAGCCATTGTGAGCGTAATGGTCAGGTAAAAGGGGGAGAAACTAAGACAGTGATGTAAAAGCCTGCTAAGTACGCCAACTACAATGCCTGAGAGAGGCCAGGGAATTGGACCTGCCCCCGTATGCCAATCTTTTGCTGTCAAGTTATATTTCACTGCCCAGTGTAATTTTTTCAGGTAACGTGGTACAATTCTGTACAATTTTGTACCACGTGATCATTCTTTTTAGACACTTGACAGCAAAATATGCGCGAAAACACATCAAATGACGTCATAATGTCACTATTTAGTCACAGAAAACTATGAGTTTGTATGAACTGACCATGATTTAAAACTTTACAGTTCAACTTTGCAGTTCAACTTTGATTGGCATACCAATGCTGGAGACCGAACGCGATATTTACAAAATTAAATGGTTCTGACGTTTTGTTTTTTTTTTATGGCTTCTGTCTGTCCAGACAATTTTGCCAGAGTCAAGTGAATTATTTGAATTAATTTTAGTCCCTTCCCTTCTTTTTAGATTTTTTAGATTTTCCCTTCAAAACTTGAAAACTAAATCCATCAAATAATAAAAACACATAATACACATTTATTCCAATGGCTCACACTTTATGCTATGACTGCAAGTATTATTGGTTAAAATTCCACCAAAATTAAAGAACAATACTCACTAAGGGCGTCTTGCACCAGAATCACTAAACGTATTTAACAGCTAATCGATTTAAATCTGACGTATTTGTATGACTTGACAACTCGCTAAATACTATTTAAGAGTTAAACGCGTTTAGCGATTCTGGTGCAAGCCGCCCTAAAACACAAAGAAAATTATTAAAATATTATGTGTAATTTTACAAATGACAGAACTTGAATTTGGCATAGAATTTTGAAATTGGAACAGTAAAATTGACAGCTTGTTTGTTTTCATGTTTTAAGTATACTTTACCGTGCAACCTCACGACTCGATCGGTGTTGTCAGATTGGCCCCTGGGGTCCGATTCTCGGTTTTTCCATCGCTTCGGCGACGGCTCTCTGATAAGATCGACCTCTAAGTAAGTGGCCTTTGGCGTCTAATTATTTTTGTTTGTTGTTTTAATAATTTATTTGTAACACCTACGGCATGCCTTTACCATTGACGGAATTATAAAAGCGTCTATATGACAATCCCCATACATTTTGCTTCTCCATTTTGCCGTGGCGGTAATGACGTGGCGGTAATATCGTGACGTGCCGTGACGTTGCACGAGAAAGTATAAAAACAGCCATGTAGAGTAGAGAAGTTTCCTTTCTCCTGAGATATTAATTTATTACAAAAGAAAGTAATGTCTAAATCGCTATCCAACCCTAGGCCATAAATCGTCTGTAATTTGAACGGCTCTACATAATCACCCCCAACCCCCATTACTCTTCTAAAGACATCATTACTATGTACTGTGTATTTTTGTCATTTGTTCCGCTCCTTTTATTAGGCAACCAAATTATATCTGCAGTTATTAGACTATCGTTATTACACATTCTCACCTCTATGCCTTTACAAATAAGGTTGATGTTGTAATGTGGTAAGGGTATAATAAGTTGGTGGATTGACTCATTATTTTTTGTGGTCTTTCTCTCATTCTTGCTAATGAGATTTTGCGATATCGCTCCTTTATTCTGATGAAAATTCCGCTTTATACTTAGTAATTAACGTTGAATTTTTTGCTAGATTTTTGCACAGTAAATAGTGAGAGTTTTACCATATTTTTGTTCTATTTATCGGAGCCTTTATAAAACTTCTCAATAAAATAAATATGTACTAAGTTTTTTAAATCTTGTTTTAAACCTAACTACTAATAGGTAACCAAGAGAAAGGCATGCGCTATCAAATATGTAGGGATCTAAGTAGGTACCTACTATCTTTTATATTTTTTATGGTGCCAAGAAAGGGTGCCTCTGCAGTCAGAGAAATTATAAGTGCGTGCATATTGGTGCATAGCATAGCCATTATTATATCTCGCCGATCTTTTCAGCCTCAAATTTTCTCTGATTTTAGTTTAGGTACAGTTCCCGGGTCATCTTGCGAAGTGATTTTATCCAAGGTATACCAAATGACTTGGATAAAATATAGTAAATCTCTAAGCCCCTATTTTTAGGTAAATCACCTCCAAATTCACTTTCACTAACGTATTACCTTTCCCGATAAATTCTTATCGAAAGCAGTTTTCGGGCACAATATAAGTAGGCACTTTGAAATGCTGCCGCCATTAATTTACAAAAATTACCCAAAATTACGGGATTATTGTAATAAATGTCCACGTAACGAGGTGGAGGAGGCGTTAAAACGTCCACAGAAACCACATCCAGTTGGATTTATGGCTCTGCTCAGGCTCCTAATGTACAGTGCTATTATACAAAACTATAGGTTTACCTACATTACCTACTTAGGTACCTACCTTGCTAGAGTAATTTTCGTATAGTAAGGTAAGCTATTTTTGTTGTTGGCCTCCCGCGATAGTGGCTAGATCTACTGCCATAGGTAATATTTAACTCAATTAATTTGAATTTGTACATAGCTTGGGGGTGATTCTAGGCTCATAGAATTTTTTGTCACGATAGATAGGGTTAGTCTCAAAATGTTACTATAACATAAAATGTTAATGATACTAAATTTTCAAAACCAAGGGGATTTTAAGCTAAACTTCGCAAAACACCCATAATTTATTTAGTTTTATATTTCTACTTTTATTTTAACACGTTAGCTGCGGCACCAATTTTTGCATACTTTCCGTTCCTGCGGCACGAGGTATAATCGGCCCGTACCGTGACCAGACGTTAGGGCGACACGCGGTCTATTAGACCCCACCTCCTTTTACAGACTAAAATCCATTTTCTGGCGCGAAATCAAAGATAAATGAGAATTTTGGTCCTTATTGATATAGACAGTGAATTGATGAACCCTAATCCACCGTCGCCCCGGGATCTGATGGCTAGTTTAGGAATTATTAGCAAAACAAAATATGGGATCTTATACACCTCGTAACGCACTGAAATAGGGCAAATTTTCGCTGCGATTAGTGATGGGAAAAATAATATCGACGTTTTTAAACTGTCTTAACTACGCAACGACTTGACCGATTTTGATCAATTATATCTCATTAGATCGTTTTAAGGGCAAAACCTGGCAAAACAACACAAAGTTATCAAAGGATACATTTTTTTTAAATAATCTAAATTGTGCTTGAAGGCGCCATAAAGAAAAAAAACCGGCCAAGTGCGAGTCGGACTCGCGCACGAAGCGTTCCATTCTATACCATTAAGAGGCACCTATTACAGACTTATTATTGGAAAATAATGGATTACGGTTTATGCATAAGGTTTATCTTTCTATTTGTATATGAAAATCTTAATGCGGTTCACAGAATAGAAAAAAAAGGCAACCAGAAGTAGAAAAGAAACTGTCCTATTTATTCTGCCTCGGGCTTTAAAAATACACTTATTAGAACTTGAATTAACATTAAAAAATCAGTATCAATATACTTTTTTTATAAAAATCTCAATATATATGTTGTACTTATTTATGAGTGTTCTATCTCCAATCGACGTGATGCACAACACTGGTCGCGGGAAGCTCGCGTTGAGTGCGGTACGAGGTCAGGGGGGATATGGGACGTTTTAGCCTCGTTCCGCACTGCATTAAAATTATATTAATTCAGTGCGGCACGAGGCCTAAGACATCCGGTACCAAGGTAGGTACACCACCGAGTCCGGAACCATTAGTGATCTCAAATATATATTTATCTCTTTCCTACACTGGACCAAACCAAAGCTATGCCATTCGCACGACAGAGAAATTCACTTTTTTGCTTGCCGCACCACAGGGAAGTTGCATCAGGGGTGATTTAGGCCTCGCTTCGCACTTAACGTGTTAATAATAACTTAGTCTAACATTGGGAGTTTGGTTGTTATGTTGTTAAATAATGAATTCTCTCATTTTGTCTTCCGAAATTAGTATACAAAACATGCAACGAAAGCTTTTAATCATTCGAAAACTCTTCAACTCCCATTTTCGTTTACAAAGACACATAAACCCAAACAAACTTACGGAATATTTTAATAAATTCCAAACAAGATGAAGTTTGTTTTGATTGTAGCTTTGCTTTACACAAGTTCTGCTTTGCACAATTTAAATAGGATCTGTAGAAAATTAAAGTCTATTTACTCCCAAAAAAATAAAAAGGTAAAAACAACTTTCTTTGTTCAATAAAAAAAAAACTACATGCTACAAACTCAAAAGAAAAACCGAAAAAATTCAGTAATTTGTTTTTTTTTTCAAGTTTTTGAAATAATCTTTTAAATAAGTTCTGGTTTCAGGTGGCCTTTTTCAACTCCGTGTATAAAAATTTTCATAATAACCCACAGAATGCTTACGTAGGTAAATTACCTAGGTACTTACCTATCTTACAAAGTGTAGGTAAGTAAAAACCAGTTGTTTGAACTCGATAAAGAGATCACAGCTACTTATTGCAGTCTGACCCGTTTTAACTAAAGTACAAGTACTTTTAAGTATAGTGTTATTAGCAATTACCTATAAGCCAGATGCAAGAAACCTATATGCAACAGGATGCAATAAGTACTTAAAATAATATTACGTAAGCTACAGAAATAAGTAGTTATCTTCTAGCTTAACTAAAATATCATATCGGAATAAGTTGATGGTCACCTTTGCATCTATCACATCTACTTAGAGCACGTCCATGGAGGACGTTCCTTATTATTTATATTCAAATTCAAATTCAAATTCTTTATTGCGCTTTTATGTTGTATAAACAGGTGTTAAAGTATATAGAGTATCAAACATAAACCCTGTTAGGGCACAGCAATTAGGTAGGTATTCTGTGACTACACGGTATTGCATTGCGTCCAATTAGTTTAAGGTATTCTATCACTCAGTCTGAAGTGATTGCGCGACCCATACCCATACAAGTCAAAGTCAAAGTCAAAATTTCTTTATTCAATAAAATCACAAGGATCATTTAGAATTTAGATCATCAAATCAGAACACTGCTTATCGACATAAATGACTCTTCAACGAACGAAAATAAAGCTCTACCATGTGCTTGTAACTAAAAGTAACTAACATAGAAGTATTAGGTAGAGTAGGCGAGGAGAGAGCCCTTATAAAAGTTGTTGAGAACAGGAGAGGAAAGATGATTGGACACCTTATACGACATGACAGCTTAATCGGAAATATCATTGAAGGGAAGGTAGAAGGAAAGAGAGGAAGAGGAAGACCGCGTATTAGCTACATGAGCCAAGTGAAGGCGAAGATAGATGCCATGTCGTATAAGGACGTCAAGGAAGCTGCCCTGAAAAGAAGAACCTGGCGGGAAATGCATACATTACGCCGACAAGAGCATAGCTCTTAAGTTAGAAGAAGAAGAAATCAGAACACTGCTTATCGACATAAATGACTCTTCAACGAACGAAAATAAAGCTCTACCATGTGCTTGTAACTAAAATTAAATACAGGGTATAGCATAATGTCCCTGTAATTCCGAAAGGGGGGTATTTTTACACGTCATGGCGAACAATATTTGTTCTACGACATTTAATATTTCGAAGTTTTTCATTCATGAAAAGCATCTTAGTTTCCTTAAAAATAGCATTGCACATGTGTTAATGTGTCTATGTGTGGGTTCGGCGTGATTGGAGGGTGCGTGAGCATGGTGTACTAACAGGCTGGATACATACGCTATGAAAATAAACACAAGGCTATCGCAAAATTCTAAGATAAAATAAATATTTAAAAAAATAGAAATTTCAAACATGTTGTATTCAACTTTTGCACATGCCAATCTATCCACGTGTTTGGTCTGAAGAAGCCCCTTTTCGGCTTATAGGGACAATATGTTACACGTTGTATATTATGTTAGTTTCTACTAAATAATTATATAAGTCTACTATGTAGAGCCATACTTTAACTCTTGAACTAGGTACTCAAATTAGGTGTACGTAATGTATTTTGTCTGGCTAGCCTAGTTATAGCGACTAACCGCAGGTGCTGGTCATTACCAAGGCGGCTCAAAGACCTATCAACTTGCAAAAACCTGATTCTACATAATGCAGCCAGTGTTGTACCTTGCACTATGACGATCGGTCGTAGTACTAACCAGTAGGTATAGATTGCAGTGTTAGTGCTATTAACGATATTTATAAAATTAAGTAAGAGGTGAGTCTCAATTATTTAAATAGTTGTATTATACTCCGTGTTTACTTCATACATATTAAAAATATTTTATTCCAATTTATTTCACGAGAACAACAAAATGCTGCCCCTACACTATTGCCAAGTTACAAGTACACAGGATAAAAAAAGCCAAGCTAACCCTCTAGAAAATCTAAATGCTCCAAATATAGGTAGGTTTAATTCCGTTGGTGATCATAGACATAATTAAAAAATCCCTAAGTAGCTACCAGGTACCTATTACTTAGGTTAGGAAAACGAAATAGACTCAGCTTTGAAAGCAAAAAATTTTTGGTTCCCATCAGCGCTGAACAAACGTATTCATAATGTGAAAATATGTATTTTTTTTTCGTTTTTAAGTAGATACTTAGTAAAATATAAATTACATCTATGTAGGTATTCATTCCAGAATGTTAACTGTTTTTCATTCTTTCAGAATACAGAATAATGTTGAACATAAAACTGGTGTTATATGTTTGTTTGTTTGTCGTCTTCGTAACTTGGATAACTGGATCTGCAGGTGAGTAGGTTGTCACACCCTCAGCAATGCTATTCCTGTTCCATATTATTTATTTTGATGAGTAGGACTTCCTATCCTAACCAAGACAGAATAGGTAGCACCAATAGCATTTTCAATAGGTAAGCCTTCTGAAGGCTTTATGCTCTCAATCTTGGCTTGTCCGATCACGCTAGATAACCTATAAACCCTTTCATCAGAAATAGCATAGTCTGCCATTATGAGGCAAAGTGTCCGCATGATCTTTCAAAGATAATGCTAAAACGAAAGCATAGACAAAACACGCGGCTAAAAACTAGACCTATTAGAATTACCTCCACTGAAGACGTGCCCTTTAAGACAATATGTGCATCACTCTGATACCTACGTAAGAGGTTTGTGATTGCACCAGCATCCTTCAAGTTTTATGGTGTCATTTTCAGGGATCTTTATTCCCAACCTGTCTGAAAGCTGCTACAGATGCTTATGTCACGTGTCTACTGAATGTGACGTCTCCCACGGGTGCACTGGGGGGTACTGTGGACCCTTCAACATATCTCGGGTGTACTGGGTGGACGCGGGGAAGGTGGTCATGTCGGAAGATGATGCTGAGAGGAACCATGGTGAGTCTCCGTCTCCTTAACCCAGCGTGGGAACTTCTTTCGATCACTGTCTTGTTATGAAGATGTGATGTACAGTCGAAGACGCGTCTACCTATACTGTTTGGACTTTAAACTATTAGAAGTTGAACGTTGGGAATCGTGCGAGAGGGACGACAGTGTGTTTTAGGACGGGCTGCGAGCGCGGCGCATGCCTACTAAAATACCAAAACGACTTTCCAACGATTCTCTGCATTGTTATGTAGCGTAGTTATGGTTGTATTGGGTGTATAACCTGACCTGTGGCCGTGTGTAAGTACTAGCGATGTAGGTGTACCCGTCAGGACGGTCCTGATGCGGATTTCAAAGCTTATAAAATTAAGTATCTTAAAATAAGTCTAAAATATATTGTTTTTACAGCGTGGGAAGACTGTGCCCGGAGCTACCACTGCTCGAAGCGAATCATCGAGGGGTACTTAGTGAAATTCGGCAAAGTAAGCATTCGTTGTTCCAATATTTACACCGAGAATACGGTTGCCATAAAGCTGTATTAGGAATTTTTGTCTAAATATAAAATAAGCTTATAAGTAAATAATAGTAGGTACCAACCTAAAACCTACCTAGTTTAGCTTCACGTAACGGAAGTTACGGTATAGGTATCTGATCTGATTTTTTATATTTTGACAGGCGTCACAGCTCAGTCGGTATAGCTCTGCCTGCCGTGCCGTGGGTCGTGGGTTCGATCCCCACCAAGAACAAACATTTGTGTGTGGCAAACATAGATGTTTGTTCTATGTCTGGGTGTTACTATGTATTATAAGTATGTATTTACAAAAAAAAAAAAAAAAAGTATATAAGTATTCTATCAGCATCTAGTTCCCATATTACAAGCTTTGCTTAGTTTGGGACTAGAGGGAGTTGTGTGAAATGTCCATGAATATTTATTTATTTATATTTGCGTAACGTTCAAATTTCTCCACTTAACCTAAACAAAGTACGTCCGATACCGTACTTAATTTTTTTTTATAAATGCACCATACAATGAAAATACACTACCTACATAAAAAAAGATCTTTTCATCTCACCAAAATGTTTGTTGGTTGGAATCGAACCTATGACCTAAAACATGGAAAGCTGAGCTATAAGATGACTGTTACATCTTTTTCAGGACTGCAACGGAGATGGAGTGACCAACTGCTTCGACTACATGATGATTAATGGTAACGGGGGGTACGGCTGCACAGCACCGCTAAATAGAAGTGCCAATGGCCGCAGGTGGCTGAAGAGGTTCGAGAAGTGTTCCATCTAGACCCATGTTTGATCACTTAAATTCTTGTCCTAGGAACAACTGCAGCTTCCCATAGAAGCATAGTCTTCTGATCTTGCAAAATCAGCTAGAATTTGAAGACCTTTTATGCATGAGTTTAACCTAGGTAGGTACTGTAGTTATCTATTAAAATAAGTACATAAGTGAAATATAAATTAGTATACAAAGTCTTTTTGATGTTATACGAGTCCTTATAGAATTTGAATGGAAAAACTGGTACAATTCTGTTAAAATTTCATTTTTTGTGATAAATGGAATCCGTTATTGGAATTGCATAAAAAACATAGATCGTAAAGCGGAAATCGTTCAATTGTATGTACTGATAAAACTTCATGATACGGCCTCTGAAATCTGAAACTAGTGAAAAATTCATATACTCGCTTGTCGAAACGGGAGCAACGTCTAGACAAGTGCGATGCATATTCAGGGCTCGCCAGGAATTTAATGAGCGCGGAAATAGTCAAACTACACGCCTGACGTCCTACTGACATCGTACTCACGTCCTGCTGACGTCCTACATTTAGTTCCGTAGAAGAACAAACATACCGATCCTCACAGAGAATAGAGTAGAACCCGTAGTCTGAGTTTTATTTCCTTGGTTTTTTTTTAACCCCGCAAATACGACAGAGTGTTATAAGTTTGACGAGTCTTTGTGTATGTGTTTGTCTAAGGCATCGTAGCTCCCGAACGAATGAACCGATTTTGAATTTGTTTATTTTTTGTTTGAAAGGTGTAATTAGTCGGGAGTGTTCTTAGCTATGTTTGATGAAAATCGGTCCAAGATAGCCGCCGCCACAAAATGGCGGATTACATATTGAGGTGCAAACCAAACATTCGATTATTAGATAAATAAAGTAAGAGTGAAAATCTTAACTTTCGAGATACACTTTGTAACATATTCAAGATTTTGGCTGTTCTCAACTTTGACTTGAAACTCGACCCATAAGATAGTACATACGTCAAAGTAACCCAAACTTTCGATACAGTCCCAACTTCAGAGCGTTGTAGGGGGGATAAGGTAGATCAACTATGCGGTGAATCAGTGGTTTGATTAATTATAGAAATAACTCACCTAGTGGTAAGTATTACTTATTTTTTTCCCACAGCTAGGCACAGGGTTCAAACCTCTACAGCTCTAGCTAGAGCCTTCTCCGTCGAGATCGTACAGTCCAGCGTTTTCTCAGCTGACTCAAAACTTGGGGCTAGATTCAGGCCCACGAAATCGAACAAAACTGTCTACCTTTACTTACAAAAGCTTTCTTTTTGGTTATCACATACCCAATAAAAAACAAACCACACCACATAAATAACAGGCGACACGCGGAAACCGGACAACAAAATTGCAATAAAAACATGGCATAAAAAACGATGTAATTTTTAGCTTCTGAATATGTTTATTTGGGACACTGGACACACGGACCGGTTCATACCGGTCCGTGTTCATAATGATAATAATATGATCCTAATTTTATTTTTAGGAAAATATTTTTTTTTTATCTTTGACCCATCTCATTTTTACGTGCGCCGCCATGCCCGACCGCAATAAGTATTTCTCATTGTCTACTTGAAAATTACTTGAAAATATTATCTAGCTACTTACCTTCCCAAAATGGGGTTGGTACCGCCTACAGCAGAAATCCGCGGATTGACATAAAACAAATAAAAAAAAACTCTTAAAACCACAAAGGTCACTTCTGGACTTTTTTATATAAAAAAAGTCACTTCTTACTTACTGACTTAATTGTCTTAGGTGAATATATGTACCTCAAGTGCCTATTCTGTACAACCAAGCTTGAAGCCTACTTAGCAAGTGCTTAGTCATTTATGAATCAAAAATATTTACCATCAGATTACCTAATGGTGGGTTGGGTTTGGTGTACCTTATACACACGGCTACAGGTCAGGTTATACACCCAATACAATCATAACTACGCTACATACAATGCATAGAATCGTTGGAAAGGAAGCGCAATAGGCTAGGGCGCGCGCTCTGCTCGCAGCCCGTCCTACACAAACACACTGTCGTCCCTCTCGCACGATTTGCAACGTTCAACTTCTAATAGTTCAAAGCCCAAACAGTATAGGTGGACGTGTCTTCGACTATACATCAATGCTCATCGTAATTTATACAGTTGTAATTAACATCAATGTGGAAAACATGAGGTGAACAGTCAGGAATCCAAGATCACTTTCCCTGATGGTAAATAAGTATACAAAGTTCGAGAAAAGAGACCATCTGACGAGCCTGTATTATTCACAAACATTAATTCCCACTTAGATAAGCGTAACGTACGTCGACATACTGAATTTCGGCAAGGACTACACTTCCTTCGTATTTTTCCACATTTCCCAACCAAACGGGCCATAAAGCTCAGATAATAAGCATAATAGCGGGATATATTCGTATTATCGCCACAACATCTGTACAGAGATATTATGCGTTATGTCATGCCACCGAAATCAAGGATGAAAGAATCAACATCAAGGTTGTGGAGGTGTAGAGTGAGATTTATAGCTGTGTCAACAATATGAGCGGAATTGCAGCATTGATTGCTAGCGGATCAGTCGAAGTAAAGCTGTGACTTGAAGTCCAACTTTTTCCGAATTTCATAAGTACTTTACTATTTGTATAAGAGGTCTACATGAACAGAGGAAAATTATAAAGGTTTTATAATATCCCAAAAACTTTAATTCCTAAAATCGAGTAGCATCCTACTCGACTTATAACTTTTAGGGCATTAGAAAAGTCTTTGTGATTTGCCATAATTTGTGCAAATTCATGGCACCATTTCCAAGAACAACAGCTCCAAACTACATAGGTACATTATTTCTGAAGAGATTGCTCCTCGTGCCTAGGAATTTGACAGTCGTAGCCTAATAGTTATCGGCTATCTAGAGATCATTTTTTCTAAAATCTACCAATTATCTTTTATTTCACGCCAGTATGGCCATTTTGAAATACTTACTTGAAAGATTACTAGTTTTTATTCTGTACATTTTTGCGGAGCCTTCTGTTTTTTCAAACATTTTTTAAAACTTACAAAGCGTCACATCCGTTAGGCAGTTTCGTTATTCCGTGTTATCCTCGTATGTAGGACATAGAGGATGTTCCATTTCACGCATCACGCATGCGACCAAGTTGGATTACTTACCATGTTTTTATTCTGTACATTTTTGTAAGGAGAATTTTTTTGACGTGACGCTGATTTCTAGCAAAAAATAAATTGAAAATCCGTGAGTAAGGAGACACATTATTTTCAAATTCGAGCAAATTATTACCTTGGCTTATTATTTTGTCTCAAAAAAAATCTCCTTATATTTTTTTTCCAGAAATCCCCACTATTCGCGTTTTAAGTTTTTTTTTAAGAAATCGTAGTCCAGCTACGTCGTAGCATGCTACGGTGTAGCAGTAGGGATTTATTTTTACCTACAGCATTTATTATTAGCATTAGAAATCGTAGCAATCGTCTACGGCGTAGCACGTAGCACCCAGAACAAAAAACATGACGAAAACACGATAGGATGTGTAAATTGAAATGAAATTTATTATCGACAGGTATAGGTAGGTACTTTACTAAAATGTGTGCGTTCAACATGGTAGCAGTCAATGGTGCGTTTAGTTTTAGATAGATTTAGATTATTCCAATCTTTTGCTGACAAGTTATATTTCACTGCTCAGTGTAATTTCTTCATTCTTTTTCATCATTCTTTTTAGACACTTGACAGCAAAATATGCGCGAAAACAAGAAGAAGAAGAAATCAGATAACATCATAATGTCACTATTTAGTCACAGAATAACTATGAGTTAGTATGAACTGACCATGATTTAAAACTTTGCAGTTCAACTTTGAGATTGCGATCGGTGCCCAGGCTTCAACAGCACTACGGCATCGCGAACTGTTAAATAAAATGGTAATAATTCTGACCGCCCGAGACTTGGCCGCCAAGCGTGTTTCTTGGCTGCGACGGTCTCTACCACAGACTACAGAAGAAACAAATGAATTTTCTAGTGTCAATATTTGCAGAACCCGAAAAAGCCACGGATAAAATGCTGATCTGAAGCCTTCATCAAACAAAAATGACATTTTATAAGTAAAAAGCTCGACCTTGCTGGTCCCTAATAAAAAATAAAACTCTGGTTTAATAGAAACAGCTACCGTAATTTACCGACCGCAACAAGCGACGTAGAACTTTGTAAACATATTATTGGTTGGCGGCAACGGGCTGGCTATATTCGTAGTCAGCAGAGCCGAGAACCAAATTGGGGAATAAACGTTCAAGAGTAGCAGGACCACGAACCAGAAGATGAAGTGCAGCGTGAACGGTTGAATAAACTAACGACATTGTGAAGACCGCGGTATTGGTGGTCCGATGAAGCTCAAAATCGTTTTTCTTGGAAACCATTGAAGGCTTTTCCCAGAAGTGGACTTACAGCTCACGACTCTTATAATAAGGAGCTTCAACTAAAATTAGACGTTTTCATCAGACTCGTCTGCAATCCGATAGCGACCAAAACTGGTGCTACACCCACAGGACTCAGAAAACAAACATAAAATCAGGAGAAACAGAGTATAAGGTAATGCGGGCAGAAAAAGCCACCCTGGGCTCAGTACTCGTACCTACGGGTATGTACTTTGTAATAACTATCATGTACTCTGTGGTGCCGGCGAAATAAAAAGTGGTTGTCGCCTTGCTGTCATGAATTTTGCAAAATCTACGGACAAGAGTTGGGTTTAGTCAGAGCATGCATAATCAAAGGGTTTACGCACGGATTGGAGCAATAATGTGGAGAATCTACGAAAAGAAAATTGTCATCCATAGTCAACGCTTCTCGGCCTTTTGGCTAAGATCAAAGTCTAAAAATAATCAAAGTGTAAATATCTGAAAAATCCTTAGTCATAGTTTCTTTATTCAATAAAATCACAAATAAGGATCATTTAGAATCGCGACCAGAGCCTAGAGCCAATCCAAAAAGGTTTATCATAGAGCCGATGTTCTGAAGAAGTAAATTGTATAAAGAAGATTCAATACCGTTCTGGCTGGAAACCTAATTCTAATCCAAGGTGGGTAATCCTGCTGGAAATTACACCTTTATGAAGACCTTTTGTCTTCCTAAGACTGGGGAATACCGGCTCAAATAATTTAATAGCATTGCACATGTGTAGATAGATAGATAGATAGATAGATATTCATTTATTTGACACACAATCACAACACAGGTACAGCACAGAACAAACATAAAAAAAAAGAAAACAATAAGTACCTACATAATTATAAGTACCTAGTAGGTAGGTAGATAGGTAGGTAGGCTGGGCAGGTGTGAGTGCTGACCAGCGCGTTAATCTGTGTAAATCTAAGGACCGTAATGTATGTAGGTATATTAATTATTTCGATGTATCAAATGCTTGAGCGTTGATCTGAGTGGTGCCTTAGTCCAAAAGAATAATTATGTAGATTCACCGAGTTATAGCACTAAAAAATGCTTGCACTGCCCGGGAATCGAACCCGGGTCGCAAGAATGGGAATCTTGCATGATACCACTACACCAGCAGTGCTTGAACACCGTAATTGAAAAGAAAACTTAAAGTAAGAAGTGGTTATATGTTACAACTGTAAAAAAGTAAAAGCTGGTTGATAAAGTAGGTAAAACTCAATAAAATAGGTAATTAAATTGAACAGTATACGTAACTCCTAGGTAGCAAGTTTTGTGTGTTTGTTTAGGTCCCTGTCTGATTTAGCGGTGACAATGCAATAATAATGGTGCCAGCAGGCTGATCTAATGATGGAGCTAGAAGGTGGTCATGGGAATTCTGCAATAAAAGGAACCAAAAATAAAAAGTTGATTTTCAAAATAACATTGATTTATCCATCTGTGAACTTTGCTAGAAACTAAAACGATATGTCGTAGAGTAGAGGGATGTACCCACGTCGCAGTCTTCGCCACAACAACCCTTGCTATGCTAAGCATACTTAGTACCGGAAATATCCGATCGTGGCGCCATTGTACTACGGAAACGCATGCGCGGAACACTTCCTCATTTTTTCGATGTCCAAATTCATGAATGGGCCCATCACAACCAGTAGTACCTAAAACTTAGTTAATTTTATTATTATTTTAGTAATAGAAAATGCCAGCTTCAATCCTACACAGTGCTAGTGTTGTTCAAAGACGATAGTGTTGTGGAAGTGGGTTTTCCCGCTCGATTGATGACAAAAGCTAAAATAATCGTAAGTAATTGTTATTCAGTTGTTTTTATTAGCTCAAACCGCTTGTTATGCAATAGTTGATTCTAATACCGCTTTGCAATCAATCTTACTGTGAAAAATAGTTTATTAGTTTATGAGAAATTGAACGACAGTCATTAAAATTTACAGGATTTCCTTGAAAACAAAACTGCGGTAATTTTATCGATTCGTCACTTCAACTTCAGTAAATGATCGTTTCTATGCCAGTTGGTCTAGAAAATAAATCAATGCTTAGGACAGGAGTCTGTTCTATAAAAGAAATTACAAAATCATTAAGGTCAAGGACGGGGCAAGACAAATTGTTGGGTAGGGGGTTGCTTGGGGGTTTATGTCATCGCAACGCGTGACTATGTTAGTGTGGATATACCTTTCAAAACCGGCTGTATTTCTTACTTATATAATATTATACTAACTATTATTATATAAAATATTATACTAAATATTATATTAACTTACTTATGTATAGTTATGTACTTACCTACCTAAATTACTAGTACCTGTGCGTACCTTGGGTATTTGGTACGTTATTTTTGTTATTTATTTGACCGGACCCAACGTAGGACCGGTCACAAGCTTTTAATTAGGTACAAAACTATCTAAGTTCGACATAAATACAATGTGAGTAGGTAAGGTAAAATAACATCAAAATAATAAGTGAGCACACACACACAATGGTAGATAATGTAATAAGTACCTAGATACTTATTACAAAAATATAATAAGCCTCGGCCTTCTAGTATGCTTTCTACACACTACATACGCGCTCTAAGTAGGTGGGTAGGTACAGGTACTTGTTAGGACTTTAGTAATTAGACCTTTTACTTCTTTGTAAAACTGTCTCTACTTTAGTTCAATTTTACGCATATTTCCCTGATATTCCAGTTTGAACCATGTCAAGCAGCCCATTCCCTTACACCTGCGAGCTATGCGGCGCTGAAGGGCTCACAGACGAAGGCATGCGGAGTCACACTCTCGAGGTCCACGTCACAGGACGGCCGGAATGTCCCTTCTGTGACTGCGACGTGCCCCAAGCACAGCTGGTGGGGCACGTGCAGAGGGTGCACTTGCATTACCTGACGCCCGAGAGGGAGCTGATGGCGTTTATTGATGATCAGAGCCCGAGGTATGCTTTTCTATGGCATTCAAGTGTAGGTAGGTTTCAAATCCTTTTTGAATTCATGGAAAGTATATCACTTCTAGCCATCAACTTATCATCTACTGACAAGTGCTTTGATAAAGATATTGTAGGTAGCAGCACACTACTCGTAATTAGTAGGTCAGAGTACCTACTGGTGTGAGCTGAAGGTAGGGTATGCATAATTTGGGATGAGAAAAACAAAATGAGATTTAGTATCCCCTAAGTTATCTCAGTGAGATTACTCAACCAATACTACTACTTGGCAAGTTGCCGAAGGACATAGTTTATGAGCTCTCTGCCCCCGAGATTAAGAAATACATAATGTACAAATGACAGAAACGAATGCTAACGTCTGCTTAAACGTCTTCATAAACAAAATAGTAATTCGGACGGAAACGGCACCATGAAATATAAATGGATAATTGATTACACAGAGACAGAGGGTAAAAATACTATTCCTAATAACTGAAGGTCTAGAACTACTAGCCTCTACTACTTGCGTCGAATTGGAATCAGTTTTAGTGATGTTCTCAAATGTGTTTAGATCCAAGTTTCGCTGTTTGGTCCAATGGTCGCTGACCAGTGGTCGATGGGTAAATAAATAAAAATAAGGGTACCTACCTATTTGTAGCATAATAGACGTAATACAACAGACGACGAATAGACGTAAGACGTAAACAGAACGTGGCTTTATTTAGTTAAAAAACCACAACTAAGTAGGCAGAATAAGAACTCACCAATTTACTACTTACCTATTTTTAGTTTTGACGATGATTCGAAGATGACGACCACGGACAGCTGCAGTTACAATACCCCTGGCTCCATCAACGGCTGGAATAGTCCCGACATCTCTTCATCCTTCCACAACGGAGCTATTTCCAAAACCTCGGCTTACCACAACGGATATCAGGATAACCGACATGATAAGGACATCTCTAGGTCACCGAAGAACATCAATTTGTGCAATGGGTTGAAGAATGTAAATATTAGCAATGGGGTTATACCTAAAAAGTTACAGAGCAGGCAGAATTCGAATGAGGCTGAAATCAACGGTTATGATAAGAAAGGTAAATTTTCTCTCTTACTCCTAGTGCATGTACCTACCTACTTACCAGCATGGCACCATAGTATTTTGCTCCAACAACTTCAGTTTCCTGTTTTTTTTTTTATTTCAGGATCACATGCGAGCCCTAGTCACAATAGCGGAAGCTATGAAGGGTCACCAAATAAAAAGGTGATTTTGAAAGCTCTAGGCGTCCTAAATAAAAAAATAGTACTCACATACTTCCACCAGTACAGTACCTACCCACCTCTTTAGCATGGTCTTAGAATATATCCAATACCTAATGCATTTATTTTTCAGATAACAATGGCCGGTGCTGGTCAAGGATCACCGTTGAGATCCCAACTAGCATTAAAACTAAAAGCTAATACACCTAAAAAAGCGCCTACACCTAGTCCTACCGTACAGGTAATGTCCATACTATGATCATCCACATCCATATTTGATTAGTAGAATGTATGGAGGTAGGGTAGAATGTTTGTCAAAGAAAGAGAATTTGTAAGAAAAAAAATAGTTCTTTTGATTTTTAAATGTCATTGTCACTGTCAGTCATCAGCTGTCTCGTTTTTCTCGTGCGTGGTATAATCTGTGGTTGTGGTTATTTTGTTTACAAAACATAGCCCGCCGAATCTATTTCGTATTTTTTGCAATATCATCCAAAGTACCTATTTGCATTGTTCTAAATTATCTAATTTCAGTGCCTTTTATGTGATTTCACATCAACATGCCCGAGAAAACTGGAGGAGCATATAAACCGGGCTCATTTCGACCTCACATCGCCGTCTATCTTGGGGGATGCTAATACAAACGCGAACGAGAATCCTACCCTTGGACTGACGAATCCTACGATAACTTTGACGAACACCATAACACTGGATAATAAAACGCTGGCGAATGCTATGGCGGTTTCGCCGGGACCGCACGGCTCGACTTTTCAGTGTCCCATCTGTGAACGGGAGTTTGTCAGTGGCTCTGATGTGGAAATGCACGTCAATGTTGAGCATCGGGATATACTTAGTCCACAGAAAGCGGTGAGTATAATTATTCACAATAATAAACAAAGATATCTATGTAACAAATGAATAAGTGGAGGAATTTAGTGCAGTAAATCTCCTTATGATCGAAGTGACAGACAGCGACCTCTGTCGCGGCTGTCTTCAGGAAAAAGAAACGGTAGAGCATATATTGCTGCGTTGCACTGCCACAAATGAAGCCAGGTTCAAAACGGGACTGCAAGAGCTAATCGGCTCCTACTTTGCATCCACAACACCATCGAGGATGCCGGAACATTGCTGCCATCAACCCAAAGTCCATCTTCATTACTTTAAAGAGTTGTGCTGGCTGGGGTGAGGTTAGCAGGGGGATAAATGCACAATACACCCCAACATGGGACATCGGTGCAGATCTTATTTCCCCACCACAAATTATAATTAGAATACATAAAATCAGAGTTTACATCAAATGTTAAATTTCCAGGAACAAGTAGACAATGCATCGTGTCATGATGTTGTGATGATGGAGGAGAGTCCTGTCAGCAGCTGTCCTGTCTGCTGCCAGCCACTTCCACTGTCACACCATGAACTGGTATGAAAACTTCATTTGAGTGATTTTTTTAAGTGATCTATGGTGATATGCTAAATATATTGAATAATTCCAGATCCAGCACATAGAAGAACATTTTGAAAGGGGGGAGGACGGCGCGGCTGGACTCAGCGACGCCGAGCGGCAGGCGCAGCGCTGCAGGGAGGAACAAGAGTTTCAGTTGCTACGGGTAAATATAAATGCTGGAGCAAACTAATACTCAAATGGAGACCATGCTTAGGCAAGCATAGTGTAGGACGCTCTCTGGAGAGATGGGGCGACGATCTGCGAAATGTAGCGCTTACCCTGGATGAGAAGAGATGAAGACCGAGCTCAATGGCACGTTTTGAGAGAGGCGCGAGCCTCTGTGTGCCTGGACGTGAGTCCAGCAGTGAACTCTAGTCCTAAACTAAGCTGAGTTTGTTCTATGGGAACTAGATTGGTGAAAGAATATTTATAAATACGTATATACTTGTAACACCCAGAAACGGAACACGAATTTTAACATCAATGCGACGCGCACAATGCATTTAAAAATATGTGTGGCTATTCTCTAAACACTACATATTTATATTCTAGGCTCAATATGGGATGGAGGAAGATGATGACGAGGCATATGCAGACCGAGCCACGAACAGCCTCAAACGAGCAGTGTACAGCGGAGCCCTATCCGTCGCGGGCTACTACGAACGCAGCGTTGGCCTCCGCAAGGCCTCCGCCACAGGACGCGACGCTGGCTCCTCAAGAACTAACGGTAATGCTACGTTTTAATTCGTAGGGCCATAGAATAAAATAATATTAGTTATATATTAAAACCTATCATAGAATGAAACCGGGCATTTGTTAAATAAAATAAAACATAAATATGCTGTATATATCACCTACGAGTAGATTAGCAAAAGTCTTTGCATCTAATGTTATTGACTTATACAGCATCAGAGGCCACTTTTTCCCATGCCTATATGAATGGGGTACTATAGTGCAGGCACATTGGATTAGATTAAAATGTAATATATATTTAGCTATGTTTTGTTTGCAGGTCTCCTGGAAAGGATAGCAGAACTAAACGCTCAGAACCCTAGCATAGTGAAGACATATTTGTGCAGTGGGGTCGACCACTACGCCAGCACGTACGGCGATCGGGGGTGGGGCTGTGGCTATAGGTACCTACCCAACCTATTTATTTTTATTCTCAGTCATAAGTAGTTTTATTTTTTATTAGAGTTTTTTAAATCACGGTTTGTGTACTTTATTCATTGTAAACTTGTTAACTATTTCTTTTCTTGGTGTTTTTTTACAACATATCAAAAGTTATTCATATCAAGGTAAATGACGTGGGTTCGAATTCTGCTCGACTATGTTGGACATCTCATGTCTGAATTTGTTCACGGATAAATCGAAAAAAAATCTTTTATTTAAAGCCTACTTCAAGTACTTCTGAGTTCTTGGCTGATAATAGTTTTGAATTATTAATTTACTTAAAAAGTATATAAGTATTCTATCAGCATCTAGTTCCCATATTACAAGCTTTGCTTAGTTTGGGACTAGAGGGCGTCGTGTGAAATGTCCATGAATATTATTATATAATGACTTTTTTATTCTTCTTATTAATATGCACCTATTAGTAATGTTTGTGCGCCGCTAAGCGAAGCACAGAGGTTCATTTTATTGTTTATCATCTGTAAGTAAGTAAGTAAGTAAAACATTTATTTGCGACACACAAGAAATTTAAAATAAACAAATACACTAGAAAGAAATAAACAACAAGAGAGACAATAATTACTAAACAGAATCACAAATCAAATACAAATAATACAAAGAAGAATACATTTACAAAGTGTGCAATGGTGTCGCAAAATGGACCCAAGCTCAGCATACTGTGGGTTGCTAACAACCCACGCTGGTCTTCCGCTAGAGCCAAATTTAAGATGCGGACGTGAATCTGCATTTATAACCTGTGTTTACAAATGAATAAATGATGAAATGGATTATAGACTTTTTTAAATATTTGTTTGTACTCTACAGAAACATGCAAATGGTTCTATCGTGTCTGATCGCGGAGCCGGCGTTCTCGGGCGCATTGAACGCCTCCAACGACTGCGAGAGCGTGCCTTCCATTCCCAAGCTGCAGCTGCTGGTGGAGAAGGCCTGGCAAAAGGGGTTTGACACTCAAGTACCAAATCAAATACTAAACAGCTTTATTTTATAAGAAAAGTATAAACCACGAGGCCTTATCATCATCATCAACCTATACTCGTCCACTGCTGGACGTAGGTCTCTCCCAAGACGCGCCATTGAGCTCGGTCTTCGGCTCTTCTCATCCAGTGTCTGCCAGCTACATTTCGCAGATCGTCGCCCCATCTCGCAGGAGGCTTTAAGGAGGCCTAAATATTCCGTCACCATACTAGTTGGCCACTAACTCATGCGAGTGAACGATAAGAAAAAATCAACCAAATGGCCCACCTTAAGCTACCTCTGATTATAAGAATTCATTACCTCGTAGTGCACGTCCACTGAGGATGCCTTGGGTACTCGGGGTAACAGGCGAATAGCATACAGCTGGTTTTTATTTTTGTTTTGTGGGCTAATAACAAACCAAAAGTAGCTTATTAGTTATTCCAGGGCAACTTCACGTCAATTGAATACCTAGTACGAGTTTTGGTGTAAAATGTCTGAAAATAAAACTACACGCGTATAAAGTCGCGGGTAACAGCTAGTTTAAATATACTTTAGTCTGTAACCCAACCGTATCACAATTATTTTAGTAGGTATTTTTTTAAAAGCCGTGTTGGCCGAGTGGGATTGTACCTCGACTTTCGATCCGAAGGTCGTGGGTTCAAATCCCGACCGTGCATCAATGCATTTTTCGTTCGGAAAATTTATATGCGCATAACACGAGCTTTACGGTGAAGGAAAACATCGTGAGGAAACCCTTGGCTTAGTCAGCTCCGCACGTATTGACCTTGTCTTTCCTGTGGATACGGCTGACTAGGCTGAGAGGATGGTATAGGTGCTGGGCAAGCCTACTCCATCTAAACATTGTCTCAGGCACTACAGTGTCCCGTTAAGGCTGGGGATCTGCCAAATTGCCAAAACTAGCGAAGTTCAAAGTGTGTTTAAAAGAAAAGTAAGATAGTAACTTCATTTATTTTGGTTGCAAATCAATATTCAGGATATGTGTAACAATTACATATTTAATTTAGCTTCATTTAGCTGGTTTATAATAGATAAATCTGGGATCAAACACAGCTCTCTCGCGCCCAAACCGTTTCGAGTCAAGTTTGTGCACTCGGATTAAGGAAATGAAAACAAAATCGCAAAAAGTACTCAGCGCGTCTTGATGTACATATCCTTGTCTCCAAAACGCCCTGAATACATTTTGCGATTTTGTTTTCATTTCCTTAATCCAGGTGGCAGAAGATCTTCGAAATTTTGGATTTTAAATGGTCTATTCCACAATATTCCCTTGTTTTATCTACAAAACAACTAAACTTACGTATAGGCCAAATATTTAAGTATATAAAAAGTGTAAAATCTTTACTTAAATAGTCTTATTTTTTTTAATATTTAATAATTGCTGAGACTAGTTTTTAACCAAATATCGCAAGAAAATTCTTCAGTGGCCTCTAGGCGGCCGAAACGTTCGGACGTCAGGCCCACGCCAAATTTCTCAGGATTTTTAAATAAAGAACACGCAAACGTCTACTCGACAAAAGTCTACAAATCATGGTTCTATTGTATCATTTGAGTACACTACGTAGCAACATGGCAGTTTTTCTCGCGGCTGCGCGTAACGCGTAAGCAGACCGCGTAATAAGCTCATTTGACATTTACGAACAGTCACAATAAAATTTTATCGAGTAGAACTCCTGGTTTGCCAATTAATACGCATTGAAAGTGGCTTTACTTTTTTCTCTTGTATACATGACAATATCCAACAATAACCATACCAATGTAAACTTAGTTTTTATTTCTTTTAAGTCAACTCCGCCAATCAGTCAGTAGCTGTTATTTGTTTACACGGAAAATAGATTTTTCTATCCTAATTCCAATTAAATTAGGATAAGTAAGTACCTAATTATTATCTTGCTACTGCTCATACTTGTATTGCATTTAATTCAACCTATTTTATTGCTTTTGTAAAAACCTTTTTGTGAACAACCTTATTTATTCTAAAGAAGGATCTAACATGGACCGGAGAGGAACATTTGATGAAAGTAGAATACATAGAGAGAGACATTGCCTTCTGGCAAGACAAAATCTACCATTTTATCTTGCCAGAACGCAAAGAACCACATCCTATCCTATCCTACTAATTACCTATTATAAATGCGAAAGTTTAGATGTTTAGGTGTTTCAATCACGTCTAAACTACTGAACCAACTTGGATGAAATTTGGCATATATGCCAAGTTTCCTAAAACTCAATCCAATCCAGTAGGCACATAGGCTACTTTTTATCCCGAATAATTATCAGGATCTACAGGATAAAATGAACGAACAAGATTAGCAGCGCCAATTGGCAAGAGGATTTCATTGTCATGTCATGTCACGTCAGTTTGACCGGGCGTAATACTACCTCTTTGGTCTAACGACTAGCGTTTGACATTCAAGTACGGGTTCGGTGTAATGTCAAGTTTCACAAAGTATCCGCGCGGTACACGCACATATAATAATACAACACAGATTATACAATGTACATGGAAACTGTACCCGCTTACGGAGTCGCGGGTAACTGCCAGTTAACAATATTTATGCAAAAAAACTAAAAAAAATACTGCTGGTTTTTATTGCACGTATATTTTGGAATACTTATTTCTTCTGAAATTACCTACTTACATCCAATTCTGTATCAATGATCTGTATCTGTCTCTCACAATTTGTGTTAAACTCTCCGCAATATGTTAATGTTAAAGATGAGTTTGGAGCAGTACCCTCCCTATCCTTTTTCATATTATTTAGAGAGTTATTTTTCAGTAGTACCTAAGGTTTTAGTTTTTAAGCTTATCTACTATTTATCGATTTGAGAGTTTCCGTAGAATTTACTATGACCTAAATATTAACAAACATACCCACTTAATGTACTTATGTCTACGCCCAGCTACTTTGGATTCACAAGACGGGATATAATTTGAAGATACAATTTGATAAATAAATTTAAATTTGATACAATTTGGAGATAAATGGAGTGTCAGAAAACGAGACCGAAAATCTACTGAACACAATTAAACAACTAGACACAGTCATATAACTCCCTATTGATAATGCGGACATACTTTCATGCTCCAGAGTCAGAAAGATGGATGAGTCTAACAACCATCATCATCATCATCATCAACCTATACTCGTCCACTGCTGGACGTAGGTCTCTCCCAAGACGCGCCATTGAGCTCGGTCTTCGGCTCTTCTCATCCAGTGTCTGCCAGCTACATTTCGCAGATCGTTGCCCCATCTCGCCGGAGGGCGTCCTACACTACGCTTGCCTAAACGTGGTCTCCACTCGAGTATTAGTTTGCTCCAACGATTGTCGGTTCTACGGCAAACATGGCCGGCCCACTGCCACTTCAGCCTGCTAATCCTCTGAGCTATGTCGAAAATTATGATCAATGATCGTATAACCCCAGAGCCAATCACTGTCGCCGGAATGCCTCTCGAAGTTGTGCAGGAGTATGTCTACCTCGGGCAGACCCTGCGTTTGGGTAGACACAACTTTGAGAAAGAGCTAAACCGGAGAATCCAGCTGGGCTGGGCTGCGTTTGGGAAACTCCGTCAAGTCTTTTCGTCGCAAAAATATGTGTGGACTAGGAATGGTCGCATATTCATCCGCAGAGATGACCAATCTCCTGCAAAGCAAGTCAAAAACTATGAGGCACTGGCTGATATGAACTCCATACTGATATGAAACCAGGCTCTGCGAAGTAAAAATGAAGAAGTATAGATCTCACTAAAACTCAATAATACTCTGCCAAGAATATTTAGATATGTGCAGTATACAAACAAACCCCAGTGACTATACAGACTTTGTTTCTCGTCATGGATAATATCAGTAGATAAAGTGACACAGTCAAGTGATATAAGTAGAGACTATAATTTGTTGCAGATTTTAATTTTGACCGGTCTACCTCTAGTGAAGGACACAAAAATTCAAACCCTAATAATAGTAAATATTATGTAGTTTATAAAATACTGTTCAAAGAACTGTAGATTTAGTGATAAGCAATTTTAGTGGTGTAACGGAGTGTGAAAATAAACTACCCCTCAGTAAGTTAGATCCTCATCACCCTGCATTAGATATTATAATTAATGTATGATATAAATGTAATGATACAAAAAATGTTAAAAGGGTAAAAATATGCCACACATAATTTCAAAAAAGTTGATTATTCAAAAGTAACAAAAAAGCAATAAATACTTTCATTCCTGTATGATTTAAAACCAATCTTGGCAGATTTTATCCAATTAACTGACTATTTGACACAAACAATAGCGTTCCTTTAATTTTGTTATCATGAATGTTACCATGAGCACTTATTACTCGTATATTGGAATCCAATCACACACTTAGTTATAAGTTGTTGCTTTTTTTTCCTTAAAAAATAAGTACTAAATTTTTTAAGACATATTTTACCTACATCAAATCTGTTTATGCCTATAATGGTATATCACACTGTAGAATGTTATAAGTAATATTTTTCTCCTAAATAACAATTGTGAATATGCCATTGGTGTAACTAACTAAATAAATAAATATAAAGATCGCAGTAAAGCATTTTTCAGTTTAGTTTAGTATTCGATAAAATTTACGAATTGCTTTCCGCGCATGTCATAACAACTCGATTCTTCTGTTTTGCACAGATAGACTATCCCCTTAAGTGTAGGCATAGGTTGCCTCCTGACGCTGTATAAATCATCTTCAATAGATGTAAAGGCCTATTATTATTATTATTTTTTTAGGATGAATGTAAATAATAGTGGTTTGGTCGCAGGGTTCGGAACAGCTGGGTTCGAAGTTGTACAACACTCGCAAATGGATCGGAGCCTGCGAGGTCGTCACTGTTCTCTCTTCACTCAGGATAAGGTACTCATTTTATACCATGCAAGTTTCCTTACATCCTCTTCATCATCATTCACAGGCGTCACAGCTCAGTCGGTAATAGCTCTGCCTGCCGTGCTGTGGGTCGTGGGTTCGATCCCCACTGAGAACAAACATTTGTGTGTGACATACATAGATGTTTGTTCTATGTCTGGGTGTTACTATGTTACTAATGGGTGTTACTAATAAGTATGTATTTACAAAAAAAAAAGTATATAAGTATTCTATCAGCATCTAGTTACCATATTACAAGCTTTGCTTAGTTTGGGACTAGAGGGCGTCGTGTGAAATGTCCATGAATATTTATATTTATATATTCACCATCTTTAATTTTTTTTTTTAATGGCAATCGTCCGTAGTTGGACATTTCGGCCAGCGTCACGTCGTTATTCATCTAGTTATATAAGACGACTAGGTTGCGTGGTGCGCGAGCTGCATGCAGCTCGCGAGCGGTTATTTTTTTATCATTACTCATTTTCATCATTAAAAATTTTTTTATCATTACTCATTTTCATCATTAAAAACTCTTAAAAACCCCTAAAAACCCCTACCAACCCCTACGAACCCTACAAACCCCTACAAACCCCTACCAACCCCTACTAACCCCTACAAACCCCTACCAACCCCTACAAACCCCTACAAACCCCTACCAACCCCTACCAACCCCTAAAAACCCCTACAAACCCCTACAAACCCCTACAAACCCCTACCAACCCCTACAAACCCCTACAAACCCCTACCAACCCCTACAAACCCTACAAACCCCTACAAACCCTACCAACCCTACAAACCCCTACCAACCCCTACAAACCCCTACAAACCTACAAACCCCTACAAACCCCTACAAACCCCTACAAACCCATACCAAGCCCTACAAACCCCTACAAACCTACAAACCCCTACAAACCCCTACAAACCTACAAACCCCTACAAACCCTACAAACCCCTACAAACCCCTACCAACCCCTACAAACCCCTACAAACCCCTAAAACCCCTACCAACCCCTAAAAAACCCCTACCAACCCCTAAAAACCCTACGAACCCCTACAAACCCTACGCAGTATTATGTAAAAAAAATGAGGTTAAAAAAAATGTGGAGTCGAAAAAATTTGGGATAAAAAATGGGGGGTCAAAAAATAGGGGGGGTGGTCAAAAAAAAGGGGGGGGGGGGTAAAAATTTTGGGGTAAAAAAAGGGGATCCAAAAAAATTGGGGTCGAAAAATATGGGATAAAAAAATGGGGGGTCAAAAATGGGGGGTCAAAAAAAATTGTGGTAAAAGAGGGCGTCAAAAAATTTGGGATAAAAAATTGGGGGTCAAAAAAATGGGGGTCAAAAAAGGGGGGTCAAAAAGGGGGGTCAAAAAAAGGGGGTCAAAAAAAGGGGGGTCAAAAAAAGGGGGGGTCAAAAAAGGGGGTCAAAAAAAGGGGTCCAAAAAAATTGGGGTTGAAAATTTTAGGAAAAATAAATTGGGGGTAAAAAAAAAATGGGGGTCAAAAAAAGGGGGGTCAAAAAAGGGGGGGTCAACAAAAAAATTGATGTCAACAAATGCTTTGGGTCATTTTTGCTGAAGCACCTTGTACCTATACCTACCATGAAAGAGATAGGAGATACAACCCCTTATTCAATTTTGTTAATAGTACTGATGCACCTTGTACATGTCAACCCTACCTATAGAAAGATCTATTCGTTTTAAACAATATTTACTGAAGCACCTTGTACCTTCCTACAGTGGGAGATGAGATACGATCATTTATCGTATTTCAACATTAGTACTGATGCACCTTGTACATGTCAACCCTACCTATAGAAAGATCTATAAGATTTTAGCAATATTTACTGAAGCACCTTGTACTTACCTGTTTTTGTTTTAAGAACCAACCCTCTAAGTCTTACCGTTTAAAAGTTACGAGCTAAAACGCAACAAGGGGGGGGGGAGGTTAGGGGGGGTTTCGTATTTTTCCCGTTATCTCCCTCCAACTTGAAATGGATACACCGAAAAAAAAAATTGTGTCAAGAACCAACTCTCTAAGTCGTACCGTTTAAAAGTTACAAGCTAATACTCAAAGAAAGGGGGGGTTGGGGGGGGGGTACATATTTTTCCCATGATCACCATCCCCCACGAAGTTGATTTACCGAAAAAAAAAATTTTCAAAAACCAACCCTCTATCTCTCACCGTTTAAAAGTTACGAGCTAAAACTCAAAGAAGGGGGGGGTTAGGGGGGGTTTCGCATTTTTCCCATGTTTATCCCCACCCCTAAAATAGATCCACCGAAAAAAATTTTGAAATATACCAGTGCAAGTGGGAGAACCAATCGATCAACCAGTGTTAGAGTGAGACAGAAGATACGGGACCCTACCATCAGAAAGGTACGGTCGCCTGCTTCAACATTTGCCTTTACACCATACTCCTAACTCGAGTGAGACAGGAGATATGAGTACCTACATTATGAATCAAGCCAGCTCAAAGAAAGGGGGGGGTTAGGGGGGGGGTACATATTTTTCCCATGATCACCATCCCCCTAGAAGTTGATTTACTGAAAAAAAAAATGTTCAAAAACCTACCCTCTATCTCTTACCGTTTAGAAGTTAGGAGCTAAAACTCAAAGAAGGGGGGGGTTAGGGGGGGGTACATATTTTTTCCAGGTTTATCCCCACCCCTAAAATAGATCCACCGAAAAAAAATTTGAAATATACCAGCGCAAGTGGGAGAACCAATCGATCAACCAGTGTTAGAGTGAGACAGAAGATACGGGACCCTACCATCAGAAAGGTATGGTCGCCTGCTTCAACATTTGCCTTTACACCATACTCCTAACTCGAGTGAGACAGGAGATATGAGTACCTACATGATGAATCAAGCCAGCTCAAAGAAAGGGGGGGGTTAGGGGGGGGGTACATATTTTTCCCATGATCACCATCCCCCTAGAAGTTGATTTACTGAAAAAAATAATTTTCAAAAACCAACCCTCTATCTCTTACCGTTTAGAAGTTAGGAGCTAAAACTCAAAGAAGGGGGGGGTTAGGGGGGGTTACATATTTTTTCCATGTTTATCCCCACCCCTAAAATAGATCCACCGAAAAAAAATTTGAAATATACCAGCGCAAGTGGGAGAACCAATCGATCAACCAGTGTTAGAGTGAGACAGAAGATACGGGACCCTACCATCAGAAAGGTATGGTCGCCTGCTTCAACATTTGCCTTTACACCATACTCCTAACTCGAGTGAGACAGGAGATATGAGTACCTACATTCTGAATCAAGCCACCACCACCAAGGAGCGAGCAGTGCAACAAATGAAACAAAAGAAAGAGACCTTCAAAATTCAAATAAATCAGACGGCACGGGCATCGCGGAAAAAAAAAAAAATTTAAAAAAAAAATTAAAAAGAAAAATTTAAATGATCATCTTTCTTCAAACTAATTTTCAATTGTTTTGCGTTCCAAATTTAAAAAAAAGTGGCCAAGTGCGAGTCGTCGAGGTGCGAGGTGCGAGCGAAAAAACTCGACCACTTTCGATAAAAATCTCGATCACTTTAACAAAAGTTGATGAAAGTTTCCATTTTTGAATGAGATTGACCGAGATTGGCCGAGTTTGGCCATGATATGACCATGACAGTCTCTGCTGGTCCGATCCTGACCATAATAAGCACCGATTGATGGAGATTTAGCAAAAGTGGTCGAGATTTATAATAATTTACCAAAATAGCCAAAAATTTACGACTTTTCACTTTTTTTTGGACCCGGTCTACCAGCACTAAATAATACAAACCATTCGAGACTATTTACAACCCTATGCGACATTAATTATCCATTATACACAAAGAAATTAAAAAAAAATTAAAAAATCGTTCGAATTTATCTCTACCAATGCCGAATTGACCGAGAACCTCTTAAAATGACGACTCACCCTTGACCGTTTTTCAAAATTTCCTAAAATCAACCATTTAACCAGCGCTTTTTACGTTTTACCAACCAAACCGTTGATTTGAATACTATTCCAATACAATTTGTATGGAAAAAGAGACGGTTTACGATTTTTCGGCATATTGCCGGTATAGCGATTTTGGTACGACACACACTTGACTTTTTTCTTAAAAAATATTTTTTTTGGGAAATTACTAATTTTTTTTTTGGATTCGGATGTAAAACTAAATTCTAAACACTTTATTGTATGGCGCCAACTCTCTAACTCTTACCATTAAAAAGTTACAAGCTAAAACCCAAAGAAGGGGGGGGAAAAGGGGGGTTTTCGGATTTTTCTGGGGGGTTGTGGAACCTCTAAAAACGATTTGCCGAAAAAAATTCTTCAAAATGTAAGCGCAACAGGGAGAACAATTCGATCAGTCAGTCAGTCGTAATCGAGCTTTATATAGTATAATTCTAAATGATCCTTGTGATATTATTGAATAAAGAAATTTTGACTTTGACATTTGCATTAACTTCATCAAATCTGCAATTATGCTTGAGATTTCTCAAAAATGGTTTTCTGAATTGATAAATATCCTCATCAAAAATGCGAAAACTCAAAGAAAGATAATAATAAAGAGAAATAATAATTATTCATGGACATTTCACACGACTCCCTCTAGTCTCAAACTAAGCAAAGTTTGTAATATGGTAACTATATGCTGATAGAATACTTATATACTTTTTTTTGTAAATACATACTTATAATTAAAGAATAACACCAAGAAAAACAATGTTGCTTCTACAAATGACAGAATAAAAAAAAAAGGGGTGTCCTTTTGTTTTTCGGTTTAAATTTATTTAAAATTATACAAAGGGAGGACTTAATGCTGAAGCATTATCTTCCAGTTAAGCCATGTGATGAACTTGTTGTTGTTATCAGATGTCAGCTGATCGACTTCCACAAGCCGACGAGTGCGGAGGGCGCGCACCCCGCGCTCTTCGACTGGGTGCTGCGCTACTTCACCGCTGAACCCGACGCGTTCAAACCACCCCTCTATCTGCAACATCAAGGTACAGTGATATTGATATTGATGGGACTCCCTTTTCCGCATTTAGGCTTAAAGTTGGCCCATTATGCGTGGGGGGTGTTCTGGCTAGGAGTGTAGCCTAACTCCTCCCAAAAGCACAGAAGCTTCCTGGGGGCTTCGCAGGCTTGGAGGAGTGACTTAGGGTTATTTAGGATTTCTGTTCGTTGTGTGGTTACGCCCTCACATTCCAGGATTACATGGGCAGCTGATTCTTCTTTGGTAAGACAGCCTCTGCAGAGTGGACTGTCAGTGGCTCCGATGTTGTAGAGGTGTTTATTCAAGGGACAGTGTCCTGTCAGGGTCCCCACGATGATTTTGAGGTTATGTCTCTGCAGGTATCAAGGTACAGTACGCACAACAGATCTTTATCCCTCTGAAATGAAATGGTTTATTTGCTACAAATATGGTTACAAGTTCTTACAGTATCTAATAGGTTTCACATATTTCACCAAACACATCGGCATGCTTTATATTATATTATTTATGTCAAGTTAATCAGCGGTACCTACTAAAATAAAATTAGAAACATTTAATATCGAATTAAAAAATTATTACAAAATGTCATTACCTATTAAAAAGTCATTAACGCTATAGAAAGTTTTGTCAACAAGCCATAATCTTAATTTTCTAGTAAATAATCTAATTGGTAAGTCTCTTATTTCAGTGGGGATTTTATTAAATATTTTACCACACATAACAAATGATTTTTTTTTATAGAGAGCTGTTTTAGATATTCTGGAAAGAACTATTCTATCCGGGTCTCTCACACATCTTTTATATAGGTCAATTTCAATTTATTTATTTGTAAACACAGGTAAGTAAAATGGTGACATAATAGATATTTGTGCACTGTGATTTGCCCTAAGGCGTACAAATTTGTCCTTAACTAGGTTTAAGTAAATTAATGAATTAAATATGAATTAAATGCGTCTAAAATGTAAATAACCTTAATATAAAAAATTTAATTAAGCGTGGAATGAAAAATAATGTCAGGTTAATATGTCAGGTAGGATATGTCAGGTATATTAAAGTCAATGCAAGGTATTTAAAAATACAGAGGTAACGTGCTTTTGTAAATAAAATTGACTGTTCCTTCAATCAAGACAGACAGAGTTGGGAGGTCAGGTGCAACAACGATTACGCATGTATTGTTGTGCGGAAAAATTCGGTCCCACTTAATTTTCATCAAAATTGGTTCAGTAGTTTGAAATCTAAGTCAAGAAATTAACTGGAAAAAAATATGCCAACCACGTGCACGAAATTGCGTATTTTGCTTTCCTGTGACTTTTAAGTGGCGTTTATAGTCACTAGAACATTCCCAATGAACTGTCATCATCATCATCTGATGATGGAAGCTGGTAGTGGAATTGGAGTCGGTCTTTCTAGTTTTTTAAACTTATAAATTATGTTGTATAAAATGTTGTTATATTTTCAGGACATTCTAGAACAATAATAGGTTATGAGAAGCACAAAGACGGCAAGGCGACCCTTCTAGTTCTGGACCCTTCACATTCACCAGCTCAAGTAAGTCTAAGCACATTACCAATGCACAGTCTATTAAATAAAATGTCATTGGTTCGGCAAACTGACATTAATGTGACATAAATGACAAATTAAGAAACATAAAATGACAGGCGTTACAGCTCAGTCGGTAATGGATCTGCCTTGTGTGCTGTGGGTCGTGGGTTCGATCCCCACCAAGAACAAACATTTGTGTGTGGCAAAACATAGATGTTTGTTCTATGCCTGGGTGTTACTATGTATTATAAGTATGTATTTACAAAAAAAAAGTATATAAGTATTCTATCAGCATCTAGTTCCCATATTACAAGCTTTGCTTAGTTTGGGACTAGAAGGCGTCGTGTGAAATGTCCATGAATATTTATTATTACTATTTATTATTATTCACATATTTATTTATTTTCTTAATTTTTAATTTTTTTACAATATAAGTATAAAAAAAAACATATATTATAAAAAACTTAAAAACTAGAGTGCCGCCAGCAGCGGGGCAGGGCCCAAGCTACAGGTGGTCAGGGCTGCAGACTGAGGAACCTCCTGACAATGCGTGCCGTATCGAGGATCACTGCCTTCTGCATCTGACCCTTGAGCCAACCTTCTAGCGAGAGCTTCTTGAGGTGTTGGTCGAGGCTCTTCGCTATCAGGCCGTTCACCGAAACGACTATCGGGACAATGATTGTCGAATCAACATCCCACATGGCGGTTACCTCGTGAGCCAAGTCAAGGTACTTGCTGAGCTTTTCCTTTTCAGCCTTCACGAGGTTCTCGTCATGCGGGATGGTGATGTCGACGAGCATTGCCTTGCGTTGGGACCGGTCGACCACCACGATATCAGGTTTATTGCAAACAATAGTCCTATCCGTGATGATAGAGCGGTCCCAATAGAGCAATGCACGACCATTTTCGAGAACTGGCACCGGTGCGTACTGATAGTATGGCACCTCAGACTCAACAAGGCCATATTGAAGAGCAAGTTGCTGATGGATGATTCTGGCCCCTAGGTTGTGCCTGTGCAAGTACTCACCGTTAGCAAGATGCGAACAACCCGAAACTATATGCCTGAGTGACTCTCCGGGACGGCGGCATGCTCGACAAATGTCGACCGTACCGTCCTTCAGGATATACTTCCGATAGTTGTTCGTCATCATTACCTCGTCTGCAATTGCACAAGCAAAACCTTCGGTTTCCCCAAAGAGGTCCCCGAAGCGTAGCCAGTTCACCGAAGCGAGTAGGTTCACATCAGGCCCTGTTAAGACCCGATAGAACCTCCCATGCAGCTCCTTGCTCTTCCATACGTCCTTGCGATCTTCGGTGCTCAGCAACACGGGTTTACGCCAGTTCTCGTTTGCCAAGGAGAGCGGTGTGAAGCCCCTGTCAACAGCCACAACATCACGATGCATCCCACACTCGTTGTTAAGGAAATATTCCCTGAGGTTGCACACTTCACGGTTGTGAAGGCTCTTAGCATTTAAAAAGCCTCGACCCCCCGACTTCCGTGGAATGTACAGTCTCATAACTGACGAGCGCGGGTGTAGCATGCGATGCGATGTGAGCTGCTGACGAACCTTCCTATCCAAGGCGTCTAGCTCAGTCTGACTCCACCTCAATATGCCAAAGGAGTATATCAGTAGAGGCATCACCCAGCCGTTGAAAGCACGCACCTTGTTGCCTCCTGACAAAAGACTATTAAGCACTTTTGTCAGTCGACCAAAGAAACGCTCTTTCACCGCCATCCTGATGTCCTCTACCGCAATACCCAACGACTCTGACATACCGAGGTATTTATAGGTCTCGGTTTCTGAGAGAGATTTGAGTGTTATTGTTTCAGAAAGTTGCAAATTTGGAGAATTTACAACTTTCCCCCGTTCCACATGTAAGACCGCACACTTATCTACACCGAACTCCATCTTGATAGAGTTGCTAAAACCCTGAGTGATTTTTAACATCTCCGTCAAGTCTTGTCGTCTCGGTGCAAATAGTTTATTATTATTACTATTATCAGGTGCGGCAAATATTTTGCGGCAATACAGCTGCTAGTATGACAGCTCTGCGCTTGCTGCGACGGAACTCGAGGGCGTTGCGAGCGAGGCAATACCAACTGCTGGCCGTGTCCGGACTTATAGCCACGGACGAGGAGTACGAGGTAACGCATCTAAATGTACGATAAAATCCAAACAGCGCCATCTAGCGCCAAACTAAGCCATGATCAAAGATTTAGGGTGGCTTGCACCAGAATCGCTAAACGCGTTTAACTTTTAAATAGTATTTAGCGAGTTGTCAAGTCATACAAATACGTCAGATTTAAATCGATTTAGCTGTTAAACATGTTTAGTGATTCTGGTGCAAGCCGCCCTTAGTGTTAGAAGTAAAGGGTTATCTTATTAAATGTAAAAATCAATATAGACTTCATCGTCACTTACCACCAGGTGAGATTGTGGCCAAAGGACAATCTGTAATTATATAAAAAAGTGGATACTCCACTCAGCGCTATCTAGCTCCAAACTAAGCCAAACTAAAAATGACACGTACGAAAAATACATTTAAATAAGTACCTAGTAATTAACTTATTATCATTACCCCTTCTTTAATTTAAAAGTGTGGAAATTTTTTCGATAGTGTTTTGCTTTACTTATCTTTTTTTCAGGCGAGCAAAGTTCTACAATCAGTGCGCATACCATAAAGAAAAGTTCGTGTGAAACCAGAACTCTATCCCAACGTAATACGGCTCATTATTGTAAGGAAATGTTCCGTAGATAGGTATGTTTGCGTTTAGTTTAGATCCAATTTGTTCCAATTTTGAAAACATGATTTTGAATGAACAAGTTTAAATTTACATTTTTTAATATTGGGATATGAAATGTAAAAAGTGCTTCCAGATTCCAGTTTATATAACTTCAAAAGTTATTAAATTCGTGCGATTTTTCATCAGAAAATTGAAACAGAGACAGTCGCGTACAAAAGTGTTGGTTACAAAATTATTTTATGTACTTACCTACTTATTTAGCCGTATCGTTCCTTTTTAACCGACTTCAAAAAGGAGGAGGTTCTCAATTCGGTTGTTTTTTTTTTTATTTTTTTTTAATGTGTGTTACCTCAGAACTCTGTCATTTATAAACCGATTTCAAAAATTCTTTTTTTATCTGAAAGGATGTTGGTCCCATTAAATTTTCATCAAAATCGGTGGAGTAGTTTGGCTTATAATTAGAAATAACTGGAAAAAATATGTCATCCACGTGCACGAAATTGCGTATTTTGCTTTCCTGTGACTTTATAGTGGTGTTTATGGTCACTAGAACATTCCCAATGAACTGCCATCATCATCATCAACTGATGATGTAGCTGGTAGTCGAATTGAAGTCTGTTTGTATAGTTTTTTAAACTTATAAATTATTATTTTACATCAAGCGTAGGTTCATGATTATTTAATATTATAAACACAACGACATTACCTTCAAATTAAGTATAAATGAAACTTCTAGTTATTCAGTATAACTTATTATTGACAATGTAAATCCTTGTTCTGTCAAAATCATGATAATTTCAAATGGAAATCAACGAATCATGTTGTGGAATGTACTTAAAATGCTTATTTTTTAATCTACCTCACTATATCATTTGTCAATTAGTACCTAATTTCGTCAATTTAAGTAATTTATTTAGTTTAGTAAAATCTGTTAGTATTCAACAAGTTAATCTATGGTTGAATTTGTGAAGGAGGAATTACACAAACAATATTAGATTTAGAAATCAATAATTCAATTTAAATTCATATATCTTTACTATCAATATTATCACTTTCAAATGAAGCTGTAAAATAAAAAAAATATATCTTTTACACGATCAATATTTATTGACCACAAATCAACTATAACATACAATAAATACAAATTGATTTATGAAATAAGTTCTTAAGATATCTTTATACAAAGATGTAATAAATACATTTTTCCGAGTAGAAAAACCTATGGTGCGCGACCGAATTTGAACCCACGACCTTAGGATCCAAAGGCGGGCTTACTACCACGAGACACCACCACAATATTTATTGATCTTGTAAAACATTATTCTATAAAATTTATTATCCTACCATATTTTATTCCTCTCAATATCTTAAATTGGTTTTCAATCGTGTTACAGCTACATATTAAAGAGCTTTTTTTATCTAGCCTGTCTCGTCCCACTGCTGGGCAAAAGTCCCCCAGACCCTTCCAATTAAATCCTTTGTAGAGCTTAGCAGCCCAATAAAAAAAAAATTATGCAAACAGCAATTCTATTTTTCGTTTTTCCTAAACTAATATAAGTTCTAAGAATTTTGCGTCCCTTTCTTATGAACTGAAACAACAAGGACGGCTATAATTTTAGCGCTGTCAAATTGCAGTAGTCATAACAGATCTTTGTACCTCTGAAGTATCTGCGCAGAACCCATTTTGGGTCGAATTAATTTTTCCGTACAACAGTACATGCGCAATCGTTTGTTGCACCTATCTTTAGAGGGATAAAGATCCGTTGTGCGTACTGTACGTTAGTTTTGGAAAATGTAACAACAGAATTCACCACAGTCATCTTCACTTCATATCAATTGTTTATTGTTCAAAAGTAAACGTATAACTGATAATGATGATAAATATACAGGGTGTGAAAAATACCCCGAAAACAAATCGTATGGTTTTTTTTAAAATAAACAATGTTGCTATGGTTACAAAACCAGAGGTTAATTGGAATGGAAGTTATTCGTGGTAGATAGACTCTCCTGATAAACAATATTTGGACATTTAAGGGTAGACAGAGGCAAGTCCAAGCATTAAACAAATCCACTTTTCTCATAAATTTTAATTTTCAGTAATTTAATATTTTCAGTTTAAAAGAAAGGACTCAATTTGTCAAATAATAAGTAGATAATAAGTAAAAACCATTTTCACAATGTATAATGTGGCTTTAGTAAGTAACTAAAATAATTATAGGGAATGTAATGATTGGAGCAAAATGCTTATGATAGCCTTCGTGTGTATAAGGATAGTTTAGTTAGGGAATACATCGTCTTCATAAAACTCCTTTAGCTAAAATGGCTGTTAAATCTCTTTTGCAAGTAGCAATCACAGAGTATTCTATGGAGCCTCTATAAAACAGCAGATTATTTAGCCTTAGCTTACTTAATCTTATCTTAATACTTTGCTATGATCTGAATACTAACCTATCCTACTAATATTATAAATGCGAAAGTTTAGATGTTTGGATGTTTGTGTTTCAAACTTGGATGAAACTTGGCATGTATATAGTTCCTAACCTGTATTGACACATAGGCTACTTTTTATCCCGAATAATTAACAGGATCTACAGGATAAAATGAACGAACGGGATTAGCAGCGCCAATTTAGCAAGAGGATGCTGTCATATCATGTCACGTCAGTTTGACAGGACGTAGTACTACCTCTTTGGTCTAACGACTAACGAATGACATTCGAGTACGGGTTCGGTGTAATGTCAAGCTTCTCGAAGAAGTATCCGCTCGGTACACGCACAGATAATATACGCAGATTATATAATGTACACGGAAACGGTACCTACTCGCGTACGAAGTCGCGGGTAACTGCTAGTATTTTTATATTTCAAACTCTGCCTTAAAAATTTGCTGAAATAAGTTAATTTTAATATCATTTCTAGTCATTATCAGATCCTTTTTATACAACTAAGTGATGGAACAAGCCTGACCTGGTGTTAAGCGGTAACCACTGCCTTAACGATGCATTGGCTTACTGAGTATTTCCACTAAAGACTTGCCTTGTGATGCATTGCACTGCGCCCAGCACTCTGAGACATAAAGATATCTAGTCTGTTAAATCTGAATGCATGACGTGAGTCAAATGTTTCAAACTGCAATTACTGCCTGGAATCTCATTTCTCAATTATAGTTAGGCGATTTAATAACACTTGACTACTCAAAAAATCTTTAATAGTACACTCTACTAGGTTAGTATATGTATGATCCTTATTATTTAACTTGTTTCAAATGGATAGCGAAGCGAATACCATGTTTTTTTGTCACAAACTGCGAAGCTCAATGGTAATAAAGTTCAATTTTTTTTAACTTATCAAGTTAAAAATAATGTAAATTTAACTACTTACTACTTATTGTTAGAAATATATGTATCTAAAGTTTTTCGATTGCGTTTAGCAGTAAGGCCCCTAGATTTACATAAAATAATTTTAATTAATTAAATTGTGATTTTGCCGTAACTGCGTATTTATATTTACTTTCGAAATTATATTTTAAATTATACTTAAATTGTATTTTCGAAGCGAATGTGTTGAAACGTAAGTGAATTTGTAATCGCTTCGCTATCTTCAATGCTATGTTTATCACATTATAATCCTTACTAAAGTTACGTTGCACATATAGTTCCTAACTGAAAGTCCACGAATAGAAACCACGATATAACCAATGGTGCTTGAAATAAAAAAAACCGACTACAAAAAAGAGGTTTTTAGTTTTATCCTGTCTTCATTGACGATAAATTGGGCTTCTTAACTTTTGTTGTTAACTTTGTATAAGTTGTATCTATCATGTTTCGAATTTTTAGAAAATAATGTCAATTAAAATTAGGGGCGTGTGTCACTATCGTAAAGTATTGTTTAACTTAACCAGAACTTTATGTTAATTTTAGCAATTAAGAAAATTGGTTAAGTTTAACAATGTTAATGTTAGGGACCAGCCAAAGAATCTTATTCATAATGTATTTAATTGACCAAATTGTTGTTTTAGTATTAAATATTGAACGTTTCAATTGTTTCTAGTCTATTTGATGTAATTTTTAAATATTTAAGTGTTTTCATTTTAATCATGTTAAAGTTTATAAAAATTAAGACATTTTCATGATAGTTGTAGAGTGACTAAAAATAGAGAAATTATACATCAAATATGAAAAAAAACTACATTCCAGTAAATTGAAATAAAATAATGTATTCAACAGAGTTCTGGCTCCCAACAAAATCGGGATTCAAAAGGTTAAAATGTCGTAATTTAAATAAAGCATATACACAGTGAATTCTACTACTATTATTATAATTAAAGTTTGAATCGTCATACTATTAATCGGTATTTTAAATATTTCGGAAACGTTACGATGAATTTGTGAAAACTGGCAAAAGGACAGGATTTAAATGTTCTTCTAAATTGTGGCATTTAACATAAAAAAAATTAACGTATAAAATTTTACAGCAAAGTTGTTTGATCAAATAGAACTTATTACATTTCATTGGTGAATCATATTTATGCATTTATTTCGCATAAAAGACTAAGTTTAACTTAAGTTTTTGTGATTATGTAACTTGTTTTTCAAATACTAGCAGTTTTGTGGCTGTTAACTAAGTTTTTGCAAAGGTATTAATAGTTGCAATTTATTCTCAAGTTTATTCAAAATATTGTGTTAGGAGTGGTATAACCATGCTTAAGTACAAAACGCTAGTAGATTAAGAGTCGACAGTTTCAGAATTACTTAGTTCCCGGAAAACTGTTACGATTTTAAAATGATGAAAAAATGGGTCTTTGAGAACAAGTTAAAATTGTGGCGATTAACATACTCGGTTTTGATCGCCACAAAACGTGTTTTAAAAACGTAACATTTTTTTTAAAGTGCTAGTTAATAGGTACACAACGTTATGTAGTAAACAAAATTGAAGGAAAGGAAAAAAGGTACCTATATAAAAAAAAATTCTTTAAGATCAAAATAATTAGAAAATAATGAGAATTGGTTTGAGTACCATTGGTGTGTAATGACCAATTTACACACGCATAAGTAATGTGACGACTTATGTAGCGGTAGAATAATATTGTGATGCAGTCAACGGCAATAAGACAAATCAATCAACAAATTTTAAATATCAGGTATATTTGACAGGCGTCACAGCTCAGTCGGTAATAGCTCTGCCTTCCGCGTAGGTCGTGGGTTCGATCCCCGCCAACAACAAACATTTGTGTGTGGCAAACATAGATGTTCGTTCTATGTTTGAGTTTTACTATGTATAAGTATGTATTTACAAAAAAAAAGTATATAAATATTCTATCAGCAATCTAGTTGAGGGCGTTGTGTGAAATGCCCATGAATATTTATACATCTTATTATCGCTGACTGTACTTACAGTGTAACTCTATCGCTAGTTAACTCGCTACTGTACTAATTCGTGTGTAAATGCTGCCTGGAAAGGTCAAAATTGTTTATTACAAAACGTTTTAAACGATTTATTAGTATTAAATGCACTCATTCATGTGATATTAAATAATTATCCGCATAGCATTCACTGATTCATGTCGTGTACGTTTTAACACTAAATTATCTAAATATGTAGGTATGTGAAATTCACGAGTAAATATAAATAACGATACAAACCATATCGATAACGATTAATAACGATAATAACGGTACGTGGAACGCAAACACAGACGCATTTTAGGTGGACGTGCTCTGAGGTAAAGCAGTTGTGACCACTCAACTTTAGGTGGTCAATCTAAATAAATAAATATTTTATCTGTATATTCTATCTTGTTTAAAAAAAAACTAAAAATGATATCATTCAAAAAATTCTTAAGAATGTCTAATTACCTACTTATTTAATAATACAGTTTTTTATGAAAAAATGTGATTAAACAAGCAGATGGCCCACCTAATGTTAAATAGTAAACTCTGCCTATAACAATGCATTGCCTCACCGACCAAGTTCAGTAAGGACGTGTCCTGTGAGACATCGCACTGCGTCCAGCACTCTAAGAGGATGTTTAGTGTTAAACGTATACACCTGCTTAGTCACTACACCAATGTAACTAAACTACAGATAGTCAAAAACCTGTGATAGGACTGAAGCGTTACATGTTCACTATAGATATAGTCTAATTTATTGCTTGGACAGTAATTAATATAACTTACTAGCAGTTATCCGCGAATTCGTCCAAGAAAAAAAAATATATACCTACTTAACCTATTTAAAAAAAAAAGTAAGAAAAGTAGCCTAACTCTATCTAAACTTTCACGTTTTATAATATAAGTGATTGCACGATATGAATCCCACTACGATTATAAATGTCAGTTTAGATGTTTGTGTTTCAATCACGCTGTTACTATCGGTCCGATTTGGATGAAACTTGGAATATATTATAGTTCGTAACCTGGATTAACACATAGGCTATTTTTCTCGCTTTATTTAGGTTATATATTTTTTTCGTGCACGAAGTCGCGGGTAACTGCTTTTAAAATAATAATCTTAACTTTACGTTAAGGTGGTTGTCCATCAAAGCGGTACGGATACGAGTGTCCAAGCAATAATCGCACGTGTGAGCGCTGTAGTCACCCTGCCTTGTACTCTAGTGATGGCGCT
Source organism: Gandaritis pyraliata (assembly GCA_947859175.1). Classification (NCBI taxonomy): domain Eukaryota; kingdom Metazoa; phylum Arthropoda; class Insecta; order Lepidoptera; family Geometridae; genus Gandaritis; species Gandaritis pyraliata. Next base: position 1,466,769 of record OX401866.1, on the reverse strand, counting down.
CGCTTCTTAGGACAGCTAGGCTGTGCCGACATGTAATGTTTCTTCAATAAACTATTATAAGTTACCAATACATACGCATTTTTATTTCAATCCTTGGTGTTCCCTATTGGTTCGAATGAATTACTAGAATATAGGCAGCCTAAGCCTAACCAAAAGGTCGAAGCTATGTTTTGGTCATCCTATCCTATCCTACTAATATTATAAATGCGAAAGTTTAGATGTTTGGATGTTTAGATGTTTGGATGTTTAGATGTTTGGATGTTTGTGTTTCAATCACGTCAAAACCACTGAACCAACTTGGATGAAACTTGGCATATATATAGTTCGTAACCTGGATTGACATATAGGCTACTTTTTGTCCCGAATAATTAACAGGATCTACAGGATAAAATGAACGAAAAGGATTAGCAGCGCCAATTGACAAGAGGATTTCATTGTCATGTCATGTCACGTCAGTTTGACAGGGCGTAGTACTACGAGTTCGGTGTAATGAGGTGTAATGTCAAGTTTCTCAAAGAAGTATCCGCTCGGTACACGCACAGATAATATAATGTACACGGAAACTGTAGACGCGTACGAAGTCGCGGGTAACTGCTAGTTTTCAATATTTAACATAATATCTCCTAGCAAATTAATTTATTCTGTCAAAAAATGTAAACTGATACCTATCTAACTTTTACCAAGGTTGGGTTTGCCTGTTAGGCAGTCACTCTACAATCCCCTGTCGATATATCTTTTTCTACTAGGTACTTACCTTTTATTTGATCTTTTTGAGTTTAGATAGGAAAAAATAGTTTCAGTAAATTCTTTATTTCGAAAAAAATGGTTTACAAAGAGCTGTCATAGACACTTACATATTTTTTTCGCTTCCACACTATACGTTAAATATTTGACATATTTTTTAAGTTTACATATTTTTTTGTCAATGCAATTATTTAGCGTAATACCAAATTAAATTATTGCCAAATATTTGTTAAAATATACACGTCTTTATTTTTAACTTGTTACATTTTTGTATAGAATAATGACATACGTACACTGCAACCAATTATTTTGTCAATGGCGAAGAAGCTTATTCATTTTTACAAGTTTACAATCCAATATACAATAAATTATAAAAAAATTGTTTCGATATTCGGTAAACATTATGCTACGAAGCAAAATATTTATAATTATTATATAATTTTTCTAAGAATTTAGTGTAGATGGAATTCCTTTTTATTACAAATAAAAAGTTCTTGCAATCTGTACGTTAAATCAAAACTATTAGAATGGTATTTTAAAGTTAATTTATCAATTTAAACGTACAAAAATGTTCGATAAACACAAAATTAGTTATAATTAGCACAACTATATCGAAAAAATACTTATAATTATGACTAAACTAAAAATAAAATCAAGATTCCACAGACATTAAGCTTAGCTTAAATTGTGATTATTTATGTACTCTATGGATTTACCCTGCAAACGTTGGAAGGACACTGAAAATTAAAATAAATATTGTCTGTGGAATTACAAGGCTAGAACAGATTCCTAAATTAGACTTTGCGACTTATTTTGTGATCAAAGCTACGAATAATTTTTTTTATTCGTAGGTTCAAAGTATAATGCATAAAATAAATATGCTCAAAACAATAAATAAGACTGACATCTACCAAAGCGGAGCGGGGATGTGTAAATTCATCGCCAAAACTAATATAAAACACATAATGAAATAAAAACATTATACTTTGAGTAATGATATAAAGTCCAAAAGCTAAACTGTTCCAGCTTTTAGATATTCGAAAAAAACCACTACAAATACTGATCGTAATTTAGGAACTACAAATAGCCGTTTTTAGAGTTTCAAAATTTTGAGTAGGTACACACACTAGCGAAATTAAACAAGCCATAGACATGCCTCTTTATCACAGCTGTCAAAATGCACAAAACACAATGCATTGAGCTTCTAATATACTCTTTCATTTGGATAGTAAAGCTACGCGTCTACCTGAGCGCATCGCACGTGCGAACTTAACGTACGAAAAAGTTTAAGAAACTGTCAGCATGTTTTTTGTACCTCGTGGAATAAGTGGACGTGTAGCTTTACCTTGTAATAATCAGCATAAATGAAAATGTAAATAAAGCTACGTGCGAACATGGCCTCTCTTAAACTCTAAGTATGTCTTACTATAAGATACGAGTAATGTCTATGGTCAAAGCGAATATGCTCCACTGGTAAAAATGGCTCTGAATTTCCCTAAAATACACGATAGAAAAATAAATACATACCTACATTAAAATACTTATTGTAAATTCCACCAAGAAATCAGAAAAGTTAAGAGAAATTGAATTTGTTTCTGTTCAAAAATACATTCGTTTAACTTGTTTACTACTGGTCCCTACACAGTCAACGATTTCTTCATCAAGTCTAAAAGATGCCAAGATTTGTCGGAAAGATGACAGATTATAAAAACACTAGGAAAAAATATTTGTAAGATCAGAAATACAATCAAATGTAAAAATTCAAAGTCAAATCTAAGAATATGACGATTCAAAATAATCAGTGAGATATTTATTTTATTCACCCAGTCGTTATGACATGGTGAGAAAAACCCTGAGAAATCTTATCTTAAATAAATAAAGTTCAATACATTTTGTAGATTCTACTAACAAGCTATGTCGGACAAATAAATAGGATCTTACAAATATTTTTACAAAATTCACAAGACCTTAGAAAAATTACAGTAAAATGGACTATAACCATTTTTATCGAGTTTCATTTAGTAGAATGCGAAATGTTATACAAATACAAAATACACGACATCTTTAAGAATATTTGACTACTAAACATTTTTTGTCCTGTATTTTGTTTTAAAATCGATAAGAAAAGTTACAACCATGCCGCCAATATTAAACCTGAGATCATCAATGTGATGAATTCTATACATAACAACATAGTAATACGTGGTATAATAGTCTCATTACATCCTGTATTAATTAATGTATAGAAAATATCATAACTAGCAACCGTCTAATTCAAAAATAAACGCGTTTTTTTTACGTGTCATACAGTCGAATGTTTCAAAAACTAAATGATCCTTATATTTATAAGAATAAGTAACATTATACTTTGAATGATTAAAGCAAATGGGTATTTTTAAATTAGACGGATTACTACAGGATCTTGGTTTAAAGACGAATAAAATAATGGGAATGGCAGAACTGACTCCTTGATACCTATAAACTATTTAACAATGAGTCGGGTTTCCTTTCCAACCACTGTTAAAGGTCTACGTCCACTAAACCAAAGCGAACCGTATTTACATGCCCGTTTTGGGTACCTGGTGGTTTAGTGGATGGCGACCCTAATGTCGTGAGTCCGTTGCGCGAGCCGGTACGTTACAAAATAACATCACAATAATATTATTAACATTAACAGCCTTTTTTTGAGTTTTTTTTATATTTTTTTGTTTATCCTAGACAAAAAAACTTTCAGTGGTGTACTTTTGAGTGTTTTTCTCTAGGGGTTTGTGCAGCAAAACTACTACGGACCATATAATAAAAAAATATTAACGAAAAGACCACGAATCAACATTTAGTTAATTAGAAGTTTTCATGGCGCTTATTAACTTTATCAGTCCAGCCGTTTAGGAGTTAGGTGACAAACAAACGGAGATAAAATTCTCAGCTTACACCATAATGAGGTATTTTTTGTATGTATTTATTTTTTAGATATATTAGGGCGTATGTACTATGTACTTTCATTGTATTGAGTAATTTTGCTGCACAAATGATTTATCATTTCAGAATGTAAAACGTGTCGATTAAAAGTTTTGAATTATTTCAAAACAATAATCATTTTTCGTTTCTCAACAATACTAAAGAATACTTACAAGTATTTTAAAATTAAATTAAAATGTGTTGTCAATTCTACGCGCCATTCGCATAGCTGAACTAAATATTATACTTATGTAAATAATTATTTTTTAAATTATTCTGTATTTTAAATAGTTCAGCTTGAAAGTGATGCATAGAATTAACAATCATGGCTATTGTCAGAAAACCTAAATTAATTGAAAATTGCCTTTTGGTCTCAATTTAGGTCTTAATTTACACTTGTCCATGATATGAATTTAACCAAACAGAATATAGTTTTAAAAGAAGTATACAAATGCAGGATTTAGGCCAGGTTTGACCAACTCCGAATAACAATATTCTTTGTCATAAATAAGGACGGAAATATTATAATCTAATTAAAATATTTCCGTCCCTGTTTTTCACAAGTTTAATGTAGAGACGGATAGATTCTCTCCTCGTCTTCATATTTTTATTCCTTGGTTACTCCGACTATTCCATCCCTGCCTTACCGCTACTTATTTAGGTATAGTTTTGTTTAAATTTCTAGATCCCTAAAACTCTGCGTGAACGACATAGCTAAGTAAAAAGTAAACATCTTTTGAAGAAAGAAATTTGAGAAATTGACACAAACTAGTTTAGAGCAAGTTTTGTTGCAATTTTTAGTACTTCTTATACATATTTTAAAAATGGTACTATTTCCCTAATATTTTTTGTTTCAGTATGATCTGTTATGTATTTTATTTCTTGGTCTGGGCGAGACATCTAGAAATTGCCACAAAACTACCAAATTTTACACAGTTCTACGCAGTGTAAGCCTTTTCAACCTTCTCATCATTCAAGGGCTGTTCCTCCCTGGTCTCCTGAGGAGGTGCGTTCCAGGGTTGGAGTTCCCCGGAGCCGAAGCAGACGAAGGTCAATGCCCCCGTCACATAGGTACCGGCTAGGATGTAGAATACTATTGTCCATTGTGCTGCTGTATTCTGGAAGGAGGAAGGTACTTGCTTCAAAATTGGCAATATTTTTTTCTAAATAAAATACCCGTGTAGCATGGCATCATCCCATCCCACTAATATACCTATATGTTTGTGTTTCAATCACGCTGCAACTACTAGTCCGATTTGGATGAAACTTGGAATTTAATATAGTTCGTAACCTATAACACATAGGCTAAATTTCACGCTTTTTTTTAGGTTATTTTTTTTTTCGTGGACGAAGTCCCGAGTAACTGCTAGTTTCATATCTTACATTATCATGGGTCAGTTCGCCGACCATGAAGGTGGACAGCCATCCTCCGATAGATGACAGTGTGTTGGCCATTCCGAAAATGGTTCCTGAAAATAAAGTAAATAATTACCTACACTTTTTACACTAATTAGTTTACTAGATGTCGTGCCTTGTAAGTCGAGCCTTAATTTTTTTTTTAACCAACTTGAACGGCTTGAAATAAACGATTTTTTTTATAAATAAATAAACATAAGTAATGTAACAAGTAGATACCTACTTTAATTAAATTAATAATTTGAAAAACCCTGACTTTGATAAATAGGTACTCGTATTGAGTTGTGAAAAATGTAATTCGCCATTTTGTGGCGGGCGGCGGCCATCTTGGACCGATTTCAAAATCTAAATCAATTCATTCGTTCAAGAGCTATGATGCCTCAGACAGAGACACGTCAAACTTATAACACCCCGTCTTTTTGGGTCGGTGGTTAAAAAGATATGTTACCACTGAAGTTAGGCGCGATATCAAGTCCGTTCCCGAGGTAGCCGGCCGTGACGGCGCCGTTGATGGTCAAAGCGGTCGTGAAGATGGCGATCGACCAGATCCTGTCTGCTCCGAACTTGGCTTGGGCTATCATCAGGAGACCTAGTATATAGGACATAAAATTATTGCAAAATACTTTTTTTTTACTGTGTACTTACTTACTAAAGTTTTTTGTTGTTTTTAACTGGGCCTACAATCAAAGAGTAGGTATAGGTACCTACCTAAATACTCTTTGGTTATGACCCAGTTGGCAATAAAAAATATCGTCAGCTGGTCCCTGGAAAGATAGTCAATAGAAAATGTCGTCAACTGGGTCTGCTAAAGAGAGCCATTAGAAACATTCGTCAACTGGGCTTACTAAAGTTAGTCAATAAAAATATTCGTCAACTGGGCCTACTAAAGTTAGTTAATAAAAACTCTCGTCAGCTGGGCCCACTTTTTAATTCAATGACAAATGTCTTCAGCTGGGCCCAAGAGAGCTAATTTGAACTAACCTAAGCTTAATTTGCAGTAAAGCTCTAAAAGAGAGTTTCGATTAAAATTCAATGAAAACACACTCGATGAAGACAAAAAATGTAGGTATGCGTCTTTCGCGAGTCAAACATGGAGTCGTTCTTACGGTCAAAGATAAGATAAGATAAAGATAAGATAAATTTTTATTTGTCCCCAGTATAAATACAGTAAGTACAGTTATAAACATAAATACTTTGTGGTTGTATGGGGGCAAAATGGTCTCCGTCTCAGCATAATACTGCACTATACCTAAGTAGATACCTACCCAGGTATAATGCAGCGCTGGTTTTCAGACGGGGCCGATGCCGTTAGTGAAGCCACGAACATCGGAAGAACCTTATAAAGCATACACAACGGACAAGAAGCGTGATTCCTTGCACTTTTACTATGATCCTACCAAATAAGTATACTGGATCTTGTTTATCACCTGGTAATCCCACAGCGAATCCAGTGAACAGTTTCCTGGCAGCGGTGGTGGAAAGCCTGCCGTTCCGCCTCAGCGAGTCAGCCAGGACTGATGATGCGAGCGCGCAGAGATACTTCCCCAGGTACGGCAGAGAGGATAGTAGACCGTTCTGGGGACAAGTTACACAACATCAATTAAACTCTATCACCTTCGCATTTATGCACATAATGCGGTAAATCTAAGCACTATTAGGTACAGCTCAGACGAGCAGACGTTTTCGTAATCTTACAAAATAATCGAGTAGATCATTAGCTAGATAAAAATATTATTTACAATTAGTAACACGTACCAAATACTTTTTGCTACTTATAATTAAATAATTAAAAATTCATGGACATTTCACACATTTAATAATATGCTGAAACAAAATAAAATTAGACCTAGCTACAAATACTTATTATAACTTTACGACTGTTGTCTACGATTAAAGAAATTTATCGATTGCATGATAGCTATTCAAAGTATTCAATCACAGAACGGTTACACCGATTTTAAATATCGATTTAAACACACAAACTTTGTTTAGAAAACCTGCCTCGCCCCAACAACCGCCGCCCACATGTATGTATTACCTACTTACAATAGGTTAAACCACAAAATGAGTACGTAATAGAACAGATAGGTACCTAATACCTAAACCTACCTAAACGCATTATCTACTAACCTAATAAAGATGACGGTGGTGTGTGGTGAATGTGGTGATGCATTGAATGATATTATACTTAGGTACCTAACCTACTTATTTGACACAAACACGAACGTGACCAACAATACGTGATTCACTGTTATCCTTCTTTTTTTAACTGATTTTTTTTAAATAGGTGTTTGAAGTCATTATATTGACGCATTCAACACAGATTTGTGGGACCTGGCAAACCAGCACAAATCCTGTAAGGAAATGAGAGACCTGAGCCCAGCAGTAGGACATACTTTTTTTAATTAGGTACATACTGGTGTACATATTCTACTACTTACTGTGTATGGTATCGTATCTACTACTTGACACAAGTAGGTAAGTATTTGTGTAGTTAATTCGATACCTATTGTATTGCTTAGCAATAAAAAGTAATGATTAGATTTTCTATTTGTACAAACGTAGTTGCTATGTACCTTACATAACTACTTGTTGGTGACGTTGGTAATATGCTTAATTAGTTTATGTATATCTGTATTATAATATGTAAGGACCAAAATATATACACTTGCTACTTTGTACTTGATATTTACCTAAGCACATAAGGTAGCATATCTTCAACTTCTGTAATAAGTGGTAGAAAACCCTGCAGACGCTAATTGCTGGTACATACATTAGTCCCTCGCTGACGCCGCCGCCGCTGTTTCACCATAAGTACATATCAGTCATCGCTGGCGCCAGCAGGGTGTAATTACTGTCGGTCAACGCACCTACCTACTTAGGTACTTCTTAGAAATATCAATTCCATGATTATACGGTGTTATAGAATGATAATTTACGTTAAAAACTTTTGATTGATAAAGATGTAGGACGTGAAGTTTAGAAAAAAAAACTCAATGATGTTTTTTCTACCTTAAAAAAGAAGTAATCTACAAGAAATACCCGCTCTACGTAACGCATGATTAAATATATCAGTTTCACATTTTCACAAGTCCCTGTTTTTTTTGTTGCATTTGAATTACAATGTGGGCCCAGATGATAATTGAAAATTGACAAACGTACTCTACCCAAGTATTATCGCAACAAGTATGTAAGCGAGTTTATAACTAAACGAAATGGCAAACACTTTATTGATACCCCTAACTGTACATAAATACCTAGGTTGCTCCTAATAATCTTTAATAGCGAAGGAAGTCTCCAGCGAAAGTATCATCAATCCTAATAATTGCTTTCCTAGAAGGAGTAAGCACTAATTGGTGGGCGCGTGTATGCCCCAAGCCTCGTCGGCAAGGCGCCTGTAATCAAGTAATCAGCCAGTCAAGCGCACAACTAAAGAATATAAACCACAATTCCGTATAAAAGTACGACAATTTATTCTGTGGAATAAGTTAGACGATTACATTTTAAACAAAGGATCATTAAAAACGCGAAATTAGCCACCAAGCGTAGCGGAATCGCTTCTTTGAATCGGTCACTTAGATCTACATTAGTGTCGCCATACTACAGCTGTTTCAATGAGGCGGGGTTGTAGTTTGACTAACAAAATACATACCTATGAACTCATCGAAAATTACTGAATCGAAAAGTCCCGCGTTGCTCTCTAGAGGTGAGATATTCTCACTTGAATTTGAGCAGATACGAGCCTCGTTATTTTATTAATAAGTGAGTTTCTAATTGCGATGCCCTTATAATTTATTAATTGACTAATTTGAGTCGATTAGTAGCTGGGACCACGCAAGCTTGGCCCACGTGGGATGACCGAACGTCATTCAAATTTTATTTTGTTTTCGATCCAAATCGGCCCAAAAATTTTATATGCCATAAATATATTTAACAAAAGTAACACGAGAAAATAAAAGAATAATGCAATGGACTGAAAGTGACGTTTTTCAAACGTGTATCCGGGGACCCTAAACCAGAGTAATTTTGCGGCGCCGACCGCCCATCCACAAAATATTATCCCACCAATCACAATTTGATTTCTTTTTGCATTTTACGCAATTGTAATGTACCGCAACTCGGGCCTTTTTGAATTCAATACTGAGAAACCAGATCGAAGATTCGGAAGATGGTTTATGGAGGCACATTTATTCCGATGCAGTTATTTGAAGGGCCAAGGAACTGACAAGAATGTAATTTGCAATAAAAATACCGGTCAGATATGAATGATTCAATTTTGTCTCGACCCTATATTTCAGGAGAGGTAAAACAGAATGTATTTGAGGCCCAGTTTATTTGATAACGTACACGACCAATTCAAAAATACTCGAGAATTCGTTTTAGGACGTAGTTTAAAAGGTATTACAATAATTATCCGGCGAACAAGTTTTTTTATACTTTTCAAACTCCTCACAGTTTTTTACTTAAACGGGATGCAAATTCGCAGAATCTGACTTCAGTCAGAGTCTCAAACATCCGTTCTGGTGACTAGCACAGAATAGAAATAAGTAGGCACTACGTACTGGAAAGGAAGAGCATACCTGCTCGTGACTACACTATAATTTGCTTGTAGTTCAACTTAGTGATATTCTTTACAAATCTGCCCATAAAGAGCTTTGGCAAGACATGGATCCCAGGTAATCCTCGCGTTTATAGACATGCTAATTACACCAGCATCTTCTCCGAGTTTATCACACCGCAGCCATAAAACAGCAATGGCGAAACCGCAGATTAAACGATGACTCATAAAGATGTTAGGCTAATAACTGCGATTATCCTGTGTCATTATTTGGCATAAACTTTTTAATCGACTTCAAAAAAGGAGGAGGTTCTCAATTCGGTTGTATGTTTTTTTTTATTTTTTTCTTTATTTTTATTTTTTTTAATGTTTGTTACCTCAGAACTCCGTCATTTATGAACCAATTTCAAAAATTCTTTTTTTATCTGAAAGGATATACTTCCAGATTGGTCCCATTTAAGTTTCATCACAATCGGTTCAGTAGTTTGGGTTATAAATAGAAATAACTGAAAAATATGGCAAGTTGCGGCGTAGCGCCTACCATTTTACTGCTAGCAACGATGCAATATGCCAAGATTGCCAAGTTGCGGTGTAGCGCCTACCATTTTACTACTAGCAACGATGACCCTTTGTGGTCAGGTGTACACCTAAATTATAACATTTTTCTCTATATGTCAATAAACTCAGTTTGTACATTCAAACCGCATTTAATTGGAGAAAAGCTAAAACCCACCAGTTGTTCCTCTAAAGAATCAATACCAACCACGTGCACGAAATTGCGTATTTTGATTTCCTGTGACTTTTATGTGGTGTTTATAGTGACTAGAACATTCTCAATGAACTGTCATCATCATCATATTGTGATGATGAAGCTGGTAGTCGAATTGAAGTCGGTTTTTCCAGTTTTTTAACTTATAAATTATTTATCTTCTTTTGTTTTAGCTATGGTCTATTGTCGCTCAAAAAATCTAACGAAAACAGTAGAGCTACTACGGGGCAGTAGGCCCCGAAGATAAATAGTAGTCTTTGAGTAGGTCGACCACCGTTCCGGATTGGATCCACGATTTCTATCAAATCTGTGGATCCAGTTTGATTCAGAGCTAATTTTAACCCCATACACATGGTTCTCAAGATCCTTGACTGACTCATGCCTGACCTTAGGAGTAAAGGCAAGTCTGTGAAGGCAAGTCTCGTCGACAGAGACCAACCTATAACACTAAAGCGCTGATTTGAAACAGTTTACCATTGCATAAGATCATTAGGTAGAAGTACCTAATAATTATTTAAACTAACGACTCTAGATTCAAATTGATTGTATTTAAATAAACTACTCTTAATTCAAATTGATTGAGAGTTCAATTGATGATTCTTTGCAAACGGTTTCACTATAATTACACGCATGACATCACGGACAAGTAACTGAAATAGAAGATTCTAATAACCAATGTCAAGGTTGAACTAATTGATAAAACAAATTAATTACCTTTCATTAGGCGTGGCTTTTTTGAGTGATCTGCAAATATTTGTTCTGGGGGGTGATTCTAGACCGATAGATATTTTATCACGATAGATAAATATCCCTCAAACTGTCAAATTTCGATAGATATAAAAATTTGCAATAGATATCGTATTCTGGACATATCACTGTAGATATATATCGACCGTAAACCGATAGACATGTATCGACTGGTCGGCAGCAATAGATATTGAGATCTCTACTAGACATTTCAGTTTTTACCTAGTGTCAAATAGAAATCTACTTTCGGTAAAAATCCAAACGGACGAACTTATCATAGAATATGTGGCGAAATCAACTTGTGGAGGCTGAAATTGACTCTTGTTTGTATCCTAGAGCCTAGGCGATGCGCCCCCTGCAATTTTACCTACTACCTAGGTCACCCCCACTAGCCTGCGCAGCCCCTAGAAAACTTGTCTGTGCTTCAATGTTACTCTGACTACCTACCTTTGCTACAAATCTAAGCCTGCCTAAATGATCAGTGGATGCGGGAATAAAACTACAAGCTAGGTAGCCTACCTACTCACTTTTAAATTAATTAAAACGGCATAAGTAGACATAATATTTCTTTATTTTCATATAGTCCAAAATGTAAGTAGGTATGTTTATCAAACACTATCAAATCACTGTCTCCAAAACCGTTGTTTCTTATGTATTGCTCTTCATGGATGATTCTTGCCACGTTTTCTAATACCAAGCATGGGGAATTTTCCCCTATGTGATGCATCCACAGGAGGACTCATCCAACAATGCACGATAATCACATTTGCACTAAACTTTTTTCTCTCGTAATGTGCCTTCTAATAGTTTATATGAACGGAGTTTTTCGAGCTGCAACGATTTTTTGGTAATTATCTAAGTATTTTAATAGTAAACAATAAAAATCAAAAGAAAATTGAAATGAAAATGTTTGTATTGTTTGGAAAAATTTCTCTGATTGCCGCTTCTTCTTTTTTTTTTTGCCCCCCTTGTGCAGGCAGAAGGTCAAGATAACATTCCATTTCTTGTGAAAAATGTGAGACGAAATTACTATTAAATGAGTATTTGTACAAAAATACCTATTTTAAAACAACAATGAGATTTACTATTAAAACATTTACTAGAAAATATAACTTTTATTACGACCAAACAAAGTTATTCGGTTAAATACTAAATGTATATAATAACTGAACGCATTTCGGTGGAAACAAAATCTAGATAGTCTGTGGAAACCGGTGTTAGTGTAAATGAACTATTTGAATAAACCTCCTTTGTGATATATCTACTAAGGGCCGTAAGATCAAAAGCAGTTAAAACTACGGATTTCCTAAACTACGATCACATTTGATCGATGGCTTAATCTACAGTCATAAGATCAAGTCGAAAATAGAAGCAGATTAGATAAACTTCGATTAGTCCTAAACGCATGGCAACATTCTCGTATTTCGTTCTTTCGTTCATGAAAAAAAAGGTTATAATTAGTCAGTTTGACATATTCGACCACATCGACATTGACATACAGACGCAGTTTTTGTCAAAGCCTTATTACACTATGCAATCTCAAGTCAGGCTTACTGATAATGATGTAACGTGACGAGTTGAGTTATTTCGAACTCAAGTTATTTGAATTGACTCGCATCGAGGACTTGCATGCATATAAAGTCATACAAGTGAAAATCAAGCACCAATTTCTCTAACCACTTACGTTGCATACGGACCTAGTTGAGTCAAGCCATTTGGCGGCTCGAATCAAGGTTCAGTTTAACTAAAATAATTAATTCGAGTTCGAAATAATTCAACTCGTTACGCTACATCACTGTCAGTAAGCCTGACTTGAAATTACATAGTGTAAGAAGGCCTTTTGGTTGTTTGTTTTGAATTTGAACTCTTGTTGTATGTAATGTTTTCAGCCCATGAAATAATTCGATATCCGAATAATTTTCCATAGCAATAGAGTTTTTCTATTTATAATCTCAAAACTACAAACTATAACAAACGAATTACAATACAAATAGAAAGTTTAGTCCAAACAAACATCTGGTAGCCAGGCAACCATATTGGAAAAACGTCAAAAATGAGCGTTTAATCTTTGATTGGGAGTTTAACCGTACCCTGGGCCGAGTATAAACTAATCGATAGTTTAAGCTTCCCATGGTCGATTAACTACCATTGATCTTATGAAATAATCGGAGACTGGAGGTTAAACTCTCTTTTGTAGTTTAAACCACTATTGATCTTACGGCCCTAAAGCAAAAGTCTATTGCCGGCTAGAATACGTATTTTAGCGTGGAGTAGAGATATTTGTAGAGATTTCAAGTGATATGATATAATTGCCTATAGATATAAAATCTCTATATCTATCACCAATATCTATCGGTCTAGAATCACCCCCCAGGGGGGTGATTCTAGACCGATAGATATTTTATCACGATAGATAAATATCCCTCAAAGTGTCAAATTTCAATAGATATAAAAATTTGCAATAGATATCGTATTCTGGACATATCACTGTAGATATATATCGACCGTTAACCGATAGACATGTATCGACTGGTCGGCAGCAGTAGATATTGAGATCTCTACTAGACATTTCAGTATCTACCTAGTGTCAAATAGAAATCTACTTTCGGTAAAAATCCAAACGGACGAACTTATCATAGAATATGTGGCGAAATCAACTTGTGGAGGCTGAAATTGACTCTTGTTTGTATCCTAGAGCCTAGGCGATGCGCCCGCTGAAATTTTACCTACTACCTAGGTCACCCCCACAAGCCTGCGCAGCCCCTAGAAAACTTGTGTGCTTCAATGTTACTCTGACTACCTACCTTTGCTACAAATTTAAGCCTGCCTAAATGATCAGTGGATGCGGGAATAAAACTACAAGCTAGGTAGCCTACCTACTCACTTTTAAATTAATTAAAACGACATAAGTAGACATAATATTTCTTTATTTTCATATAGTCCAAAATGTAAGTAGGTAGGTATGTTTATCAAACACTATCAAATCACTGTCTCCAAAACCGTTGTTTCTTATGTATTGCTCTTCATGGATGATTCTTGCCACGTTTTCTAATACCAAGCATGGGGAATTTTCCCCGATGTGATGCATCCACAAGAGGACTCATCCAACAGTGCACGAAAATCACATTTGCACTAAACTTTTTTCTCTCGTAATGTGCCTTCAAATAGTTTATATGAACGGAGTTTTTCGAGCTGCAACGATTTTTTGGTAATTATATAAGTATTTTAATAGTAAACAATAAAAATCAAAAGGAAATTGAAATGAAAATGTTTGTTTTGTTTGGAAAAATTTCTCTGATTGCCGCTTCTTCTTTTTTTTTTATTTTGCCCCCCTTGTGCAGGCTGGCAGAAGGTCAAGATAACATTCCATTTCTTGTGAAAAATGTGAGACGAAATTACTATTAAATGAGTATTTGTACAAAAATACCTATTTTAAAACAACAATGAGATTTACTATTAAAACATTTACTAGAAAATATAACTTTTATTACGACCAAAAAAAGTTATTCGGTTAAATACTAAATGTATATAATAACTGAACGCATTTCGGTGGAAACAAAATCTAGATAGTCTGTGGAAACCGGTGTTAGTGTAAATGAACTATTTGAATAAACCTCCTTTGTGATATATCTACTAAAGCAAAAGTCTATTGCCGGCTAGAATACGTATTTTAGCGTGGAGTAGAGATATTTGTAGAGATTTCAAGTGATATGATATAATTGCCTATAGATATAAAATCTCTATATCTATCACCAATATCTATCGGTCTAGAATCACCCCCCTGGATCGAGATCCAGACCGAACCGACCGACCGACCGACCGAGACCGAGGTATACGAACTAAATATAAGAGTCTAGTCTCATGACATGTGCAAGACGTTTTTACACAGTATCGGCGCCGATTATACGCATTTGTGAGAGTAACCCCTTCTTATGCCACTGAAATATCGATATCATATTATGTCAACAGCTTAATATCGATTTGTCAGTATCGGTCAGTGTGCAAGCGCCTTATACGACCAATATTTGTATTTACAGAACCGTTTTTAGCGTACACTTCCTCGCTGCTAGGTGTGATGTTCATATCGTTCATACAAAACCAACTGTGGATGCCGTTTCAGCATCTGATCAGTAAATAATACTGACGTTTTACTTCTCTGAACGGTAATTTTAGGCGTTTACCGTACCGACTTACTAACCAGGCCACCTAGCTGCTAATAGTATATTAATGTAAGTCTAAGTACCTACCACAAAGGTCACGTGACTGTCCGAGAATTCGCAATCGATTGTTTGACCTCGGCTCATGGTGCGGACAAGGTTAGCAGACTTAACCATGAGACAACCGGGATTAAAGTTATTTATGGTGACATGTCTTTGTTTTTATGGTCATGGAATGATAATCGAAGGACGCCAGTCGATTTGCATAACTGTTGTCTGCGTCTGGCAGTCATGCAATATGATAGTAGATTAAAACAATCTTAAGACTGACCTCGGATGGAATGGAGCAGGTTCATATTTTCAAAAAGGGTTTTTTTACATATTAGGCCAGCGACGGTGTAGATTGGGCGAAGGGCTTTGCTTTATTCGATTATACGTAAATGAGTTCTCAGTTACTCTTCATCTTCATCTTCACAGCTTTTCATTGCATTTTTGTACATAGCATTTTTTTTATTTTAACCATCAGGTAAAACTTAAAATGTGAACAATGCAGCACAACGGGATCCTATTATTATAGTATTCTTATTTTATTATCTCATAATAAAAATTTAATTGAAGTTACAACTCCTAGACTCCTCATTTCTAACATTCTCAATTAATATGTTCGCAGAATAACAACAAGAATGAATTGATCGAATGCCACACATTTGCAAACATTCTTAGTCGGCCTTGTTTTTTGTATGTAAGTACTAAAGTTTCCTTCAAACAGCTATTAATATTTAATATCCCGCTTTGATTTATTTATGCGGGTTGTGCACAAGCTAAAATGTAAATTACATTTGCGGGACGATTTCGATAAATATATTGACTGGCATGGCACTGTGGCCAAAGATCGAGAAGTGTGAAAATAAACTGTTACTATTCCAAATTTCAACTCACTAGCTTATACGGTTCAGCTCTGGTAGCGTGTGACAGACAGATGGACACCGGAGTGAGACCTTATGTATTCCGTTTTTCCAAAACTGGACCGGAACACTAAAAAGGTAGGGAAGTCTGTGCCCAGTGAAGCAATACAGGCTAAAATAAAAAGGGTAAGTTAGGAAGGCTGTGAAAATATTTATTCGGTATGTTACTCAGCCATCATTAGCCGTTTGAAAGGAGCTTCAATCAAAGCTCACATTGCAATCATAGGAAATGATCATACTAATGAACTACTAAGCTAATAACTTCTTAGATCGTAATAACTTTGGGTACAATTTGACTCAATCTTTTCAAGCAGACTTGGTCCGTCTTCACCGAAACATTAACTAACGGATAGATCTTCGTTTTAACTGTGACGTATTTGGTTACCTATCTATCCTTTTCCTACCTTCGGTTATTGGACCTCAGCAGTCCATTCTTATTGGATCTAAACCCCTCATTAACAAAGTTTAGTAATCTGAAGTTTCCGACAGAATTATCAATATCGAAATCATCCACTTACGGATCATCTTGTCCATTACACCAGTAGCCTGATGCAATTCCCTGCATCCTGTGCCCCCATTCCCTCAGTAGACTTCCTGCCGTCAATCAGTTACTGGTTTGAACTGGTTAAGCTCGTCAATAACCTAGTTTCAACTTGGACAAGCCGAATAATGGTAAAAAAAACTATAGGTGATTTATTTCTTTCATAAACTATAGCACTTTAGTTACTAAAATACAGTATCGCTTTTTATCGCATACAGCTCGCATGAGGAATATGGCACCAACTGGGCCCACTGCTTTTGGCCCAAAATTAAATGGGCCCAGTTGATAAAATTCTAAAGTGCGTTATTAAAGATTTCAACCTATGATTTTAGCAATTAAATATTAGAAACTGCGTTGCCGGCTGCTGCATCGTATTTTGAAGCATTTTTTTATTAGAAGCATTTTGAATTATGCACAGACAGAACACGTCAACGTGCCCACATAAATCGCAAAATAATATTACTAAGAAATTCGATCAGCAGTTAGGACCATAGAATTTAGCCCATGTGGGCCGAGTTAAGGCAGTTCAAATCAATATTCTTTTCAATCAGTTTCAATCTGATGAGCCAAAGTCTAAATAGGAGCCTCGGTTACCTACTCAACTGCCTTACTCAAAACTTTTATTCATAAAAAAATTAGTTAAACAAATTACATGCCAATACATATTTCATTGTTCTTTGATATCTAGTTTAAAGAGTGAAAGTGAAAATGTAGGGACACCATAGTCTCAAGATATTGCAGGATAAGACTATTTAACTTACTATTTATTAACTTGGATCTTATGAAACTCGTTTCGAAAGTGGGGGGAGGTCTTTGCCTCCCGCCATTCTCTCCACACGCTCCGATCCTGGCAAAAAACACAATTTTTTAAACGACGTCCTATCTATAAAAATAAACAACATGGTTTATAGCAATAAAAACAATCTTGATCAAGTTACTAAAAAACCTCCATTGTTTTGCTAAGTTATGGTAAACATACGTTCTACGTTTTTAGAGACATTTAAAATAAATATGTTTATGGTAAACAGAATTTAAAGCCGGATGGTATCAATAACAGTTCCATACAAAAACACACAGTACGGGCTACCTCAAAACTAAATGATAAACGGATTAGAGTTGTATTACAGGTAGAGTAAAACATTGTACCTACAACCAGAGGTTTTTTAAGCTAAGATCAATTTGTCATGAGCTGTACAGAATAGTTTCAACATCACTAAAGATTTTTGTCAACCAACACCGTCAATGACGCTGAGTATGAACGAATGGCTAGCTGGCCAGAGACTCATTCTTTTCTGACTAGTTCAGAATGAACGTCTAATAATGGAGTAGTCGTAACGGATCTTTGTCCCTCTGAAGTATATGCGCAGAACCTATTTTGAACCAAATTGGAAGCATTCGGAGTTAACTTTTCCGCACCTGTAATACGCAATCGTTTAGAGGGATAAAGATCCGTTGTGGTGCGTACTGTACTCCACTTTGGCTGCTGTGCTTTTGGGAGATTTACTCTGAAAATTACCACGATTTATTGTCAGTTTTGTAATATTTCACCCAGATATTGCAATTTATTGTGATTGTTACCCAGATACAGTACACATTGCATAAAATATTACATTGAGCCATTTATGGAGTTTATCGAAGGCCAGTTTCAGGTAAGTACCTATTTAGTTTATTATGCACTTAGCGAGAGAGGCAAGCAGACACTTTTATTCAAAGCACATTAAGAACTAAGTTTGAAAATCAGCTACGTTTACTTGCTTCGGTAGAAAGTTGGCATGTGCAAATATAACGCTTAGATTTGTTTTACACAAACTGACATCTTTGAGGATACTAACTTTAAGCGAATGTGGATGGTTAACAATAATAGAGATGTTTTGCATGTGCTTATATCTTTTTTGGAGTAAATTACCTAACCAGACCAGCGTTTTAGTTTTACGTTATTGTTGTTGTTCATTTAGTTGTCTGGCAAATAAAAACTTTTCTTTTTTTCTTCAAATAAAATGTACATACTTATTTTTAATTATTTTTTATCTTATATAGCCAAGAAAAGCAATACCCACAGCTGTTTAGATCAAATTTGATTATGGCGACATTGACATTCACAGATAATTTGTATGAAATTAGAAATTTTACTGCATCATCATGCCAAAACGTGTATTCGAGGACTCACAGTCATTGCTTGTCACATGTTACCAGGCTGTTAGGTGTGGCAACTTTACTTCCACTATACTCGTAAAAACAGCAAGAGGTTGCCCACTTTTTGGCTGATGCAATAGGGTAGGTAGCTTGCAGTATGCTCATTTATCCTTCGAAGCTTTAGCGGTCAAGCAAGTTGGTATCACATCATCATCGGCAAAGAGATGAAAATAGTGTGACAGCGTCGCGTTAGGCAATGTCAGAAAATTACCAGTTTTTTAGTTCACTATCCATATTTTTTACAAAATAAACTAACGTCTATTAATATTTTATCGTTTGAAATCATTTTGTTCAGCACGATGTTGGCAAATGATACAGTTAAAGAAAATAATGGTCTAAGTATAAGTTTTAATTGCAACGAGTTGAGTAAAAGGTTTTTCAAGATCCGTATAAAAATATTATACATATAATAGCTTAGGAGTACCTAAGCTTACAATTTACATGTTAAACTGGAGCTTTTATAGGCGTATAAATATAAATATTTTAAGTTTCAATAAAAGCCGTATTAGAACTGACGTAATAATTTGGAAAAAAAAACGCAAAACAGAACTGAATAGTTTTGAAAGTAGGTACTATCATCATGCTCAAATCAAATAGATTGAAATTGGATTTCTATAATATTTCATTTTTGCAAAAAAAAAATCAACAACATTTTACTAATACACAGCAAAATTGGTCACACTATTTATTTTCATCTAAACAACTGGTTTTCGCTAATATATACGAAATACTTGCAAGGATGGCTAAAACTGAATCAATCCAGTAACCGAATCGAATGACAAATAAACATAATTAATTTAAATTCAACATTTTTGCATACACTGGTCGATTGACCCAAACAAAATGATTATTCAATGTCTAATAGACTCGATTATACAAAAAAATTATAAGGTTTTATTTTCTATTAAGGTATTACAGCTTATGATCGATTTGTTGATTGATTAATTTAACACGTGCGGTTATTGACGTTGTTGAAAACAATATCGAATACATTACTAACAATGTAACCATTAGCTATAGTAAATAGCATACCTACAGTAAATCTTACAGCACTACACGTTGTGGGATCAGTGGACATGTCAGTATACTTAGTAATATTTAACAATCAAGGTCAAGATCAATAATAAGTGAAACAATTCAATAAACTGAAGTGGTAAAAAAACAATAAATAAATAAATAAATAAATAAATATTCTTGGACTTTACACACAACACCAAGTCTCTAGTCCCAAACTAAGCATAGCTTGTGATATGGGAACTAGATGGCTGATAGAATACTAATATACTTTTTTTTTTTGTAAATACATACTTATAATTCATAGTAACACCCAGACATAGAACAAACATCTATGTTTTCCACGCACAAATGCTTGGTGGGGATCGAACCCACGACCCACAGCACGGAAGGCAGAGCTATTACCGACTGAGCTGTGACGCCTGTCAAATGTTTAGGTATTCTGACAATAATGTGTTCGTTAACTGTAATACGAAAGAAAAGATCCAAGCAAGACTACAAAAAGTTTAAAAATGTTTAATTGCGCATAAAAACATAACTTCCCATAAAGTTTAGATTATGTAAATGTGACGGACGGTAACATCATTATTATAAATTGATTTTGAAATTTCGCCGCGTATTTTTGTGTTTACGTAACAATAACAATCTTGCAGACGAATACAAATAATGTCCTCTCTACCTATGCCTGATGGTCACCGTACAAAATCGCGGGGGCATAATCATGGACATTTGCCAGTCTAGATTTGAACCTTATTTTAAAAGCAATAGGAGTGTAAGTTCATTAGTGCTTGTAAAGTGGTCAATTTCGTGACGTAACTACAGAACACATACGCAACTAATGATTTAATACATAATGGTCGATGAACTTTCAGTTTGTAAAATGTTCTAAACCAAGTTTGGGATAAAAGCTCTTCATCCCGATGGAATTTGACAGGCGGAATAACATTTTCATTAATCTGAAATATAATTACTCCACATAATTTGTTATTTAACTGATTAATCCAGTCCGTCCCACCAAACTTCGTCCCACACATTGGGACGAACACCATCTAAAATAAATAGAACTTGAAAATAAAAATTACTCACATGTTTGATGTTGTAGTGAAGAATGCTGTCCATATAACTAGGCAGTTGGTTGACCACAGTGAAGTAGCCGAAGACTGAAGCTCCATGCGTGATGATGATAGCCCACACGGCTGATGATGTGAACAGACTTTTCCAGGGTACTGGCATGTGCTGGGAAATACGAGTAAAGTTATTTTGGTTTTCGGGATATATTTTATTTATGATCGTTTCGTACATGATAAAACTTAATAGATAACAAGGTTTTTAGTAAAAAATTATGTATAAAAATGTTTTTTGTTAAAAGGAAAATCCCACTAAAAACCATGAAAACCGATCAAAAAGCAACCTAATTCCGAATATTCCGATAGGTTGCAGTTTGATTGCACTACCGAGAAGAATATTTAGGTCACATAACAACAATTTTTTGCATAATTCTGGGTATTGGAACAAGGAAAACAGACCCTTACGACATTGAAATAATTCAAGGGAAATTCGCTGTCATCAATCAAGGCAAGTCAGTCACATATTCGCACATCTGTGAATACAAATCATTGACTAATTTTATCACGAGGTCGTCAATTTGAATATAATCGGATACAATGTTGCGACATGTTAGTCAAAATGTGCTTAAAATAAATAATTAGAGGACATAGGACCTCATATGCCCACATTGAATCAACGTTTGCGAACGATGACTCAAATACTTAACTTCCTGTGCCCTGCTATTTATTTTCCCTGTATCGTGTTAAAAACAGAAATTTGCGTATTTTTAACATTCTACAACCATTCTACCTTGGTAGACCAATATTGGGAGGCCTTACCATTTTTCCACTCAGAGAATCTTATTCATTACCTACCAATTGGATAAATTCAACTTAGCGAGTTTCATCCATCCATCATAATCAACAGCTTATTTATATCGGAAAAGATGAAATGTGGAAATACACTTCTCTATAAATGGAAAGGTGTCTCCTGTGAGCTCATGATGTCGGTTATTCCCGATTTATTATATTCGTAAGAAATCAGCACGCATCCTCATTCAAATGTCATATCAACCCATACTAGAAACGCGAATCACCAAGAGTATCTCCGTGCGTATATATGGAGTTGAATCCAAAGTTATGCGACTTGCAGATAGATATCTTGTTTTTTGTTTGAATACCTAATAAAATATTTTATCTTTTTGTACATCAGCTCGCCAAGCCGCAACATAACTTCTGCGCATTTAAATTTAATTAGTAAGGTCCTACGCTCTGTTCTGTGGTCCTACGTACCTACATTACCTACGTAGGTGTAGTTTTTTTTTAACTTTACAATAATTGTTGCAAGATATATCGGGTTTTACCCACATCTAACTACGGTGGAAAATCTTGAACAATGAATGGGTTCAAGGTAGGTTAGTTTTAACGTTTGTTTCGCGCAAACAACATCATCAATATAAAGGTCATCTTCGAAAGGAGATGGTGAGAAGACGTGCAGAAAAAGGACAAGCTTGCCCTGCAGTAGCGGGACTGCAGGGCAAGCATACACTCATTTTAGACCACCTTTCATCTATCGTTTTCAAGTTATTCCTGGTTACAAAAGCATTTATATACTTACTCCTTTAGTAGCAGGCTCCTGAGGCAGAGCTTTCATTAGATAGTTGCGTTCTGTTTCGGAAATGCGCGGATGCTGCGCAGGAGTGTCGTAGACGACGGCGAACCAGGCCACTGACCACATCACGCCGATGATACCTGCAGAGTCAGAATTCAAAATCGAATCAGAATAAGAAAGAATCTTTACTACTCTGGGTCCGCTCTGTTGGGTACTGAAGCCATCTGGGTATTTATTCTTTCAGGGCGTCTAGTCTATGCGACGCGTGACACGAAGGCCAGCCCAGCGTATCAGTATTGCTATTCAGCGCGGCAATGCAGGCTAGTGTCTTGGGCACGCTTCCGATTGGTACAGATTTGGATTGCTTACGACCTTTTTGAACGTGAGAGGGGAGTCTTACACAAAAGTTAATTCATTAATACAGATTACCACCGCGAGATAGACTCAAGATTCAGTTTTAGATGATCAAAAATCGTCGGACGATATCGTAGGTAGGATCTGTAGAAGCTTACTGAACTCGATTGGCAAAGGATCAGACAGAATTGCGCACTACAGAGGCGTGCTATTTATAAATGCGTGTATTCCACAGCGGCTATCAGTTCTACAGGGCCAAGGTCACTCCATTGCCACAATTTGAATATTTCGAGAGCTATATCATTAATCTACTGACTTCCTCGTGTCGGAATGTAGCAAGTGGTCAGTAGCTCTGTTCATAACGCGTTGTTTCAGGATAATCAATGTTCACATAATTCGTTTTGTTGGATGCGTGGGCCAAAGAAAGCAACCGTCACATCTTTCAGGGGCAGACAGGCGACGATCGGTGTGGGTTCATGTGTACCCGTGTGGCGTGGGCGGGTTATAATTATACGTGAAGTCACCAGCCTCGCTTTGAAGATGTGGGAAAGTTAGGCACAGAATTGTGCTGCGAAAATAGAGGGTTTTACCCAGGGAATTGCCGAAAAAACTTGTACGGTTAAACAGGGAGTGGAAGCTGATATCGGTAGAGTGCGGTATTGAATTCAGAGTTATATTTTTATAGCTAAGTGTAGCTAGTCTTAGAGCTTTTAGACAAGGCCTTTATACATAGGTATATAATGAAGCGTGCAATCGCCCCAGGCTGAAACACTTGTTTACTTTTATGCTTCTTCCGCTTCGAAAATGCACTATCTAGTGGAACTGATTTTTATTCAACTTCATCTAATCGCGCATCAATTCAATACTCAATACATTTACTGCTTTCACATGGTAATATGGTTGTTACATTGTTGGTAGGTATCACATTGAACCCGGTTCAGGGATATTGCAACAGGAAAGTAGGCGGACCGAGGTTTCAATATTGCAATGAAGTTAATAGCCGTTTGGTAAGTATTTAATAGATTAAACAATAAGTTTTTTGATAGAATTAGATTTACAAATCATTATTTCATCAATTCAGTTTGATTAACTAAAAAAACTGGATGTTAAACACATTTTTGTAGATAATGTGGATGTTGCCTATCTGTGGGTGGCAGTGTTGACTGAAATATTGGCTGATATAAATACATAGGACTTACCAGTGAAATAGAAAGCTGATTCCCATCCGAAGTGGGCAATAAGAAAACCGCAGATTGGCATCGTCATCGCCGCGCCGAGGGAGGACGCTGGAACAAAGTAAACGAATGTTATCTATGGAACTTCATATGGAAATATATATCTAATAATAGTCATCTACGTATCTTAATAAGAAGGGATTAACATGACAGACGGTTATTATATAATTCAATTCAATTCAAGTTATTTATTCCTTAGATACATTTTGTACACTGGGAAAAGTCACATTTTACAAAATAGATCAAAAAGGGTACATTTACCGTACACACCATATAATAGTAATTTTACAATGTAAAATCATCAGCCAGAGCTTCGTCAATATTATAATACGATTTTAACAAAAGAAATGTCGTCATTTTATTACTAAAGGTTTTAAAATTAAGATTTCGATTGTCTATTGTCAATTTATTGTAAAAAGTTGCTTTTGCAGAGGAAACTCTACCTGTACCTATACCTGTTGCAAAAACAAAGCTGACATTTTACAATCGCTAGGCTATAGAATAGAAAGTTAACTAAAATGTTTAGAAATAACATGACCGAATGAAAATATAAGTGACCATGCTTATTTTCAACGTGATAAAGAATATGGAACGATTCTAGAATATCAATTTGGCTAGGGGATCTACATACATTGAAGAATTCAGTCATAGTATCAATCTAAATAGAGGACTGCTCAAAGTTAACAATTTGTCTCTCATCTAATAATAATTAAGTAATTAGTAATTAATTTTACAAGGTCTTATTCTAAACGAAGTTTCAAACGTATGACCTCTGACTGCATTTTTTTCTTGAGTGCACGTGTTCGTTGTAGTACCTAGATACCAGTATTGAAACATCCATAAAGTAATCACAACGGATCTTTGTCTCTCTGAAGTATCTGCGCAGAACCGATTTTTGGGTCGAATTAGAAGTAAGCAAATTCCGCACAACATACGCAACCGTTGATGGACCTAACTTCAGAGGGATAAAGATCCGTTGTGTGTTCTGTACATAGCAAGTGTATTGAATGAGGCTAGACGTCGTATGTTGTAATGTTGCCACAAAGATGATTGGTGTTCCGGATTGAACTCCTTCGATACACGCAATGCGTCTTCACTTCACTAGTTGTATGTTGTATGTGATGCAATAGTTCACTGAGGTCTGTGATTTGCGTTTTTGTCGTAAGTAACCTGTGCCTTGATCACGAATAAATGTGACAATCGTAAACGTATCGAAATGCTAGCGTATCCGAGATACACTGCGCGGTGATGCTACAACGTTTGGCAGTCGAGCTGACGTTGACGCGCAATATGACTCGAATACGTCAGGTTTACGTAACGCGGCGACTGTCAGATTTGTTCGTGATTACCCCTCAGGTCTAGCACCTAACGGGATTGTACTCACTCAAAATAGGGCCGGAGTGTTTAATTTAAATAGTGTGGAAATTGTTTCTATGGAAATAAATTAAACTCATAAACCATAAAAAAAAACATTTGTATTTTATTTACCTATTTATTTTAATTTATAAACAAAAAACAAAACAGTAAAAAAAATAAGAACCACGTAGGCAACCAAAAATGGGGCAGGTGAATATTGTTTTAAAGTTGTCAACTGGGCCCACACAGCATGGGTCAAAAATAGTGGGCCCAGCTGGTTCCTTATTCGCATTTTTGTGTAGCCAACTGTACATTAAAATTAATATTTTATTTAGGTATTTTCCTTAGTCTATAAATGGAAAACATAGAATTGTTATTTACCTGTATTCGTTTGTTTATATTTGTGTTGACACAATTATTAGGGAGAACGCAAACCAAAGACAAAACGTCTTGTCGAACAGTTAGTGATGTGAAACTTCATAATTTCGTGACAAACCCTGTCAGTATAACTTTTTTCGTCACAATATGTTTCGTCTTATTTGCTGTTTTCGTTACTTGCTTATTTAATGAGAATCATGCTAAGTACTTAATAATATTATTAAGTACACTACATAATTACTCTATTCTTATTTATAAAAAAACACAGTTCATTCTCTAGGTATGTGCGTATAAAGCAATGTTTAATAGGTAGGTACTAAACAATGCTATAATAGATAGGTAAACATAATTTTATGCATGCTGTGTTCGCTTTTTCGTTATAACGAAAACAGCATATGACGAGGAAGCCTTCATCTTATGCTGTTTTCGTTATAACAGAAAATTTATTTTCACGTCACTAAGTACGCGACAAAACAGTTTTGTCGATAGATGTGCGTTGGCCCTTAAGCAAATGGAATCATGCCGTGACTCGAAGTGATAAGTCATACCGAACGAGACTATTATTGTAGGAAAGTTACTGTCTGTCTCTGTATCGGGTCAAGTTATTTATCTATGACGGCATCGTGAACAATCTAGATTTTATTCTAGTCTATTAGGGCTCGTAATTCTGAAACAATGGTCAAGACAGATTTTTGGACTGTTTTAAAAAAATCTCTAACTCGATGCTAAGTTTGATGGTCTTATTCATATTGGTCTCTTAAAGCTCGTTTAGCTAAAATGGCTGCTAAATCTGTAGTCATCTCTTTTCGTTGCCATGCAAGTGAAAATGACAGAGCATTTTTAAAGTCGCTCTAAAATGACAGATTACGTATTGTTTATTGTGCGAGTTCGGTTTTAGGACGGTTATTGGACGGACATGACGTTACATTTCAACAACCAATCCGTTAATACGATTCTGTGACATTCAGACGGACCACTGTAATGGTACCTCTCACCTATAAACAGCAAAGAAAAGGCAGTTCACACATCTTTGATAGCTTCTCTCTATCAGAATCGTAAACGTTTTTACGATCGCAAGGTAAACCTGAATGCCACACGGTTCATGGTGAAATGGTTGGCTAATAAAAACCTAAAGGTACCTATTTGTCCAGCTGCAGTTTTCCTTGAAAATACCTAGACCCAGATGGGTAGAAGGGCATACCGTGACTGGATTCGAAATTACTGATGAACAAACTTGTAGACTTTTACAATCGCGTTTTGTCATCAAAAACTGATATAAGTAAAAAAACTAGGTAGATTACCTAGTACCCTACAGAGTAGGTTTGGATTATTTCTTTGTGAAGACTTCGTTCGGGATTCAAACGAATCGAACTAACCATTTCAAATAAAGAATAAGTAGCCATTTTGTAAAAAAATAGGGTGACCATAGCGTCAACTTGAAAGGACTCTTTAAGATACATAGTAAGTAAGAAGTACTTAACAGAATAGAGTACTACTAAGTAGGTAATTATTATAAATATTACTTTCAATAAATCAAACGACTAAAACAATCATACAATGACGAAATGAGATCATTGATGCCGCGCGCAGTCATATCAAATGACCTATAAACCTGTATCTTTCCAATCAGACTCAAGATTTACGCATTTCTATTACAGAAAAACGTCATCAATCGAAGTCATTCATACTGTGATACTGGACATTACTAGACAAGGAAGTTTTTGTTTTAAAATCGCAATGTTATTTATACGCATGCGATTTATATCTAGGCTACATTCAATGTAACGGCTATTCAGTATTTTGATATTAATATCTATTAAGTATCATGTCATAATTTATGTCTTAGGAAATAGAAACAATGACAGTAAACAAGGAAAGGTTTGTTTTCCACCTTGAATAATGCATATGTCATAATTTTTTAATAGCGTTATCGTGGTCTGCAATAAATGCAGATAAATAAGGAAATCCATCGTCTCAAGATCATGAGCATAATCGTGACTGAAGTTCTAGATAAGTAGATAAATAAATTCTAGATCGGATAAAAAGAACTTTTACGTTATGATTCTATTGATTCACTACCAACTATGACAAAGGGTACCTACCTTATCTTCTATAAGGTATCTTTTGTCAAAATGAATCATTAGGATCATAAAGCTTTTATATGACACATCCGTTTCATTCAAGTTGAGCCAATTGCTGATTATCATCTTCAGTGACGTGATGAGCTGTCATTATTCTATAGAAGATTCAAAAGTCGAGCACGTGACCAGCGTGACCACGCATCCCATACAAAAATAACGCGGCAGTTCTCGGAACAGTTGACTGCAGCATAGCAACGGTTGCGCAAGGTTAAACCGCGCGGTCAACTAATACCGACCAATCAGAAGTCGTGGTTGCTGTGACGTCAACAACCACGCCTGCGCGCGCCTCCAACGTCGCCATATTGCCGCTTTCAAATGCACACTACTGCGAAATCTCCTACGTTCCGTGGCGATAACATTTGCCCCGCGCCTCTCGTCGCGCCAAGCCCTCCTGACGTCGTCGGCAGGCAAACCATTGTAACAACTACCGATAGCAACACTGTCACAGTCGTGCAATGGTTATGAAAAATGTAGTACGGTCAAGGCAACATTTAGCGTGTTTTTATGTGAACTGTTGAAATTTGTTATTTGCGAATGTCGTCAACTGCGTCACTTTTGTCTCGCATTTTCAGTGTTCAGTGATCGTTTAGCCTGAGACCTTTTAATCTTAATAGAATAAATAAAACGATGTACATCTCTCAATTATACCAAAAGAAACACTCCTAATGGCTTTGAATTCCACGCAAAAAATTCTAGCAAAAAACTTACCCATCATGTTAGACATGAACTTTGATCTGTCCATTGGTGGAATCCATTTAGAAGCCATCGGAAGAATGGCAGGCCATGTCGCTCCGAGAAGGAATCCCAGGAGTATTCTTAATGCCACAACCCATCCGAAGCCGGCTACAGCGGCTCCAGGAGTCAGCAGTGTCAGGACACTGGCCAACAATGTGCTGTAGCCGAATACTCGCCTGTTGATACGAACAATTGAACATTTTACTGCCTCTATTGAGAATAATTGAATACTACGAATAACAACGTCGTCGTCGGGATAGCTTTACGCTACAAAGTCTTTGGCTGGATATTTGATAAGCCAAGACATGCGAGATATTCTGAAAATAATTATCTGCCTTACTGTCGCTCAACCGACACGCAAACTCTTTCACGAATGATCACATACAATGCTCCATTACTTGCTGTTATAAACCATCTATGCGTAGCGCTAACATCGAGAATTTTCACTTGATTGGTTTTACAGATATCTTTTACGTTCAATAATACTACATAATAATAGCTTTATAAATAAAAAAATAAAGCAATTAAATTGCAACATTTACAATCTATAAAGCTGCAATAATAAACAAAATCACTAGAGACTTTGAAAGATAAATAAAATAGTAAAGTAACTGGTTTTAAAACTCGATTTCAGCGTCCTCAATAACAGTGTTACTAGTTATATACACGCGAGAGCAATGATTCCGGGTCACTTAAAGAATGTTAAAAATCTCGGAAACTAAAAATGATAGGTTAATGCAATAGTTAATAGACAATGTAATACTCCTTAAATGAAGGTATTAAAACTTCTTAGTTATTGTAAAGTTATATCTTAAAAAAATCAAATTTGAAAAAGGGCCACTTTCGAAGATGGAACTACGAAATTACAGCATTTGGTTTTGCTTTTGTTTGTAATCTGTCATTTATGTGGGTATATAAACCATGTTGATAGTGCTCTATATTCATTATTCAAGCTGAAATTATGTCGCTTACGCCTGAAGAATGCACCAGAATACTTACAATGCTGGAAACCGGCCGGAGTCAGCGCGATACAGCCAGGACTGTCGGTGTGTCGCTGTCAACAGTACAAAGAGTTCTCCGACGTTACGAAGAAACTGGTTCTAACCTACGCAGACCAGGAACGGGCAGAACCAGGTGTACCACAGCACGAGAAGACCGATACTTGGTGAACACCATGCTTCGAAATCGCTTTCTCACAGGAACTGAACTCACAAATCAGTTTCGACGCCTCGGAGGAAGTAACCCAAGTGCATGGACAGTAAGACGTCGGCTTGCTGAATCTAACTTAAAACCCCTTAGACCTGCAAACGGCCCTAAACTGGAGCGTGGGCATCGTATTTCAAGACTAAGATATGCCCAGAGCCACGTAAATTGGAGTATTGAAGATTGGTCAAAAGTTATGTTCTCCGACGAATCAAAATTTATGCTCTACAAGCACGATGGAAGACACAGAGTGTATCGAAGACCAGGGGAAAGATTCAAGCAAGCATGCATCGAAGAAAAAGTAGCCTACGGTGGTGGGTCTGTACTTGTGTGGGCCGGAATTTCTTCTGAAAGTCGCACAGAGCTGGTGATCATAGAAAACGGCTCTTTAACTAGCGTAAGATATGTGGAAGAAATCCTCAATGATCATGTTGGTCCATTTATGGTCAATTTAGGTGAGGATGCTATATTTATGCATGACAATGCCCGACCTCATACAGGTAGGATTGTGAATGACTACCTTCAAGAGATGAACATTACTCGTATGGAGTGGCCAGCGCGCAGCCCGGATATCAACCCGATCGAGCATGCTTGGGACGAGCTAGGCAGATGCGTAAAACAACGAAACCCTCCCCCAATCACGCTTCGTGAGCTCAAAATTGCTCTCACAGAGGAATGGGAGAATATTCCCCAAAATCGTATAAGGAACTTGGTGTACAGCATGCCAAACCGCGTAAACGCAGTAATGGAAGCACGAGGAGGCAATACGAAGTATTAAAATTCAAGTCAAATCGTAATAAAGTTCAAAAATTTCATGTTTCCTATTTTTGTTTTAAGGAGAGATCAGCAGTTTTTTTCTTTATGTAATTTTGTGTTAATAAAATGTATGGTGACTCATATTTTTTTACTTTCATTTAAGGAGTATTACATTGTCTATTAAATACAATTTATTGCATTAACCTATCATTTTTAGTTTCCGAGATTTTTAACATTCTTTAAGTGACCCGGAATCATTGCTCTCGAGTGTAGATTAGTCACTAACCAGTTATGCGGTTGGCCCGATAAGCATGTCCATAGATTAAGCAGGCGTACAGAGTAATCAAATATTTGACAGACTCTTATTCTAGTTAAACTGATAGGGTGTCAAATATCAAGTTTTCTGACTCTTGATTTGGGTTGACATTTCCTGATTGACATGAAGATATATTTCATAGTAAGAAAGTATGGTTACACTACATATTAATAAATGCGTAAGAGTACAAGTAACTTCATTGTGTGAGTAATTATAAGTATAACGGTTTAAATTGATGGCAAGGACTAATAGAATCCGCACAAATAGCTTCGTTGACTTCTGCTGACTCTTTTAAATAAATGCTTCTAGAAAGTTCGCCGCTAAAATTGAGCTGTTATATAGACAAAGTACTTGCTCTGGTTGACTGAATGCCACCTGAATAAACGAATAACCACCAAATAATATTAAATTAAACGTAAAATTAGGCATTTAAAATTTTTTAACATGTGGACTGGTTTTTCAAAAGAAATAATCGTTAGTCATATTCCCTTTTCAAATCAGTACCTATTCAATCGGTTTTAGGTCAACGCCCTACAGTGTTACTTTTTTGGGTCGTTTCAACCCTACTATTATGCATGCAAGCTGCCAAATGAATGAATGGCATTGTATTTCCGTTGGTGTTTAGTTTACCATTCAAGAGCGAAGTTTTTGCTTCACTTGGATACATATGGTACAATAGAGAGAGGAATGCTTCCCGTGCCAAAAAATTTGAAGGATTCTCAGTAACAAGTCATCTTAGAATGGTCTGTATTTGAGTCAAGTTAGCGTCCTTCGAATAAAATGAGAAATATCAAATGAGGAACAATATTGTATTCCTCTCTGTCTCTGACCGAATTTATCTTTGAAGGGTTACACAGTTGTGTTACGCGTCGGCAGTACACAGTTCAGCCCTGTGGATAATGATAGTAATAATCATATGCAGTTCTCACTCACCTTGCACCGATGATCTCAGCGAGCCGGCCGCCTGGCAACTCTGTTAGGACGTAGCCCCAGAAGAAGCAACCTAGAAGCAAGTTCTTCTGCTTCGTGTCCCAGTGGTAACGCGTCTGCTCTATATGCTCCGGATGCTGGTTGAGGAAAGCAAACTTTAAAAGTCATTACATTTACTGCGACACTTTGAATTTTTGCCAACGCAAATTCAACATAACCATGGTGAAGATTTATGTGAAAATATTGATGAAATGGTGGCTCAGCTAAGTATTTGTTATTGAACAAATAGTGTGAAAGAGAGTTCTGTATAGCCTTTTATAAGAAGCAGGTTTTTTAGAATAAAAACCGCTAACACATCACTGATTATCAACATTCAAGTAGCTCAAAGAGTGTAGTAACTTTTACCTGTTAAGTTTTTATGGCAAAAACTGATCATTCAAACCCGATAAAGGTCATCCTACTAGATTATGTAAATGCTAGTGAACAGCACTTTAAACAGGCTAGTCGACTGCAACTGTAGGTATGATGCACCAAGTTCGTTGACTTGCTGGGACTGATTTCACTAGCGCCGCCGGGGAATTTAAAATAGGCTCACAATCACAGTAATACATTACAACATTTACAACGGTATTACAGCTTTCCAAGAGGTTCATAAAACCAATAAAGGTACAAGTACCTTGCAGCTTTTTTATAAAAGGTTGGATGAAAATATGGATCTTTGATTTGAAGGTGGGAAATCATAACAGGAAGATAAAGATCTCAATGATAAAATGATGATACTAATGCCAGAGTTTAACTAGAACTTAGATTTATAATTTCTAAATGATAATAGTGTACGTAGAAAATAACGTGCGTTAAAGATAAAAGTTGAAAATAAAATAGAATTGGTTCCACAAATGAATTTCAAGACATGCGGTTGAGCACCGGAAATGACTATCAGCACGCGGTCGGTAGTACATTCAGAAGGGAATTACTAAACTAACAATGTTATTTGCGTTCATATAAGTTAGTAGGAAGTTAGAAGAATATTGATTTGAAATTTTAGTGTCATGTAAAAGCATAAATATTCTAAGAAATTTGCATACTTTTGTATTGGCCTTACTTGAAATCAACAAAAGACCTTTGTTTTAGTTAAAAGAAGTTTCAAACAACAGCACGACTGACGAATGTTATTCTCAGAATCTATTCGGTGTACCAGCTTGAATCCATAACAATCAGTTTGTAATGGATTCACAAAACAGATCCTACTTTTTGTTTTGAGAAGACACGTTTTGCTTACCTCTGTGACGTTCTGAGTTATATTCAGTAGTGCTGTCTGGTTGTCTTTGGCATCGTATAGCATCTCTACAATGGCGATGGTCAGGTTCACCCGGAGAGCATAGTTCAGCATAAAGCCGAGAAGTACCATTATGTTTAGCACTTGGACGCATGTTAGACAACCTGTGAACAAAAGAAACGCAGCATTAGCATCGTGATCAGAATAATCGGTTCAGAGAACAAAGATAATCATCCTTACGTAATGAATGCAATCAGTGGTACACGATGTTACAACCCCCTCTATTGAAGTCATTGCCTACGCAAATCTTATATGATTTATTCTTCTAAGTAATTCAAATCAGAGTTAATCATCATCAACATTACACGAATCGTACCGATTTTCTAGACCATCTGTTGCTGTACATTATTTTAACGCATTGCTGATTGTATCAATTTGGTTGACGCCAGACCCTGACATACTCAATGTAAATTGCAAACCTGTCCTCAAATAATTCTTCAAAATAATCATAAACCGTTTAGATAATTTCGTCTTTTATCAGCATAATTTATACATTTGTAGACCTTACCTACCTCAAATGAAATAATAATATCACCTGTTTATCCAGACCACTTTTTTGTTTACTTTTCGCTAATACACTGCATGAAAGTGACTTTTTGGTACAGAATATCTATAGCTTTTTTAGTACAAATAAATGATGAAACAAGCCGATGGCCCCCCTGATGTTAAGTAGTAACCACTGCCTATAACGACGCATTGTCTCACTGAGCACGTCCACTGAAGTCGTACCTTGTGATGCATTAGCTATACTGCTTTTAGCATGCAGTTAATTACGTTTAGTAAATTAATTAAGTAGCGTTAAATTGCAATGAAGTGGATCTACAATAATCAAGTAAACATGACATGTGTATTCATTGATACTGCACGTACTTACAACCTGCCCCCGTATGCCAATCTTTTGCTGTCAAGTTATATTTCACTGCCCAGTGTAATTTCTTCAGGTCACGTGGTACAAATTTATACCACGTGATCATTCTTTTTAGACACTTGACAGCAAAATATGCGCGAAAACACATTAAATGACGTCATAATGTCACTATTTAGTCACAGAATAACTATGAGTTAGTATGAACTGACCATGATTTAACACTTTGCAGTTCAACTTTGATTGGCATACCCCTGCAGGTGTACTGAGAATCAACCTACTTATTCAGTCTCACGCTACCTATCTTAAAATGATAATCTCATGGTTACCCTACGCATCGACAACGAACGCCCGGTCGCCGGATCCCGGCGATAGCGTTGCGAAGTTAGCTGTTTGTGATTGTGATGCGCGAACATAAAACAAGTTACGTCGAATTTTCGTGCGAGAATGTCGATTTTCATTCGATTTTTTCTCGAATTTTCAATAATTGACCGAGCGAGCGAAGCGAGCGAAGCGTCTCAGTTTCCACATTGGCCAAAAATGCGTTTGTCCGGATGTCTGTCTGTCTGTCTGTCTGTCTGTTCTCCTCTACAGGTCGCATTTTTCAACCGATCTGGACGAAACTTGGTACACAGGTTATATGACTTATTAGAATTTTTTTGTCGTCGGGGATTTTTGATTGGGGGGAAAATAGGGGAGAAAAGAGGGAAAGTTTGCTGTAGCGTTATTTATCGACGGATTTCAATCAAATTTAAGGAGCACACGAAAGATTTCATTCTACACAAGATGGTGTAAAAATATTTCCAAAAAGGGGGACTGGAAAGGGGAAAAAGGGGAAATTATTTTTTTATATTTTTTTCCGAAAATTGACTTCTACCAATATCAATGAGACTACACAGTCCTCTTTGCCTTTATGAGACAAATCCGTAGACACCAGATTCGACCTCTTAGGGCCAAGGGAACGCGAGTAATCGCTAAAACTTATACCCTTATTTTGCTCAAAAGTCTACATAAGGGCCTATTGGAAAATTCAAGCACCTGAAATTAGATTTACTTAGCCAGGGTAAAAGGGAAAGTGTTGGTTATTGCACGGTTATAAAGGCTCGCGAGGTCTATGTTCTCACAGGACAACTAGTAGAACTCCTAGCCGTCAAATTGTTCGTTCTCCATTTTGTAGCCGTACTTGGTTCATTCGCTGAATTACCTAATTTTGATAGTGAATATTCGAACGAAGTTCCTTATCGCGCGTTGTGAACGGGGGCTAGACGGAAAAAATTCTTACGAAAAGTTGTCACGCGACACTTTTTGCTAGCTGTGCGGCGTCGCATGTTTCTCTGTCTGTCTCTCTCTCTCTCTTATAGAACTTCGTTCCATCCGGGTGTCCCTTGACACCTCTCAAGTTTTTTATTAATTACTTACCTACTTACCGTAAGCGGGGATATTCTGAATTTGAGGGGTAATTTGAAATTTCCTAAATAAAAGATTCACTCGAAAACATTTATTTCCCAAGCAATAGTAGCTTTTTGGTTTATTTACTGGCAACACTACCACTAGATGCCAATGTCATCGTCTATATGTCAAAGCTTATAGGTGCTTAATATTTAATTGACCGAGCGAGCGAAGCGAGCGAAGCGTCTCAGTTTCCACATTGGCCAAAAATGAGTTTGTCCGGATGTCTGTCTGTTCTCTTCTACAGGTCGCATTTTTCAACCGATCTGGACGAAACTTGGTACACAGGTTATATGAATTATTAGATTTTTTTTGTCGTCGGGGATTTTTGATCGGGGGGAAAATAGGGGGGAAAATAGGGGAGAAAAGGAGGAAAGTTTGCTGTAGCGTTATTTATCGACGGATTTCAATCAAATTTGAGAAGCAGACGTAAGATTTTATTCTACACAAGATGGTGTAAAAACATTTCCAAAAAGGTGGAGTAGAAAGGGAAAAAAAGGGGAAATTATTTTTTTATTTATTTCCCGAAAATTGACTTCTACCAATATCAATAAGACTACACAGTCCTCTTCGCCTTTACGAGACAAATCCGTAGACACGAGATTCGACCTCCTAGGACCAAGGGAACGCGAGTAATCGCTAAAACTTGTTAATTTGTTCAAAAGTCTACATAGGTTTAAAAGTCTACATAGGCCTATTGGAAAATTCAAGCACCTGAAATTCGATTTAGCCAGGGTAAAAGGGAAAGTGTCGGTTATTGTATGGTTATAAAGGCTTGCGAGGTCTATGTTCTCACAGGACAACTAGTGTATTTGCTGTTGGTCGTCAGCGTCAGATGTAATTAATTTGTTGATGTACGACGACGCACGAACGATGCAAAAAATTGGCATCACCCACAACAGTGCGTATATAAACTAAAAATAAACCGGAGAAAACATGCTGGTTTTTGTGCAGAAGCGCCAGTCTAGACTTGAAAATAGAATACGAGCCAAGATTACCCACAGGATAAACTTAATCGCTGTCTCTACATTCCTGACTTGCTGCGTAAAAAGCAAGGGCCGCCATTTTACGGCTGTCCTTATCGGGGTTTTTTATTTATTTCATCAACAGACATGGCTGTTGAGTTTAACCAGGTATTTGTTTAACCAGGTTTAACGAGGAAAATGAACATAAATAAATAAGTATTCATGGACATTACACCCAACGCCCTTTAGTCGCAAACTAAGCAAAGTTTGTCTATATGGGAACTGGATTAGTGATAGAATACCTTATACATTTTGTAAATACATACTTATATAATACCCAGACATTGAACATTTTTATTTATGTTTGCCACGCAAAAACGTTTGTTCTTGATGGGGATCAAACCCATGACCCACAGAACAGAAGGCAGAGCTGTTACCGACTGAGCTTTTTTCAAACCGCCTTCAAAAGAAGGAGATTCGCAAGTCGGCTGTATATTTATTTTGTTTGTTTAATTATCAGCTTCATCGAGACGGTCAATCCTTCGTAGAAACCCGAAGCTTAAAAGCGCCATTTTTTATTAACCCTATTTATAGACAGTAGTTTGCTCACCATATATGCGTCTTCGGTTCTAAATTGATTTTCATTACGCGCACATAATATTATGCAAAGAAAATTGCATGTAATTAAGGATATGCATACCGTCTACCCGTGGCTTGACTCGTGTTAAGTCTTGTGCCAGCAAATAATATTTGCCACCGTACCATCAATGGTACTGTCTAATGGTACAACGGCAAACAAACGATTTATACCAGCCTTTTTAGATAGGTACCTACTTATAACGCCACATAAATAACATCTCACACTCATCAGGAGAGATTGCGGTCAAACGATTGCCTATAATGTATAAAAAAACATGACTTTGGTAAAACCAGGGGGGAGATTCTAGACCGATAGACTTCTTAGTCACGATCAAGTCACGATAGATATACATTTGTAAGATATATATCTTACAGAAACTGTCAAAAACTATGGAGTTTTGAGTGTTGGAGCTAGACAAAGTGGTATTAGCGGACTAATAGTTAGGACCATAATGTCGGCGACCTAGCTCGCGACAAATCGGCTTGTCGTGTGGGTGGGCGAAGCACAATTTATTTTCGAAAATGCCGAACGGTAGGCGATTGACCGTGGCATACTTTTGTTTTTATTGCACTGTTCAGAAGTTATACAATCAAGGTTCGTTCTTATAACAGGATACTGGGTACTTAACCCCTTTTGGCGATTCGATTTTCTAGAACTATCAAGTCTGGCAAAAGTTATGTTTCCATTTAGAACAGTCTCGCTGAGATTGAGGTATTCCTTGTAGAGCACCAAACTTTTTTCTTTCTTTAATGGGCACCTATTAATATTTTTATGCCCTGTTCGATCAAACTAACAAGAAGTAAGTTTGTTTAATAAGTCGTTTTCTAGACATCCTGCCCCTTTCACGCACTTCTCAATAGAATATTGGTGGATACAATTTGTGTGGGCGCCATTCGAGTTATTGCGAATTGGAGAAAGCTTTGAATGACAAGTCTCGGTATCGCTATTATAGGCATTTGTAGAGGCTTGTCTTTACCTTGTGTTTGT
Organism: Gandaritis pyraliata; assembly: GCA_947859175.1. Lineage (NCBI taxonomy): Eukaryota > Metazoa > Arthropoda > Insecta > Lepidoptera > Geometridae > Gandaritis > Gandaritis pyraliata. The sequence goes on along the minus strand of OX401866.1, from coordinate 1,428,403 downwards.
TTGTATGAATAATGAATCTAAATAATTTACCATACAATAGAAAAATTAGACCTACTTAGTAGTATTAGTATACCTATAACACCTGGGAAATTATGACAGCTTACTTCAGGTTCATGCTCGCTTCTCTCTACTCTCGGCACGAAAAGGCTTGTGTACGAAACGCTTGTATGATGTATGATTCGTAACTAAATATACCAAAAATATCTACTGAGAAATAAACTAGAAGGCTCACCCCTATAGATAGGTAGGTATTGGTAGTTCGTCATACCACGGCCACAAGTCAGGTTAGTTAGACACCCAACATACCTACCCCTAACTAAGCTATAGAGAATCGTAGGTGTAGGCGCAGGACAAAAACATTGTCGTCCCTCGCGCACGATTTGAAACGTTTAACTTTTAGTAAAAAAATGAACCATTTAAACCAAATACCATTAAAATGAACTCTGAATTCTAAATGCTAGATATAAAAAACAGAGTTCAAATCACCGACTGCAGGCAGGGTGCCCAAAAGGCTGGCAACGTTACCTCTTTGTATGGCAATACTAATTCTCTGTCCAAGGTAAGCGCCAGCCCTTTGGTCATTTGTCACATCCACCAACCTTTTGGATAACTCTTTGAATAGAAACCACAATAATGCTATTTTATTAAGTATTTGTATATAGTTATTGTTATATATATATATTCTTCTTTGAACTTCAAAGTCCAAAATGTTTATGCATCGCCGCGCGTACCTACTAAAATATTTTGCCACACATTTTCGCAAATCATTTTTCCGAGAATTTTACAGTAATTTGGCAGATTTTTCATGGATTTACAGCATATCCGACTATATATATATATACTAACCTTTTTTGCGGTTTTCCCAGAATTACCGACGTTCATAATTTACTGTGAAGACTTTGTTTGTATAAAATGTAAAAAACAAGATTTGCTACCTTCACGGTCATTCGTGCATGAATTTTGGTTTAAGTTAGGTAGACTTTGTTTTTTTTTAGTACGTAAACTAATTCCTTAGTTAAAATACCCGATTTGGTAGTCTTGAAATTAGTACCTTACCTATACGTCTCACGCAATACATCATGCATGTATTGCAAGTAGCTTTTGTGACATCCCCACAATATTATGAGAAATTCTATGCCTTCAGTATCAAAAGCCAGAATCGTTGCGCTTCTGGCGCAGATGATCAGAATAAAGTCGGTCAGTCAGTACACCAGCTGTAGTGTAGGTACCGGATAAAACAGTTGTGTGTGAGGTCTCGAGACGCCAATAAAAACTCCGTCACCAAGAGGTGACCACTACGAAAGGAACGGGACCCAAGAGCTACAACACCGTTATACACTTCTCCATGCGTCATTTCACTTTGAAAAGGCAATTAGCTGGCTGTCAATGCTAGCTCTAAGTATTCATACTAATTATTCTAGTATACCATGACTACGTTTGTGAGGTCTATGCAAGCCATAGAAAAGAAATGTGGTCTGTATTTGATGCAAGTTCATAGCGGCGGATTTGGATAGGATTTCTGTAATTCTTTATTCGCTCATACATTTTGAATTTTTTATGCAATTTGATCACTCACTGGACGTAGCCGAAGTCGGACAGATTTTTCTTGACCTGTGGGCTGTGGTTTTGAGGCAGTGACGTCAATTGCACAAAGCGCACGCGCAGACATCTTTACCAACTTACCTAAAACTGCACCATCTATTCTGGTATATACTACTGACTACCATCCAATCTACCAACTTATACTTTAACTTAGCTACCATTTTATTATAATAAATAAACCGGAAACGAAATATATGTAGACCGTGAATAAAAACGGAATAGAATTGATTCTATTTTGAAAATGGAAGCGCGCCAAAACGACTGTTCCCAACGTCACTGCAGCCGCGGCTCCATAATGTTGCCAGCGTTATCTCATTGATTTAACAATGACATTATTTTTTTGTTTCGATTATGTTACAGGTTATGTTAATAAAATAAGTAAATTAAGCCATCGGTATCGCCGATTATTTACTACAATAATCGGTATTGGTATTTATTTTCACTATGCATAGATAATATTTCTCATTTAGACCGAACTTTAGTAACCTTTAAGGTTTAGCTTCATTACCTTATTATATTATACACTTTTAAATGTTATTTGTATAGAAAATACATTGATTAATTTTACAAATAAGAATATATTAAAATTCAGGTTACTTTTACCTACCTACATTACCATGTTTTGACTAAAATGAGAATTCACTTAAAAATAAGCTAAATTCAGGAATCTTACCTGTAAAGTTTCTAGGAAATGATTGTTCCGTTTTAGCCATATTTCGCTCCTTTGGAATGACTACAAGTTCTGAAACAAAAAATAAAATAGGTTTATATAAGCTCTTGAACGCTTCTAAATTCCTAATAAATAACAAACTGAACAGCAAACTCGTAGTTGTTACGCTTGTGTGTAATGTTAGCAATATTAATTTATTTGGTTGACCTCTAACAAAATAGTAGATTCACACTAGTTTTAGTAACCTCAATACCTCGTTATTCCTAATTGGTAACTTTTATTGACACCTTATTATTTATGCTAATCATCTATCAAAGAGAGGTAATGTGGAGAGATTCAATTACTTATTTGCGTATTTTTTGCTATTCGATTAAAAAATCGGATCAGTAAGCACATGCGCAAAATGTCGAATTAGTGTCTGTATGTTCACATTCACTCGAATGAAATCGACAGCTAAGCGAACGGCGAGAAAGTTAAAGCGACAGTAGATGTTGCGATAAAATAAAATGCGGGTGTAAGGCCAATATTATTTGCATTACAGCTACATGTTTTCATACAACTTGTGACTAGTGTATTTAAGTGTTATTAGACCTATTATCTCGGTTGGAAACAAATGGATGGCTTGGTCTAATTACGTCTTGAGTTCTCTAATGTTCTAATTTGACACATTCCACATATTCGCGACAGCTGTTTCGTTTTGTTATATCGGTCAAATTATAACTTGCCAAACACTGGTCAGACCACGTACACACAGACAAAACAAGAGAAGACTTTCGCTTCTAGGGTTCTGTAACATGATAACGAGGTAGTTCCTACTTAGGCGAAGATGGATTTAGTTTTCACATTCATTTTCATATGAAAGGAATGACGAACTTATTTAGAAGTACTTATTTGTAAATATCGAATTGTAGTAGCAACATAAATTTAAAATAACTAAGTATCAAAATATACTGTAAGATGTAGAAGATGTAATGTTAGTGTCAGTTCTTTATTGTTAAGCAGTACATAAATGTTTATAAAAATCATTAGTGTTAAACATTAAAAGTTATTCCAATGAATATTGCCAGTATAATAAAATGAACCGTTAATCGTCGAGACAATTTGCAACGATCACACGACGGCGGCGGCAACGGCGCCAGACTGTAACGGATCGTGGAGACGCCTTATCCGGCCCAGTGGCAAAAAATCAGTACTTAAGACTTTGATAATTAGCAATAACTTTAATAGACAGTCGTAAAATAAAGTGAACAGTAAGTAGACATAAATTAAGACGTTTAGCCTTACCAGTTTTTCGTCTGAATAATTTCTCTAGTAAAATAATTAATTACTTTTAGTTATATTTAGGTCTAGTATAGCTAAGCCAAGATTGCAACGAAATAAATAGGCAACCCCAAAAAGATTTGTAGCTATTTCGTTATCAAATAGTTTTCAAAACGTTTTCGCTGTCAGTTGGTATTTCCAATTATTAATAGCTAGCTAGGTTTTCAAATTCTGACATATTCTAAGCATTTTAGTTTAGCGTAGTTGGACTCAACCTAATAATTTAGCTAGTGTATCATTAAATTATGATTACCTACCAAAATTTCGGCATTATGTGAATTATTGAACACATGCGCGATGATTCGCAGATTAGCACAATCTATTTCGGTATAACACCGATTCAAGGATTTTTATAACGTCACTGTGTGCATTTGTACACATAGAACACCAATGATATCCATTAACGTACCTACGAAATGCAACCCCCACAGGAAAAAATAAATAATTTGCTCTAATAGAAAATTGCCATAAATGAAAAGTGTTAGTACTAAATGCCTTCCAAATACATAAAATCAAATGTAGGTGTCTCTATTGTGTAATGTATGCCATTTAAGCAAGTACCGAACAATAAAGGATACTCCTAATAGGTACGATTCTATTGTAATCTAGGATTAGCATATTATTTAGCATAGTGTAAGCGTAGGTTTAACGTCATGTCTTGTGTTAATTTAAAAAGCAAATATTCAAAATTGACTGTTAGTACCAAACATATATTCAAAACGTTTGTATTATACGAAATAAAAGTACCTACTTATCTAACCTAAAATTACCTACCTAGGACGTAACTATAACCTACAGCCTACTTAGGTCAAACTAGTGTAAAATAGTGTTTTCATAACATCAGTAAGTAAAGTACTACTTATTTCTATTAGATATTGTGAGACACGTGGATGAATGGGATATATACCTATGACACGTACACATGTGTTTTGTCAGCGACGGACTAACCTTCACACTGCTCTTTCGCACTAGTGCGATGTAAAGGTTAGGAAATTAAAAAAAATTAAATGTGTTTATTTTACGTGATGTATGGTAACAAAAGTTCACCAAAGGTTCACTGGTGTGAAGGTTAGGAATAAAATTTATTAACCTTCACACCAGTGTGAAGGACAATAAAAAGAGTTCACACGGCTTTTATGTCACGGTTGTGGTTTCGTTAATCGTCAGCTGCCACCTACGTACCACGAAGTTCACGAATCATACTACGAATTATTTACAATAATTTTGGTAAAAAAATATCAATTGTTGGCAATCCTTGTTTATTCCCATTCCCATTACATTACCTATCAAATCTACCGAGATAGTTAGGTATTAATAATCGAGTTGTGTTCCTTTTAGCTCATAACTTTATTTTCATCATCATCATCATCATTTCAGCCTGGTATCACCCACTGCTGGGTATAGGCCTCCTTCATGCAATGCCAGCCTCCTCTGTCTTGTGCGCCTCTCAACCAGGTGTTTCCTGCGACCTTTACTTTATTTTAGTGTAGGTTTATTTAACCTTTTTAATTTTTTATATGTTAATTAGAGTTGATTTTGATTAGTACCTACTTACATCAAAAAAAGAAACTTTATTTGGTTTTTATTGACAAGATTGAGATTTTAATGATTGTTGTCTAGAAATTGAATTCAAGCAGTCTCGAGATCCGAGAAATAAAAAACCTCGAGAAAACCCTACTACCTACCTACTTTTAAGTTACACCTTGTATGTCTGTATTTGAATGAATGCCGTATCTATTCACATTGCAATGAAAGGCACATAAGCTTTAATTCTACTACATGTCGAAGCTGTCAAGTCTGGTCTAGTCCGTTCCAAATTCCAATCCAAGAAACAGCTGTTACCAAGACTGCCACCACACCACACCATGGCATGGCGTTAGTAGGTAGTACTCGTATTTGCTTGGTACTTGTTTTTTTTAGTCTGTGGTAAACGAGGGGTTTTATAAATTTTCAAAAAACAAACGAGAAAAAATAGCAATTCTCGATTTTCGGTACTACGGACGGACTAGCTACCTAGATACGATGTTATTAAAAACGTTGAAAAGTTTGAAATCAGTACATCAGTACATTCAGTAGGTAGGTAATTCATCAGTTCAGTAGGTAAGGAACACTAGGTACCTAACCTACCTACCTACCTACTATCATCGATTAATACTTTGGTCCATGCTACCATAAAATTGTCAGACAATAATTACAGTGCTGCCAGCCAATCGAACCCTGAAATTGCAGTTTATTTACTGATTTCAAATGTTTTTGATATTATATAGACAAATAATTAGTTGGGCTAAACAATCTTTGATAGTCCAGTAGGTAGGTACTATGTAGGTCCTATGTAAATAAAAAAAAAGTTATCAATAAAAAGTCGAACTTACCGTATAAAACGTAATAAATTAATGTAACTAATTACTTAAAACTAACACAAAATTATGTTGCACTCAGTTTAAAGTAAGATTTAAACGTATTCGACGCGGTTTAAAATATAGGTAAGAAACTACGACTCGACACGATAACTAAGCAGAGACGAGAGAAACGCACGCACCTGACACCGGCAAGCGCAGAAACCCGACTGGCGCGAGTAGCGCGCGCGGCGGCGCGGCGGGGCGGCGCACAGCGCGGGCGGCTGCGGCTACCAGGCGCAGCGGGCGGGCGGACGAGCGATAGCCGACCAACCGACAGACCACAGACTTCAAAAACAAAAAATAAGTTTACATCTTGTGTGGTGTGATGTTTCATGACAATAAAAATAAGAATAAGCTTTAATCATTTTGTAGCATGTAGCATGACAAGTAAGTGTACGTATATAAGTGTTATTAAAAAAAAGTGATAATTGACTTTTATTTAATTTTTACATACTAAGTAACTTCAACTTCTTGGTTTATGGCCTTTGCGACAAATTGTCACAATTCTGCCAGTGTCTGTTTGCTCTAGTGTCACCAACGAAATGGAGGGGAGAGGAAAAAAAATATAGCCAGTATTAAATATTAAAAAAATGAAAAGAATAAACACACTTTGAAATAAACTAAAATGTTCCAATAACAACAAAAATACAACTAAAACTAATAAACCTACATGTTTAACAAACATAGTAATAGTTAAATACATAGTATAATTATGTAAAACATCGTTTGTGCCATTCCGTTTTGAGTAACTTTGACATAACACTGACATGACATACCAAGGCATAACTTACCGTGAACCAAGTAACATGGCATTAAACATGGCATCTTACCCTAATAGCCTTGATTTTATTACATAGATAATTATATTGTTTGGAATCAGGGTTTGTAATTTCGTAATAGGTATACATTGTGTTAAATGTAATCTTTCATTTTGATTAAAAATTGCGGGTAGGCAAAACGGTCTGAAAACAGTCTATTGGTAAGTAATTGTAAACTACCTGCACCAACCCCAACTCTGCTAACGATCTTTTGTAGTAATCACTTGGGCACGGTCGGTCAATCATTAAGTGAAGTTAATTTACTCTAAAGATTATTCAGTTAGAAAGTTTTTAAGTTGTTTTTACATTGGACAAGCAATTTTATTTATTGAATGATTGATAATAATTATTTTAAATTGACTTATTAATTTAATATTAAATTTTTAATAAAACCAACAATGGCGTCGAAGAGCAACTTTTTAACCGTAAAAACACATCTAACTGAATTTAAAGGGAATTCAGACAAAGATACAATGAGTGAGGTATGTACCTACTTGAATTTTTCATTCTCTTCTATTTAAGTCGTGGGTTTTCTTGTAAGTACCTAGGTTTAGTGAACCTGACTGACTTACCTACTATCTAAGCACCTACCTTCTTACTTGTACACGTACTCTCTTCAAGTAATCACCCAAGTGAGTGGTGAAAAGGGGTTGGTAAGATAGTTAACGAAATGCTGATAGCTACTTTACATGAAAATAAAAATAGTTGTCTTTTTTCGTAGGCTTCCGAGAGTGGGACGAGTAACTCAGTGACGTCAGCAGAAGACTTACAGAAATTAGCAGTGATTCTCGGGTTAAATAGCGCTGAAGATGTGTACCAAGAAAGATTTCGCGTCGATAGACGTCGTTTGGAAGCAATGCTTGCTGGTTTGTTATCTTTTATAATGTTTAACATGAAGTTCTCTTGTGGTTTACTCTTTATGTAGGTACTTTAGGCAAGGCATCGTACCTACTGATAGAATCTAATATTGGAAGGTTGTATTCATTTGGCTCATCGGTCAGTGGTAGGCACTAGGCAAGACCGCATCACATTCATCTTTAGTCGGCGATGTCGGCATACATTTTTTTTATGAAAAACCGTTACCTACCTACTCATACTCAACCACAGAACCACCGCTAAAAAATAATTATGTAGGTAGGTAGGCAGTTTCGTACTATAATAATTTTTGCTACAGATAACTTAGAAGAATCACAAACTGCGCAAGCATTCTTCCATCGTGTAAGTATATATTTTTTTCTAATTACTTATACCTACCTACAGTACCTACTCTAATAACTTAATCGTAATCCCTAATCCCTCAATTTCTGGTAGGTAGATCAAATTCATACCTACCTATTTATGTTTTTACTGAGTCCTCTGAATTTGAGCGTCTTGATTCAGATTTTTTAATTATTATTGACTGTCTCAGTGAAATTGTCCTGCTCCGGGGCGTAAGTTAGAGTGAAATTGAATTGTGTAATTTCAGGTAATGACAGAAACAAACACTCTGATCAATTGGCCTGCCCGCCTCAAAATTGGAGCTCGTTCAAAAAAAGGTAAGTAACTGTACTAGCCCTCACATGCAAACCGAAAAAATATGGGACAGGCACATGAACGTACTTTTTGACAAAATTTTGACAGTTGAACGCGGTTTTATTTTGGCGGGATAGCGCATGCATGGCGCCAAGGAGTCTGGCATCGGAGTCGCCGCAGGCGCCAGCCTGGCGGACTTTACGAATTTTACAAAAATTAGGACGCGCGTCCGTTATAATGCGCACAGAAATTTAATTATTTTATTTATTTCTACGTATTACAAATGAAGTAACAATGGTTTTTACAGAAAATAACAATGATGGATTATATGATGTTATCAAAGAATTACGTCTCAATAGGTTTTGTGATTTTTATAAAGTGTTTGGTAAGTTTTTAGGACTGTGATTGAAAAAATGTGTTTATTGTGGTTTTATTTAGATCCTAAATGTTTTTAGATCCTCATGTGAGAGTCGCTGGTCGACCTGATGACGTGAAGCTGGCTCGAGAGAAGATAATGCAGTTGCTGGACACTCGGGTACGTTTTGTTTTTCATCCGTTTCAACAGTTTTCTTCCGCGATAGCATAAATAAATCCACCAAATTCAAAAGCTCTATTTGCCATAGGATATAGGTACGTAGGTTCATTCGCCATGTCCCTGCTTCTTTCTGGTAGAAGCTGGTGGGTGCCGCAAAGGATCAATCTGAGGCATTCTGGAAAACATACGTATGCCGCCTGTGTTCTGTGAGGTGTGTTATTAGGCAATCATGGTTTTGTCGCTGGGTCGTAACTATTTTTTTCTACTTTTAATTTGTTTTAAAAACGAAGTTTGAGGACTAAAAAACTTAAAATGATCTGAATTTCACAAGAAAAGTAAATCTATTAAAACTAAACCTACGTATTCGGACAATTTATTTGGAAGTACACTAAAAACATTATGCGATAGAATGTTATGGTTAATTATCGTTATATTTTATGCGACCTATTAGTGAACCAAAACACATAGTTTTATTTCGGAAGCCTCGATGGGCGAGTCCACTTGACAGGTTTTGTTTTCCTGCAGAGCAACCGTGTTACAATGAAGATCGACGTCAGCTACACGGATCATTCGCATATCATTGGCAAAGTAAGTAAAGTATTACGTAGTACATTAGATATTCGGTGGTATTATCTAGTTTTCTAGCTTTTCTTCGGAACTTTTCTGCTCATTCTTTCCATCTTACATTCTTATTAGGTAGTAAGGTATGTATCTAATGCTGTGACGTAAAAGTACCTACCTATAGCTAGGTTAGGTAGGTACCTAAGTAATATTATGCGTAAGTATAGATATTGCTGCGGGTACTCCACCATTTCAAGGTGAAGAAAAACATTGAATAAAAATATCATGAGCAGGTTCGAACCTACGTCACAGAATTTTATTTTAACCTTATGATCGGAAGGCGAGGATTATTAGCACTAGGCCACCGATGATGCATCACCTAGTGTGACTAATATTAATCTGCGGGTAGGTTAGGTATTTTGATAACAAGTAGGTACCTTATCTATCTATGACGTATGAGTCATACGTATGACCCCTATTTATGAAACCTATAATTAATTTCTCTTGTAGTTCGACGAACTAATTTACCTGTATGCTGTATTTTCTACATAATGCTTAATTAGACTCGTAAATAAGATAGGTACCAATATATATAATAGCTACATAATTATAGTAGGTAGTCACAATCACAACGGATCTTTTGTCCGCCTGAAGTATCTGCGCAGAACCGATTTTGGGTCGAATTGGAGGTAAGCGAATTTTTCCGCACAATAAAACATGCGCAATCGTTTGTTGCACCTAACTTCAGAGGGATATAGATCCGTTGTGCGTACTGTATACTTTTCTGGGACAATTTTTAGATGGAGTAGGTTTGCCCAACATACTATCCTCGCAGCCTAGTCGCCCTTTCCACAGGATAGATAATGTGAAGCTGGCAGACGATGCGTGGAAACTGGCTAAGCTGCGGATTTCCACACGAAACACCGTTTTACCACAGGATTTCTAACTTTATTCTTTTCTAGGGAGGGTTGACAATCAAACGCGTGATGGAGGAGACTGGATGTCACATACACTTCCCCGATTCAAACCGTACGAGCACAGTGGAGAAGAGTAACCAAGTTTCCATCGCTGGTGATATGGAACGAGTGGAGCGCGCGAGGGCTCGCGTTAGAGTAAGTTGGACTTTATTCTTCAAGTCATAAGTATGAATTTACAAAAAAAAATGTACCAAAAATCTAGTAAAAAAAGTTCCCATAATACAAGCTTTGCTTAGTTTGGGACTAGAGGGCGTCGTGTGAAATGTCTATAGGTACCTAAATATACAAGTACTTATTTAAGAATTTAGCAGTAAATGGTAAAGACCTCGTCTTCTGGGGATATTGGTAACACTAAAATACATTGAATTTTTTGATACACGACCAAATCGTGCCTTTCATAATTTAAAAGCAATCATAAAAGTGATTTGATGAAAACATCATTTAGGCACAAGATATGCATAGCTAACAACAACCTACTTACCAACTTCAAAAATTTAGCGGTTTTGACCTAGTAAAATAATAATAAGATGGATTTTTAAACACAGCGCCATCTGGCTTCTAAACTTATGGTTTTTATTTAATTTGGTGATCAAACAAACGTGACATAGTAAGCAATAAAAAGGTACTTACTTAGCTATAATTGGTATTCAAATCCATGTAGACGTTTTAATAATTTTCAAATGGTTGCAGGCGCTGACACCGCTAGTATTTTGCTTCGAGCTGCCCATCGTGGCTCCGAGCCAACCACTGCCAGATATCACTTCCCCATACGTGCTGAAGATTCAGGACCAGTACAATGTACAGGTATGAACAGTGCTGCCGACTCCTGACTCGCTACACTCAATGACAAAAGACACTAAAAACCAGACCATTCAAGTGCGAATGGACTTGTCCACCGATGCTTCGGAACCAAAACTATTATTTTGAACTATTTTTGATAATGAAATAATCGCAAAATGCTAAGATTTGAGATCAGGTGTAAAATCTCAAAATAACAATTTGTACTAATTTGATTTTGAACCCACTTCGAGTTCGAGGAATTCTTCCACTCCACCACTGGCACTTATAACAGCGCATTTAGCAGTTTGAGACGTGAGTAGAAAACTTGGATTTGATTAAAACCAATGGCATTACTCTTCTAAGTTATTCCATGTCTTTGCATTGAAAAATCGGTCAAGGCACACTTCCTTGCCAAAAATAAACTACTTAGGTACTTACAGTACGCACAACGGATCTTTATCCCTCTGAAGTTAGGTGCAACAAACGATTGCGCATGTACTGTTGTGCGGAAAAATTTGCTTACCTCTAATTCGACGCTAAAATGGGTTCTGCGCAGATACTTCAGCGGTACAAAGATCCGTTGTGACTACTACACCTAGCAGTACTTTTAGTACTTTGGTAGTGAGCTGAAGGTATAGTAAGTAGGAGGGTTTCTGTGCTTTTGGGAGCCAGGTTGGGGGGAAATAAAAAATAATAAGTGAATATTTTAAACAGCTATTTATTTATTTACTTAATTAGAGTATCTATTTATTTATTTTTTATTTATTTTTATTCATAGGACATCCAGCAAAGGTGACACGATAACAACAGAAATGTCATGGCAATGGGCTTAAAACTATTGTGTTCCTTCAATTAGAGGATGCCACAGCATGCATTATATAAGACTTATCAAATTAAAGCATCAAACAGAGAAATGTAATAGTAATGAGACATGTAATAGTAAAATTAGCAATGCATTGTGTTTTCCTAATTACAGGATATCACAGTTTATACAGTCAACATCATTAGTAAAAGACGAGCCAATTTCAAAATGTTTTGTGACTGAAGCAACATTTTTTTTCCTTTCTCAAAACTTTAGTTTAGTTTACCTAAGTACTTTAGTTAGGAACTAGAGAGCGCTGTGTGAAATGTCCATGAATATTTATTTATTTATTTTTGGTTCTCGATATGGATGGAACCTACAACCTTAACTGAAGGAAGCAGAACTATACAACAACAAAAACAACAACAACAACAACAACAAAAAAGTTTATTTATAAAGGTTGTACACGGGGATGAAAAACATAAAATAAAACTAAACAAACATGCAACACGGAGAGTGGAACGCCGCCATGTACAGCCTATATAAAGAGCTCAGCATATGCTGACCACTAATTCTTAGTTTATTTTAATATTAATAATAATTAATAGCATAAGACCAAATTGTAACACTTATTTTGGCAAATAAATGTATCTTGTATCTTGTAATTCTCAAAAAAAAAAAAAAATATTGTTATACCAACTGAACTGAGAGATTTGTCTCTAGGACAATGAATAAAATGATCTTGTTTTATAAAGGTGATGCTGCGTAACCGTCCAAAACTACACGCGAATCTGCTGGTGGTGAAAGGAGTGCAATGGGAGGTGCAAGCCACTATGGAGGCTACATCTCTGCTAATGAAATACATGTGCGGCAATCTAGCGGTAAGTGTCAATCTAGCGGTAGGTGTCAATCTAGCGGTATGTGTCAATCTAGCGGTAAGAGGCAATCTAGCGGTAAGTGGCAATCTAGCGGTAAGTGTCAATCTAGCGGTAAGTGTCAATCTAGCGGTAAGGGTCAATCTAGCGGTAAGTGTCAATCTAGCGGTAAGTGTCAATCTAGCGGTAAGTGTCAATCTAGCGGTAAGTGTCAATCTGGCGGTATGTGTCAATCTAGCGGTATGTGTCAATCTAGCGGTAAGTGGCAATCTAGCGGTAAGTGTCAATCTAGCGGTAAGTGGTCAATGTAGCGGTAAGTGTCAATCTAGCGGTAAGTGGCAATCTAGCGGTAAGTGTCAATCTAGCGGTGTGTAGCAATTTGCTGGCTGGTAGTAAAAGGATTGCAGTAGAAGTGGCAAGCCGCTTTAGAGACTACTTCTTTGCTCATGAACTAAATATGCGGCAGTCGATCGGTTAGTTTAGAATCATGTTATTGTTAGTTTACAATCTGTTGGAAAAATTATACAGAGTGTTACTTATTGTTCCTGCAGGGGTATGCCAATCAAAGTTGAACTGCAAAGTTTTAAATCATGGTTAGTTCATACTAACTCATAGTTATTCTGTGACTAAATAGTGACATTATGACGTCATTTGATGTGTTTTCGCGCATATTTTGCTGTCAAGTGTCTAAAAAGATTGATCACGTGGTACAAAATTGTACCACGTGACCTGAAGAAATTACACTGGGCAGTGAAATATAACTTGACAGCAAAAGATTGGAATACGGGGGCTGTTCGTAAGGGAGGTGTTCTACACATCATTTATTATACGAGTCACAATAATCATAATTGTTTTATTTTCAGAGCCAAACGCAAGTTCAGATGTCGCTGGAGATATCTCCGATGCATCACAGCGTGGTGGTCGGCCGCGGAGCTGAACAACTGAAGGTAATTCCACACATTATTAGAAAGAAAACAAATTTATTTATAAAGCCACATTGAAAAAACCACAAGTTTAGGTACCTACCACAATACCTAACTTTACAAAAATCACTACCTCATCTATCATTATGGACCGAGAAAAGCGACAGAACAAATAGCCCACCTGATGATGAGCGGTTACCTCTGCCTAGGCTGATACTCTGTGCATTACTTACTGAGCACGTCCACTAATACCGTGCCTTACGATTTTGTAATGAGAAAATTGATAGAGGTCCACGATGTCGAGCGAAGCTTACAATTGCATTACCTTGTTGAGAACGTTTTTTACAACTAAATGATAGGTCAAGCCGATATCCCACCGGATTTTAGGTGGTAACCAGTGCCTATAGCAAAGCATTGCCGGCCTTGGAACTTAAACGAATAGAAGTCTAATTATTCACAAAGAAAATTACGACTAATACAATGTTTATAATATGTCCAAAATACACATGAAGCAGTTGAGCTATCTACACACCGTTGCAAACGATTTATAGATAGCTCAACTGATCCAAATCATCACCAATCGGAAGCGTGCCCAAGACACTGGCTGCATTGCCGCGCTGAATAGCAATGCTGATGCGTTGGCGCAGATAATCACCAGCCCTCGGGTCACGCGTCGCTTCGACTAGCCTGATTGTACCTGCGGGTAATTGTTTGACAGGTGATAATGAGAGGCACGAAAACCCAGATAATGTTTCCGGACGCGGATGACCCGAACATCCCTGTGATCCGCAAGAGCTGCGTCACCATCACGGGACTCATCCACGACGTCTACGCAGCACGACAACAGCTCGTTGTAAGAACCTACTCACATAAACTGCACGCAAATACTTACAAATGTGATGTGATTTCTTTGTCATTTATTAATGTTAAGTTGTTGTTTGTTCCTCATCGCATGCTGTGACGCCCTATAAGTATGGGAGCACTATTATTATGATCCTCGACTAGCTCACTTGATACTAAAGTGTAAACCCGTGTTGGGAGTCCTATTTAAATAAAAAAAAAAACACAAACGTCACAGCTCAGCCGGTAATAGCTCGGCTTATTCCTGACAGGTAACCAAGACGAGATAACTGGTTATCTCAGAGGATTTTTTTTCCTCTCAGATAACTGGTTATCTCAAAGGAATTTTTTTCCTCGTAGATAACCGCGGTTATCAGTAAGGAAAAAAAATTCCTCTCAGATCTCTCTATGGTTATGCTCTGTTTTCCATGCTGTGGCTCGTGGGTTCGATCCCCAAACATTTGTGTGTGACAAACATAGATGTTTGTTCTATGTCTGGGTGTTACGATGTATTATAAGTATGTATTTACAAAAAAATAGTATAGTATAAGCCAAGTATTCTATCAGCAATCTAGTTCCCATATTGGAAGCTTTGCTGGGACTAGAGGGCGTTGTGTGAAATGTCCATGAATTTTTATTTATAAGTACAGTAAGTACTCTACTTACTTATTATTAATTTTCTTTATGAATAAAAGTAAATTGAATTGTAGGTAAAATAAATTCATGATACATGTCAAATGGGTTAGTAGATATATGTAGATAGATACTTACTTAGGTACTCTTTATTGTACGTACACCACTTAAAAATAATTTACATTAAAAATATACCTATTAAAATTGGCAATAAAACGCTTTAAGACGTAGTTACAATGGGCGGCCTTATCGCTAAAAGCAATCTCTTCCAGGCAACCTTTAGAGCTGAGCTGGTTAAAAAATTATAAATAAATAAATAAATATTCAGGGACATTTCACACAACGCCCTCTAGTCCCAAACTAAGCAATGCTTGTAATATGGGAACTAGATGGCTGATAGAATACTTATATATTTTTTTTTTCTTTTTTTGTAATACATACATATAATACATAGTAATAATAGCTGAATATTGTGGTGACAGGGGAGTCTCCCTCTCGTGGTGATCTTCGACGTGGCGGAGGAGGCGTGCCGCGTGGAGGGCGAGGCGGCCGCCGCACTCATGCGCAAGTACAACGTGTTCATCAACATCCGCCGCAAGCCGAAGCAAGGCATCGCCTCCCTCGTCATCAAGGGCATTGAGAGATGCGCCGGTAACTACTACCTACCTACTAATGAGAACCACGCAACAATTACTTCTAAAACTTCTAGAAGAACTAGCTATAGTATCTCGCCCCGAACTGAAATCTCGCGATGTTCCCAAAAAATTTTGACAGGCGTCACAGCTCAGTCGGTAATAGGTCTGCCTTCCGTGCTGTGGGTCGTGGGTTCGATCCCCACCAAGAACAAACATTTGTGCGTGCAAAACATAGATGTTTGTTCTATGTCTGGGTGTTACTATGTATTATAAGTATGTATTTACAAAAAAAAAAGTATATAAGTATTCTATCAGCCATCTGGTTCCCATATTACAAGCATTGCTTAGTTTGGGACTAGAGGGTGATGTGTGAAATGTCCCTGAATATTTATTTATTATTTATTTATAATAAAAAGCAAAACACAATTTTTTCAAGTTGACACAATAAGGTCTTCGTTCGCTTCGTGATGTGATAAATATTTAGTGGCTTGCTAGTTGCTACTACTGGCACTAAGCGTATGCTAAAGTATGCGGTCGGCGTGGAAGCTGAACACGGTGAAATGAGGCGCAGTACTAGCGAATTAGTCGAGCGTCTTGCCCCGAAAAAATCGCTAGTACACACGGCTACAAGTCAAGTTAAACCCTCAATATTCAAACGTAATTCAAACGTAATTTATTCAGAACTAGGTACATAGATCGAATTACAAGATAAAACGATGAGACAGCAAAAGTTATAAACTGTGTAGCTGTCTCAACGCCCACCTAAACCAATGAGTAATTGTTCTGACAATAATATACAGCAAAGATATACAGTAAAATACATACTAAAATTGTAATTAAGGTAGGTACAACAAAATATAACCATAACTACGCTATACATATTATACAATCAGCAGAATCGTTGAAAAAGAAACGCAATAAGTGTGAGCGCGCAGCGTGTTTCTTTACAAAAACGCTATCGGCCCTCGCACGATTAAAGTCCAAACAGTCTAGGTCGACGTGTCTTTGTGTGTACTCCATACTTTCTAAGTAACTAGATAGTCAGTAATGATGATGATTAAACTCTCCACAGGCGACATCTACGAAGCTCGCCGCGAGCTGCTGGGCGGCAAGGAGCCCGTAATAACCGCCGAGGTGCCGGAGTCGTACAACATCCCCGCCATCACGGGCAGTTCCGTGCCCAACTTCGGAGTTTTTAACCCATTCTCTCCATCGCACAACATCACCTCGCCATGCTCCCCTTACATATCTAACATGAACTACGACATGAGTCCGTACCCCCACAACCCCCCTACTCCAGGAGGGTACCCGAGCCCACTATCCCCACTGGCGATAACCCCACCGATTTACCCGAACGCGTGGTTGGTTCCGTCTCCGCAGCCCCGCCCCGGCCAGTTCCACTATCCCGGTCTGACGGTGCCGAACCCTAACTCTGTCATGTACAAGAATGAAGGCGGCTCGTGGAATCGTGAGTATTATATTCATTTTCTTGTAAGTGATTTACCTAAACTAAATAAGGCGTGGCGACCGCGTGTAGGCAAGCGTAGTGTAGGACGTCCTCCGGCGAGATGGGGCGAGGCAGACACTGGATGAGAACTTCTTCTTCTTTGCGTGTCAATGGTATGGAACAGTAGACGAAGTTCGAGTAGAACTTCGCCACCTTTACCCCCTCGTCTGTGGATGAGAACGAGAACAGCCGAAGACCGAGCTCAATGGCGCGTCTTGGGAGAGAACTACGTCCAGCAGTAGACCAGTATATGTTGATAATGATGATGATGAATTAGGGCTAAGACACGTTTTTACAATTTATTGTTTACCAGGGGTTTTTATGACCCGTGAAATGTAACCACGGGTCATAAAAAACCCACAATAAAATTACTTATATTCTTTATCAGTCAACCTAGTTACAAAAGTCAATAGAGTTCTGCGGACTCCAGTCGTTAGTACATTACTAGATCTGGCTTCAAGTGGAAGTTAAATAAGGCTTTTTGGTTTTTCGTTCGTATGACCATAGACAAAGTATTATTAATCGATGGTATAACGGAGTTTTAGGCCGCCTTAAGGCCTCCGTCGTGGCTTAACGACTACTAGAGCCGGGAGCGACAGTTTAACGTGCCCTCCGAAGCACGGAAGTGCTCAAATGTAAATACCACTAGCGGTCACCCATCCAAACAGCCGCGCAGAACGTCGCTTCACTTAGATATTCGGTGAAAATTGATTATATTTTTAGGTCTCAAAATCATAATGCATCATGAAAATCGTGGGTTCAAATCCCACTTATTTCCCAATTTTCAGATTACTAAAATGAACAGAACCGTTCACTAAATATCTAGGATATGTATTTAAAATGGATTTTGTTATAGCGATGACGAATGGAGCCGACTTGGGGGGGATGACGCAGCAAGTGATGATGCAGCCGCAGTACCAACATGTGCATGCTGAAGGAAGGCCTGTGAGTATCCTACTAATATTATAAATGCGAAAGTTTAGATGTTTGGATGTTTAGATGTTTGTGTTTCAATCACGTCAAAACCACTGAACCAACTTGGATGAAACTTGGCATATATATAGTTCCTAACCTGGATTGACACATAAGCTACTTTTTATCCCGAATAATTAACAGGATCTACAGGATAAAATGAACGAAAAGGATTAGCAGCGCCAATTGGCAAAAGGATTTCATTGTCATGTCATGTCACGTCAGTTTGACAGGGCGTAGTACTACCTCTTTGGTCTAACGACTAGCGTTTGACATTCCAGTACGAGTTCGGTGTAATGAGGTGTACTGTCAAGTTTCTCAAAGAAGTATCCGCTCGGTACACGCACAGATAATATAATGTACACGGAAACGGTATACTCGCGTACGAAGTCGCGGGTAACGCTAGTTCATAAATAAATATTCAGGGACATTTCACACGACGCCCTCTAGTCCCAAAGTGTCCCAAACTAAGCAAATCTTGTAATATGGGAACTACCTAGGTGCTAATAGAATACTTACTTATAGTATTCAGAAAAAAAAACATTACGCAGTTGTCCTTATAATCTTCTAGACTTTTGATAAAAATAGAAAAAAATTCTAACTCATCTTCCTCGTTGTTCTCAATTGTGATTTTTAACTGTAAATATTTCGGAATCGTGGCCCTTTAGGATAATATTTGTATTAGTGTCCTTTACCCATATGTTTAATACTTTCACCGGGCGCGGAAATTTAAAAAAAAATTAAAATGGCAGCCGATGGATATGCCAGCTTACATACAAAAATGTTCGAACCCCTTTCATCAGGTGGGCCCTCGGCTTGTTCCATCATTTAGTTTAATAAAAACTCTTTAAAGAAAGAGCCCTAACCTAAAGAGGTTTGGTGGTAGTTTTTGCAAAAACCTTTTTGCAATGTAACCTGTCACCAATCTTTTTTTTGAGCCAATCTGTAGTTATTGTTCCTAGAGTAGAGCCAATCCAAAATCCCATAAAATTCCACCTTATTATTTTCGAAAAAAGTAAAGAAAAAAAGCGAGTAGGTAATTGACATCTTGTCACATTTCTCCCAAAAAATGTCGGAGAAAAAAAAAAAATTGGCCAGTTTATAAACAAGAGTATTCTTTTTTCAATGGTTTTCAAAACAGCTTCAATAAAATTTAGAAAGACAGCTGAACGCAGTGCAATGCATCACAAGGCACGTCCTCAGTGAGGCAATAGGTGGCCCATCAGCTTGTTCCGTTATTTAGTTGTATTTACTAGTTGGCTAAAATACACTAGAAAATAAATGACTTTATTCACAAAGAAAATTATGACTAATACAGTACTATTTACAATATTTATAATATGTACAAAATACACATGAAGCAGTTGAGCTATCTACACACCGTTGCAAACGATTTATAGATAGCTCAACTGATCCAAATCAGTACCAACTATAACTAGTTAGTTGTATCCGCAGACAACCCTCAGTCAGCTGCTGCACTCGAGCTCGCAGGCGAGCAGTGGCTACCACAGTAACTTTACGGGCAGCTCCGCCTCGCTCGACACGCAGAATGCATCCGGTAAGCCTAGCACCACACTGGTTCCTTCACCACGAGCTAAACTCAGCTGGATCACAGTACACTTAGATTAGCAAAATTATCTAGTAAGTAAATAAAATGAGTCTGTGTGTGAAATAAAATAATTAAAAAAAATATTTAGAAAAGTTTCAGATTTTTTTAGAGTACTTAATTGAGAAGCAGTGTACCATTTATTTAACTACTTAGAGGTATCTAATTTTGGGAGGTACCTAATACTGATAGATTTTTTATCAGTCATAATATTTTCATCTATTTTAAAATAGGACCCACACTTTTAAAGTTCATGAATAACTAATTAGTCAAGGGTCTTATGATTAGTATTAATATAATTATAGAGAAATCTTTTAGAAAAAATTAGTGGCTTATTCTAAAAATCCCCTGCGTGTTCCCCCTGCGAAGGGGATTTCTGTAATTTATAACCAGAAATCCCCTTAGCGTCCTCTGCGACTGCCGGCAGGGGATTTTTGAACAAACAATGACCATTTCCAGCAAACATGAGGGGTTATGTAATAAATAGTAATGAAATGTCGCAGGCGCAGGCAGCAACGTCGCCTCACCGTCGTGCTCTCCGATAAGCAAGGGGCACAGCCCTACCCCGTCCTCTGGCAATGAACGCTCACAACAAGGTAAGCTCGAAGTTATACTGATGATTACTAACTTTGTGGGTTTGTGTGTTTGTTTAAAATTGTTGGTTAAATCTTGCAAGCTGAATTTGACCCACTTCTCGATATCCGATTTAGCTGAAATTTGGCATACCTATTAGTCTTTAGTGATAAATAAATAAATATTCATGGACTTTACACACAACGCCCTCTAGTCCCAAACTAAGCAAAGCTTGTGATATGGGAACTAGATGGCTGATAGAATACTTCATACTTTTTTTTTGTAAATACATACTTATAATACATAGTAACACCCAGACATAGAACAAACATCTATGTTTTCCACGCACAAATGTTTGTTCTCGGTGGGGATCGAACCCACGACCCACAGCACGGAAGGCAGAGCCATTACCGACTGAGCTGTGACGCCTGTCGAATGATAATACAATAATATGGTGACAGTGAGCTGATCTGATGATGGAGCCGGAAGGTGGGCATAGGAACTCTGTGATAAAACGATGCAAACCCATCGAGTCTGGGCTCGTTCGATTCGTCTTGACAAGGACTAAGGTCCTAGATGACGCAAAAATAAAAGTTTCTTTTTTCTTAACCTATACTGTCCCACTGCTGGGCAAAGGTCTCCCCCATTTTTTTCCAGGACTTCCGCTGGCTTGCCAGGTCCCACCAAAGCTTTTGTTAAAAAATATTTTTTCTACCATGTTTTTATTTTATTTATTTATTTAATTTTTTAATCATAGGACATCCAACAAAGGTGACACGATAACAACAGAAATGTCATGGCAATGGGCTTACAACTATTGTGTTCCTTCAATTAGAGGATGCCACAGCATGCATTATATAAGACTTATGTTTCGGGATTAAAGTAAAAGTCGGAAATATAATGAATTTTCTGCACCTATTTTTACTTTTAGTTTGTTACATGTTGTTGTTGTAAATAAATCAATTTTAATTTCAAAATTTTGCAGAATTAGCGAATCTAATCCAAGACATTCCGTTATCGGAGCGCCGCGCGCCGGGCTGCGAGAAGAAAACTTTAGAGACTCTCAAACTATCCCCACTCTCGGAATATAGAAAGATGAAGTCGGATGCTGCCAAGGTAAGCTTTACCACATTTTCACCGAACACTTATATTTCTATAAAAAAAGGATCATATAAAATAGTACTAAATTAAATTCGACAGGCGTCACAGCTCAGTCGGTAATAGCTCTGCCTTCCGTGCTGTGAGTCGTGGGTTTGATCCCCACTAAGAACAAACATTTGTGCGTGGAAAACATAGATGTTTGTTCTATGTCTGGGTGTTACTATGTATTATAAGTATGTATTTACAAAAAAAAAGTATATAAGTATTCTATCAGCATCTGGTTCCCATATTACAAGCTTTGCTTAGTTTGGGACTTGAGGGCGTCGTGTGAAATGTCCATGAATATTTATTATTTAAATACTGAAGTTCTATTATATTCTATGATGATATCTTGAGCACTCTACCAATTACTTCTATGCGGTAACTTCCAACTGAATCCCCTCTTTGCATAGCCTCATATCTCCCCAGTCTCCCCACTTGCCCCCCTGAACAAGCAGTACTTGCAGGCGATGCGCGAGACGGTGGGCTCTGGGTACCGCGTGCCGACCCCGCGCTGGTCGGGCTGCTTCTTCAGCCGCACCTCCCCGGGACACATCAACTTGAACGAGGGAAATGATGTTATGACTACAGTGAGTCTAATATTACATTAATAATAAACAAATTTATGTTTTTACAATATTTAAATTATAAACAAATTAGCTTCTACACGCGTCCCGATTGATCCTGTTGATCTTCCGGGATCAAAAGTAGCTTATGTGTTCCAGGCTACGAACTATATGTATTCCAAGTTTCATCCAAATCGGACCAGAAGTTTTTGCGTGAAAGACTAACAATCATCCATACATACATGTTATAATATTAGTAGGATAAAATGTTTATATTTTGGAAGGCAAGTTTGTTTTAAAACTTTTGTTCCTCAGCCCGAAAAAGGATGGAACCGCTCCGAGCTCGTCCGCCCCAACATAACCTCCCCCCTCCATACTACACCCCCCGCGGCGCCCGCGGCCCCCGCTGCCGCCCCCGCAGCCCCCGCAGCCCCCGCGTCCTGCCGCTACAACCAGCTATACGAGCTGTTACAGGAACGAGCATTGAACAAATACATTGGTAAGTCTTAGGTACCTACTTTAGTCTCACCCAAAACATAACGTTTACACTTACAATTTAAATGTTTTGAAGAGTACCTATCCAAAATCCTATCCAAGTTTCAAAATTTTTTCTATGTTATCTTTAGATATCACCCCTAGTTACCTCTTAGTCCATTTCGTCCAAGGTTGTCTGGAAGAGATCGCTCATTAGCGATAAGACCGCCCATTGTACAATTAGTTAAGTTTTGTTTTGTATGTTATAGTAGTCCCTAGGTTAAGGTGTGCAATAAACTATTTTCCATCTATCCAGTTTCCTTGAGCTAGTTTGACCATATTTACAATACAAGCGGTATATTTTGTATAATACTTAATGACCGATATTTTCAAATGAAATTTGGCAGATCTGTTCAAGAAGCACGAGCTGGACTTGTCCACGTTCGCGTCGCTGAACGAAGCCGACCTCGTCACCATCGGCGTCAGCGCTTTCGGAGCTCGCAGGAAGATGCTGCTCATCATTGCAGGTTCATATTCTCATTTAGCAGCAGTTACTTGCAGGGCTGTATTTGCCCTAGGGCCTGGGGAGTGCAAGGCGTCTAGATGATTTATTCAGCATCAGGAGCCACTTGTTACCCATGCCCCTGTGCACGGCACGCTGCAGTGCCTGGGACATGATTTAGATGGAGTAGGCTTGCAGCACTATACCATCCTCTCAGCCTACTCCCCACAATCCACAGGAAAGACAAGCTCAATACGTGCGGAGCTGACTAAGCCGCGGGCTTCCTCTCGATGTTTTCCTTCACAGTTTGAGAGCACTGGCATTTTCAAATAGAAAATCCATTGGTGCACAACCGGGTTTAAACCCACGACCTTAGGATCGGAAGGCGGGGTTGCTACCACTAGACCACCACGTTTATGCCATGCAAGTTGTATACACAGTATGCATAACGGATCTTTCTCTCTGAAATTAGATGTCACTAACGATTGCGCATGTGGTAGGTAGAAAAATTCGTTTACCTCCAATTCGACCCAGAAATGGGTTCTGCGCAGATACTTCAGAGGGACAAAGATCCGTTGATGTGACTATTATATCTAGGTATTTATGATTTATTTTACCAACAGTTTTTGCTTGTAACCACCATGCAACCACTAAGTATTATGTTTTGTTTTTTGTTTAGTATTATGTTTTGACAGGCGTCACAGCTCAGTCGGTAATAGCTCTGCATTCCGTGCTGTGGGTCGTGGGTTCGATCTCCACCAAGAACAAACATTTGTGCGTGGAAACATAGATGTTTGTTCTATGTCTGGGTGTTAGTATGTATGTACAAAAAAAAGTATATAAGTATTCTATCAGCCATCTGGTTCCCATATTACAAGCATTGCTTAGTTTGGGACTAGAGGGTGTTGTGTGAAATGTCCCTGAATATTTATTTTTTATTTGTTTCAATCTGTACCTACTGTATTTATGCTACCTACTGTACATGTATACCTTATTGGGGACAAATAAAAATTTATCTTATCTTATTATCAAGAATCTTGAGCACCAATTGTATTCCTCTCCCCCAGATCTACAGAAGCAGGCGAGCTCTTACAAGCCATCAGCGGCGCTGGGAGCCGAACGGAAGCTGATCAAGTCTCCCCCGCACTACAACCCGGCCGCGCTGCCGCAAGACAAATGGTAGATTTCTACCACTATTATACTGGTATTGGATAGCAAAAACACAAGCCTTCAGAGTATCTAAGAATTTAAAAAGCCAAAATCAAGACGGACGATGTATATTTAAAAAAAAACCTTATTCTGTTTCTTATTGGAAGTCCATGAAATAATCCACTGTGGCACTTGTAGGTAGCAATTTTGACACCTATAGTTCTGTATTTATGACTTCGCACATCAATTTAACTGGGCAGAATTGTGTTGGAATGAAATGATCAATACCTAACTAATTTAGGATGTCGTCTTTGTGTTTTATCAAACTACCCTCTGAAGGTTATAAAATAAATGAATGACAAATGGTTGCGCGATCGTGCTTTCAAGTACTTATTAGGTATTGATAAATCCCGAGGATCGTTACTGATTATGCTTTTATTTTTTAATGTTTTTATAATAAATGTATTAGTGAAATACGATACCGCGCGACCGCTTGTAATATAAAAAAATCCTATCCAATACCATCTTAAACTTGAGACTGATTATTCAAGCTCATAAGACTGAATCATTACGTGCCATTAATTTTAGAGTAAAATAGTTGTGAATACTCTGTTATTAGCGGTAAGTCAATGATTTCTACCCCCTTTACCAGAAGGTAATTTGAACTTTATTTTGTTTCGTACGTGAGAACGGACAAGTGGTTTAAATTGAGAAACCAAAGCTACGTAAAGGGGATTAAATTTTTTTTTTAATAAAATTCATATTGATCAAGTTGGAACTGTCTAAATGAGTTTGCAACATCAAGTTTTTTTACGTTGATTTTTATAAGATTCTATGAAAATGTAGTAAATAAGTTTTAAGTTTCGTATATTTTTATGATGCTAAAAGCGTTACGACAATTTGATCTTTAGTTTAACAATTTGTTGAAGTAAACCGGCCAAGTGCCGTAAAATTAGCATTAAGTTTTTGTCATTTTAATCATAGAATTTTAAGAAGCATGTTTTATTTTTTGATTTTAACACAATATTATGTTTTATAACGAAGCTATTATTCGACCAAGTTTGAACATTTTGATTTTATCTTTTATCATTTTGATTATGATGTCATCAATTAATCTCGCCGATCAAGGCATTCTTTCAATTTCATATTTTTTAATATGTTTTGTAAGGGGGCAATATTTTACGTGAAATTACGCTGAAAAACTGCTTTTGATTGAGACCTTCGTTCTGTAAACAGCTAAACAGAACCCTCTGAATTTTACAATTAAAGCAATATTTCAGCTTAAATTCTGGATAAATTTGGCGATTGACTACTTAACCCTGAATCATTACATCGAAATAAACACTTGGACCGTTGATAATGACTTGATTCTAAATACGACTAAAATAATTTATAAGTATCAGCTCTCACTAAAGTGACAATTTATAAGTATCAGCTCTCACTAAAGTGACAATTTATAAGTATCAGCTCTCACTAAAGTGACAATTTAGAACAGGTCACAAGCTGCAAGTTTTAATCAGATAACATTTTAAATATTTTTCTGTGAATCAATATTTAATTAAGTACCATGTATTAGATTTTAAGTGTGCACTTTTGATTTTAACCTTATTAACATGCTAATTTTAAATGTGTTTTAGCGATTATTTTTTTTTGGGAAATTAAGTATTTTTTGCTACATAACTATTGCGGTCAATTTTTTAAATGATTTTGTATTTTTTAAGCCTATTATGTACTTACCAAGAAGTTATGTATCAATTAATTTACTTTATGTGAATGATATTTTCTACGGGTACTATGTTTTAATCATGAACTTTTGATTTGTAATTGATGCTTTTTAAGGCTTGGCTTATGAGATGATAGACTTTTCATAGATTAAGTATTTAGCTTAGTTTTAGTTTATTGGTAAGTACCTACTACTTAAACATTTATTAAGAGAACATTCGTTACTCATTTACGTTTTGTTTATTACTTAGTAGATTTTATTTTCCTAGTGTTCTTACCAAAAGGAAGTTTTGCATGATTGTTTTTTAGTTTGCTTGTCCGATTAAAGTCTTTTGAAATTATTTCTTGTTTTAATTTTGGTAGGTATCTTCTCAAATCTTTCTGTACTAGCAGTTATCCACGACTTCGTCAACGAAAAAAATATATTAACCTAAAAAAGCGGGAAAAATAGCCTATGTGTTAATCCAGGTTACAAACTATAATTATATTCCAAGTTTCATCCAAATTGGACTAGTAGTTACAGAGTGATTGAAATCTAAACATTTATGACATAAATACCTAGTAGGTATTGTGATTCTCATGTAGATAAATGCCCAACATAGTTGATCGAAGGCCTAACATAATAGAACGTGAGGTTTTGTATACACTGTGGTAGCTGAGAGTAGGTGTACCTACCTACCTACTACCAGACATTTCGCCAGACAACGTCGCCCGTGTATAGAGCCCTAAGCGGGTGACCTCGTTGTTGGTTGTCCTCCCGACGACCCAAAGGCCTAGGCTAGGATTGGGGATGTCCGTATGTAGTCATAGGCTTAGGCAAACGTATCCATGGACGTCTGGCTGGAGCTTCAAACATTATTAGAAGTCTTGTTTTCTGGAACTGACGTTTTGACAACTAATCTTTCTATCACTCAAAGTCATAGAAAAATAAAACGTCAAAGTAAAAAAAAAAAAAAAAAGAAGATGAAATATTTTCGTGTTTCGTGTTTTGCCATCATTTTTCGCGTGTGGTGTTTTTTTCTTTTTTGTATCGCGCAAATAGAATTGCATCACTCACTTTCCGCTATTTTATTTCCACTAAGATGGGCAATGCAAGTGCAAAAGCCGTTGAAGTTAAAATCCCAGAGCCTGCACCAGCTAATAGTGAGAAGCCGAAGCTAAAACCGTGCTGCGCCTGCCCGGAAACAAAGCGAGTTAGAGATGCATGGTAAGGTTATTTATGCTTCAAAAGAATATTACGCAATAGTTTCATGCAAAAACATTGACAGTCAGTAGTATCGTATTTTGGAACCAAAACATAGGTAGGCTTCATGTGGTCTCTTGTGAATGTGCTCATGAACAAGTCAACTCTGCTAATGAAAAAGATTCAAACACCTTATAAACTCTTTTGCGTAGGTACTACATACCTACATTGTATCTACATTAATTCTTACTGAAGTTTTTAGATTTGAGCGAAATCGTTGGCACTGCAATTATCTCGTCCTAGTAAAATGTGTAAATACCTAGTCCGTTTATTTTCACTGTAGCAGAACATACTGAATGATATGATATTTTTCATTTTCAGCATCATAGAAAATGGTGAAGAAAATTGTGGACCTCTGATCGAAGAACACAAGGCATGCATGAGAAAGATGGGCTTCAATGTCTAAAACAACAGGAAGCAAGATATGTGTAATGTCGAGTATCATAATGCTATGATTGAATGGGTTATATTTATAAGTAGGGAGGAATAAATAGAGTAAATAATAGGTACTTCTAATATTTGTTTAGTTTTTTAGTCAACACACTTGATTTTTTTGGTTATCATGTATGAATCCTCTAAGTTAAATGTTTAGTACAAACATCTAGTCTGGCGAAAGGATTACAGTTTAGACTTCTTTCATACATGTTAAAGTTAGTTAATCTCTACATTCAGCCTAGATGGGCTAGATGATATATTTAGAGCTACATGCTTATTTATATTATTTCTTCTCACTGCTATTATTTATTATAAAGGTATTCTCATACTAATTTGCCTTCGGTATGACCTAAAACCAAGATCTTTGTGTAATTTAAAAAAAGAACAAATATTTTTTTTGTGAACATGATGATGATTCTATAAAAAAAACAGTACTTACTACTTCTATAATTTGTGGTTGTTCCTAATTTTCTGTGCACTGTAAAAGTAAGTATTATTTATATTTTTAGTTTTAAATGTAAATAAATGGTTATTGATTTGTTAATTTTTTTGTTTTTGTTATAAGTACTTACACGATACTATTTTTCTTTATTGATTTGCATTTTTAAATCAAAGATAGGCAAGGCAAGAATGGAGAAACAAAGTTTCATCTATATTATTTTATAAGCATAGGTTCCTCCATAAGTGACTTATTTGTGTTGTTTGTTTGAGATAAAAAAGGTTAACAAAATGTTATCTTTTCTCTAATAATAAAAACTTACATGTATGTTTGTCTTTGTTATAGTGAAAAGTCTTATGACCCTTGCTATCCACTCAATTCTTCCCAGCTTTTAGCAAAAGCCAACCCTCTACTTACGAGGAGTAAAGATAGATTATGAAGGTACCTAACCTACTTACTAACCTAGGTTATGTAAACAAAAACATGGCCGAAGTCCAAAATCTTTTATTTAATTAAATCTAGAGTTTTTTTTAATAGAGTCTTATATAACTAGGTGCCAGTTCTACGCGACGAGCTTCGAAGAACAGGCAAAGAACTACGGCCGTTCTTAGCGGTTTTTTGTATGATTTTTTACAAGAAATAGGTATACCTACTTGTGTAGGTAGTAGACTTTGTGTAATTTTGTGCAATAAAGAATTAAATAAATAGATGTAGTGTACAAGCCAGAAACGGATGAATGTTTTGTGCTCAAAGCAGCGTGCGACTATTAGTCGAAACGGTAGGTATTGTTATAGTTAGTAGCGTAGTGCGTTACGCTACTCGTGAATGAGGCAAAATGAGATTTTTAAATAAAAATTTGGCGCGTGAGGATGAACCCAGTTCGCCGCGGTCAGTGCAATCTACAGATAGCTATGAGTGAGTTTTATAAGCTTTTCATGTTATGTGGCCTCCTTAGGGGGTGAAGGTGGAGTAACTACCCATAATATTATCTTCTTCTAACTTAAGAGCTGTGCTCTTGTCGGCGTAATGTATACATTTCCCGCCAGGTTCTTCTTTTCAGGGCAGCTTCCTTGACGTCCTTATACGACATGACATCTATCTTCGCCTTCACTTGGCTCATGTACCTAGCTAATACGCGGTCTTCCTCTTCCTCTCTTTCCTTCTACCTTCCCTTCAATGATATTTCCGATTAAGCTGTCATGTCGTATAAGGTGTCCAATCATCTTTCCTCTCCTGTTCTCAACAACTTTTATAAGGGCTCTCTCCTCGCCTACTCTACCTAATACTTCTATGTTAGTTACTTTTTCTGTCCAGCTAATCCTTTCCATTCTCCTCCATAATATTATGGGATCCAAAATTCAGGAGATTTCGGAGTATTTAAATCCTTTCTATAATTGGAATTGGAACGGATTTCTAAGTGATGGATATCTAGTACCTAGTGTGAGAGCATGCGTTATTCCAAGCAGAGGTAACCGTTAAGCATCAGGTGGGCCACCTGTGTTTCGTTACCTTTTCTCATGTCCGTCCACCTATCTAGACATCGTCCCTGCACGGTGAGTAAATTGACCTAAAATGTGGTAGGTACCTACTTATTCAAATAACACCTAGCTAAATATTATTATCTTGTGCTTGTGGTCAGTGGTGGTGGCACATGTCACACGCTTATGTACTTTGTTGATTGTGTAGGTACATATTTATAAATCAACACGGACTTACCGGTACTACTTACCATGGATTACCTATCAATTTCTATAAGCTACCGTAGAGTACCTACCCAATTAGGTAGGTAGGGATCTTTATCCCTCTGAAGTTAGGTGCAACCAACGATTGGTACCTACAGGTGCGGAAAAATTCTCTCACCTCCAATTCGACCCAAAATAAAATGGGTTCTGCGCAAATACTTCGGGAGGGACAAAGATCCGTTGTAATTGTAACCACTATACCTACGGTAAAAGTCTTGTAGTAGACAGGCATCAATATCGGATGACGAAACCCCGATAAGGGTTTCATCAGACATCGCTAACAAAGTTTTTAGGTCGATAGAAAGTAGGATATCTAGTAGGTACCTAGGTTATGTATCTATCTAGCTATTTATTTAGACATGGCTAGGTACTTCGTTCTGTTCAGACTGGTGCAAATATTAGTGCAAATGGACTTACATGAAAGCACCTTACATACACAGATTGACCGAATGAAATGAAAAAACCCTACCTACCTAGTCGGC
The DNA here is from genome assembly GCA_947859175.1 of Gandaritis pyraliata. Taxonomy (NCBI): domain Eukaryota; kingdom Metazoa; phylum Arthropoda; class Insecta; order Lepidoptera; family Geometridae; genus Gandaritis; species Gandaritis pyraliata. Next base: position 1,397,969 of record OX401866.1, on the reverse strand, counting down.
CATCCACCTCTCAATGGCGTCTCAGCTCAGTCGGTAATGGATCTGCCTTCCGTGCTGTGGGTCGTGGGTTCGATCCCCACCAAGAACAAACATTTGTGTGTGGCAAAACATAGATGTTTGTTCTATGTCTGGGTGTTACTATGTATTATAAGTATGTAGGTATTTACAAAAAAAAAAGTATATAAGTATTCTATCAGCATCTAGTTCCCATATTACAAGCTTTGCTTAGTTTGGGACTAGAGGGCGTCGTGTGAAATGTCCATGAATATTTATTTGTCCATGAATATTTATGTCCATGAATATTTCCATGAATATTTAATCTTTGATTGAATAAAATAGTGTAGGAGTCAGCGGATCAAGGCGATACGTCATATCTCTTAGCCTCGCTTCGCATTGTCGGGCGGCAATATTGCGTACATTGACTGCGCCTTATCGGCGAAAAATAATTATTATCCAAATAATAGGAAGTAATAATAAGACATCGCAGCGCAGTCAATATTTTAATAATAATAATAGTGCAGAATTTAAATAGATAAAACCAGTTTAGGTTTTATTTTCGGCCTGAGTTGAACTGCTTATTCAAAGTCCCACATCATAGTTTTTCAATTCGAAAACTTGCGGCCTTTGTTTGCCTAAAAATTCTAGCATAATGCAAATAATACTTTTCATCTAAAGCTTAACAAAACAGTGGCTAAAATAATATCACATTATCAAAAGTCGCAGTTTGCCCTCGACTCCTTATCTGAAATAAAAAATATATTTGGACCATAGCTAATAATTATTAATAGTAGGTACCTACCTATAGTTGTTGCAAATATAAGCAATCTTTACTCTTGACTTGACTACCAGCTCATATCAATACAGATTTAATAATAATGGCTCGTCATCCGTGATTTCATTTGACGATATATTGCGGTGTTGGATGAACCGATTCCGGAAATTTAATAAACATATATTTTTTAGAGTTTTTGGCAGTGCGTGTTCTGATTATTCGGACTGTGAATTCTGCGAAGAGAAGAGGAGGAGGTACGGTAGAAGCAAGTAAGTCGAACTTAACCTAAGCTTTATTCATAGTAACTAGCTAGCTAATACTTTTAATGTCTTTTACCGATTACACCATGCCCCTTGAGTCGTCCAGTCGTGACTGTCTTTTCATATCCATGCATTTTTTCACGCAATCCATCCCTATTTGCTTTGGCTTCGGTACCTCTTATTTGTACCCCTCGAGATGCATTCATTGTACATTCTTTCCTGGCTTTTCATACTTTGGCTGAACACTGTAAATCTTGTACCTACCTAATCAGTTTTTATTTTTGTCAGCAGCAGGTATCCCACACCCTCAAGTAGCGCCAGTCACAGCTATCGGAGCGCCATGAGTCGCATGGAGGCTGCGCCCCTGTTGTCGACTGTGGCACCAGTGCCGGCCTACAGCTCCATCGACGATAGCTCTGATAGCCCAGATTCCCTGGTCAGTACACATCATTTCGATGCTACTAATAGTTATGCAGATAAATACATTTCGCAGTCAGTCTTATCTAGTTAGGTATTTTAACTTGCAATGATGAAACCTATGTATGGAAGGCGTACTACCAACATAGTGTACCTAGGTCAACAATAGCTTCGATAAAACGTCACAATGCAACAAAACAGCATCAAAATACCAATAATCTATTTCTGAACCAGTAATAAATAACCGTTGCAAAAGGCGACTATCTTCCCAATGATATTAAATCCCTATTTGCGAGGTCAGTTTTGCGAGGTCAAGTGAGTAGGTATTTAGATAAAACTATTGCGATTGACGTAGGCACGTAGATTTGACCTGTTCGATACGCCGAAAGAGGCACGCAAGCAGACATGTGATACCGCATCACGTGGCTCGAACTATCGGTACCTAGAGGTTTTTTACTGTAGGTATAGCACGTCCATACTAGTTTGTAGATACAGTTTATTTGTGAATAAATAATTTCTTGGTTTAGTTGATATATTAAAACTTCAGAACTATGTTATGAAACCTACTAAGATCTTAAAAAGGCAAAAAGCAAAAAAAAAACTAACTAAAAAAAAAAGTCATCTGTTTCTAGTTCGATAAGAATTGAGGTGAATTCTTACATGCGAGCTTCTATGCTATACGGGGTATTTTATTGAGAGCGGTCAGTGGGGGAAGTGGGGGAGATCAAAACAATTTGTAAGAACACCGATTTTGATAAAAATAAAAACTGCATTTAAACATTTAAAAAAAAAATGTTACACTTGCCTCGCGACGGGAATCAAACCGCTATTTTTCCAAAATAAAGTTAAAGGTAAGTAAAAAGTAAGTAGGTATCTATATAAATAGCTAAGTAGGTATATCTTGTTCAATTTGTTCATCAGGGCCCAGCGGATTTGTCAGCGAGTGCAATTCTAGCCACCTACAACAAACAGTTCGAAAAGCCAACTAAGGTTGAGAGAAGAAAGCAAAGTTCACTAATTACTATGTAAGTAACATAATAATTATTGTTATGAACATTTATTTACCCAAGCAAGATTGACATATTGTCCCACCTTTGACGATAGTCATGTATGCGTCACACAGTCACGCGTCTCACCAATACCCAATACCAAACCCTTCAAACCAGAACAGAAATGCGAGAATCACTACTTGGTAGAAATAAGGACGGTAGTAGTACATTTCCCCCGAACGAACTCTTTCACAAAGAGCCCTGGTGTTACCATTGCTATAAATAAGTAGAGGTCGTCGCTTAACACCGGGTAGACCATCTGCTTGATAAATCAGTTCCTCCTCCTTAATCGTTCCCCCATTATTGGGAATCGTGAATTCGTTTAAGGACTCTTTCGATGGGTTTCTTCCTAATGATTCATCACCCTCATAAAAATAAAATTGTCGATCTACATGCAGTTTCTCAGTATGGAACACCATTATGGGCTCATCATTACTGACAATGGCCTGGGGTGTAGAACGCGCTGGCTTGCCGGCAGCGTTGGTGCTGGTAGCCTTCATGGCTGCCTTGTGTCTGTACACCGCTCATGTGCTGTTGAGAGTCAACTACCATCATGGTGAGTCTTCAAAGAAATCATCAGTGGCTTTACTGCTGGGTCTAATTCCAACTGATCTGCCTGCAGTGGACAGGGTGATAATGATGATGATGCGTATTGAAATGTGCACAGCAGAAAATGTCATATTCCAGTAGAGCACCTACCTAATCTTATAAGTTTTGTTTTAGGACTTCTAACCTTACTATTTTCTTATTACCTCCCTAAAATACACCAATATTTTGGATTTGCAGAATCTTGTTGTCAGTCAATAAAGCTGTTTTTGACAATAACTGTTTTCTGTTTTCTGGTTTCAGGTAGCGAAACCTGCGAAGTACCGTCCCTTTGCAGAACCTTATTAGGTCGATGGGCTGAGGTGGTGGCTCACATCTTTAGTCTGTTGGTGCTAACCGGTGCAAATATTGTCTACTGGATACTTATAGCCAACTTTTTATACTTCACTGTTAATTATTTTCTTAGTGAGTTAACTACTGATCTTGTAAAGCATTTAAAGAATGGGACCTAAGTGACAACCTCGTGGTACACCGCCTATGATTTTATCTCTACTAAATATTTTAATATATATAGTACCACAATGGTAGGTAACTATTTTAATCAATGAGTGCGGTATTAAATGCATTAGCTGATATTTTGTGCAAATAATAGCTGCCGTTATTTTATTGCATATGATGATCCAGTCGAAAGCTCTTGTAAAATCTGAATATGAATCTAGATAAGATCTATGTTTTGTGCCAACTTATAAGCTGGTAGTAAATCTAACATTAGACGTTTTGCATCGTAGATCTGGACCCATCAAATAATGCCATCAACAACACCACAGTCCTTTGCCCAAAGCATGGCATCAACGGCTCGCTGATCATCCCAGAACCAGTTGAATACTCCCCGTACTGGGGCCTGCATTCTACAGTCCCAATATACGTGGCGTTGATTGTATTCCCCCTGCTCAACTTTAGGAATGTGTCGTTTTTCACCAGATTCAATTCTTTGGGTAAGTATCTTGTTTCTGTCAACCCTATTGATGGATAGGTTGTTCGAAGGTCTCATAAGGCCTGTCATACATAGTACCTATATTGTTCATATTAGACTATATAAAAACCCTTTTGGATTGCTTACCATGCATAATGATGCGAACTTAACCTTACTTTACTATCTTTATCTTTTCAGGCACACTATCGGTAGTTTACTTGCTGATATTCGTACTCGTTAAAGGCTACGCGTGGGGTATAAACATCAGCACTCTGCCCACTGACGCGAGAGCGTGGAACGACGCGGCAGTGCTCAGTGGCATGCTGGCTTTATCGTTCTATATCCACAACATCATTATTACTATTATGAGCAATAATGCACGGCAAGATAAGAATGTGAGTTTTAAACGATTTTCAACCAACCCATGCTTTTTTACCACCTAATAACTGGAAAATCTACAAGTTCTTCCTACACAGATTTTATTGTTAAGTAAACATTTCTGTATTAGTTTTTTGTTACTCTTTTTGGTTCTTCATCTTTTATTCATTTTTCATTTCAGGCCAGAGATTTGACGATAGCGTTTGTACTGGTGACGCTAACATACACTTTGGTTGGAGCTGTTTTTTACGTTTGCTTTCCTCTTGCCAAATCCTGCATTGAAGACGTGAGTTTCATACAAACAAATCAAATGCTTTTCTATCTCTTAAAAAACCCCTTAAGACACCTAGTATTAAGATAATTCTAAAACATCATAGAATTTTTACTGGATAAAAGTCCTTAGCCGTTGTTTTCTTTGTTTTTCAGAATATACTTAACAATTTCGAAATGCACGACGTCATGACAGCCGTTGCAAGAATACTACTTTTATTTCAAGTAAGTTACCATTTTATTGACCACACTAAAGCTTTCGACATGGTTGTTATTGCAAAAAACTACAAAACTATTTTATTTAAGACCATCTAGCTAGATCCATATTCAAATTAACATAGGTAGGTAAGTAATGGAACTTATTTGGTTGGTTTATTGGAAGCACTAGCTAAACGATGTACGTACAACCTATTTGTCTGTACCTGTGGTGTACCTCAAGGTTCTTAATTTGGTCTCTTTTTATTTATTATTTTTTTATATGTATTTTCTTTCAGGTAGTAACAGTGTACCCATTAGTAGCGTTCATGCTTCGCACAGAAGCAGTGCTTCTGTTACCTTTTAAGGACACGAGGCTTCTCACTACCATCATCAACATTTTGATCGTGACGCTATGCATATTGGTGGCGTGTTTTTGTCCAAACATCGGAACAATTATAAGGTAAGCATCAACAGTCTAATCGGCTTTATCCACAACAGAGCTGTCAAGCCGCGAGTTTTCCCAAGATGTTCTTTCACCATTCGAAAACACTGACTATGCATTGCCAAACAAGTATTTGTCAATTTACCTATATATAGCAGAGTATGGATGGAGTAGGCTCAATACCTATACCTTTCTCTCAGCCTAGTCGGGCTTATCTACAGGAAAGACATAGTCAATACGTGCGGGTTGACTAAACCACGGGTTTCCTCACAATGTTTTCCATTTGCGAGTACAGCATCCCTCACGTTCTATTATATTCTGTACTAGCAGTTACCCGCGACTTCGTACGCGTCTACAGTTTCCGTGTACATTATATTATCTGTGCGTGTACCGAGCGGATACTTCTTTGAGAAACTTGACATTACACCTCATTACACCGAACTCGTACCTACTGGAATGTCAAACTCTAGTTGTTAGACCAAAGAGGTAGTACTACGTCCTGTCAAACTGACGTGACATGACATGACAATGAAATCCTCTTGCCAATTGGCGCTGCTAATCCTTTTCGTTCATTTTATCCTGTAGATCCTGTTAATTATTCGGGATAAAAAGTACCCTATATGTCAATCCAGGTTACGGACTATATATATGCCAAGTTTCATCCAAGTTGGTTCAGTGGTTTTGACGTGATTGAAACACAAACATCCAAACATCCAAACATCCAAACATCTAAACATCCAAACATCTAAACTTTCGCATTTATAATATTAGTAGGATTTCTGTACCAGAATCACTATCTAGTTCATACTTTTGTTTCAGATACACTGGAGCAGTGAGCGGTCTAGTCCACATTTTCGCCCTACCCTCACTTTTACAAATCCGCTCTCTACAACTGCGCGGGAAGTTGACCTTCTGGAAAACTGTGTTTTATCTCGCTATTATTGTTTTTGGAGCTGTGAATCTATTGATGCAGTTTTTTATTGATGCATAGATATACCTAGTGAATATGAGGCTAACGGATTTTAGTTCCCTTTGACTAATACTAGACCCGATAAAAGATGCTTAAAAGAAGGTATTCTGTGCCAATGGGCACAACCGACGGGCTAATTTTAAGATATTACTTTAAGTAGGTAACCTTTGTAAGTTACACAAGTATCAGAAAATGATATTAGATCTGCACCGGAAATTCGGTTACATAGATCAATAAATGATGTAATACTAACTTGCTATGTTTGTTAAAATTATTATAACAAATCTGCCATCATTTAGGTAAAGAAAGTAAATTAATTTGACTATGTTAAAATTTTCGAATTTACTGTCTAGTCAATCTTTAGGATAATAAGAAATAAGAATTTGTATTTAACATTATTTATATTTTGTAACCAATTTAAAAGAATATACTTAAAATTAACAAGTTTATCTTTGGACTACATTATTATAACTTCATGGTAGGTAAAGTACCTTTTAAATCTCTTTGTAATAAAATATTGAGCTATCAAAGTTTTTCACTTATGAAAACCTTGAAAAATGATTGCGAATATGCGGATTGAAAAAAATAACAATCCCATACCTTGTGACCACATTTTTACTTACAATTAGATTATACAATAAAGTAAATATGGCAAAATAAGTGGGCACAAAAAACCTGTAAAATACACATTATTTTATCACACAGGGTAATATATAAGAGCAACTCATGAACACGATTCTTTGATTCGATTGAGATTGCTACTAATTCTGTCGTTGCATTTTACAAGCCTAATTTGACAGTATCTGTCTTTGTCGTTTCAGATTATGGGATAGCAACATTTTTAGTGCTGCCTAAATAAGATAGTTTAGAAAAATCGGTATGATTCACGTCGATAAATCGATAGAAATAAAAAATGAATCGCTACAACAAATCTAAACTATCCTGGAGAAAAAAACAGAGAGTAGAAAAAACAATACTGGTGTCAATTCTGTTGTTACATTCTCCTTTCCAAGAATACATCCAATAAACTCTCGCGTCCGAGTAGGTATGTAGAGATCATTAGAAACACGAATAAATGTGCACCACAGTTTGGTGACAATAATGCAACTTTTTTAATCAAAAGACTTGTTTGGATCAAAATGATATGTTTACTGAACTTTTGCATTGTTATTCTCTAGATGGTGAAGCTTTGCGATTTTGCATAATTACATTCAGAGAGTTTATATATTTTGAAATGTGCGAGCGAGAAGGTTGTTTGGATAATGCAACAACTAAATTGACATTACAATACGGTCAGCGGATCTAGACAAAATTGAAGTTAGCTATGCACAATGGAGCTTCACGATTGCTTAGATCAGTAGAGCGCACTGTACCTACCTTGATTCAGTCCCCGGGCTATCCCGGAGACCGTACACGAACGTGAATTGACGTGATTACGTGATAACGGTGGGCGCATCACGGCCCGTGAATTGTTGCAGCTTCGATATCTGCAGAGAGACTTCAATGAGAGGGCGCAGCATGTCCTGAGCATCTCCTAGGACGTTGGTAGCCTCGTACGAGTCTATGTACAGCCTGGAAAGAGAAAAACTAAATGTAGACATTTTCACACATTATATAGAAATAGAAATAGAAATTATTTATTTTACGCAACATACAATATTATGGGGCATGTTCTGTGGGGCAGTCACGTGATGTTATTTTGCAAACTTTTCAAACCCCCAACCTGGTGAGGTTTTAGACTAACCCCATGCATCACGTGTATTATTGGTACAAAGTCAAATCTTAAAATAGCGCGTTCAACGAAAAAATAATAATAAATACGTGATATCTTACTTCCCCATCCCCTTGTTAGTTCATGATTTTTCCAAACTGTTATTCGACGTAAACTTACATATTATAATATTAATAATTTTAAACATAATACATAACATGGCTAATAAGGGGGAATAACTATTTCTAGGTACACAGTCACATATCGAAATTGGTCGAGTTCTCTCGCTCGCACCTCGCACCTCGACGACTCGCACTTGGCCAAAGTAGTGAGTTCAATACCTGACCGTGGCTCCGGAGCTGCCGGTGCCGCTGAGTCGCAGCACGACGCGAGACCCGTCCTCGAATATTATGCGAAGGCCCTGAAAAACACCAATTACAAAAATTTACCCCTTTTTGATCCCTCTTTAGACCACACACTTTCACCCCATTATAAAGAAAGAAAAAAAGAAAGAAAGAAAGAAAGAAAAAAAGAAAGAAAGAAAGAAATAAACATTTATTTATACATGTTACCTCGTTTTACCCTTTTGTAGCTGTGACAGGCGTCACAGCTCAGTCGGTATTAGCTCTGCCTTCCGTGCTGTGGGTCGTGGGTTCGATCCCCACCAAGAACAAACATTTGTGCGTGGAAAACATAGATGTTTGTTCTATGTCTGGGTGTTACTATGTATTATAAGTATGTATTTACAAAAAAAAAGTATAAAAGTATTCTATCAGCCATCTGGTTCCCATATTACAAGCATTGCTTAGTTTGGGACTAGAGGGTGTTGTGTGAAATGTCCCTGAATATTTATTTTATTTATAATCCCTTTTTGCCCCATTCAGGCCCTTTACCTGTTTCATAGCGACGCTCTGGTCGATAGGGTCCATGTACGAGAAGTTATCAGCCACCTTGACGACGTAAGTCTTGTCTCCACTCGCATGCTTGGAGCCGATGAAGCCAGGTGCTGTTATTGTCTTCTCTAACATTTGCATCATCTCGTTGCAAGGGTCGCTGGCGCATTCCTCGTAATCGTACCTAAGTTATTTTAAAATAAGTTCATTTTACAGTTATTAGATGTGTCTGACAAATTCCATGAGCTTTGTTTGAAATCGGACCACGAGTTCGGAGGTTGAAGCAAACAGGCACATATTTACGGCGCCTCTGTTTTACGTCAATAATTATTTTTCTAACCATCATAAAAAATACAAGAGGGTAAATACAAGTTGGAGACATAACTTTTTGTCTAGTTTCAAAATAAAAAAAATCACATTTTAATGTATTTTTCTAAATAAAAATGACATTTTTATTTCTTATTTTTGTGGAAATCTGAGGTTTTAACATTTTTTTTAGTTCCATAATATTTTCGATTGGTCCTATTTTTACACATATCTTTTGAACCCAATTGTTGAACTTACCTAGTGAAGTAATTCCTTCCGAACTTAGCCCAGTGTTCCTTTAGTATATCTTCGACGGACTTTCCGCTAGACGCAATGACTGAGAGCCACGCTAAGGCCGCCCATAGCCCGTCCTTTTCTCGCACGTGGTCAGACCCCGTCCCGAAGCTTTCCTCCCCACAAAGAGAGAGACGACCGGCGTCCATTAGGTTGCCGAAGTATTTCCATCCTGGGTTAGTCAGCATCATCAATAAATCATTATGTTCGAGTTTAATAGGTTTGTAGGGGTAATCTTTGGTATAATGTTTATGTTTGTAGCTTTGTAGGGGTTAGAAAACTACTGAACTGTTTCGAAGACATTTTTAACTGTTATTAGTCTTGGTTCTGTGAGATAATGCAATTGTTAGGGAGCGTAGCCCCTTTATAGCAAAAGTCGCTCAATAAAGGCTGGGTAGGTTCCCAGCCTTTATTGTAGGTACAGGTGTACCTACCTACTTCCAGTTCCGTCATTTTATAAATATTTATAAAAGGTTAATAAAAATTGTCCGTAAAGGTAAAGCATAAATTATACGCTCAATCGATTAAAATTAAAATTCTCGTACCCTTTTTTACATTTGAAAAAGAAACTCGTGAAAAAGTGCTACATCATGCTGATTTTAATAAAATAAAATATAAATGACATCAGTAATATTTTTGTTGACTTGCCGATTATCTACCATAAAATAGTTTATATTTTATGCTAGTCATGATATCTAGGAACTTTAAAATGATTTTGATTTTTCAAGTGACTATGTTATCTTATTAGAATGATTAAATGAAGTCAAGAAAAGATTGATATTTTATAAAGTGAGATTGCAGAATTTCAATCCTTTAGCATAGCTAGTTAAGTCATCAATATCAATAGACTTATCTTATCAATACAATTGAATCGAATTCAAAAAGATTTATGAAGAAAACAAACGTTGAAAACTAAAAGTAAAATAGCTAGTGATCATCCAGCACGCCCATTTAGTACTATCATCTTCGGACTATCATGGATCTAGAAGGTTCATCCGTTCAATACATGTATTGCTTTCACATGGTAATAGTACCTAGTTGTTACATTGTAGGTAGGTATCACAAATGAACCCTGTTTGGGTAAGTATTCATAGGTATTGCAACAGGAAAGTAGGCCTCAATTTTTTTTTCTAAATACCTAAATTATAATGAAAATACGTTTTTTAGAAATACGTTCCTACAGGTTACAAGTGTTCTAAAGCCCAGACACATGTAGAATATGACGTCACTCACCAGTCGGCACTTCGAACATTTCCTTGCCAGTAGCCGCAGCCACTCTATCCACAGCGGCTGCTGTCGGCATACTTCTGGCATAGCCCAGCACACCAGTTCTTTGGAAGTAAGGTATAGCTTGGAGGTTGTTAGCCAAAACGGCTAGAGAATCGGAGGGAGTGACGAAAAATGCGTCGCGTCCGATTATCATGTTGCGATCACCTGTGGGGGAAAAAGGTCTGTTCCCACTAATTCTATTGCGTGTTCTATTGATAGAACTAACAGGAATTATAAGTCCTCGATATTCTGCCGCCGAACAATAAGAATAAAATGAAAAACTTTATTGACAAAACACACAGTACCTACACTATAATAAAAATCATTGTACACACGGCCACAGGTCAGGTTATACATCCAATACAATCATAACTACGCTATAATACAATGCAGAGAATCGTTGGAAAGGGAGTGCAATGGAGGCGGACGCAGGTCCAAAGTCCTCCTCCTAAATTAAGGAGTTGGGCTGGGTGGGGTGAGGTTAGCAGGGGGACAATGCGTTATTAAGAACTAGTAGTTACCCGCGACTTCGTACGCGTCTACAGTTTCCGTGTACATTATATTATCTGTGCGTGTACCGAGCGGATACTTCTTTGAGAAACTTGACATTACACCTCATTACACCGAACTCGTACCTACCGGAATGTCAAACGCTAGTTGTTAGACCAAAGAGGTAAGTACTACGCCCTGTCAAACTGACGTGACATGACATGACAATGAAATCCTCTTGCCAATTGGCGCTGCTAATCCTTTTCGTTCATTTTATCCTGTAGATCCTGTTAATTATTCGGGATAAAAAGTAGCCTATATGTCAATCCAGGTTACGAACGATATATATGCCAAGTTTCATCCAAGTTGGTTCAGTGGTTTTGACGTGATTGAAACACAAACATCCAAACATCTAAACATCCAAACATCTAAACTTTCGCATTTATAATATTAGTAGGATAGGATAGGATAGGATTGATATTAAGTACTGGAAGCAAAAAACCGAGTCTAAACAATTCGTTTTCGATCAGCACCAGTATACGTACCGTCTCCATCAAAAGCAGCTCCAAAATCGTAGTCCCCACCCTGGACAGCAGTCACCAGATCAGCTGCATAAGTGAGGTTCGGATCAGGGTGAGCCCCTCCGAAGTCTTCTAACGGGACCGACCGACGAATAGACTTTGGAGAAGCTCCTAGTTCATCGACGAATATGCGTTGGATGTAAGGACCGGTTACTGGAAGCAGAGAAGAAATAATAGTTAAATATTAATTTTGTCAAAACATTAATATTTTTTTTATTGGACTGTAAACTTACCTCCATTCATGCCATCAATAAGGATGTTGAATGGCTTTCTCTGCTCAGATCCTTGAATGAGAGCCTTGATCTTGGGGAAGTCGAAGATCTCTTTCATGTATGCTGCATAGTCATTGACGGAGTCAATCACTTCCACAGTGAATGCACGGTCTTCCACCTGTACAGAATGTGGTTTTAGACAACTTTTGATGTTATAACTACTTATAACCAACTCAAAGATCTGATATTATGTTTGTGTGGGAGATTTGAAAAGACTGAAGAAATTGAAATAGACACGTCCGTCCACCTATACTGTTTGGACTTTGAACTAAGAAGTAGAACGTTGCGAATGAAGTTGTGAACGAAGCAATGAGCGAATCGTGCGAGAGGGACGACAGTGTGTTTGTGTAGGACGGGCTGCGCGCGCGGCGCGCGCCTACGCCTATTGCGCTCCCTTGCCAACTAATCTCTGCATTGTATGTAGCGTAGTTCTGGTTGTATTGGGTGTATAACCTGACCTGTAGCCGTGTGTACTAACGTGAAGATTATTCTAAGGTCTATATTCGCATTTACTGCTCAAACACTGATCTAGACTCAAGTATAGGTTTATATACAAAAATTTCTACTCAAATCGTGAATAACGATTTCTTTATCAGAATAAGAGCCATAGATTCACTGAAGAACCAACAATCCATTTTCCTTTTATGAGTGTGTACTTATCAGGTCTTATCTTCTTATCTCTTTTGATCTCAGGTACTTACAGTAAAATTTTGTACACCGATCTTATCAATTGCACAGACCAGATCAGGAACAATTTTGTACTGCTTGATCTCGGTGGTTATCTTGTAAATGTCGTTGGTGATGTTATCAGGAGCCGGGCCTCCGTTGGAACAGTTGAACTTGATGCCAAAGTCGTTATTGATGCCGCCAGGGTTGTGGGATGCAGTGAGGACAATACCACCTGTTGGGTTTTATGCCTTGAAACTGTCACACAAAATGTATTTATTTTATTTTTGTTATTTTTATTCATAGAACATCCAAAAAAAGTGACACGATAACAACAGAAATGTCATGGCAATGAGTTTCAAACTATTGTGTTCCTTCAATTAGAGGATGCCACAGCATGCATTATATAAGACTTATTAAACAGGTAGACAAAAAATATTTATAGAATGTTATTATAATTAGTATGTGAGATGAATACTTTACAATTTCATTTATGGCCTGGAAAGTTGTGCAGGTACTTCTCAATACCTACTCAATACTTTGCTACCTACCAATTAAATTTATAGTTAAGAAAAGTAATGCCCTATATTATAATCATTTATCAGTGACTACAATAGTGCTTGAATCTATTAAGAGTTTGAAATCATTTATGTAATTTGTTTATAGTTAAACTATGGTGATTTTCTAATCATATTTTTGAGCAATATGAGCTTATTAGAAATAATGATGTTTTTTAATTATCATAAAAAAATCTTACCAAGAGTTTGAAATTTCCTGATGAGGCAAGATACGGCTGGTGTAGATAGAATTCCATTTTGCCCCACAAGAAGTTTTGCTACCTAAAATAATTAATTTACAATCAATTGGTGCAGTACAAAACAAACAGTATTGTTAACTGACTGTGCGCTACTGATAAACTTTAACCTGGATGCGAAGGGCACTTACCCCATTAGCAGCAGAAATCTTGATGATTTTGTCAACCACCTCCTTCACCAGATACCGACCATCCCCACCAACCACAAGCATAGAACCAACGATAGCATTTTTATTCGCATCCAAAATGCTCTGAATAAAGTTTTCTGTGTAGTTTTCTTGCAGGAAAACCTTAACTTTTTTACGTAAACCGCTCGTACCCGGCTTTTGGCCTTCGAAAGGATTTGTGCTAACTACAACTACGCCAGACATTTTTATGAATAGAGGAATGGCACTAGTAATCTCTGCGAGCCGTTCTTATTTAGCGTAATCGTAGAAAGGCCTCGTCCCGTCTCTGAGTGATTATAATATAATAATCTAATTTATCGGCTTTCTTGAGGTCAAAAGTGTGGTGTGATCACTGCGATTAGAGGTGTAACTAATATAACCATAACAGGTATACGGAACAGCGTTATTTGGCCTAAAGCGTTATAACAGTTATACGCGTCGCCGCTGCTATGTTATTTTATAACAGCCAAATAACAGTCTCGCGAAAAACGGGTGCAGGCAGGCGGTCGACGCAAAAGTTGTCTTCTATAAAAAATATCAGCGAATTTCGTTTTGTATTAAACGCAAATTTTGAAATTATGACCATCATGTTTCATAGATCGTTCATTTTTTATGAGCTCAAGTCTGGTTGGAGAACATGTTATTAAATAACATGATAACAGCCAGTAACAGGGATAACACTATAACGGCCAAAGTTATAGTGTTAAACTGTTTTACTGTTATTTGCGGAACGGCATAGATTCAATGCCGTTAATAGTTACTGGCTGTTATCATGTTATTAAATAACATGTTCTCCAACCAGACTTGAGCTCATAAAAAATGAACGATCTATGAAACATGATGGTCAAAATTTCAAAATTTGCGTTTAATACAAAACGAAATTCGCTGATATTTTTTATAGAAGACAACTTTTGCGTCGACCGCCTGCCTGCACCCGTTTTTCGCGAGACTGTTATTTGGCTGTTATAAATAAGAAAATAACAAATAACAAATCATGTTATTAAATAACATGATAACAGGCAGTAACTATTAACGGCATTGAATCTATGCCGTTCCGCAAATAACAGTAAAACAGTTTAACACTATAACTTTGGCCGTTATAGTGTTATCCCTGTTACTGGCTGTTATCATGTTATTTAATAACATGATAACAGCCAGTTTCAGCTTCGACAACAGAACAGACACTGACAGGACATGTGACAGTGATAGTTTCATTTCTTCATCGTGATCGCCGTTTGCTCACACCTCCGCGCCATGCCTCCGGTGGCGTGGCGTTGGCTTGGCTATACGTTGGTTTGCATCAGGCGAGAGTGAAAGGAAAATAATTGAGTCCGGTTATTGTACAACCATGGAATGCACAGCCTGGGAAAACACAACCATGGAAAGCACGACCAGGATTGCACAACCCGGGAATTCATTAATCACTACCTACCTATAGAAATCCGTAGCCTTGCCTGTTATTTGACTGTTATTTTATAGCAGTTATGATAACATAGTATCACCAAACCGTTATATTCAATAACACGCATATGAAAATTTGACTGTTATATTACACCTCTAACTGCGATGCACTGCGATGAAATAAACAACAGCTGTCAAGCTGTCAGCACAATGTCAACCAAGGTCAGTAATGTAAAAAAGTATTCAAGATGTCAATGTCATTGAATTAATTGAATTGTCAAAAAATTAGTGACGGACGCACTTACAATACAAAAATCAAGTACCTAGGTAGGTAGGTAAGTAAAATGAAAAGCCAATCCATCTTATCCATCCATAGCTAGTGTGCGTGTACTGTTATTATAAGATGACCTTTTTTTTTTTTTAATATAGTACATTTATTCACAAAGAAAATTATGACTAATAAAGTATTTACAATATTTATAATATGTACAAAATACACATGAAACAGTTGAGCTATCTACACACCGTAAGATGACCTATGTATAAAATCGTTATTATTTTTATTTTTTAAATCCTTTATCTTGTTTTTATTTTTTAATTGTTTATTCTCTTTGTTATTGTATATTCTTTTAGATGTACCTACTTCCTGTAGATACTAAATTCTGTAATGTTACTTTTAAGGCTGAATAAATAAATACTAAATACTACTGTTATTCATTTTTTTTTTACAATGAAACGATGACGTGTGTCACGTGTGTGTGACGAACGAAACGATGACTTGTACAGTATAAATTCTAAGTAAAAAAAAAAGAACTTGCATCCAGCGCCAGACAGAACAAAATTAAAAAAAAAAGAACTATGTTTACAAAAAAATGCATGAAAGAAAATCATGAAATGAAATGCATTGAATGCAATCACAATTAAATGCAATGAATGAAATCACAATGAAATGCATGGAATGAAATCACAATGAAATGCATCGAATGAAATCACAATGAAATGCATCTAGAGAAGAGATCGATCGGTAGATTACGTAGGTACCTACTTGCTTATCTTACTTTTACTTAGGTATACCACAGGCCCTCAGCTTTTACTTTACTTTCACTATCACTACTTACATCACGCTCCTGGGCAAGGCGGAGGCAGCCACAGCACAGCGGGCGCAGCAGCGGCGCGGGCGCAGCTACATTTTGCTCCTTCACATAAAGTAATTATACCTAGGTACCTAAAATACCTACCTACCTAACCTACCATAAATAAGAGTACCTAGGTATCTTTATTACCCTCCTTGTGGCTTCGTAACTAGTTAGGTACTGACTGTTATTAGGTATTCACTACCTACTTTGCATTGGAGCAAATGCTTGAATAATTTTGTTTTTAATTAGCATACTTAGGTACCTAAGTGTGTAGTGATGTGTGCTTTGGAGAACGATACGAAACATATTCATCAGGTGAGCACTCACATTTTGTTAAACTTTCAGATACACTATCTATACTTAATATCAACCCTGGCTTTAGAGTTCTTTGAACAAAGTACTCTAATGTAAATAGTTTTATTTGGTTGATAAGTTAATAAATTGTTTCTATTTACAAATAATGTCATTGGGGTGACCAACACGGTGCATGTAGATAGATACCTACTTGACATCATGTCAACAGTCAGTATGGTGATCTACCAAACCACCGCAACATATCATCGAATTGGTTGCTGGAATGCTCTGTCCAACAAATCCGATGAAACCTTAGAATATAGAAAACACAATCTGAGGATGAAACACATTCTGTGATGGTCTGGCGGACCACCATGCTGTCTGGGAGCTGCATTACTCAGAGTTGATATCTATTTTAGTTCACCTTAAAGCACTGATTTATTTACCTACCATATTTCAGAACAAAACCTGCAAGATATTGAGAGGCATGGCTCTGAACAGTGTTAAACATGTCTTCCTCATCATCCGAACCATCCTTGACACCATAATTGACTTTATATTCTCATTAATATGGGAAGGGTCTAATGCAGAGATACCTCCGCTCACCAAAAGGCATTCCATCTTGGCTCTAAGTGCTGTTGAGCTTGCAGCTAGGATTCGGAGAGGGGAACTTAAGTCTAGAGAGCTGATGTCTGTGTGTATTGAACGGATAAAAGCTGTGAGTATTCATATTGGTGTTTTAGAAACTATAAAATCATGATAGTAAATAATTAGTCAATGCATGATGCATACTTGCATGACGACTAATCTATGTTATTATTCATCAAAAGATAAGAATTGATTGCATGCAGGTGTGTGATGCAAGTGAATATTATGTAACGACTTATACTGTTTGGACTTCGAACTATTAGAAGTTGAACATTGCGAATCGTGTGAAAAGGAGGACAGTGTGTTTCTGTGGGACAGGATGCGATCGCGACGCACGCCTACGCCTATTGCGCTCCCTTTCCAACGATTCTCTGCATTGTATTATAGCGTAGTTATGGTTGTATTGTATGTATAACCTGACCTGTGGAACTGTGATCCAGGTGAATCCCATCCTGAATGCTGTAACCGATGAGAGATACAACGCGGCGCTCTCAGAAGCTGATGCTGTTGACGAGCTCATCTCAAAACGGACATCTGATGACATCTTCAAGGATAAACCATTCTTAGGTATGAAATCATTAAACTAGGTATAATCTGCAATACATCTCTACCGAACTGAGAATATGATAATGCGGATAACAGAATCTTTTAAGTTAACTGTTCATTGTGAATGTTGTGTTCGCCTATAATTGGTGTTTGCACTAGACACAAGACTACTGGAATAAGAATATAATGTTGTTTCTGTGCACAACACTGTTGGTGATCGTATTAATAAATAAATAAATAAGTAAGGCCCCTGTCTATTAGATTAGATTAGAAAATTCTTTATTGCACATAAAAACAGTACAGAGGCGGGCTTAATGCTAATTAGCATTTTCTTCCAACCAACCTTTGTGTAGTGTGGAGAAAAGGTAGTGCTTAAATTATGGAAAAATTGGTAGGGAGAAACGTCTATCCGCAGAACACAGTTTTCTACCTACGACAATCGATCTTTTCAGGGGTTGTAACTGTTGTATTGTTGTTGCAGGTGTTCCGTTCACAGCTAAGGAGAGCCATGCAGTGGTCGGCATGCTGCACACGCTCGGCATCAGCGCACGCAAGGACATGAAGGCAGGCGCCGACGCGGAGTGCGTGCGGCTGCTGCGGGCCGCGGGCGCTCTGCCCCTCGCGGTCACTAATGTACCAGAGATTAACAAATGGTGATCAGTTTTTAACTTTCCAAGGATATTATTGCTTTCGTCCATACAATGTTGTAATGATTTATTGAGTCAAAACCTTTTAATATATTAAACAATCTGAAACATTTTATTCATCTCAAAGCAATCAGATTTGACGAACCCAGGGGTTTGAACAAATCTGACAATCGCTGTGTTACGTAAACTTTACGTATTCGAATCGTATTGCCCGTCAACGCCAGCTCGACTGCTAAATGTTGTAGCGTCACCGCGCAGTGTATCTCTGATACGCTAGTGTTGCGATACGTTTACGATTGTCACATATATTCATGATCAAGGCACTGAAGCTGAAGTCCATACACTAGGGTCTAAAGATGATATATGAAGATATCTTTGGTACAAAGTCAATACTGAAACTTCATTTACGTTGCAGGCAAGAATCCCGCAACATGGTGTTTGGTCAGAGCAACAATCCGTACCACACGGGGCGCACCACGGGCGGCTCCAGCGGCGGAGAGGCAGCCCTAGCGGCGGCCATGGCATCTCCTATCTCACTCTGTATGTATATCATGTGGCTTGGCGTGAAAGAGAAAAAAACCATTCTAATAGTAGAAGAGTTCTTTATCGAAAACCTTTTCCGGGAAAGTACCAACACCATGTTGTAGTCACAACAGATCTTTGTCCCTCTAAAGTATATGCGCATAGCATAACCCATTTTTGGTCGAATTGGAGGTAGAAGCGAATTTTTCCGCATCTGTACATGCGCAATTGTCTGTTGCACCTAACTTCAGAGGGATAAAGATCTGTTGTGCGTACTGTACCTATCTCTGCCGCCAAGCAGTGATGTTCGCATTACTGTGTACAGAGCAATTGACTTGGTTAGCGAGGTGTATTGTTCTAGATCTTTATCTAGAAAAAGTAATAAAATTTTTATTTACCTTTATCATGAAACCTAAGCAAGTGCGTATAAAGCAATAACATTGTGTTTGTAGTCTGTATGAAATAATGTATGAAAGAAAAAAAAAGAGACAATTTATTTTTTACATTGAATTACTTATTAATTTATTTATAATCAATTGCCTTTTTATTTAAATAACTATAGCCCAAACTGTTTCTATGTAGTTTTAAGACCGTACTGAATACAATTTTTTATTTATTATTATTATAAAAAAAACAGTTCTCTCACTATTGCGAGTTTAATAAAATGTATGTTCAATGAACAGGTTCCGACATCGGCGGATCGACTCGCATGCCGGCCTTCTACTGCGGACTGTTTGCCCACAATCCCACTGCTGGGCACACCAGTTTAAAAGGTATAGAACAAACATCTATGTTTGCCACACACAAATGTTTGTTGTTGGTGGGGATCGAACCCACGACCCACCGCACGGAAGGCAGAGCTATACCGACTAAGCTGTGACGCGTGTATTCAATTCAATTCATTTTATTCAGAAACAATTTGATTAATCGTATTTGAAATTTCTATATAACTTAACACATAAAAACAATATAAATTCAATAAAATGTTAACATCATAAATTACTAATATAGGTACAATATATAAAGTTATTCTAAATTATTACATTTTAAAAACTCATCTGTCGTATAGAAGCACCCTTTCAACAAAAGTTTTACAAGTCTAGACTTAAATGTGTGGGGACTATCCATGACTTTCATGTCGGTAGGCAGTACATTGAAATATCTAACCGCTTGATATCGAGAGCAATGTTTTGTTACATGTTATTAAAATACTTTTTTAATTTTTTTTTTTATTTAACAACCACTTATAGCTACTACAATGGTCATAAGATATTGCACCTTAAAACCTTAAGAGGTTTGTCTCGGTACTCACATTCGTCGTAATATACAGTAAATACAATCATAACAGAACAGTATGACACAACAAAACATGAAGTTAGGTAAGTAGGTAAGAAGGTACGCATTCTTCTTAAACGAATTATAATAAAAATATGTTTATTAATAGAGCTTGCGATTTATATAATTCAAAATTCATTCACGTTGATATTTTTCACTTAACTGCTGCTGAGTTCCGCAAGAGCATTGTAGGTAGTTTAGCCAATGACTAGATTCAGATTAATTTAATTATTTTTTGTTCAAGTTTAGGTATAGGTATTTGGTTATTTCAGTTTTGGTTTATTTTATATTTTTTTTGGTTTAGGTACTTACTTAACTTTTAGGTATTTACTTCTTAGTATAAGTTTTGGAGTCTGTTCACACGCCTTAATTGTAAAATGTTACGGTGGAAACTTCACTGGTTTTAGTGTTACCTTAAGCTAATTATTTTTAATTAATATAGTACTGTTTGTTTCCCTAATAAATAAAAATAAAAAAAAATAAAAGTAAGTGCAAAGTGTGCTTATCACCAGGATCGGCTCTGCGCTCTGGCAAGGACGCGACGATGGCGTCGATAGGGTTCGCAGCCAAACATTGCGAGGACCTCGCGCCGCTCACCAAGATAGTGGCTGGCGACATGGCTCCCTTGCTACATCTCGACGGAGAGGTCGATCTCAAGGTCAGTGCTGCAGACGATGGTGTAAATGGTCTCTTACCATGTTTTTTAGTGGGCATTCACAGGCCCACACACACACACAGGACAGGCGTCACAGCTCAGTCGGTAATAGCTCTGCCTTCCGTGCTGTGGGTCGTGGGTTCGATCCCCACCAAGAACAAACATTTGTGCGTGGAAAACATAGATGTTTGTTCTATGTCTGGGTGTTAGTATGTATTATAAGTATGTATTTACAAAAAAAAAGTATATAAGTATTCCTATCAGCCATCTGGTTCCCATATTACAAGCATTGCTTAGTTTGGGACTAGAGGGTGTTGTGTGAAATGTCCCTGAATATTTATATTTATTTATTTATATTTATTCACACGACGCCCTCTAGTCCCAAACTAAACAAAGTTTGTAATATGGGAACTAGATAGATAGATAGATAAACTTATATATAAACTTATTTATTTGGAACTAGATACTGATAGAATACTTATATACTTTTTTTTGAAGTTGTTAAGACTTTGAGGGCGTGATCGATCTAACCTGCACACTATATTTTTTTATACACTTATGACCCACCTGATTTTAAGCGGTAACCACTGCCTATATATTGCTTCACTAAGCACGTCCTGGTTGAGAGGCGCACAAGACAGAGGAGGCTGGCATTGCATGAAGGTGGCCTATACCCAGCAGTGGGTGATACCAGGCTAAACTGATGATGATGATGATGAAGCACGTCCTCTGAGGACGTGCCCTGTGATGGATTGAATTGCGTCCATCACATAAAGGTGTTCAGTCTCATAACTAACCTAGCGTTACACTGCTAATTTGTGTTTCAGAAAATAAAGTATTACTACGTAGAAACGGCACAGGATCTTCGCGTGAGTCCCATTTGTGCAGACCTCAGAGATGCTATGAAGAAGTATGTATTAGACATAGACATAGGTTTATTTGTTACATCACACATAGAAAAAAAAAAACATTAAAAGAAAGAAAACACAAAATAGTAATGTGTGGTACTGCAACAAATTGTCTCCAGCTCAGCATTATGCTTCACCACCTGATGGCAGCTCAGCGCTGTTATTCTGCCGAAACCATTGGATTATGATTACGTATTCTATTTGTAGTGCACTACCACATCGGGCACGTCCTCAGTGGACGTGTGATGTGAGGTAATGCATTGTTACAGACAGAGGCATTGAACTACAGGCACATGAGAATTAACTTCTCTACGTCTAAGAGTGATGGACGCAGTGCGATGCATTACAAGGCACGTCCTCAGTGGACATGCGCAGTGAGGCAATGCATTTTTATAGGCAGAGGTTTTCAGATGGCCCATCTACATGTTCTATAACATATGTATATATTATGGACTAGCAGTTACCCGCGACTTCGTACGCGTCTACAGTTTCCGTGTACATTATATTATCTGTGCGTGTACCGAGCGGATACTTCTTTGAGAAACTTGACATTACACCTCATTACACCGAACTCGTACCTACTGGAATGTCAAACGCTAGTTGTTAGACAAAAGAGGTGGTACTACGCCCTGTCAAACTGACGTGACATGACATGACAATGAAATCCTCTTGCCAATTGGCGCTGCTAATCCTTTTCGTTCATTTTATCCTGTAGATCCTGTTAATTATTCGGGATAAAAAGTAGCCTATATGTCAATCCAGGTTACGAACTATATATATGCCAAGTTTCATCCAAGTTGGTTCAGTGGTTTTGACGTGATTGAAACACAAACATCCAAACATCCAAACATCCAAACATCTAAACATCCAAACATCTAAACTTTCGCATTTATAATATTAGTAGGATATGTGTAGGTATATATATTAGGTATATATTATATATGTGTAAGTATATATAATATAGCGTAGGTAATGGTACGTATAATATGACCCGAGGGCTGGTGATTATCTGGGCCAGCGAATCAGCATTGCTATTCAGCGCGGCAATGCAGCCAGTGTCTTGGGCACGCTTCCGATTGGTACTGATTTTGATCAGTTGAGCTATCTATAAATCGTTTGCAACGGTGTGTAGATAGCTCAACTGCTTCATGTGCATGTATTTTGTACATATTATAAATATTGTAAATACTTTATTAGTCATAATTTTCTTTGTGAATAAACTTTTAACTTTACTTATTATAATATATAATTAAAATAATGAATAAAGGTATATTAGTTTGTTTGTGCGTAACACTTTCTACACCGCCGTCTTTCTGTTTTTGTTTATCCTCTCCATCCAAAGGTTGTCTGGAAGAGATGGCTTTTAGCGATAAGGCCGCCCATTGTACATTAGCTTTAATTGTTTCTTCTTTGTGTACAATAAAGTGTTTATCTATCTATCTATCTATAACACTTTCTTATAATTTTTTTTTACAGAGTTATAAACCATCTAACAAAGGAAGCCACATCGACTGATCTGGCACCTGAGAGCTACTACCACGGAGGTCTCGACTTCATGTATAGTCTGTGGCGACACGCCATGACCAAGGAGGCCGATTGTTTTGCCAAACTGATCACCAATAGCAGTCGAGAGGCTAGTGGGATAGTTGAGCTGGGTAAAAAGGTTAGTATAAATAAATACATTCGCCTTTGAGCACGAAACAAAGTTGAATATTTCATTGCAAAAATGTATGAAGCATTAGATTTGCTTCTAAAACATTTCTTTGAGTCAAAGATTTTTTATCAAATTCAGAAAAAGATCGTTTATTTAATAAAATCACAAGAATCATTTAAAATCGTCTTATACTAGGTGATTCTAGATGCCAGTTCCATGCGACCAGAGCCTAGAAGAACGGGCAAGAAACTACGGCCTGGTTTCTAGCGTTTTTTGGCAACACTGTGTAACTATTAGGCAATATGCATCTTTTATTTTGGTTATAAATACTAATAACTAAAAACCGTAGTGACTAGACTACAATATTATAAACAAATCTTCATTGATTATAAAAAAAAAAGTATATAAGTATTCCATCAGCATCTAGTTCCCATATTACAAGCTTTTCTTAGTTTGGGACTAGAGGGCGTCGTGTGAAATGTCCATGAATATTTATTTATTATATTTTATTTACAGTTGATCGGTCAATCGGAGTACACTCTAGCCGGCATCTTGAAACTGCTTGATGACCAGGTGCTGCCGGCTGTCAACAAGGAGTGGGCAGAAACACTTACTAAGGACCTGAATGATGATTTACTGGTAAGTGTAACATAAATACTGTTCCCATAATGCATCGCATCATTTCTACAATATAAGTAAGTTTTTGAACCTATCTAAAGGATATAGCTGCTGAGGAGTTTCATACTGAAGACAACGATGTAGCATATAAATCACTAACAGTTGCCCGCGTCTTCGTACGCGAGTACAGTTTCCGTGTACATTATATTCTCTGTGCGTGTACCGAGCGGATAATTTGTGAAACTTGACAGTACACCGAACCCGTACTTGAATGTCAGACGCTAGTCGTTAGACCAAAGAGGTAGTACTACGCCCTGTCAAACTGACGTGACATGACATGACAATGAAATCCTCTTGCCAATTGGCGCTGCTAATCCTTTTCGTTCATTTTATCTTGTAGATCCTGTTAATTATTCGAGATAAAAAGTAGCCTGTGTCAATCCAGGTTACGAACTATATATATGCCAAGTTTCATCCAAGTTAGTTCAGTAGTTTAGACGTGATTGAAACACAATCATCCAAACATCTAAACTTTCGCATTTATAATATTAGTAGGAAGTAGGATATAATTATAGCGTCATCACGTACAATCCATTTTTCCGCTAAACTAACCCTAGAAAAAATTTAACCGCTGACCCTGGGCACTTCGCAGCCAACCTGGTTTTGAGAAGCTCGCAAGTGACGGGTGAGGTTGTAGAGAAAAAATTACCTATTTAATACGATATGGTATTACAATTGAATTATATATTTCAAGTTTTCATGTACTATGACAATGTTTTGCTGGTGATAAATAATTTTCATTTTCACCTACCTTTTTTTTATTTTTTATTTTGTCACTTACCGTCAGGTGAGATTGTGGCCAAAGGAAATTCTATATTATATAATATATAATATAGAATTATACAAAAAAAAACCACAGCTCGAATATTAATAAATTCCGCACTTTTCTTATTGTCTCTGTTTACATAATGGGTCGGTATTGTTGAGGAGCTGGATAGCCTCGACGTTAACACGGTAGTGAAGTATCATTTATTAAAATTGTTTGTTGCAGAGCAAGTTGGGTGACAACGGAGTGCTAATATTCCCAAGCGCACCCTACCCGGCACCATACCACTATTCAGCATTCCTGAGGCCGTTCAACTTTGCATACTGGGGCATTCTCAACGTGCTCAAACTACCAGCAACACAGGTATACTGGTATCGATTCTGTTGTATTTTTCTAAACTAACCTAATTTGACAGCGCTAATATTATAGCTGTCTTTGTCGTTTCAGTTTATGAGAAAGGGACGGCAACATTTTTAGTGCTGTCAAATTAGGTTAGTTTAGAAAAATGCAACAACAGAATCGACAGCATTGTTTAATTTAAATCACTGGTTTTTTGTTGGCCAATGGCCAAGTTGAATTCAATTACAACAACAATAACAACGGCTGCATATATCAATGGATCCACATAGCATAGTTGCTGAGGACGTGTCCTGTGAAGCGTTGCACTGCGCTCATCACTGCGACGTGGTGTTGAGTCTCAGGTGCTTGTAATAGCACCGGCACACTCTTTGATCGGAACACAGCAATGCGAGCATCGCTGCTCGGCAGCAGAAATCCCTAGACAAGCTCTTTCACAAGAAACTAACTCTTCTACTCCTTTTGTTCTTTTTATTAGACCTAAGCTTTGTCAGATTTGTGAGTTGTATTGCTTCCCGATATTTCGGCACAGTCGCATGCGCATGATCACGGGTGACAATTAAGCTATAATGATTCAAGCACCATTTCGGTTTATTGTCATAATCCCCACTAAAGGGCTTATTAGATTGTGCAATCTCAAGTCAGACTTACTGATAGAGATGTAACGTGATGAGTTGAATTATTTCGAACTCGAATTATTTTAGTTAAACTGAACCTTGACTCAAGCCGCCAATTGGGTTGGGTTGTTGGGTTGACTCAACTAGGTCCGTATGCAACGTAAGTGGTTAGAGAAATTGGTGCTAGATTTTCACTTGTATGACTTTATATGCATACAAGTTCTCGATGCGAGTCAATTCAAATAACTTGAGTTCGAAATAACTCAACTCATCACGTTACATCTCTATCAGTAAGTCTGACTTGAGATTGCACAATCTAATAAGCCTATTAGCTGTCCCCACCAGTGGGTTCGTCCTTATTTCTCTAATCATTCACTATCATCATCATCATCATCCACAGCCTGACTTCACCCACTGCTGAGTATAGGGCTCTCTCTTTTTGTACCATCTCTCACGACCCCGCGCCACTCTCATACAATTTTTGCCTGCGATATCAGTGATATCGTCCGCCCGTCTTGCCGCAGGACGACCTACATTTCTGTATCCTATATAAAAACTTTTTCGTTTACTATTTATTTATTTAATAATGTAATTCCAGGTACCGCTGGGCCTGAACAAGAAGGGACTCCCGCTGGGCTTGCAAGTGGTGAGTGCTCCTAGGCAGGACCGGCTGTGTCTCGCAGTCGCACAGCATCTTGCCACCACCTTCGGGGGATTTGTACCACCTTGCCGGATAGATACCTAAACTGTGTTATAAATGGTTACAGATTTAGGTACACCGGGTGTACAGTCGGCAGCAGAAGTAGATCACTTGTTCAGAATTTCAATATGGGGCCAAATTCTATTGGTGCATTTTTCTAAACTAATTTGACAAAGTTGTTCATATTGGTGGGTACTTTAACACCCTACAGTTATCTACTACACCCTGTATAAAATTATTATGTTGTCGCAACAGATCTTTGTCCCTCTGAAGTATCTGCGCAAAACTCATCTTTAGGTCGAATTAGAGGTAATCTAATTTTTCCGCGCAACAGTACATGCTCAATCATTTGTACCTAACTTCAGAGGTACAAAGATCCGCTGTGCGTGCTGTACAATGATAAAGTTGAACGTCGCCAGCTTCGCATCGTCGGCGCGTTTTGAGAAATTGTGAATTATCTTTGAAGGATTTGATTATATTCTTTTAAAATTAATACAAAAGTCATTGGTTTTAGTTTTTTTAGGGTTTTTATTTATTACGGTTTCGATCTGTATAAACAGCATTAAATATAGTTTTTTTTTAAATCTAAAAGTGTAATTAACGAGCTTAACATCCTGAGGGGAGTTTGGGCTCAAAGTCGGTCAATGAAAGAAGTCTGAGCCATTCGTAAAAATAAAAAAAACTCGCAACGTTGAAAGACTGAAATGTATTTAATCATGTAAACATGCTTTCTATTAAAATAATTATATAATTTGTAATTGACAATAATGGTTAAGGTGAAAGGTATTTTGCGTACTATTTTTTTAATATACTGGTATGTTGGAACTTGTTTTTTTCCAATTGACCTTTTTTCATAATTTTTAATCCAAATATTAGGTACTTCGTGTTTTATTAATCAACTGCTTCTTCATGTAAAATATCTCTTAGGAAAATCAGTCAAAAAATTTTTCGAAAAAATATATAAATTTATTACTAAAAATATACAGTAAGTAACTAATTCCATCATCACATTATATAAGCGAGTATCAAAATTACCCACCATTGCCATTGATCTCCCACAAAAGGGCTGCATTTTAACTACAATTCCGCGTTTTTTACTACCAAGTTAGGCAAACAAACATACCATCTAACCATTTAAAAAGATCCTAATCTTTGATTTTGCAAGCCATCACGGCCCCTCCAAACTCCTTTTCCAAGTACTTGGCAACGGATAGGCAGAGAGCATCTTTGTATGGCGCCGCCAGGACCTGGATTCCTATCGGCAAACCCTCGCTGTTCTTACCTAAGGGTACCTGGAAGACAACATGGTGTTCAACTAGACGTGCGCTCCAATGAGTTAATGGCCAACTCTAGTGATGGGAGTTTTTAGGCTGCCTTGAGGCCTCTGTCGTGGCTAGAGCTGGGAGTGACAGCGCTCAGATGTTAATACCACTAGGGGTGGGGGGCTGTGGGTACGCTTTCACACTTTTTAAACGACTTCATAAAAGGAGGAGGTTCTCAATTAGATTGTATGTTTTTTAATTTTATTTAACGTGTGAGTTACCTCAGAACTCCGTCATTAATGAACCGATTTGAATAATTCTTTTTTTATCTGAAACGATGTACTTCCAGGTTGGTCCCATTAAATTTTCATCAAAATCGGTTCAGTAGTTTGGCTTAATTATAAGTAAAAATAACTGAAAAAAAGTCTTGTTAGGGTTAAGCTCGCCTTTGTACATGACATCTATTTCTGTCTTTTGTTTATGTCCTGTGTTGTGTGCAATAAAGAATTAAGAATTAAGAAAACATTATGCCATCCACGTGCACGAAATTGCGTATTTTGCTTTTCTGTGACTTTTAGTGATGTTTACGGTCACTAGAACATTCCCAATGAACTGCCATCATCACGTCTGATGTGAAGCCGGTAGTCGAATTGAAGTTGGTCATTGGAGCATTGGTCAAAAGTGGCTGCTAAAAAAGCATTGTTGGTCTATAAATCCAATCTATCCAGGTCTTTAGTTACCTGAACAGCTGGACATTTGAGGACATTAACGACGGCGAAGTACGCGAAGTTGTAAGGTCGTAGGAGGCAGGAATAGTGGTAGGGCGCCGCGTGCGGAGCGCTCGGGAGTAGCAGCACTCCATTGTCGCCTAGCTTACTCTGCAATTGACACAATTTCACAAAAATATTAAAACCTCCGATAATGATAATCTTAGATGCTCTTCATCATTGCTGGTCATCATCAGACCTGGAGTATAGACTCCAGTTCATCAAATTTAAATACATTGAGATGCTTGAGATTCCATCATTGGTTTTCAAATCTGATGAATATTCTCATAACTTGGAAACGGCTGCACCAATTTTCACCAAACATGGCTAAGAACCATCTCAGATCAACCAGATTTCTCACAAAAAACATTCAAATCGGAGCTACAAGGGCACAGACAAACACAACGCCGTCAAACATAATAACACCCCCTCCCTTTTTCGGTTGGGGGATAAAACATGGGAAATATTACAAACTAGCTTTCGCCCGCGACTTCGTCCGCGTCCGTTTTATCCTGTTGATTTTCCGGGATAAAAAGTAGTGTAAAAGGGAGCGCCTGTCTGGTAATGGTTGACCGACTATCCCTTTTTACTGGTTTAATTAATTTATATAATTAATGGTTAAATGGTTTTAATGGTTTGATGGTTAAATGGTTTTAATGGTATTTGAGCACGCGAGTGCTCAATGGTAGATGATCGCGTACTAGCGGTAAAACGCCGAAACTGGTTAAATCTGTGCTCGAAAGTGCGTAGCGATGCACAAAACGCTAAACGCTTACGTGTTCGGTATACTCCGAACAAGTAGCCTATGTATTAATCCAGGCTACGAACTGTATTCCAAGTTTCATCTAAATCTAAGCCTCTTGACTCCCATCTTGACTCCCGCGCACACCGGCACAACGACGACACCTTGCACCCTTAGTTAGTTTTAGTTATAATTAGTTTTGTAAGTTAGTGTGTTAGTGTATTGTTGTGCTGTTGTGTGTGTGTTGCAAAATAAATACTTTTTCTTTCTTTCTTTCTTTCTTTCTAAGCAGTCGTTTTTGCGTGAAAGTGTAACAAACATCCATACTTAGGTACAAACATTAGTAGGATCTAAGAAGTTAGACATCAAAGTATCTGGAATCATCTCGTGTAACTCACAATAAGGTCGTCTTTCATGTCCTTGGTGATCTGTTCAGCCCAGGCCGGCTCTGGCAGAGGGAGCTTCAGCTCGCACAAACGGAGCACGCTGAACAAGCAATGCTTGCTCTGCCCTATCACCTGCAATCATAATACTTGCATGTAAACTTATCCATTCTCTTATAAAAAGGTATAATGGGTCTTTGTCCCTCTGAATATAATAATACTGAATTAACACAAGAAATTGACTAATTGAAAAATTGACGTGAATAAAACCTCGTTCTGCCTACTTTCCTGTTGCAATACCCCTGAACAGGGTTCATGTGATACCTACCTACAATGTAACAACTATAATACCATGTGAAAACAATAAATGTATTGAGTATTGAAGTATCTGCGCAGAACCCATTTTTGGGTCAAATTGGAGGTAAGCTAATTTTCCCACACCTGTACATGCGGAATCGTTTGTTGCACCTAACTTCAGAGGGATTAAGATCCGTTATGAGTGGTTGTGACTAGGTACTTGTACCTAATAAGTTCGAAGAATTAGCAAGTAAAAGAAACAAGCTGGCATGCCATATAATTTACTAGCAGTTACCCGCGACTTCGTACGCGTCTACAGTTTCCGTGTACATTATATTATCTGTGCGTGTACCGAGCGGATACTTCTTTGAGAAACTTGACATTACACCTCATTACACCGAACGCGGACTGAAATGTCAAACGCTAGTCGTTCAATTCAATATTTGGTTTAATGGCATGTGGGGGAAAGCCAACTTCGCCAATGTCACGTTGCAAGTTAGGCCTTAACACAAAGGAGTAAGATAAAACCGGTGAATTTAGGTAATGTTCAGTCTAAGCAAAAATATTCAGTTAGTTCACCAATACCTGAAACAATAAATACAACACAAACTAACTACAAAATACCACCACCAAAAAAAACTTTTTTTTTTTTTTTTTTTTTAAATAGGAACGCAGTTATGAGATAATAACGCTAGTCGTTAGACCAAAGAGGTAGTACTACGTCCTGTCAAACTGACGTGACATGACATGACAATGAAATCCTCTTGCCAATTGGCGCTGCTAATCCTTTTCGTTCATTTTATCCTGTAGATCCTGTTAATAAGTCGAGATAAAAAGTAGCCTATGTGTCAATCCAGGTTACGAACTATATATATGCCAACTTTCATCCAAGTTGGTTCAGTAGTTTAGACGTGATTGAAACACAAACATCCAAACATCTAAACTTTCGCATTTATAATATTAGTAGGATCTGTAACAGCTGGAGAAAGCCTCGAAAAGCGACCACGAACTTAAAGATGTGTTATACGGAAAAAAATCCCAATCCAATGGACAGACAATATTGTGAAGGTTGCAAAAATCCAGTAGACGGACAAAGTTTTTTTTTTATAATATAGAATGTCCTTTAGCCACAATCTCCCTGATGGTGACGATGTGGCCGACGATGGAGCAGGACGGTCTAGAAGACACCTATTCACTCTTGCCTTGATAAGACCCAGATTATATTTCTCAGGAAAGACAGAAGACGGCAGCGAGTTCAAAATTTTTTCTCCTAGAATTCTTTATGGAAAGACTTAGTAGAGTTTATCAGGCGGGTACCTTTTTAACAAACTCCACAACACAGTTCGCTTCTCCATTGAAGTTAGTGAAGATTTCGGCATAATTATCAGTTTCCTTCGACATCCAGTAGTTCCACAGTCGATACATGTAGTTGTACCCCTCGTGGTAATACGGCTTCGGAGCCCTGTCACTAGAGCCCGACGCCTGGCTCAGTTTGTGGACAACCCTGCAAGGAAACGGGAATTTCATTTCATTTATAAGTATTCTATCAGCCATCTAGTTCCCATATCACAAGCTTTGCTTAGTTTGGGACTAGAGGGCGTTGTGTGTAAAGTCCATGAATATTTCTTTATTGACAGGCGTCACAGCTCAGTCGGTAATAGCTCTGCCTTCCGTGCTTAGGGTCGTGGGTTCGATCCCCACTGAGAACAAACATGTACTTACATGTTTGTTTGTGTGGCAAACATAGATGTTTGTTCTATGTCTGGATGTTATAATTATAACATAAGTAGATTATGTATCTGCAAAAAAAGGAATATGTATTCTATCAGCAATCTAGTTCCCATACTTAGAATATAGAAAACACTAGAAGCCGCATTTGACATAATTTGTATGAAGGATTTTGTCACCATAATGCTATAAAAATGTTCCCGTGCGCATGATGTTCGCGCAGCCCAATGTTGCACCTACAAAACTATTTCCCAATTTTTTGGGGTAATTTTTTTTGTAAATGCTGCTTAGGTACCTAAGTAGGAGGTACTGAAATAGATATTTATAAATTTTAATAGAATTAAGGATAGACTCAGGACGTGTCTTTTGAATGATTTTTGTCCATTGTTCTCATCTGAGTATGTCAACAAGAAACCTAAAATTACACAAATATTTTTTTCAAAATAACAAATTTAGCGCTCTATGATTAAAAATACCTATTGAAATACCTATGCCTAATGATGTGTAGTCATAAAGATTAATATAAATTTTGTTGGGAAAAAAAATGTTGGTGTTGTTTGCAACATTATTGAATTGATGGTAATTTTTCTTTAAATTGATGATTCCAAGACGATTCCTTATCAAATAGAGACCCAAATGTGATGTATGTTATCCCATCTACTTTGCTTTTAGACCCAGGCCAATTTTTGCAAGTGGGAACCACACACGCCGGCATAATTGTATAAAAATATGTTTGGCATTGGAGGTGTCAATGGCCAGAGACTGAATGACACAAAGTACTCCATTATGGTACACTTCTAACTGTGACACAAAAATGGCTATACATTACATCTGTACTTTTCTATAATCTGTGTTCCCATAGTACAATCTTTGCTTAGTTTGGGACTAGAAGGCGTTATTGTGTGACATGGACAAACCATGGATTTTTGTGCTTACTTCTTCATCGCGGTTCTTAGTTCAGGCCTCACAGAGCTGACCATGTAATCCAAAGATGACTCCATATAGTACACGTTGATATCCTGAAATCATAAAAGCAAGAAATTTTGATGACATGAAAACTTGCTCTTTGTGATAAGTAGAGTTCGTCTTGGGAATTACTATCCTACTAATATTATAAACGCGAAAGTTTGTATTTTTGGATGTTTGTTACTCTTTCACGCAAAAACTACTAGTCCGATTTGGATGAAACTTGCAATACATATAGTTCGTAGCCTGGATTAACACATAGGCTACCTTTTATCCCGGAAAATCAACAGGATCAAACGGGACGCGGACGAAGTCGCGGGCGAAAGCTAGTATATTTCGATGGTTGCCGGTCGGTGTAATTTGGTACAGTGCACTGCCTTACAAGGCACGTTCTCAATGGAGTTTATGAGGTACAAGTAACCGCTTAACGTGAGGTGAGTCACATACTAGTTCCAACAAATATTCTCAAAAAAATTCAAGTTATTTGAGAACAAACCTTGATATTGATATCTCTGTCTAGCTTAGATGAGTACTCGTCTGAAATAGAGATAGCCTTAGCCAAAGGCGCCAGATCCTCAACGTGTTTGGAGATGAAGCCGAGGGCGAACATACCGTCTTTCTCTTCCGTACGGAAAAACACTCCTGAAAAAAAAAGCTTTACTTACTTACTTTAATTTTTAAGTTTAGGTATACTTACCTACATTTTTGCCAAAATTAATTATACCACAGATCATACACAGGTAGGTACATTATGTTTTTTTAATAGGTAGGTAGCTTAGTGTTTGTAGAGAAATAATTATGCCAAACATGTTTTGTTCTTGCCTGCATGACTGTTTATTCGCTATATGGTATAGGTTTTCCTCACAGACAAGATTAAGTGACGCATTGTTTTAGGTTTTGCGATAAGTAGGTAAAGTACTTGTAAGTTATAAGTTCGATCAGAGGACCAACCTTACATTACTTTAAGAGATGAACATTTATTTTATTGAAAATAGCATTTTCATTCGAAGGAAAAATGTACCTAAGACGATTCTAAATGGTCCTTGATGTTTTATTGAATAAAGAAATTACCTACTTCTCTGCAGAGCTCGGTTACTTGAGTCATTTACCTACTCATTCGGAAAATCCAAGAATTGCTACCTATGTTCCCACGTAATATGTATTATTTCTAAACTGGTGTTTTGGTAAAATAAACTATTTATGTATTTATTCTTAATCCTGTCTGTTCACACGAGTACCTAACGTTTATTTTTAAACCACGAATATGTTTTGAAGACCCTCCGCCAACATTAGATTAACTTGTTTTAGGTAGGAGTTAGGTAGGTATACTACAGCTAGTAGGTACCTAACCAAAGATCTGTGTTATATAAATGAGAAGTTTTTCCTGGTAACTGCATTATTGTATTCAGTTTTCCAGTGAAGTTATCTAGCACGAATCATGGGTGAGTATTTATTACTGTGAAGCTTTTTTAAATTATACTGAAGGTTTTTTGACACGTAGTTTTACATAACATATCCGTCTGTCTGAAGATTTTATTAAGATATTGACATCAAGGAGTGACAAAGAGTGATTTTTTTTACGTTAAAATAAGAAAGTGCGAAGGAAAAATTATGCTGACTTCGTTGTCAGTAGCAGATCCATCACAGAATACAGAAGAAATTATCTTCTTAAATGGTACCTAACACGTCTGTGATTTGTGTTTTTTCAGGATCTTTTGGAAGATTCATGACCTGGATGGTCTTCTTGGGTGTATGTTTTTGCATCCAATATAGTAATGGTAAGCACACTTCGATTCACTTCATTTATTGGTCAAATAATTAAAGAGTGTCCTAGAAATGTAAATATTGCCTAGGTATTTATTCTGCGTCCTGTGAGTCCATGAACTGAGAACTGAGTCCTATACCTACTATTTGCAGGTGCACGATGCCCGCCACCAGCTTGGATAAAGCCGACGCGGACCTGTATATCAGACAAGGAGTGCCACCCCGGCATTTGCTGTCCCGACTACCAGGGCAGGAAGTCCTGTGCCCTGCCTCAAACTTCTACCCATGGTGCTGCTAAAATGGGTAGGTTGATTAAACTGCCATAATTATCCCAGATAAGATGTGTACGTAGGCCTTTTATCAAATTTACCGTTATTTATGGCGATCTTTTCCTTTTGAATTTTATTACAAAGACTTTTAGAATCAGGACAAGACCCGAAATCTGTGATTTAGCCTGTTAAATCACAGATTTCGGAACAGTTTTCAGGGACCTAGAAACTTATGTCAAAAACAATAATAATGTAAGCAAAACCCGACGCAGAAGCTAAAGCGGGAATTTTGTTTATCTTTTAGGAGAGAATTGCGACGGAGTGAAGTGCAAGTACAACGAGGTCTGCAAGCCTGACCCCTTCACGAAACGCCGGCGTTGTGTACGACCTTAGGATGAGTCCACCATATCAGCCTACCCTTGTCATCTTGTCATAGATAAAATAATACCTACTACACTAAACCTTGTCAAGCATAGAGGAATACTATAGCGGGGGTTGTCATGCCTCGGAAAAGTTTGACAAAATGGCCGTCTGTCAAGCAATCTTGCCTACGTCAAAAATAAACTGAAAACGAATGCGAAAATCACCATTGTCATCTGGAAGTTTTTAGAAAGATGCCTCAACTAACCCATATGAAACACGTTGCATTAATCCTATCTGACAATTTTACTGCAAACAGTTTTATTGCGTTTCGTTCATAAAAATATTTTTAGAAAAATAACTGTCTCTTTTTGTTTATGGCGCTGCTGGGACTAAAGGTGGAAATACACGGTTCACTTTTGCCTTTCAATTTGGATGACGCAACCAAATTGATCCTTGTAAACATAAAAGTGAATCTTTCAATGTCATGCATTCCTTTCATTTTTGCTCCATGAACCGTGTATTTCCGCCTAAGGATCTCTCTCACTCACCTCTCACCCACTCTCGCCCGAGATGTGACTTCATTATTATGTCTGAGCAAGGAATTTAGTAAATTGGGTTTTGCCAAAGTACGTCCGTTAGAATGTTTTTGCTAAGTAAATAAAATTTTGCTTCCTAAAATTAGAAATTTTATTGGATTTTCAAGAAGCGTTTACGTTTTCCGCACGCATAAGAAAGTAAGTTACACAATATCTTACCTACAAGCGCAAAATGTACGTAAATGGATTTTTTTTTCAGTTATTTTGATTTAAAAACCAAACTACTGAACCGATTTTGATGAAATTTTTATAGGACCGATCTGCAAGTAGGTATACCTTTTTCAAATCGGTTTATAAATGACGGAGTTCTGAGCTAACAAGCATTTAAAAAAACCGATTGAGATCCTCCTTTTATTGAAGTTGGTTTATATGTATGTAGGCTTCAGGATCCTGTGTTACTAGGGGTAGGTAACTATACCTATACATTAGGTGCACCTAGATGGTATAAGAGAAGACCTGTGAGCTCCAATTTTAATTTTTCCGTGCTAAGTAAGTAGGTAAGGTAGGTACTTGCTATTACCAAACTGCGACTATACCTAGGTACCTACTTATGAAACAAGTGAAGGGTCGATCGAAGTAAGAGTTGTGCAAGTGGCCTCCGAGTTAAGCGTCAGCTGTTCAACAAAGCCTTCGCCTGTCGGATTAAATTTGTTTTTGTCTCATCATTATTAACTATACCTACTTGATGACGATTTACCTTTCATACTATTAGTGCCAGGAGTGGGATGGTAGCCGAACATGCCGCAGTAAAACGCTGGCATTCTTGTTGATCCACCGACATCTGAACCTGTAAACGGAAAAACACCTTTAAATTATTTTCTCTTTGCCAAACGTTCACTAAAGGAAGTAAAAACTGCTTTGTATAAACAGGGAACTAAAAAAGAACGAAATTATTTTTTTAGTGCCCAGTTTACACTTCAACACCCACTGCCTAGATGGACGAGACAGTAGCTCAGCTAGTAAGTGCGTGTAAACGAGGCTCCGGTTGCTGTCTTGTTATTTTTACCGCGCAATAAAAAAGAAGAAGAACTCGCTCGCACGCGCCGCAAAGGACAGTTCGTTCTTTCTACTGCTCTAACGCGCCAATACATGGTGTTAAAAGATAACGTGTGCTAAATAGAGGTAATCCGCTGTGACTGTGACGTGGGAGTTGGTTCGATTCTCACAGTAAAACAAAGTTTTATCATTGCTTCGATTTTGGGTTATGATGAGTGTAGTAGATAGACGTTCTGATTGTCCCCGTTGTGCCGACACAAATCCTGCTTCAATGTCGGGAATGTAGGTGTTTGGACGTCTATGAATTTACTGTTGTTCTTGACTAATTGTTTTATTGTGCCTACGAACTGCTCCAGAAATAGTTCAGAGATAATAATGTTTAGAGGAGTTATGTTTTCCTTATTGACTGCACAATAAACAGTTAAAATCCGATTTATTGCTGCATAGTAGGTACCTTCTTCCCTATCTGTTTAGTTATTAAATAAATAAATAGCTTAGCTAATAAAATCATCTTACACAAACTGATGGGTGTTGCGTAACTGGCAGTCAGCGCAGCCTCAGCGCCGCTGGAGCCTCCAGGGCTCCTCCCAGTGTGATGCGGGTTCTTTGTCATCCCATACACATTGTTGATGGTCTCCTGCCTGGAAGAAGAACATGCTCAAAGTTATGACGGAGATTTGGGTCACTTAAAAGTCCTCTATACAATTTGGTGCCGTGACCAGGATGATGCGATCAACATAAATATTATCGCGAGATACGAGTTTTGGCGCGGCGACTACGTCGTAACCTCGCAGTCCACTAGATGGCACTTTAACTAGATTAAATACAATACAACCAATGATAATAATAACGTCACTAAAATTTATGGTGACGTCACGGGACAAGACCTGACGGGTTATTACGTCATATTATGGTTTAGCAAGTGCTATAGCCAGGATCTCTGATGTGACTGAGAAACGTTTAAAGGAAAAGGGTAGAGAAAAATCGTCTCTTAAACACGAGCGACGATGGCAGATTGGAAACATTCGACATATAGGTATCGTAAGGTAAGTGACTATCGAAAACCGAGTATCATTGATGCGAGGCTTAAGCCTGTTTTCGTCTGAGATCGTCATTTCTCTCATTAGGTATGCTTTGTCGAATATCATATCATCGATTTTGATGGCCTCTTTTTCCCATGATACATGTAGGTTGTGGATCCTCACCAGATAAGTAGTTCTGGAAGGTTTGAAGAAGCAATAGGGATAGCACCAGCATCCTTCAGCATAACGACAGCTTTGCTATCTTCAGCGGCCACCTCCTTGCGCCGCGCCCAGAGCCCCATAGTGAGCGGCATGCCTTTGATTGCTTGACATTCTTTAGTTGTGAATGGAACGCCTGGCAAACACAAAACAGTTTTAAAACCACTAATAGTCACGTCATGAGTTAAGCAGAGCTGACGCTACTGCATTAAGTACAATGGGTTTCGTAACAAGTGCCCTCCTAGTACCTAAGTTTTTTCCATACACAGCACAACATACTGCGATCAACTCCGAATAAGCTATATCTACGTCAGATAAAATACCATCCGCCTTTACTTTACCTATAATATGAAAAACAAGGACGAAAATATTTTTATCTGACGAAGAGCATTTCGGAGTTGGTTGAGTCTGGCCTGTGCAGTTTTAGTTTGCTACCGAAATTTGGATAAGCATTGACTGAAATCAGATTGTGACATTCGTGGACCCGTGGCTCGTGTTCCACTTCCATTCATTGTTTTGTAAGTGTTGTCAGACAAGTTATTAGTGTTATTACAACGGCATTACACTGATTACACCAATTTAGTGTGGTTTCGGTGGTTATGAGCTCGTTATAGACTATTTTTGTTGCGTGGAAATTCGAGGGAAGTTGATAAAGATTAGCGAAAATTTGCTCATACGCAGACGCCAATCTCGGCTAGACACAGTAGCATCGTAAAGTCACAGGTGAAATTGTGCGAGTGTATGATGGAACGACCAGCCTTGGCCGGCGATTGCAAAATGACAATTAAGGATAATAGGTTGATTGCATTTTATTGCATTACACTGTCATGATGTAGTAGGTAGGTACCTGTACCTACTACATTATTAGCATTAAGTAATATGCTATACGATCCAGTAGCTCGTGTAACCCGGGAGACAATCTATTTACCTAGGAACGGCTTCTTCCGCCATGCCTCTTCAGAAAGTCCTGCAGCGATGAGGGCGTCCACCTTCTTAGCTTCGGTCAGCGCTGCTTCGTACCGGTCAGCGGCCACGGCATTGATGATGTGGTTCACCTAGTATTTCTTTTTTTTAAATCGGTTCATGTACACTTTCGTCCTTATTTAAGCAAGTTTGTGAGATTATATTTTGTTTCTTTTATTTTCAGGCGGCCAAGCTAAGTTTTTTAAGTCGTTGAGTCCAAAAATTTAAATTTTAATCTCAATTCGACTTGAACATTATTTAGGTAGGTAGGTATTTATTTCAGAATAATGGACCTTAGTTTTATCTAGCACTCCATCCATTGGCCCTCTCTGACGACACCTGGTGTGTCTGTATGAGCAGTCCAGAGCAGTGTCTGTGTTGTATAGCAAGTGTCTTAGGCGTACACCTGGCAAACTTTTCTGCCGTAGTAGGTAATTAAATTTCCTAAAAAGCGGAAAACGTCATCTTACCTCTTTCATCCGATCGATCAGTGCACGCACCAAGTCCTCAGACTTCAGCTCCTTGTTTTTTATCTTCTGTGCTAGGGAAACAGCACTCTCCGTCAGCATAATGTGCTTTTTACTCAAATCTGGGATGGGGATAACTCTTTTACTCTTATCCCAGTAGAGTCCGAAGAAGAAGTCAATGATGTGGTCAAGGACGATCCGGACGTAGAGGAGAAACGCCGTTATCTTTTCACCCATCTTGATGACCTATTGCTATCTGAAAATTACAGGGCCTAGGTACAGCTGCGCCACCAAAAACAAAGTTCACTACATACAGTTTATAATGCATTTGTTTGCTCCGTGAAGCATAACTTTACATAAGTGGTTCAGTGACCGAGAAATGCTGGCTCATTCCGTTTTATTGCAAAACCTAGTAGGTGATTGACTGAGTTCATTACCTATGTATGCAAGTGCAACTTGTTTGGCTAGTGCGTGTTGAGTAGGTAGACAGTGTAGACTAGACATAGTAAGTAGGTGTATGGGTTAAATATGTGCCTAGGTAAAGTATTACGAAACTAAAAAGACTTTTCAAGCTATAGTTTTGATAATTTAAGTGGAGCTATTTCATCCAACGACCTCCAACGGCTAAGAAACCATAATAGGTTACCTATAGGTACCTATATTTTAAAACAGGTTAATAATCACATTAAAATGTTAATAATAGGCGGTAAATAAGGAATATATTATAATCGTTGAACGGCCATAAAGCCACAAGGCATTTTTCAAGACAACCTTCTATCGAAGGAAGATCAAGAAAGAAAGGACACAATGGCAGCACAGATATTGAACAAAACATATAGAAAAATTACCAAAGAATCCATATTTTACAAACTTTAAAAAGAGATTCATAATAAAAACTGTTTTTCGAATTTA
Organism: Gandaritis pyraliata; assembly: GCA_947859175.1. Classification (NCBI taxonomy): domain Eukaryota; kingdom Metazoa; phylum Arthropoda; class Insecta; order Lepidoptera; family Geometridae; genus Gandaritis; species Gandaritis pyraliata. The sequence continues at coordinate 1,357,652 of OX401866.1, read as the reverse complement.
CAGGAATATTTTAATGCTGTAGTCTGTCTGTCTGCCTGTGAGTGTGGTAAAGAGTCTAAAATAGCTAAACTTGAAAGTCTAGTTGGTCAAAACACCTATTAAATTCCTATTAGCCTTATGGCATAAGTAGTAAAAACGTATTATTAAATACTTAAACATCCGGTTGCGTACTTAGCCTTCCCTTTAAGTTTAAAATTAAATATTGTAATGCCCCAGCGAGGTCATGTTCGAGTCATCTATTTACCGTAAGATCTGTAAGTACCTATATCAACATGAAACAATGAATAAATGCATCGATTAATGAATGATAAATGTTTGACTTGCGTGAAGTGAAGTGTGCAACAATATTTGTCAAACACTATATAGAGTCCAGTTAGAAGGAGACCTATATACTAGCACTATATTTAAAATATTAATTTGCTAGTTAAAAATATGAACTGTACCTACTTTAATTTTCATTGCAAGCTAAAGAAATAATTTTATAGAGCTGTTGACATTGACGTTATTCAAATTAAAACCATTAGATCACAGGCTCTGCCTATCTATTGTGTAGAAAAATCTTAGGAAAATAGAATTCAACTTTATAAGTAGGTAACTACAAGGACATGTCATACAAATTACAATATTATTAATACGTGTATACTTATAACTACTATGACGGTATGTTAAAATATTTTTTTTTATTAATTTATTTTTTATATTTACTTACCTAACATTTATTTCCAAGCAACTAATAAGTACTGTAAAATTATGTTCCATCATTTCGATTGGGACTTATTTACCTACTGTGTAGGTAGGTATATATTTTAGTAGATAATAGTCTGGCAAGTTAATTACCAAAATAATCACATACCTACCTCCGTGGTAATCTTCGTTTCTGAAACTTTCCGCGCCACTGATGATGATAAAATCGCTAATCGAAATCAAAAACTCAGTTTTTGTGATAAATAAAACAGACGTGCGGAGGCACGCGATTTGTGATGAACACTAAAATATAAAAACCGTGTCGTGTCGTGCGTGCCGGCCGGCGGCTGGCCCTTCGCGTGGTTCGCACGCAGCCGCCGAAAGATACCGACCAACCAACACTCTTATTATACAACATGTAACATATTGTCCCTATAAGCCGAAAAGGGGCTTATTCAGACCAATCACCTGAATAGATTGGCATGTGCAAAAGTTGATTGCAACATGTTGGAAATTTCAATTTTTTTTATTTGTCTTAGATATTTGCGACCACTTTTAGTATTTATTTACTTTGCGTATGTATCCAGCCTGTTAGTACACATGCTCACATACCCTCCTATCACATCGCACCCACACATAGACACTGTAACACGTGTGCAATGTTTTTTTAGGGAAATTTTAAGACGCTTTTCATGAATGAAAAACTTCGACATATTAAAAGTCGTAGAACAAATGTTGTTCGCCGTGACGTGTAGAATAACCCCTTTCGGACTTATAGGGACATTATGTTACACCCTGTATTATGCATTTGTGCAACTACTGCCTGTACAATTTATTGTAGGTACACATACACGCTTCATAACCTGCCTCACCTACGATAGAATCCCACTACATAAATAAATGTCAAAGTTTAGATGTTTGTGTTTCAATCACGCTGCTGTAACTGGTCAGATTTGGATGAAACTTGGTATATGTTATAGTTTGTAACTTGTAGCCTATGTATGTGTTACATACATAGGCTACTTTGAAATTGAAGTCACATTTTTTTCAAAAATAGTCGGGTTGGGCCATCGATCGAGGCGCATTTTCTGGTGGTCCCGTTTTTGTTTTCGGGACAATAATAATGTAGGTGTGGTGTAGTACATACCTATAGGGCATAATACCCTAGGTATGTAAAGCTAAATGCAAAGGTCACTTCTGCATATAGCCGTGTTGGTAATCGTCTAGCAAGCGTTTTACTTGTGGGAGTCTGAACCGGTCGAAATTCGATAAGCTACGAAAATATGTTTTTACTTTTTACCAAGGTAAGCCGTACGCTTGCTTTGCGATTTAGCAATCTATATCCATATACGCGAAAGCTGGCTCTGGAATGACCTTCATTTATCTTAAAATCGAAATGATTCGTCTCCGAAGGTTATCGGTTAAGTTGCTCCGAGATGTAAAACAAAGTAGATACCTAAGTACAGTCAGCGAACCGACAAGACGACCGACCACTACCAAAATATACCTACCTAAGTATTAAATCCTTCTTCTTCTAATTGAAGAGCTACGCTCTTGTCGGCGTAACATATGCATTTCCCGCCAAGTTCTTCTTTTCAGGGCAGCTTCCTTGACGTCCGTCAAAAGCCGTAAAATATTTTCAAAAGTCTCATCATCATTCAGGTACCTACCTATTTATGTTGACTGACTGTAAAAGGTGTGCTACCTACACTAAACAAAAATTGACTGGTGCCGGAAATAAAAATCCACTGCTAGAGACGAAATCTTTATTTGATTTTATAAACCTGACGGTAGGTACCGTCCATCGCCGACGCCCTCGTAAGATGTAACACTACAATACATAGATACATCTACACCGCAAAGACACACTACAGACACTGCTTGTTACAACACGTTGTCTATCCTAGACAAACCGTCTGTTATACAATCAACGGAGTGTCTATTTCAAACTGTCATCGAATCGTCTTATTCTACACTACTGTTTTACAATCAATAGATAAGGTAGGTAATCAATTTTAGACATTCCATTGCGTCAACAAACTGTCTAAAGGACACCATTTCTTTATTAATAATCATTTTTCTAGCCGTAGCATGTCCACACACAGCTAAACTTTAATAATCAACTAATTGTCTATTTTACTTCGTTCACAATCACGGAAGTTTTTTTTTAGATTAACAATCAAAAGATATATTAAGAAACGAAAGATCATAATTTCCAAAATAAATAATCAACGATTTGTCTATCTCAAGACACAACGAAACGTCTATTCTAAGGGATCTATCATAATATCACGTAGGTTCATGCCTATCATTGGAATGGAAATACATCACAACGGCACCCTGGTCTAACCGTATTTACAACATTTAGTAATAGTTTGTACGTCTGTAGCTTAGAGAAACTGCTCTTACGACTAATCTAATACATCAATTATTATTTTATTTTGAGACGAAGCAAAAACGCAGATTTTTTCTCAAGAAATTTATATGTTTGCTTGCTGCTACACAGAATAAACTATTGACTTACAGTATAAGAACTTATATAATTCTACAATCTACAAGCATGACGCATATCTACAGACGTGGAAAAAAAGGCAAAGTTATTTACATTTACAGCAGAAAGGGTATAAAATCTACGGGTGCCGACAAGCAATGTTAGGTCTAGGAACTGTTGAAGGAATCTTTGCTCTAACAAGCAGGGGAAAGTCAATATGAGATTTTCTCCTTAAAACGTATAAACTACAATTTATTTTTTGGGTTTAGTTTTTCGAGCTGTCATCTGCTTACTAAGTTGCTAGATGAGACTTTAAATTCTTGTATATGTATTTCGCTCTAATATCCCAGCTATTTCTATACATCTGGTTCAAATTAGTTTGATGCTAGTTTTAATAACTTTTTTTAGTCAACTGTTGTGTCACTACTGGGCAAAGAAATTAAGAATAGCATTATTTATAGGTACCTATTGAAAACTTAGATGTCACTACAATACAATGATTTGTTATTTACAATTTTGAATCTGTTTGCATATAATATACATGACTTGGTGAGTTTTATTATTCAGTAACATTATAATGTTATTTATTATTTATTTTAAAATTTCTCACAATTAGGTAGTGCTAGGAGGACTGAATGCTAAGAGCATTGTCTGCCAGTCTTCGTGGGCGTGCAAAAAGATGGTGTGGCGTGTTGTAAGTTATTGTTTTTGCTTGGTTTTCTAAATCTGTTTTATAATTGCAGACTTCACAAGATCGTTATGACGTCATTAGATTTTAAAACGCGCCTCGGCATTGTTAGATATCGGTGCAAAGTTCACAAATTAGCCAAATACAATATACATTTTAAGACTCATTGTTATGCCTACAGTTTTACTTAGATATTTTTATCTTATTAAACCTTGACATCTAGGGCGTTAAAACAATTATAATAGATAATCATGAATTTAATTTAAAAGATTTTTTCACTATAATTAATAAAGAAAAATCTATAAATTGATGATGCTCACTTGTGCGATTGTCTATAGATATCCTTGTCATTTTAAATTGTGTGACAAGAAAAGAATTTATAATTGAAAGTCAATTTTATATTATCAAAAAAGGTTAAGTATGTAAGTAGGTATTTTTATTACATTATTTTTTCCGCTGAAGATAGCGTTCCCATCATTGTTCATTATGTTTAGTATTTTGAGAGAGCGTTAGTCACATTCACAATACTATTATACATATAGATACTACTTTATATAGGTAGTCGTTTAGCATTGTTGTTTGCTTGTTGTGTTAAAATGTCTTCAGGTGCCATTTGATCTACTGAACTTCCAGGTTCAATGTTGGGTGTGATGATATAGCGGGCATAATTATAATCTTCATTCCACGTCTAAGCATATGGTTTCAGTGATGTTCTCCAGTTTTACTTTTTTAAAACTATTTTATAGTTGTTTACGGCTTTTTGCATGTCAAAGTGACTGCTAAAATATTTTTTCTTTTTTTATATCACTAAATGATGTCTCAAACTGATGGCCCACGTGATGTTAACCACTGACTATAACAATGCATTGGCTCACTGAGCACGTGCATTGAGGACGTGCCCTGTGATGCGTTGCACTGAGCCCATAACTCTACATAAAGAAATGTGAAGTTATTTCTTTTGTAACCAGGCTATTGGAGCTAATCTAGATGATTTATACAGCGTCAGGAACCACTTTTACCCATGCTCCTATGCACGGCGCTCTGCAGTGTCTGGGACGTCATTTAGATGGAAGATAATATCACTGTGTCTAATAAGTAAGTAGGTACGTTCTTTTTTGACGAAAATCCACTTGGTTGAAGGAACAAAACTTTGAAAACACTGCTACATATGCTAGATGTTTTGTTTATCGTAAAATATCGATGTTGTTCTACGTTTTGTAATGCGGTAGTGTCGCGGCTCAGCGAGCTATTTACTTTACTTATAGAAAGTCACTGACCAGAAACAAAACTTTATTAGTAAAGAGTGCTGGTGTAAGTTGTTCTCGAAGTAGTGTGGTGGTGTCACGCGGCTCTGGCGCGCGTGCGTGCGTGGCGCGGGTTGCGTGCGTGCGGCGCGCGGGGCACGCACGCGGGCAGGCACCCGCACGCGGCCCGCAGCAGCGCCGGCAGCCACGCGTAGCCCCCGCCCCCGCCGCCCCGTCGCGGCGCAACGCTCAGGATCTCACTTATCTGTCTGGAATTCAATTAATAAGTGATATTTTATCGTAAATAAAGTGAATGCTATACATGATAGATAGATTTTTATTCAACCACGCATACATGAAACATTAACAATCAAGTAAAAACAGATAAAGAGTAACTTCGCTTGCGCGATCTAGGATTTGTCATCTCTGGTTACCTGTAGTGGTGTGCGTGTGCGTGTGTGTGTGCGGTGTGGTTACCTGTAGTGGTGTGCGTGTGTGCGCGCGGGGTAGCGGTCGGCGCGGACGGGCCGGGCGCGCCCTCAGCTGTGGTTACCTGTAGTGGAGTGGTGTGCGTGTGTGTGCGGTGTGGTTACCTGTAGTGGTGTGCGTGTGTGCGCGCGGGGTAGCGGTCGGCGCGGACGGGCCGGGCGCGCCCTCAGCTGTGGTTACCTGTAGTGGAGTGGTGTGCGTGTGTGTGCGGTGTGGTTACCTGTAGTGGTGTGCGTGTGTGCGCGCGGGGTAGCGGTCGGCGCGGACGGGCCGGGCGCGCCCTCAGCTGTGGTTACCTGTAGTGGAGTGGTGTGCGTGTGTGTGCGATGTGGTTACCTGTAGTGGAGTGGTGTGCGTGTGTGTGCGGTGTGGTTACCTGTAGTGGTGTGCGTGTGTGCGCGCGGGGTAGCGGTCGGCGCGGACGGGCCGGGCGCGCCCTCAGCTGTGGTTACCTGTAGTGGAGTGGTGTGCGTGTGTGTGCGGTGTGGTTACCTGTAGTGGTGTGCGTGTGTGCGCGCGGGGTAGCGGTCGGCGCGGACGGGCCGGGCGCGCCCTCAGCTGTGGTTACCTGTAGTGGAGTGGTGTGCGTGTGTGTGCGGTGTGGTTACCTGTAGTGGTGTGCGTGTGTGCGCGCGGGGTAGCGGTCGGCGCGGACGGGCCGGGCGCGCCCTCAGCTGTGGTTACCTGTAGTGGAGTGGTGTGCGTGTGTGTGCGGTGTGGTTACCTGTAGTGGAGTGGTGTGCGTGTGTGTGCGGTGTGGTTACCTGTAGTGGTGTGCGTGTGTGCGCGCGGGGTAGCGGTCGGCGCGGACGGGCCGGGCGCGCCCTCAGCTGTGGTTACCTGTAGTGGAGTGGTGTGCGTGTGTGTGCGGTGTGGTTACCTGTAGTGGTGTGCGTGTGTGCGCGCGGGGTAGCGGTCGGCGCGGACGGGCCGGGCGCGCCCTCAGCTGTGGTTACCTGTAGTGGAGTGGTGTGCGTGTGTGTGCGGTGTGGTTACCTGTAGTGGAGTGGTGTGTGTGTGTGTGCGGTGTGGTTACCTGTAGTGGTGTGCGTGTGTGCTCGCGGGGTAGCGGTCGGCGCGGACGGGCCGGGCGCGCCCTCAGCTGTGGTTACCTGTAGTGGAGTGGTGTGCGTGTGTGTGCGGTGTGGTTACCTGTAGTGGTGTGCGTGTGTGCGCGCGGGGTAGCGGTCGGCGCGGACGGGCCGGGCGCGCCCTCAGCTGTGGTTACCTGTAGTGGAGTGGTGTGCGTGTGTGTGCGGTGTGGTTACCTGTAGTGGTGTGCGTGTGTGCGCGCGGGGTAGCGGTCGGCGCGGACGGGCCGGGCGCGCCCTCAGCTGTGGTTACCTGTAGTGGAGTGGTGTGCGTGTGTGTGCGGTGTGGTTACCTGTAGTGGTGTGCGTGTGTGCGCGCGGGGTAGCGGTCGGCGCGGACGGGCCGGGCGCGCCCTCAGCTGTGGTTACCTGTAGTGGAGTGGTGTGCGTGTGTGCGCGCGGGGTAGCGGTCGGCGCGGACGGGCCGGGCGCGCCCTCAGCTGTGGTTACCTGTAGTGGAGTGGTGTGCGTGTGTGTGCGGTGTGGTTACCTGTAGTGGTGTGCGTGTGTGCGCGCGGGGTAGCGGTCGGCGCGGACGGGCCGGGCGCGCCCTCAGCTGTGGTTACCTGTAGTGGAGTGGTGTGCGTGTGTGTGCGGTGTGGTTACCTGTAGTGGTGTGCGTGTGTGCGCGCGGGGTAGCGGTCGGCGCGGACGGGCCGGGCGCGCCCTCAGCTGTGGTTACCTGTAGTGGAGTGGTGTGCGTGTGTGTGCGGTGTGGTTACCTGTAGTGGTGTGCGTGTGTGCGCGCGGGGTAGCGGTCGGCGCGGACGGGCCGGGCGCGCCCTCAGCTGTGGTTACCTGTAGTGGAGTGGTGTGCGTGTGTGTGCGGTGTGGTTACCTGTAGTGGTGTGCGTGTGTGCGCGCGGGGTAGCGGTCGGCGCGGACGGGCCGGGCGCGCCCTCAGCTGTGGTTACCTGTAGTGGAGTGGTGTGCGTGTGTGTGCGGTGTGGTTACCTGTAGTGGTGTGCGTGTGTGCGCGCGGGGTAGCGGTCGGCGCGGACGGGCCGGGCGCGCCCTCAGCTGTGGTTACCTGTAGTGGAGTGGTGTGCGTGTGTGTGCGATGTGGTTACCTGTAGTGGAGTGGTGTGCGTGTGTGTGCGGTGTGGTTACCTGTAGTGGTGTGCGTGTGTGCGCGCGGGGTAGCGGTCGGCGCGGACGGGCCGGGCGCGCCCTCAGCTGTGGTTACCTGTAGTGGAGTGGTGTGCGTGTGTGTGCGATGTGGTTACCTGTAGTGGAGTGGTGTGCGTGTGTGTGCGGTGTGGTTACCTGTAGTGGTGTGCGTGTGTGCGCGCGGGGTAGCGGTCGGCGCGGACGGGCCGGGCGCGCCCTCAGCTGTGGTTACCTGTAGTGGAGTGGTGTGCGTGTGTGTGCGGTGTGGTTACCTGTAGTGGTGTGCGTGTGTGCGCGCGGGGTAGCGGTCGGCGCGGACGGGCCGGGCGCGCCCTCAGCTGTGGTTACCTGTAGTGGAGTGGTGTGCGTGTGTGTGCGATGTGGTTACCTGTAGTGGAGTGGTGTGCGTGTGTGTGCGGTGTGGTTACCTGTAGTGGTGTGCGTGTGTGCGCGCGGGGTAGCGGTCGGCGCGGACGGGCCGGGCGCGCCCTCAGCTGTGGTTACCTGTAGTGGAGTGGTGTGCGTGTGTGTGCGATGTGGTTACCTGTAGTGGAGTGGTGTGCGTGTGTGTGCGGTGTGGTTACCTGTAGTGGTGTGCGTGTGTGCGCGCGGGGTAGCGGTCGGCGCGGACGGGCCGGGCGCGCCCTCAGCTCGGGAACTTGCAGTAGAGCGCGTAGTGCAGCTCGTACCCGCTGAAGCGGCAGTACTGCGACTCCTTCTGCGTGTACGCGCCCAGCGACGAGAACTGCTTCAGCTGGCGCGGAGCCTCCGCCGCCGGCGAGTCCTGCACAACGCACACTCAATCATAAAACTTATAGGTTATCGTAGGAAGACCAGATCACAAAAATAACAGTTTACTGACTATAACAAACACAGATTTACCCTAAGTAACACACTTTCACCTAAGTAACAAACACGCTTTCACCTAAGTAACAAACACGCTTTTACCTAAGTAACAAACACACTTTCACCAAAGTAACCAACATAGTTTTACCTTAAGTAACAAACATAGTTTTACCCTAAGTAACAAAAAACACACTTTCACCTAAGTAACAAACACGCTTTCACCAAAGTAACAAACATAGTTTTACCCTAAGTAACAAACATAGTTTTACCCTAAGTAACAAAAAACACGCTTTCACCAAAGTAACAAACACAGTTTTACCCTAAGTAACAAACATAGTTTTACCCTAAGTTACAAGCACACTTTACCCTAAGTAACAAACACACTTTCGGCCAAATAAGCGATAGATTAGTTACCGGAGTAGCGAACACGGTGAGCACGAACTTGTTGGGTCGGAAGGCGCGCAGCACGCGCGAGATGACTTCGTCGTAGCTGGCGACCGGCACGTTCGACTCGAACGACACGTACGAGCAGCTGCGCTCAGGGGTGATGTGGATAGTCATGTAGCAGCCCTGACAAATTACATTCTCATTATTATTTTTCTGAGACTCGAATTTTTGCTTGCGTTTCATTTGGTTTTGGTTCGAATACGACTCTCCGTAGTCGGAATGAAAATCCGTAGTTGGAGTTTTATTTTGTTGATTCGTAAATGTATAGAGAAAAATAGATTTCGTGTTCAAATAATTTTTGTTCATACAAAAATTGATCAAACCAAATTAAATTCGGACTTGCGATTGTGAAACTTTCACTATTCTATTAAGGGCGTCTTGCACCAGAATCACTACACGTATTTAACAGCTAAATCGATTTAAATCTGACGTATTTGTATGACTTGACAACTCGCTAAATACTATTTAAGAGTTAAACGCGTTTAGCGATTCTGGTGCAAGCCGCCCTAAGTAATTACTGTTTCATCAACAATTTTGGAGATATTGTAACGAAGAATGTAACCGGTGTTTAGATACAAGACTGAAACTTTGAAAAACCCATTATGGAAAAATACTACACCTACGCAATTTATTATATGACTTACAGAAGGCAAATCTTCCTCTCCCTATATTTCAGCAGCGTTAGAAAAACAATAAATTCCATGAAATATGAGTTTATCAGAACTAAGAACTAATTCATTTAATTTTTCATATTTATCACAGCTAGTGACACTGGCTTTTTTTCCCTCACTTCAATATGTTAGTGATTAACAGAGTAAGCAATCAATCAGTTACAATCAAGGTGAAAAGAACCAGTGCGCTGAAAGTACACCAAAACTTACATCTTTAGCAACCCCGTTCATAGAGTAGCCACACGGATCGAATAAGAAATCATCTATCATCATTCCCGGGATTATTTTGTCGATGCCAGACTCCTGAAAATGAGACAAAAATGTTTTTGAATAAACAAACCATAAAGGGTTTAAAAAACCAAATTCCCGAAATCTAACTCATTCAAATCATATTGCGCGTCAACACCAGCTTGACTGCCAAACATTGTAGCGTCACCGCGCAGTGTATCTCGGATACTCTAGCCTTACGATTCTTTTACGGCTGTCACAATTATTCGTGATCAAAGCACAATCAAATGCAAATGTCATCAGCTGGTCCTGTCACTTTTTTTTCATAAAAAAAAACTACCCACGACGACACTAGTAGTCAAATATTGAAGTCTTGGCAAGTTATCAATGTGCTTACCCTGGTGGCCTGAGCTGCGTCCTGAGAACAGGCCCTGGTGAAGATGTCCATAACAGCTGGATCCAGGTCCGACATGAGGATCTCGATGGTCTGGTCGGGCTCGGAAGACACCTGGCGGATGTCCACCTCGTGTTGCTCCTTTTCTAATGCATCAACTGTGCCTGAAAGAATACAGATAGAATTTGAATTGTACATTTTCTTACTAAAAACAATTATATCGAAATTGGTCTGAAAATTGGGAGCTACAAGGCCATTATACAAACGTATTTTTAACAACTCTCATTTTTATTAGTCAGGCGTTAATAAGATAACAAACAGCTAAACCTCTATACCAAATCTATCTGTTTTTACTAAATTGAAATCGAGCCACTCTCAGACTACAGACATACAAACACAGACACATAATGCACTAAGGCCAATTGCAACATCCCTGTTTTTGAGTCAAGAGTAAGTAAACCGCTAAAGGGGTACCTAGAAAAATTATTTTTAAGAGCTGTGGATTTTTTTACTCAATAAAATAAAATAAATTTAAAAAAAGTTACCCTCTTTTGCATTTGATTTACCTCTAAAAACTATTAAAAAAATATTTTCATAGAATTAGTCTCCATATTTATGTTTTGACAGGCGTCACAGCTCAGTCGGTAACGGCTCTGCGAACAAACATTCGTGCGTGGAAAACATAGATGTTTGTTCTATGTCTGGGTGTTACTATGTATTATAAGTATGTATTTACAAAAAAAAAAGTATTTAAGTATTCTATCAGCTATCTAGTTCCCATATTACAAGCTTTGCTTAGTTTGGGACTAGAGGGCGTTGTGTGTAAAGTCCATGAATATTTATTTATTTATTATTATTTATGTATTACCTTCCAGCGGCAGCAGTGTGTAAAGGTACCAGCAGTCCTGGTCTGGCCCCATTATGTACGCTCGTCCGTCTCCGAAGAAGGAATCCAGCAGCTTTACCTGCAACCAACAACAAGCCTGTCTTTAGTAAAATCCTACTAAGTACTGGAAATCACAGGAAATAATTTTTCAAATCTGTTTGTAAACTGAGTTCTGTTCCGAGGTAAGAAACATTTGAAGACCTGCTTTTTCGAAGCTGGTTAATCAATGAAAAAGGTTAAGCAGAAGACTGTATGGTACATACAGGCCTTTGCATCTCATCTAGATTAATTATACAGCATTTACTTTTTCACCAATGATATATGGACTCAAACATTATTGAAATATGGTGTAGGCTTGCCCTTGCCCAGCACCTATACCGCCCTCTTGGCTCTAGAGACTGTATCTATACCAGAATAATAAAAATAAGCTCTCACGTTGCAAGTGAGCGGTTATTTGCCGAGACGGTTTTTATGCGCCGACACTTTATCTTTCATATAATTGATCGAAGCCTAGAGATTATCATTATATGAATGAACGTGATCAATGTGTACATTAGTATTTCTGTATTTATCTCTAGGAAAACTTTGAAAAAAAAACTATCTACAGGAAAATTACAGATTGCTGGGATGAGAAAACGTGACGGCACGATTCGTATGAGTCACCGGTTAACCTGTCAGCGGAAAATTATACGTAAGTAGTTAGAACTAAAGTTCTAATCTCACTACCAATAATTATACCGGCTAATTACTGAATTTAATTATATGAATTCGTTTTGTGCACTAGGTGCATTGTATAAATAATTTATAAGTTAAAAAACTGGAAAACCGACTTCAATCCGACTACCAGCTTCATCATCAGATGATGATGATGATGACAGTTCATTGGGAATGTTCTAGTCACTATAAACACCACAGGAAAGCAAAATACGCAATTTCGTGCACGTGGTTGGTGTTGATTCTTTAGAGAAACAACTGGTGGGTTTTTGCTTTTCTCCAATTAAATGCGGTTTGAATGTACAAACTGGGTTTATTGACAAATTTAGAAAAATGTAAAAATTTAGGTGTGCACCACAAAGGGTCCATTGTTGCTAGCAGTAAAATGGTAGGCGCTACGCCGCAACTTTGCATATTGCATCGTTGCTAGCAGTAAAATAGTAGGCGCTGCGCCGCGCCGGGCATATTTTTTTCAGTTATTTCTATTTATAACCCAAACTACTCAACCGATTTTGATGAAAATAAAATGGGACCAATCTGGAAGTATATCCTTTCAGATGAAATAAGAATTTTTGAAATCGGTTTATAAATGACGGAGTTCTGAGGTAACAAACATTAAAAAAAAAAAAAAAAAAAAAAAAAAAAAAAAAAAAAAAAAAACATACAACCGAATTGAGAACCTCCTCCTTTTTTGAAGTCGGTTAAAAAATAATAGTGCAATTTTTCCACTATTTCTTTATAAACATTTCGTATAGAATCCATCATATTGAAAAAATAAATTGACAACCTTCAAAATCAAGGTATTTTGTCTTATTTTGTCGTGATGATACCTAATCAACCTAAAGGCCTAAAACTCCGTCACCAGAGTTGGCCACATGAACGAACGAACGAACCTAAAGTAAGGTCTCAAAACCAAAACTAAGCTTTCGTACCAAACCGGCTGAAGGAATTCTTAAACCACCCTAGATTTTATGTCATGGCTTTGCGATTTATTAAACGACTGGAATGATACTTCTACCTAAAGTAAATGATACGGCATTCAGTACTTTATTTCAGCAATTTTTGTATCGTGTTTTTTGGCTCCTCTGTGTAACATTCAGATAAATCAAGACGACAGATGTCGCATGAGAATCTCGATCATGAGGCCAATGTGTGACAGATAGGCACTTTGAACCCAGAGCCACGTTTACGGTGACGTCGTTGGGGCATTAACATTGAGAGCCCCGAAGACGGAGGCCTCGCAATCAGCTGCCGTGACCCGATTGATCCCGATTATCGGCCGCGAACTTATCAATTCTACTCCTACCCTTATCAGTTCTGCAAAATTGTGTAATCGGTGCTATGTATACCTACAGATCGAGTAAGCGTTCGAGATATAAGGATTTGACATAGCTCTATGACGCAAATAGATGGTAGGGTTTGTTGATAACCTTCTATCCAAACTTGTAATTAGACTGTCTGGTTCGAATGATAACTTATCACAGGTTTCTTAGCTTTTATTTCGTTAGGGACTTTTTAGATTAATTTGAAAATGGGAGAAATGGAGAAGCGGTTGCAAGCGATCTGACACTTCATCACGTGCTAATGCAAGCACGGAGTGACGTCACCCTGACGACGTGCGAACTCCAGGCACGAGTAGAATACGTTATGCACGTACAGGTGGCGTATTAGACCCCGTGATAATTCCAGCAAGCAGTGATGCCACATCGCCCGGAACTGACCTCTGAATCAAAGTTGTCGTGCGGCTGTAACTGCGCCTGTGGGCGTGCGAACTCCCGCCGCGAGTAGAATACGTTATGCACGCACGCGTGGCCCGCCACGTCCCGTGCTAACGCGAGCACGGCTCGCACGCATCGCAACGGAGTCGTCGTGCCACACGTTTTTAGGATGAAGCGACGACGCGACACGAACATGCTGCTTTCGCTGTAAGAGATAGAGAAAGGAGAATTTAGATGTTTATTTTGCATAATGAAGGGTTTCATAGATTTATTCGAGTTTAAAAGTACCTATAGTCGAATGGAAATATAAAATTACCTATACCTAAGCGACATACAAAAGCAGCTCTGAGGTAACCCCAAGATAATAAAGTAGGTAAGTAATAGTGCTTTGGCCAGACAGATGGAGAAAATCTAGAAAACTAAGGATAGGAACTATTTGGAACCTGTAAATATGATACCTACTCTGAAATCATGTACTTATAATAGCATTAGTTAGGTATCTAATTCTATACAGGATTTGTAGGTACCAATCCTACAATACAAGCAATGACGTGCTATAAAAACCCAATAATTAGTATTTTCTGTAAAGAAAAACCACAAAAGAGTTTGGTCAAAGTACAATCAGGCGTATTGCATTAATTATTGTGCAGTGAAGTACGATGTACTAAGTAATATTTATTCCTTTACCGCTAATATTTATCTTAGTAACATAGATTAATATTCAATCCTAATAGGATTATTAATGTTAATAACCCTATTAATCTACTATTGCATGCATTTGAGATAAGCGACTAATCTAAGAGATAATTAAGATAGCATAAAGTTAAGGACTAAACATCGAGCGTTAAACTATCTATGTAGGGGAAGTGGAGTGCATCAGTCTCGAAACATGAGCCTGATAGAGAGTTGAGGTGACAAGAGTACGACGTATCCTATGGATCTACTCTGTAAAGTGATTGATTTGATGTTGACAAAATCTATTAGGAATGCTTATTTTAATGTAACCTTTTTAGCGAGATAAATTCTTCCAAATTATATACATTATTGGTATAGTTTATTTACAAAATTGATACATGGTACATAACATACACGACAGAGCTTACAGCATCGTAGTAGAATTTAGCCAGCAACTCTTTGTTCTTAAAAAATCTTTGAAGGAGAGGTCTGCGTAGAATAAGGTTACGTACTCGGCGGTATTTGAGATTGACATTATGCCTCCCCCAGAAATAACCACCCTACAATTTGTGGTATCGTATCGTACATTTAAAATCCAGTCCATCCAAAGGTTGCCTGGAAAAGATCGCTCATAGCGATAAGGCCGCCCATTGTACTTCGCTTTAATATAGAACTATGTCTAATATCTAATTTCCGGTGCAGTACAATAAAGAGTTTTCTTTCTATCTATCTATCTATCGTATCACTGGTCAAGTGGTCAGTGGTCACGTAACGCTGAGGTTTGACCTCTGGCCATTCTTCACACGGTTACACTAACTTGAGACTGATATGGTTATCTCAGTCAACTTCGAACAAGGAAACTGTTATCTAAGTAGGCAAGAATTTAACTATTAATTTATTTGCGCCAACCACAATGGATCGTTGTTGGTTTTCTTTTTTAATTCAGTTTTCTTTTTTAATTCAGTTTTCCTAAACTTGACACGGGTCTCGCAAATCTAATTCAATATTGAGTAGCTATATTAGCTACAGCTCAATAGTTGTTTTTATAAGAAGTGATGGACCAAGCATATGCTATATGCTTTGTTATCAAAGCAATTACCTCACAGAGCAAGTCCATTGAGGGCGTGCTCTGAAGGACAACGCACTGCGTCCATCACTCTGAAACGTGAAGGTGTTGTGTGTTACGACCATGTAACACTCGTGGATCCTTCTTAGTAAATTAAACTTCAGTGGCTTCAGTAAATCAGAATAATCCTGTATTCATTATAATTAAATCTCTAATTACATATCTTTCAGTCATTATCGCAAATCAATATATATCACAACGCTTCTTCATCTTTATTCTCAAGTCATTCTCATTGACAGTTCTATAAGTTAGGTGACATTTGACATTACTGTAGTGGTAGGTATCACAATGTATTCTGCCAGAACAAATGATTGATAATAATTAATGTTATCGTTACAGTCGGCCATCCTGTTAAGAACGAGTCTCTTCGTTCGATTCTATCAACTCAGAGTAGTCTCCTAATAATACCTTAAATCACGCTACATGTCTTACAATATAACAATATCTTTGCAGATATAAATTAATTTGTTCACCTTAAGTACTTACATCAGTCTTAACTTCAATAGGTAAACATGCAATTTTAAATAAGTTTAAATCTAAACATAATATCACGATTTCCTGCTGTTTCTTAGTTTTATAATCATAACAATTAAGATAACTTAATTTCTCTTTCTCTTCTACTTTATATCACTTTGTGACTATTAACATCAATAATCCTGATTTTTACGTATACTTAAGTTTAAATCTGATACACTTCTAAAATTTCTTTAGTTCTCAACTTAGCGATTATGTTGTATTCTAAAATTTTTTTTCTTTTATATAAACAGTTTTGTTTTAAATTAAAGTTATCATAAGACGAACATTGCATTGATGACAATTAGAACTATCACAAGTTTGACGGCAAGGTCGTGTGCCGGTCATGCTTTCGCTTAGTTATAAATTGGACGGCAAGGTCGTATGCCGATCATGCTTTCACTTAATTATAACTTGGACGGCAAGGTCGTATGCCGGTCATGCTTTCACTTAATTATAAATTGGCCGGCAAGGTCGTATGCCGATCTTGCTTTCACTTAATTATAACTTGGACGGCAAGGTCGTATGCCGGTCATGCTTTCACTTAATTATAACTTGGATGGCAAGGTCGTATGCCGGTCATGCTTTCACTTAATTATAAATTGGACGGCAAGGTCGTATGCCGATCATGTTTTCACTTAATTATTAATTAGGCGGCAAGGTCGTATGCCAGTCATGCCCTCGCTTAATCACTAATTGGGCGGCAAGGTCGTGTGCCAGTCATGCCCTCACTTAATTACTAATTGGGCGGCAAGGTCGTGTGCCAGTCATGCCCTCACTTAATTACTAATTGGGCGGCAAGGTCGTATGCCAGTCATGCCCTCACTTAGTTACTAATTGGGCGGCAAGGTCGTATGCCGGTAATGCCCTCACTTAATTATCAATTGGGCGGCAAGGTCGTATGCCAGTCATGCCCTCACTTAATCCCTAATTGGGCGGCAAGGTCGTATGCCGGTAATGCCCTCACTTAATTATCAATTGGGCGGCAAGGTCGTATGCCAGTCATGCCCTCACTTACTCACTAATTGAATGGCAAGTTCGTATGCCAGTTACGTCATCAGTTAGGAATATATCTGGTGGCATGTTTGTGTGTCAGTTATGTCATCAGTTAGTCAAAAATCGTATGGCAAGTTCGTATGCCCATTTATGTCATCACTTCTGCTGCTGCGTTGTTGCGACTACTGCTGCTGCTGCTGTTGCGTCGTGGCACCATCTGTAGTCGCTAGAACGACTACCTAGTCGCTGTCTCTGCTGCGGTGACTCTCTCTATCACTGCGTCATGTCTTCTCTCTGTAGTCGCTACAACGACTGCCTAGTCGTTGTCTCTGCTGCGGTGACTCTCTCTATCACTGCGTCATGTCTACTCTGTAGTCGCTAGAACGACTACCTAGTCGCTGTCTCTGCTGCGGTGACTCGGATCTCTCTATCACTGCGTCATGTCTTCTCTCTGTAGTCGCTACAACGACTGCCTAGTCGTTGTCTCTGCTGCTGCGGCGGCGGCTATGACTGCGGTGACTCTCTCTATCACTGCGTCATGTCTTCGCTCTGTAGTCGCTACGACGACTGCCTAGTCACGCTCTCTGCTGCTGCGGCGGCG
This sequence comes from Gandaritis pyraliata, assembly GCA_947859175.1. Classification (NCBI taxonomy): domain Eukaryota; kingdom Metazoa; phylum Arthropoda; class Insecta; order Lepidoptera; family Geometridae; genus Gandaritis; species Gandaritis pyraliata. The sequence goes on along the minus strand of OX401866.1, from coordinate 1,340,040 downwards.
GCTATGACTGCGGTGACTCTCTCTATCACTGCGTCATATCTTCGCTCTGTAGTCGCTACAACGACTACAGCTCCGACTGCGCCGATCACTGACTTGATTGTCTCACGAAGACTCGCCCGCCCTCGTGTGACTTCTGTCAACTCACACACATTCGTGTTCTGTAAAGACAAAACCAGACGCAGTATTCTGTTCGGCTTTACCGCCATTTCCAAGGACTTTTCAATCCGACTCTTTATCACAACACTACTTAGTGACTTTACATAGTGACTATATCGCGTCTCTACGTCGCGGCTCTATATTACGATTTTAAATCATGGCTTTACATCACGGCTCTATGTCAAGACTACATTGGAACTCTATTATCATCGTCAACTAAAACAGTATTGACTTCCACCATGCCAATGGTTCCTCTCGCTTGCGATTGACAGCTTAATCATGAAATCATCACTCTTGTCCATCAAACTGCTTAGGAAGTGTCATCTCTTAAAATGTCATTACGCTCATCACTAAGATCAAAACAAATCAAATCATACTCACAGGGTTTCCAGCTGCCATCAAAACCGTGGTCGTATTGCTTACTTTACCATCACTGTGGCTCTCATCATCGCCAGCATCCGACCTTCGTTCTTCGTTTCATGCGCCATTCATGCCATGGTGCTTATGACTCAACTTTCCACAGTCAATACGTCTTCATGTGCCTGAAAGAATGAAAATCTCGCACATTAACATGTTTCCCACTCGGCCTTTCTGACTATCAACATCAAACATCATTCAATTCAAGCTCAAAATCTTTATTCTTTTTTTTTTCTCTCTTCTCTCTCTCTCTCTTCTCTTCTAGTATAAGAGCTACGCTCTTGTCGGCGTAACATCTGCATTTCCCACCAGGTTCCTTTCAGGGCAGCTTCCTTGACGTCCTTATACGACATGACATCGATATTCACCTTCACTTGGCTCACATAGCTAATACGCGGTCTTCCTCTTCCTCTCTTTCCTTCAATGATATTTCCGATTAAGCTGTCATGTCGCATAAGGTGTCCAATCATCTTTCCTCTCATGTTCTCAACAACTGTTATAAGAGCTCTGTCCTCGTTTACTCTACTTACTACTTCTATGTTTGTTATTTTACAACAACAACATTCATAACAACATTCGCTGCACAGAAATTCCATTCGGTACCCTTATCTAATGGTCTGTGTAGTGGTTCTTTTTCTTCTTCTTCTTCGAGTCGATTGGCTTCCATGTATTTTTTATTATCTAGTAAGTATCTAAGTACCTACTAGAGGTTCAAATACTATGGTACAAATACTTTGCCTTTCACAAACCGTTCATAAAATTCAGCAATTCTAAATAAAACTTGAAGTTACTTTACATTTGTTGGACTCTTCGCCTTAGTTGTTAATTTTAGTGTTTGTTCATTTGGGTGAATGCCATTCTTATCTAGCACATAACCCAAAAATTCTACTCTACCCGTTGCAATTTCACATTACTTGTGATTTCACTTGAGTGCCACCTCTTTTGAGACAAGCTAGTACCTTTTCCAGCCTGGCCTTTTGTTGTCTCTCATCTCCACTTATTAATATGTCGTCCAAGAGTATGGTTACTCCTTTAATACTTGCCAACGTGACTCATTGAAGTATACCCGGACATGCCTTAAGGCCATAAGGTAGTCTTTTTATTTTATACAATCTCTTCAAAGTATTAATAGTAAGAAGCATCCCCGATTCCTCGGTCACTTCCAGTTGCGTGTACGCCTCTTTTAAATCCAGCTCTGTAAATATCACTCCTCCAGCCACTTCTGATAAGACTCATTGATTGTTGGCAGAGGGTATGTATCTGTTTCTCTTGCCGAATTTACAGTCAGTCGTAATTTTCACAGAATCGGAAACTTCCATTTTTCTTTACTAGTGAAACAACAGGTGTAGCTCACTTGGAATAAGCCATAGACTATAGACTCTAATACAACAACACTTACTATTCTGTCTATTTCCTCACAAACTGTTTTTAGTCGAAAATGGTACTGGCCTGATTCTCATAAATTTCGGCTGTACATCTTTCTTGCAACTAATCACTACTTCCGGTCCTTTGTACTCACAAATTCCTTCAAAAACTTCTTCATATTTTATATTATTACTCTCACTGATTCATTTTTTTTTCTATGTTCTAACGAATTTATAATTATAAACGAATTACGTATTCTTATTACGAATTCCAACGAATTAGATTTATGCCTTTAACATGCGCCTGCACCTTAGCATCAGTCTAGGTGTGCAAGTTCAAATCGCATTCCTGCAGCTGCGGTCCGCTTGGCCAAATAATGTCTGCTTGTTTGTGAGACATGATGGTGTATGAGCGGCCCGAGTCAACTTCAACTTAATCAATTTTTATTTTTAATTTCTGTCTACATATTTGGTTCACGAATTGTCCTTTCTACACAATATAATCTATTCATAAACTCTACTGCTCTCTCTTGAATCTCTTTGGCATCACCAGTTTCACTATTGTTTTTTTTTTTCTGCACATCTTTGCTATGTGGCCTATTTTGCTACACATGTTACATTTAGCAGAAACAAACTTACATTTGTCATACAAGTGGCTACCTCCGCCTCAGTAACAGTATAATTTCTTCTTCTTCTAATTTCTCGCTGGGTTGGCGCTTGATAATGTTCCAACAGCCAGTACAATAATTACTTTCAGGTCTTTTACACATTTTTCATGTTGCAATGCTAACTGTGAACTGCTGTTGTATAAATGAGACTGTGGTGAATTTAATTTAGTTTTAGTTTGTTTTTAATTTTAGGTTTTAAGTTAATTTTTTTTTTATCTGTTTTTTTTTGTTTTTATTAGTTTGTGGTGGTTTAATAAATAATTTCTCTATCTTTGATCTATCTTCTTCAGTAAATATTCTTGTAGTCTAGTATCATTCACTCCACAAACTAACCTGTCTCTCAAAGCTCTCTCCAAATCAACAAAGTTGCAGAATCTGCACGTTTTCCTAAAATCTGGAATACAATCTAGCATTGATTCACTTTTTCCAGTTCAGTTTATAGAATTCCAGTTTATAGAAATCCAGAAATCCAGTTTATAGAATTTGAACGATTTCACTATCTCAAGTGTTCGTTTAATTTTGTTTCTGTAGCTGATGGATTTTATACACCACCAACTTATTCAATAATTTTCAGTATTCCTGTCCATCCAAAGGTTGTCTGGAAGATTGCTTTTACCGATAAGGCCGCAAATTGTACTATCTATTTTTATGTTTCTCTCTTTTATGTAATTTCTTTCTTCTGTGTGTGTAATCTACTTTTTATCTATCTATCTATCTATATTGAAGTCTGACCTACAGTTCACTAATGAATCACTAATGATTTCACTAAGTTATAGGTATAAATCACTGCCACTTGTTGCAAAAATATGTTTTTTTTTTCTTGAGTCAATAACCTCATATGCTGTTAAAAAAATAACCAAATCATTCTTTATATGATTTTCAATCATTATTATTCATCAAAAGTTTCGAATTTGAAGTTATTCATTGTGTCGCTATAGTATAGTATTTCATACATATTTCGCTGTTTGTTTTTTTTTTTTCAAATCATTTATGTACTTGAAGAGCTTGTACTTGTATACCAATTATTGTGTCAATAAATATTTCATTTTCATTCTCATTTCATTTCATTTCGCATTCGTCAATGTAATGAACTTACTTGGTATATCAGAACTGAAGATGTAGGGTAGTCATGTATCTTGTGACTAAGATCTTCTCTAAGTACACACATGTATTTATAGCTGGTCAAGTGTCAGTGTACTGTTATTATTTCCCACACAAGATACCTATAAATATGCAATACACTACATAATCACAAAACATAATTTTACAACAACCCGAGTTTTACAACGGCAAGTTTTTGAAGAAAACCCAACATTATCTTATACATACTATCTTTTCACAAATTCAATAAAATTCAGTACCCGCAATTTATATTCAATTGTTCAATTTATATCAAAATATCCTCATCAACTTGTCTAACAAAACTCAAAACTCATCATGAACAAATCCTCAACTTTATACAAAATCCTAACTCAAGTCTCAGCAAGTTGCGTGTAGTAGTGCTAGTCATTTCCATTCAGCAAGTCAAGGTACCTCTCTCTGGCACCCAACACAATCACTGGCTCTATCCAGCAGTTCTATCGTTCATTAGTCAAACCCCACTTGCATATGGACTAAAGGCGACAACAAAATAAACACAACAGTTTACAACAATCAGAATTTTCGTTAAGTTTTGTTTGGCAATCGTTCGTTACAAAAGAGCTATCATCTTCTTTTCCATTCAAAACAAAATGAAACTTCTACATGTACCTTGATATGTCGCGTCCAGGTTGCATCAAGCTGTGGGTCATTCAGTTTTACATTGCTGTATCATTCAGGTGGGTCGTACAAGTTGCTATAAGTCATGCAACTTTATCTCATCATCACTTCATCACTCTTCACTTTGATTCTATGAGAAAAATCTGTGGGCGAAAACTCTTTGGGCGATACAAAAATTATACATTTCTGCATGATCCCCGCTTCTGATCTGTTACGACCATGTAACACTCGTGGATCCTTCTTAGTAAATTAAACTTCAGTGGCTTCAGTAAATCAGAATAATCCTGTATTCATTATAATTAAATCTCTAATTACATATCTTTCAGTCATTATCGCAAATCAATATATATCACAACGCTTCTTCATCTTTATTCTCAAGTCATTCTCATTGACAGTTCTATAAGTTAGGTGACATTTGACATTACTGTAGTGGTAGGTATCACAATGTATTCTGCCAGAACAAATGATTGATAATAATTAATGTTATCGTTACATGTGAAAGACTAAGTTACATTATAACCTACGTCAATCTTTTATGTAATAAACTTTCTTGTGGATATATTTAGAGGAACACCTACGTGTGTATTTGGCGTGACAACTCCTGCATATCGATATAAAAGAAAGGAAAACCGTATGAATCACCGCAAATAGCGAAGTACCTAACTTAGGTATTGACCGGCCCATAGCAACAATATGTGTAGGTAGATATTTGCACGCGGTAAGACCTGTAAAACGCAAACGCTAAACGCAATATTGTATTCGGGCGTCATACAAATAGTAGTGACACAAGTTGACACTTCACATAATAACATTTTAAATACGAGTACAAGATAGGTTTCTTTTTTAGATAGTCGATTAGGTACCTACACAAATTAAATAAAATCGTTTATTTGCTAAATGAAATTGGTTTTTTGCTCACAGTTCCAACAATTTCACAATAATAATCAACAGGTCTTTGTATCCAATCTAGATGATTTATACAGCGTCAGGGGCCACTTTTTACCCATGCTCCTATGAACGGGACGCTGCAGTGCCTGGGACATTATTTTGATAGAGTAGACTTGCGCAGCACCTATAACATCCTCTCAGCCTAGTCGGCCATACCCACAGGAAGGACAAGGTCAATATGCGCGGAGCTGACTAAGCCGTGGTTTCCTCGCGATGTTTTATTTCACCGTTTGAAAGCACTGGGATTGCGCACACAATTTTTCTAATAGTAAAATCCATTGGTGTACGACGGGATTTGAATCCACGACCTTAGGACCGGAGGGCGGGCTTACTAGTTCTTACCAATTGACCACCCGTGCTCTAAATAATTTCGCAATACAAGTGATTGATTGCACAATTTGCATGTAACAGATGAACTTCGGTCAGACGTCTGCATACGATATAATACAGTTTGATAATAATACATGCTAATTATAAAATGCAAGTAAGAAAAAGAGTTCAGATAAAACTATACAAACTTGAGAGATTACAAATAATTTATAACCAGATAATTATTATAAAGAAAAAAGATTTGTTTGTTTGCATTGAATAGGCTCCGAAACTACTGGACCGATTTGAAAAATTCTTTCAGCGTTATGAAGCTACACTATCCCCGGGTGACATAGGCTATATAGGTATTATATTTTCAAAAAATTAGGAATCCTTACTAAAACTCCACCCGCGCGAGGCCGGGACGGTATACTAGTATGATATATACGTTGAAGCTATTTATAAGCGACGCGTGCGGGTTTCACGTGTAAGAGGATCCTGTTTGTCGTAGATGGGTTAAATTGAGATGCACGTGGATTACAAATATTAGATTCTGCCCGCGACTTCGTCGCGTTATATCCTGTTGATTTTCCGGGATGAAAAGTAGCCTATGTGTTAATCCAGTCTACGAACTATATGTTTTCCAAGTTTCATCCAAATCGAACCAGTAGTTTTTGCGTGAACGAGTGAGAAAAGTAGCCTATGTGTTAATCCAGGCTACGAACTATTATGTATTCCAAGTTTTATCCAAATCGGACCAGTAGTTTTTGCGTGATCTTTTATTTATGACACATCATAAAAGTTTTACGATGTTGCTTGCGACCAAAAAATCAGCCAGCACCCTGGTCAGCTTTCTTCGAAAGGACAGGTTTTCATAAAAACTGGCATACAAGTTACTTAGCCAGTGTTCCTAATTGAAATTACAGGCTACTGGCGACTGGTCGCGGCAACGGCCGGTTTTTGTAAACTTGTCAAAATTAGGCCCAAATCGGTTACGTTTATAAAATAACTGGTGGTTTTAATGATAATAATGCTATTGTAGAAATTCTGAAGGTCCTACTTCAGAAGATACCTAGGTAAGTCCAGAGTTACTAAGTAAGTAGGTAGGTACTGTGAATAGTCTGATACCGCGAACGGAAGGCTTTGTTTATGGTAGAGATGGTACCTACACAAATACACTTTATGGTTGTAAATAATACAATGAAACTACTTATACTTTGTATCATAGGATGTTATTATCAAATTATTATGCTACACTCGTCGATTAGGTACCAAGAAATCAGTTCTTGATTATGTTTGTTTGATAGGTATAACATTGTCCTGTTTCCGCCGGCCCCTATTCTGTTAGGTATTGCGGTTCTCAATGTATGTATGTAGGTATCTATCTACATAGTATTGTCTCTAAAATATCAATAGAATTGAATAAAGAATTTCAAGCAATCGCCTTCTGAACATATGCGTTCGGATGGGTTGAAATTGAGTGATTCTGAATGATCCAATTGTTTTGAAAAATTTGCAGAACAAAGTAATTGAATGAGTGACAATTTGATCTATTTATACATCTCTGTTAAAACTTTGATTCAGAACAGCCACGGAGGAGTTTCAATAAAGAGGTTGTATTGTGGGTAGTATCGTGTTATGGAAATATCTTCAGTCTGGTGTGTTCGCTTTCATAACATTCGTGTTTACAAACTGAGTGTCAATTCTGTTACAGGAGTTCGTTGAACTGAATCTGGAGACGGTTACATAATAAAGTATGGCGAAGTCGATAGAAATTGTGTTTTTCTGTCATGAGGGTTTGCACCAAAAAAAAATTAACATCGACATATTAAATGTAACTAATCGCACAACAGTTTTGTCGATGTTTAAGTTCGCACGGCAAGAAACTGTAAATTCTGAAATGTCGAACAAGTTTCCTCAACAAGTTGCGTTGATAATGTGAACTCGGTTCTTTGCATTGCTGCATTGACAAAATCCACGTTTCTGTGGCAGTGGAAACTCACAGTAAACTAAATCACAATTGTCGGCTGTAAAAAGTTTTCCACCTAACAAATTTAAATCAGAACCTCAAATAACTAATTAAAGGCTATCTTCAAAATCTTACCTTATCTAACGTACTCGTAGTAAAGAAAAGGGTAGCTACTCGCTGCTGGCTGAATTTTCAAAGGCTTAGTCTGCTGCTTTTACTTATTTCAGAGAATACTTGATGTCGAAAACTGAACCTTATTTCCCAGACAACTAAGTTGTTTTCAACTTACACACAGAGTACTTAGATTAAACTTTTCGAGGCTGTACTATTGTTGCGTCTACGTTTATTTTATTACAGACTATTTTACTACTGAAAGCAAACCTTATCTAGAAAAGTAGATTTCTCCTTTGTATAGTAAAAGTTTAGGTAAACGTGATGATATAGGTGGCGGGCAAGCCTACACCATAAATCATGTCTTGGGCATTCCCCGTTAAAGAGTCATGGGTGGTGTAGCCCCTGATACCGTGTATAAATCTTGATTAGATGCAAAAGCCTGTTTATTTTTATTCAAACGTGTAAAAGCTGTTTCAGGTTTGACCTATGGCAACTGCGTCATTCATAGCCTGTTGAATGCAATGAACCGCGCAGGTGCCGAAGTGAATCGATCGTGGATGGCCGGCCTCTGGGATTTATGCACCATGTCACACAAGGAATAACCAACACACTATTCCTGACATCACTCTACCATAACAGCGAGAACATGGGATATTAGAACTTTAAACTGATAACAGGAGTTCAAATTCTTTTGAAAAACGATCGCAGCTTCAGCCGACTGGGAAGTTAAAATTCTCTTGGCAAAATTATCGGCCTAAATTTTTCGCGGCTGTTACATATTTAGGATTGTTTATCCAACAGTATAGAATGAACAAGAAGCATATCGTTTTCATAGTGACAGTATTTCTGAATCTAGAACGGTATCGAACCTCCCTGCTCCCTCCCCGTTGGGAGGGAAGGGAGGAAACGAAAGGCTTTGATAGAGTTTTTCGCACACTTTGCTTCGCGTACCTTTCTACTCTGTGATGGTTCTTGTATATTTCGTGCTTGCTGTGTAATAAATAAATATTCATGGACATTTCGCACAACACCGTCTAGTCCCAACAAAGAAAATGACTATATTTTCAATTACCGATTGTTGATGAAAGTTGTAACTATGTTCATTAGAAGGATGCTCTATCAATTGATAACTTTAGCAACATTATAGAAAAGTTGTTAAATAGGTATCAGGCCAAAACTAGTACTTAGCCTAAGCCCTATAGTAAGGTTACATATCAAATAAAGAAATACGAGGTCATATTTGTTATCCAAATCTGACCGTGTCATCTAAACGCTCTAGTTTGTTAAATCGTGTCAAGCACCAAGGTCGGGTCAATGTCATTTACAACAAAACGGATCAATGAGGCCATAAAATCAAATTTACTCTAGATATAGTACTTAATACTTATTAGATTGTAACAGGAAATACATTAGGAGTACGCTGCTAGTCGCCAGAATTGGCAACCGTCCAATACACTGTTTATTTTGATTTTGCTATGATAATTTTGAGAGTTTTGTAAAAGTTCTAAATGCATTTAACTGTAAATGGGAGAATTGGATTATCGACTAAATAAGATGATATCTTCCAGAAATATTTGTTAACTGTTTGCGACAATCAGTTCCAATGATGATGAAATCTTAAATTAACTTTGGAAGATATACAACCAGAAACCCAGCTCCTTCCTGATTTATTATTCTTCGAAGCACAACATAAACACAATAAAACGATTGACAACGGAAAAGCAGAGTCGAAACATAGGTCAGGTAGGTACAAGGAAGGCTACTTAGGTCTAGCCAGGCTTGTATGTTTTCCTTTATATAACCTTCGTCATTCTCATCATCCTATACTGGTCCACTGCTGGACATAGTTCTCTCCCAAAACGCGCTATTGAACTCGGTCTTCGGCTTTTCTCACCCAGTGTCTGCCAGCTACATTTCGCAGATCGTCGCCCTATCTAACTTACCTTCATTAATATAACCTTCATTTAACCTTAATATCTCTAAAAACCATTCTATGAAAGTAAACGGCTAGCGTAAGCAATTAATAAAACGACATACCTACACCCTACCGCATACTATTACTACACTATAAGGCTTATTACCTACTCACAAACACAATATAATAATAACAATGCTCAAGTCAAGTTTTTTTTTATTTGCCTGTAACGAGTCATGGCTTGAAATCGCTGGACCTCTAAATTCAAGGTGAACCAGCTTGAAACCGCCTGAAGAATCGTCTTGTTTGAGTTCCATAGCTGTCGCAACGAGCGGAGCTTTTTATTTGCGAATAAGCTTGTTTGTTGTACTCATGATCGATATCGATGATATCGTTGATTTTGTGTTCTTCGATCACAAGCCTTTCGAGAATGCGACTGTACAACTATCGATGTTCAATAATGTCATCGATATCTACGAGTATTTAGGCTTTGTGGTCGTTGTCTTCGATCACAAGTTTTTGGAGAGCGCGGATGATAGAACTATCGTTGTCAAAAATGTATCGATAGGTATCTAAGTTAACTGTAAACCTATCGAATCGATCAATGTTTAAAAACTAAAACATAGCGATGTAAAAACAAAAACTAGAAAACGAAAATAAATCTTCGATAGAAAGGTAATTAAGAATTTATTTATATAAAAACTTTGACGAGACCAGTGGTTAGTACGAGTAGCTTAGGTTTTATAGCATATTATTGTCTTTGTCTAAGTTTATAATAACGTATTTATAAAACTTTGTATGCAGAATTGAATACAAATAGAACTCCTTCACCTTGAAAACCAACTTCAAAAGCCGGTTCGCCAAAAATATTATAGTATAGCTACTTTTTGCAAGACTAGTCGGAATGTTTTTGTTATGTAACTTTTATAAAAAACCGGATGACATCATCTAAACATTATTGGGATGACATCGCGTCCAATGAAATACGACTTTTTCACCTTTATGTAGGTCAAGATAAGGCGTATTTGAGGTTAACAACCTACACGGTTTAAATTGTTACTGGCGCTTTATTACTTACTACATCTGGAAGCTCAAATTCCGACCATAAATATAATAATAGACAGATAAATAGAAGATACTTTATTGCACATAACATACTCCTAACAAAAGTTAAAGACGAACTCAATAATAGATTGTAGTTAGAGATAATTCTAACCGTTTGTCGAAATCAGGAATTCCATACATGTCACAATATGGTTATGAGATAACAGATCTATGTGCTCAGCGTATTATCATGCTAGTATCTACATCTATATGAATTGAACACTGTTTACATCGTGTAGTACCTTAAAAATGTATCTTCATTCCAGTCACTAAGAAACGTGAGGATTAGTGAGACGAGCACAGAATATAGTACATACTACAAGTTGGGTATGTAGCTCGGGGTTGGGTGGATCCTCAAACATCGCTACTCAAGTAGCATCAGCACCTTGGAGTGCACTGAGCATGCGCGATGGAAACCACCTTGACCTTACCCTCTCCATGCTGAGCTGTCTATTCTGTAACATGTGTAATTGCATGGTGTGACTGGACTCCGCACTCACTGTTCTGTGGTTGACGCAAAACGAAAAGATGACGCTCTTGGCCGTTGACGCTTCTGATCTGTTTTTTAGTTGGTATCGTTAGAAATCTATTTAAAAACTATTGCGAAATGGTCTCCATTTATATTGGCAGAAGTGGGAGATGGTAAAACGATTACAAAGTCGTCTCGTCATTAGCTTGCAGACTCCCGTCGTCGTCGTGTGGTTACCAGTGTTACCACACTTACCGCTCGAGTTTCTACTTCCCGGGTATCGACATTTAAATGATATCCGTTCTAGATGTTGATATACTTTGTATAACCCCACTACCTAGCAACGCGTATGTGGTTCTAAATGAAAACAGCACTTTCACAATAAAAGGTTCTGAAAATAGAGTCACGCCTACAAGAGTTCCGATTGATCCCGTTCCGTTTTTAGCTGCGTAGGTAAACAAATCGATTTGTATTCGCGACGAAACGTCTAGCTTCGTAGAAGATAGATTGAAGAAGTATAGTGAGCAAGATAGCTAAAAGAAGTATTAGTACGCTTGAGATCCCGCGGCGGGGCGGTGGACTAACTGGATTGCAGCATATCTGTTCAGAGTCAGTTCAGAGCACTGTGGTTACCATAGCAGGTGCAGATACTTGTAAACAGGAAATCCTAGTTTGATGACAGATGTTTTGACTTTGGGTGTTTCGCCATCACCGATCAATATAATCATAAGCTTATTTCGTTTCCCGATCGCATAATATATAGAAATGTAGAGCGATGAACGAACAGTAAATCTGATTTAGTCAAAACCCGCACCTGAGGTGTAGTCTAATTGAATATTTCGCAGTGTGGGTGGCGTGGGGGCTCCCTCCTTCCTATTTCGCAGTCTGGGTGGCATGGGGGCTGCCTCCTTCCTATTTCAAAGGACTCACCCCTTTACCTGCCACAGATAGTCCAATTATTGGACTCCAATACTAACGAAGCGAATTAATTGTGTTATATAATAAAAACCTTCATTGATCATGTTGATGTGATTGGAACCTTTTATAAAAATGATTCTAATAACACTGAAATATTTAAACATGAAGTGTATTGATCGAAGACCAGAATAAGTCAAGGAAATTAGAAAAACCCTTTCAGTAAATAGATATTGTATATTCCTTAAACTACACAAAATCAATAGACACTCAATAGACTCACAAGACAAGACAGGTGGGAGGTAGGTGCTAATTATTTGCATCAGTAATTAGTCCACGTTTATAAGTGACGCAGGGAACACCTACGAGGGAAGCTAAGTGTGGCATCAGGAAAAGACTACGTAATATCTAGTCAAAACATACTGTTGCTATGCTGATTGACAACTCCAGACCACAGAATAGAAATGTGATAGAAGCATGACAAGGGTGGGTAATGGGGTTCCTCTTTTAGCGATATGTTAGATTTAGAGGTGCTAAGAAAGGAATTCACGAAACAGAAAGTTGTAGCTAAAAACTGTAAAAGCTTTTAAATTGAAAAAAACCTACATCAGTTTTAAAGTCACGATTTCTGAAAGAATTTTTATAGAAAGTCGAGGATAAATTGTTTGAAATACACCAATACGAGGATACAAGCTTACATGTTTTCAAGACGAGCTTTATACAACATCAGTTCAACTAGGAGCAAGGGATGGTATGGTAGGTACAGAGTGTACAGACAGACAAGCTATTCTATAGAGATTCCAAATTGTACTATTACTAAATACAATTGACTAAAGTAAAATTGACTAAATCTGCATTATTATCATAATAAACCGATCCAAGTATACGGCAAAGTACGAACGATCGTAGGTAAGTAACAATGGTTACCCAGTTGCTACCTATTGTTACTTGATAATAGTATATTATGAAAGGCCTTGCAAGAGTTGCAAGGTCGAGAAAGGCAATGCTTCGCCAACCATAGTGGCAGCAGAAGATAAACATCGAATATTTCTTCAAATATTTGCGTGTATACCTGGGTAACCAATGATAAAATATTGCTAACAACAATACTACTAATGACAGACTCCAAATTCGCTCCAGCCAGTGCTATTTATTTATCTAATTCAACTATAAACCAGACTAGATAACAAGATATTTGTGTGCCGAGCTGTTCCGTGTTTCAGCGGTCAGACGTCAATACCCTATTACTGAATATACGCAGCAGACAAGCCCGACCTTTCTTCTGTTTGTGTATTTTCGGGCTGACGAATCTACAATACCTAAGTACATCTACATATTACTTTCACTATCAGGCAGAGGCTATCTTGGACGATTGCCCGTAGCGTCACGCCGCCAGTCACGCACTTTACGAGGTGGGACAGGTACACGTAATGCGACAAAACCAAACACGTAAAGTACACAATCAGAAATGGGACTGGACATTTTCTTCCTCAATTTTCTATTGAGGCTGATAATGGGAGTTCAATATCTTGCCAATAAACAGATCTTATTACCTCATTCTTTGCATAAAAAAATACTCACATCCAAAGGTCATAGGCAAGTTATCGATTGTAAAAAGAAAGTAATATAGGTCATCATAAGAACGTTGTATTTAGCACACTCAAGGTCGTGTTATTTAACATAAAAATTCAAAAGGAGTTCAGAAGAAAACAATATCAATGAGGTGGTAGATAAATTTTCCAATGTACAACATCCTGTTTGAGTATGAAGTGAGATGTTCCACGATTATTGGCGCATTACGTATCACGCACTAGCCGCGTGATATATACCTACTAGTAGAAAGGCTCTTGAATTGATTCGTTCATGAACTCGTAGAGCTTACGATTAGACTCTATACTGGAGGTTGTAAGATCTCTTGGCCTCATAGCAACAGAATAATTGGTTCGAATTACAGCGTAGTTTACTACGGGAGATAACTCCTTGATAACCCCAGGCGAAGACCCAAAGGTCGAGCTTCACTTCGGTGTGGCTGGCGCGTGCCTATTGCGTCAATGGTCTACAAATCAATTCGGTACTTAATCGTTTGTTCTGGTGATTACATAATGGCCAAAACTGAAATAACGTGGCCGAACCTTTTAAATTTAGAAAACTGCAATAGCCTGTTAAATATAGATTTGTGTTAAAAAAAAACATGGGCGCTCATATCAGCTCAGCCTATTCAACTCAGGTTTCAGGACATACTTTCAAAAACCAATAAAAACAGAAATAAATACTGGTGCTTTATTTCTTTGCACTAGCACGCCAGTTTTGATGCATTTCAAATGGTTATCCGGCTACCCACTTGAATCTTGATCAACAATCAGTTCCAAGGTGGGTCGGAGAGACCATCTATCAACAGAATGATCACACATTGTACGTAGTTAATGCAATTCTGAACTGTTACTGACAGAATAGTTTGCAGCAATCCTGATAGAATAATTTGTAACATGCTTGCTTGATAAATAAATTGCCCCATTTACTAGTTGACAGACGGGTTCGTGGATCTAGATTTACTAGATTGCTGATGAAAGGAAAATCTTTTGTTCGACCTTTTATTCTATCAATCACTAGAATAGTAGGTAAAGGTACCTTATTCACATTCTGTTCTTATGTCGATTAAATTGATCTTTTTAAAATCACTTTTCAGTGTTGTATTATGTTCTTTAATTCCTTACGAAACATAATTTTTTCGCATAAAGCGAGGCAAGGAAGCAATGTTGCGCCACATTTATAATTTGTATTATTCATTCGCAAGTTTATCGCAAAGTTATCATTTTTCAGAAATTCCATGAACTTTTAACGCATGCGTGAGTCCAAACTCTGCCAATGATTTCATCAATATTATGAGAGTAATTTAATCCGACGACAAATATGAGGGGAGGGTGAAGTTATAGCAGCATCAAATAATCATTATTTACGGTTTATGCTGCCTTGTCATTTTGTCTATGAAATAAAAATGCGTTATACGTAAACGATACTTACACAAATCGTTACATTATTTCTTCCGTGGTTACGTTAATAGCGTAGTTTTCTTTCAATAATAAATGACATTTGTAAATTTGGATCGGTAATACGCGTAGTTATAACCAATTTATTAATTTGTTACAACGTTGTTGTGCCTGGACCAGAAATGCCGATTCCTTACGTCCTTTCCTACTCCCATATCTCTTGTAGATTCTCACCAGCAGAAGGTATAAAGGTTGTCACGTCCACGTTTCTTTTGCGTGCCGTGGCATCGATGCCTATTTGCAGGCAGGCACCTATTGTGTGAATTTCAACTGCTGCCCACCAGTCCTGCATATGACTGATGTGCTCCTCCCATTTTAACTTGACAGTCTTTTGTTCAACGACCCCGATAACGCAGGAAGAATTTCGTGAAGGTAGAATTGCAGGAACTCCACTGGCAAGTCGGGAACTGGCTAGATTTAGAGCAAGGAATATGCGAGCTCTTCTAAAGGAGTCCACCACTTTTGTTGCTGAGCCAGCGATGTAACAAGCACAAAAAATAAAAAGATGTACTCACCTAAGCACATAAGCATCAACTTGTTCGCTCTGGGTGAAAGAGATGATCTCGCAACGAACTATCTTGAGGACGTTCTCCCATTGTTGCCTGAAATAAAGAAGAGAATGCAGTGGTTTACTAGAATAATGAGGGCTTAAAATCAGTTATGTCAGTATCCTTCTACCTAGGTGTTTGTCTACTACAAGCCTGTTTGATTTCGTGTAAATCATGACGACTGAAGTGAGTAAAGGACTTTCCGACCTTGAAAGGAACTACAGTTGATGAATCAATGCAGGAAGGGAAAATAGGCAGAGAAAAGTGTTGTTGGCAATGATCTTAGTAAGCACTTTGTTACTAATATCGTTGGTTGTTGGGTAGGTACCCTTTCGAGAAATTCATAGTGCAATTAAGTAGGTTACTTAGTTTATGAAAAATAAAAAAACTGAAGAATAGAGACGTCGAATGGGGATGGAGAGGTAATAATTTGTAGAGATCATTAAGCTCTGGGCAACTAGCGCCGAGGTGGAGAACAAATGTCTGCCCCGGGACGGGACACAAGAGTCAGCGAGATGCACTGTTTTGAAGCTGTTAAGTACGAACCTCAAAATGGGTTTTTTTTTTCATGCAATAGCCAACGCCAACAGCATAGAATTAGATACATAATAAAATCGGTTCTTACGGTCTTGACTCTGGAAAGGCATCCAGAATGTTTCACTTACAATATTCGCTTCGCTAAGGGGAGGTTGCCGTATCGCATCGCTCGTAAGTACCTAGGTAAGGTACCTTACCTACCTAGTAACCTAACTTCGACATAGAATAGAAGTATCTATAACCTACTCCACCCGGCCTCATATGGCAGATTCCCCCGGCGAGCTTTTGGGTCCCGCACTTTTTATTTAATTTATAAGGGTGCCATGTCACACAGATCAGATGCACACATGGGGTCGTCGGGATAGGTAGGTAGGTAAGTACTTTACGGCGGCGCCCGGCGGCAGGGGCGGGCCGCCGCCGCCGGTCAGTGACATAATATTGACAATCATCATTCAACCACGCACAGGCCAAAATTGGTAGGAGGTAGGTATACCTACCTACCTAGATTTTTGATAGACACAACAGGGATGTGGGGAAACAGCTGTCGCGCAATGCACGAGGTAACAGACAAATAGTAAGTTCCTTTTGACAATAACCAGTTTTGTACGTTGGCAACTCTGGATTGATAAGAGCTTGGTATATTCTCGTTTGTCATTATATTTTGTAGGATTAACCGTAAAACTGCGCGCACCTATTATTAGGATATATTTCCTCTTCTTAGCAACCTGAATTAAGTACCGTCATCATTTTAATGCATTAATAACATTCAAAGAGCTCGTAAAATATAGTCGTGCGGATGACGTCACTTGTTTACGCGTTCTCGACGCACCTGCGAGCCACCTGCGGCTGACGTCACTTGTTTACTAGCTGCTATATAAACGGGGCGATAAGAGCGGCGAAGCGAGTCTCAGACGGACTTTCGTCCGATACACATGTCTTATAGCGCTCTAGGGTTGCTAATTATTGTGTGAGACTTACGTGAATCTCAGCGGACTTTCGTCCGATGCACATGTCTTATGGCGCTCTAGGGCTGCTAATTATTGTGCGAGATTCACAGGAGTCTAGCAGTTACTATGTTCGAGTGTGGAAGTACATGGTAGTTTGTCGTGGAGGAGTAAAATAGCCCACGGCCACAGGGTAAGCTAACAAAATAACGTACTACTATTTCTGAGAGGCTAGTGAGATTTTGGGAAGACAGTTCCGCGTTAAAATCTATTATCCGCGATTAATCTGAAAGTCTACTTGCGTACCTTTGTACATGGACTAGTTCGGTCGATTGGGGAGGAACGTTGTATACGTTCGGGTACCGGGGCTTCTGACTTGGTTCAGAGCCCGTCGAGCACAGCTCGATAGATGGGCATTAGTACTTGGGAGTCCCGGGGTATAGCCGGCTGGGAAACCGATGACCTTCGAATATCAGCGTTGGTGCATCAGATCTCTCGAGTACTAAGGGTCCAGGCTTAGCCGAAGGGATGTGCCTCTGATAGCGATCAGAGGCACGGAGTGGCCCACAGGGCTGTGGTCGACCTTTTGAGAGGAAGCGGACTGGTTGCTCGTGGGGAAGGTTGGCGGTAGCACTTGGCACAGCCAAGCTCAACCGGTTGTCCTTTGAAGGACTGGAACAGCCTAGTTCTGAGTTTAACTAATAAGGGCTGGAATCCGGCACTATCACTGGCGTAACTGCGTGATGGTGAAGAGACCAGGGTCGACCACGTGGCCTTCTGCCAGCTTAGGGTAGTAAAATCATTTGCGAAGCAGTTTACATGACAATAAGTCAACCCACAATCTCATCCTCATGTTATCTTTGTCGTACGGGCTTGTCACCGTTTTGTGATAGCCCTAGCATAGTATAAGGCGCGACAAAAATGGTGGAGATGCAGGGATCTCTGGAACCCTGAGAAGCCAGATGGTTTTTCTGGTCCCAACCACCGGGTTGGTTAGAATCATGTTTGGGGAAGCCTGATTCGTTCGGGTTCTCTCCAGATAAAGGTTTTTTATTTCAGTTTTTTAAAAGAAAAAAAAAATATACCTTACTAAAGAAAAGAAGTGTGTTGTTTTATTATACAATTACTGCCCAAATTATTTTGTTATTTCCTGACTTGAATTTCATTTTTAAATAATATCCCAGTAAATTGTTTTGAGCGGTTATCTCCCGTTTTTTTATTTGGTAGAAACCGCCTACTTCAGAAGTGGGATGGGGCTCAATAGCTCTATCCCCAAAGTGAAAATTATTTTACTCTAAAATTTTTATGTATTAAATCGTGGTAAGAAGTATAACTAAGCCTGATACTTTTTTTTCATGTGATTATGGTGTGATGTACCCTCGACGAGTGCTGCGTCAGCAGAGCCGTGACTGCCAGCCCGATCATCATTTTTCCGCCGCAGTCACGTCCGCTAGCATCGCCTCCAGCAGTACCCGGGATGCAGAGTCCACGACCCCAGCATCTGTGCCGGCGAGTGCTGTGTCGTTGTTGAGCAGTACTGAACGTTATTTGGAGTAACAAGGTCAGATCCAACCATTTTTTGTTTCGATCTTTAATCGCTGGTTCTTATGATGATGTCGATTCTTAGTGTAAAAGTTAAATGAGTGCGTAAAATTGGAATAGAAATTATTTTTACGCAACGTACAATTATTTTCATAATAAAACATTTAAATGCGTAAAAAAGTAACCCACTCAGCAAAATTAAATGCTAAAGGTACACGGTGGATCTTTTAGCGCTGGTTTTGGATTGATTTTAATTGGATACTGGAAGGACAACGAGTACTCCCAGATAGCTAATTGCTTGAAGGGAAATATTTTAAGTTTGTTTACCTTTCAAATATAAAATATAACTACATTTTTTCACACGGAATCAATAATATTGCAAACTTTCTATGAAGTTATGCGTGCTGATAGTTAACGTATTTAGACTATGCCATGCACTCTAGTCATACGCCTAAGTGATGAGATCATTATAATTAGTGGAGAACGATGGTTGTAATAATTATGTAGAATTGATGCATAGTTATATGCCTACTTTCCTATCTTAAACTTTTTAAGTATGAAACTACGACCGTTTCCTCTGAGTATGTTTCTTGATCGATAATGACCCGTTAGTAGCAAAAAACCGGATTTGTTTTTCGCGAAATATTTATTCCGTAGCGTTGGTTGACAAATGTTTTTAGTGCTAGTATTTCTGCGGGTAGATCAGGATTGAAAACATCAAGGGTTTTATTTGCTGTGCAAGTCACTAGGCCATGACATCACTGCTTGTTTCGCCAAGCTACGATTTATCACAACAAGAATATATTTTTTGTCTAAAGTTGAAAGGTGTGGTTATTCAATGCCTCTAGGGCGTATCTATATACCGTAACGGGAGGAATACGGAAAACTCTTTATTGCACACTGCGAGGAGGTTGTCGAAGTCAAAATTTCTTTATTCAATAAAAACGCAAGGATCTTTGAAATCGTCTTATAACTAGGTGATTCTAAGTATCTGGGATTCTAGGTTGCATATTTGACACGGAGTTTTTATTTTTATGTGAAATGGGCGCATTATCGCTGAAAACTTGTTGAAAGAAAGAATTTAGTTTATTTACTGAACAGGTGCAGATTTACGTCTAGATATTCTATGTTTGTCGTCAGTCAAAATGAATGAGTGTATCGGTGCTTATAGGGACAGATACCACTGACGTTTCTAAGAGTCTTTTCTTAAACAGTCTGTTGTATGAGATGTTTTTACGATTTAGCTGTCAAGTGAAGGTGAGATGAATCATTGGTGTAGTTTAGTACGAGTGTTGTATTCCTATTAATTTTTTTGTTTCGTTTTTTCGTATGAGTTGGTGCCCAGCTCTGGTGACTGAGTTTATTGGCCGCCATGGGGCCTCCGTCGTGGCTTAGCAATTGCTAAAAGCCGTAACCTACAGTTTTACGTGCCCTCTGAAGCACGGAATTGCTCAGATGTAAATACTACTAGCTGTCATCTAATCAAATACCTAGTGACCGCACAGGACATTGTTTGGCTTAGATAAAATCGGTGAAGATTGATTAAGCAAGCTACGCCACAAGTGCAGTTGTAATAATTATACATTGTTTTCTTCTGTTGAAATAATTATGAACGCGAATTAGCACCTTATGAAAAAGTGCAAGCAATGTTTTTGCTCTGTTGAATTATGTAGGTGCTACCTACCACTTTCTACGACTTAAACCGCGTTTCTTGGCACTTGTCATATAATATATTTCTAATGTTATAAATTAAGCTCTGAGTCTATTCAAACTCTTGCTTATTATTTCATCATCTTCGTCATAATACTCCCCTCCTGGCCGTTATCGGCTACGGTGTCATTAATAAATAATAATAGTGAGCATTCATGAACATTTCACATGGCGCTGTCTAATCCCAAGCTAAGCAAGGCTTGTAGTGTGGGAGCTGGATGCTGATGGAATATTTATATACTTTTTGTTGATACATACTTATAATACACGGTAACACCCGGACGTGAACAAACATCTGTGTTTGCCATACATGAATGTTTTTCTAGGTGGGGATTGAACCCACAGTACTGCTGCTTGATGTCTGTGATTACCTCCAAGATGACTAGAATAGCCAGTATTTGGCTTTTAAAAGGTTCTTGCACACAAGGTGCATGTTAAAGTGCCGTTGATATTGTAGTAATAAGTGTTTTTCATCTTCGTCATACGAGTTGGATTGGAAAGAACACAATTTCAGTCTAATTGAGCTCTGGTCTAACATTGATATGTTCCTGTTTAGGTTTATAAGTACTTGTTTCTGATAGTTGGATTTCGCAATGGTTTTGAAGTTCAAACCGGATGTTTTTGGTTTGATTTTAGATTTTAATGATCATGACTTTATAGAACGACCTAGCTAGTTGTTAGTTGAAGGTTGAAACTGTTTACTTCGAATGTGTTCGTTTTGTTACCGTTAGCAGAACGGAAGATGGTCGAATGATATTTGAAATGAGGATTGATTTGAAAATATCTGGAGCTTCTAAGTTTCTTATTGGTAGCAGGCTTTCGGATTGGTTGAAGTATGTGTCATCGAATCTAGACTTACCAATTTTTGAACTTTTTGTAGCAAGCAAGGAGACTAAGCGTCATAATTGATTAAGTTTATACGAAGTCTGACCCTACTTTTATACAACGCACCCGAAAGGGAAAGAATATCGGTAGCTAGTGAATGTCATTGCTGCATAAGCAGCACCTTCTTTTTGTTTGGGGAGTCCCTGGATGGGAGTCCAGGTGAGTTGCAACCTCACGACTGGTCGAAGTTAACCAGAATCTACAATGTCCTTATGAAGACTTACAAGAAGAAGAAAGAGATACTAGTGAAAACCGCTTGTAAGATAATTCTACTATACCGCTGTAAATCTTTATAAAACACTTGGTAGCACATTCACTACTTAAGTACGAACCTATTCCTGTTTGCTTAGTTAACACAGCAGTCGTTTTGTATTACATCGATTAATAAAGCATACCTAGTAGCCCGAAGATTAGTAATTTTTGTGTATATTACATTTTGGGTACTATTTTGTCTTTGATCTTTTAGTTAAGATATTATTACCTTTATGACTGTTTGTTGTCAGAAAATAAATAACCTTCCTCGATAAACCTCCTGGCAGGCAAGAAGATTCATCTGGTACAAAGCTTAATTTGTTTTTAATAATAACAATTGACCGAGAGAGCGAGGCGTCTCGGTTTCCTGATTTGCCAGAAATGCTTCTGTTGTGAATAGGTCCCAAGTAAAATAGACTTGGATTCGAAGATACTTTTGGATTTAATGTTCGTAAACAAAATATTATTTATATAATAAAAAATGAAAGCACGCGTCATACGCTTGAGAGTTGTGGGAAGAAAGATGTTGCCCTCTTGCGGGCGGCGACGCGGACTCGTGGTTCAGCGCCAAACGCCATGCTTGGCATGGATAAAGTAGTTGTTGCTTAAACAGCTTCTGTCCGTCGGTTCTCTCTTACAGGTCGCATTTATCAGCTGATTTTGACGAGGATCGGCACACGGGTTCTTCGATTTATTCGAATTTTTTAGTCGATCGTGATTTTTGGTTGGGGGAAAAAAGAGTGGAAATCCAGTATTGATTTTTTTCCCGACAATGTAGGCTTACATTGCCTACCTATTAGTCGAACTGTGCAGTCCTCTCCGGCTTTGCGAGACACCTCCTGGACACCAGATTCAACCTCTAATTTTGCTTAAGTCTACATAGGTAAACCTACTGGGAGGACCTGGTGCCTGAGATTTGATTTTTGTCAGGGGAGTGAAGGAGTCTGTCGGTTATTGCATGGCTAGAAAGGTTTCGTAGTCCATGTTATTAGTAACGGAGACTTAGTTAATGACTTAACGATTTCATTCCTCTGGATATGGTTTCATACCAGGACAATTATGTTTTTAGCGATCACATTTAGGATTCTTTTATTGCTCTCGTGTAGTCTACTTAGATAGCAGAAATGTCTTTATGGACTTTGATGGTTTACTACGCTGCGGTGGTCGTATGGCTAACATAGGATTTCAGTATGAGGTATCCGGTCTTAATTAGAAGAATTCTTAAATGAGTGAACTTTAGAGAGTCCTTTTCATTTACAGGTGTAAATTACTTTTGGTCCATTAAAAATAAGATGGGTGTCATTATTCACATGTTTCGCTGTACGAGCGGTTCATTTTAAAATTGTGAAGGGTCTTTCTGCAGAAGAATGCCTCCTAGCCTTTCGAATAGTTTGCAGCCAGAGGAAGAATCCCAGAAGGAGGGTATCCTGACAATGCCTTTAGTTATAAATTGGGAGATTTGTTACTCAATTGCTCCATAGTATGATAGATTCTGTGAGCGCCTGGTTGGTCTTATCAAGCATTGTCCAAAACGCACTTTAGAAACATCTCGAGTGGCAGCAAGCTACTAGCAGCGATGAAGGAAGTAGAAGTGGTCATTTATTCAAGACCACTAACCAGAGTTGGCACTGAAGTAAATTGTTGACCTATTAGCGACGCATGTGAGTCACGAGAGTAAAGGTTGATGTTTCATTTTCACTGGTTCTATAGAGCATCTATATCCTCTGGAGTGTCCACGGCCTTTGCAGACAGTGGAGCGGGGGCCGGAGGGGAGCAGCAAACGTATGGCTGGGGATATAAACAACTTGGAGGTCGGTTCTGGTTCCGGAAAATGAGATGGAGTCTTATGTTTTAGGGACGGCCAATGGTCCCGGACAGTCTTGAAATCCGGTTCGGTCTACGAGGTAGGCGACCCGGCACGTGGTGATAACGTAGAGGTTGCTTTTAGCCCAGGTCAAGTAAATATAAATAAGTAAATATAAATAAGTAATAAATAAATGCCCTGCTAGAGTGAAACTTTTGTTTTGTTGGGTGTGTCGCGCAATGCACGAGGTAACAGACAAATAGTAAGTTCCTTTTGACAATAACCAGTTTTGTACGTTGGCAACTCTGGATTGATAAGAGCTTGGTATATTCTCGTTTGTCATTATATTTTGTAGGATTAACCGTAAAACTGCGCGCACCTATTATTAGGATATATTTCCTCTTCTTAGCAACCTGAATTAAGTACCGTCATCATTTTAATGCATTAATAACATTCAAAGAGCTCGTAAAATATAGTCGTGCGGATGACGTCACTTGTTTACGCGTTCTCGACGCACCTGCGAGCCACCTGCGGCTGACGTCACTTGTTTACTAGCTGCTATATAAACGGGGCGATAAGAGCGGCGAAGCGAGTCTCAGACGGACTTTCGTCCGATACACATGTCTTATAGCGCTCTAGGGTTGCTAATTATTGTGTGAGACTTACGTGAATCTCAGCGGACTTTCGTCCGATGCACATGTCTTATGGCGCTCTAGGGCTGCTAATTATTGTGCGAGATTCACAGGAGTCTAGCAGTTACTATGTTCGAGTGTGGAAGTACATGGTAGTTTGTCGTGGAGGAGTAAAATAGCCCACGGCCACAGGGTAAGCTAACAAAATAACGTACTACTATTTCTGAGAGGCTAGTGAGATTTTGGGAAGACAGTTCCGCGTTAAAATCTATTATCCGCGATTAATCTGAAAGTCTACTTGCGTACCTTTGTACATGGACTAGTTCGGTCGATTGGGGAGGAACGTTGTATACGTTCGGGTACCGGGGCTTCTGACTTGGTTCAGAGCCCGTCGAGCACAGCTCGATAGATGGGCATTAGTACTTGGGAGTCCCGGGGTATAGCCGGCTGGGAAACCGATGACCTTCGAATATCAGCGTTGGTGCATCAGATCTCTCGAGTACTAAGGGTCCAGGCTTAGCCGAAGGGATGTGCCTCTGATAGCGATCAGAGGCACGGAGTGGCCCACAGGGCTGTGGTCGACCTTTTGAGAGGAAGCGGACTGGTTGCTCGTGGGGAAGGTTGGCGGTAGCACTTGGCACAGCCAAGCTCAACCGGTTGTCCTTTGAAGGACTGGAACAGCCTAGTTCTGAGTTTAACTAATAAGGGCTGGAATCCGGCACTATCACTGGCGTAACTGCGTGATGGTGAAGAGACCAGGGTCGACCACGTGGCCTTCTGCCAGCTTAGGGTAGTAAAATCATTTGCGAAGCAGTTTACATGACAATAAGTCAACCCACAATCTCATCCTCATGTTATCTTTGTCGTACGGGCTTGTCACCGTTTTGTGATAGCCCTAGCATAGTATAAGGCGCGACAACAGCTGATTCCAGAACATTCCCCAATTCCCCAACCACCAAATTCTATTATATTGAGCCTTTACACGCTGGTATTGACAAATAGCTTACGGCGGCGGTAGATGATTAGTGTTGCTTGAATTGAATGGAATAGAATCAGGTAGGTACCTATTCATTTTTTGCATGTTTATGTAATCCGATGATTGTTTTTTCAGTTGCCGGGAGGACTTTACAAAAACGATTTAAATACAAGCAATTTACTATTTACCTTGTTATAGCTACCTACCTAATAATTTTGTAAGTAAACATAATAAAATAGTGAAATGGAACTTACCGGGTTATTTTTCTTAGATCCGCATTTTTAGCCGGTGTGAACCATATTTCTATGAGCTTCTCTACACCTTCAAAAAATTGCTCATTATTTTCACTACTATTTAATATTTCTGTTTCAGCCATGGTAATGTTTTCTCTTTTGGATAAATTGTTTTTATTCGAACACTTCTGAATCACGACCGCAGCGGACAAATGTCTAAAATTGACTGAATGAAGTGAACAAATAAATCATTGATTGATGGATGAATGAGTGAGAAGTGTGAGGTGAGCTGAGAAGTGAACAGAGGAGGTGAACGAATGAAAAGAAATGAAGGAAATGATTGGCTAAATTCTACGTAAGAAGAGATCATGACTAGTAAGTAAAGTACCTAGCTCTTTTTATCATAGCCAAATTATAGCGAGTAAGCAAACGCGCGCAAATTCAAATACAAGACGTGCACAGTTGCCTGAGCAGTGAGCAAGCAGGTACCTACTATGTGATTCTAAATTAGTTTCTCAATAAAATTAGGATCAAAGATTGGACATCAAAGAAAGACATGTCAAACTGAAATAAACTACTTGGTTTCTGACTAGTAATATGTATTTTTTTAGGTAGGTAGTTACCCAAATCTATGCTTGAGTAACGATTGCTTTCTTAGGATACGAACTCTATAATATAGGTACCCTTAAATAAGATTCAAGTTGTGCATAGATCATCTCGGGGTTTTATTCTACTAACTATACTATAACTTTCCCTTCTTTTCCTCTAAGCACTAAATAAAAGAGTTCAGCAAGATTTTTCCAAAGACCAAGTCAACAACCAGCCAGGTAGGTAGTAGGTACATAAAATACCTACAGCTGGTTCATCATCATCTATTATTTCCATAATGATGGGATCAGTAAAAATTATTGTAATTTCTTGCATTCATTTATTAACAAAACGTAGAAAAAGTACAAGATCCCAACCCATATTTATACAGCAAACATTTAGGTACATTGTCGAAAAATGATCGTTGTAGTTTACTTTACATGACCATTGTTTAGCACAGAATAGATTTTTGTCATAAGTTTTCAAAGACTGACACTAGTTTGTGGAGTTCTCCGTTTTCAACCTTTTTCACCATTTTGAATTTAGGTTTAATCACTGGAATGATCGGCGGTGAATCCGGCTCTGCAATTTCTTCACAAAAGTCTTCTATATTTGGTTCAAGATCTTTTTTCATAGATGTGGAGCTTGAGGGTTTTTTATGGTTCAGTTTTTTTACGTCTTCAACATTTGCATTCAGTTCAATAAGGTTCCGGTAAATTCTGTCATTGCAATGGAAGTTCAGCTTTTTCGTAACCTGAAATAATAATAAAAATGAGGTTATACCTATGCATTCCAAAACAGGACTTTGCAACTAGCCTAGATGATTTATACAGCTTCAGGGGCCTGTCTTTACCCATGCCTTAATGTATGGAATGCTGTTACATGCCAAAAGGTGTTCAGGTATAGACTATTATATAAAATCTTTATAAAACCACTTTTGTAAGGAAAGAGTATACAAGATAAGGTGTGTAGGTTAAATAGTCACTTACTTTAGCAATAATTTTACTTTTATCCACATTTAGCTCTTCTGATCTCGACGGTGGCAGGACAGTTAGCTTTATATCGGAGAGGTAATTGGCTAGAGCTTCACTGGAGCACAAAGTTGGCTCATTTAGCCTATTCTTTTGCGAAGATCCGGAAGATCTGCCAGTTACAACTTTTGAAGAACAACCGACAACATCATGTACGACTTGCTTTTGGACCGGAGCCCTTATTTTCTTCTCACAGTTTCGGACAAGAGTTTTCTTGACTTTTGGATCAGAACCAAGCTTATTCATCCTCAACCAATAGGTACCGGTCGCTCGCCAACATGCAATCCAACCAATTTATATTAAACTACAAATCTAAACAAAATAATTCAAATTTTTTTGTTTGTTGGTAAACAAAAGGATTTTTGACATTAATTGATTATTTGAATTTGACACTGACAGAGTCGGTCGGAGGCAGTCAGTGTCTGGTTGAAGGTCTGAAAGTCCCTTTATATAGGTTCCTATAGTATGCTCTCTACGGAAGGTCCCGTCGTCGTCGCTGAATTTATCAACCATATCTACGCAATAAAAAAACAATTTTTATCAATCGGGTAAGCTGAGTGAAAAGTGGAAAAATTCGGTGCCGATTTTAGCATTTTTACACCCTCAGGAACAGTCAAGAACAATGATGAAAACAGAGTGATGAAAACTTGCACAAACGATCATAGTGATTACTTTAATTTTCATAGCGAGCGACGACTGGAACGGCACTTAATTTTGTTTGTGATCGAAAAATAACGGAAACTATAATGAAGTATGTAATTTTATGTAATGTCAGTGTCAAAAAAAAAAGTTATTTCATTGTCATGTTATGGTGTTGTCAGTTGTGTGTATGCGTGTGTGTCTTTTTCCGTATAGTCTACGATGGATGTGTGTAGTTTGTTCTGTTCTGTCAGTTCTGTTTGTGTGTTTTTTCAGTAGGTACCTATTTCACCTATTTCAGCACAATTCCTAGTTTGTCGTGTTGTCTAATTCCTTCTTCTTCAATAGTAATTGTACGGCTTTCGCTCTCCCTATATTGTGATAAGTAGTTCATCAGTTGAAATACATTATTCGAGTCCTTTGTGAGATGTCTAGTGAAACATCCAAGTTCATCGTAAGTACCTACCTACTTCAACTCAAAAGCTGTGTGTAATGTAAATTATCATCACAGTATAAAGTGGAATATAATTTTCAGAACCCTGATAACTTGCCTGTGGAGTCACTGACGCTCTCTGTGTCTGACGCTGGTGTAGTTCGTCAGGTAAAAGCCTTGGTAAGCATCATCTTGTACCTACCTAGTTTTCAAACATAGAACTCGCATTCAAAGACAACATTAGGGGAACTCCCTGATAATGTTTCTGTTACTCTAATCTCTCAGTACTCAATACTTACATTACATAGTACCTATCTGCCTAGGGTCCTTTGAGGTTGTAAATCGAATATCCCATTTGGTACATAATCACATTTTACAGTACGTCTTACTAAATAACCTATTTCAGGATACATATTGGGTACCTAGTCGCGAGCTGACACTGTACGAAGGACCGCCATCGGGCAGTACTTTAGTGATAGGTGCTGTGGAAGCATGGAAAACCGAGATGGAAGTATATTTGGACAATGTCAAGTGGATGCTCAGCTTAGAATATCACAGGTACCTACTAAAGTTTTGCCATATTTAGCTTTATGTTGCAATACCTTGTTAATACTAAAACCTCACAAATTATTACAGATGTGAAAGAATTTTATTAAAAATAATTGGTCACTATCTGATTATCAGAGTTATTTAATTTTGCATGATAAAATTAACTAAATTATCTAGCTAGATAATATTGTTTCATATAATTTGTTTTGTTTAGTTGAGTTTATTTTGCTCACGCTGTGGCGTCGTGTAATTAGGGAAATACAAAGCATTACTACTTTAGATTTAAGAATTTACTTGATAATTATAATTTCCTTGTTGGACGCTCTAAATAAAATAACTAAATAAATTATGTTTGGAGTTTATCAAACAGGCGTAGTATAAGCACTGTAGGCAATGATTTCTCAACAGAAAAATAGACTATAATTATTTGTCCCTTTGTCTTTTTAATACAATATAAGCTGATGGCTACTTGATGTTAAGTGGTAATCACTTGACTCACTATGCACATCCTACAAAGACATGCTCTTTGATGCATTGAACTGCATGCATCAGTCTGGGACATCTGAGTTATTGTATTGCTTATGCTAATCATGTAAATAAATAAATATTCATGGACATTTCACACAACACTCTCTAGTCCCAAACTAAATGAAACAGTCTTCTTTCTCTGATGATCAATGTCTGGGATCCAAGACTCCAATGTTAAATCTATTATGTCTCATTGAAACCTGTTATAAAGATACCTTCATCATGGCATATTATTATTTAAAAGGTGGTCTAGAAGTAGTGTGACCATAAAGTTTAATCTTCAGGTTCTGGAGCACAGTCCTATACCACCCGGAATGCATGGACTCTCTGGTATCATTCCTGCAGGAAGCTAGCCCCCCCTACTTGCCCCCCCATGAGAGCAGAGACATACACAAACTGTATGAGGATATTAGAAAACATGTGCTTATTGTATTCAGCCGACTTGTTACTAATAAAGAGAGCAAGGTATGTTTTATAAATAACATTATAAATATTATTTTATTCTATTGTTATGGGAGGTAACTTCATGCTATTTTATTTATTATGAATTAATTATCAAAGTCGCAAGATCAGATCTGATATAGTCTATTTGGTGGGTCACATATTTAAAAAAAAACTGAATTAAATTGTGAATTCAAGCTCTTAGGCTAAAAAACTGCTGACTCGAGCGTGATTCAAGAATAAATTGACATCAGTAGAGATTTTCATAGAAAACTTAAAAAAAAACAATACTTTAGTCTCGATTCTCACTTGAGTATTGTTTCTGCATAATATGAGCCTTAGAGTCTTAGCCTTAGATTATTTTTAATTAGTTGTTATGTCCTTTTAAACATCGTATTTCGGTAAATCAGTTTATTGAGCTTGGTAGCAAGACATGTAGAAAAAACAAGTGAAGTGCAATATATAACTACCCACTACTTATTGTTTAACAAGGTGTGGCAAGTACCTACACTACAGCATAGATAATATAAACTACTAGCAGTTGCCCGCGACTTCGTACGCGTCTACAGTTTCCATGTACATTATATTATCTGTGCGTGTACCGAGCGGATACTTCTTTGAGAAACTTGACATTACACCTCATTACACCGAATTCGTACCTACTGGAATGTCAAACGCTAGTCGTTAGACCAAAGAGGTAGTACTACGCCCTGTCAAACTGACGTGACATGACATGACAATGAAATCCTCTTGCCAATTGGCGCTGCTAATCCTTTTCGTTCATTTTATCCTGTAGATCCTGTTAATTATTCGGGATAAAAAGTAGCCTATATGTCAATCCAGGTTACGTACTATATATATGCCAACTTTCATCCAAGTTGGTTCAGTAGTTTTGACGTGATTGAAACACAAATAAATAAATAAATAAATATATAAATATTCAGGGACATTTCACACAACACCCTCTAGTCCCAAACTAAGCAATACTTGTAATATGGGAACCAGATGGCTGATAGAATACTTATATACTTTTTTTTTTGTAAATACATACTTATGATACATAGTAACACCCAGACATAGAACAAACATCTATGTTTTTCACGCACAAATGTTTGTTCTTGGTGGGGATCGAACCCACGACCCACAGCACGGAAGGCAGAACTATTACCGACTGAGCTGTGACGCCTGTCAACAAACATCCAAACATCCAAACATCTAAACATCCAAACATCCAAACATCTAAACTTTCGCATTTATAATATTAGTAGGATAGTAACTACAGATACAACATTAGTAATGACATATTTTTTCTCTCTTCCAGTCCCAATGGATGACAAAAGAGTTTATGGCTGACATTCTGTACAATAAGTTCATATTCACAATACCTATAATTTGGGATATCTGCATTACTTACGGAGTGGACAACCCTAGACACGTTAGCAGATTGTTGGCAAGTGTGTTCTCAATACAACCACAGTATGACAACGATGCTGTGGCAGCTGTCGCTTTTGTGCATGAGGTATGAAATAACTAATATATCATTAAATTAAACAAACGATAGCCCAATGTTCTAAAGACATTACAAAACAAACTGGTAAACAATGATCAATACTTGCAAGGAACCGGAAACAATGGCCTTAAAAATGATGGTGATAAACATAAAATAAAAGTGGTTACAGGTTTGTCACCAATAGATAGTGGTGATTACCATTAATTAGCTACGAATGAAGGTGAAATATATTAGGTATTACGGGACAACGTCTTTGCGAACGAAGTCGCGGGCAGCCTTTACTTTGTAATAAGCTGACTTCGTCCTTAAGTCTTGGAGGATTCTTAAAAGCACGTTAATAAATGCAGACATAGAGCACATCTGTTTTTATGACACAAAATGTGTTTGTTCAGGGAATCGAACCCAAAACCTGCTACAGAAAAAAGAGCTGATCAACTGAGTTGTAAAATCTGTGAAATTCTCACAACAAAAACATTTATTTATGACACTTTTTAAACTCAACAGGCTTTTAAATTCATCATTCTACAAGTAAACAAAAACTACGATAGCGCCGACCCACCGAACTTGCCGGAAACTTTCAAAGGTTTCTCCGAAATACCACGTCCGTCCTCTAGCAAAGCCAAGGACAAAC
Organism: Gandaritis pyraliata; assembly: GCA_947859175.1. NCBI lineage: Eukaryota > Metazoa > Arthropoda > Insecta > Lepidoptera > Geometridae > Gandaritis > Gandaritis pyraliata. Next base: position 1,308,474 of record OX401866.1, on the reverse strand, counting down.
TGACGGTGGAAATACTGAGAGATTTAATTATACATCTGCTGGATACAGCCATGACGCTGAGACTATTTTTAGAAGTGTATCCAAAGGCTGTGAAAATTCTTAGGAAAACGAATTTTGTAATTAGGTAAGTGGCGAATTTGAACTGGAAGAGTTCAAAGTAAACGATTAGAAAAATGGATGATACCTATGTCCAGCATTGTATCCTTCAGGCTGATGATGATCAAATGCAAAAAAATATCAGAATATAAGACAGTATATGGTATAGGAATCGCATTCGAGAGTTTTCCGACAATAAGATAAGTACCAAAATTGATCCACATTCGTGCAAATTTTGTGGTCAGAAAACTTGTTTGATACTGAATGAATCAAAATAATATTTTTGGTTAACCTTCCCTTCAGTGAGTTTATATCTTCAAAAAATGTTGAAATGTGCGAGCGAGAAGGTGGACATTACCCCTCTCCTTTAACCTTTAATCCCAATTACCCCCTATGATGTTATTTAAAATATTTGTTTTGAGCCACCATTTCTTCCAGTATAGTCCAGCTGTACGAATACGGCATTCCACTGCTCTACGAGAAGTTATCGACCCTGGGCGATGAGACCAGTGTGACGTCATCAGAACTCGAAGGGTACTTGCATGCTGCGAGGGCGGAACTCATCGATGTGTTCCGAGAAATGCTGGCGGTTTATAAGAACGATATATTTAGTGGACAGTGAGTATATCTCTTACTTTATTTAGTAAACAGTGAGTGGGAAAAGAGTGTAAACAGTGTGAAAAAGTGGAGAGAGCCCTTATAAAAGTTGTTGAGAACAGCAGAGGAAAGATCATTGGACACCTTATACGACATGACAGGTTAATCGGAAATATAATTGAAGGGAAGGTAGAAGGAAAGAGAGGAAGAGGAAGACCGCGTATTAGCTACATGAGCCAAGTGAAGGCGAAGATAGATGTCATGTCGTATAAGGACGTCAAGGAAGCTGCCCTGAAAAGAAGAACCTGGCGGGAAATGCATACATTACGCCGACAAGAGCGTAGCTCTTAAATTAGAAGAAGAAGAGTGGAAAAAAATTGATGTCGTTATCTTAACCTTATTGTACGATTTAATTTATTTATTTATTCAACGTTTAAAACAAATATATTTATACATGTTATAGCACTAAACAAACTTTCCAGGGGTAATATCCAAACTCACGTTGAAGAATACCTAGCAGTTATGTTAGATGGCTTGTCCGAACGACTTCTCATCAAGGACTATCATGCATGTTACCCGGTTCACGACGATATCGAGATGTTGAAACAAGCATACCCTGATATGTATCCTTTTACAAATACCTCTTTTAAATTAATTTAAAAAAAGAAATAAAAAAGGTCACGACAGAGATCGTTCAAGATTTTAGGGCCATTTACACGAAGATATATTCTCGTCACGTAGATAGTCGTAAATAGAGCAACGTTCGAAAAAGCCTCGTTAAAGTGCGAGGATCTCTTCAAAAATATCGCCTACGATAATCGCATGCGCAGTCGCACATAACGTGCGAACGAATTATACACAAAAAGTATAATACAAAGGAGTTAATACTGAAGAATTCTCTGCAATCCATCGTCAAACCTATATTTTTATTAGATAATACAATATTAACATGAACTTCAGAGACACAGTGAAGACCGATTTCATTCTCCACGCCATCTATTCGAACCTTGACGAACCAATCCCTGAAAGCAGCCAGCCAATCACGAACGGCCATTCGGAGCCCGCACACAGCCATCCAACGGCTGAACCAATCAGAGAATCGATTCCCGATCACGTGATGGAGGAGTCTTTGATCAGTGAAGTGAAGGATATAATGCCACATTTAGGGGATGGGTTTGTTCTGAAATGCCTGAAGCATTATGGTTTTAGCGCGGAAAGGGTGATCAATAGTATATTGGAAGATAATTTAGCGGAGCCGCTGAGAGGTTAGTATAAATAAATATCAATGGACATTTCACACAACGCCCTCTAGTTCCAAACTAAGTAAAGCTTGTAATATTATGGGAACTAGATGGCTGATAGAATACTTATATACTTTTTTTGTAAATACATCGAAACTCATATATTTCTATGTATTATAACATCTATGACTTTCACGCACAAATGTTTGTTCTTGGTGAGAATCGAACCTACAAACCACAGCACGGAAGGCAGAGCTAGTACCGACTGAGCTGTGACGCCTGTCCAGTATATCAACCCCTATTTTAACACCCCTTTTTAATCCCACATTAAACAAAGAGAAGTTATAAAACTACGAGCTATGAGCTTTATGTTTTTAAACTTTCTAAAAGTTGGTTGTTCTTGATTTTAAGCGTCTAAAGTAATTTACAATTTTTCCACAGCACTAGACCAAACTCTACCAATAATCCCAGAAGATATCTTAGACAAGAAATATTTAGAAACTGGCATCGAGCGCCTGAACGTTTTCGACGGTGACCGATTCGACATAATGACGCGAGATGACGTCGATTTAACTAACATCCACGTCGGGAAACGGAAAGAAAAGTACCGCGACTTGAAGGCGATGCTGGACGATAAAGACGTCAAGATCATGTCCGATATTTACAGCAAGTATAAGTGAGTATTCTGTTTTATTAAAAGAACTGGCATTTGGACCGGGTTTTTTATATAGTTAAGTCGTGAGCTTGAATTTGTGCATACTCGAAAGAAGTATGTGTTTGTCAGTGTTCAAAAATGCTGAAGAAAACCGCGGCTTAGTCAGCGCACACGCGTTAACCTTGTCTTTCCTGTGGATTGTGGGGACTAGGCTGCGAGGATGGTATAGGTGCTAAAAACCCACTCTATCTAAATAATGATGTCCCAGACACTTCATGTCCCAGGCACTGCAGCGTGCCGCTCCAAAGGGTATGGATAAAACGTGGCTCCGGACGCTGTATAAATCATCTAGATTTCTTTATAACTGCCTACGGTTAAATATGCCATGACTGTCATCCTCATCGCCTCAGATCTTTAGGTAAAACCACAGAGTATATAATGTACGTACAACGAAAAGTTTTCCCCTAAACAACATACAAATTCTAACACGAACTCTTTGTTGCAGTCTGGTGTGCGACGAGGAGGCGATGTATTCGGACGAGTATGACGACACGTATGACAGCGACGGCATGGCGCCCACCGCACCTGATGCGGAAGAGGTGCGGAGGCCCTTCGTCACTCCCAGGGCGCTGTTGCAGAGAGGGGGACGGGATGAGGTAATATTTTACTACTCACAAAAAAATACGACTTAAACATTATAGCAATCTTATAGTGCTGTCGATTCTGTTGTTGCATATTTCTAAACTAACCTAATTTGACAGCACTAAAAATGTTGCCGTCCCTTTCTCATAAAACTGAAGCGACAAAGACAGCTATAGTTTTAGCGCCGTCAAATTAGGTTAGTTTAGAAAAATGCAACAACAGAATCGATACCAGTATCTCGTTTATTACTAGGTGGGTACCTACTTCGTGTTATAAAGCCTGTATCAAGATAGGTACGATCAAGAAGAAAGTCGCGGGTTCGAATCCCACTTGACTCGTAACTTTTGGGATGTTATAAAAATATTTGATAAATTCTTTCCCTCTTTTCAATTATCTTGTACTCCAAACATAGTAATGTTTATTTCCTACAATACGTGTGGTTGTATAGGAGGAGTCGGAAGAGGAGGTGGATAGCTCCGCACAGGAACAGGCCGGTCCGAGCAATAGGAACCAACTGGACTTCTGCACCAACCCTGAAGAGATGCGCGCCCGGCGAGAGGCCAGCTTCCACGCGCGCCGCGGCAAGGGGCACAGGCCGCCCCCGCCGAGGTAACCCCCGCGCCTCACACCTCACTCGGTCATAGCTCTGCCTTCCGAGCGGTGGCTCGTGGGTTCGATCCCCACCAACAACTAACATTTGTGTGTGACAAACATAGATGTTTATTCTTAGTCTGAGTGTTACTTATAAGTATTTTATTAGCATCTAGTTGCCATATATTACAAGCTTTGCTTAGTTTGGGTCTAGAAAGCGAGTTGTGAAATGTCCATGAATATTTATTTAATTTCTACTAATACATTATGGGCGGCTTGCACCAGAATCGCTAAACGCGTTTAACTCTTAAATAGTATTTAGCGAGTTGTCAAGACATACAAATACGTCAGATTTAAATCGATTTAACTGTTAAATACGTTTAGTGACTCTGGTGCAAGACGCCCTAAGTTCATTTTACATAAAATTCAAAAACCCCTGTCGCTTCTTCTTTTATTTATAGTCTGTCCGTCATTTCGATGACTGTTTTGCCAGTGTTGAGTGAATTACTTGAAATAGTATTTAGCCGAGTCGAGTCATTCGTCGAGTCGGCTGTCATTTGTTTTGAAGGCAAAAATACATTACTTATCCTTCAAAAAAATTACGTTCTGAAAGTCTCGACTTCTAACAATCAAGAGATTTACCCATCAAGGGACAAGCGTGGATTCGAATCCCAGTCAAAGTCAAAAATGCTTCGCAACTCGATCCGTAACTGGATATAATTACATTTTATTCTTGTTTCAGGAATACCGATGTAATTGGCAAAGCCAAAGGGCAAGGTCAAGAGAAGGAGGTACTCCAGAACCGAGACAAGAAGGAGAAGCACAAGTCGGCGCGGGGCAACCACAACCGTCGACAAGGAGCCACGTGGAAGCGCAGCCAGGGCATGGTGCCTTCATAACTCTCGATAATATCAAGTAGGTAAATACTCTCGCAGTACCAACCAGCTATATCAACTAGGTAAAGAGCGGGGTTCTTTATTCACTGGCCTGTTCAAACGGTGTTCGCTACCCACAGCGGTAGCGATAAAGGCTCTGGGGAAAATTATATGGAGCTCACCGGCCTAGGATGCGTGACTCGAGAAGTTTTGTACGTAAAAGTCACGTTCCGATTCTCTTTATGTGCATTTTCCTATTATTGTGTTTGTCTTTGTATTGACAATTGACAATAAAATATATAATTTAGTACCCCTCATATTTTAACATTTACTAGGCCACAACATTCTCTCGCCCTGTGTCTATAGTACCATTAATTTGTACCATCAATGGTACAAGTGATACTACTATGTGTCCTTAGTACCGTTGACAAATATACTAGTTTATACCGTGTATTTACTTGTGACAAAAAAAAACAAATCAAAAATAATAATTTCGTCTTAATTAAGATACTACGTTATTTTCACAAGAAAATACATAATATCTAAGTCGTCGTATAATGTCGATGTATCGAGTCATATCCACTATTATCTCGTCCTCAAAGAGGTTTAAGATAATAAATAAATAAATATTCAAGGACATTTCACACAACACCCTCTAGTCCCAAACTAAGCAATGCTTGTAATATGGGAACCAGATGGCTGATAGAATACTTATATACTTTTTTTTTTGTAAATACATTCTTATAATACATAGTAACACCCAGACATAGAACAAACATCTATGTTTTCCACGCACAAATGTTTGTTCTTGGTGGGGATCGAACCCACGACCCACAGCACGGAAGGCAGAGCTATTACCGACTGAGCTGTGACGCCTGTCACAGCAATAGTCACGCAGAAGTGTTAAAAGTTGATAAAGACAAGGCGCGTTTTGTCGAAATGATACAAAATGTTTACATTTTGACAAAACGAGTCGATTAAATCTCGCGTGCGCATCCTAGGCCGGCAGGTCTCAACCTTTTCCAACTTGCAATGATGGAACTTAGTTACAATGCGAACTACACAGTGAAATTATCGGAAAAGACATGATTTTAATTTATGTACTTAGTAAATAAAGCATTAAAAAATACAGGAGATTTGATACACCAATTTTAAAAACTGAACTGTTTTGTATAAGTAATAGACAGAGGTACAGTACAACGGATCGTTATCCCTCTGAAGTTAGGTGCAACAAACGATTGCGCATGTACTGTTGTGCGGAAAAATTAGCTTACCTCCAATTCGACCCAAAAATGGGTTCCGCGCAAACTTCAGAGGGACAAAGATCCGTTGTCACATACATAGCGAAGTCATTTACGACTCTGAACTATGCAACATAACACTATAAGCAGTAAAATGTGTGATAATCATAGATAATGGTTGTATATTAAACTTGTTTATTATTATTACATGCTATTTTCTTTATACTTTTCTGTTTTTGTAGAATCTATAAATGAAAGAATTATTTAACAAAAATGATCTACCTAGGCCGGATACGTAAGTAGAACTAAACATGAAAAACTGATATTTTTTAAGACACCATTATTTTCACTGTTCAAAAGGTAGTGTGCCAGATAATTGGACGTCTCAAACCCATTCTTTGATATCCTAAAGAGTTGTTCGAATTTATAAATATGAAGGCATGTTTTTCGTGCTTGAGAATGATGTCAATTCCAAATATAAAATACATATTTTATGTCAAAATAAATATTATTCTAGAATCGCAAAAACATATCCAGACATTTATTATCTGTTCAATCAGATACCTATCTTCAAAGTCCCGCATACAGCAATAAAACAATGTAATGTGTACTCAAAGTAATGTGCTATGTGTAACTCATAAAACCACACGTTAGTTCTAAAGCCGCTAAACAATGTGGACGAACTCAGAATTTAACTTCGAGCCAACATTCAGGAATTAAAACATGAACAAAAACTCACGATTGTATGGTGTGTGCCTTGGTAAATGTGACAGTAAGCGTACCGTAATGGCCTAGCCCCATCAGCACCGCACGCTGCCGTGCCGTGCCGTAAACCGGTACGGCGCCGTACCGTGCCACGGCACTGTGCCAGCCGTAAAGTTAAAACGGAGACCGAAAATGCTATCAAAGTTGACCACAAACTTTTTCAGATAGTAAGAAATAGAATGGAATAGAATAATTTTTATTTCCAAAAATAGAACACAGGATACTTATATCCTGTGTTTACCTTAGTAAACAGTATTAGGACACAGTCGTTACACAAATTATTATGTATGCTAGAAACGGCGAGGCCCAAGCTGCGATATTTTCGTTGAGTTGAGTTCTAAATGATCCTTGTGATTTTATTGAATAAAGAAATTTTGACTTTGACTTTGACTTAAATAGGCAAATGTTTAAAACTTGTGAGCCTACATACAGTACCCTAATCTCTCATTTTTGATCCCGCATATCATTAAAAATATTGAATCAATCATTTTGAAAAAAATAACGAACGAACTGGCTACGTAACACGTCCTCATTACGTCCACCCAGCAATCTCTTAGGTAAGTACTCGTAAGTTTACACGTTTGCGTTTTGTGCGATTTTAGCTCTATAAGAACGCCGACAGGTGTTAAGAATGAATAAGAATAAAAAGCATCATACATTAATTTAAAAATAAATAGGTATAACCACGATTATAATAATAATAGGCCTTTACATCTATTGAAGATGATTTTTATACAGCGTCAGGAGGCAACCTATGCCTACACTTAACGGGACACTGTAGTGCCTGGGACAATGTTTAGATGGAGTAGGCTTGCCCAGCACCTATACCATCCTCTCAGCCTAGTCGGCCTTACCCACAGGAAAGACAAGGTCAATACGTGCGGAGCTGACTAAGCCGCGGGTTTCCTCACGATGTTTTCCTTCACCGTAAAGCTCGTGTTAATGCGCATATAAATTTTCCGAACGAAAAATGCATTGATGCACGGCCGGGATTTGAACCCACGACCTTCGGATCGAAAAAGCCGTGTTGGCCGAGTGGGATTGTAACCACGATTAAGCAACTACAAAATGAAAATGAATAAAAACACTGTGCAAGCTGTTAGATTTTGTAAAGACTATAAAATGTTAGCAATTTGTAGAAGGCATTGTTCGCCATGTAATTATATCGTAATTTGAGCCTAAGGTCCTGAATTTCAGACTAGAATCTGTGCATCAATTTTTTTGCACTTTTCTTTTGAGCCATCGCTCTGAAGTTAGTGGAAATTGTGGCATCAAATGTTATATTAGACTATCCCTTTACTCCTTAGGGCCTATTTCACCATCTCTGAGTAACGCTATCCGTCATATAAAAATATTTCTATCCTTTTTTGACAAATCTAAAGTAGAGACAGAGATATTTATAACTGGCAGATCGCGTAATCATGAGATTATGAAACAGGTCATTACGTATAGGTACTGGATTTTCATCATCATCATCATCATCATGATCGCAGTCCGTTTGCACACACTGCTGAGTAATAATAGGCCTTCTCTTTATTACGCCATTCTTTCCTGTCCCTTGCGAGTCTCAACCATTGATTCCCAGCTCAGGATTTTACTCGGTAATAATTAATTAATGATATAAAAAAGTATATAAGTAGATATTCTATCAGCATCTAGTTTCCCATATTACAAGCTTTGCTTAGTTTGGGACTAGAGGGCGTCGTGTGAAAATGTCCATGAATATTATTTATATCTAAGAGGATGACGCTGAGAGATAAAAATTATTTACCTAATTTAATCTTTACCTTATAATCTTTAATTTAATTTACCTAATTTGATCTACCTAATTTAAATATTAATGACTATCGATATGGACTCCAATAGCATTATGCCTATAAAAACCTTGTGGTTTTCTTTAGTGCTATATTATAAAACATATTTATGTAACTTTTTAATTTGGTAAATAAATTAAAAAACAAAAAATATATAAGAAGTGCGCCAAAGCAATGCTCTGGGTGGGTGGCATCACAGTATTGCATCATTATACCGACCATTATCTCGCATGACATTATAAACGAAATATAACTCTACCAAAAGCGCGTAAGTAGCCCTTATTTACCATAAAGTTGGCATTCAAGAAAAACACTAGCGACGCGCGGCGTGTGTTAAATCGCGTGCGCGTGCGCAGAATTACAATATGCCCTTATTATGTGATTCTGTGATACGCTTTGTCATGTTTGAGTGATATGCGTAGGTTTGTGATATTTTATTTTACCTACGTATTTTAAAAACTGGTAAAAATAACGCAAATATCATTGCTTTGATTTGATTTTCATAGCATTTTCTGCAAAAAAGTCAGGTTTTCTTCGCTATAAATTATAAAAACCCATTTGTGCATGACCGTATTTGAAGCCACGACCTTATGATCGGGAGGCGGGGTTGCTACCACTAAACCATGGTACTCTAGTTTAAGGCTATACACTCTTTTTAAATAGAGATGATCATAAATGTCATGATAAAGCGTCATTAGATAGCCGGCATGGGCTCTATATGAGCAAGTGTCGAGACACCTGTTGTGACCCCAAAAGGCTTCGGAAACGCGGATGTCCACTTCCGTAGGTACCTAACCATTTTGAGTGAACAAAAATAAATGAGCTTTAACAGTATCCGTTCATAGCGAGCCCATCCTCGTTCACTCTACTCAGCTTTCTTATTCAAGTAGATTTTTTACAATCGAAGAGATTAGAAAAAGCTAGAAAATGGAAAAAAATATTCATGGACATTTTACACAACACCCTCTAGTCCCAAACTAAGCAAAGCTTGTAATATGAGAATTAGGTGGTTGATAGAATACTTCTATACTTTTTTTTTTGTAAATAAACACCTACTTGTAAATCTCGTAATACATAGTAACACCCGCACGGAACAAACATCTATGTTTTCCACGCACAAATGTTTGTTCTCAGTGGGGATCGAACCCACGACCCACAGCACGGAAGGCAGAGCTGTTACCGACTGAGCTGTGAAGCCTGTCACATTTCATACTGGCATTTTTGGAAAGGCGTAGGTACGACAGGGTACGACTGATGATGACGTGTTCCTCAGTTTTCGTGCTGCTAAACCGTGCTAGGAATATTAAACAGGACAGTTTACCGCCAAAGAGACCACACTTGAATAATGCAACCTGCATTAACATTGTCGCCGCCATTAAATAAATACTCGACATTAATGTTGGTTTAATGACAATGCGCACGGCCATCTATCTTGAATCGTGGCCATAAAAACATCGGCTGGGATGAAGTGCCTCTTAGCGATTAGCATTTTTGTATTTCTACTAATTATAGTAACAATATGGTGGAACCAGGATTTCGGCGTGGGGGGCCTGACCCAGGATTTTAGTTTGGGGGAGGTTAACCCAGCAATTTATATATCCCCTTGATCTGTGGTACCCCCCCAACCCGCCCCTCTCCTTGATCCGCTAGCAAACTATGTACACCAAACCTGATTCAGGGATATTGATTTAAGTAGAAATGTGGAGAAAGATATGATGAAGAAGCCTTTGACTTGGTGGATTACTAAATAATTGAATTTCTGTAGTTTTGTAGCGCTATTGAGACGCACCTGTCTTCCTCAACTTTACGCTCTATTATTATTTACTTATTAGTACCTACTTAACTTGCAAAAATGCTAGAAATCAAGCCTTACATTTTTTGCCGATTCTTCTGGGCGTTGTTGGTTGGTCACGAAAAACTCTGCACCGATATTTTGTAATATTCTGTGGCGATCGATCGATACCGATGCCTATGGTTGTTCCAAAATTATGTTAGTCATTTAGCTAAATGCATATTGAACTTTAGCTTGATTCTAGTTCAGTGCTTCCGTGCATCTTAAAAACGAGTTAGAAGAACAGAGTGTGTGAGCGGAAGAGCGTGATCACCGCTTTATAATTTAAAATGCAGCGTTATTCTCGTGGCCCAGACACTGCGGTGTATGCGTTTTATTATATTACCTGTAATGGCTGCTATTAGGGCGGGGCGGAAGGATTTAATAAGCGAGCGGTGCAGCCACACGGTGAATTGCGATGGTCGGCGTACGCGCAGCGCTTCGGGCGACGTAGGGCCGGACGCGTCGCTCGATAACATATCTTGTCGATATCATTCTGTATGAGGTACCATGTCGATATCACTCGATTATGTTCACGATGTTCATCAGCGATGTCCACTGCTGGGCATAGGCCAGCCAGGCAAAACAATAAAGTGATAACATGCTTATTTATGTCATTCGAAAAAAGACGTCAAGAGATCTACTACTATAGGTAAATGTAAGTAACTTTCTATATATTATCATGCATTTTGCGTTTAAATAAAATAGGTTTTACACAGTTAGTTTTAAAGCAGTTTATTTTATCGTGTTCTAAAAGCGCATCGAATTCATCGATTTTATCGATCATCCACGGTCGATTCCGATGAAAATCGAGCTTTCGCCGCCCTAGGGGCCGACGTTATTTATTTCCCATTCAGTGAAGTTTCTCGATTATTAATATTCTTCCACGAAAACATCGAGAGGTTATGTTTTGTAGAGACAATGTTGACGTGAGCTGTCTGCTATTGTTGGAGTTATCTCGCAGTTTCATTTTAAATCTTTGTGATGATAAGAATTATGGTGGCCTTTCATTTCAATGGTTAAGAATCAACTACATATAATATTATAGTTTTTCCTCAGTCAAATCTATGCCTTTGAGTCTCGATTCGATTTGAGTCGGTTTTTGGTTGCAAATTTGTCTAGTAGCGCACAAGTGTTTCCTTAAAATACTGCTTCATCCCTGCATGAAGTTCTGAGTGGCTCATTTCTCGAGCCGAAAATTAGAAACGAATAAAATGATCTGAACAGGAAGTGAGTCGTCAAAGCTGCGTTTCAACTGACCGCACAAATTGGTCGGCTGATGTTTAACTTCTTAGAAAAACACAATAGAATACCGCGTATCGTGAAATTGCTAGCGAGAAAATAGGGCATCGGCATGCTATAGATAATTACTGGGTAGGGTCCTTTTTTTGCTCAAAAAATTACTCAATAATGAGATAGAGAACTTAATAGTAATCTATCACCACCGTTTGTATTTAATACATGTAGGTAGGTAGGTAGGTACCTCCTAAAAACGTGAACTAAGTCCTTATGTGAACTTATTTTTGTAAAAGTCCTACGCTTAAGGCAGTTTATATAACTATGTTTTATATAGTTTTAATAGTCTAAAATTACAGGTCATTGCAGCGCCCATCAAAAATAAATTAATAATTACTCCAGTTCCGACACAGGGTGTTCTTAATTCTAGGTCTGGCTAATAGTCTCGGCTAAGCCTGTAATTACGTAATCAAGTGTTATTACGATGTAACCAATAGATACACGCTGTATAATTGACGTGGGTACGTTTAACTTGCTAATAAAAACAATTACAAGCGATAGGTTTGACTGTATGACCTTTTCATAAGAAGTTTTGTTATACAATTATTTTTAAATAGTTGGATGAAACTAATTTATTATGTTCTTTTTGTATTCAATTTCTTTATTTATTTTCGAATTGCAAGGCAGTTGAAGTACCTACAGTCGTAAATTGAATTGAATAGATACGTCTTGCTTGATTAATTAGGTATCTGTAAAGTTTTTATTACCCATTATTATAATTAACGCAGTTTATGCAGCACCTTAACCTGCTCTACCATTCTATTATGCTTATTAAGTACATAAATATGTAAGTAATATAATCTTTAAGTACGTAGGTACGTAAGTACTCGCAAGCCCATTTCAAAGCTCAACCTACACGGACGTTTGCAAGATGTACAATATTTATTGCTCTATCGAGGCGAGCAAATAAACCAGCCAGCCTTTGCGACTCGCCGCAACGACTACACATGAATAAAACGTTGTCTGTCTGCATTATATGTTTTGCAACAAAGTTGAAGGCCATTCGAAAATGACTTTAGGCTATACGGAAAGTACGACAACAGTAGGTATAGTACGCACAACGGATCTTTATCCCTCTAAAGTTAGGTGCAAAAGGATTGCGCATGTACGGAAAAAATCGCTTACTTCCAATGCGATCTAAAATGGGTTCTGCGCAGATACTTCAGAGGGACAAAGATCCGTTGTGAGTACTATACTTGATAGGACCTCCAGCCTTTATAAGATCAGGCATTCCAGCTGGTACACATGCATATTCCAGAACTTTGTGGTTTTGCCTCTATTGTTGTAAGCAAGTTTTTTTAGGTATTTTTAGATTACTGCGGTTATGCTGTCAAAAGAGAAATAAATGGAGTCGAACGCGTTTATGTCTTTTGTATGAGTGTTTTTTATACCTAGCTATCATTAATTTTTTCTTTTCATTTTGTTGCATGTATTTTATATTTATCACTTTTTGAATTAAAATAATCGTCTAAAATTGACAAAAGCCATTGTGTCATATTCTGCATCACAGAAATTTCGTATTTTGATTTCAAAGTGATACCTACTGGTAAAACTGAATTAGGCAAGTACCTAGGTACCTATCGAGTACCTACCTAGGTATTTATTATTTACTGATTTTTAACGTTGTCTTTGTATGAATGGTATATTCCAAAACCGGGTGCTTTAGCTAACATTAATTTATTTCTGCACTTAGCGACGTTTAATTATGAACTGCAGCAGTTCAAAGTACCTATTTATATTTCGCTACTTGTTATTGCATCGGTATAAGTACAGTTCCCGGCTGTTACTATGGCACCACAACACAACGTCGTAGGTCTGAGGCAAACATGCCAAATTTCATACAACGCGTAGCGCGTCATCGCCGTCATATTTATGTTTATCCCTCTGAAGTTAGGTGCAAAAACGATTGCGCATATACTGTTGTGCGGGAAAATTCGCTTACCTCTAATTACACCCAAAAATTGGTTCTGCGCAGATACTTCAGTGGGACAAAGATCCGCTGTGACTACTATCATGTGTATATTTGGACGAGGGTATTTCATGTTCCATACGTCATGTCGTAAGTTAATTTATTTTTTCTTTGATCTTATAATGTGCCACAGAAACTGCCGCAAACTGCAGTGTTACTCTGTGAGTTGTAGCTTGCTTTATCGCTTCGATCGTCTGACTTGACTACGCGTGATGTGCACCTGCCGATTCTAAATACCAGTGGCGTAAGTACCTATACACTATAGATAAATTGTATCTACGGACCAAGAAATATACCTCTTATAAATGCTGAATAAGTTAAACTTGTAGTTCGCTCCGAACTGAGATCACGAAAGTTATGCTCTAACAAACATACAAAGGTTTGCCCAAGTTGACACTAAAACCTTCGTTCGCTTCGCTCACCTATCACTGTTTTACATCGCCTGTTCGTAAGAGAAACAATTACCTATTTGGTGGGGTTTTTTTGTTGTAGGATAGGTAGGTAAATATAAAAATAATGTTGAAAATTCAAAAGTTCGATATTCTGTATGGAAAAATGTGTAAGTAAAGTACCTACATATTATATTTGATCAAAGAAAAGTTTTACTATAGTTATTTTGTATTATACTTCTGCAAAAACTCGATTTCTCTTGTTAGGACGATTGAATAGGTCTCAAGAACTCATTTTTTCATGATCGTGCCGCGCGTGGGAAGGTCCTAAATAGAAGATTTTAGACCTAAAAGATAATCAGTGATTTTCACTACAAAACCTTTTTAATCACTGCATATTTCGGCTCTCTAACGACCAAGAGTTCAAAATCTTCCATCAACCGTCATTATCCCCCGTTCAGAAATGTCATCTAGTTACAAAAAGCCTGTGGTCACCTATTAGCGGAGGAGACAGGAATGAGGGGATAAAAACTCAGGAGTCGACGGCTCCAAATTACACCTCCAATTACTGAGGATTATTAGATGCGGCGATACGATCATTTTTATCTCAACTTATACCTAATCAAAGTTTGAATGTGCTTATTCAATCTCACATAACAATTTGAGTTGGCATTCGAATCAATTTGAAATACCCACGTTCTAAACACTATGGTAATTGTGTCCTCGATGAAAAAAGGTAAAAATGAATTGGATAATTCAAAAACTCAATTTTTTATGCTTCAGCTACAACAATATAAAAAAAGTTGTAACTAGCTTCTACTTCAGGACAGTCCAAATCCAAACTATGTTACCTAGGTACTTAAACAGAAACAAATATTTGCTTGAGATATTTGAAATTTGCCCAGCAAAGTCTCTGGGGGAGACCTTTGCCCAGCAGTGGGACGAAACAGGTTAATTAAAAAAAAAATTGAAATATGTATATAAACAATCTTTAAAACTAAAATTCGTAATCTTGTCGTTTGGTTGTAAATGAAGGCATTGGACAATCCGACACAATTTCGAATTATGTTTTGAAGCAGTTTTTCTTCAGATGGTATACGTAGGTACATATTAACTTCGAATTTCATTCGGCACTTTGTAGCAATGTCGAATTCTCTAAATTAATTCTTTAATGCACAAAATACAGAAATAGATGTAGATGTATGTATATTATTTGGATATCGAGACTGGCTTGGCGACTAAGTACCTATAGTTTTCAGGAACTGTAGATATTCCCCGACATCTTCGGCAAAACTTTTTTATACAGTTATGAGCGGGCTAAGTTGACTGGTTCAATCACCAGCTTTTCTATCATTTCGTAAGTAATAAATCACCCTAGTATATCAAAGAATCTACCTACTACCGCAGGAAACAAACACCAGAAAGATAATTCTCTTAATCGATTTTATAGAGATAATCGCGCCTCAGGCATTTCAAAAAGAATTTTATAAAAGTTGCAATAGTGAATTAGTAAAGGCTAAACAATTTTTCAATCAGACATCGAAGCCACAGAAGACGGTCGAAGCCATCAAATGATACATGCGTAAAATATATCGCAGTCCACAGAGCTCAGAATGCCAAGGCGAGGAATTGTGAGGAATGGAGGGGAATGGGGATATTAAAAGGCCATATTCCCTATACCTCTCGGGAGCAGCCTAATGACCCATAATTACGAGTCAAGTACAGCCGGAGACAGAACGTTCATGGATAAAATTAAAGAGCAAGTGAAGGCCAATTACACCAATCTATCAGCTAGTAAGATTAGTAGATTTGACCTGAAAAAATTCAGGAAGTACCTAACATGTTTTTCTGCTTCTTCGTCTTTTACTATTCGGAAAAAGGCAAAGTGCATGCACGCTAATATTCCAATTGCGTGGTCCCAACTCTGTGGGGTGCAAAAGACACACCTAATTTGTACCTACTATCATCTTGAAAGCCGATGATGTTAGCTACCACCACACCACTGTTTTTCTTATATCCTTCTTACCACTTGTGTAGTAGACTGTACAACACTATGCTATATTCTGTGCCGTGGTAATGGATGCAGTAATAGCGGCTCGCCACAAAGCAATGCCTTCATTTTGCTTTTTTATCGAGCGCGGTTGATTCGATTGAGCGAGCAAAATTTTGATGTTAGGTTTTTGAATTTATGTAATAACGGTCATAATTCAATTAGACATGGCTAATTCTCATACAATATTATTTTATTTTAGCTTTTCCCATTACTTTCAAACTTAGGTAAGCATGGCGTGGGAAGGCCGACTATGACTACCATTATTCGGGAAAAATATGTATTTTGAGGTAACTGAAAAATATGTTTTTTTTTGTTGATTCACTTGATTGTTCCTATTCCATAGTCTTCTAAGCGGGACGTAAAACTAAATAAATATTTAATTAAAGTAATTGATTTAGGTACCAGATTGGTGCCAGGGAAAAAACTTTTCTTCGCACGAAGCTCCACCTTTTTTGTGGCAAATAAATGTCTATGGTTATAAACTTTTTAAACGATAATATTCTAACACTTTTAAAAA
The DNA here is from genome assembly GCA_947859175.1 of Gandaritis pyraliata. Taxonomy (NCBI): domain Eukaryota; kingdom Metazoa; phylum Arthropoda; class Insecta; order Lepidoptera; family Geometridae; genus Gandaritis; species Gandaritis pyraliata. The sequence goes on along the minus strand of OX401866.1, from coordinate 1,291,902 downwards.
ATATCTTTGAACACAATAAATCCACGTACTTAATTCGTAATTTCCGAGAAGGCGCGTGAAATGAAATGCGTTGCTGCCACGCCCCTCGGCTCGATGCATCACATTTACTTAGTGGACTCCATGGGAACTCGAAGGCATAGAAGGAACAGTAATAGATTTAAAATCAAATATATTTATTAAGAACGTTAAATGGCAGAACTTTTACATATTGGAATGTTTTTTTTTAGCCTTAAGTCATTTTCAGCAGGCTCGTTAAAGTTTTTTTTATTTTCAGATAATTAAATGATAGAGAGATTAAATAAATAAATATTCATAGAAATTTCACACAACACCCTCTCCAAACTAATCAAAACTCTTAGGTAAGAGAGGTACAAGCTTACCTAAAACTGGTTTTGTCTAACTACAGAGTTTTTTTAAAATGCATTTATTGCAATTAAGTTCTCAAATAGACCAAATAAGTACGCTGTTAATTTACTATTCCAAGAGTGTTTAGATACTAAATGCGTTTAACTAGTGTGTTGGACTCAGTCCACCGAGTAGCCTTCTATTCATTCTAAGCCTTCTTTACGGTCATTACGTAATTTTTTCTGGGATTTTTGATTAGGGTCCGCAGTTGATTGCAACGCCTACGGTTTGAACTCGGATCACGCTATCGACTAGCTTTTGCCTGTGACTATCATCAGATTTCATCGTTGCATCATTGATCTTCGGTGGCCAATTCAATTCAAATCATTTTATTTCAGACAACACTACAACATACAGTACATAATTTAAGAAGCAATAGGTACTTAACAATAATAATAACGAGACAATACAAATAACATATACATATAATACACCTAACGTATAAGGTACTCTGCTTAGCACGGCACGGCACACTATACGTGTGGACTGGGCTTTAACGTATAATATGGCCATACATATTTTCTATTAAATAAAACAAAAAAGTGTGTTTTTGAGTTGCGCTTTCTGATAATTGGGCTGACGATGGCATGTTGCTTGACACGATAGTTCTTTGCTGCAGCTATTGAAACCTTTTGAAAAGTTTTTAGCGTCAAATTAATTAAAGTTGTTGGTAAGTATGCCTCTATTTTTACCTATATCCCTGAGGCATAGATGAAAATTAGGATCATGAAGGTAACTAAACTTCGTTTGTGGTAGGTATTCGATTCGATTTCCCGGTCGGTATTCGAGCAAAAAGCATTTCACAAGCTCGAATTAAAGTTGATATCGATATTAGACACGCTGAGAGATGATTTTATATCGATAACAAAAAATGTGCCCGTCATCGCCCCGACCTCGGCCACAGAGCTCTTTGTAAGAGTAGTGGCGTACTGGATAGGGCTGGGTTTTATAACTTTTTTTATAAACAACTTATTGAACAACCCGATGATCCACCTGATGTTAAGCGAGCCTGATGTTGAGTTTTATTTCTCCCTCCTCCTCCTCCTCGCGTCGTACTCCTCATGGCTGAGGGTCGTGATTCCCCCGACCCTCGTGAGTTTTATTTCTAGTACCTAATAAATAGATCTTACTTCTTTTAGAAAGAGGTTTTATTATGAGACAAGGTTTATCCAGAGATTTCTGAACTCGTTTATATTAGCGTTGTCCGAAACAGAAACTAATATAGATGTAATCACAGTTGAAGAATCGTCTATTTAGGTGAAAATTCGCGTCAGTTCTACTCAACCAAAGCGTTAAAAAACAGTGAAACTTGGCGCGTCAGTTCCACTCAACTAAACTCTTCATATACATTTGTGTCCTACCTATACCTACCTACATATTACATATTATAATATCTCTGTATCTTGCCTGTACCTATTCTTTGTTTTCTTATTTTATTTTTCTTTGTGTACCTATGTCTTATTTTTTTTGTGCCAAAATATTTTTTTTCATTTTTTCATTTTTTTCATATACATCAGCAACAACGCATCGGCTTGGTTCTTAGATTTCCGATCCAGTACTACTAAATCTTTGAAAGCTCTCCAAAAAGTACAAGAGCGGACATTCATTAGGTCGTCATTGAAAGCTCGATCGGCCGCCGCGGTCGGGTTGACTCACAGCTTTTGGGGTTCCTTGCGTGTTGGACGGTTTGTTACAAGTAGTTGCAAAGTCATTGCATTTTCAGTAACTCCGAATAAATCCTAAAGATTCTATGGTCATTAAAAGTGCAATCAAAAGCTTGCAATTTATTTTGGCTTTAAGTTTCACGTTGCTTAAAATAAAGAAAATTACTTTTCGTATTTGGGCTTAGATATTTTTAAACCGTGCTCGTTGGATGTTCTTCAGGGAATATGCCAATGATGAGTTGGGGAACCATGAAGAAGCCCACGGGTTCGCACTTGACGTAACTTGTTCATCACAGTTTTGTTTTAAAATTCATCTAATTATTCGAGCCTCTATGCGCGTCTACATTCACAAAAAGCTTAGAAAAAAAACTTTATTATTCGATTGAACTATGCTGAGGCTACTTAATAAATCCAGCTATTAAACAAATGAAAAATAGTTTCACGAATCCCTAGGTTCGGTAGACATTAAAACAAATGGTATCACTTTCAAATTAAAACAAATGGTATCACTTCGTCAAAATAAAAATAAAAGTAAAAATGTTACACCAATATACAGTGCCAGTTAGGTAGAGGTAGGTAGAGGACTCTCGATTTGGTTTCGCGGCCCGAGTCGAATCGATTCGTTCGCGAGTTCGATTCTCAGCTGGTATGACAAGGCGACAATGAATGCAATTTTGGACAACAGATGGCGTAGGTAATAAATAATACCAGCTGTATTTTAATTAACCGTGACTGACAATTTACTATGCTTTAGCATATCAATATTCGTCGGCATAATTATACATTCAATTATTTTGCAAAACGCATTGTTGAATTTTGCAAATAATTTGCAAGTAATTTTGTGTTATTGTTGTTGCAAATACCTATAAAATTTTTGTATTGTATTGACTTTGGCGAATAAACCGATTTGAATAAAATTCTAAATACTGGCTCCGTGTCTAGTAATGAAATTTTAATGACAGTATTAAGTATTTTCTGAATGCTATGCGAACGGAATCACAAAATTGATACCTGCCACCTGTTCAACGAACAACAAATGAAGATGTAATTCTTTTACATAATAAAATCTAATAAAAATAAATAAATAAATAATAAATATTCATGGACTTTACACACAACGCCCTCTAGTCCCAAACTAAGCAAAGCTTGTGATATAGGAACTAGATGGCTGATTAGAATACATAAATACTTACATTTTTTTTTTGTTTTGTAAATACATACTTATAATACATAGTAACACCCAGACATAGAACAAACATCTATGTTTTCCACACACAAATGTTTGTTCTCAGTGGGGATCGAACCCACGACCCACAGCACGGAAGGCAGAACCATTACCATGATATGAATTTTATTAAAATGACATTCATAAGAATCACAAAATGGCAACCAAACTCATTCATATAACATCTCAACCAAATCAGAATGATATAAGTATATTTATTTTACTAGATTTAATTCCCCTTCTGTGTTTTTGATAAAATTTAACAGTGTCTTTCTGAATAGGTACGAACACTTGAAATACCAATCAGTGATCAGATAATTTATAAGTTAAAAAACTGGAAAAACCGACTTCAATTTGACTACCAGCTTCATCATCAGATGATGAGGATGATGATGACAGTTCATTGGGAATGTTCTAGTCACTATAAACACCACATAAAAGTCACAGGAAAGCAAAATACGCAATTTCGTGCACGTGGCTGGTTTGATTCTTTAGAGGAACTACTAGTGGGTTTTTGCTTTTCTCCAATTAAATGCGATTTGAATGTACAAACTGGGTTTGTTGACAAATTTAGAAAAATGTAAAAATTTAGGTGTGCACCCCACAAAGGTCATCGTTGCTAACAGTAAAATGGTAGGCGCTACGCCGCAACTTGTCATATTGCATCGTTGCTAGCAGTAAAATGGTAGGCGCTACGCCGCAACTTGGCATATTTTTCAGTTATTTCTATTTATAACCCAAACTACTAAACCGATTTTGATGAAAATTAAATGGGACTAATCTGGATGTATATCTTTTCAGATAAAAAAAGAATTTTTGAAATCGGTTCATAAATGACGGAGTTCTGAGGTAACAAACATTAAAAAAAAAAAAAAACATACAACCGAATTGAGAACTTCCTCCTTTTTTGAAGTCGGTTAATAAATTAACAAAGTGAAAGCGTTCTCGTTTCCAATGCACTTTATATTTATAATCACTGAGTTTACAGATCTCCGATTATAATTTACGATTTCTCGTAATGGCTGCTCGGCTTGTGTAATTGAAAGAGGTGTGCCGCTGACGTTGTAAAAGGCTTTTAGCTGGTTTTGATAGCTACAAGCTATGTAGAACTTGTGTATAAATAGTCATTACATAACAGATCTTTATCTCACTGAAGTATCTGCGCAGAACCCATTTTGGGTTGAATTGGAGGTAAGCTAATTTTTCCGCATAACAGTATATGCGCAATCGTTTGTTGCACCTAACTAGAGGGATAAAGATCCAGTGTGCGTACTGTATCATGTACGGTAAGCTGCAACAATCCAGTGCCTATATCGGTCTACTACTGGACCTGTCTCTCTCATAAAACGTGTCAACGAGATCGGTCTTCCGTTCTTCTCATCCAAGGTCTACCAGCTACAAACTACAGCGCATTGCCAGGCAGCATACTACACTGCACTTACCCAAACGAGGATGTTTTGAAGATGAAATACTACTCCCAAATTAAAATACTTCCGAGAAAAGTTTTTTAACATCCGCGTCAAACATTAAAAAGCTATCAAGACATTTTTAATTCCGATATAATTTGCTTTCTGATTGCCAATGATAATTCCGTTCAAAAACATGTAGAATTGAAAAGAACAAAAAGGTTCGTAATAAAGGTTCGAGGCGCCGGGGGGGCGGGACGCGGCGCTAATGCACTCCGTGATGACGGGGGTCGAGATCCAAGACCACTCGTAGAGGTGGACTTAGTACAAATCTCTATATTGATGAACCGAATTCTACCTTTTGCTCGAGATGATGTAACCAGCAGGGCTATGATGCGCCATAGACAGCGATTTGCCTACGAAAGAATGGACCAAAGCTGATCCTGTCTTTGCTTTCGTCAAACAAAAGAACGGGACGAAGTATGATTTATATTTTTTTTGATAGAAAGAAACGTCATTTTTAGCGCTCACGGCGTGCAGGTGGAGAAAAAAAGCTTCAGTTTTCAGCAGGTATGTATTTCCCTTACACACCCCTGTGTTACTGAATTACAGTGTCGCTTTAATTGACTCCTAAACTAAACTCCCCCATTGCCACCCATTTCATGAAATAACTCAGATAACAGTCAATGGCGGTGGCGTGGCATGCATATTAGCAATTATATAGTACCTATAGTTTGCACAAAAATAATTATTATGTCACCAATTCACCTTTGTTTACAAATAAATAAATTAGATGTGATTAAATTAATTAGATATTCTTGGAGGCCCAGAAATAATTGTTTTTATGGCTTTATCATCAATCTCAATCAATGTCGTGTGTGCCTAAAATTATAGTTTCTACTGATTTTCCTATCCCATCAAATCGATTTATTTACTAACGGCTATAAAATAATTGTTTATCGATACCTAGAGCATGTCGTGTCCCATCTCTACCTAATAGCCGGAGGCGCGTCTCTACATAATGTCGGCGTCACGACACGCGGCTTCCATTCCTCTTCATTTGTATCGCTTTAATATCCCGTGGAACTGGCCCAGATTAATCTTTATTTTCTTTAAATCAGACGTAGAAACGGGTTATTTTAAATGCTTTTAACGATAGAACATCGATAGAAGTAGATTTATTTTGAAGACCATTGATGTAGGTATTACAGTTATAATGGTGTAGTTCTCGGATCCTTTGGATATAACTAGTTTTGATTACACATGATTTTTAATGTATTTTGGTATTACCATCATCATCATAGGCACCGCGATTACTAAAGTCATAAACGCCTCCTACTCGTCACTCATGTTGTCTTTGAATTTTTGCATACTTGGTCAAGAGCTTGGGTACAAAAAAATCTGGCGCAGCAATTGTGACTTATCCACCTTGGCCCTATCTAGAGACTACAAATCTAGCATTAAGACAGTATAGGTTAATCCAACTGGCTGTTAACGTTGTCATTTCAACAACTTCTCGCAACCTTCATGATGTTGTTGATAGAGGAAGATTTTTTGTTTTTCAGTTCAAGTCATTCTTTTTCATTGTTAATAATATTCACATAATTAAAGTAGAAATAATGCATTTTTCATGTAAATGCAACCCGAGATAAAACCGGTTCAACTACAAAGTCCCAAATACAAATAAATGTATCCTTATCAGTTGAATTTATTTCGTCAATAAATTGCAACTTCTTGATAAAGGGTGCTAGGGTTCCCAAATATCTTCTCGAATTTAAAGTTTGTATGATCTGTCATTAGGCCTCGCCACGCTAGAGCGAGACTGATGAGTTTTGAAGGCTGTCCTTTTCTTTTCAGTTTCGTCAATCGTTGAGGATAAGCTGAATGATATTGATAACTATTAATAGCTAGCTATACTTAGTTAGACCAAAGTCAAGTCAAAGTCTCGGTATGCTATTGGTTTTTTTTTAGTAAGTAGGTTTAAAATTATGTGCTTCCTAGAGACGCACTGAATTTAGTCTATCAGGGTCATCACGTGCAACTAAATGTCTTGACCCTATTAGAACGATCAAGATATTACAAAGCCCCCAAAGTACCAAGTCATCTTTTTAGCAGCCCTAAAGTGCGGAACTTGAAAGCGCTTGTCTTAGAAGGAGTCTGCCCCGAAAACGGACAAAATGTCAATAAGCATTAACCTGGACTTATCTTGAAGCTCAGAATTAAAGTTTTATGGCTCTTTAGGCAATAAAAAGATTTGTATGAGCACTCGGCTCACTATAGACCGGGAGATCGTATCAAATTAATTATGTGAAAAGAATTCGAATTCGTAATTTAAATATTCAAAAAAGAAACGGTCACTTGTTTTTTATGTATGAACTAATTAAAGGTAGGTACAGTACACGTAATGCCGGCTGGTTATTTTAAAAAGCAAAACACCGAAGTAACATTCAAGAAAAATCGTTCGTCAAACTGTTTTTTCGCGCTCATTAAGAAATTTCTTTTGAGGCGTAATTCGACCAATAAATTACTCACAATTACACGTGAAGCTGGTTAAAAAGTAACAATAAAAATGCACTGGCGCAATTATGGAGTGATGCGTTAGTGGAAGTACTTACCGGCGACTGTAATTGTAATACCTACGCATCATTGTCGCTGTATAAAAGAGTTAATTGTCCCCATTCACGTTCTGTTTAAAAACAATTAAGTAGCTATGGAAAAGTATTGCAAATTGTATCGCAATTGGCTACATTGAACGGAATAAACTTCAAGACGGTATGCATACGTCCAACAACACCAAGTGGAAGTGGGAGGCAGGTGTCAAACAGCGGTTTTATCACGAACTAGTATAATTACCGCGAGTTTGCTCGAGTCGATTGTCTTGGGATCAAAAGATCACATATTTAAATACATGAGTTATTTATCTAGTGGAATCACGAGTCAGCAGCGTAGTTGTTAATCGCATCCTCCTGTCAAGGGAAGGTCGCGGGTTCGAATCCCACTCGATTCGAACTTTTGGGATGTTATAAAAATCTTTTTGAAACAGGAGATAGGCCTCCCATTTTATGGTTTCTTTTGGTTAACCATTTGTCAGGCTTACAACAGTTTTATATATTTTTACCCCAACTGAAGCTCTTAACTAAGGGATTTTGGTCTGAAATAATTTATAAGTTAAAAAACTGGAAAAACCGACTTCAATTCTACCACCAGCTTCATCATCAGATGATGATGATGATGATGACAGTTCATTGGGAATGTTCTAGTCACTATAAACACCACTTAAAAGTCACAGGAAAGCAAAATACGCAATTTCGTGCACGTGGTTGGTGTTGATTCTTTAGTTAGAGGAACAACTGGTGGGTTTTTGCTTTTCTCCAATTAAATGCGGTTTGAATGTACAAACTGGGTTTATTGAAAAATTTAGAAAAATGTTAAAATTTAGGTGTGCACAAAGGGTCATCGTTGCTAACAGTAAAATGGTAGGCGCTACGCCGCAACTTGGCATATTGCATCGTTGCTAGCAGTAAAATGGTAGGCGCTACGCCACAACTTGGCATTTTTTTCAGTTATTGCTATTTATAACCCAAACTCCTGAACCGATTTTGATGAAAATTAAATGGGATCAATCTGGAAGTATATCCTTTCACATAAAACAAGAATTTTTGAAATCGATTCATAAATGACGGAGTTCTGAGGTAACAAACATTAAAAAAAAAAAAAAAAAAAAAAAAAACATACAACCGAATTGAGAACCTCCTCCTTTTTTGAAGTCGGTTAAAAACTATTGCATCGGACAAAGACATTATTTTCTGAAAATGGTATCGTACTTATTATAATTATCTAGGGTGTTACACCCCTTTATGTTTCTTGTTGCAAACTGTTTCAATTAAATTATTTTTTAAATGGCCTCTGCAGTGTTGCCCGCAATATCGCCAATAGGTAATGTCTCGTTTTGTTAGACGTTTGCACGAAGGAGAATGGTGGTGAAAATAATGTTCGGTGATTTTGAACCCAAGCTGACTTGCTCCTTGGTCGTTTTTCCGTAATGGACAGATTGATTCAAAGACATAAGGACTAGAGGACTAACTATTGGAAAGACCATTTTGCTTCCAATACCATTTTAAATTGAGGACGTTTTGCTCTCAGAGCATTTTATATTACAGTCGATGTGTACCTAAGAGCATTTAGCTTCCAAAACCTTCTGTTCCGTAATGGCAAAATTATGAGATAAATGACCAAACACAATTCTAACTAAAAAAAACAAAGATGAAAAACAAAGATGGTAAACTAAAAAAATACTAGAAAATTATTTACTTTAGAATTTTTATTTAAGTCAGAAATAAATCTCTATTTAAATTAAACAAACTACTTAGTTGTCTTTAGCTCTACTGAGTTTGAAAGCATTTTTTCCTACTGTTTTTTGTAAAGTATGAAAGCCGCCTCCTGTCTCCTGGTCTATGCCGGTGATACAAAGGCTGGGTTTAATCGAATTGACTCGTTAATTACGTTTATCTGAGCCTCCATTAGTGGCCGGATTCCTCCCACGCATTCTTAATTACCAGTACAGAATACGCTATCGCTATTCCAGTTTTGGACTTAGATTAGTTACTCTACCTACTATTGGTACTAGGCACCGGCTTGTGGTAGCGACCCCGCCTTCCAATTCTAAGGTCGTGGTTCAAATACGGTCGTGCACCAATGAGTTTTGGAAAATTTCTGTGCGCAATACCAGTCTCAAACGATGAAGGAAAACATCGCGAGGAAACACGCGGATTGGTCAGCTCCGCACATATTGACCTCTACAGCGTCCAGTAATAGGGCATGGGTATAAAGTGGCTCCTGACGCTGTATAAATAAACTCTAGATTAGATGCAAAGGCCTGCCCTCGTATGCCAAACTTTTGCTGTCAAGTTATATTTCACTGCCCAGTGTAATTTCTTCAGGTCACGTGGTACAATTTTGTACCACGTGATCATTCTTTTTAGACACTTGACAGCAAAATATGCGCGAAAACACATCAAATGTCGTCATAATGTCACTATTTAGTCACAGAATAACTATAAGTTAGTATGAACTGACCATGATTTAAAACTTTGCAGTTCAACTTTGATTGGCATACCCCTGCTGATTATTATTTACTGCAAAAATACTTGTAGTTCTTACAGCTTTACGAAACTTTAGCGCTCGGAAATAGCGGCTTTTATTTATCACGGCCGTCACACGATGACAACTTGTCAGAAACCTATGTCAGTACGTGGCTAGGTTATGTACCCGTGTTTAGTATAGGTCTAGAAGTACAATTACTTGTAATTAGCTGCTTTTGCTAAAGAATCTGCAATTTGTCACGCACATCAGTGAGCGCTTGAGGGGTACGGGAGGTGAAGTTTAATTGAGAGGAGCAGATAGCCGACCATTGTTGGGCTTGATGGGAATAAGCCATGAAATCGCTTTGATTATGCCGCTGTATGTAACCTTTAGATGTTAGTGTAACTAATTTGGTAGGTATTTGGTTTTGATTGAGGTTAATAGGTATTTTTGAATGTAAGAGAAAAAATATAAAATAAGATTTGATCAACCACTTGAGTGGTTTTCTAAAACACGTTCACAAAGGACTTACCCAGCGGTTTGTTCCGTCATTCAGGTGTATAAAAAAAAAGTAGTAATACTTACCTCTAAAGGTGTTATTTGTAACATCATGTTTAAAATTACTTATTTTTATATCTTTTCTTTTATCGATAATTAAAACCCATTGTAAATCTCATTTCTCACTGGGTGCAATGTAAACCTAAGCTTTTGTTAAGGTTCTGTACGTGTATTTGATTTGTTGAGCAATCGCAATGATTTCTGAACCCTAAAATAAGGTTTTCGACACAAAAGCCAGTGTTTTCTTTTATAACTTTTGCTGAAATATTTTCGCCCCTACTCCAATATACTTAAAGTTGACATTGTTTTGGTTTATATCAATCAATTTTTAACTTTACGTCTGTAAACATAGAGCGTATATTTGTTTGTTTAAGTGCTAGTGCACCCTTTATCGCAGTTGTAGTTCCAAACAATGAATTGTTTAAAAATGTTTAAGGGTAATTTGTATACAAATTGCTTGGAAAGAGTTTTTAATTTCAATAACAACAGAATTCTTTTGTCTATTACTTTGTGTGAAGTGACTTACTAAAAAACTAAACAAGGTTTTTTTATTATGATTTTTACCGACACTTATAGCTTCTTCAACCAAAGTAACATTAATAAGGACCACATACTTGACTGGAAAAAAAACTGAAATCATAGATGAAAAAAAATTAAATCCCCAATTGATTTAAAAAAAGTATATTAGTATTCTATCAGCCATCTAGTTCCCATATCACAAGCTTTGCCTACTTTGGGACTAGAGGGCGTTATAAAAATGGGTTTATTAATTATGAATAAGACTAAGTAATAAGTTTATGAAAAAGATGATGATGATGATAATTGCGGCTACAATTTCGCATCTTATCGTTTCTAGTAAACAATAGTAGGTATGTTAGTGCTAAGTTTCGAGCGGCGAGTGCGTTGAAGTCTTTTGTACGAGTAAGTATGTATAGAAAACTTGTTGAGATAAACTAGTTGTATGATCTCATCTCAGTATATTTAATATTTGGTTTTTGACCATTTTTGTATGTAACTTTTAGGTATGCTATATTAAATTGTCTAGTTTAATTTGTAATAAATTAAAACGTAAATTATTAAATAAAATAATTTATGAACAATGCCGCACAATGTGAGCAAAGACAAACAAAATAGCTACAGCGTGTGTTAAAAAAAAACACAGTAGGTGTTTTTCATTTTTAACATGGTAAGTACCTAGAGTTTTTTAAATTGTCTGATTTAGGCAATAAATGTGTTTTTAATAATTACAACTAAGTACCTACCCAATTTATTTTTTTGCAGAAATCCCCACCAGCTACGTTTTAGCATGCTACGGTGTAGCAGTGAGATTTCTGGATTTTTTTCCAGAAATCCCCACTAAGTATGTGATCCCAATTAAAGCATTTTATACTTCTCTATTTGCATGTAAAGTCTATAGTTGTACATGACATAACTTAGCAGCTGTACGAACAGACAGACATTGTTCGTGTAAATTCTCGTGGTCAATTATAGAGCAATTTCTGCGGATCGAGGGCGGAGTAATAACAGCGCCAAAACAAAGTTGTGCTAGGACACGCCATCTTGTGCCACACGCACGAAGAAGGTGCAACGACACATCATATAAACTCTAAGATTATAAAACCTACAATGAGAATTGTTATATTTTCTTTGTAAATAGATATAATGCAAGATTTAATTGAATATTAATTGCTTGACACGACAATCATGCAACATATTTTTATGGTTCAAATAACACAAAAATAATCGGATCTATTAATGTTAGAACCAGTTCATAATGCAAGTTTAAATTTAGTATTAATTGCATAACTACGAAACATTTAACACATTTTGATGGACTATGAATTTTCACGCTAAAGAATTATTTGACCATAAAAAATGCAAAACCTTTTTTCTAGTTCGTAATAAAATAACAATCACAAACAAATTCACTCCTCATTCCACATCCTGGCGCAACTGAAACTAGCGCGCGCACCGCACTCCACCCGCCCTGGGTGTGCATCAGACCGGTGTAAAATTAACTGTCGGAACCGACATCAAAAGCGCCGCTGCCTTTGTGCTCGCCGCCCATTGTCTCCCACATGTTGTTTTATACTCTTAATTTCATGTTGTCATGTTAAAAGTTTATTACTCGCTTTCAAATTGCACAATTTTGAGTCTTATTCCTGCGAGGAATTAACATGTTTTTGCGCAATAAGAGTTTCTTTGATGTTGCTGCAGCACGCGATAGTCGACTTTGTTCTGAGTGGGGGAATGGTAAATGTTGATTGAAGTCGATATTTTTTAGTTATTTTACGGTTTAATAGCGGAAGAAGTGTTAAAAGGGTTCCAAATTGAGATTGAAACTTGAGGGCTCACTTTATTACCTGTCTATTCTCGGATGTCGTACTCATTAAACGAACGTAAAACTTAATAGTAGTCACAAAAATATGGGTGTTTTTCCTGGATTAGTACAAGCCTCTGTTGCTGGAAGCGTTTGACTGGACATGCGCCCGAATGTTCACTTCAGTTTCTATGCGCTATACCATTATAGCTAGCTACCAACTTAACTTCGCAACTGAAGCCTAAAAGAACTCAGACAAGAACTGCTTGGTTCATAGCGTTTTGCAGTGTCAGATAAATTGAGTCCGCTGCGTAATAGTCAACGCTTATTTGTAACTCGTGGAGTAGGTATATTTCGGAGCATTAACTATCAAGTCTATAAAATTTATAATTCACATAAAACCACGTTCGATTCTTCATTAGCACCTCGGTATGTCTTCACACGTTGCGTTTATTTATTCCAAAGTATTTACGACGGTTTGAAAACATTTTACCTCCATGTCGAATGTCGCACTGTGGGACAGAGCTATTGTGGTGTAAACTCATGTTTAACATTACAATGGCCGAAGAATAAGATAAAATAGTGAGATGAAGGCTCAATTGCGATGTGGTAAAGACCTTAGTTCTTCAAAAAACCGCATATACCTTGAGTAGGTACCTATTTTCACTGAAGATTTGGAAGCCCGCAATTTATTTGTAAAAATATTGATTTCTGAAAATTGATATACCGCTAAAATTACCAAAACATCATTTGGATACTAGAGGTACCTATCTAGTACCTACCTTTTTAATCATTGCTAGAATTTACAACAATAGCTACGGAAGAAGACAGTCAACCAATAGTAATTTCTGTAGGTATAATATATGGGATGTACTCTAAAAACCAGATTCCCCGGTAACTGCCAGTCAAACTTTTTGGTGCGTAGGAGCATCCTTAACTTTCTTATTCCGTTCCGTTCGTTTTAGGAGTGCTACCTTTTCAGGATGTCACACCCCAAGAGGTGACAGCCTCTGCCGTCACTTGTACTATGAATAATGTATGTGTATGACACGGGGACAGCGTCAGCACGCGGCGCCTGCGCACTATTTGAATCACAAAGTGATGCAGGGAGCAAGAACATTAAAGGCATGGAGTGACCACTAGCTTTCAATCTCAAAAGAATTGAACAATCAAATCTTATGAGATTAAGGGCGGCTAGCACCAGAATCGCTAAACGCGTTTAACTCTTAAATAGTATTTAGCGAGTTGTCAAGTCATACAAATGCGTCAGATTTAAATCGATTTAGCTGTTAAACACGTTTAGTGATTCTGGTGCAAGCCGCACTTAAAGGTACAACTGTTTTGTTTTATGAATTAAAACTCAGCTTAGTCCAGATTTTTTCTGCAGAAACTCAGATATTTCTGGAATGGTGACTTTCTTTTACTTCAGTAGATTTAGGTTTGTAGTCAGTTTGACAGCCACGTAGATAAGGGTACATCATCATCTTAGCCCAGTCTCACCCACTGTTGGGTATAGGCCTCTATCATTTTATGCCAGTCTTTGTCTGTTGCGTCTTTCAACCAGAGCTTGTAGTCGAAGTTTTATATTGCGATTCTCGCTTTTCGGAGATCATCAAAATAAAACTCAGACTACGTGATCAGGTGTAGGTATCCTACAAGGATAAGAGATTTCAAACTTAGAGTATGTATCTCCACAGCTCTCCTGTTCTGATTCAAATTCTCCGTGGGAGGCTGCATTAACACGTACTGCCTCGCCGCGGGACGCCGTGCATCACGCACTCGCTTTTGTTGCACGGTTCCGTGTTCCACAAGCAGAACATGATGAAGGGAACATTGATGGGAATTAATGCTACATCGTTTTTCTCTGTGAACTGTCACTTTTTTCTGTGTGATGTGATAAAACATTGAACAACCACGAAACAACCCTGATAGTAAAGTATGTTTATGTCAGAAGAAATGATGAATCAAAAAAGCTCTTACTCATTCAGAAGTCTTCGACGTAAAGATTAAAAAAGTAAACTATAATACATAACATAAGCTAACGTTAAATATTTTTGATTATATTTGCGTTTTATATGTCCAGTTCATCATCATCATCCTATATGCTGGACATAGGTCTCTCTCAAGCCGCGCCACTGAGCCCGGTCTTCGGCTCTTCTCATCCTGTGTTTGCCAGCTTTGCCAGCAGTTCGCCCCGTCTTGCCGGAAATCATCCTAAACTACCTAAGTTCAGTCACGCTATTTTTGAAATCTTCAAAGAGTTATTCAAACGACTATGATAAAACCCAATGTGAATGCCGAATCCAATGCCAAATTGAGCCCTCTAATTCAGAAACTATTACCATTAGCTGGATGACATGCGACATTAGCGAGGCGACCAAAAAACGTATTTGAGTCGCGACTCGCAATTACCGCGCGACAGACGAGTCGCGGGGTCGCAGACGCAATTAAATGAATTTGCCATTGTCGGCAAAAACTGAGATCGGTCGCTGAGTGGTGGGCGACCACACGTCATGAGATCTGAGACTTGGCGAGGCTGGGGATAAAGAGGGATGTTAAAATGGTTTTGGTACCTTCTAGTCATCCAGTGCTACAAGAAAGTAGGTAAGTACTGTAGAGAAAGGTGGACATGCGACGCTTAATAGTTACGTAAACGCAAATTATAAATGATACAAGATACAAGATACATTTATTTGCCAAAATAAGTGTTACAATTCGGTCTTATGCTAAAGTCAGAGGCACTTTAAAACTTATTCACCCTTTTCGGTATCGCAAAAATGTTATATTTGGGCGCTTAAACTTATCTTAAATTAAATTATATATTATATTATCTTAAATTATAAATTAGGTTACGCTTTTACGGTTACGGAACAAAGCCAAGTCTACTAAGCGTGATCGCGTGAAACTCATTTCTAAAACCGTAATGAGTAAAGTGACTGTGGCTACTGCTGATTTTTTCATCTACTTTTTTAAAATAATGCGAATTGATGTTCTTACAAAAATCTATGCAATGCCATAACAAATTTTTCATAGCTTGGAAGATTTTATACTTGACGAGGAAACAGTTCTAGCTTATTGTGTGCATACCAACTTAATTATACAATTACGTATGTATGTATAGAGAATGTAGATTGACTTGCAATATCCGACATTATTAGATCCCATGGTGCACCTACTGGGTATTATTTGAGCGGAATGCCGGCCGGCAAAGCGTTGCACGATAAAAACGATGACGGCCGCTCGCTGCAAAAACAGAACCGTCCAAGAGTACAACATTTGGCCCAAACTCGCGGTATTCGGTATTCCATGGTACATGCCGGTGATTTCGATAATTTCTGCGGCATGTCGCTGGGAAGGACGAACCATAGACTGCTAAAAAAGCTCGTAAGTATTAATCTTCCTGGTGCTCAATCCACCTTGAGACTGGTCAACGACAGGACAGTGTGGAAACCGTATATAGTCTGTGTACATACATATTCAGTGGTGGAAACAGCTCATCAACCACACGACTAAAGTATTTTAAGATGGGTATACGTACATGTCGTCCATCAATGAATAATTCGACGAAAGCGAAGAATTAAAGATAGCAGACACCAAGAAATCTTTTAAAAGTTGCAGTACCAATATTGGCAATGAATATGTATGGCATGCGTCTCGGTGACATCAAAACTGACGCATAAAGAGACCGCGCATGACAGCGGCATTCATAGTCGCATGCGCGCGCGCATCGGCGCAATAACGCGCAATAATAGCGTATTGTCATGCCGGAGGACAAACTAATTCACAGTGACGTCATGCTCTTAGGCAAGCGTGTTGAATTATGCTGAATTTAATGTCACGATTGTTTTTATTGACAACACAAGACAAAATATCCGAGATCTGAGATAACGAATTGGCCGAAAGTATGTGATCCATCAGTCAGTTCCTTTTTATGATCTTATTAAACCCATGAGAGAAGTCAGAAACGATGCTTCTAGAAAATGAGACATGCCGTCTTTGGACGTGCCTGTAACTAGCTTTATAGATCTCCGAATTGCCCAAAGATCAAGTGCTAAAAGATCTAAAAATGTCTATTACGTTAGTATAAGTGTAGGTGTTTCGAGCAAAGAAAAACTGTTTAATTCCGTATTATTTCTATACAAAAGACATAAACGCGCTCTTTTATATTTCAGGAATAAAATAAATAATGTACGTTTTATACAATATTATTTGTTTGTTTTGGCTTTGCAATTAATTTAAATAACGGCAACATGTTGTTTTTTAACCCGTGCATTACTATTTCAAATGGCGAATATATGTAGACCTTAGCCTTTCAAAACTGTGTTCAGCTACTGCTGTACTGCTGCTGAGTAAAGGCCTCTTTATTAGATCATAAATGAATGACACCGTCAACCGCGTACTCACTTAACATCGTGAGATTTCAGTCAAACGTTTACCTATAATGTATAAAAAAACGTTCTTTCCTGCTCCTTTAAGGGTCTCATCCATTGGTTCATAGCTCTATCTGTGATGTCTCTAGATCAGTGGGTGGGTGGTCTGTTCCTAGGTGTTTCGAAGCCACCATTCGTCACCGATTTCGTCATATTCATCATCAACGTAGAAAATAATTTTAGTAAATAGTTGATTGAGCGGAAAGTATGGTTGAGTACATCAGAAAACCAGTTTTTGATGATATTTATATTCCAGAGTGTATTGAATAAGTTTTAATTGGAATAAATTGTCATTTTGTTATCAATGTCGCTTTGCCGTTTGCGTTTGTAATTATTTTCTTTCGCTGTGCTCGCTCGAATAGCAATTGATAAGCGTTCGTTCGATGTGCGCCGACGCGGGACGATACGCGCCATATCTGACGTTTTAATTACGATTTCAGAGTGTGTGTGAAGTGCGGTGCAAGTGCAAGCGATATAGCGTTGAATTTCATGCGCGATTTATTTGTTATATCTACGAAAATGATAGAGAATTTGCCTGTTGTAATTCATCTTGTGTTTGTAAAATTAAAAACCTCCAGATATTTTATCTGGCAAACTTTTTTAAGTTAAGTACTACCTACCAAATACAGTCACTACTTAAATCGTCTGCAAAAGACGCTAAGGCCGATGATGATGATGACCTAGGTATAACAAAAAAAAAGTAATTAAATGTACAAAGTGAAGAATATTACGTGAAGAGTATGAAGAAAAATAAAAACATGACTTGATTTTTATCATTAGTCATTTTTGACATAACTTCTTAGCTATGTTATGACAAAAACTATAAGCTTTTCCGGGCGAATCATAACCTATTACATTTTCTCTGCTGTAATTTCAATCAAGTCTAATCTAAACAAGAAATCGATTTTTTTCCCAGGGATGTGAAAAAAATCTAATGAGCTTCTTCTAACTTTAACAGTAGCTTTGAGTTTGTTTATCTCCCGCTACTCGCTATAAGCGTGCCCGTACACCTCACCCCACAGTCCACGCATGCGTCCTTAATTAGGCATTCCTCCGGCGTCCGGCTGCGTACGCGCACCGTGCCGTGCAAGCGGCCCCTTTGACAGTCTCGCTCCATCCCGCTCGCACAATGCCGCTATTCATACCACTCGCCAAAATACCCAGAGCTCTACCTCCTTTTCAATATCAAAGATATCCCCTTAAAACGAAAGCTCAGCTTAATTTTACTTGATGTATCATGTTCGTGCTGGGTTGTTTCGACTTTATCTGTAGAGGAATAGAGTAGGGGGTAGGGTGTTCGAGTTGGAGTATCAAAGGTGTTATTTGAGTGATGTAATGAAGGGACCTAATTGTGTATTCTGTTTGGGATGCCTCGGAGATAAAGCAAGGCGGAAAAGCTCGTATCTCTTTCATATCTGTGGAGAGCGGTGCTAATGTCTATGTGTCGTGATGCGTGCCGTGCCAGCGGCCGCTATGTAGGCGAGATGTGGCCAAAGATATTAGTAATTGACCGTATAGTAAAAGCATATAGCACGAACTCTATACGTATACATAAAAACTGTTATTTTATTCATTCGTTGAAATGATATCCCCTTCCAAGCAAATAGCAACGTTGTGGCTACAAAATACCAATAAACTAAGTAATTAAACAGATCTATTCTACACATCGTAATTCTATACGAGCATCATTTTAGTGGAACATTAATTACGACTTATTGAAGCTTCATATCTAATTAGATTTAACCTGATTGGAACTGGAACCGGTGCTTAAAAGAGGTCTGAAATGATTCAATCGTAGGTCTTATACCTCGCAAAAGGTGCATATAGAGCTAGACCTTTTACTTTTAGGCGTAACATGTAATAAATCTAATGTTTTCCGAGAAGATGCTCATGTACTCTCAGAGTAGTTACCTGCCTAATAAAGTTTCAGAACCTCTCAATTACCCAACACTTTTATTGCAGCAATTTCGTAAAATAAAATCCAGCCATGGGCAGATACACTTAATTTTATACGTTCTTCATTGTTCTCCTCGTCTCTCTCTGACGGTCAGACAGAGACGGATTAAATTACTCCCACTGATTGCAGTGAGCCGTACACGAATTAGGCCCTTTTTGTTTTTTTTTTCTTAATGCCCTGTTCATGCGTTGAGTTGAGACCTTTTATCGGAACACATGCAAGACTCTGAACGCACCGGCATCGGTCGGCAGACCGGTTTCGTTCCTTTGCCTTTGAGTTCGAGCCGCGCCGCGGACCGACTGAGTTCGACTTCGAATTCGAAATTCAAATCAGTCTTCTCCGAGCTGTAGTGGGGTGAGGACGCGCGCTCATTCTATAAAACTTTAAAAATATGGTTACGATTCTTCTGTGTTTGCCGACTGCGGATTTGTGATTGTTGGATTGAATATGACTTGATCTACGACTGTGATTGATTTCTGGTGATCTAAGTACAATGTCTCGGATTTTGTGCGCTGTTTTGATCGGAGCCTTGCTGGTGGCGGCGGATCAGGAGGAAGCTGAAGGTGGAAAATGCGAGAGGATCAAGCTCCCTCTGTGCCAGGACTTGGGGTACAACTGGACTGCTATGCCGAACCTATTGGGACACAAGGATCAAAAAGAAGCTGAGGAAGCGGTAAGGAATATTTAAGCATTAGGTACATTTGGCTTTGGTTTTTAGGAAAAGGCAATAGAGAATTAACCCTCAGTCTTAGAAAAATCTTGCGAATTTTTTTTTTTATCATCAATTTGTTTTAAAAGCCCTATTAGTGTCACTTTCTAATCTTGTATTCGTAGTGCTGACTTACAACTAGGATAGAGTCTCAAATTCATAGAATTGCTGAAACTTGAAAAATTTATTTACCAATTTAGTAGACAAACTGACGATTAGGATTAGGGTATTTCTTATTTTAGGAAATAACGGAAATAAAAAGTGTAGTCAAAAATAAATTCAAGAAAATATTATTATGAAAGTTACTTTCTCAAATAAGTACCCTAAATATTTCTCGAAAATCAATATTGTAATTGTATAAGGTCGGTATAGCATGAAAGAACACCCTTGTTGAAGGGTGGAATGAGTTACGAGCGATAGTTCAAAAGATTTTATGGTTTGTAAAGCCGATACGGGATTTGTAATGCACCCGTAAAGGGAGTCCATTGCCTTGGCTATTATCCTGTCACAGAAATCTGAACTCAAATGACAGCTGTTTTTATATGAATAACATTCTTATTCTGTGTGTGAGTCGCCTTGAATTGCAATTTTGTTTATAAACTAACACGAAAAGTAGAGTCCTCTAAAAAGACACAACTATTGTTTGGTCGTTTTGTCATTCTGTCGTTTTGTCTCATTGATAAGGAATGTCTGTTCTCGTTCATATTTCACATGGGAACTATTCTCAGTTGACAGTTCATTTAACTTGTGTCTGCTATTTTAATTAACTTGACTCGTCTTTGCACAACTTAAAATAGGTTCACGTCTAGCTATTGTCTGTTAGACGACGAAATATTACATGATTTTCAACCACATCAATTTGGAAAACTTTAAAATTCTTTTTTATATGCCGTGAAAATTATGACATAATACCTAAAACTTAAAAAAAAACAGTATTTAGTGTTCTTGTTTGGTCGGCGTGTGGGCGTGCGGTGTAACAGACGTGAGCGATAACACTAACAAATGCGGCGTTATCAGCGTCAAAGGTGCCGAATCGACCGATCCCGTATCTATGCCGGCAGCTCAGGGTACCGGCTTCGGCTGTGTGTCTTTGTAAATTAAGCTCTATTCACAATTATACTTATCAAGTTAAAAACTCGTTGTATACGACAAAGTCAGGAATTTTATTATTCTCACTCAATGTAAAGTTAACTCGGTTTTAAAGAAGCTCGGAAACACTAGTAATTGTACTAATTATTCTGGCCCCGATGAAAAACGAATTTGACTAATTTAGATTTTGGTCCAATCCAGTCACGCACAAGTGTTTCATGCGATTATTATATAGCTACTTAAGTACATTGAATTATTAAGTAGTGTCGAGTGGATACAAGAAAGTAGAACTCTTTAGATATTTTAAGAAAAATTCAAATGGCTTTATACCAAAAAATACCAAGTGCACCCCACGATGGCTGCACTGGGTGAGTGACCGTCATTTCGACAGAAAATTTTGCCAGTGTCAAGTGGATTATTTGAAATAAGTTTAGTCAAGTCGTTTGTTTTGAAGACAAAATTTCGCACCTTGCAAATTTCGACATGTTCATAAATTGTCATTTGTAATTTATAACAATCACTCATTCATCTTTTTAACCATTGTACATTTTGACGATGGAACGTATTAACCCAGGTACAATTGACTTCTACTCGTTGAAGTTCCAGGGCGACACCGCTCAGCATTCAATCAATAAAATACTACCGTCATTCATTTTTGATAGCTCGATACGATATCTTTATAGCTAGGAACATCGCAACCAGTTTATTTATATTTATATCTGTTATCTCACCGCGTATCGCGGCCTTAAGTGCCGATGTGTATCGGGTAATGCCTCTTTATCGCCGGCATCGCTTTAACTTGATACATCTGATATATCTTTGTCCTTTTTGTTGCGATATATCGAACCCTTAGAATATAGAAAACACTAGAAGCCGCATTTGACATAATTTGTATGAAGGATTTTGTCACCAAAATGCTATAAAAATGTTCCCGAGCGCATGATGTTCGCGCAGCCCAATGTTGCACCTACAAAACTATTTCCCAATTTTTTGGGGTAATTTTTTTTGTAAATGCTGCTTAGGTACCTAAGTAGGAGATACTGAAATAGATATTTATAAATTTTAATAGAATTAAGGAAAGACTCAGGACGTGTTTTTAGTATGATTTTTGTCCATTGTTCTCGTCTGAGTATGTCAACAAGAAACCTAAAATTACACAAATATTTTTTTAAAATAACAAATTTAGAGCTCTATGATTAAAAATACCAATTGAAATACCTATGCCTAATGATGTCTAATCATAAAGATTAATATAAATTTTGTTGGGAAAAAAATGTTGGTGTTGATTGCAACATTATTGAATTGATGGTAATTTTTCTTTAAATTGATGATTCCAAGACGATTCCTTATCAAATAGAGACCCAAATGTGATGTATGTTATCCCATCTACTTTGTTTTTAGACCCAGGCCAATTTTTGCAAGTGGGAACCACACACGTCGGCATAATTGTATAAAAATATGTTTGGCATTGGAGGTGTCAATGGCCAGAGACTGAATGACACAAAGTACTCCATTATGGTGCACTTCTAACTGTGACAAAATAATGGCTATACATTACATCTGTACTTTTCTATAATCTGTGATCGAACCGTATCACTCCAATTTTAATACCTGTCATTTTGTTTTATAAATTGCTTTTTTGTGACTAAATTTAAAGTTACTACCGCTTCAGTGGAATGCTATAATACTACATAAGCATGCTCGTGCCAGGTTGTAATGCTATTCTAAATGCTAGTAAGTATTTCTGTCATTTTTGGTTAATATTTTGCGTATTGGATGATTTACGTTTTTGTCGTTATGTAAAAACAAAGTCATTTTGTAGAAGAATTTTAAGGGCGTCTTGCACCAAAATCACTAAACGTATTTAACAGCTAAATCGGTTTAAATCTGACGTATTTGTATGACTTGACAACTCACTAAATACTATTTAAGAGTTAAACGCGTTTAGCGATTCTGGTGCCAGCCGCCCTTAATGTGTAAAATTTATTACATAGATAGATAGATAGAAAACTCTTTATTGTAGTGCACCGGAAATTAGATATTAGACATAGTTCTACATACCGGGTAGGTATTACGTTTCTACGTATGATAGATAAGAAAAAAATATCCCATCAAACCACTTGCATAGTGGGCTCGTTAGGAATTTTTAGATCATATGGCCCACAGGTGGGTCAGCCAGTGAGCTTGATGGAAATAAGTTGTCCCATATTTACACCAACAACTAGGTTTTATGGCGTCTTGTTTAATCTAGCTTCCCTCCGTGGCTTTTCCCGTTAGGTATTTTAATCAAACTAAGTCAAGTCTATGTGATGACACGACTTACAAACAGTCAAACAACCTTACTACGAGTATGTTAGACATGACAAATGCGTAGGTACCGTTTTTTTTAACATTTTATTAGGAAGTCACGTTCTGAAGAAGTCTCATACTTTTTTCCCAAAAAAGGCACGACTGAGAACAGTAAAATTGCCGAAAACTTTGAGATCACCATGTGATTATAATAATATGAACTTTATTTTGTGGGTTATAAAGCACAAAATTGTTCTTTTCGATGCTTTTGTAAGATAGTGAGACCTCATTCCTGAATCTAGGAATAGTTTGTTCACATTGTTTTGTTAGATAATAACATTGGACTTTATTATTTTCGCTTGAGGGTTTAAAATGGCATGTGAGTGAAACTCCAGAATACGCTCTACAGTAGATCCTACAATAAAGTTGATCCGTATCAACCTCTAGTGGGATGCTCCATTCACGAAGTTCCATCTGATTTTGCCAGGGTCATTCACCTGGTAATTAAAGTCATTTTTGGGACGACTGATATTATCAATACGTGTGAAAGTAGGTATGAGCTGGCAATCAGCTCAAGTCTCTACCACATAAATATCCCTCAAGGTAATTCCACACTGCTAGTAGTAAAATTATCTTAGAATATTAGATACCTACTACACAACAGACTGAATGGATATTCAATTTTATGTAATTAGTGTACGTATTGTTTTTTTTTTAATTGTACGACCGACAGTTAGGGCGTCTTGCACCAGAATCACTAAACGTATTTAATAGCTAAATCGATTTAAATCTGACGTATTTGTATGACTTGACAACTCGCTAAATACTATTTAAGAGTTAAACGCGTTTAGCGATTCTGGTGCAAGCCGCCCTTAGAAGCAAATAGGTGGTTCCCTTGAGTGACAGGTGGACGGGTAAAACATTTCAAATTAAAAGTTTTATCTATTACTCCGCTGCAAAAAGGGAGACAAATCGCATTTTTTTTTGTCCCGCCTGTCCCCCTAGAGTGACAAATGGGAATAATTCGTAGGTAAATATATATTTTGGGATAAAAAAAACTTCGTATTCAAATTCGTTTGGTAAACAGCAACGGGCACTTTTAAACTTAAACATGTATTTTTACTTATAAATTCTAAATCTTGTACAAACAGCCCCAAGGTTAACAAAGACGCTCTTAGCTGTGGAAGGTGGTAATGGGCCAATTTTAAAGCACCCACCTTCGACCATTAACACTTTTAGACAAACAAACTAACATAACTCTTGAACTGGAAATAAACTATACGAGTTATGGTACCCAATGAGTTTTGCGAATAGATTTTAGAACAGCCAAGAATTATATAAAAACGGAACTCAACTTCAACTTCTTGGTTTGATTTTATGGGGATTATGCAAAATGGGTTATCTAGGTATGAACCACTTATTCTGTCATTAATCACTTGACACTGGCAAAATTGTCTATCGAACGGACAGGGGCCAATAAATAAGGAAAGAAGAAGAAGAACTGGCTACATGCTTGAGAAAATGACTAGGTATCTGCCTTTACAACTGTTTTTTTTTATAAAAAAATTACAAATATTGTGTTTTTTTATGTTAAAAAACGTATTTTATCAATAGTTTTTTGACACCTTAGGTATATAAAAGAGTTGCGCTTCTAAGCGCTGTACCTGCTATTTTTTTATAACCTACTAAGTATATGGCCGAGGTGAACTACCTGATTATGCTTTCTAGAACAAAAATATCAGACATCATAAAAAGTATATTATAAACACAAAACTATCTTAGTGAAAGAATCGATGCCCAAAACGCTGTAAAATGTTATCAGAGCTATAAAACAATAAAAAACATGGAGATAAAACGTAGCGCTACGAACAATGAAAGTAGGCTAAAGATAACCCATTTCCTACGAAAATTCCTTTAAAATTACACGTGATGTTGGTCTGCAGGTAAAAAGCTGTACCGTTTCTAAAAAGGACGGATAAAGTTTGTAAAAAAAGTCCGGACTTGTAGTAAAAACATGATAATGCAAATCTGGTCAAATCAACAAATCAATTAATGATATCTATTATTTCTTTATACCTATTCGAGTATTTTTAAAGCAATACTTATCATCTAATCTGATGGTTCTGCTTTTAGAGCATTGATAAACAGAAATTATTTAAGTAAGTATGCATTTTTCGTTGGTTGATTTTTCTAAGTCAAAAAGTCCGGACCAAAAAGCCGGAGTTTATAATGGCCGGATGGCAGGTAGCTGTAGTGGTAGGTACAGCTGCTATTAATGTGTTATTGAGAAGTCCTGCCTGGCCTACCCTGTCATTAGCGCAGGTATGAAGTATGTTGGACACAAAGCGCCCACTATTACATGGAGGATGAAAGTTTTACGGCTACTTTGTTGCTCAGTTGCAAAGTTGCTCAACTCCAAAGTTGCAACAAAAAAACAAAAAAAAAGTTGGAATAAAACAAAAAGTTAACAAAACTCTACCTAGGTCTTAGGTCAAAAAGATATTATGTATCATGTTAGGTATTGTATAAGTAGGTATGCTAAAAGCAATATTCTAAGTAGGTACCTATAGTGTAAAATATTTTTTTGGCCAAAAGTAAAGATCTAGGTCGGATTTGAACTCACGACCGTCATATTCATCTCGATACGGAAATGCTGCACCTTAAACATTTTTATGTGAAATCGTTGTAAAAAAAGTAATAAAAACCCGATCAAAATAAAACTCAAAATCATATTTTATGGATACATCGGACCTGTTTCTGAATAACTTAGCACTTTTTGTTACAAAAAAAAAAGTAAAAATTCGTGGTCTTTGTAACCGCCTACCTGCGGTAATTAGAGGGGCAATTTGTGAAGCCTATGGCTTGCGGCGAGCTGTAGACAAGCGACTATCGGTTAACGAAAGCGTTTAACAAAAATATATGTATACCTACCTACCTTTGTCTCAGAGTGATGGGCGCAGTGCAATACATCATAGGGCCTTTTCGCAGTAGGCGTGCTCGGTGACGCAATGCATTGTTATAGGGCGAGGTAACCGCTTAACATCAGGTGGGCCACCGGCTTCCATCATTTAGTAGTATAAAAAATTACTAAAACTATTAGTTATGCTAAGTTTATTTATTCTCAATTAAACTCTTCGTTTTCTTTCAAGGTTTGGTTTGTAACGGTAGGTTAGTGGCGGCCATGTTACAAATAATTAAGCTTAAAGCATCAATTTATTAAAACCTTCCAACTAACGTAATGCAAGTAAGTAGGTATACACTTATTTGCATATTTATAATATCAATGATACTCTTCACTCCAAAATAAAATGACGGTTATGTTTAATAACTATTATTTACGTCCAAATAGATATAACGCTAAATCTCCGCTGGTCATTTGTCTGCAAGAACTCTTCGTTTTTGCGCTGCGCGGGCGCCGCGGGCCACATTCTCAGCCTTGGGACAGAGACCAAAGCGCCGACGATACTGAATCATAATATTACTTTATTGTACGTGCTTCATTACATTTACAAAAGTACATTTCATTTTGCATTTATTGAGCGTTTCCGTGTTTCGGCGGACACGTTAAATGCTCCCGGCTCTAGCAGTTGTTACGCCACGACGGAGGCCTTAAGGTGACCTAAAAACTCTGCCACCGGGCGACTAGCATTTAGGATCGTGCAACTTTTTTATAATTAACAACGATTGCAATTTGCTATAATTGATTCTAAAAATGGAATTGCATATTTACGATTTTTAACGAGTTAACATGAACGACCTTATTTTAATTCCTCTTAAAAAGCAATTCGGGATTGCATTTTAATTGCACATTAACAATCCTAAATGAGGGGTAATAAAGTCGTGTCGTAAGTCAGAGAGACCGCCGGCGGTGGACCACATCATTTAAAATGTACTTAGCACGGAGTAAAAAGCTTTTTTCATTAAAACTTAAAGTGCTTATCGCAGATATTAACAAAACAACTAAGATATGTTTCAAAAAAAGTATCATTTATACACAAAGAAAATTACGACTAATAAGTATAGTACATATTTACAATATTTACAAAATACACATGAAACAGTTGAGCTACCTACAAATCGTTGCAAATGATTTATAGATAGCTCAACTGATCCAAATCAGTATCAATCGGTACTAAGATAAAACGTCAGTGTAAAGTTGATTGCAGTTAAAAAAATATTGCAGCCCAAATTATTTATCAAACTACATAATGTAGGAATCTGATAGAAGCTAGTGGAAGAAGAAGACATGTTGTGCCGACCCCGCCTAGCGCGGGATAAGGGCAGGGAAATGATGATAATGTAAGAATCTGAAAGTACTCATTATACCCATTATAACTGTCATAAAACATAATCAGTAGGTAGGTAACGTATAATTAAAAAAACCGATGATAAAAACATTGAGAAATAAATACCATATGCTGCCGCTACCTACCTACTGATCGGGCGGCGAGATCAAAGCCAGCGGCGGCGGCCGATGCGCGCTTCCAATCTTCTTATTTTATTGCAAGTGCATTGACCGATCAACTTTATTCGATTCCAAATTCCAATTTAATGCGTGCTGTGCTTTTTGTTTTTGCACAGATTGTAAAATTACCACAAAACAAAATAAAAATTGCAATAATTTTATTTGAGCGCTGACTTGCCAGTCTTGCCAGGTGTGGAAAAAAAGAAAAGCATACAAACAACGACCTGCGTCAAAAAAAGTTTCATTTTGTGAATGAATTACTACAGTTTATATTATCTGTGGAATGAATGAAAGCTTTCCAAGCCATTCCGAGCCTACAGTTTATTATCAGGCTATATACAATCCAGTCTGCTAAAGCCTGTCGAGATAACCGATGCTAAGGCCTCAGTATCGAGTTTTTGGTAATCAAACAAACAGCACTTGATTTAATCGTCCATTAGCGGTAAGATCACAGCGATTACCAGAGATGCGCACGTTGCCGATCGTTTTATTTCGCTGCGAGTCCGTCGACCTTCTGCCCACTCGATCTACTACATCAGAACATTCTGAACATTACAGTAGGTATATACTCGTAGGTATAGTCAGGGAAATGCCTTTTACTTCATTCAGGTGTTTCTTTCTCTCAAACTTTAATCTTTTACTGTATTGTTCTAAGCGTATACTTTCGAAATTTCCTCTTTACGAAAGAAAAGCTTCTAATTATTAGGTGACTTGGAGAGAACAGCCCTTAATTTTTACAAGCTTTAACCTCCTAAGTACCTAGTAACTGTAAATTAATTATCTAATTAAGATAGTTATAAGGCCAAAAAAAACTGATACCAAGACTATTGCTGATATTTTACATAGTGATCTCGAAATGGGAGGCGCATGGAATGTAGCCTAATTATACAGATTCGGGTCCGATTCCCATCCGAGTTTTTAGGGCTGTCTGACTGTACTTGCCTTCTCGATGAACTTCATTTTGCAAATGCTAAGGTACCAAAATGTACGAATACTTAAATCAAATGCGTAGGTTTTTCCAAAGGTTTTGGAAAACTCTTTTAACAAGCTATAAATAAAATGTTCAAAATGATTTTTTTTACTTAGAATTGTCAAATATCTATCAACTTTCTAAAAACAGATCTATAAGGACAGAATGCTGTCGATTCTGTTGTTGCATTTTTCTAAACTAACCTAATTTGACATTAAAAATGTTGCCGTCCCTTTCTCATAAACTGAAACGACGAAGACAGCTATAATTTTAGCGCTGTTAAATAAGGTTAGTTTAGAAAAATGCAACAACAGAATCGATACCACTACCTAATTTTGTCCTAAGTAACTATCGTAGGTATATAATAGAGTCGGATCTTGAACTATCAAAAAGGTGGTTCAACCCTATCTCAGTCTGAGCAATACTCTACGTATCCATTAATTTATTGCTTCGGATTGGCTTCGAATGATTCCGGCTGGACCACAGATTATAAAATAACTGCTACAGATTATAAAAGGCTTTCAAGTATCGAAATATTCATTTAATGATGTGAAGATAGAATGGAATGTGATATAGGTCATTTTATCGGTTAAGTGTCGACGGATACTTTTTAAATTGTAGTAACAGGTAGACATAAGAATGTATGGTAAAATGTAGAGATGGACTCTAGATTGCAAATAAAGATTATGATATCGATATAGAATATCACAAATAGTTTGTAAGGCGAACAATAAATAAAGAGCTTTTCATTCATTCATTCATAAAAACTCACTCAAGGTTTTTATAACATGGGTTTTTTTTTAATTTTATGGCAGGGGCACATGTTTTATATTCTCAAAGAACTACTTTGGACTTTTCCATCCCCCAACTTCCCGCCATTTTGCCAATGTCGTCGGTTCGCCTACATTCGGTTCCTAGTCACCATGCGAGAAATGTTGAACGTCATTCTATGTGTTGTAAAACATAATTCCCTTTCCAAGTTTCATATAAGGTAGGAAAGGAGAATAAACACTAGTTTGCGGCTTCCACAGATGCAAAAAGCGCGGTGACAGGCAAAGCCCTTCAGGTAGGTACCATTACGGCGCGCTCGGCGCATAAATAACCATTTACAACTGTTTATCTCGACCCGACAACCGTACCTCGTTCTCTTGTCAATTACATTTCCGAACCAAGCAGGACCCACTTCCATGCATCTGAGTGGAAGTGTGCATTCCACTTACTAAGTGGAAGTTACTACTATTCATATAATAATACAAGTACAGAAAAAAAATGTTCTGTGAAAAAAAAAACTTGTTCAGTGCTCAGAAAAACTGAGATTTCGTGATGTTTACTAAAAATTTTCCAGAAATCGCCACTGACAATCCTCCACCGTGGGAATTTGAGTTTTTTTTCCAGAAATCCCCACTAGCTACGTCGTAGCATGCTACGGTGTAGTAGTTGGGATTTCTGGATTTTTTTCCAGAAATTCCCACTGAGTTTGAGTATCTAGTCTTACTTCAACTACAAAATCATTTTTTGATTAAGTACAGCCCAATTTCTGCTGAGTTCTTTCTTCCTGATTTATTTTTTAGGCTTACCTATAACTTACAACAACAGTTTTAAATACAACTTAGATTAGCGTTTGTACGGAAAAGGGTCTTAAAACGTGCTTTTAACCGTTGACTTGAACGACCAGTATTTTTGTTCACCCTTAATTTAACAACCATTATGGTGCTCAGTAAAAGTAAATGTATAATTAAATAAATAAATTGCATTTAGATTGCGACTACGATAAGTATTTTCTCTAGGCTTCATAAATTAACTAGGTAATTTACTTAAGATATACTCGTAATTTTAATGATACATGTTTTAATCCGGGAGCAAGGCTTCTAAATTCTATAAGTTTCATTGAAATCTGTTCAGTAGTTTTGACCTGATAATCTGACCTCGAACAAACAAATACATAAACAGACAAACTCGATTTTTAGATTTAGAATCGTTTATTTACTTTTCCATAATTTCGATTTTAATTTAGGACTTTTTCACAGTTTTTTAAATAAAGATTACCTACTTATGAGAGCATACCTAAGTAAAACTGGTAGGTATGTTCTCATAGGTATTTAGATAGTTTTGGTAGGAATGTCTCGTGGGATGCGCGTCCCAATTAAACCGTTATCAGTTGATAATGATAACAGCTGGCGCCGCGCCGTGCTTCTGATTACTATGCTTCCTGCTGATAACATAGAACGTTGTAAAGCCTTTTTATTTAAACCTTTTTCATAAAAAAAAATGGTTTTGGAATTACCTGCTGAAAACAAACCTTTTGTGAAGCAAACATAGATGTTTGTTCTATGGCTGGAAGTTACTATGGTTTATAATACCTACAATGGGTATTTAAAAAAATATAAAATATATAACAGGAATCTAGGTCCCATAGTACAAGCCTTTCTTAGTTTGGGACTTGAGGGTGTTGTGTGAAATGTCTATGAATATATACCTATATAAATTAAACAGTTTTATTTCCTGAAATACAATGTCCATTATGACAGTGGTTTCAGCTATTTTTGTTAGGAGAGTAGGTAGATATTCAAGGCAAAATAAATACAGTTTTATTCGTTGTTTTGACATAAATTGTCACATATTTTCCGATAAAGCTTCCTTGATTGGAAGTTATGGGGGATTCACGTGACTTTTATTGGTTCATTAGCCGATGATAGTACTATGCGGACTTCTAAATAGGTATTTTGAAATTAAAATGTCGGATACATTTTACGTAAAACGGTAACCATAGCATAATTTCACCCACAACTCCGCCCGAGTGGATTTTTTCCGGAATAAAACAAAGTAAAAGTCATAAAATCTTTTATTCAATAAAATCAAAGATCATTTGGAATATTTTACGCCGTAAAACTATTTTATTTTATTTTTACATGGAAAACAAACAGCTTATAAAGTAGGAGTACAAACAGCGGAAGTATGGAACGAGAAAGCCTAAAGTAGTTTTTACTAAGGGGTTAATAAAGAAGGGAACAATTTTTCAGATACTTCTATTCTAGATCATAAATAGGTTACCAGCTTTAGTTTATGGCAGCTGCCTACGTGCCTAATCTGTCAGTCTGAAATGTTGACAGTACATTTAACAAGCAGTTTATGAAGTGTTAAGTGCGTGACGTACATACAGACGAACGGTCCATGCTTTTATATGTTAGTGTGTCGTAACTTATTTATAGTGATTTTAGCGAGCGGTTATGTATTTATGTACAGTGTGAAGCCAGGTTATGAGTTTAAACACGTGTAAGTTGCAGGTAAACTATTATCTATCTATGTTTAGTACCTAACGGGTATTTTTCTACCAGATGGTGTAATAATATCTCTTCTGTGATATACGTATGATGATAAGTTCGTACCTAATAAATAAGTCGAAAAAAACCGCAGTCATAGTTCACGCTCTGAATATTTTTTAGAATTGATTGATACATTATGGCAATGGGATTTCGACCGATTCGCAGGAAAAATATAAAAAAAGAATAGAATAGAGTGAATAGGTGTCTTCTAGACTGTCCTGCTCTATCGTCAGCCTCATCGTCACTAACCATCAGGTGAGATTGTGGCCAAAGTACATTCTATATTATTCATTTATATATATAAAAAAAAAATACTTTCAAGTCTCCTGTCCGTTAGTAAATCGTGTTGCTATTATTCATTTTGTGGCGAAGGTGAAGTTATAAATGTCAGTCGTCAGCCGTGCAGTGCACCGTGCCCAATGCGCTAACCCGTGACGTGACCGATGAACCGTACACTGAGTCCTTTGCATTTCAAACTACAATATCGTTACTAACCACATGTAAGTACTACCTTAAGGGTGCATTTCCTGTAAACCGACTAGCCATTAATGTTTGAATACCAATAGAAGCAAATTATTTCGGGCGTAAGTTATGAAAACAATGGGCCGTCATAAAAAAGATGGTGAAACAGGGCCTATAGGTAGGTTCTTGAATAATTTAGTTGACTGCGAGAATAGAAAATCATCAAAATGTGTACAGCATTTCAAAACTAAAAGTCACGTGATTAATCCTATACCAAAATTTTTGACATTTTCAATTTTCTAGCGATTTTGATTGCAACTGGATTTGATTACAAGTTTACCTACAACATAATTTTTTCATTCATTCGCGGCCATCTTTCTAGTAGATTGGGTAGGTAACCCACACACCTTTCGTATAATCCCATAAAATATCATAGTTATGTATGATTTAACGCGTTTATAAAGCATTAATTCTAAAAGCACGTAGGTATTCATCAAACCACAGCAATCACTGTGAATTGTCTCTTTTTTGTATGCCGGCGGATCGAATCGAAAATACCAGTCTTAGTTACAAACCAGTTTATAGCAAATCAGCTTTTATTGCTATAAACATAAAGCTCATTCAAGACGCAAGCTTTTAGATTTCTAATGGGTTCGAGTTGAAAAGCCATCTTCCTTTTGAATCAAAGGATTTCCACCTTTATTGCTTTTGTGATAGAGGTTATTAGAAGTGTAAGTGTGCAGGATAGTCGTAAGATTCTCGATTATTATGAATTAGCTACGGTCGGAGTGTCGGGACCGGTTTTCACCGCGCTCTATAATCTGTGGTCGCACTCTCAAGTTCAGCCACAGATACTGTTAGATATTAGTATCTGGCAGGTGGAAAAGATTTATGATAAGTTTTTGGAACACATTCAGAAAATATGAAGGAACGAGAGCTTTCGATCTTTGTTCTAAAACTAAATCAATCGTCACTTTCTTGAGTAAAAAATTGTTGACTTGTTTATGAAAAACTCTCATAACTTTATGTTCGATTTTTTATTTTTTATGAAAAGCTCCGACGCTATCTGCGCCTTGTACGTTGAGCTTTTGTAAAGTTTATTTAAAGATTTTAAATTTCTTAGCGTCCACTAAACCGTAATTGCTCTAGCTGGACAAGACAGGTATATTAATATTATTATGTGATTGTTTTTTCCCATCTTGGCTTTGGTAGACAGACAGCTTCTTAAATTGTATGTCTGTAAGCATAAGCACCTACTATAAGTACGTAAAGTAATAAAAATGTGCGCGCGCGCACGCAGCCGCCAATTAAACTGTGATCGGGAACAGAGGGAGCTTTCACGTCGTGTAATCACGTTTCATCGCTAGGGCTGCTGACTGATTTATAGACACTAAACTTAATGTTCATTTTCTTTTTAAAAGGGTTATCTACTTACCATTATAACGAGTTTTATATATAATAATTTTTAACATAAAATACTTCTTGGGTTGGTACTTGGTACCTTATGGTAGTGAAAACATTAGTAAGTGTAATAAACAAATCATTAAATAAAAAATTGAAAAAAACCCTTGAATCTTGGACCGATTTCATCAAACATAGCTAAGAACACTCCCGACTAATTCACCTTTCAAACAAAAAAAAAACAAAAGCAAAATCGGTTCATCCGTTCGGGAGCTACGTTGCCTTGGATAGACACACACACACACACAGACACGTCAAACTTATAACACCCCGTCGTTTTTGCATCGGGGGTTAAAAAGTCAATACTTATAAAAATTGAAATTAGAAACTAATTAATGCTTGTAAAAATTATCAACTTTTGATGCTAACTGTACAGCCGTGTGTCTTGTCTTGTGCATCTTGCAGCTCGGTTCAGTAAGCAGGCGGAACAAGTGAAATAATGAGACCAGAAACCGTAAAGATAACAATGGTTCTAAGAAAACGCCAGTAATATCAATAAAAAATAGGCATAAAAATAGAGGTTCGTCCGTTCGTATGAATACCTAGTGGCCAACTCTGGTGGCAGAGATTTTAGGCCACCATAAGGCCTCCGTCGTGGCTTAACGATTGCTAGAGCCGGACTGACATGCGACAGTTAGATAGACGTGCTCTTCGAAAGGCATCAGAAATCCCCTGCGTGTTGCCCCTGCGAAGGGTATTTCTGGACTTTTTGTCCAAAAACCCCTTTAGTCGGCCCTGCGACTGCCGGTAGGGGATCTTTGGACAAAGATTCCAGAAATCCCCTGTTGGGTTCATTTACACCGTTAATGCGTCCGGCTCGTAGCTACACTTGGAGCCTTGGCTTGGAGCTCTTGCACGGAAGCGCTCGGATGCCATTAGCGGTCACCCATCCAAATAGTGACCGCTTAGATAGTCGGTGAAGATTAAATAAGCAAGCTACGCGACGAGTGCTACGAGGTGGAGGTAAAAAGTACAGAGAGTTATAAGTTCAATTTTGTAAAGCTAGCGGTAAATCTTCTTAGCGCCAATTTACGATAGTATTCAGCCCTCTTATTACATAACTCACATATTTGCGACCTGCATAAGTCGTTACTGTCAAAATGTTACTTTGTACCAATAAAAATATTCTTTAATCCATGCTTTGCAAAAAGAGGCTACACGTATGACTCGACTTGACTAAAATACTATCTCAAATATTCACTTGACACTAGCAAAATTGTCTTTCGAAGTGACGACGGACAGAAGCCATAAATAAGATGAAGAAGAAGCAGAAGGCTACGTTTGACAGCAACGCTTGTTGCTGATTGTCACGTCGCGGATACCACTTTGGCTGGTGAAGAATAAAAATAACGAAGTGTTTATAAAATAAACAATAGTATCGATTCTGTTGTTGCGTTTTTCTAACCTAACCTAATTTGACAGCGCTAAAATTATAGCTGTCTTTGTCGTTTCAGTTTATGACAAAGGGACGGCAACATTTTAAGTGCTGTCAAATTAGGTTAGTTTAGAAAAATGCTACAACAGAATCGACAGCAATGTTTCATTCTGGTTTGTTAGTAGTAGAAATTAATCAGGTTAAGTACGAATTGATGAGAGCGTGTATCAGATCAGCCCTGTTTCCGTTAGTTGAAGACTTAGCAGGAAGTTCTCGGGACCAGCTGTGGAAACTGGAGCGGAAAAGTGTTAGAAATGCGAACTGCCAAGAAATGGGAGTCATACCTAGCTGTCTTCTTGGTAATCAAGGCATAATGCAATCTTTAACTTTGTATAAGATAAACCGTATGATTTATGACTCTATCTCAAAAGTAGTGTTGTTGATTAACAAGTAATTAAATTAAAAATTTAAAAAACCCCCGAATCTTGGACCGATTTTCATCAAACATAGCTAAGAACACTCCCGACTTATTCACCTTTCAAACAAAAAAAAAACAAAATCAAAATCGGTTCATCCGTTCGAGAGATACGTTGCCTTAGACAGACACACACACACACAGACACGTCCAACTTATAACACCGTCGTTTTTGCGTCGGAGGTTAAAAACAGTAAGTCGATTAAAAACAGTTAAACACGTTCGAGCGCGGTACCCGATTCGCGGCGGTCCGTAATATGACACTAAAAACTTCCATACATTTTCAGACGACGTCTGTATTCATACCACGATACTTAGTACATACATTTTAGCGTATTGTGACAGTAACGTTTGCACCCGTCACTCGTGTTAAAATTCTAAATATGACTTTGATGCTGACTGTACTAATCAGTAAGTACTGTAAGTAGGTAAGTACTCGAGATCAAAATAATATTACAATGAGTCTAAGGTGTAAATTAAAATTCAGTGGGTGCTGGGAACCAATTAAAAGGTTAGATCACACCACACAGCAATTCAGAATGATTAGGTAGTTTGAAAATTCCAAACGTAGAGACTAATAAAGTATAATCTAAGAATAACTTCCTGTAAGTCTACACCGGTGGTGTGTTGTTTGGGTAACTATTGTTTAGTTTACTGGCTACGTAGCCACTTCAACTATTGGTACAAAATGCCGGTTCTCGTACAAAAACTACGTCTAAAATTACCTACAAAGCACACTTGTGTTTGTGTATCACGCTAGTATCGGTTTAGAAATGGACGTAGCCAGGATGATCAAAAGGGCTATGTTTTTGTTGTTTCACTTCTGCCGATCACCATCTATCTACCTATATCGGTTCCACACGAATACTTTTTTCGTAGCCTCGTAGCCAACAGGGTCTACGAAACGCTACAAGGTGCTACGAAGCGTAGCGATGAAATTATTGGGGTAAAAAGAGCATTTTATTTTGCCAAATTCACTGTTTGCCCTAAACTTTGATGATGTCTAACTCTAAAATGTATTACACTTTAGTGAGCGGTATTCATTTTCGATGGAAATATAAATCAAAGTACATGATATTCATAAACCGTCTAATATCGTGCAGTGAGTGTAGCCAAATAAAGAGTATAGTTCACCATCATCATCAATTCATATCGGTCCAATGCTGGACGATAGTCTCAGTAGTCTCTCTCAAAACAAAACTCACTACAGAGCTCGGTCTTCAGCACTTCTCATCCAGTGTCTCTACTCAACTGAAGAATATTTTGAAAAAGAATAATAGGTACTATTACTTATTTGTACTTAAGATAAGTTTAAGCGCTCAAATATAATATAACATCTTTGCGATACCTGAAAAGGGTGAGTTTTAAAGTGCCTCCGAATTTAGCATAAGACCAAATTGTATTTGGTCTTATTTATTACACTTATTTCGGTAAATAAACGTATCTTGTGTTTGCCAGTTACATTTAATAGATCTTCGATCCTTGTCTTGTCGATTCGTTACACAGACTAGAATCAATCGACTTGAAGAAGAAGAAGAAGTTACACAAACATATTCTCCCTCACGTCCTTAATCCGTCCACTAGATTGGGCACAAGTACGCAGCAGTAGTAGCGTTGGTAAAATAAACCGATACACCGCGTAATGGGAGTAGTGTTTTCATTTACGCGAAGCGGTCGGTGTTTACACATACATCGGCGTCTTTGATCTAATGTAACCTATTTGTACACTTTATCGTGGGGATGTGATAATCAGATATTGCTTTACTTGGATCTATTACATAACAGAAAATTATAAGTGCTTTATAGATTTGCTTCAGCTCGTGACTTCACTCGCGTAGTATTTTAAATCTAGGTATTCGATTCAACGTCATAAAACAAGCCTATGTTAGGTATAGGTAAATGAATGGAAATTACTCAGACCTGTGTGAAAGATCATATTAATGAAAAGCACACAAAAATGGACTCTGTAGATGTTGGTAATAGAGACTATTATGCTAAGAACAAAATTTGGCCGTTGCGTTGCAATGTAGCTGTAGAAACTAGCAGGCCGGAATTAATTAGAGTAAGCAGTTACAAAGCGCCTTTGATCGCGTAATAAAGGGGAAGTTACATCGCATGCTATATCGGTCGCTTTGATGTTAACGTGTTACGGGGCGTGCGTACGCGCAGCATTATGCACTTTTGTTTTAAATTCATAACAGTCGTCGGTGTGTGTATTATGTCGCAGATTAATTTCTAAATTCATCAGCAAAAATGTTAAATTATATCTAAAAGATATTTTTAGCATCGGAAAAAATAAAAAAGTGTAGGTACTTTATCATAATCACTAACTTTAGGTATTTAATATTTACCTACTGAGTGTTTCTATTTAACAAAAATTACTAGTATTTTTTTGACCAAAAAGAAAAAAAGTCGAAAAACAGGCACAAAATTGTAAATTTTATGACATCACCGCAAAATAGCAATATTTTTACTTTTTATGAAGATAATTATCTCTGTTCTTCATTTAAAACGATGAGTACGTGAACTGTCTCCGTATAAACTCAATAATTCTCATAATATGTGTTCTAATTCGTCATATCCTGCCTCTGACTTCACGGACCATCACAGCCGTGCCGCGGCGAGATCTCATCTCAACCATAACGGCTATCTAACATCAAACGTTTGCGCATCTCAGTGGTATTCTGTTACTAGGAGAATACATTCCATCCCTTTACACTTCCCGAGAGACAACATTTACACGTGTAATATTTCGGTGTAAAGATTGGTGCAAACGCAAACAATAAATTTTCGAAAGGAGATGAAATGTTTGGTGGTCATAATACAAATAAACAAAATAAAATAAATATTAATCAAATCATCGTAGTTCTTCAAATGGTAGCAATTCAAAGTCAAAGTCAAAATTTCTTTATTCTATAAAATCACAAGATAGATAGATAGATAGAAAACTCTTTATTGTACTGCACAAGGATCATTTAGAATTTAGGTCAAAGTTAGATTGAATCTAAAGTAAGTGCAATAGAGCTCATTTTACACAAACGACAGATTTCGAGTGATAAGCTGTAACATCAAAGATGCGCCTGCGCATCTCGCCTGGTTATTTTTGGATGACGTTCGGCAATTAACTTTTTGTCGCCTGTCCGTCCCTTTGTTGTAGGAACAGTAAAAAGAATATTATTTTCTTTTGAAGATAGTGATGAAGTAGACATCAATTTTACAGCTAAAATTACATATTTTTGTATATTTTTTGTTTCACGCTAAAAAACAAGCTAGATAGATACCTACTTCTAACGTGATACCTGCACTTGGTACCTCATTAAAACCTCTGTGTTTTGTAGTGGCATTATACTTATATCTAGGTAGGCTAGAAACCGAATACTTTTCTAAAAAAAAATAGTGATGTCATCGATAAATCGGCATCCTTTGAAACGAATGTTTACCGAAGCAAATAAATACCACTCCTCAGAACTCAATGGATCAGCTAAAGTAAACAAATTCTCAAGTAAATACCAGCTCGCCTGCAAATATAAACCTTAACTCTATGACAATAACGCTGAGATTTCTAGTTGTGGTGAATGTAGAGTTTGTATTTAAGTCCTTGTATGTGATCCAAAAACATCCGATAGCACTTTAAGTGAGTAAATGTTTGTTGGAATCATTCTGTGGACGCAATCGTCGTGTTTGCCGATCATATAACCAGGAATTTGGAAATTTAAAACCAGTGAAGGTATACAGGGGATTGCGGAGAGTTCTACCAGTCAACTGAACTGAATGCCAACAGGTTCAGTTCTGCTCACTGCTTAGGATGAAACAGTTATTTTCGTTGGTTGGCAAAATAAGCACATATCATTTCATACACAGTATTATTATGCTGAGACAGTAATTTTCAATGTGCCCCCACGCTCTCGATGGGGATGTAGGCCGCCATGTTTTTGTTGTATACCTACTTTACTTACATTATTGCTATTATGTACCTCGGCCTACTGTACATACCTACCTATTGGGAACAAATAAAGATCTATTTATCCATGTATCTATCTACATTACACAGCCCACCTGATGGTAAGACCTAACTGTAATCTACAACAAAGACTTTAAAATAATATAGAAATATGTATTTTAGTTTTAAGGTATTTATAATATGGGCCTTGTATTTTTTACTGTGTTGCCTGAAATAAATGAATTTAATTTTATTTATTTATTTTATTAAGCTAATTGCACTCGTTTTTAAATTTTTAAGATAGGTAGGTACTCTACTTATTTTTAACCCTTTAGGTACATTTTTATAAAATTAAGATCTTATACCCATTCACTTTTCCCAGCAGTGGGACAACGGACAAAAATATTAAATACTAAGCTAAGCAGTAACCGGGTAGGTAAACCTTTTTCTAAAGCAAACATATTTGTCTACAATTGTCGGCTTAAAATAAACCTTTGTTAGAACTGAATAGTATCACTCCACTTCAAGTGCAATCTACCGTTCCCTAATAGGATAGAGTTTGGGACCACTTCTTTGATTCGACAACGAAGGATAAAAACCTTTGAAATTGTATTGAATATCGAGAAAATGTATTTAATTCATTGAACAGGGATGTCTCTATACTCTGTATATTTTTTAAGCCTAAAAATACCAAACATCAAACAAATAAAAAATAACAAGTACCTATACTAGTCACAAAGGATCTTTGTCCCTTTGAAGTATCGGCGCAGAACCTATTTTGCGTCGGTAAGCGATTTTTTCCGCACTTTTTTGCGCAAGCGATTGTTGCACCTAACTTCAAAGGGATAGGTAGGTACCTAAAGATCCGTTGTGCGTACTATACATTTTACGTAAAAAATTCGAAACGACTCAATCCTTGAGTAAGAAGCACTTCATGTAAACAAAGCATGAAGATCTGTGAATCAAAAGATATAGAAATATCAAAGATATAAAATGGTCTGAAACAGTTCTAACTGGGATGTTCTCTTTGAAGCAGAATGGATAGATCAAAGGCGCCCGATCAAAGAAGGTTAGATTATAATGTATTGCGGTACGTACCATTTGGATCAAGACAAGACTGATTGAGACAGGAATAGCTGTGAAAGAGATATCTTTTAAATTCGTAAACAGTTGTTCTTTGAAGACTGGTAAAATCTTCAAAGGAAACAAAACTTAGGATAATATGGGAACATTTTAAATCAAAATTATATACCACACAAAGTTACATAGGTAGGTAGGTATGGATTTGTTATTTGTAGGTATGTTTTTAACATCTTTAGACACGGTTCATATGCAATTCATTTTAAAAGTAAAGGCACAGAACTTAATACCCTTTGAACACGACGGAGGCACGGTACAAATTGGCAGTCTCGCTTTATCCCGCCCAAGGCCGTTCTGCGAAATGGTGTTTTTTGCTGCAGAGAGCCTCAATTATCCAAGCACAATGCCGACAACCTCGTAATCAGAAGTAGCTTTACAACTCATGCAAATTACCGCTCTACACGAAGATCATTAATTATTAGCACCTTTACTACCTAATAGATTCGGAACTCAAATAGTTCAGCAATAAGTACCTAGTTTTTACTGGCTCAATCTTCACCGATTACCTATGTAACTTAAGTGACGTTCGACGCGGTCACTACGGTTCTACGGATGGGTGATGGGATGACCGCCAGTGGCATTTACATCTGAGCACTGTCAGTCCCGGCTGTAGCAGTCGTCAAGCCACGACGGAGGCCAAAAACTCCGTCACCAGAGTTGACCACTAACTCATATGAACGAACGAACTGGTACCTATATAACTCAGACTTGAGCTGAACTAATTGCATAATAGCTATTATCAATCTGCGTTGGTAGTTAAGTAATGTAAAATCTCTAGCAGAGATAGAGTCAATCAGTGGGAGTAGTGTCACGCGATTATCTTTGATATCAATCTGATAACACTACTTCTGTATCAGCGAGGTAGTTAAGGTATCTAGTTGGGGTTTTAACGATATAAATTATTGAATGGAGTTCAGTTGTTTTGAAGATATCTTAATCTACCGATGGATCTGGTTGGTTTTCGAATGATTATCGATAAAACACGTTTTCGTTACCCAATACAAATGTAGCTGGAACAATCTAAAACAGATTTCATTTTGTAGGTATAGGCAATTTCAGTTAATCGCAATGCATTGTTCGCTAAATTAGTGTTCTTTGTAAAGTACGAGGCCAATTTGAAGATAAAATATCTCCAAGCGGGACACACATCACGTCTCGTCATTGCGTGACATCCGTCGGGACAAAAAGGCACTCCTACCGACCTTGCCATTGTCTCGCCGTCGTCGCTTTTTGTTCTGCAGCCACTCGACCATGGGAATGTCTTTGGGCACTCGGTGAAATACTATCATGCTTAGGAAGCCCTTACCAATCTTACCAAAGGATTAATAATGAACTCCTCAAGTTTGCCTGGAGGTGTACCCTGACCGGGTACCGCGGTGTCACATTAGATGCGACGTTTCACTGTCAGTATTACCAAATCAGCAAGTTTAGGATGATCGATTTTAAAGAGTTGTTTTTCTTTATTTCCAGATGGCATCGTTCGAGAACATTCTATCTAGTGGGTGCTCGATCCACGCGCGCTTCCTGCTGTGCTCCGCGTTCGCTCCGCTCTGCTCCGAGGAGGTGTCCGGCGCGGTGAGCGCCTGCCGCGACGTCTGCGAGACCGTCGCGGACGAGTGCCGGGAGCGGCTGGCTCGCCTGCCGATGGATTGTAACGCGTTCCCGCTGCGGCCCGACCGGAGGCTGTGCATGAGGCCGCCGAACGCGAGCGAGGCGGAGCCCGACCCGCCGCCGCAGCCCGAGCGCTGGCCGTTCCGTGAGCACGAGGGGCGCGACCGGGGCTGTCCGCCGGCGCACGCGCGTGCTCCCACCGGCGAGTGCCGGCCCGCGTGCGGCCTGCACGCCGCGCACTCGCACGAGGAGAAGCGCTCCGCCGAGACGTGGATGAGCGCGCTGGCGTGGCTGGCGTTGCTGTCTACCTCCTTCGCGCTGGTGACGTTCTGCGCGGAGCCGGCGCGGTACCGGTACCCGGAGCGGCCGGCCGTGTGGGCGGCGGCGTGCCACGCGCTCGTGGCGCTCGCGTACGCGGCGCGCGGCTGGCTCGGCGCGGGCGCGGTCTCCTGCGCGGGAGGCACGCTCGCCACGGACGGCCTGGCCGCACCCACCTGCGTCGCGTTCTTCTCGACCACGTACTACTTCACACTGGCGGCGGACGCGTGGTTCGCGAGCGCGTGCGCCGCGTGGTACCTGACGGCGGCGAGCGAGTGGTCGACGGAGGCGCTGGAGCGCGCCGCGGCGTACCTGCACGCGGGCGCGTGGGGCTGGGCGGGCGCGTGGACGGCGGCGGCGCTGGCGCTGCGCCGCGTCGCCGCGGACGAGCTCACCGGCACGTGCGGGGTGGCGGACGCGGCCGCCGCGGCGCTCGTGGCGGTGCCGCGGGGAGCGTTGCTCCTCACCGCGATCTCGCTCGCGATCGGAGCCTGTCCGGGCATCGTGCGCGTGCGACGAGCTCTGGACTCCCGCGGCGCGAGGCGCGTGGGTAGACTGGCTGCGCGCGCGGCGGCCGGCGGGCTGCTGTACCTGAGTTTGGCGGCGCTGGCGACGGGCGCGCGGCTGTGGGAGGCGCGCGCGCGGCGCGGCGGGCTGGAGATGGTGGCGGCGCTGGAGGCGGGCGGGTCGGGGGGCGCGGGAGGCGCGGTGTCGTCGTGCTTGTGCCTGGCGTGCGGGGTGGCGGCGGGCGCGTGGGCGTGGTCGCGCAAGTCGGCCGCGGTGTGGCGGCGCGCGCTGTGTCCACCGCGGAAGGCGCCGTGCGTGGCGGCGCCGCCGCTCCTGAGACCTCACCATCCCTACTACAAGAGACCCTTGCACATGTCCAGAGTCTGATCGTAGAACATTGTGAGACATCGACGTGTAACACACTGCAAGTGTGTGAGTGCTATCAGCTCCGTAAAAAAAATTAAAGGCCATTTTGCAGGTCAACTGACGTAGACTTTTATAGTAAGCATGTTTACAATAAGTGTGTGTGATGTTTGACATCGGAACTCGGTGAAATGATAAACAATTTTTGTGTGAATGTAGACTAATGCCTTCCGTGAAGGTTCTCTCTGTACAAACTGTAAATAAATATTGTATTAAAATAATTAAATAGACTGTTGTTTTTGCATCTTTGTTTTTCATTTACTTGTAAAAACTCCGAAACTAAAAATAATCTTAGGAATTTAATAGAAATGCATGTCATTTGAATAATATTTTATTAATAGTTAAACATATAATACATGGATTACAATATTGATATAACTCTCTATACAAACATGGAAGTATAATTACATAATTTACATGATCCCTATTGACTTCATACACCCTGAATAGTTTAGTAGAAACTAGTTTCCGCCCGCGGCCTCACTCGTATTACACTCAGACGTCAAGCTTGTCATATTTGAACTATTATTCAAAGTTTCATCCAAATCAGTCCACATCTATCTAAACTTTAGCATTTATAATATTAAAAGATTTTTGTACAAATAAACAAACAATGGAAAATCAAGTATATAATCTAGCAAATTCAACCTAAATAACATTGTAGTCTTTGTACGAAGACAAATCTGTCTATGGTAGGACACAGATGCTGCGCCTGCAGAGATGGATAGATGAAAAGAGGCATTGAATTTTAGGTGTAGTATTTACCATAGCGAAGAGGAGATGCAATGAGGGAAAAATATACAATCAAGAAATATAAGAAACTATTTATGTCACATTATATCAATCCTAGTGGTATTATCTGATTTTAAATCATCTGTTATGTTTAGTGGACACCATCCTTTAATAGTAAAGAAAATAGGCTGGAATGTGTAAAAAAAGAGCTAAAGATACAAATAAATACCAATAGAATTAAAATAACGTAACTTCAGTAAATAGGCCGTCAACTATTGAAAACGATTTCAATTAAATACAAAACATAAATACAGTATAATTTAATACTACCAATAGATTATACACCCTAACTCCACCACCTAAG
This sequence comes from Gandaritis pyraliata, assembly GCA_947859175.1. Lineage (NCBI taxonomy): Eukaryota > Metazoa > Arthropoda > Insecta > Lepidoptera > Geometridae > Gandaritis > Gandaritis pyraliata. Next base: position 1,247,202 of record OX401866.1, on the reverse strand, counting down.
AGTGCGTTTTAAGTAACAAATATGTGCAACTCGATTTATTGTATCACACGTTGATAGCGTTTTTATAAATAGAGAGAACTCGCCAAAATATTCGATTACATAGTTTTTATACTTTAGTTATTACACTGAATTACATTTTAGAATATTATACAAATTCATTGTCCTTTTTAAGTTGTGGCGCACTCTTACGGCGTAAATTAGAACTATTTAACGTTTCGAGCTACTTTTTTTTTCATTATAAGGTGCAATCTTTTTCACTCCCGAATTTGCCTCAATGCTCAAATTGACCAACACAAAACATATCAATAAGCAGAATAAATGTGACAATCGTAAATGTATCGTATCATACACTGCGCGGTGACGCTACAGCGCTCAGCAGTCGAGCTGGCGTTGACGCGCAATATGATACGAATAGGTTTACGTAACGCGGCGACTGTCAGATTTCTTCATGCTCACTCATCTAAACTTTTATTTCCGCGTTCACTCAAGTATTTAGGTGCACACAAACGCGACAGAAATACGAATTAGTATCCGTCCCGCTCTAAATTCCATTGTGTTACGTCGTAGGTGCATTTTAGAGCCAAGTGCCCACATCGCAGTCCGTCGGCTATCCCTCCTGCGTCGGCATCAAACTGTCAAACTCACCTGATTTCTCACTAACAGCGCCGAAGTAACTCGAAAAGTTGAAAATACTAGACTCCTGCCTCAAGACGTTATCCGACGAGCCAAACTGAGCTTTAACCCCGTGCAGTGGAGTTGTGTTTGCACTGAACGATCTTTGCTTTTCTTCAACAGATAAAAGAGGGTTTTTTATTTCGTGGATGGGACTTTCTGGAGTATAAAATGCTTCCTCTTTCTCGTTGTAAGGGTTGGTTAGGTAGTCGGCGTAAAGTTCACCTTGTTCTAAATCGGGGTGAACATTCTCTTGGTTGTTGATATCCAATATAGTATTTAGTGAGGACTCTGTACGTTCAATATTTTGTACCTCGATTGTAGGCTGTG